>JAGFBZ010000855.1:1398151-2796302 GCA_018398805.1 Hirundichthys speculiger | reverse complement strand
GTGCAATAAAAATGTTAAAATTCTGACAATTTTCTTTTGCAGTTCAACTATTCGTGGAAGCAGGAAGAAAATTGAAATCCGAATGTCAACCTAACAAACAAATATCCAAATATTTTAGTCCAGCCCTATTAGCTCTACAGCATTACATATTATTCTACAGTTCACCATCCAAACATATTCACACTGAAGAACATCACTTTATTGCCAACTAATGTAGGCTTTCAAAATCTAGCTTTACTGTAGTTATCGATATGAAAGAATCAAAGTTTTACCTTGTATGCTCAGTAGGGACCTTAGAAGCCAAACTTCCCCTCTCTGCCCTAAGGAGGAGAGTCAAATGGGAAAGATCAGACGTCCACTTACCCCACAGCAAGAAGAGGTGAGGATCACAGCCAGGATGGGAGGCCCACAACACTATGATCAACCCTCACACACAATTTCAAAACCCACAATTTAAACAAAAAGAGAAAATTTGCCCCTGGGTGCTGTTGAACAAACAACTATTATGTTCCTATTAAAATTCCCATGCATCAAGCAAAAGAGAACAGGTGACCCAGCTTAAATATGTGAATGCAAAGCAGGAGCTGCACCTACCTTGAAAAGCTTGAATTTAATTATTGAAAAATAAATAAAAATGCCAGTGACTTTATATACATCATTCAGCATGAGTATATAATGCCAGAAACACTGCCACAAGTTCAGTGAATTCAGGGGATTAAAAAGGGTACTACCTTTACTTTTACCTATGAGATTTGATGAAATGTTCCATGAAGAAAGCAGATTCCAGACAAAAAGGGGAAACAAAGGCAAAGGAAACACCAATAAATGCCATGGTAAAGTTGGAGAAGGACAGGTGACAGAGGAGAGAGGCTTGATGGCTACAAATATGTGCAAATAGAAGAGCGTAAATGGGCGGCTGCAATGTGGAGTGGAAAATAAGCGCTATGCTTCACATCTTGGCGCTGCTGCATAATAGCAAAATGCAGTACCAAATAAATGGAAAGATGAAAATAGAATGGACTGCCCGTCTGTGCAGATGTTGGTAACATGCATTACAAAGGACAGAGGATTAGCTCAAAAAGTCAGTAAGCTATTTTCCACCACCACGCATTGCAATCTGTTAATGCAAGCATCCCATTACTTGAACTGCCACAAAAAGGTATAGTAAATGAGAATAATTAAAAAGAGAGAATGAAATGGTATACATGATCAACCAATGAGCTTTAAAAAGGGTCATGTGATGAAAAACTAACAGACTAAAAGTCGCCAAGGTCAATCAAAATAGAACTGACAGCAGCCTATATCTGAAGCTTCAAGCCTGCGTAGCAGTTAGAGGCACGCATACATTTCTGAACAAAATGGGGGATAAGGGGAACAATGGACTGACGATGGGAGGGAAAAAAAACAACAAAAAAAAACAACAAAAAAAAAAACAGATCCCATACCTTGGTCGCCCATCATCAGGTGTGCCAGACCTTGAAGGAAAACAAGAGCACAGTCAGCAGAGAACAAGGGATCATGGGAAACTGTGTGACACTGGCATGCGGGCATCTCTTTCAGAGAAGATGTCTGTTTTACTTGAGGAACGTTGGGGTTAGGGAAAAGTAGGGCGGAGAAAAAGAGGAGGATGCACAAACAGGGTTTGCCAGATGAGCATTTAGTCAACCAAAGCAGGTTGCAATGCATCATCAGCAACTTACACCTCATTCAGAAACATAAGCTCAGGTTGACCGTTTATTCATAAGATGACCACCATAGTAGAACACTTATAAAGAAAACTCTATACACATTTTTTTTTTTTTTATCACGTTGCATAAGTGTTTCCACAATTACCATTAACATAACTGCTTCTTTTTGGAAGTTTAACTGTATTTCGTCATTGAATAACAGTTAAAGCACAATGTTTTCAATGAACGATGAGCTTCAGGATGAACACCACACCAATATAACTCCTTTTATGTTGCTGTAGATTTTCAGTGTTGCAATGAAACTGCAACACTTTTCGCGACACCTGAGGCTTCCACATCAGCCCCTAGATGACTGCTAGATTTTTGGGAGGGATATTGGCTGTAGACTGGTTAAATGGAAAATGCTCTTTGTTGGACATTATTCATTGTCATAAACCAGCCGTTTGACAATACAATGAAGTGATAAATAAATAAATAATTACACCAAATTAGCAAATATATACTTATTCTACTTGTAATCTTAATGCAACCCAGTGAGCTGTTGGGGTAGCACTTAGTATTATGTGAAGAGTCAGTATATTAGTGATTGCGGTCTCCGTCACTCTCTCTCATGATATGCTTAGCAGACAATTGTTATAAAGACCTGAACAAAAAGGACACTCCTAAAATTAACTGAAAACAAAACGAAAACAAACAAACTATGAAGCCAAGTGTGACGAGCAGAACTTGCTTTTTGTGAATTCAAATATGTTTTAATCATGAACAGTTGAAACCGGACTTTTAAATACTCTTACAGAATAACATTAAATCAGACTAGATTTTCCTGTTTAAGGTCAGTTAGGATTCTCCAAATTAGTTGTATTTGCTAAATGCCAGAATGAGAGATATTTTTTTCACAATTTACGAAAACTTTTTATGACTTTCTTCAAATTCAGAAGCTTACATACACCAAGATTACTATGCCTGTAAACAATTTGGGAAAGCCCAGATAATGATGGCATAGCTTCTGATAGTTTAATTGACAACATCTGAGTTAACTGGAAGCACACCCACAAATGTATTTTAAAGTACACATCAAACACACAGCTTACATGTGTGACATTATTTGAAAAGCAAAAGAAAATCAGCCAAGATATCAGCAAGAGGATTGTGGACCTCCACAAGTCTGGTTCATCTTTGGGTACAATTTCCAGATGCCTGAAGGTGCCACACTCATCTGTGGCACAGGTCTATGCAAGTATACACATCATGGGAATGTCCAGCCATCATACCGTTCAGGAAGGAGATGGGTTCTGTGTCCCACAGATGAAAGTACTTTGGTAAAAAACGGGCATATCAACCCCAAAACAAAATCAAAACACCTTGTGAAGATGTTGGCTGAAGCTGGTAAGAGAGTGTCATTATTCACAGAGCACCAACATGGGTTGGTAGGCCACTCAGTGAGAAAGAAGCCATTACATTTTTTAATTATTTTATTATTTTTATTATTATTATTATTATTATTAAATTATCTATTTATTTATTTATCTATCATAGGATGGTATTTTTCTATCTGATTTTTCCGATTAACCAAACATTGTAACAGCCCATCCTGGTGTCAGTGTGAGCTCAAAATAAATGTCAAAAATTATGCAATCTTTTATACTGAAGCAGTCAAAGGAAGCACTAAACTATCATGTAAGTGACAGATTTACTGTTGCTCTGTACCTGGAGGAAACTGTTTTGGCATTTAATCATTACAACTGGTTTTGGCTTTAGAGGACCAGTGGTAAATTTGAACCTAAAAGGTTTGAACACAGTGGCCTCTGTGTCTGGCCCTGTTGCGTATGTATTCATAGGAATACAAAATGTTGGGGAGAAGAGCATTTGAATGAGTCGTGTAGATTGATTTACGAAGATCCACACTTGTTATTCACTGCACCATTATTTATTGCTGAGAAGCCATGTCTTACACATGACATGGCTGGATTGTTACTGAGTAGAGGATACACCAGTGTTAGACAACACCAGCTGAAGAAAGAGTGAAGAGGCAGATGTCACTGCATGCTGCACCAAAACCTTTTCCAACTCTGTGTTTTCTTCTTTGTTTTAAGTTTGTTAGTTTTATTTAAACTGATCAAACTGAGCCTCAGTGGTAGTGCTGTCGCCTACCATATGGGAGGTCCCAGGGTTGAATCCTGGTTGCGTCAGCAAGGGCATCTGGAGTAAAACTTGTGACAAGCTTCTAATGTAGATTACTGTCCGGTAGTGACCCCAAATAGGGAGCAGCCGAAACTCAAGCTTAGTTTTGTTTAAATTGATGCAACCTAAATTTTGGAGCTGGGATGTCAGAGCTCACTGTGTTGTCCTTGACTGCAGAAGAACATAATGTTACCAAATGGCAAATGTGGTATGATAAGGCAAAGCCAAGAGGAGTCTGTTTATCACAGCAGATTTGATACCCTTTCTTTTTGTCTGAATAAAATGAGCCCTTCTCAAATATGTTTATCTGAAGAGGTAATCCTGTGCTGTTAAAAGAAACAAGCAGTGTCTGTGTTGATGATAAATTACAGGCTCTTCATTATTAAGATGCCTGCTTCTTTGCAACTCATCACTGACCTGCGCTGGTCCTGGTAGACTGTTTTCACCATTATTGAAATGAGCTTGTAATATGGGTTTAGTGCAGTATTAGGACATAATTCACAGAACTGGACACTGCACTCTTAGGGACCAGATGTTAATTTCCCCATCATATGAAACCCAAGCCTGAGTGTTTAATCAGCAGCACTTCAGGGCTGTTGAAAATAATATAAAAGTTTACAAAGCTATTAATCTTGAAATCTAAAAAAAAAAAAGATAGATATAAATCAAGATTATTATTGTTTACATACAAGAGTATGATACTGTAAAATTTTAAATGTGAACATGAACATCTTGTTTTTGTCATAACTAGAGAAGTCAGGAACCTTTTATATTACATTTTTTGGCTGAGATTGTTATGACAATTTTGGAAAATGAAATAGATGTCCAGTTTAAAAAAAATAGAGAAAAGAAAAAAGAAATGAATGAAAACATACATACTTACAAACGAGCAAACAAGCACTTTTAAACTGTTCAGTCTCACTTACCACTCCAGTTACACTGATAGCACATGTTTCAACCAATTCATTTAAGGGAATCTTGATCATGTCAACAGCATACAATAATAATAATAAGAAGAAGAAGAAGAAATAAGTGTTTGTTCCAACAATGAAAATACCCACCTTCTCTATGGCTGTCTTCTGGAAGCACAGACACGCAAAGAGAGAGAAAGGAAAATATTGATTAAGAAGCATGCAGACAAGAACTGGCCGTTGCATGTCATCACCATGCAAGGCTTTAAACGTCACATGCAAGTGATCTGTTGTAACCCCTGCAGAGGAAATGCTGATTTATGCACAGGCCTTCAGTTTGGTTTGCCCAGACCCACTCAGTCATTCCCACCCACTTGTTTGTGATCAAATGCTGACCTAAAATACAGGGCAGAGTTGAAACTGAGTGAGCTCCTAAAAATAATTAATCTTACCATGAAGAAGGAAATTATTTCACACAGGTCTAAAACTGGCATAACAGTTAAATGATTTAAAAACCAACATAGATCCTGATCCCTAAGATGGCGAGGATGAAAACAGCCCTGCATCTCTATGCTGGTTTACCCTGTTCTGTTAGCTTCATTAAACCTTTTATTTATTTGACTTTTCTTACAACTCCTAACAATTATATGCTACAACAGACTAAACAGAATATCTTGCATTCATATTTCTTAAATTAAAAACTGCTCTATGTGATGAAATGCACTGCAAGAGAAAGTAGCCTAAATAAATAGAATTGGCTGTGATAAAGCAACACCTCTAATGGTTCAGAACAGGCAGTGGGGGTCTCATAATTCTGGGAATCCATTAATGTGATTCAATCACATCATTGAAGAAACAAACCAGTGAGCACACACTGGCAATGCAGAAGGACAGTGCCTCTAAAATGAAAATGTCCTAACATTCATTTTGGCAGTCAAGGTGAGTTTTGTCGAAGTGAGAAAGCTGCTATGTGAAGTCTGTCAAAGTAATAACTAAAGCAGAGATAACAATTCAGTTATCTGTGGACCAACTAATAGAAAAACAGATGACGTAAACATCATGCAACCAGTGGGGCAATAAATTGGTTTAACTAAATAATGGGACAGGACCGGTGCAAAAATAACCAAATGAGAATGTGTAAAGACCCATATGCACTGCAAAAAGGGAAAAATATAGTCAGTCAGCAGCTCAATCCAGAAGTCATTGGCTGAATTTCAACACCAAAATTGGAGACATACATATGACAGAGTTTTAGGGCCACCTTGAGGGGAGGAAAAAAAATTATGAATAAAGCTTTTGTCATAATTCTTTTCTCATAAAATAAGTCATAATATTATTATAATACTAAGGTACAATGTATTAAGAATTAAGTCACAGCTACATGAGGAAAAAAGTCATTAAGAGAATAAGGATATAATTTTAAAAGAGGAAAGATTTTAATATTTGTTGCAAATGAAAGATATTGTATTTCAGTGCAACATTCACAAATAGGTAAGTAAGTCTCAGGACCTTGAAAAGATTATCCAAGAAACGTTTATACAGGATGTACTGTTTTGAATGACTTTTTTCTTTCTCTTTCTTTCTTTCTTGTGTATCTATGTATTATGACTTATGCCATAAAATTTGTTTTATTCTTGTGAAAATAATGATTTTATCTGTTTAATATCATACACTTATAATATTTAGAGATCTTCTGATACTATTTTTTCCTAGTTCAGATACCGATTCTGATCACTCGTCTTTGATTATCAGGGGATACTGGGTACCAATCCCAAAAGTCCCCAAAAGTTCTTCATCAATCGTTTCTCCAGGACAGCAGGGCTTCATCCAACAATATCACAGCTCAAAGCGTCTAATGATAGGAAGGAAATCTGACATTTTAAATGCACTGTCATGCAGGACAATGAATTTCAAAGTTTTGTCCATTAGTGCATAACTTTCTAGCTTTCTTTGGGGGATTTCTCAAGTTTCTGAACAGCCAATTCCAGAGTTTGCTGCGATAATTCCTCTGTCTTCTCCTCTGACTTAATGAAATCAGTGTGCCTTTCACCTGATTATGCCTAAAATGCTTGGTAAGGTTGCTTGTGTTCCATTTAGTATCATTCACGCCACCTCTGGACACCACAGCTTTGCATAATGAGCATTACCGTGTAGATTAGTCCCATACTGCTGACACAAGGCTAATGCAACATACTCAAAACAGCAAGTTGTAAGGCAGTATTGGGCAACTTCCTGATTTCTTTTACAACGCCACTTAAGTTGTGACACTGTGTAAATGTAATAAAAACAGAAATCCGTATTTTATCCCAAATAGAACATAAAGAACACATCTAATGTTGAAACTGAGACCTTTTACTATTGCACAGGAATCCTGAGGTCCTTTTGACATCAATGGCAGAAGGGCATCTCACAAATGTTAGAGCAGGGGGAACAAATGGCTAATTAAGGAAAAGTAATTTGTGCAATTCAAAAACAAATGGAAGAGCATTTGACAATTATTTAATAACTGTATTTACTTCTTTATTAATTGGCAGCAGGTCAGTAACATGACTGTGGAACAAAGGAGAATTTCAGAGAGCCTCTTGGATTTAAAGATGGGCAGAGGTTCACCAATCTGCATCAAACTGAGTCCAAAAATTTGAGAAAAATGCTCCTCAATGTAAAAAATTGCAAAGACTTTGAAGATCCCATCATCTACAGTACATAATATCATCAAAAAATTCAAAGAATCAGGAGGAGTGTCTGTGCGTGTGGGACATGCCTGAAGGTCAAAACTGGATGTGTGTGATCTACAGGCCCTCAGGTGGCACTGCATTAGAAACAGGCATGATTCTCTTCTGGTCATCACTGCCTGTGATCAGGAACACTTCCAGAAATCGTCTGTGAACACAGTTTGCCGTGCAATCCACAAATGCAAGTTAAAGCTGTATCGTGCAAAGAAGAAGCCACATGCCAATTAAGAAGTATCAGTTGGTGCATGGGCATAAATAGTCATAGATCCAGAGACCCTTATGTTTTGCAAAATTGACAAGCATTTCTCATGCTGGTACCAGAATCAGAGCACTTCTAATATTTATTTTCTAAATTTATTCTTGTAAAATTATTTTGTTTTCCCTAAATGTGGCCCTAATACTCCTTTGTACATACAGAATATGGTAGCGAATATGATACAAAGAAGCAATAGATGTGGTTACACCTTGTGGAATTAGGACAATGATGGACCCAAAGTATGGCAACATAGCATGCAACGTCTATTTAATATTTACACATCTAAAAAATAAAAAAAAATATCAGCATGCAACCCAGTAAGAACAGAAACCCAATTTTTATCACAAAAAAACAACAAAAACCTCCTACCTCTTCAAAATGGCTTCCTGCCCAGATTTAAGGGTTTTTATCGTGACCCAAAACTTATCATCACTTGTTCTCCTTCCAAATCAGAGACCATGCACAAAATCCATCCAAATCATCACTTTCTGAACAAATTTTGTTTTTAGTAAACATGATATCAATTGTGTAAAATTTGGTAAGATTAATTTCTAAATAGATACTTGGTAATAGTGGTGTCTTAATGTGAAAATATCCTCACTACACAAATACAGATCATAAACACAATTGTGAAATCATAAACACAGCGGTGCCTCATTTATCCAAGCCCTTCAAGGTTGAAATTTGTGCACAAACACAATGAAGTCTGGAATGTGTACATTTGATCTGGAATACTTTATATTTAGTTTGAACGAAATGTGTGCACATGTGCGGAGTCATTTCCAATTCAAAGAGCAGGGTGGTTAGATAAATGAGATTCCACCGTTAGAGTACACAAACATGCACATCTTCCATGACAGTTTGTTTGATGATGAGCGCGCTGCTGAAAAAAAGCACTCTGACAAGACAAGCATGAAGCTGGCAGTTGCACAAAGACTGAATGATAAAAGTGAAAGAAACATTTACTGATGTCAATGCCTTAAAGACATTAACACGTATTGCTTCAATAACCAATAATGGTATGATAAAGTCAACTGTTGGTTAGTGCAAAAACAAAAAAACTGTTCAAAGTTTAGACTGTATATGAGGTTATGATGCATTTAACAATGTGTTTAAGTAATTCCCTTCCTCTTTTCAAATAAAAATCTGAATTAGAGAAGAAAGTATCCATTATTCTTGCCATATAAGTACAGCCTTAGAGGAATAAAGTATTTAGTGCATTTATATCAAATCTGATCTGAGTGCATTATTCTCAATAATTTTAAAACTCCTACAAGGCAAAAAATGAACATGAACATGAATTTCTGATTGCGATGCACTGCACTACAGTGAATGTGATTTAATAAGGGATTATAGTCCGACCATTTATGGAAACCATGTTGGTGGCATGGACAAAATTTGAAATTTGAGCAATCTTCGGGGGGCACAAGAAAATGAGCTTTCATTTGGTCGTGTCCAGAGGAAGAGGCTTTCCTTTAACAGCAGTATCACCTGACAGGAACCATTAAAACAAGCCCTACCCCCCAATCATTTTCTGTCTCACACACACATTTCTTTCACAAATGTACCCAGCTGGTTATATTCTAATCCACAGTCATAAATCCTTTTAATCCCCTTGACAAAGTGATCTCAGTGCTATTGTGCCGGTAACTCTACACCAAAATGCACTCAACTGTCTATCAGACGATCTGCATAGCTGATGGTCTTACGCTGTTGATCACGCACACACTGTATGACTTGCGGAACATAATAGCATCACTATTCAAGATCATGCTTCACTGAAGGAAACATCTGGTGTGCAACAGCATGAGGACATAATAAGAATAGAAAATAAATCTGTTATTCTCACTTTTTCAGCTTCAAAATCTTGACCCTCTGGCTGTGAACTGAAAACTGTTCAAGGCCAAAATGACAAAACATACAGCAGACAGAAGAAAAAAAAAAACTAGCTTTGCTCAGTCTATTATTATACAACTGACAAGCTCCCATCAGCCAGCTGGACAAAATGTTGCTAAGGCACACACATGTCCTGCAGTGTATCTGGATATGGTTGGCTGAAGAGACACAGCAAAAACAAGGCAGAGGTCTAGGTGATATTTTACATAAATGAACAAGTGACACCTTCACTAGACACAAGAGCTACAGATTGTCTTTGCTATATGACAATTTTAGAAGATTCTGTCGATGTGAATCAACCTTCTATCATCTACTCTTCATGTTACCAGACCTGCTGTGCTGTAGGTTTGTTGCAGTTTATCTGCATTCCTTTCCAGTTTTAGATTTTCCACCACTTAAACGTTCCCCCTTGTGAACAAGTGAAAACAAAACACTTCCCAGTTGCCCTTTTCTTTCCATTATAATCTTCTAAATCAAAACGAGGTATTGAGACAAGTCGCTCAAAGGTTGTGTACATTAACCCTCATACCGCCAAATGGGGTCCTCTCGGACCCCAGAGGTGTACTTTTTGTCATATCTCAGAGGTGCTTTATTCTATAATTCCAATTTTTCATGACTTGTTCCTAATGATGTCATATGATTTTTTTCTGTTTCTGTCTTTATCTGTGCTTTTTAAAAATTCCAATGCATTGGGGTCCAAGAGGACCCCAGTCAAAATCTCTGATTCCGCCTATGTATTTTTAATAGATGGAACCATTTATTGAGTCAATGTTTGCCATGGGTCCTAATTTAAAGTATCTTACTTTTGTATTTTTGACTTTTGTATTAAAATTCAAATAAAATTAAAATGTAGTGACATTTAAATGATTGTGGGTTTATTTAAGTTTTTTATATATATTGGGTTCAAAATGACCTTGGTTGGTTTCACCATATAAATACAACACAAATAATGTTTACTTGTTGCTTATTACAGTATTTATTCTTGGGGTCCGCACGGACCCCAAGTCGGTAATCCATGTATGCGAAATATGTCGGTAGAATGAGGGTTAACTGCAGTGTAAAGAATCAAATGTTATAATACTTATCAGATCTAAAACATGTTTTAGACATTTATTTTAACATTTATTTTCTTACATTCACTTTTAAAATCATAGTGCTCTGTATCCATATTCGATGAAGTCATTATTTATGGCACATTGTTCTGGCTTAAAGCATTATGCTTATATGGTACACTGCTCATTTTAGTGTGTGACAGTCTCTGAAGGGGGCAGAATTACAAGTGAAAGTGCTTTATCAGTATAATTAAATGATTTAATATGTGAAATCGTGTTCCATGTTATGAATTATTAAGCAACCAACACTTGTTAATAAAAGCAGTTCAGTTCTGTCTTAAATAGATGCAATCTCCAGTTCAGCATGCCAGAGCTGTCTTGAAAAAGTAGGTCACATGGTACAAAGCTTCCCTCATGAAAGCCTGGTAATGCAAAGTTGCATTGATATAAGTTTTATATAGTTATCTGGACATCCTTTGAATGACTCAGAAAAGTAAGTGTGAATTTTCAAATCATCTGCTGACCTCTAAGTGAAAGTATAAATGCCCCCGTCTTTCAAACGCCACTTCTTTTTGTCAACAAAATTAACACAGTCCAAATAGTATTGCACTCCGATGCTTGATGATGGCATTTGGATGTTTATTATAGATTTTAAAGCATTCCAAGAGCTCCGGGTAATACTGTACAACAAGTTTAACAGGCTGAGTAAAGCGCATTGTGAAAAATTGGTTGACTGCAACAATATTTCCACGACGCACACGTCTTCACTTAATCCTCCTAATTGAGGGTAGGTTTATTCATCACCATGCTGTATATTTAATCACAAAGAACCTATTTCGATTTGAATCATTGTACAAAAATTCAAATCGAAATAGAATATTTGAGGACATTTTCAATTTGAACTGCTTTTGATTGGTTATCAGTACAGTCTGTCCAACGGGTCTATATGCAGGAGTTGGATCCAAATGTAGGAGACTGGGAGGCAGGGGTAATCAATCATAAAGTCCTTCATTTGTAGACCAAAAGTGCTGCACAAAACAGGATGTCCAAAGACAAAAAAACAAAAACCAAAACAAAAAAAGAGGCATTACAAAGAGTGACAGAATAAATGGCAAATGATGGGCAGGTAGACAAAAGACGAGGAGGGAAAGTAGGAAAGAGGGTGAAAATATAGAAAAACACAGAGGGCAAATGTGAGACAGGTGGAGATAATGACGACAGACTTGAACAGGAACAACAGGAAGTCAGACGTAAGGGATAACACTTTTACAATGGTGGTTGGAATGAAGAAATAACAAAACAGGAGGACCAGTATACCTTAACAGCTAAAACCCTAACAGCCTAAAATCTAACCAAACATGAAAACTGAGTAAGACACATTCTCAAAATCCAAAGACAATGAAACATGTTGCCACCCAGACAGTGTATTTCTCAGAGCCCTCATTAGTTAAGCAAGACAATACCAAACTAACTAAACTGTACTTCATGCATTCAGCCGAGAGGCTGAAATGTTAGACAAAACAAGAATACAGTGGGAAAAAAACACACAATATGCTCCCTTTGCAAAGTTTTTCAATTCCATCATTTTCTTAAAGAAGTTGCAAATCATTTTTGCTTGCACAGAATCCAAACAATTTTTCAAAAAGGGTTGACATCTGGAAAGCAGTAGCTAAAAGGCCATCTTAAATCTCCTGTCAAATGGGAAAAGCAAAAGCCTTCTAGAAATATCACAAACCAACCTAAGATAGATGTGTTGTTAAATTACAACTGGACCAAAACCAAGACTAATGTGTGTAAGTGAGGGCTTGTCTGTTTGTATCGCCATTTAAATGTAATGCATCTGTATAACAGCTCACCATCTCACTGATTGTCCTCCTCAAGCAGAAGTAACAGTGAAGAGAGAGGAAACAGACTGAATGACCAGCCACTCTGATGGAAATTGACATCTACCACAGCTGTGGATAATTATACTCGTGCCAATTTCCACTCCACATATAGTGACTCTGTCTCCGGCGCTGCAAACACTTTCAGAGCAATTCTCTCCTCATGTCAGCTTTTTTGTGAAATAACCCCACAAATCCTCAACTTGCAAAACTGGACAGTATATAATAAGCTAAACCCTGACCCTTTCTGCATCTGAAAATTTATCATCACATTACAGTTAGGTACAACAAAGTTAGCTTATAATAATCTGGAGGAAAACAAGTGGCATTTGAAGGCTAAGAAGATTGACTTTCTTCATTGTAATTTTTAAACTTGTACATTTTTAATGAACATTAATTAATGAATCTGTGAGAAGTGAATGTTTCACTTGTTTCCCATGTTAGTAAGCAGGCTTTTTTTCTGGGGCTCCTTTAATGCTTAGCTGCATAGTTACAACTATAGCCTTTTCTTTAATGGGTTCATGTAAGGGTGGTAACATAGCTCACCAAATTGTCTGATAAATAATGAATAACTGCATTTTCCTCAGTGTACTTTTTTATGGCCCTATGGAATCTGCGATCACGGAATCCCGGACGGAATTGTGGAATTGGAAATTAAAAACAGAATTCACTTTAAATGCGCAATATAACAGAACCGAACGGCAATTTGCCTAAACCCGCAGACTTTTCTTCAACCTGCATCTCTGCGCGTACAAGAGCGCGTCCAAATGGCATCAGTGCGTGTCCACCTGGTCACATGTGAACGTGCACAAACGGCTCTACCTTTGGAATTAACTCTTGTATAAAAAGCGTGTTCTGGCCTCATTTGAACCCCTGAGGAAATGGCAGAGAAACGGCTTGATCACCAGTTAAACCATAGACGACCAGAGTGTGTTTACCAGCAGCGCACCAACTATCTGGGATTTTCAGGTTGCCTATACGAATTGTCTGTGTAAAAATATTTATATGTATATATTAATGAGTGAAAAGCACAAACGTAAAAAGGCGAGAGTCACTCACTGAGCTAAACACAAAGAGGCTGACAGTTATTTATTAAAATGGTGGTTAATAGCTAGAACACCTAAAGAAAAAAAAAACACACGGACACACACTCATACACACAACCAGTGTTCAGTGCTTTGGATTTCATAGTATCTACTTAAGCTATAGTAAATAGTAAATCAGTAAACCGTAATAGTAATAGTATATCAGACACATAGTTTGTCATGGTATACCTGAAAAATATCAGGTACAAGCTAAAACAATTTGTTAACTGCTGTTGCAATTTCTTTCTCTTTTGCACTTTAAATGGATTTTATTAATTTGAGTTTTTTTATTTATTTATTACATAAAAAGAACTTTTAATTTTTTTTGTTTGTCAAAAAAAATTAATGTTTTGTCGGACACAATATATTTAAAAGTATGAAAACATTATAGTTTACAGTTATAATTGCATAAATTGTCTGTATTCCATTACCTTATATACTGTCTTGGGGTTAAATTTGCATAAAATACTTCAAACGGATTTCTCAAAAATTAAAACCGAAAAACACCAAAAATGAAAAAAAATTATAAGGGAATTTGAGAAAAAATAAAACAGATTTCATAGGGCCCTACTTTTTTATTTGTCTTTTTTTTACTAATCACTTAAGATCAAATGTCTCATACAGAAATAAATATCATTTAACTCTAGTGGGAAATTGATGCATCTAACCACGAGTAACCAAACATTTTACAGAAAATGTGTGAATTATTTTACATCTTATCTAAATGGTGCTGGTGTTTGTGATTTAATTACTCTTATTGTGCAGCTACTCTGACAGTCTCAGGACAGATGGTGTGTGGACATTGCAGTCAAATGCAGATATTTCACAACAGATAGACCCGTCGGAGAGGATTGTGTGAGCAGATGTCCTGAAGACCTCTCCATTCTTTTACATCTTAAGAGTTGGAAGGATCCAACAGAATAATCAGAGGAGCTTAAACAGAAGTTCTAATAACCTTAATCCTGGGATTGACAATATCTAAAATAGTACTACAGATGTGGAGTCAATCTTTCAGTAATGCAGGAGTATTAGGAATGGCAGATAAATTATGAAATCAATGTAAACTGCAGGTTTTTAAGTTTGGGTTTAGCATATTTGTTAAGGGAGCTCAGAGTTTCAAGTGGAAGCACTGTATGTCACTATATCTAAATATGCACAGCAGTTCCTTAGGAGGGTTACCTGCCACATCCCCTGCTGTTGATGTGTGACAAGTCCTCATCTGAAGCATGGCTCTTTAGCTCAATGAAAAAAAAAAAACACTAAGCAATACATGTAGCTTAGCTGTAAGTACAGTTTACACTGAGCAACGTCCTCTTCCATTACTTCCAATATACTTGGATGGACCAGAATGTAAATCAAAAATAATTGGTGTTTTATACAAGAAGTGGTTTCCTTTTTGGATAAATAATTTCTAATTGTTATGCCTTATTTTGATGGATTTATAGTAGGTCAATTGCAGTCTTTACACGGGGGAATTACAATATTTTCTAAGTCATGAACATTGTCTGAGTAATCTCTTTTGTCTTTCCTCAATCATTAGCATTACAGGCCTCAAACTGTGCATGTGCACTTGTTTTTAAAATTTCAAACAACTGTCATGAATGATGACACCTAACTAGGTGCATTAAAGGTTACCCATGTTGAGAATATCATCATCTAACTGCAACTTATACAGTGTTGCAGCAAAGAAATGCAAACAATCAAGTAAATATTGTAACCAAAATATTGCATTAGGAAAAGAAAAGGGTATAAATAATTCTGATAGATGAGAAATGTAGATGTTTTTAAAAGCCTAAATTCTCCAAACAGCGGTTGACATTTAGCAGCATGTAATCAGTGAAAGATTTGTCTTATTATATGCCATATGCCAGCTTAACCTGCTGCAAGACGAAACATACTCTATGGCTCAGTTTAATTTGAGTGTTTGTGTATATGAGTGAGACATGGCTGGACGTGTTTATTTGTGCTATGGGATGAATCCCTTTAAAGGAGGAGTTTGGTGTCAAAGAATTTCACAAACACCCTTTGACAGTCAAGAGCAAGTGTATTTAAACAAGGCAAAAATCCTCCACAGAAATCCCTCTAATCTTTTGATCCCAATATATGTCTTTGGACTCAGAAGCAGCAGTATACTATTAATCTGCTTTTGTCTGAGTGAATGCTGCAGGAGGCCTCTGGACAGTGACACATTCAGAGATACAAGCAGTCACATGGTTTGTGGCATGATGACAGACATGCTTAAAAGAGAGTGTTCATTCATATTCAAAGTCCATCTCCTTATACATTATATGTCACTGCAGTTTAATTCATATGTGAACTGGAGGGACTATCCTGAATGCTGACAAGTTAAGACAAATTTTCACACGGAACCATGCATCTAGAAGAGCACTCAGAGAGCGCCTTTGTCTGTGATGGCCAACACCCCAAGTAATCATGATCTGCAGTGAAACTTAATGGGGTCTTCCTTATCCTTCTGCCTTGGCGGAGAAATTAAAGTATTGGGTTCCTTTTTAAATGTGAAACTCAAATTTCTTGTTGAATACATGTGGTATTTATATAGCCTTCACACAATGAAGGTAAATATTATTGCTGCCTTGATTCTGGCAAATTCTCTTTTGCAACATGTCTTCATACTGGTGTGAATGAGTCTTTCATATGAAAAGTTGATCCAGATTTTCAGTCCTAACTAGACAGATAAATCATTATAACATATCAAAACTATATAGCCAAATTTAAACAGTCTTGTTATTAAAGCTCAAATCACAAAATACACACTCAGCCGTCATTTTCTTTTCTATTGCTACTTTCAGTACATCAAGTTGAGTTGTCCTTGAGGATACACCCTGGCTCACAATGACAGTTCTGACTTAAGGCTTAAAGCCAGAGCAAAAATCAAACAGAAATGTAACTTTGAACTGATCAGCTTGTTCATGCAGAAAGAAATAGAGTGAGATTTCCCTGGACAGTGATATTTAGGGCAACAGTGGTCCTGTAATAGTCAAGATAGTCAAATCCCTTTTACATAAGGCCTGCTCACTGAATCATTAATGGAGAATTGATGCTTGAACCTATACAGGAAACACACAGGAAAGTCTGTACCCTCATCTATGATTAATTTGTTATCCCTTTTAACTTTCTGGTAAACCAGAATCAGATCTGAAGTGCTGCTTCAACATTGCAACAACTGGTTGCTCCATTAATGACAAATACCAACATGTATTCACAGTTATCCCTTTGCATACGCGATCTTTTGAAACTACAGCTCTCAGAAGACTATTACTTGTCTCACCCCCCTGGCTAATTAGTATGAGCAACACCTAGCTTCTTTTTTTCTTTTGGCTTTTCCCATTAAAGGGTCGCTGCGGCAGATCACGGGTTTCCATCTCCATTTGTCACACCAATCAAGTAAAAAAAACCTCTTTCAGCAAATCTTGAAATCTTCTCTTTGGCTTTCCACAGTTTCTCCTGCCTGGTAAATGTATTTTATATTTTAATATACAATTTCCCAACCTACATTTGAGCAAATTACATTTGCAATGAAACAGAATGTTACATTTTATTTAAAATTACACAGTCAAATTTTGTTCTTCTGTTACGAAACTAGTCAAATATCCTCAGTGTAAGCCCTTTATCTCTCCCTATTGTCCATCATGTAATTGTCCTCTTGTATCATGCAGTTTCACTTAACTTTTACAACTTGACTTCCCTGTTGCCCACTCATCCAATCAGCACATCTACTGGAGATGTTAAGAACCATAATGAGAGCTCAGTTGCTGCAGCGGAGGGGGGGAGGGGCCACACAGAAGACCGAACAGCCATTTGAAATGAACATTTGCAGTATGGATTAAATCATTTTCAGAATGATCGCACCTGTACAACATGCTCTTTGCTTTCACTTTCATCACACTCATCAGCTTTATTTCCTCACTCTGTTTCCCTGGGAGACAAATACTCAACTGAAGGGATATTGAAAGTAAATTATTCCTCATCATACACACGCGACTCCAAATGAACACTAAAGTTGCTTAGCTGTTGCTGAATTTAAAATAACAGCATCGTATTTACTCGTTACTCTCTCGCAGAGTTTCAAAGATAGAAATAGAAACAACATGAAAGATAACTAGGATAAGGCTACAGTAAGTGTCATATTGCTCCAGGACTCATGGAAAAGATTTCTGATTAAGGAAATTTCCTAAATTCTCAGGTTGTTCCACAATGACTCCAAGTGACAAAACGAACAACCTCTCATCTACATAAACCACTCTCATTGCGAGACTGAGAACATATCAAGGATGCATATCTTTCAGAGATCATGTTTAATTTCATTCATTCTTAAATAAAGCAGTAAAGCACAAATTAGTTGATAGATTGTTGTGATTTATGAATTCATGTTTTCAACACTGATGCTAAGCCAAGTGTAAAATGGATGTGATGTCAATTCATCTTCTGTTGTTCACTGTCATCGTAGATTAGCAGCTTGATTATTTATTTCTCCTATGATAAGTGAAGTCAGTTTTTCAGGATCTATCACCGCAAAGATCAAGGAGCAATGTTAGAACATTAAAATGAATTGCAACATCTATATCAAGACAATGTGAGCTATTCTGTGAAGTGCATAACACAAATAATAACAGAAGAAGACAAATTAAATGCTGTGTGGTCTTAGGTGAGGTCTGCCCTACTTTCTCACCTGGAGTGATTTATGGTTGACTAATGTAGGACGAAAAAAACAACACTTTTCAATTTTATCAGGATAAAATATGAAGCTATGCAATACCGTTATGTGATTTTTCTAATGTGAAAAAAAGGACAGATTCAGAGAAGTTTCTTACCATCACGGAATGCATTTAAATGATTGTTTTAACCGATCAAAGGGATTTGAGTGTGTATGTGTCTGCTGGAGTGTGTCCATGTATGTGTGAGAGGTCATATAATGTGCACGCCTGTGGTCAGGCAGCGAAGAGTTGACAGGTCCGGTGGCAAATCCTATAATCCTTTCATCTGATCAAAGGACACAACAGCTTTTAAATTATTTAATGGAGGGATAAGTTTTAAACTTCAATGCACTTTATTGTTCAAACAGACATTAGGTAAACTTGCAGGAGATGAGAGAACTGTCCCTGCAGTCTTTGTAATTGAATTTGGCTTTCACTCCTAAATGCTTTATGCTGACTGGGATAAGACAATTTGTTTAAGAGGTGTTGTGGCAAGAACCTTAGCTTTAATCACTACTTCATATTTATGGTCTAATAAAATTTCACACAGTACAGCTCAGGTTGGTTAGAAAATGAAAAAGCAGGCAAACACATTCCCTTGTTCTTGCAAGCATTTCTGCTGTGATGAACAAGGTCTTAACTAAAACAAATGGCAAATGCTGATGAATCTCATTTTTACAGCAAAGCACTATTTATACTAAATGGAGTGCAGTGGGAACAGGTTTGGTGCTTTTTCCCTTTTCTCTTTTTTTGTAGTTGTCTTCTTTTACAAAGACAATTTAACAGCCCCCCTCATAATATAACTCATATATATATACAGTGCCTTGCGAAAGTATTCGGCCTCCTTGAACTTTTCAACCCTTAACCACATTTCAGGCTTCACACATAAAGATATAACATTACAATTTTTTGTCAAGAATCAACAAGTGGGACACAATCGTGAAGTGGAATGAAATTTATTGGATATTTTAAACTTTTATTTTAAACAATTATAAAAAAACTGAAAAGTGTGTTGGCAATATTATCCGGCATGTGTTAATATTTTGTAGCGCCACATTTTGCTGCAGTTACAGCTCCAGGTCTCTTGGGGTTCGTCTCTATCAGTTTTTCACATCCAGAGACTGAAATTCTTGCCATTCTTTTTTGCAAAACAGCTGGAGCTCAGTGAGGTTGGATGGAGAGCGTTTGTGAACAGCAGTCTTCAGCTCTTTCCACAGATTCTGGATTGGATTCAGGTCTGGACTTTGACTTGGCCGTTCTAACACCTGGATACGTTTATTTGTGAACCATTCCTGTAGATTTGGCTTTATGTTTTGGATCGTTGTCCTGTTGGAAGATAAATCTCCATCCCAGTCTCAGGTCTTTTGCAGACTCCAACAGGTTTTCTTCCAGAATGGTCCTGTATTTGGCTCCATCCATCTTCCCTGTCCCTGCTGATGAAAAGCAGGTCCAAACCATGATGCTGCCACCACCATGTTTGACAGTGGGGATGGTGTGTTCAGGGTGATGAGCTGTGTTGCTTTTATGCCAAACATATCGTTTTGCATTGTGGCCAAAAAGTTAAATTTTGGTTTCATCTGACCAGAGAACC
Organism: Hirundichthys speculiger; assembly: GCA_018398805.1. Classification (NCBI taxonomy): domain Eukaryota; kingdom Metazoa; phylum Chordata; class Actinopteri; order Beloniformes; family Exocoetidae; genus Hirundichthys; species Hirundichthys speculiger. The sequence continues at coordinate 2,776,312 of JAGFBZ010000855.1, read as the reverse complement.
TTCTTCCACATGTTTGGTGTGTCTCCCAGGTGGCTTGTGGCAAACTTTAAACAAGACTTTTTATGAATATCTTTGAGAAATGGCTTTCTTCTTGCCTTCCATAAAGGTCAGATTTGTGCAGTGTACGACTGATTGTTGTCCTATGGACAGACTCTCCCACCTCAGCAATCGTGGGAAATCTTTTTGTATTCAAATCCAGCTTCAAACTTCTCCACAACAGTATTTGGGACCTGCCTGGTGTGTTCCTTGGTCTTCATGATGCTCTCTGAGCTTTAAACAGAACCCTGGGACGATCACAGAGCAGGTGCATTTATATGGAGACTTGATTACACACAGGTGGATTCTATTGATCATCATCAATCATTCAGGACAACATTGGATCATTCAGAGATCCTCACTGAACTTCTGGAGTCAGTTTGCAGCACTGAAAGTTAAGGGGCTGAATAATATTGCACACCCCACTTTTCAGTTTTTTATTTGTTAAAAAAGTTTAAAATATCCAATAAATTTCGTTCCACTTCACAATCGTGTCCCACTTGTTGTTGATTCTTGACAAAAAAAAATTTAATGTTATATCTTTATGTTTTGAAGCCTGAAATGTGGCAAAAGGTTGAAAAGTTCAAGGGGGCCAATATACTTTCACAAGGGACTGTATATGTGGGTGTGGGTGTTAACCTATTTTGTAAATGCTAGGATAATGAGAGAGAAAAGAGAGAGAGAGATTTTTTTTTTTTTTACTTTCTTCAAAGTCAGAAGTTTATGTACATTTCCTTACATTCCTTAGGTTTTTGCAGCATCACCATTAAACTGTATGATTTGGGTCCAGCATTTTGGGTTTCCTCCCTAAAGTTTCTCACAATAGTTTGCTGGAATTTTCTGCCCATTCCTCCTGACAGAACTAGTGTAACTGAGTCAGGTTTTGTTGCCCACCTTGCTCGCACACACCTTTTCAGCTCTGCCCACATCATTTCTATAGGATTCTACATACAGGGTTTTCTGATGGCCACTCCGAAACATTGAATTTTTTGTCCTTACACCACTTTGTAACTAATTTGGTGGTATACTTATGTCATAGTCCACTTGGAAGACACATTTGCGCCCAAGCTTTAATTTCCCAGCTGATGTAAGATGTTGCACAATATGATACTACCACCCCTGTACTTCACAGATGAGATGGTGTTCTCAAGCTTACAAGCTTCCTTCCTTTTTCCTCCAAATGTAATTGTAGAAGTGGTCATTATGGTCAAAGTTGAATTTTAGTTTAGACAAATTACATAACATCTCCAAAAATTATGGTTTTATGTTGCTTTTGGAGTAATGGCTTTGTGATGGAAATTAAGTATTATTCCATTTATACATTGTTATTTTCCTCAGCATTTCATTTGTACTCTTAGTTCCTGCCTCCACACAATATATCATGGCTGACACTTTAGTTTCCCACTGTCCTATACAGCTGCCAGGTTGTGTTTTGTGTGTGTGACATATATTTTGCTGATTCTGGTGCGTCCTGATAAAACAGCTGTACCACTGATCGTCTTTATCATTCTTCATCGATCTGCTTAGATGGATGTATGACCTCTGTGCATGCAATAATTATTAGAATTCACTGAAATCTAGTCATTGCCAGGTCTGTTTTTAAGTTGTATTCTCAGTCTTACTTAGATATTATACAGTTGGTTAAAAATAAATTTTGTGGTAAATATTACTTTTTCCACAACAGGCTTCTTTCTCACTGCGTGGCCTTTCAGTTCATTTGTTGATACAAGACTAGTTTCATTGTTTTTAGTGACACTCTGTTACCAGCTTTAGTCAGCATCCTCACAAGGTGTTTTGATTTTTTTTTTTTTCTGGGGCTGACATGCACGTTTCACACTAAAGCATGTGTACACAACCAGTATGAAGGCTGGACATTCCCATGGTCCTAATACTTGTATGTAATTATTTAAAGATGAATGTGGCACCTTCAGGCATCTGGTACCTTAGGATGAACCAGACTCTTGGAGGTCTACAGTTCTCTTCGTGATATCTTGGTTGATTTCTTTTGATTTTTTCCCATAATGTCACACACAGAAACAATGTGTTTGAAATGTGTTCTAAAATACATCCACAAGTGTGCCTCCAATTAACTCAAATCTTGTCAATTAATCAGAAGCTTCCAAAGCCATGATATCATCAAGTAATTTAAAGGCATAATCTCAGTGTATGTAATAAACATTGTATAAAAATATAATCTCACTCATTATTCTGACATTTAGCAAATGGAAATAATCTTAGTAATCCTAACTGACCTAAAAAAAAAAAAAAAAAAAAAGTATAGCCTGATTTAATGTCAAACGAAACAAAGGTTATGTTTCTCATATGTACACATACAGTTGAAATTTCTCGTTTCAACTCAACATTACTCAACATTAATTGAGTATTAAAGCAGTGGTCCCCAACCTTTGGCGAAGTTAGAACCTGTCAACGCTTGACAATTTTACCGCGGACCGAGGGTCGGTCAGTAAGGTAACATGAGTATAACATCTGGTAACATCCATTAAATAAATAACAAAAAAACAAAAAAAACTCACGCAGAGTTGGATTGGTATGCGGGAATAAATCCATATTTCAAGTAGGACTCCTGGTCTCCCTGGTCTCTTAAAAGCTTTCTTTTTCTTTGAAGTCGTAGGCTGTTCTTCCTTTCTCTTCACTGTGCATTTTTCTCTTCACAAGGAAACTTTCCAAAGACGTCTGTTTCTTACTCATTTTGCTAGCTAGGTTAAGTGTTGGCGCTCAAGTGACCGAGATAAAACCGAAAGAATCCGGTCATTTTTTTTCAAAATAAATGTTTTTTTTTTTTCAAAATAAAAGTTCGTTCAGACTCATATAATAAATAAAACTTAAATAGCTTTTTTTTTTTTTTTTTCTTGCGCGCCCCGGTGCCAATTGATCCACGGCCCGGGGTTTGGGGACCGCTGACTTCCTGGTGCGTACAATGAATCATGATAATATGGGTTCATATCGGCTGGATATGAAATTGACAGCACATTAGCAACAATAGCTTTGTACATTAAAGGGGTGTTAATTAAACTGTCAGTATACTTTATAATTAAAACTATAATTAGCATTGCTATGAAGTTAATTGTGGCTAACAAATGCACATAATGATGCAACACCTTCCTCTTGACACTTTTCAGAAATCAAGAAAATAAAAGTAAAAAATCTCTGACGTCACCCCAAAGAAGCATAATAACACAGAGAGGTGACATCAGTGTTACACATAGATTACCTGCTTTTTGTTGTTGTATTCAGACCACTAAGCCACAGTTTCACTAATAATGAAAATATAATATATTTATAATATATTTACAATTCCCTCTCACAGCAGCTGTTTTATAGTAGAGTTAGCATCCCAACTATAATACACTCCCTCTTCTGAAGGGTTTACCTCTCTCCCAGTTGATCATGCAGCTAGTCTTTTCAAAGGTACAGCAAATGTAGCTAGATGTGAATTAGGTTGGAATGAATATGGAGATGCTGCATAACTATACTCTAGTTCTGGATCTGTTATGTCACAGTATTCTGCATATCTGACCCTTTCACTCAGTTACATACTTTTAGACTTAGTGTCCCCAAACAAACTGAAGTAGTGGTGTTATTTTTGGGTTTTTAGATTAGATTAGATTAGATTAGATTAGATACACTTTACTGATCTCCCAAGGAGGAAAGTTGAGTTGGTAGTCACTTATATCAACCAAATATAAGCAATCAAGTAAAGTTTGTTTTTTTAATGCCCCCTTTAGAAAATGAGTTCAAGTGTCTTCCATCACTTTGACACTTGCAAAATTAGGTTTCATCCACAAATATGTCTAAATTTGGTAAAGTGACATCATAGCTCACACACTTATACAGTACATGGGCATAAAGTGATAAATGTTTAAATTGTTGCTTTTTTTTTTAATCCCACACAAGAGATTTCAAATTTTTCAAATGACCTGCCATGGTTTAAACAGGTTAATGGTATAGACATTTTTTTCCAAATTATGACTGTTCATCCATCATGAAGCTTATAATAACTGTATTCTAAATGACTCTTCTCTTCATCCTGCAATTATACAATAAAATGACTATATAATGCATGTAAAACTATTAAGGTCAGTGGCCACCCTGATGTGAAAATTATCATCCTCTCATCTAATTTCCTCATACATAAGACTCAAACAAAAACACACTGAATATGGACAAAAGGAATGTCAACATCCCTGACATAACCCTGAACACTGGAGACACTGGAGCATGTTAAATAAACATGTTGGAGGGAGGTGGGTCACTTATTTGATCATTTTTATACCTTCGCTACAAGTCTTCCCATGAATCAAGATACCAATAACTAATGTTTTAGTGCTTAGAGAAATGTATTTAGACACCATGTTGGATTAACTTAGAACACATAATGCTTTTCTACATTTGTGAATGTAAATTACAGCAATCTAAATAAATAAACACATAGACACACAGAGATAATCTTTCTGCAGCAGATAATGCCAATAAATGATTTGTAATTACACACTATAGACAATCTGCTCTTGAAGACAACAGCGCTACCATATGGAAGGAATATCCAAGTATATTTACTGCATCAGTAATGTTTTTCTTTTTTTTAATCCAAATTTATTCATGGCAATTTGCTGCACTAAAGAATAAAAATCAAACATACCCTGCACAGTGTGGTGCTGTGTATGTATTGTTGATTCATATTTCCCTTTGTAACAAATTGTAATATTACATTTACATTAACTTGCAGTTGCTTTTATCCAAAGCAACTTTGAAATGAAGAACGGCATTTGAGGTTCAGCACAATGAGAATCTCTGCCATACGGATGAAATGTTAAGAATATTTAAATTACCTAACTAGCAGAACAATTCAAATGTACAGCCTATGTGCAGGTTAGGCCGTGGTAATGAGTTAAACTAGTTGGGAGACAAAGTGTTCTCCGAGGAGATGAGCCTTCAAGGGATTGCTTAAAGTAGAAAGGGAAGATTCAGTACTGATGACAATGGCACTGGCCCTGCAGGTCAAGGGTGAAGGTGAACCTGGACTCTCTGACAGTTGTGTCGGAGAGGGGGGTGCTGTCCAAGTTGCAAGTCATCTTGGACAATGTGGACCAATCCATTACACGACGTACTAGTCAGATACGGTAGTACATTCGGTACTAGGCTAACTCTACCAAGATGTAGTAGATCATTCCACCATCATTGAACCCCAAATGAAAACAGTCTGGAGTTTTATGTTTACAAATGATAGTTCAGACAATGTTCATGAGAAGAGCATGGAGGTGGAGGAGGAGCATATGCCCCTACGACTCAGTTTCAATAACTGGGTAAAGGCTGTGCAATTGCTCTGCAGACAAGCATTACTCGTAGTCAAAGGAGGAGATGAGTAGTGCTGTGACCATTTTGGCTGATCAAATACCAGAGGAGCCTTCGGGAAGATTTATGGAGGTTTTTTCACTGTGCATGTTGGGACACCCACTAGAAGAGCCATGCAATAATCAAGGTGAACGTTAACTGAGGCCTTATTCTGAGCACTGGGTAGCATAAGTACCATAAATAAGTTATGGCATGATAGTTCTTATGTTGTAAAGTGCATATGACATGAATGAGCGATAGATGCAACATAGACAGAGAAAAACAATTGGTTAGCAAGGTTTCTTGAAACTTTTGTTTGGGAGACAATCAGAATTGGTTTCTTTTATTTATGAGAATATGCCAGAGTCGAGCTGAGAATTCTCTGCCATTAAGTACTGGTACAGCACCAAACCTTCAGTGTTGGCCAAGAGTGAGCCATGCCTGAGATTGCCGTTGCACAGAGTTAAGCTAGCATAATCTTCTAGTTTGCCATGGCATCCTTCATCCCAGATCCTGTCATAATAGTGTGCTTATTCAGTACTGGCTTAATGAGCTTATATTTAAAGTATTTATGGGCTTAAAAAAAAGATGCAAGTTAAAGTCTATGGAATCAAATGTATAAATGTAAATATGGTTAACATTAGCCTAAATGTAAAAAAAAAAAAAAAAACAAAACAAAACAAGGCCCTCTGTATTGTATAAAGAGTCCAAAAATTGATAGTAATAAAATAAATAAATAAATAAACAACTTTTCTTCTCTCCCCCACCTTTCCACCAACAAACCATCTCCTTTCCATCACAGTGAGCTGCCACCTGTTGGAAACACCGTCCTGAAGACCTCAAACAGTGCAACATTTCCTTTAATAGGATGCAACAAAGGGACAACCTAACACTAAAGTTACATGACAGGACTATTGCATTTATTCTACTACGAAACGAGACCTGTGCTCTCTTTGTGTTTGGCTTTGATTGGTCTCTAGTTATCATATTGTATTTTGCTTCACTTTCATTTTGAGCTTCCTGGGGTTGGAATTATGAAAGTAATTAGCTGCACAGTGAGGATAAATGTGACTCAGTCATACCACTATTGCATTTTCTTTTATTGTATTTTTCTTGTGTAGAAAAAGACAAATTATTAGATCCTGATAGTATACAAAAGAGACGCTTAATGTCGACCTTAAGGAATTAATAATGATCCTGCCAATATTTGGGTTCTCCTCTTCTGTCATCACCATTAATCCATTGTATGGACATAATGATATCCGGTTTTCTTCAACTGACTATACTAACTGAATATTCCTCATCCTTTTGAAGTAACCCATTGGAGATCTTCCATAGGTCAACCAATCCCCACAGACCCATTTGATAAGTATGGAAGACACCTTTGGGGATGGAGGACACCTGCATATTTTCTTAATGAGGCCTTGCAGGAGATTCAGTCTGTACAAACAACTGTATCACAGATCAGTAGCGCAAATTGTAAGACTAAGACCGTAAGATATTAGCCAAATAGAGGAAGGGAATGCATTACTTTTGGACTGATGGTGATCTAAATAAAGTGAATTTGTAACATTGATTAAATTCAGCTAAAAAAAAAAACATATTTTGCTGCATGTTTTAAACTAAATAAAAACATATGTCTTACCTTCACTGCAGTCCTTTCCTTGGAAACCAGTATAAGAGCAGTCACATGTTGGTTCGTTGTTAATTAAACTGCAGATTCCTCCATTCAAGCACATGTTGGCGGTACCACAGAGGTCCATTAAGACTCCCTCACTGTTGATCATTATGGACTCCGTATTGTTGACCTTAATATCTGTTATCCATCCAGTGAAAGGCAACTGATCCTTGATTGCAGCCGATGTCAGGCGCAAAGCAACAGACCTCAACTCGGGTGGTATTCCACCAATAAACAAATGGCTGAAGACAGTCATGTCTCGTCTTTTTGACTTAACCTCAACCCATTTGATCTCACTGTCCACCATCAGGGTTGTGTTCTTGAAGTTTCTCCTTATTGCGACTGTGTGCCACTGGCTGTCATCCACCGCCGTCTCAGAAATGACTGTTGCAGGCTCAGCGCAGAAGATGGAGAAACGAAGACTCAGTTTACCATTGTGTATCAGAAGTTCTAAAAAGTCACAGAATCCTTCATCGTCAAAGTAAACGAGCAGCCCGTGGGAACTCTTCGTTTTCATGTTGAAGCTCATTTCACTTTCGCAACATGCATTCCACACTGGAAACCTGGCCCACTGTCCCTCAGCTCCTGTAAATTCTAGACAAGTGCCTATTTCTACAAAGCAGCTAATGAGCAGCACAACCCACAAGATATGGGTACTGTTTGGCTTTTTTACAATCATTTTGTAATAACAAATCCTTCTGATGGCAGATAGAACTTATCGGGTATAAATTTATTCAAAATAACCTTCGATTAAGCAAATATTTTCCTGGGTTGACTGTGTAGACTGGCATATAACTGGCTGTTTCGTGTAAGCTGATGCATTATAGGACAAGATATTAAATGGTAACATAGGTTTGCATATTAGTGGGCTTAGCCAGCACTTATTTCCTGGTACAAACACCATTACTTCATGTTGTTCAGACCGCTGGTCAAACCTCTCATTGCTCCCACCAAAACTGTTCAAAGATCCTTTCTGCCATGGCTTAGTTGGAGTAAAAGGACCAAGGTATCCACAGGGCACAAACAGTTTAAAATGTGTAATTTTGGAGCAGTCCTGGTGTCAGTCAGTAGGTGCAGTGTTTCACTTGAGCTGAGATGGAAGCTTTAATCTTCATGTCCATGCCAAAATACTTTGGCAAGACACTGAAGACCTGCTCAGGGCTTTCCCATCTGCATCCTCAGTCGCTGAGAGGAAAATTGCCATATGGAGCCACACTGGCTGATGAGCTCAGCAAATGAAACTGTCTGTCAAGGCAGTCCTCAGCCTCAACATTCTGCAAAAGAAAAAAAAAATGTATTACAGAAATATTCAGCACTTTCACCATATGCATTTCTAAATTCACTGTGGCCAAAGCCTTAATCAAATGTCCAAATTAGCCTAATACTGTGATTAAGCCAGTCAGCCACTCATACCAAGGGAGGCCTTTGTTAGACAAAACACAAGCTGTTTCATTAGATTAGATCACTGAGGCTTTCCAGGAACAAGCAACATCACTTGACAATCACACATTAGCTGTTGTCAGTGGCCAAGTATCCCACTGCTTCTGCAACATATCTTTTAACGCACAATTATTCCATTGAGAAAAAAAGAAAATAGGAATGGAAACTTTCAAAGTGAAGCCTATTGTTGCGATAGAAAAATTCAGAGAGAAACAAACATGACTAGGTTCATTTGTCATCAAAATGCACTCGTGTGATCAGAAATAAATTAAAAACGACCAATATATATATATATATATATATATATTCATATATGGTTGTGGTTTAGGTTCTTCCCCATACACCTTAAGAATATCACTAATTGTTGACAGTCGATCCAACTTCTGCAGCCGCGTTATCAGCAGCATTCCAATAAACGCGCTGACGGGCTTCTTCAGCTCTCCGCTGAACACCGAACAAGCTCAAAGTGCGTCATTTGATTCACAGTGGTTGGTTTGTGTGAATCGGGCTGCCACTAGGTTCCATCCGGACCCTAAAATATGCCTTTCATAACGTCATACTTCCCTTGACATTTTTTAATGCCTTGACTCTTGGATTAATTCTTCTTTCCAGCCCAAATACGAAATGCGTTTATCACGAAATACGGGGAAAAAAGAGTCAAATGGGCACATCTTCAGTATTTTTCTGCTTTTTTTCCCCTCTAATCTCATCAATAACATACCTCATATATTATCATCTTACCCTGTATAACAGCTGTACAAAGCGCGCACTATAATTAGAGGGGTATTTTCTATCACATCTGCGGCATCAGTTCTTCACCTAACTACAAAATTCCTTAACAAAATAATTTTTTCTTTCTTTTTCTTTTTTCTTTTTTTCTTCAGCTTTGCGTGTGTAGCTTTACTTCTACGGGACCCTAAATAGTTGCCACAAGAGAAGATGACAACGATTTCATACAAAGCTTCACGGGCTCGGTTCCCGCTGTCCACATTATGCTCTATATAAGAACCTGAGCATCAAATCGGTTTTTTTTTTTCTCTTTTCTTCTTTCTTTTTTTTTTTTTTTTTTTTTTTGGCGGAACCCACACATCAAGATCTGCTCTCTCAAATGAATCACAGAATCAGCCAGAGAAATGCACACAGTGAAACACAGCTCCACTTTCACCCTAAACTCCGCTTAAAACTGGAGAAAAAGATTCTTACAGCCTTAGTACGAAGAGGTAAATTACCTGAAGTATATCGTCCTCTAAATTTTATTTCCCAGATAGGAAAACCAACAGAATTGAAGAGAAAAATGAGACCGCGGGATGGAGTTAGTTGGAGGCGCGCGGCGAAAATCCAGTTGTCTTCGCAGAAGAGGAGGTGCAATCTGGTTTCCCTGTTGAGCTTATCCAGTGACTGTCAGGAGCCTCAGACAGAGCGTGTACCACGTGTCCCTCCGTGATGTCTACAGGGGAGGGGCGGAATGCAGTACCTTGGACAGCGCCTTCAGAACCACAAGCGTCTATCCACGTGCAGTCACGGTGCACGCAACTTTGAACGATAAAGCGGATGCGACTGATAAAACTAATTAACTAGGAACACAGACACAGAAGTGTGGGCTACACGTAGAGGCAATTTATTATCTTTGAACACGTTTTAATGTAGTGTAATGTGATGGCTTAACACAGATTCTGCTAAACCATTCACTTAATTTCAAAAATACTTTATTAAATCCAGCTGGGAAACTGTAAGTTGAAGTACAAGCAATTAAAGACGGATAGTGATAATGAGAACAAATAATCATCTTTGCAAAGTCCAAATTAAAGTCGTCTGTGTGTGTGTGTGTGTGTGTTCTTATAGCTAGTGACTCAATGAGAGTACCTACTTTTTCAGACAGTTTATACATTTTGATTAGTTGTTGTTCAGCATATACATTATTAACGATAGATTATGTCAGGTGTTGCGGTTCATTTGTGGTTACTTTTACCATCCACCTAAACCCAGATGATAAAAGCCAGTACCTGAAACAGATCAGATAAGGAATTTAATATTCACTAATGCAGTTTCAGCACAAAATCTATTGAAAATCCAGATTATAAACTCTTCATATACAAACCATTACTTTGTAAATAAGCAATTAACTGATCTAGGAAAATTTCCAAGTATTTTTAAGACAAAAGAAGGTTAGATGTGGGTCTACAATCGCTGAAAAAACAAAACAAAACATCAGGCTCAGAAGTTTTATAGGTGATGGTTTAATTGGAACTTACTTGCAGAGCCAATTAATAGAAAAAGAAAAGAGTCTTTTGACCAAGTAGGAAAGTCTTGATAACGAGGAGAACATGCTGGGATGGAGTCCAACGGGCAGGCTGATGGTTTAAGAACTGGTTGGTGACAGCAATTCAGGCAGATTGATAGGAAAGAAAGATTGTAGATAAGAGACTAAATCAGGCCTTGTCTTACGTTGTGACATCAAGCAGCTGCAGGGCTGGAAAGGTACGTTTTTTCTGTTTGTGTTTTCTCTCTTAAGTGACACATCAGATGATGAATATCATTAAATTAATGCATGAAAGCAAATTGTTCAACAACATCATTCTTTGTCAAAGTTGACAAACTGTTGTTCCAAGGAATATAAGTTGTGTGCTGTTCTAAGGAACAAGACACAATTTAAACCTACTTGGAGTCAGCTCTTCATTCTTTAAAGAGTTAATAACATTAAAAGTCAAGAAACAAAGAAAAAGGAGTACTGGCAACTACATGGTCTGTTTGTTTGCAAACAACATTTTTAGGTGCCTCCATCTACAATATTCAGCTGGTATGTGGTGAAGCAGGAACAATGTTAATATTTTTTACCTGAAACTGTCCAAAGCCCAGTCCTATTAAAAATTTACAGTATTGTTTTTTTGTTGCTGTTTGTTTATTTCATTTTTTTGATTTGTTTTTCAAAAAGATATTCTATGTAACCCTTGAATGTCATTTAAAATGTTACTTAGAAACAATATGCCAATCAGTTATTCTATTTCTAGGCCATATGTCATGGCAAGAGCAAGTATGCATCATAACTTTTGAGGTTCTTTTTTTACATTTTGTTTATTTATTTATCTATTGTTATTTTTATGTCATTGATAATAACAATAATAAAAATACTAACACCAATAATAATAATAATAATAATAAATGCCATTTATTCTGTAAATACAACATGAAAAAACAAACACCAAAGCAGCACAAGTGAGCTTTTGCTGTTTCATTTTTCTCTTCTCTCATTTCTGCTTTTAGTCTCCACCAGTTCCATCATTACTGATGTGTGACATAGAAGCAACAGTTGCCACAAGGAAGGACCAGGAATACGACTCCAAAAATTCATTGGTTGGCTTTTTCCCACAGTAGGGGTGAAAGGACTGCAAGAGTCAGACAGCACTTCATTAAAAAATATTATATTCCTTGCAATGAAACTGAAATATATATTTTTTTCTGAATAAATGTTAAAATAATCAACAAGAATAACTTGGTCAATATTAAGCACTTATATAGATTCTAGTATATAGATTTTAGCATATAGTGCTGACTATCAGCTCTGCTTGGACAATGAATGGAACGCCATTTATTAAACGATATACATTTTATTTAAAACAAAGAAACAAATAAAGAACAAAATAAGGATAGAAAAGATGTTTAAATATTATGTTATTTTCCATTAAGATTAATTATGGTCAATGGTGTTATTATACTTTAGGGAATAGGAACAGAAATTTGTGAAGATGATATTGATCATCTTGTCGTAACCACTTTTGTTAACAGAGCAACTAAGCAGGCTGGAAGCATGTCTCAGTCACACCAGGCAGGCCATGCACCAGAATTTCTATAGGCTCATGTCAGGGGCAATTGAGGTGTAATCAATCTTTCAATTCAGTACTGAGAAGCTGCCTTGTGTGTCTCGTGATCAGCCACCTCACTCAAAAGAAGAGCTCAAGTAAGAAAGTAAAGGGAATTCATTGTGATGGTGAGAGCATTAAAATCTTTTTTTTCTTCATTCAGAAAGTCCAAATTTTTCTTTTATGTATCATCATCATTCTGTATTTCAAAAACGTTAGATGAGATATTACAAGGTGTAATTTGTAAAAGCCGATAGTGAATTTCAACGGGAGCAGCAACAAGGTGCATGCTGGAATGTTTGTTACTGTAGGTTGCATACAATGGCCCCGATCGTTTGTTTTTTTGTTTTGTTTTGTTTTCTTGTTTTCTTTTCTTTTTTTGACTTTAACTTGCAAATGAATGGCCCGCAGTAATGGCTTTCAACAATGGCTCTTTAAAGTCACTATTATACAGACTGTGCTGCAAAGTCTAATTTCTGATTGGATACTAATAAATGAATACTGCAATGAATTGAAAACGGCAAAGATAATATGATTTTTGGAATTTCTACAAACTGATGTGAACATCTAGATGAGCTATGTTTGCCAGGTTAAACCACCTGTAGCATTAAAACAACAACAAGCTTGATATCTCTCTGGGAGGTGGACTTTTTACCCTTTGAAAAAAAAAATGAATTGACATCAAATTGTTTTAGGACACTATTGAGTACAAACTCTACAAATGCAAAGTAGCAACCTGAAGCTTGCAGTGGAACACACACAACAGAAATGGAATTTCCAATACAATAGGTGCAGCAGGAAACTGTAAACTTTCTTTGATCAATATTATTGCATAGTTTTTACACCTCTGAAAACGGCAAAAGACCAAATTAAGGGATCTCCTTATTGCCTAAACTGTCCAGGGAACCTGTTACCAGTCATTCCATAGGTTTTAGGCAATTCATAAAGTATGTACGCCGACAGTTAAAAGACTGTACCCATGAACAATAGGAAGTACAAAGTCAGATAATAAAACGGTCATGTGGGGAAAAACACAGGTAACTATAATTTCAGTGGACAAGGAAATAACTGCTACAAAATAAACTAAGATGTAATAAAATATGTAAAAACTTAAAAGCCATGATATCAAAACCTCTTGAATTTAATACTGCCAGTTTTTTTTTTTTCTTAATGAACTTTTATATCTTAATCTATCAGTTTTTGGAAGCAGCTCTGCTTCTATAAGCAGATCTGAATTATAACATTTTTTGCTGCTGCTCAGTTGACAATTGCTACTGAACTGTAATTTATTGTGCAGGAATATGCAATGAAAATGATGCATCTTTCTAACTATGACATGACTAATGTTCAGTATATGCAGTAAAGGAGTGTTGGCACCTCTTAGCAAACGCTCCCCTAATGTTTGGTTTTAATTTTAAATAAAAAATTGCAATTACACCAACAAACATGGTAGTTTAGACCCAAGTGTCACAATGAATGCAACGGAGGTTGTGAGATGGTAACTTTTCTAACTTTGGTGGCTGTTTGATATGAGGCGTTGCTCATGTGACATGTGGTCAAGCTGTAAGCTGTAAGTCTAGCCAAGTGCTCTTTTATCTCCAAAAATATATTTATTAACTTAATTAAGAACCCAACTGTCAACAAAGTTGAAAAGTAAAAGGTTTTTCAACATTACATTGCAGTGTAAGCCTGTCTTTCACCCCCTCTTACATCTTTATATGAGCTGTGAAAATGTGATAATTGTTCAGTATCACTTTTGAGATGGTTTTATTTATTTATTTATCTATTTTTCCTTTGAAGCAAGACATAGACATGTTACAATCAACAAAGGATAATGTGGAAAAATGACAATTTTGAAGTCTTGGAAAGAGAGGAATGTTGTATTTTTTGAGCATTCATTGTCAAACTGCTTCCTTTTGTATCATCCTGAAACAACATAATTATTACAAATTATGGAGTGAGTCAGTGTCGGTATTCAATATGTTGAATGTATCTTAGTGTTCGCATTGCTGTGGAGTAAGACAGCTGACAAAAACAATGTGTGTGTAAATTATCATTCATGTATATTCATTCATGTATATTAATCGCTCCTCTTAGTTGCCTTACATGACATATTTCACTAGATAGTCAAAAACATAAACAGACAGATGGGCAGATGGAGTCTCTTACAATGTTTCATTGAATAAGTTCCATCTAGTATCTGCAGACATTTTTTTTGTTCTTTTTTTTTCTCTGTTTAGTACAAGCCCAGTTCCAAAATATAATTAAAAACAAAATGCAATGATTTACAAATCTTATAAACCCATATTTCATTTCCAAAAGAACATGTTTGTTGCCGGTTTTCAACAACTGTCTGTAAATGTGCTCTAAAACCTTTATGCACTCTTCAGCATTGATGGTGCTGTTCCAGATGTGTAAGGCTGGCCATGACGTAGGCACTAATGCAACCTCATACCATCAGAGATACAGGCTTTTGAACAATCTGCTGATAGCAAGCTGGATGGTCCCTCTCTTCTTCAGTCGGCAGGAAATAACATCCATGATTTCCAAAGGGAAATTCAAATTTTAATTCATCTGACCAAAGAACACTTACATTTAGCCTCAAACCTTTTTAGATGAGATTTGGCCAAGAGAAGATGGCAGTGTTTCTGGGTCATGTTCATTTATGGATTCCTACTTCTTAACTCTAATTCCAGGATTTTAGAAATTCTTGGTGAGGTAAAGTACTATTTGATAGTCCAATATTCAGCGACATCTAACAGAGAAAATTCAGACTACAACCAACTGAGAACCAGCAGACATTATCTGTTTAACCTCCCTTTTTAAACAATTAAAGTCTGATTCCATATAAAATAGAATGAGGAGGGCCACATTTAGTAAATATATGCATTCTTCTCTTTGCAAATGTATCCATCACATATGAGCCCTCATCCCTCTGAAGGAGCTTCTTTTTTTCATGAAAGTCACAACTTACCAGTTGAGAGCACTTTCTCTTCCCACTGAGAGCCTCTGTATCCCCTAGCTTAAAACTGATTGAATTTAGAAAGCTGTATCATTACAGTTATTAGATTAGGAAAGAGGAAAAGGGACACTGCAACTCTGAATTTCATTTGAGAGGAATTAATGAAACATGGGAGTGTGGACCACAAAGAGCTGGTCACATGTCCAGCTTGAATGAGCGTACCGATTGTATTGACTCTTACATAATGACCCCACTGAAGATGCATGAGAAAAGCATTAACATGCCAAAAAATCTGATTAAAATCTAGTTTTCAAAGCCTGACCAAACAGCCCAGAACTAATTGCTAACACTTTATTGACATAAAATACAGGGATTACAAAATTCCATGGATTTTCAGTCCTTGCCATTTCTTTCCAGACTATTTGCATTTTTTTCAATGAGCAATGATCATTGTGGCTCAGTTTATCATTGCTTATCATTTCCACTTGATGAAATTAGTTGAACAAACATGGTTGTTCTAATAATTCAATATTTTAATTGTTCTTTGGAGACTGAGTCTTGTATAAGTATCAACATGTGTTTTTCTTCCAATCAACCTTGGTTTACGCTGTTTAGAAATTACACATAAATGATTATCCTTAGTAAAATGTTAATTTTAACTTTCATAAATGTAGCTCCCTGAACTTAAATATTACACTTTGGTTCTATTTCAACTCAGTATTATACTTGGATGAAATCCAGGTTTTACAAATTGAAATGGAAATAAGTTGTTGAAAGTTCTCAGAACAAGTAAAAATTAGCTTAAAAATTTAAAAGAAATAAGTACAATTAAATAAAGCAGAGACTTTGATCAACAAGAGCTTATAACTGGCCAGTGGCGCAGGTACAACTTTAGCTATAAAACAGGCCATATAACCATAAAACTGATCACCAGATCAATTAAAATATTTCAGATGTGGACATGGCTTGACAATTTACATTTTCTAGTAACATTTCTTCAAGCAATTTAATTAAACCTACAGAGCAGGAGAATCCTTGCTTTTCCTGTCAGTGTTGCCTCAACTGACAACCACATCACACTCAAGCCCTTATTTCTAAAAGAGAATTAACAGCATCATTGAAAGTGAATTCTGGGTCTAAAGCTTAATAAATTGGGTTGTGTTATTCATTTAAATTCTCCCCTACACAAATGTTTCACTTTGAAAGAGGAACTGCCTATGCAGGAGTTTCACTGTGTTCACACCTTCAGGGCTCTAACTTGCCACCGTGTGCTTATAATAAATACCAACAACATTCTTTTAATGCCAAAAGAGAGTTTGCAAGAGGCAGCATAAGTAAAATCTACTCCTTAGACTACTGACGTGCTATTTTGAGGGCATGTACATGTGCATGTAGTGGTCTACGAGCATCTGGATGGTGTGTGTCAAAATGTGCAGAGCAGTATGTGTGAGCAGAAGTTTGGCCAATTAGAAATATCCAAAAATGTGGTCTTTTTGGTAGAAAGATGTAGTCAGACTTTGCAATTTGCTATTTCTAATTTGAGCTTAATTTGTCCAATTGAAACAACACCACCCTGTGAACATTCACACTCTATATGCAGCAATAACATGAAATCAGACACAGCGATATATACTAGAACAATTGTAGTTTTATATGAGAGAAAGGCAGAACTGTAAATCTCTAAATATGGCAGAAGTCTTAATATGTGACTGGTGTACATTCTCATCTATCCAAGATGTGGTAATCCTCAAAGGCTTGAATCAAAGGCACCTCAACTACTTTTTTTTTTTTTTAACTTTTCTTGGATGTTTTGAATTGAGGATGCCTTCTGGACGGAAGGTGAAACATCCTCAAGAATCAAGAAAAAGTTGCCTTTGATTCAAGCCTTTGATGATATATCTGAATATGTATAACTTAAAATTGTTTCATTTTGTCTTATCAGCAGTGGCCTGGAGAAAGGTTACATCTCTGTCTTTGCTTGTCAACTGATGTCAATCAACTCTTCTTTGACTCTGTTGAAAATATGTCAGATGGCTAGTTTGTGTCTCTGAGACGGTTTGAGCTGCTCTTTGTACGCGTTAATATTTATATCTGTCTTTTCTGTTATAAACCTGAATTTGTCCACTTCATTGTTTTTTTTTTTTTTTAACCAAGTGTATTTTTATTTCTTAATCTTTATGCAAGAGCACTCAGTTCTGCATTTTTCAAATTATTTATGAAAAATAAAAAATAAACTGAAATATTGTGTCAGTTGATTAGAAGTATTCTTGCCAGGCAGCACAATGCTCCATCACTGATAAAAGATGAGAAATTGATTTTTCCTTCACCAGGTCTTCATCCCCTCTCTTCTGTACAATTCATGAGATCCATCGCTTTGTTGCCTCAAGGTATCCTCACAGCTATGTGTAAGTAAACATGCCAACAACTACAATTTTCTATATCTCTGTGTGCATGCATGTGTGTGCTCATGTGTTTTACTCATATCTGATGAAAAATGTATCTGTACAAGAATCCTCAGGAGTATTAAGCAAACCTTGACCTTGGTCATACCCTGAGATGTGAATTATTCCTCACTGATGCATGGAGCATCATTCCTTGTTTTTTATATCCTCTTTTATCAAGTGAAGCCACTGGAGAATTAATTACTAGTAGGTCTAGGTGGAATTTTAAGAGTTGAGAAAGCCCCACATCACATTATCAATCAGTTTCAAACTGGTCTGGCTTCAAAATTTGCCTTTAGTGCTTTTATTTCTGCATGCACATGCATATTTGTCGTATCATTTTAGAATCTTACCAAAACTACTCCTGACATAATTAACATCTCTATGGTGACAAATCAATCCAGAGGTGTCTGAGCCTTTACTAAACTGCAAGCTTTATTCTGCAGCTGAATTTATTCATGGAATAGGAGTGGACTGGAAAGACAGTTAGCAGCTACTGCATATCAGTGTTCAGTATCTGTATACTGTATGATAATGTCAAATAATGTTCATTGGAGTGCAATCTGGTGTGAAATGACCTGAAAAAATGAGAATGTTGTCACACCTGCAGATCACAAATAGAAATCCCAGCATTTTATGGCAGGTTCATTGGCTTATCATCAGGGATTGTCAGGGTTTTTGCCTTAGAAATAAAATTGCATAGAAGCACAGGTATCTCAGCACAGCAAGACTGCATTGGACAGAAAGACATACAGAAAGACAGCACCTTCTCAATTGGGATGTTAAATAGAACACAATGCAAAAATTAAATACAAAATTTGGTGACTGTCTGGTGTTTTCAAAACATGGTAGGTCCACTAGATCAGTGGTGCCCAATCCCCAGGCCCCGGCCCGGTACTGGTCCACGGGTCATTTGGTAGTGGGCCGCAGGTAAAAAATAAATAACTTTTACTAAAGTAAATTTTCCTAACTTAAAAAACTTGAACTATTACCGTTTGATTCATTATCCGAGTCTAAATTATGTTTTATTTTGAAAAATGACCAGATTCACTGCATTACATTCATCTGTGACTTACCGTATTTTCCGGAGTATAAGTCGCTCCGGAGTATAAGTCGCACTTTGCTAAAAATGTATAATTAGAGAGAAAAAACATACATAAGTCGCACTGGAGTATAAGTCGCATTTTTGCGGGTAATTTATTTTACAAACTAATTGACCAAAAACAGACATTACGTCATCTTGGAAGGCAAGTTTAAACATCAATAAAAGAATAGAGAACAGGCTGAAAAGGTGTAAGATATGCTAACACAATGAAGGTTAATCAGCTACACGAAAAATACACATTACCACAAAATGTGTCCAGTGTTTATGTAACATGAACAGTTTTACGTAACTATAGCCTAAAGCAGTGATTCCCAAAGTGGGGGCCGCGGCCCCCTGGTGGGCCGCCGCGGTACTGCAGGTGGGCCGTGAGAGGTCATTAAAATTAAACAAATACGTTTAAATCCTCGATCTGTTTTAAGTATGTTTTTAATTTCTGTAAAATATTAACAACATGATTTAAAAACATTAAGAAATAACAAAACACACCAGTTAAGTGTTATTCTACCGTCAACTTAATATGACAAGTGTCACCTTTTCTGATGACCCCTTACATTAATGTCAGAACATAGCCTTTAGTCCTGTAAGTTGATTACAGTTGTGATCAAAGGTTTCGGTGGGCCGCAGAGATTTTTCACATTTGAAATTGGGCCTTGGTATTCTGAAGTTTGGGAATGGCTGGCCTAAAGAATAAAACAAATGTGCCTTTACTGTAATTAATAACAAGCAATCTCACTCCACATCCTTAAATCCGTTGAATTCTTCGTCCTCGTTGTCACTTCTGAATAACTCCGCCAAGTCCGGAGTAACATGAAGCGGAGCTTTTTCTTCTGCGTGGCTGTCTTCAGACTCAGAATCAATTCCAGTTCCAGTTCCAATTATTCCAGCCTTTCTGAATCCAGACAGGATGGTCTCAGTTGGTCCTGAAGACCATGCTTGGTCGATCCATTCCATAGCCTGGTGAAAAGTTGCGTAGCGCATTCTCCCGGTTGCTGCGAACTTGTTCCTCTAGCTTTGGCCACCTAGCTTTGAGCCTGCGATTAGCCTTTTTTGTTTTTTTCATTGCACTAAGACAAGCCTCCACTTTATGCCAGTCCCTAACAGGTTTTTCACTTACTCCAAACTTTCTCTCTGCTGCTCGATTACTGTTTTCAGCTGTTTGTAGTCTGCAGAATATGATTTTCTTTTGGGGGTCATTTGTGTTCAGTTTAGGGATGCCAACCTTCCCTTGAAAAACGGAACCCTCCCCTATTTATAAACTAAAGTACAAGTCTATAAATAGGGGAGGGTTCTGTTTTTCAAGGGACGGTTGGCAACCCTAGTTCAGTTGTTCTCAGTTGTCTTTGTAAGCTAACATTTACCGTTTAAATTTTTTATTGTTACGGAGTAGAAGATATTGGGGAGTAAGTCTAGAGTGCCCTCTTGTGACTGTGAAATTATTTTTTTTCCATGCAAAAGTCGCTCTGGAGTATAAGTCACAGGAACAGCCAACCTATGAAAAAAAGTGCGACTTGTAGTCCAGAAAATATGGTACTCTTGACGTATGACAAGACTTTCAGACCCTTGTCTCATTCACGTGATATGTTTAAACCCCCAAGCTGGAAAAATAAGTGAAAAACAAATGTCTTCAGAAAGTGTCTTTCCAGAGGATGTTACCAATGTTTTGTTGTTATGTGGACACTTCTAATAAAGTTGCACGTGAATACACAGTGGATTTACATTTATTACTATATATAGAAAATACCACAGTTTTTATGCTGGTCGTATCATTTTATTTGGTTGCATTTATCTCCGGCTCATCTTACAGACCGATCCGTGGAAAATACTGCCTGACATCCAACCGGTCCGTGGTGCAAAAAAGTTTGGGGACCACAGCACTAGATTACATGCATGTGTTTTTGAATATACACTGGACTGACATGTTTGAAAAAAAGTACAAAAGTGTTCTGTCACTCTTAAAGAGGTCCAGACACGGAAAAAAATGTCAGTGTGCATCAAAGCTGTTGTGCTGACATGTGGTGGTCCAACAATTTAGCAATTCAGTTTACATTCTTTCTTCTTTTAATTTTCCTTGAAAGATAAATATTTTTTTTTGACCATGAAAAGAAATGTACTTTGCCTGGGTTAATATCACACTAAACGTTATGGCGAGAAATAGACAACATAGCACATTATAAAATCTGATCATACAAGACAAGGTTAAAAGAAGAATAATGCTTTCTATGAGTCAATGAATGTGTGATGGTGTGTGTGTGAACATGTGAATCACTGTGTAAAAATGCTGGCACGCATTTGATTACCTGCATCAGACTCTAATAAACGGCGTTCAGTTCTTCCAAGTGGAGGGAGTGCTGCAGGGAGGGTGTTATGTTGACTGGGAGACCTAATAGCAGAGGGGATGGAGCTGCCCCTTCTCTCATTTGTTTTAAATGCAGGGGCAGCACATTTCCTTCCAGAAAGCAGGATCTCAAAGTGCTGAGGTCATGCGTTAAATCCATGGCTATATTAGGTCTTTCCTGGCCTTTTGGAACCACAGCCAGGGTTTATTGGTACAAATGGTGTGACATTATATTACGTAATTCTAACATGTTTCAATACATTGGGATTCTTAAATATAATTAATACATAAAACATGGCCAGTTTTATTGACATGTCCATGTCATCCCTACAACTACACAAAGGCTTCTTTAAAAACACTATCAGTAACACATTAGTTTACAAACATTTAATTTGTAATTACTCTGGATTTATGATCTAATAATTGTACCACCACAATATGTACCAATAACGTGTTTATGGAAGTAGTGTGGAACAAAATGTTGAGTTGACTGCTAATAGATTACAAAAGTTGGTAAGTAATCTCTCTAACATATCCAGACATTGTGTTTTTGGTGAAAAAAAAGTGTAACCTGTTTCAAATTGTAGCTACTGTGCAAATTATCTGTAATTGCCAAAGAAATGTGGGGATTACTAAATAAGTGGAACATAACCTATAAAATAAATGTATGTGATAAATAACTGTAGTGCATGTATTTTTCTATTTTTTATGATCCAGCATCTTGACCCCTTTATTTCACAGCATGTCCCCTTGTATCTAAATAACAAAAGGAAAAGGAATAATCACCATAATTTGTGGGTTACAGTCTAAAGCATCACCATACCATACTGGAATTTAATGACGATACACACAGTAAACAATTACACGCATGACTATCTCCTTCTTCTTTGGTGTGTTTGACAGGTCTCATTTATAAAAATGATTTCATGTGTGAGCCAATAAAGCTGTCATATCACCAGCATGTGATTGTGAAACTGCTATGTGCCGAGACAGAGAGGGCAATGATGTTCATATCTTTCATGTTAAAACGCCAATAACACACAGCTGAATACAATTTAAAAAAGTTAAAATGATAAAAACAAAACTGTTTCTTTTACTTGTATTTGCCTTTTATTATAGGCAATGTGAACCCAAAATATCTCATGTCTTTCTTTCTTTCTTTTCTTCTTTTTTTGTGTCAACCTCACCATACACCATTTGTTGCATTTCAATCCTGCAACCAACAGGCGTTTGTAATGATACAAAGGCGGTATCCATGAAAAAGTGAAAAAGCATGCCGTGCAACAAGCTGATGGTAATGACCCCGTGACCCCAGGAAATAACAAAGCACAATAGATTTAACGAGAGGAAAAGATAAAAATGGATAGGAAGAAAAAAAAGAAAACTACATCTAGAGTTGTTGTTTCACATATTAGAATCCTTGGAGCTCCTGAGGAAGTAGATGTTTTATCTCCTGGGAACAGATGGCTGGAGCAATAACTTAACATGCTGTTCTGTCTAGTTCTGAAGAACGTAAGCCAATTTTAGATCCCTAAATTCTATTAAAAATAAAAAATATAAAAATAATATCCCCCACAATCCTTGGAATTTAACAGTTCCTGTGATAACTGCCTAAAACAATAAGACATCAAATACATCAAATCTAAAAGATTACCTTAACATTGTCTTAAAAACAGCCTGACTTAAATATGGTGGGGTAGCAGTGATGTGACTGGACTGCTGCGATAAGGGGATGATCAGGTAGACACACTCAGAATGAATGATTAATGGTTACTGCCCTATATTGTTGTTGTGCTTAAAGATTTATTGTTGTTCACTTCATGAAACTGCTCAATTGGGTAGATTTTCAGCAGAGAAAGAGAAAATGCACAATGTTGGAGTGTCTGCTGTGTGTGTGTGTATATATATCACACACACACACCCGGATACATATTTACACACATACATACATAGGGGAAAATCCACAATATAGCAAGACCATATAGAAAACATTTTATTTCATAGTTTAAGCTTTAAAATACCCCTCCAACATGCTTTGAACACATTTAAACACATGTTAACCGTTCTTTGAGGAGCTGCAGCACTTTTATTTTCTGTACCAATATGCCTTCAGGGTTTAGTTTTTGATAGTTTAGCATCAAAAAATGCTTTTTCTGCTATAAAAAGCTGCAAAAACTCATAAAAACACAGTTACTACAAATGGCTGGTCTCTGCGATATAGCAAAGGTTCAGTGATAAAAAAAAATACATCTATCATTGAAAAACATCTGATATAGTGAGACTGCGAAAGGAGAAATGTGATATAGCAGGGGATCACAGATAGATAGATAGATAGATAGATAGATAGATAGATAGATAGATAGATAGATAGATAGATAGATAGATAGATAGATAGATAGGGGTGTTTTTTTTTTAAATAATAGTTGATATAAAATGTTGTACATAAAATAATAATAATAGCAAGTTGTTCGACATTGTTAGAATCTTTCTAAGAAAGTTGAAGCATAAACAGAAACAGAGTTTGCACTCATGTTGCTCTGGCAACAACTGAATAAGGAATGCAAACTATGACTATGGATGAAAGGACATCTGGCATTTTTTTTTAAAATCTATTATCTACTCAATGTAAAGCTTTTGTAAAGTTTTCACCCAGTCAAGCCATTATTTGGCTTTTTTTTTTGTACTGCCACTGCAAACAGTACAGTCAGATTGGATTCATGGTCTCACTTTTATGCAAGTAAGACCATGAAACGGGTTTGTAAATACCACAGAAATCTTTTTATCGAGCTCAACAAATACTGTAAAAACCATATCCCAGTTGTATTTTGTTGTTACGTATTAAGCTGCTCCTGCCCAGCATGTGGGTTTCATCCTTTTTTTCATTTACTCCTGCTAAGTGGTAAAATTGTGATATTTATGTTATGTCTGACACACTTGTGGATTTCTATAAGTAAGGGGTCGTCAAGAAGCCAAAGTATTTGTCCAATGTTCTTGCGTGTAATCCTTGTTTGTTAAAGTGAATATATTTTGCCAGTCATACCTTGTTCAAATACTCCATGCAATTAAAAACGAAAATTTAGACATTAAAACTTTATACCAATTTTACATGTATTTTTCCTGTGCATAAACAAATTACTTCCAAACAGCATGAGAGTGACTCATGACAGTGAAATGCCAGTGTTCATACCTAAACACAATCAAGAAATTGTTCATTCATAGCTAGCTGCTGCTTCTTAATTTAATGTTAACCAGATTTCATCTGAGTTACAGCAGTGAGGAAATGTTTATTCATTCATGGACGACAACCAAGATGAGGAATTATGACTTACCAACTAATTCCCCAAAGCTTTGGCTGACATTACTTGATTTGTCCAACATAGGCTTGTATCCAGTCCTCCTTTTGAGCAATATAATGCAAACCTTCTTCTTCCGTAAGTTTTATTTACAGTGGACATTCCTGTTTGGCACATTATTGCCACGAAGTCTTTGGTCATGGAATTGTATCCACTGATATTCTGATCATGAATCTCAGAAAGGACAGATGGGTAACAGGACAGTGGCACTTTAGGGGGCTGTGTTGTGCTCCCCCCATAGCCTCACCCCCTAGATTCACCCATGATCTTCCAAGAGTAAAATGCAACATCTTCATTGGCCATTTTTGTTCAAATTGTTATTCTCATGCAAAATCATAAGGAAGAAAAATGTCACTAGCAATCATGCACTGCAGTGAGAGTGTATGATAAGCATAGACACTACAGGACAGCCGATCGTTTATGTCCCTTCCTGAAACTACCGTGATCGTCAAAGATGGTTGAAGGCAACCTTACTGCAGTGGAGTAGACTTGAAGTGTTAATGCAAGTTGTGGTGCAGTCACACAAGGCAATTTGTACCGTACCCAACCACAACTGACCCCTGAAGTCTGGTTCATTTGGCATGAGGGCGGGCTGTTCCATGCTCACGGCACAATTCCTGGTCTTTGACACAGTTGGAGGAGCTTGGGCATGGTAGGACTGCACAGAAATTAAAAGATGTGAGAGGACTGGATCTGACCAGATAAAAACTAAAAAAAACCACAAAATCAGTATCTGTGCTGTTCTCCCTTGTGCTGGTACTCTGAGACTTTCCGCACTTTGAGTAAATAAATGTGAGCTTAATGTAAATGTAAAGTGCCAACACATGAGACTGAAGTTAATGTGAGTGCGGGCATATGCATTGTTCTTTTTAATTAATAATTACAACAATCAGTTGTTTGGTGGGTTGTTTACTTGTAAAGTGTACGTTTTTAAAAATCCTTTAAAAAAACATCTTGGAGAATGTCATTTTTGCCTTACTACATGTATAATATCATTTTGGAAATCACTTTACAGCCCTGCTTTGACTTGAAGAGAGCTGAGATGGCCTCCAGCCTCCAGATTTCTTAAACGTAAGGAGCATTACCCAATTCTAACCAAAAGGAAAATGTCAGTGAGCAAGACACTTTAGAAAAAAATTTGGTCTGTAGCCCATCAAGCGTTCATCAACACCTCAAATGAATGTTCAGTTCTGCAGCAGACCTTTGTAGTCGTAGGGGTTGAATATTATCATCCAAATTCACTTGACAAGCCAGCTGTACATAAGAAGCACAAGAAGTGATAATCTGCAAAAATGAACAGTGGACATGTTTATTTTAAACTCAATAAGAAGAACATAAATAAGAACACAGATGAACTCTCCACTACTGATAACACTAGTCAGCTGAGTTGTCTCTGCAAAACTATAAAAGATGGCATCATATTTGGGCAAGAAGAATTAATTTTTACCAGCATAATTTCTTTCTTCTTCATGGATTCATGCTAAAAATACATTTATATGTCTCAATATCCATATATTAACCTTACCTAGAGGATGATGAGGACATGTTTACCGAATATGATAAAAAGTGTTCTAGGTTAGAGATTGCATAGAATCAGTTATCATACTTTTAATAGAAACCAGACTGTAAATTACCTATGCAAATCCTTGCAGGCATACCTCAGGGGTATATAAGGGAACTGATTTGGGTATATTATAAAATCACAGAGATCCTCTAAAAACAGAAAAACTGTTTAACTCAATGAGCTTTGAGAAACAAGTCAAGGTAATAAAACAAGATATATCCTAAAATTTAAGTGACATCACAATTTACATGAATGAATAATGTCAGAAACACTCTTTATATACAGTTTTAATTGGTTTTCCTTCATAAGAAGGGGATCCAATTAAATGTATTTAACACCTGCAAAGTCTGTCCCTGACAGAGAAAAAAAATGTCCAATCTGCAATCATCTCTCACCCTGGCCTTTCTTGGGGAAGGGGAGAAGGATCGCCCCATTCTACAACTCTGTCACACCGCCAGCCAGGGCCCAGAAAAACACTTCATTAACTATTCCTATGGCAGAGAACGGTGGCTCTTTAAGACAGCAAGCACAAGTCTGAGGTCTTAAAAAGCCCACAATGCATTACACTGAATATGCTTGTCACTCCTGCCCAGGTTCATTTCCTTTTAAGTGTGAGCTTGAGTCAATCAAAGCAAATGAGCTGAGAAAATCTGGCTATTATTTATCAGTTTATTCAGTGAGGTTGTTTCCTCACCACCTTTCAGTAAGTCATCTTCCTTTGCTAAGGTGTGACAAAGAGAATATATTTAGATGTTCGAAAAAAAAAAAAAGCTCACATAGCTACAGAATTAATCAAGTGTACTTGCAGTTAAGTGTGAAATATATTGTTCATTCATGCACACTGATGTGGAAACTGCTGGTATGCTCAGAAAACTGCAAATATAGAATGACTTGCATATTTTTTATTTATGTTTCTTAATTTCTTCATACTTTATATCACACCAGTGTAATAAAATAATAAAAGCGTAATCCCTATGTTTTTTTCTGTTTGGGGATTCTTTTTTTTTTTTTTTTTTGTCTGGATACATATTAATGGTTAGTGCTATAATTTGGAAAAAACTATTAAAGTCAAATATATATGCATTTTAAGAGAAAACTCAAGACCTACTTTTTTTAACTTGGCTTATAAAATCTTATTTGTTCCTTTATTTTTTATTTATTTACATCTAATATTACTGGTATTTATTTTTTGCTTATTTACTCATTTATTTAGTTTAAGATTATTGATTTAATTGTATAGTCATTCATTTATGTATTTCTTAGCTCTTCTTAACTCCAGTGTTCTCCTCATGGGGGTCCTCCAGATTGGGAGCTACACCTGTGAAAGACACTTTCTGAAGATGTTTGTTTTTTACTCATTTTTCCAGCTTTGGGGTTTAAATGTATCACATGACCGAGAGACGGTCTTGAAGTCATGTGTCAAGAGTAAGTCATAGATGGATATAATGGAGAGAATCTGGTTTTACAAAATAAAACATCATTTAGACTTGGATAATATATCAAATGGTAATAATGGAAGTTATTTGTTTTTTTCTGTGTTGCCCAGTACCAAATGACCCACAGACCAGTACTGGGCCGGAGCCCGGGGATTGGGGAGCCCTGCTGTACAGTACAAGGGAATATTGTATGAAGATGAGGGCTGCATAATGAATAATAACAAACAAATATAGATAAACAAATGAAGACCAGCAGCTGGCTATGATTGCGACATTGGCAATGACACCGATCAGTTACAGGTACATTGTCAAGTCAGTATTGTAGTGATTGTGTATTAATGATAAATATGTTATTCCCAAACATCTGTGAATATACTGACTTGTATATCTAATTTTAAAATCTATACATATAATATATTGTAATGTGTTTTGTGTATAATAATTCATAGTTAACATATTAATACTGATACCAATATTCATGTATGCAAATATGTACACACACACACTTTATATATGTACCTAAAAATATTTATATCTACACATATATAAACATATACGGAAACACAAACTTGAAATATTTTTAATATTTGAATTAATTCCTCCAATATTCCTAATTACAAACTTGAGTGAATTCATAATGTTAGGATGTTGTTGCCTGATCCAGTTCGCTGTGTGGATTAAAGAAATCTATATGCAAGCCTGAGAATCTGTTTGTTGATGGAACCGAATGTATCTGTTAGAAAAAAAGAAAAGATAAGACGTGAGAAACAAAGAGGTGACAAACATTGACAGTCATTTTTAAGAGAGAGAAGAAAAATAAGCTGAAATGCCATTTCCTGAAACCAAGGTGCAGTTCTGGAAATCAAGCAGAAATCATAATAAGTCAATGATGAGACTGATTATAAGCTGTGAGAAGAGCCAGGGTGTGATGTTCTTATCAGGGAACATCTGGCCATCGATGTGTAGTTTATGCCCTGTAACTCCTGTCCTTTTTCCTCCCATTTATATATTGCTTCCTGATCTGGAAATATATTTATTCTGTCTTAACATTTTGTCAAAGTTAATATCTAGAAAATGTAGAACTGGTGCCATTCCAATGACTGAGTAAGCTGAGAATTTTTCAGATACAGCCTGAAAACTGCTCTGTGAAGCAATTGAAGGTCATTGATTATGCAAATAATGCAAATGAAGGCAATAAAATAAAAGGATGGTTACAAGGAAACCCCAAATCAGCTACTCCATCACACACCCACAAGGGCTTTGATGATGGAAAGATATTTTTACTTAACTACAATACAATCCATGTGGTCCTCATTAGAAAGCACACTTACAATATACGTCAAAACTGATGTGGAAACTTCCGCAAGTTGTTTTGTTTGTATATATCTTTTACAATTTTTAAGTGATCACAAGTGAAACTATGTGGCTATTTAATTGCTCCGTCTTCACAGCAAGTAGGAAGGAGAGAGAAGGGTCAATCAGTCGGGGGCTTCTTCAGTCCACATGTAGATGTGTCCTTAGTGCTGAACTACGCTGAATGTGAGGAAACTGTCCAAAAAAAATAAAAATAACTACATAAAACCTCCATTGTTCTTCTAGTTAGTTAATGAGCTAAAACTATCTTACAGATTTATTTTACTGCTTAAACCCTAACAAAAGGGCAAAGGGACACACTCATACTACCCAAGCTGTGCCGTGCCATGCTAGTGCTCCTGCTGGCCTGCACTCACATAACTCCAGTTCCAGCTGTAATTGAGCACAGTTCCTGCTTCTATATATGTCATCGCATGGTTTCACAACATTAAGCCTTCATTTTTACTTAAAGCATATATTGTCTCAGAAAATTACAATGGAAGAACAACACAGGAACTATGATGAACTATGATGACTTTCACTTATTTTGAAATTGTTTTGGCCTTTTTTAAAAAAAAAAAAGTCTCAACAGAAGGTGCAGTCTAATTGTGTGATTTTGAGTGATTAAAAAGACTAATGAAGATATATATGAACAGATTTTTTTTCTTTTATATAAATTTGTTGTAGTGTCTTTACATAACTAGAAATTTCCGTACCACAAATCGAGCCAGGTAACTTTAAAGGATGATCTGAACCAAATCAAAAAATCAGTGAAAACAAAAGTGAGCAGTGACTGAAAGGTAGGAAGTCAAAGATAACTGCTCCAGACTGGTCCTCAACTCTGGCTCTGTGACTTACCTCCAACTTCCAACGTTGAGGTGCAGATGCAAAAGGATGCTTTGTATGCATCTAAGAGATGCAGCTGGCTTTTAAAAAAGCTACTGTATCCACAATTCAATTAGGAGAAAAAGTTGAGTAACGACTATAGCGCTCCTGCATGAGCCACATTGATTTATACAAAAAGGCACCGGTTATGTTTTTGATGTTCCCTCTTTTCCTGCTTTCAAGAGCAAATATTGGAGCTGAGCATTTAAACGACAGTGTCATATCCTGTACACCAGCCAACACAAAGTCTCATTTGCTTGGTCATTATTCATAGTAATTTCATTCATTTATTTAATGATTGTTTATTTAATTATTTTCAGTGATTCACTGGAACTTTCTCTTGTTTTGATGCACATTATTGCTGTATGATCTGGCATTGCTAGGGGTGGTGAGGGATAGACTGGTTGCAGCTTAATGCTTTCTGAAATGTTTTAAGTCCTTTAAAATGTGACTATAAACTTACATACAACATGAGTATCATCTCTGTATATTGCATCTTCCAGCATTATATTTTGAAATAAAGACTAAGCAAAGTGTGAACTAATGTCCCCCCAGTGTGGCCTTGATGGCGTAAATGTGTTTGAAGTGAATGTGATGCAGGAAATTCTTGTACAGAACAAGTGCAATAAAAACACAGTCATGAGTTATATTCTCATAAACTCTGATACATCCGTAGGTTGAGTAAGCATTTAGAAAAAGAGTTCATATACTGTAGCTTTTCTTTATCGATGCCAGGTACATGCATTTATGCATTCAGTCTCAGCTTTGCACTTCAAATATTTCCAAAGTATGTATTTCTCTCTCTCTCTTTATTTTTTTCTTCAATAAACTAGGTTAAAGTACTATTATTCTTTGACAGGTCATTCACAAGGACAAGAAAACAGGAACTTGCAATACTATTGGTAATATTGACACCTGAGAACAGACACCAGCTCAGTTTTCAGCATCTGTAGTAATGAGCCTGTGCAGCATACACTTTCCTGGCACTAAGGGCCCGATCTTGCACCTCCCATTACCCAATACCCAAAACCCATTACCTGCAAATCACAGATTTAGGAGCCGAAATGCAATCTTCCACCTCCCAATACCCAAAACCCATTTTGCCGTCTCCCTTAAGCACATTGTGGGCGCGGCAATGGGCGTGTCACTAGCGCTTTCCACGAATTCGGTATCTTGCGGTACCTGTACTTCGCAGATTTTGGGTATTGGGTAATGGGTGGTGTGACCACCCATTACCCAATACCCAAAATCTGCGAGACACCAGTACCGCAAGATACCGAGTTTGTGGAAAGCGCAACTGGCATGTCGGCGCGTAAAAGAGCGCGTCCAAATCTGTCATTGCGCGTCCACCCAGTCACATGTGGACTGCACAACCGGCTCCACCTCTCGATTATGCATCACTGTATTACTTTCATACATTATTCTCTTAAGGGCAGATGAGTCTGTACAAGCTTGACATGATCTCATTCAGATGTTTGCTTGGGGAGGAAACGAGGAGATCACAGAACTCTGTTGTGAAAAAAGCACCGCTCCAGCAACTATGCGTCTTGGCGCAGCTGTGCGTCTTGCGCAGGGGATATGTTCAAGATAACTCAAAAGTTATGGATGGATTTGATGACATTTTCAGGAGTTTGTCAGAAATGTGAAAAGGAAGAACTGATTTTATTTTGGGTGTGATCCAAGAAATCCTGGATTCTGGATCACTTCAAATTTTCGATAACATTGCGCTGTTTAGTTGTTTCTTGAACCCTAAAGCAACCACAAACTGCTGTGCTTGGCGGAGGTCTGCGCTCTCCGATTGCTTTTCTAGTAATAAATGCTTTCCTGGAAGCTCACCGGCTCTATTTTCTGAGCAGTTTGTTGGAACTTCTTGGAGTACAAAAGAATGATTATTAAATCATTTGCTCCACATTAGTTAAAGCTAGTTATGTATATCAGTGCAGAGGAGGAGGAGGAAAAAAAAAGAGGAGGAAGCTCTACAGCACAGTCCCAGACCAGCTGTCCATGAGAGCTGCTCTGATCTGGGTGAAAAGACGTTCCATGGCAGTTTGCAGGTACTGCAACCTGCTCTTAAAGGCAATGGCTACTGACGCACTGATTGGTTAAACAGGTGGAACGCCCTAACCACTCCCATGCATAATGTGTGCATGACATCGTGGATTTCGCAGGTGAGATCGTGGGTTTGGGAGGTGGAAGATTGCGTTCTTCGTGGGGGAACGCCCTCCCAAACCTTTTATCCCTTAATAGCAGGTTTTGGAGGTTTGGCGCAAGATCGGGCCCTAAATGTGCTTTCTGATTGTGCTCACCCGATTTCAAAGATCTCAGTAAAAGGTTACCTTTTAGAGTTCAGTCTTCTTCCTTTTTTTATACAATGCATGCACAGACTTGCCATAATTTCCTACTCCAGAGCAAAATCTATGAATTGAATTGAGACATTGAAAATTATTATCAGTCAATTTGTGAACTGTAGCTGCACAAAAGGAGAGCTTCCAGCGATGGAGCAAAAAAAAGCTATTTTTTAACTCTTATTTAATTCTTTGACAATGTCTGTTAATTACATTAAGACTCTTGAAAGTGAATAACCTTCCTCTTAAAATATTAATTTTTTCATTATTCTGATCAAGACTTGCACTATCAATAATGAGCATCTGCCTAGCAGCAATGAAAGGAGCTGGTAGCTCCAGAAACTCTATCTTTATGCAGAATAACAATAAGAACGGTTGGAATCCCAGCTGGAGCCAAGATTATCCAGATACATGTGTCAAGTAGATATGGATCACTGATAGATAAGTGTGGAAAAAAATATAACAGGGGTGCAACAACGTCACAGGATGAAATCAATCAGCACAGAGAGAGAGAGAGAGAGAGAGAGAGAGAGAGAGAGACCTCTGGATCAACACACAACAATGACAAAAGCTTTGAAATGCTGATCACTAATCCATAGAACTCCCCAGACATTCATACACTAACAGATGCACTGCTGAGTGCCCTTTTACTAAACAAATGCACAAAACTTGTGCAAAGAGCTTTCAAGCACGCTAAAAATAACAGGTGTTTGTAATTGTCTTATGAATGAAACTGTCTGCTTCTGTGAAGTGGACACTTTTTACACGCATTTTATTGCTGGAAAGTCCAAGAAACTAGAAGAACATGAATTCTTAACCTTTAAGAAGTATTGGCCATCATAAATGTCTTCATTTTTTTTTTCCGGACATCACAGACCACACTGAAACTGTCTCTTATAGCATTAAGTTTTACAGTGGAATCCATATTTGTTCACAGATATAAAGGGTTGTCAAGCTGCAAAGTTCTTCTTAATTTTTCATCTTAACTGGAAGATATCATCATTTAGCTAAAATAGTTTAGTTACAGCATGTGCAGACGCAAATGACATCACAAGGTTAATGTGAGGAGTCAAACACGGACTTATACTGTTCAGCCTCAAAGTTCAAATGATCACAAAGGGAAAAAAGCAAAAAAAAAACAAACAAAAAAAAACCAACCAAACAACAGGCCATACTTGAGATAGAAAAGTCTCAATAATCTTAAAATAGGATTAAAGTCAAAAATATCATACAAAATCTATAAAAAATCCTGATGGGTTTTACATTCATAAATTTATATTTTGATGGATTAAAAAAGAATAAAGTGCTATTATGCCCAAAAAATAAAATAAAAAGAGAGACTGCCATATGCTTACACTCTAACTGAGAAAAGCAGAAACCCCCCCCCCATAAAAAAAAAAAAAAAAAAAAAAAAATGTCTGCAGTATACCTTGGTGCCTTGCACACATTTTTACCAGATATTGTGGTCCTTGTTTTTTTCTCTTGCTCTGGTTCTTTGTTTGTGCATAGGCGTGGCATAGATGTGGGTCACTCATTTCCCTGATGATCATCTGGCACACCTGTGAACGATTTGCTCATCACAGTTCTCAGCTGTGTTTCTACCACAGTCTTATTACCAGATTCTTGCTGGTGAACAAGTTTAGCTGTTTGACTCATAGGATCTTTTTGTTTGTTCTTTTTTTTCTGCTTTCTACAAAGCCACCTATGCCAGTAATCAGTTGATCATTGTACATTGAAGAGGATAAAGTCTCTTATAAACCGCACTATTTCTGGAGTCGTATAAAATAACATCTCACACTGCTCCACTGATTTGCATTTGCTCAGTCTTAGGTACAATGTCCAGAATGATCTGTGCAGACTGTAGGATGATGAGCCCTCTTGAATTGTGGGTTACAATTGATGCAGAGATGCGGGTGGATGTAGAATTGCATAATCTGTATACGCTGACAGTCAACAAACAACACTGAAAAAAAACAAAAAAATGCTCTCTTGTAGCATTTATGTGCCAAAATGCTTTTGAAAAAAGCGGCAAAGGAGAAGAACGTGCTCTCAGTCATGGTTAGAAAGAAGTCTATTTTTTTTTTTTTTTTGGGAATGATGCTAGGTCACAATAATCAATGTACCATTTCAAGTTGCATTTGAATTTGGCTTGTAAGAAGACACAGCCGTAGGATTTCTGACACAAATTATATCTTGTAGTCTTTGGTCACAGGACCACTGTGATGGCTGTCGTCAAATACTTATATCGTGCTCATATTGTAGAATGTACATCCAACATCCGATTTTTACACCACTCTGATCTTCCATCTGCAACAATTCACGTTGTGTATGAACCCTAAGGAGCTACAAGAGTCATTGAAGAAGGATTTCAGGTAACCTACCTGAATTAGAAATTGATACAATTAAATATTTAGAATAACTTTTTGTTAGTATCCTGCTTCCACCTCTGTGAGTAAATAAAATTTCATTTAGGATTTCCCATTGTGATTGGATGTATTTACTGCATATTCACATCGATTCTCTTTGAAGGTTTTTCTTTCCTTTGCTAGGACAAAATATTTTTAAAGTGAATACAATCCAGCCTTTTATGCTCAAGTTACCAATCTGAAATACAGTTTGTTTTGTAAAACATTTTTAAAAGAATTTAATTTTTTTTTCTTTTTTCAGGCACATTAAATATTTTAAATTACACATTCACTCGCTGTGCCATTTATTCCATATCAACAATCTTTTCTTCACTGTTGCAACCATGTTACTTTTCTGCAGAAATCCATGTGATTGCAATGAAAGCTCTAATTCAACAAAGAAGAGTAAGGGATTGTCTTCCATTCTAATTGGTGTTGCCATGGTAAATCAAGGTAACAGAGCTCCTATGATGATGTCTTTGTATCGTTATAACTTAGAGTCAACAGACTCAGAACTGACAGAACAAACTTCCAAACCCCCGATTTGAAAAAAAAAATTCAGAGTTTCATTTCTCGGGGTCTGTCAACCCTGAGTTAGTTTTTTTCTTAACCCAATGTTTGTTGAACCTTCTTTCTGAAACAGGCCCCTGAAGCCCAGGGTTGAAGAATACTGATCCAACGCCAGGTATGAACACATATGCTTAGTGCTAGTCACTTGTGATGGATTTCTCAGGACGCATTTTAATGCAGGATCTGAATGGAGCCTTTTTGTATAGAGATCTACATAGATTTCTTTTCTATTGACTCTATGTTGTCCATTTATTATGCACATGATAACACAACACTTCAATTACTATCATGTTTTGGGGTGATGCAATGCTATCCAGGGTGAAGGTAGAACAACAAACTGTTTAATACATCAGTGGTAACTGTGCAGTGACGTAATTGAGTCATACTGTCATGCCAAGACTTTGAACATATAGAAATTCTAAACATAGCCGAATGATAATAATAATAATCAGTTCAGTCATTGTTCAATCAAAAGAAATTGTTCACTTATATCTTACTTACTTATTACCATCTCTGCCACATTCCCAGTGCTGCTTGAGAGGAATTTTATTTTATTTTTTTCCTCCTGCAGTGCAAGATTTTGTCACTTGTGAATATTGTGTTTGTAACTCAGATCTGCTAACATCTGACGTGCTTTGCTTTCATGTGACAGTGCATGGTAGACATATGTTAGCTTCACTTGAAAGGGTTTGCACTGGACCTAAGTTTTGTGTATTTATTTGAAGGAGTTCGCTGAACTTTTATGAAGCCTTTGGTTTTTTTGCTCTGGCTGTTTCGTCTTAATTTTACATGATCAGCATCGACGCTCACAGTGCCACACACCTTTTAACGTGTTGCATGATCCTGGTAGTACTAAAGATCTTCTTTTCTTCTTTCATGGCAAATGTTTAAGCACATTATAATCAATTTATGATACTTTCAGTTCACTCCCAGTTATCAGATCTCTTGTCATTTAATGACCATTTAAATATTACAAAGTCCATTGCCCATTTCTAAATTGTATAATTGTGACAGATTGTGCCTTTAATTTGGAGGATCAGGGCAGAACAGAAAATGAAAAAAAAAAAGTCTACAGGGGTAATGTGAGTTATTTCTGGCAGGAACACTGTTGAATAAATGATCACATAAGTGCTGCCATGGGAATACTTTCATGATGGATGAGTGACCATGATAAATACATTTTAGCCTGTTTCTTTATTGACATTGAAAAAGGTAGGTGTAAATTCATATTCAAGGGTTGCGTAACTTGTCTATTGCTTCTGTTATCCTGTCTCACTGATGTGATTCTTTCCTTTTCCTTTGTTTCAATCTAAATTAAATGGACCAGGAGACAAAATCACCTTTCACCACGCAACTGACATTGCAATTAGAAATGCTGTTTTTGTGTTTAAAAGGTTGAATTAGAAAAAAAAATCAGAGAAAAAATATCAGCTTTGACAATATGAAGGGTAAATCATAAGAGGCAGATAATACTATTTGGATAACATACCATAACACATCAGTGATCAAAAAAGCAAAAACAAACGTTACCTCACAATTTTAAAGTAAAATACATATGAAACAGTTTAAACGTTAATTTCTTTAATATTCTCTGTGGGTGCCAGTCATATATTATGTTCATTACAGCTATGTTGTTTCTGCATTTAGTTTTCTACTCATAGTGCACTTACTTTAAAACCTGGACAAGTTCACTTTCTACACCGAACTAGTTAAGTTCATAGTTCACAGAAATTAAAATGACCTAGTTCAGTTCATAGTTCATATTCAAAATTTAGTTCACGATTTCAAAAAATGAACTAAATAGTTCATTTTTAGTTCTTTTTTCTTATTCTTTTTTAATGTTGCTGCGAGCACTTATTTGTCAAAATGATTGCCACTGCCCAAATACTACACCACCACAAACAGCAATTATTTTTATCCATTTTATCTGTCGAAAACTATGTGTTCAATTTGGAATCCTTATCCAACCAGGGTTCACGTTAGTATTGAAGGGACAGCACATATAAAACTGTAATTTAAATTTCAGCTTACAGTATATTAAAAATATGAGGAAAAACGTGCCCCAAAATGGTCTTTATTATAAGACAAAAAACAGGTTCTTAAGGTGCAAATGTATATTTCCCCCATTTCAATATTTCAATCACTGACTCCAAAGATTACACTGTAATCTTTGGAGTCGGGGCACTCCTCCAGCTCTGTGCGACTGCAGCTTTCATCTTCCTCAATGTTTGTTTTAAACATTTGATGACGCAATTGTTAGCGTGACAGAAGCGGCAGCCTGTGCTGCCATGTTTGATTACTTTCTGCAGATACATATTAGGCTCGTTTTAGGTGAATTTTAAATGGGGTGATTTTTAAATTCGCTGGAAACCTGGCATGGTTTTGGCCGTGCGTGAACTTTGAAAGAGTGTCATTCACAATTGCCCAAATGAACTCGTTCACACCCGACGCTCGTCAAGGGGAAAGAGAGCGCATTCAGATCACGTTCACACAAAATATGAACTAGTTCGTGAACATTTGTTCAATGAACATGTACAGGTACAAACACTGCATTTAGCTCATGAACTAGATCATGTTGTCAAGCAAAAACACTGAAAGAAATGGTACAGCTAAGCCAAGGTTTTGTATACATTATGTGAAAAGTACAAAGAACAAAACTATAGCAAACTGCACCTGTTTTTTAATAAATTGGATTTTTGTTCTAAAATATCTGTTGATAACCTTGAAAATTTAGGACCCAGCTGACACTTGGCTTTATTTATTCCCTCCATTTTTTCATCAAAACCATAGCAAGGGGATAGGAGGGTCAGTAGCTATGTGAAGGTCTCTCTCTGAATAAGA
This sequence comes from Hirundichthys speculiger, assembly GCA_018398805.1. Lineage (NCBI taxonomy): Eukaryota > Metazoa > Chordata > Actinopteri > Beloniformes > Exocoetidae > Hirundichthys > Hirundichthys speculiger. The sequence continues at coordinate 2,738,354 of JAGFBZ010000855.1, read as the reverse complement.
ATTGTGAATCACTGGGTACCAGAGTGATGTGCTGCATTAACAATAACTATTGGAGCTGCTGGACACTGGATTACAATCCAGACTTTGTGTGTTAAGTGGTTCTCAGTGCACATATGCTGTAGACATGTTGCAACAAGCAAATTGCCAGCACTTAATGACATTAAGCAAATATTGAAATCCTGTCAGCTTGATGTAAGACTCAAAGAGACATACTGGCTCGGTCTAAAAGCTCACTTAAAAGCTTCTAATTGTTACATTACTGAATGGGTGCAATGTGAAACACAGAGTATTGACTCTAAAGATGAAGCTATTAGAGACTTGCTTACTACAATTGCATTCAACAAAAGATCAGTTAAACCCATTTGTATTACAGCAATGACAAGAGAATGTTTGAAATGTTAATTTATAAGGCAAAATAAAGAGTAAAACTTTCCAAAATGAACTTTATCAAAATGATGTGGAGAAACAAAACTGCATAATTACCCTAACCTATCCCTATAAGTCTGTGTTGTATTGCTGAGCTAGATATGCAGAAGTTATCAATGCTAGCTACTAAAATTTCTCCTGTACTTTACCCAGATAGCTGAACACATTTGGGCTGAATCTTGGCTACTTTTAGAACTTCTGGCTCGGTTGCAGCACTAGCAATAGAAGCTACCCAAGTACCACGAAACATGACATGTAAGGATGCAGCACTTACACTCATCTGGGGCTTTGCAGATATGGGCCTTTTGTTTCATCACCGGTGTAGACATCAGTGCTGATCGTTTCCTTGATGGAAATTGATAGGAACATAGCTTGGAATTTCTTGTGTGCGTCATTCTTCCTGTTTTTTCCTTCCTTTCACGCTAAATCAATTCAATTCAATTTTTATTTGTATAGCATCTATTACAATGCAAGTTGTCTCTAGGCACTTTACAGAGAACCAGAGCATGACTTCCAAGCAAACATCATTAACTAAAATAATGGCAAGTAAAAAAAAAACTCCCCTAGAGTAAAAAAATAAAAACTTTAAGCCAAACAGTGCCAAGAAAAAACTCCACTTAAAGAGGAAGTAACCTTGAGCAGCACCTGGTTTATTAGGTGGGACCTTCCGAAGGCCAGCCAGGTAAAGAGAGAAAAGAGGAGGGAGATAGGACAGAGAGAGGAGAGCACCCACATCCTGGCACTACTATAAAGGACAAAATAAATAATAATTATCCATTTAGCTGGAGAACTAAGAATTTCATTCACTTATATCCTGACTGATACATTGTTAGTACATGCTCTACAGAGATGACAATATAAACAGATGTGGGCAGCAACACTGAGGTGGTCAGAGGATTGAACTACAAGTCAGCATGTTAGTTGAATCAGATGTCAAGATTTCAAGAAACTTTATTAGTCATTAAGCCAGCGTGCCAGCAGAACAAAATTACATTCCAATTGTAAAATCCCCCAGTTTTGGTTCAGTCTCTGACTAGCAGAGTCTGTCACCGGGACCAGCTCTCCATCCTACGGGTAAGAAGTTGCGGTCTAGGAGAGGTTCCTCACTAGATTTCCTCAACTTATTTAAGCTGGTGTCGAGAAGATACGCCTAGCTCTCACTGCCTACTTCCAAACGTATGCCCCGCTCACTCCAATAACTGTCCTTCAGAGGAATAGCCGGGTGGCTCGAAGTCCAGCTATCGGTCACGTCTGTTAACGGCAGCTCTTCTCTCACGATCTGGGCTCTTGTTACAGGCTAGGAAACTTTAGCGGCTCGGACAGCGAGCCTCAGGGACAATTTGACAAAAATGTGGCTAAAATAACCCATAAGAACCTGTGTGTTAGTGCAGAGGCATAAACAAGTCTTCAAAATTCTAAATACAGATATAATGTCCACAACGACGTCTTATGACAGTTTTTATATTTATTAAAGCAGATTAGCAAGGTTAAGCAACAGCATTGATTGGTTATACAATTTATAATTCTAAAAAGGCAGATTAAAGCTGTGGCTTACTGATCAGTTCATCTGGTTGGTCAAGGACAGGCTGAGAGACACGTGGCCATCATGCGTTTTCAAGGCCGCTGGGCAGGCAGGGAGGGAGAGAGAGAGAGCTCAAAGATCAGGCCGGCCGGTATGCTGATTCGGCCCCTCCTCCTTGCTAGCGGTGAGCTAGGCTAACCAAAAAGGCTCCAATTATTCCTTCAAGAATTGGGAAAAATTCGTAGATCCTGTTCCAAGTGTCTTTCTGTCTTCTTTTCTTGAAGTAATTCCTTCCAGTTAATCCTCCAGATGGGGGTCGCTCGTCCAGGTTTCAGCTAGTCCTTCTTCGTCTGAAAATCGCTCCAGGAATCCACACCGAGTCCTTCTGCCTTCCCTTTTTTATGTGCTCTCTCTCTCCTTGCTCGCCCTGCACCAGCCTTCATCTGATTGGTTCTCTCACCTTTGCATATGCATACATAATTTCCCTCAAACTCACATGACACTTCTGATTGGTTATTCACATATACAGAGGCGTGCATAATTTTACATAATCATGCATAACACACATCCCACAATGACTTCACATGTTTACAGCTTTGGCAGGGGCGTTCACCTTAATCATCATGACATCATGGCACACACAAGCCTCGCAAGGTCACCTTGTTTACTTGGCTATACAGCCCGTTAAGCTAAAGCTTATCAGCTAACGCTAACCCTTTTTCTAACGATCTACTTATCAATGTATGTTCCAACGTTACATTAACTGATTGATTCATTGGTTCGTGTTTAATAACAGAATTCAGTAAATGATCGGCCACTTAGCCAAGGCCACTTCTGAGCTGAGCGGATGACATCGTCATTTGACCCAGACACCTGGCCTTATGTTAACTTATGTTTACACTTACGCCCTCTCTCCTGCCCTGTTGACATTCCAGAGAGGAACATGCGCTCCGCTCTGTCTCTCCCCGTTTTTGACCCAACAAAAATAGGTTTTCCCTAACCTACACTATGTTAAAAATTAAAAATCACTAATACATTTTGTTTCTGATCCTTGACTAATCACACCCACATTTCATACATTTCATTGATTAGGAATTGCTTACAACTCACGTAAATCACCTCTTCTTCTGTTACTTCTGTTTAGACTAGTTACCGGCTCGTGCTTACATTACCTCACCCGCGGCTGCTATCTCCTACTCCTGTTTTGATAAACATATGGGTTGTTTTTATTCCCCTGAGTACACAGTGACCTTCAACAGCTTACCTCAGCCGCTGACAGCACAGACTCACAGTCTCTTGATCCAACGAGAAATAAATCATAGATTTAATAATACATCTTTCTGATCATTGAATAATGTGATTACAAATCACATTAATTACCACTCTTCTGTTAATCCACTACATTATATCAGTAAAATCTCATCAACAAAGCTGGGATAATTCCAACTTCACCTGGGTCACTTGACACAATCCATCGTCCAACAAAACATAAGAAACAGACAAACATAGTAGGACATGGGTCGAAGGTGCACTGAGGCTGCGGCCAGGAGGCTAGTGCTGCCTTTCGTTAGATAAGGAAAGAGGTAACACAGGAAGAGAGAAGAGGGTAAAAAAAAGTATGTCTCACAACGTGTCCCATAGAGGATACGTATTCTGAATTATCATTCAAAGCCAAACGTGAGTGCAAGGAAATTGCAGATGTGGACCATGCTTGGCTTAAACTTTCTTTCCTATTCCAGTCGTGTAATAATACAAGACCACACAGTACAAGAAAAGGATGCAGTGTGTCACTCAAGAGTCCAGTCTGTCTTCATTCCAACAGAAATAGAAGAAGTAAACCTGCCCAGTATTATGTCTGTTTTATTGTATGTTGTCAGTGATGGAAAGGTGGACAATGAAGGAAACAACTAAGCAACAAGGTTTCATTCTGTCATCTAGCTTTCAGGAAGTGAAGTATTCTGTTTGCTCATTTCTATATGTATTTCAGAAACTAGTTCGCTCACCCTGTACTACCACAGTTACTAGAGTTAATTGAAATGCTTTCTCTTCTCTGGAGCCCTTTTCTCTATCCATAGTGTCATGAAATACCTGTGTTTCGTCTCTCTTCTCTTTACCTTCTTAATGTCTTGGTACAAAAAAAGTGTGAGTGTGTGTGTGATGCCCTTAATAATGCGGATGATGTCTGTGCAGGGTCTTTCATTTTAAACATGGACAGGATTCTCAATGTATTTCCTGTGTCTCATTTTCAGCTTGGCTCATCTGCTTTGTGCTGACTGACAAAAATTCTGTTCAAAATAGAATAGGAGCCTATTCCAAGCAGAGAGAAGAGAAGAAGAGAGCTGCCTGTGGGACACCTCTGAAACACAAAGTGGCAAATATTGAAAAAAAAAAAAAAAAACTCAAGCATTGTCTCGAGTGGACATCATCAAGTCCAGCGCTAGGCTGAGTTTCAATCTTGCCACAGACCACAGCTTCCGTGCCACACTTACGCTTCCTTGCACACATGGCTTAGTACATCCCATTTCCTGTCCAGTGGTATTATCTGAAGCAGAGACTGGGGGCCTTTTCTTTGGATACAGCAAGCCGATATACTGTTAGTTTAGCTTCTTTATCAGATTATGGTTTTGAGTAGAGTTTCTATAAATGTTTTATACTTTTGTGGACAGTAAATAAACACTGTAGTTCATCAGAAATTCTTCAGCATTATTTGAAAATCTAATTTTTGCTTTGAGATAACTTGGTACCACATGTTTTATCTTTGTGGCTTTTGTTTTTCTATATATTTTTTCCAATTTAAAAAGATGTCAAATTCAAAATCAATAAATGTTCTAACAAGAACAGAATATGACTGTAAGCACAGAATCAGTTGTCCATGAATTAACTAAATCCCTGTCACTGTCCCTCTCTGGCCTAAAAACATGCCCTTCAACTTTTGGATTGTCATCAATTCGCCATATTGGGTTTATTACAAACAGAAAAAGACTATCCAGAAACACCGGTGAAAGGGAAAACAGGCAGAAAAAGCTATGCTGAAATATTTAAATAATAGTTGAAAAGAGAACTTTCTGGGCCTGAAAAGTATGACTCAGAGTTTTTACAGGGTGTGTTATCTTTTCCCCATGACTAATCATCAGTGGTGGCCACCTGAAGTCAGAGAGATGTGTTAAGGTACAGACAGAACAGAGCACTTGAAAGGTTATACTATAATTTATTCCTTCAGCTGTCTGGACTCCATGAGGAGAATCAAGCACACACTGTTTGCTCCTTCAGACTCAGCTGGGACATTTTCCTCAAGTAATATGACTGAGTAATCAAATTTTATAAGTCATTTTATTGACATTTGTTTTGTTTGTTTTGCCAAAGCTGGAAATTACCCTACCCTACCCTCATTTGCTTTATTTGCTCTTTTATTCATTTATTTTGGTTTGATGACATCAGTATTAGAAGATCGTGTCTGACAGTTTTTCATTATTGCAAAAAGATTCAGCAAAATTTATGTTTGAAAAATCCATCCAATCTGGAAGATATTATTTTCTTTGCTTTGGCTCACAGCAAAAATCATTTGTGTTTAAACAAATGATTAAACACAAGTGTTTTTTTGTGTGTGTGTGTGTAAGATTTGCATGTTTCCGGTGACAACATGGCTTTCCTTTGGGTGTGCCAATATCCTTCTGCAGTTTAGTCATGTAGATCAAGGAAATCAGATATCCTAAACCTTAATAATTCTTAATAGTTTGTCTAGTCATGTTTGGCTTTGGTATGCTTCAGCCTTTCATTATCTCACTTAAGAGTAAGACCAAAGAAATGATGAGTGATTACATTAGTTAAACATGGCAGTGCAAAATTGACATTTTTTGACTCCAAGGTAAATTTTTAATTAAATATTTGATATCCTAAATGCATATATTATCCAAACTATTTCACAGTAAATATAAATCACTTTATTCTTAAGGTGTGGATTGTAATGAGTTCATCCATCCGTCCATCCATTAACTTCCACTTATACGGTTTAAGGTCGCAGTCGCCGTAGACTAAGCAGAGAGGTCCACACCTCTCTCCCCAGTCACTTCCTTCAGTTCCCCTTGGAGGACATGAAGGTGTTCCCAGGCCACCAAAGAAAAAGAATCACTCCAGTGTTTCTTGGCTCTACCTTGGGACTTCTTCCTGGTTGGACATACCCAAAATACATCCTCAGGGTATTTTGAGCAGCAGCTCTACCCCTAGTTCCCTCCCAGGTGAGTGACTTTCAGTAATCCTTCGGAGCAAACTCATTTCAGTTGCTCATATTATTGGCCACATTCTTTCAGTCACTACCCACAGTTCATGACTGTTGTTTTTTTATTTTATTTTTATTTGAAAAAAGCATTTATCTCAGACATTTAACAAGCATAATTTTTCATCCCCCCCCAATCCATTGTCCCCATATTGCCAATACAAAACACACAACGTGCTCAGCATTGTACTGAAACTTTACATACATTAAAAAAAAAACACAATAAAAAATATATAAAATAAATAATATAAATATAAATAAAATTAAATACTAATAATTATTATTATTAAAAATTGCAATAAAAATAATAAAATATTAAAACATATATATATAACCAAAAATAAATAAATACATTTAAAAAAAGTTTGGATTTTCAGGAGTATACAGGTTGGCTGGCAGTTTACCTCTTAAGAGTCACTATACGCAAATTTGTTAATGTCTCTGCATCCCTAGGGAGGATCATTCACTAATAACAGTCAGTTCCTTCTAAATGTTTAGTTTTGTGGGAGGACTTTAAGTCTTCTAAAATAAGATATAAAAGGAGTCCATATTATATGGAATTTTTGGTTTGACCCCCTGATACCATATTTCATCTTTTTTAACATAAGGAATAGTGTCAGGTCTTTCATCCAAGAAGCAGCAGTGGGTGGATGTGCTGATTTCCATTCCAGCAGAATTCTTCTCCGGGCAATAAGAGCTGAAAAAGCAAACACATCTTTAATTTTATTTGTCATTGCTATACCTTCCCCTGGGACTCCAAAGACTGCCATTTTAGCACTGGGTTGAATGTCTTTGCTTAAAGCTTCAGATACCGTTTGGAATACAGTGGTCCAAAAGCTATGCAGCTTGTTACAGGAGTGAAAAAAATATATATATATATATATATATATATATATATATATATATATATATATATATATATATATATATATATATATATATATATATATATATACCCTCCCCAGCACCCCCTATGGGCCAGCTGCATCTGCCCTAGACAGTGAAAAAGGCTTAGAACAGGTTCTATTAGTCAATACTAATGCTTTAGGTGATGTATGTAATAGCCGGATCCAGGATATAAATTTAGGTCCCAATCAAAAAAACAAACAGATAGGGCCACTCTACCGACCAAATGCTTTCTCCACATCCAAGGAGACCACCACCTCGGGGGTCTCCCCGGATTAGCCTCCGTCAGGGTTTGTGGCAAGGTCCCCCGGCCCAAAGAGTGGTTAAACATTTCAAGCAAGAGACATGCTAATTTGGATGAAAATGTTTTGTAAAATTCAATTGGGTATCCATCTGGGCCAGGGGCCACACCAACTCTGCATTGCTGTAATCGAGGTGATGACTTCGTCAAGTACAATAGGCTTACCCAAGTCTGTCTTCTTATCAAGATCTATGGAAGGAGCGTCTAAGCTATCTTAAAATTTGAGCATGTCCAAATCATCCTCTGGAAAATTCCCATGTGTATAGATTTGAATAAAACCTCTTAAAGGTGTTATTTATTTCAATAGGGTCAACTGTTAGCTCATCAGAAGTTTTCTGTGGAATGAGATGAGCTGCTGATCTACATTTCAGCTGATGGGCCAAAAGACGGCCTGCCTTATCCTCGTGCTCATACATAAAACTTTGAGATTCAAGGAAATATTGTTCCATTTTCTGTGTTGATATTAGGTTGTATTGCATTTGTAGGTCCAGCCTTTCCTTTACAGTTCAGGGGATGGTGATATGGAGTATCTACGGTCTAATTCATGTATTGAGTCTATGAGTTGATCATGCCTTAGTTTCCTGGCTTTGTTGTGTGTGCTGTGTATGATATTTCTCCTTGTATTACCACCTTGAGTGTCTCCCACAAGATAGACAGTGATATCTCATCTCATTTATTTGTGTGTAGAAAATTATCTATGGCGGTAGATATCACTTCATTAGAGTCTTTATCTGCCAATAGAGTTGAGTCCAATCTCCAAATGCGGCGCTCGTTTTGGTTAAAGGGGAAAACCTAAATCCAGCAATACAAGTGAATGGTCTGCTTCCACAATGGCTAAGTACTCAGTATTATTAACAAAGGGTAGAAGGGTTTTATCTATGAAAAAGTAATCAATTCTTGAATACGCGTAATGTACATGTGAAAAATATGAGAACTATTTTTTTACGTGGGAAAAGAAAATGCCAGGGGTCTATACAGCCCACCTCCCCATCTGAGAGAAAAAGCTCTGTTTCACCAGTATTATATATAGTAAGGGTTGGAGTCATTAAGATTAAACATGCTACATTTATTTCATCTTTATCCTTGAAAGTGACATGTCATTAAAGAGTAACTAAAACCAGGGAGACATTTTTGTGTGCTGCATCTACTACATGCTCATGTATATACTAATAAATTAAATTTAAGGCATTACTGTACAATACTACATCACAGTTAGGTATGGTCATTAACAATTTAACTCGTTATCATTTTTGGCCAGCCTGCTCTCATTATGTAAAAAACTGCCTTCCAGAGGAGTAGTCTCTTACAAATATACTCTGGCTGTAGCTTGAATGCCACAGAACAGAATCTCCACTAGTTTAAATTACGAGAAATGAGTGATGATGTCTGAAATATTAGAGACTACTCAGATGTTATTATTAACTGATTTTTATATTTTAACCCACACATTCTGCTTTTTAGGTACAATGAGTCATTGGTAGGATTTTAAAAAGGTGATTCTGTTTTTGTTTTTTTTTTTTTGTTTTTTTGTTAAAGTTAGCTCTTTCATATTATTCCTCAATGGTGTTAATAGTTGTTCAAAAGTACTCATTGAAGTGGAATACTGTGGGTGAAATTTTGATGTGCTTATTCTGCTGACAACATTCAGCAGAATGTTTTGAGTGAAAGGTTTGAAAATTACTGAACGGTCATCCTCTCTCATGTCAAATTGCCATGTACTGTATATGCTACACATCTGATCTAGGACTCCATCCTGAAGAGACACTAATCATAACTGATTAATAGATTAGCCCTGAAGAAAATCAAACATAAGTCACATTAACTGAAAAGATTTGTCTGACTCGCTGCAGGTGGGGGCCTAGCTCTTGGGTGGACTGTGGTGGTGCTGGGAGGGCTGCTCCCCTGGGCCTGGTGGCATGTTATTGCAGGGGGTGGGTGCTGTGGCAGGGTCGTTGCCATGGGCACACACTGGGGCACTCTAGCCCCACTGATACTCTGACATCTGGCCTGCCAAGGTATTTTCCAACTGGATACCCATGAGAGGTGGTGACCCCCAAGCCTTCCTGGATTCTGTGCCACTCCTCTTTTCTGTTGCCTGGGGTGTGGGGTTTTTGGCAGGTGGGAGGGCTGCCTGAATGGCTCCTGTTAGACCTGGAGGGAAATCCAGTGCACTGGTGGAGGTCTGAATGAGACCGCCTCAACACACTGCAACTAACTGCGATCCGCCTGTAGATGTGGTTGTGGTCACTGGTTAATGCTGAAGAGGCGTTGGAGGCCAGTATCACTGCTCATTGCTCTGTGTTTGGGCGCTGGGCTGCTTTATCTCTGGGGAGGATACTGGAGACAAACACTATGAAAACACAAACCACCACACATTCATCTATATACACCACACCACACCCCACAAACACATATACTACACGGCACATATTACACACACCACATCATCACTGTCTGTCTTATATCTTATCTGTCCTTTACTGTCCATTTCTACTCCACTGTCAGTGATTTAAGTTCTCTCTAACAGAATCTAAGTTTTAGGAGTTAATAAAGCATGTTAGATTTGACAGTCAAAGAGGACTGGTGACAGACACACTCACTATCAGTCACTTACGGACAAAAAAAAACTTACATCTGCTGCAAGATTAAATTCTGTATATATATCCAGGTTTTGCCAGATTGTAACCATCAATATATATGCAGACAGGAAAAAAAAAGGAAGAAAATATTTAAATATCGGTCACTTTAGCCAGGAAGTATGAACATTGTCTATATGTCATACGATATATGGATAAGAACACACTGACAGTAAAGCAATTAAGAGACCAGAAAGTCAGTCACTAATTAATGATATTTTGATTAAGTAATGTTTTGCAATTAACTAAGTTTAGTGAGTGACATGAATTGCAACTTGCAATTTATTGACATCAGTAGAAATATGAAAATCTGCAGTCTTTGTGTGTGTGTGTGTGGGTGTGGGTGTGTGTGCGTGTTAAGAATTGCATGATTAACGGGATGATGGGATAGTTGCTGGTGCAATCTAATGAAGCTGTGTTTGTTTAAGTCTTCTCCTAAACTGCATTCAGTGGAATGTGCCAGTATTTGCCCGACATGAATGCCAGTGTTTTGATAAAGGTCAATGAGAGTGAGACAAGGCTGCTGAAGTTTGCCCACTTTAATTAGCCTTGGCTTTGTGCTCTCTTCTCATCTTGTAGTGTCAGTACAACCATGCTCAGCCTTCAAGACGTGCAGAGAACAAAGATTGGGCTGTGGAGAGCCAAATGAGTATGGTGAGCTTCACTATCAGCAATGATTCTCTCAGATGAGAAAGCTTTTCCCTTTGACTAAAAATAGATAAAAAGGACATTGATTAATTGTGGTGATTTTATTAGGGAGGAAACCTTCTAAAACTGGATTATTGGTGATCATGGCCTTACTTCATGTAGGACCACTGTTGGGATAGTTGCTTGAATTATGATTTTCAGAAGAAAATGACAAGAGTGCCTGTGGTTGTTAACATGCCTTTTCAGTGCTTTATGAGTTACAGATTTGCGTGAAATCCTCTGAATCCTAAAATCCCCTATGAGGAGGCCTAGTTGGCCAGTCATTCTCACTTCTTCCTTAGGCTGCCAATTACACAGCATGAAACATTGTTAAAGGTCACATATTGGACTCAGTCTAATAGGAATTCAAATCAGTCAAGTTGGATATGTTTGCTTTTTTTATGTGGTTTAATTTTGATAGGCTAGACTTGTTGATGGCGCTTTTGATCACTATATGGATCTTGATGCCTGACTTAATCCCCAGGGCTATATTGTTTACTGTAGGTGATTCCATATGCTCAGCCTAACAGGCCTGTGTCATGCCCTCTAATGTACTTTAGAACATTTGTTCTCACTCTATTGCCTTGCAAAGTAAGCTGGATTCTAAGGATTCTAATGTATTCTTATTCCTTTCGGCTTTTCCCTTTCATTGGTGGCCGCAGCAAATCATCCACCTACATCAGACTCTATCCTCTGCATCCTTTTCTCTCACATAGAGTAACTTTATGTTCATTCATAAATCTCCTCTTTGGTTTTCCTCTTTGCCTCCTGCCTGGCAGTTCCAACCTCATCATCCTTCTACCACTATATTCACCATCCCTCCTCTCTACATGCCCAAACCATCTCAGTATGGCCTCTCTGACTTTCTTTCTAAAACATCTAAGCATATGCTGTCCCTCTTATGTACTCATTCCTTATCCAATCCATCCTCATCATTTTAAAAGAGAACATCCATATGTTAACCTCTGCAACCTCCAAACTCCTGTCTTCTCCTCAGTGCCAGTTTCTAAACGATACCATATCGCAGGTCTCACCACCATATAGTATACAGTTCCTTTGATTTGTGCTGAAACTCTTTTATCACACATCACACTTGACACTTTTCTCCACCCATTATAACCTGGCTGCAGATGCTTCTTCTCTTCTTTTCCACACTCTTAGTTGCTCTGGAGTGTTGACCCTAAGTACTTAAGATCTTCCACCTTCTTTATCTCTGCTCCCTGTAGCCTCATCATTCCACTTGGGTTCCTCTCATTCACACACATGTATTCTATCTTGCTGCAGCTAACCTTCATTCCTCTCCTTTCCAGGGCATACCTCCACCTCTCTAGCTTTTCTTCCTCCTGCTCCCTGCTCTCACTACAGATCACAGTGTCATCTGCAAACATCATAGGCCATGGAGATTCCTGTCTAACCTCATCTGTCCGTCTGTCCATCTGATCCTTGATGCAGTCCCACCTCCACCTTGAACTCTTCGATCACACCTACAGCACACCTCGCCATTGTCTTACAGCTCTCATACATGTCCTGCACCACTCTAACATACTTCTCTGCTTTTTTCCAAACCTCCTCATATGATACTATAGCTCCTCCTTTGGCACGCTGTCATAAACTTTCTTAAGGTTCCGACACAATGCAGCTCCCTCTGACCTTCTCTGTACCTCTCTATCAGCATCCTCAACACAAATATTGCGTCTGTAGTACTCTTCTTTGGCGTGGAATCATAAGCTGGATTTTTGCTTATTTCATAATAATTTATGAGTAAATGTAGACAAATAATTGCAGTATACTGCAGAAAAAGATGGAATGACGGTGGAAAAATGAGAATAAAAAAAACTATTTTTTACACTGACTTATTTCCTGGAGAACAGTATGAAATGAAAATATTTTTGTGTCTTTTGTCTTGTCATCTTTGCAAATTTGTGTTTCCAATCTCTCCCTCGCCCTCCTATTCAAATGGTTTTTATGGCTATCCAATGGCCATCCATATCATCTGGTGTGTCAGGGATGCATTGGGAAGATGTGTTGGAAAAAATGCAATAATAGTAGTAGTTGTAATTTCTGAAGAATATCCTTTTGTTAAAAACAACTTAGGGAAAAGCTGCAGCTTAATAACAAGATTGGCAATCATTTGATACATTATTGCAGTAATGGTCAAAAGACAACCAAATATATATCACATCCAAAATAAATTAGTCTCACCACAATTTATTTGTTAACCTAATTGCCACAACATGGGAGAAACACAGCTTTCCCCTACTTGTTTCCCATGAGGGGTGTTTTTGCAACAGTCAGGAGTGAAGCACAAGAAAGCATTTCTTGTTTATAAAGCATGTAGTCCACTATAGGAATAGACAAGTCTGGGTCTAATGTCTGTAAAAAGACAAGATGGCTTATTGTGTATAAGTGTAAGTATGAAAAGGATAGACTGAAGGGAGTTAAGAGGGTCCTCACACTGCCTTCTAGGGACTTTCACTCTCTCCTGTATCGATTACCCTGCCCACCATGTAATTATGCCTCAGTAAAAGGAGGGAGGAGAGAAACACAGAAGTAGAGGGGGAGCTGGGCAAGAAAAGACCATTTTTGTATGTAGTGTCAATAAAGAAAGAAAGTAAAACAAGACCAGAAGAGACCCTGGCAGATCTTTGACAGAACCACAAATATTATTTGGCTTCCTGGCCATCTGTATTTTGTGGGGTGATGGTGAATGAACATTGAACAGATGAGAAAGGTGAATAGGGTAGTGAGGGGAGTGAAAAAACAAAATGTCACATTGAGGTGCTTATTGATTAACCAGTTTACCCGTCTATATTGCCCTTATTGTGGTGGCTGTGGCCCAAGATGTAGAGCAGTTGTCTGCCAATTGGAAGACTGGTCACTGAGTCATTGCTTTCCATAGTTCACTGCCTTGTTTCTACTTGCTTTTCTGCTTTCAATTGATACATGCAGGAGTCCCTTCATTGTTACAGGAACCTCCATAATCTCTGGAATAGTTGGGGAACTCCCCATTCTGATGTTTTTTCAAGCCTCATAAGCCCCCCATGCACAGAAAAAAATTTAACTTCTGCAAGATTTAAAAAAAAAAAAACATATATGCTGTGCTAGGATCCTGTACAAATAATATTAGACTTTTGAAAAAAAAATTTACAGTTGTTTGACTATGTAAATTGTATGGGCCACAAGCAAAGGCTGTTATAAGAATAGTTTATTTCCCATGGCAGCAACGAAATGATGTTGGCTATGTTAGCATCTTTAGCATAAGCACTGAGTAAACCCATAGATATGAAGACTGTAATGAACTTGGGTAGAACACCAAGAAGTATGTTCCATATTTCATGCAGACTGATGGAGCGTGAGTGGGAACCAAGTGTACATATTTAAAGTTTCTTTGGAAAAAAATGCCAAACCCGCTTTATCTTTGATGCTTTCATTGAGTGAGTAAACTGCAAAGACTAAGAACTTCTGTTTGAACAAATGTGTGAACATGGTTTTTTAGGGTCAGGAACCTTGGGAGGTCCATGTGTAAATGTTTGCTGCCGTATTTGTTGTAAATGAACATGTGAAGAGCAGCTTAGGGTGCATGGTATGGACACATGTCATTGTAAGAGGCTGGAATGCACATTTTCTATTCTATTTGTATATGATTCTTGATGGGTATTTTTTTTTTTCAAACTAAACAGTATTTGTTCCACACTCATACTTGACAGGTAAAAGTGCTGAGGGTTATTTACGTTCTGTAATAAGTGAAAATGTGAACTTCTAATCTATAGGTTTTTGCATCAGTTAATATCAAATCGACCTACATGACATAACAAGAAGTCCACAGAATATATTTAGAGTTGTACTTTATTGAGCCGATCCTTTTATGAACTATTCCACATCAGTGTAATTTGCAGCATTGATACCCCCGTAGTCCTGTCAGTCTAATTTCATTGTTTTTGTCTTAATATTATTATACACTTAGCTTTATGTACACTACATCCTGGAATATATGCTCAAATTACGCATCGCTGGCATGAAGGAGAATGGTTATTACCAAGGATTTGTTTAAAAAAAAAAAAAAAGATGGATTCATATGTTGGATTACATTTCCATATCCACTCTGTACAGGATTTTAAATTGTATGACCTTTCTATCTTCATCCTGCTCTTTTTTTTCTTTTTCCCCCACTTTGCTGAGGATCAGGACATTTCATGTGTGAAAAGCTTTACTGTTTCCCCTGACACAGTTCAGTACATGAAATGGCTCCAAATACATCCCTACAGAGCAGATACCACTTAGTGAATTCCTTGCGGTCAGGAGATGTGTCTTTTTACACAGCTGCAATGACTTGGGGAGATGACACTGTCTCAAGTACTAAATGGAAAATTTGGCTGCTGGAGCTTTGTTACCATTGCTCGTTGAAGAAATAAATTTTTATCAAAAACATTTTTATATGAAAATGAAAAACCCTATTATGTCATTGATGGAAAAATATTAGTTACTTGCTTGCCTAGTCTTTGTCCTTAAATACATGTACTTTTTGTAACCTTTATAACATGCTGGAACGTCTGTGAATGTGAAAAGCTTTTACATAAATAAGATGCGAAGGACAATTAACTGTTGCCAGACACAGGGAGATATGAGTTATGGACTAATGTGTTTATTGATGGGGGTGGGGAAATTTTAGTTTATATGGCTGTACATTGGGTTTCCAGAGCTCTTGCTAGAGCTATATATGTTATTATAACATATATACACGACTCACAAAGTTAGGGATATTTGAGTTTTGGATATGGCAGCAGAACATTTAAATAAAAGTGCATTTTACACTACTTTTGAATTCATTATTTGATTTTGCGTTTACAATGCGATCAATCGCAATTCAAATTTTTCATCGTTGCCCAGCCCTAATAAATTTAAACATTTACGTATACATATTAATGACCTTTCAAAAGTGTGGATACCATAATGCTTCACAAAGAATGCATTTATCCAAATGTATGTAGAAATTAAGAAAATTAATAAAAACAAATTAACAGAGTACAGTATATTTTGTGCAGATGTAGTTACATTTTGTGTGTACAATGCTGATAAGTACAGTCCTGCAATTTATCTTTCTGCCCACGCACTCACAGACTCCATTGTTCTGCCATTCTGCTCAAACTGATCTTTTCCATAATGGTTGTGTAGCTTCAGCTTTTTATTTGAAATGTCCCATAGGGATTCAAGTTTTACAAAAATCTAACCAATACTTTATATCTGATCAGATTAAGCTCTGCATTTTACTGTTGTCTATGTCATATTCATGGCCACTATCTTTGGAGGTTCCATCATATTTATGTTCTTTGGAAAATACATATTTTTAGAGATTGGTCCATCTGTATCCAATATATCTCTAACCCTATTCCTCCTTTGACCAACAAAAATCTTTCAATTTCTTTTAGGTATTGCTGATTGTATAAATAATATGTTCTCTTGTAGATGAGAAGTGATAATTTTGCACGCAATTCTGATCATTTTATTTCTCCCTCATTGTCGTAATGGAAATCTCAGTCTCAGTAACTTAAAAAAAAAAAAAAGAAACAATTAAATAAAAACAGGTCATGAAATTCCTTCACCACCTGTTACTTTAACCACCTACTCTCTGTGTGGGCAACAATTTCTTTACAGTTTTACAAGGTGCTTTCACAGAAGAAAAATAAAAATCTACTTGTCAAAATACAGGGGCATCAGTTTCACAATCATGCTAGACATCACAGAGAAAAAAATATTAAGTGATGCACAGTCCTCTGATGATCTGTCCAAAGTATTTTACACATTTGTTTTCCATTTAAACTGTTATTTGCTGTAGGTCGCTGAAGTTTAGTAATTTATCATTTAGTTCAACAAAATCAAAACTCATAACACTGTCCAAATTAACTCCCTAAGCATTTAGGCCCTGTCTTTTTTATTTTATATTAGTTGCACTTAGATTATTATAGTGATTACCCATCCCTACTTTTAGTAAGTTTAAATGATAAACATGGACACTGAAAGCTCCAGTTTGCTTTTCAAGTGCTTGTGGAACAGAAATTTAGATCAATATTTAAATATGCATGCTTTGCATAAGTCCCAACTCATGTGCAATTTCATTGGCTAACTATAGCTGTATAGCTGAAAACTGACTGGCTGACGCATCCATTGAAAAGACAAAAAGTGAAAATCCCCCAACTTGGCGCCATCATAGTCAACGTGACGCATGGAGCCCACAATTCAGTTCAGCAGCAGATGACGTCACCCCATTCAAAGTTTATGGTGATGGACGAAGATGACAGATGCAGACAACACTCACAACGTGGCTGTGTGAGTCCAGCGTAAGGAGCTAAAGCGGACTGTTCATTAAATACAGAATATCTGTTTCTATTCCTTAGAGATTGAAATGTATTGGTAGGAGTGTGACAGGAAGATGGAAGGAGTACTTTGAAGGGTTGATGAATGAGGAAAATAAAAGAGAATGAAGAATAAAGGAGGTGACCATTATGGACCAGGATGATGAGGCTACAGGGAGCAGAGATAAAGAAGGTGGAGGATCTTAAGAACTTATAGTCAACAGGTCAGAGCATGGAAAGTGTGGAAAAGAAGGTGAAGAATCATCTACAAGCAGGTTATAATAGGTGGAAAAAAGTGTCAGGTGTGATGTGTGATAAGAGTTTCAGCACAAATGAAAGGAAAGGTTTACAACATAGTGGTGAGACCTGCGATGTGGTATTGTTTAGAAACTGGGACTGAGGAGAAGACAGGTGGCAGAGTTGGAGGTAGCAGAGGTTAAAATGTTGAAGTTCTGTTTGGGAGTGACGAGGATGGATTGAATCAGGGATGAGTACATCAGAGGGACAGCACGTTAGATGATTTGGAAAGAAAGTCAGAGAGGCCAGACTGAGATTGTTTGGTTTGGTTTGTACAGAGGATTGTGAATATACTGGTAGGAGGATGGTTAGGTTGGAACTGCCAGGCAGGAGGCAAAGAGGAAAACCAAAGAGATTTATGGATGTAGTGAAAGAGGACTTGAAGTTAGTTGGAGTGAGAGAAGCGGAAGCAGATGATAGGGTTAGATGGAGACAGGTGATTTGCTGTAGTGACCAGTGACGTGAAAAGCCAAAAGGAAAAGATCCGTTTCTATTCCATGCCTCCCTACATACTGAAGTGTCCTTGATGGGGGGGGGGGGACTATGTATACATATATGCATGTCAGCTGTACATATCAAGTCAGCTTTTTGAACTGCAGCTCCATTGTCATTAGTGCACCACTTGTGTGTGAACTGGTGAATGAGAATTGCTCTAGCTGCTTTTAAACCAAACATATCTAAGGGCTTAGTGAGCTTTATGGTGCTGCAGCTCCTGAAAGGAGCCTGTCTTTATGGGCTTTTCTACTGGCACTTGATGGATAAGTCCATACTAAGTTGTAATTCTGCCGTCACATATTGGTTCAGTTAACCTTAGGCCTCACCGTCGGTACAATCCTCTGCATTTGGTTAATGTTTTTTTTCCAGAGGCTAATGTTAATGAATGCTGTTTACAGGCCCTATATGTCATGGATGTAGACATTTTTGTTTCGTTAAGGTTTTTTAATATGGATTTGTTTAACTGGTTTAACAATCATTGTATTCTCATGTCATCTGAGCTAATTATCATCATGCTGAGAATGATCCCAAGCAGGAGCTAAAAAAATCAGATAAAGGTAGTCATTATCGCCTGCTACATTTTCCATAGTTAACACAAAAATAAGAAGAGGGATTTCCTCCAGTTAGGGCTGTTGAGTCCAAATTAATCATAGGTGTGTGTGTCATTTTTTTTTTTGTTTGTTTTGTTGTTTGTTTGTTTGTTTATCTGTGACCCTGTGATGGTGGCGACCTTTAGAGGATGTACCTTACCTTTTAGGTGGATCGCTAGATTTCCCCCAGTAGTTGCAAAAACTATTGTATGAAAAAGTTCCTGCACTTCAGGAGTATCCTTTGTAAAGCTTTGTGTTGTTAAAAAGCACTACAACTGCCCATTTATCAGGATGAGAATGAGTCTTAAGTTCTAAAAGAGAGCTACAGTGAAAACAAAGGTCTAAAAAAAGTGTTCATCAATTTAATAAAGTGTACTTAATAACCATAGACTTTTGCTTTAATAAAAACAATCTTTTAATCAACTTTGACAGAACAACAAATAAATACAAATAAATAGATTAAAAAATAACATTGTTCAAGCCTCTGGAGTGTATGAAGAACAAAAGGAAAACAAAAAGACTTGAGATTCTGAGCGTTATGTCATATGTGTATATGGTTGTTTAAGAAATAATAAGATATCAGTAGTGTACAAATATGGCAAGAGTATCCAAAAGAGAATCTGATCAAAGCTAATTAATAGAAGATCAAACGCTGAGAAGGTACATAAGCCCTGGAGACAGGCAGAAGAAATCAAACGGAGGAATAAAAAGCAGAATGCAGTGAAAAAAGGATAGCAAGAATAAGATCAATGTCAATATATAAGGTAATAATTAAAGGTTCATTTGGTATACATTTTTAATTATTTATTTTCTACAGCTCAAGAAATACGTTATCAATGGAAAGAAAGCTAAAACAAAAACAATCTCCTTACCTCTAGCAACAACAAAGTTGTTCAAGCTGACCCACTTACAAGTTGTTTTGGCACAGATTTTCTATATTTATGTACATTTCACTTCTCCAAAATTTTGTTGGCACAAAGTGCCTTTTAAGAATTAGACAAACAGATAAATAATCACACAATTAAATAAACCATGATGCAGTTGAATTAAAACCTTTAACTGTTTGTACAGTTAATACCAATTAAAAAATAATAATAATTAATTCCACTCTGGATTCAAGTCCTCGTAGGTTAGTTTTCACAGATTTTGTACACCTAAATTTGAGCTTTTTATACAATTCTTTCTGGAAGATCTTGCCAAGCATCATCAGATTGGATCTGCGAGCTGCTTTAAAAAAAAAAAAAAAAAAAAAAAAGGTTTTTCCACAGATTCAATGAGATTTTAGTGTGGATTTTCCCCAGGCTCCTAAAGAAAAGAAAAACACTAGTCCCAAAACTACTTAACAATTGTCTTAGTATGAGGCCCAAGGAAAGGGTGGATGCAAAGCATCAAACTGTTATTTCTTCAAGGACCATTCAGCTACATTCATTTTCCTGCACTCCTAACTTGTATCCTTGTATCTGCTGCAAAGAGCATAAATCTACCACCATCATACTTTGTCATCACAGTGGAAACAGCCAGGTAAAGAACAGTGCATTTTGTTTCAAATCACAGGCTTATCTACATAATTATTTCTACAACCCCGATTCCAAAAAAGTCAGGATGCTGCATAAAATGTAAATAAAAACAGAATACAATGATTTGTTAATCTCATAAACTCATAATTTATTTCCAATAGTACATACAGAACATATAAAATGTATAAACTGAGAAATTTTGCCATTTGATGGAGACATCAGCTTATTTTGATTTTGACGGCAGCAACACATTTGAAAAAGAAGGAACAATAAAATACTGAAAAAGTAACTGGCCTAAAGGAAAAACAAATGGAGGAGCATTTGACAACTAATTAGGTTTATTGGCAACTGGTCAGTAACATGGCTGTCTGTGAACAGAGTTTGTCGTGCAATCTGCAAATGTAAATATACTGTGGAGTTAAGAGGTTTGAGATCACATCAAAAATCTGTCAGACATTCAAGAAGTTTTCAAACATAAACTACACTGCCAAAAGTATTCGATCGACTAATCGAATACATATGTACATCCTATCCTTAATTCACATGGTTAAATATGACGTGGGTACACCCTTTGCAGCTAGAACTGCTTCAACTCTTCTGGGAAGGCTGTCCACTAGGTTTGAGTGTGTTTATGAGGATTTCTGACCATTCTTTCCAGAAGTGCATTTGTGAGGTGAGATGCTGATGTTAGACAAGAAGGTCTGGCTCTCAGTCTCCACTCTAATTCATCCCAAAGGTGTTCTGTCGGGTTGAGGTCAGGACTCTGTGCAGGCCACTCAAGTTCTTCCCCATCGAACTCCCTCATCCATGTCTTGCAGTGTGTGCAGTCATGTTGGAACAGGAAGGGCCATCCTCAATGTTCCCACAAAGTTAGGAGGATGAAAATGTCCAGAGTGTCTTAATGTGCTGAAGCATTCAGAGTTCCTTTGACTGAAACTAGGGATGAGCTCAACTCCTGAAAAACAACCCCACACTATAAACCCCCCTCCACCAAACTTTACACTTGGAACAACAATGCAGTCAGATAAGTACGATTATCCTGCCAAAGAAAGCCAGACTGGATTGCCAGACAGAGAAGTATGAATTGTCACTCCAGAGAACATGCCTCCACTGATCTAGAGTCCAGTGGTTGTGTGCTTTAGACCAGTGGCCCCCAAGCTTTTTTGCTTCATGTCAAAGTACTACCTCCATGGCAGGAACCCAGGGGCCCCGAGCGATTTGATTTCAGAGCACCATTGTCAGCCTCACTTGCTCACTGGCTCCAGCCACCGAAGGACCAGGCTGCAGGGCTGCTGCTGCTACTGCACTAAAGGTTCAGTAGTAGCAGCAGCCTACAGATGCTCTCAATAATTACTGGTTATTACATTATTACAAGCTACACATGTAAGTCTTGTGTGTGTATCGTGTATCTGAGGCTTTTGTACTGTATAGACAACTGTTTCATCCACATTGAAAATCATGTGGGGGGGGGGGGGAATATATGTCTGTTAAAGATAAGGAGAAAGGGAATCCACACTACTTAATCTTAGAGAAAAGGACAGAATAAAACATATGCAGTGGAAGAATGAATTCTCTCACCTGTCCATGACTACTGCCAAATTATCAAAGAACTCCCCAAAAGTCATTCTATTAAATGCAGTGGCCCTTCTGAGGAATGTTGGTTCTGGAGTTCGGACAGAAAGATGGCGATGTGCTAGAAAGCTGCAAAACCATTCTTGACCTTTAGACAATCCATTATTATAAGATTTAGCCTTGTGGGAAGATCAGCCTTAGTTACCATAGGAAATCATATGATGTCTTGCACACTCTGGCTTACCTGCACACTGCGTCTCTTTCCAATTGGCAGGCATGAGGACATGGTTCTTTTCTGCATATTCAAATGCCAGTGTGCGGCACTTAGCTAGAGAGAGGCCATGGGACTGTTCAGCAAGTTCTTTCAGGTGTTTGGAAAGTTAGGGTTAGGGTTAGGGTTAGGGTTAGGGTTACTGACCATGTCATCTTGTTTGTTCCTTGAATAAGTGTTAAGCTGAAACTACATTTGATCTAAAGATTCGCTCAAGTAAATCCACTAACAACCATTGCATTTATTAGTGGTATGGCTTTGTAGATTGCTTGAAAGAAGCATCACAGTTACTCACAAAATGTAAAGCCTTATTATGTAAAGAGACAAGCAGAGCAAATGGTGAGATTGCAGTTTAATAACCACTAACACACCATAAAGCTTTGCAAGAACTACTTAAAGAACAAGGAAAAAAAGAGTAATAGAAAACCTATTAAATGCTTCAGGGTATTCGCATTGTGACAGTTGCTCTAGAAGAGGGAGCAACTCTAACAGGCCGCACGCACAGTTGTCAGGAGTTGTGACTGTCATGAACTTTGCTTCAGTCACCTGACCCCACCCCCCACTGAATGTTTATGGGAGCATTTGAAGACTGAGAAAGTATTTCTGACATCACAAGAAGATCTTTGGAATGTTGTCATATTATGCTTGGATAACACAGGTGCTCAGGTTCTGCACAAACATTGCGGCTCTTGTGCCTTTTTGAGATCTGCTGTCATTCAAGTTAAATTGGGTCAAACTAAAAATATTCTGCCTACTAAAATATTCCAAAACTGACACATTTTTCAGATATTAGACTTGAAATTGAAATAGCTATGCTTATTTGTATTTTGTAATAACAAATATTAACATATTAAAATGAGTGAAAAGATCAGAGGTCTCTTTGGTACCTCTTTGCTTTACATATTTCACATGTATACTGTTAAGTTTTTCTTCACGGGGAGAAAGATAGAGAAAATGAATAATCCACCAATCTCCAGCACATTCAAGTTCACTTTTTGTTCCTTAGGAGGATGCTGTTTATGGATACATTAGTATGAATGTGTAGCTTACCTTTCTAGAAGGATTACAGGAAGAATGGGTTCAAAATGTCTAAATTGTATTGTTTTGAACTTGTTAGGCAAAAGAACAAGAGAAACATCACATTAAAAATCTTATTGTACCTGGCTGATGAACGATCTGTCAACAGTACAATCTAAGCACAGCCCTGCAACATTGGTGAAGAGTTTTTTTGTTTGTTTTCTTTTTTTAATTCAAACAAAAAAGGTCTGGGTCTAAAGTACCTCTACACCTCTGCTAAGGGCTATGGTACAGGATAGATTAAGCCAGTTGATTGCAGGAATGCAAAACTTCGCTTCTCTGCTTTCTTGGGCAGCAGCCCTTTTTATAGTAGCTTAAACAGATGAAAAACTACAGTATACATTAGTCGCAATCACTTGGTTTCACTGGGCTTTGTGTCTCTCAATCTGATGGAAGGTGGCAGAAATGACTGGGATTGAATATTGTTGGGTATCAGCCATGTGATAACAGAAGATCGAAGACCGATCACATGCCTTTCAGACAAATGAACTCACAAATGGCTCTGAATCTTAGTAGACTTTGCAATTTGACACCTTGATGTTGAATTCTAATATCAGTCCGTCATTGGCCCTGGAGCCCTAAAACTGCAGGGGTCCCTGCTAAAATAATGATTCGCAAGGTAGGAAATAAATACAAGGGAACCCTGTTGTTCTTCCTCCTCTGTGACTGCCATGCTGCTATTAAAGAAGACATCCATTCACACTCTCTTCTCTGACTGCTGTTGTAAAAGGCATAAATGTGAACTGTAGTGAAGTTGTCTGATCCATACTTCAACTTGAGGGAGAAAACACAGTTCACTTGCAGCCTCGTCTGTCCATACCACTTGCTGATCACAGAGAGAGACACCCACTATAAATCAATAAGTGTCACATTCCAGCTATTTTGTTCCACCTAAAATTGGTTGTGGGTTTTGCCTGAAGAAAACATGAAGCTGGTTTCCACTATCAGACTTCAAAAGTAAAAGCTGGGAGGCTGGAATTATAACAGGGTCAACCTACTCCTTGGTTCTGTCAGTCACAGTGTCTCCGTTACAGTAATGGACCAATTGTATCTTAAACTGCCACTCCATGCCATTTGATGGTGGAAGTGCATCATTTCCACTGTTTTCAAACTGACAATTAATAAAAGAACTAGAAAAGCACTCAGAGACCACAGACCTCCACCAAGCACAACAATGATTGAAAATTTGAAAGTGATCCAGAATCCAGGATTTCTCCCGGATCACACCCAAAATGAAACCAGTTCTTCCTTTTCACATTTCCGACAACTCCTAAAAATT
The DNA here is from genome assembly GCA_018398805.1 of Hirundichthys speculiger. Lineage (NCBI taxonomy): Eukaryota > Metazoa > Chordata > Actinopteri > Beloniformes > Exocoetidae > Hirundichthys > Hirundichthys speculiger. Next base: position 2,714,155 of record JAGFBZ010000855.1, on the reverse strand, counting down.
TCATCAAAATACATCCAAAAATTTTTGAGATATCTTGAACTCAGACAAACAAACAGACAGATAAACACTGACAAAAGAGACAAAAGAGGAAGAAGAAGAAGAAAAGAATGACTTGTTCTCAAAGGGGACATCGGCTGGTGTTATATCCAATCAGCACCAAGTCAACACCATCCCCCATCCAGCAGGTTTTTTTTTTTCTTTTTTTTTTTTTTGGTCGGCTGAAGCACCAAACCAAAGACAGGGACTTCATTGTTTAAGCTCTCAAAAAAATTCTGATTGTAGGGCCCTTGGAGACATGAGTCACATTTGAGACTTTGTAAAACTGCCCCAGACCCCTGCTAATGGAAACTCACCTATGGCTGTAGCAAGACTGATTCCAAGAGAGGCGGAGCGACTTTTGTCTCAGCTGTCTGGTGTCAGGATCTTTTTTCTGAAAGATCCTAGCTGCGTATTCTTTGTTAAAAAGGAGAGTCCTGGTCAGCTAAGCACAACACAGTTTAATTGCAATAAACGTGATATCACGGCTCCCTGGCAGAGGCCGGGATTCTCAAACTGTCAATTATTCAGCATTCCAAGCCTTAACCTATTGGTAGCAGATAATCTACAAGGGCTGCTTTGGGGATAAAATGTCTTCCTTGACACTTTGTTTACACTTTGTTCCTGCAGATAAAGTATATGTAACTACATGAACCTGAAATATAGCTAAGCAGGTGATGACCTGCCAGTTTCAATTATTTACATTTTCCCTAGCAATGACTTCCAAGATAGTACAGTTTAATAAGCTGTCCACAGTATCCTGGTAACAAAATGAAAAAAAAATAAATAAATAGAATTTTAGAATGGAAAAAAAAAAAACTGTAACCCCACTGGGTAAATGCCGAACTTTCCAGAATACTAACATTGTTTCATAAGGATTCTATGTTTCCAGTATTACATAAAGACTACCCCACAGATTCAATACATAAGTTTGTTTTCCTCCTATGTAGCTATGGGACAGTGACAGGAAGGTCTCTGCTTCTCACTTGAACTCAGCTTTCTTTGTCTGCGTTACACAAGGGATGGCTATTGAGCTAATGATGCCACATGAGGATGAAGGGACTGTGCCCAAGGAAAACACACTTCTTCACAAAGAGGAGAATAATTGCACTAAAGCAATATCACAGGCAGCTCTCAAGCTGATGAAGAAACAGGAGTTATTTTTAGATCCACATTCCCACCTCTTTACATGGCAATGGTTATTGCCAGTCTGTTTAATGTAACAGAGCCGATTACTGATTGGTGCAGCAGTTTAAGTCGATAGTTAGCTCTCTACAGTTTTCTGCTGAGATGGGACTTGGCAGAATGTTGATTTATGTTTTAAAAACATTTCTATTGTGGATAAAGAGTACCTCAATTTATTACTTGTGATTTAGAGCAGTTTTTGCATGAATCTGGCACATGATGTTGAAATTTGGTTTCCTTAAGTCTCTGTTATACTATTGAGCTGTGTGTTAAATTTGCATCACATCTGCCTTGAGTTTTTTTGCAATCTATAATTAATCTCTCAAATTAAACTTCCTTATATAAATCCATCCATCCATTATCTATACCTGCTTATTCCTGTACAGGGTCACAAGAATCTGCTGGAGCTCATCCTAGCTCTCCTCGGGCACCCTGGACATGTTGTCCATCCATGTCAAATAAAAGATCCATCCATCCATCCATTATCTATGCTCGTTTAATCCTATGCAGGGTCACAGGGATCTGCTGGAGTCTATCCCAGCTCTCTTCGGGCGAAAGGCAGGGGTACACCCTGGACAGGTTGCCCGTCCATCGCAGGGCCACATATAGACAAACAACCATGCACACTCACAATTACTCCTATGGGCAATTTAGAACCACCAATTAACCTGACATGCATGTCTTTGGACTGTGGGAGGAAGCCGGAGTACCCGGAGGAAAGCCACGCAAGCACAGGGAGAACATGCAAACTCCACACAGAAAGGCCCCTGCTGAGGTTCAAACCAGGAACCTTCTTGTTTTGAGGCAAGACATTCTAAGATTAATTTTACCTGGCTGGAATGTCTGTTAAAACACAAGTCAATGGTTGATGAAATTTTCAAATGAAATCCAGTCATTGATTAACTCCTGTTTAATGATACTTTTGAGGTGCTGTTTGGTATTAAATCAAATTACAAAAGAGAATTTTTAGCAAGGCAGCACGGTGGCTTAGTGGTTAGCACTGTTGCCTCACAGCTAGAAGGTTCCTGGATTGAACCTCGGGGCGTTTCTGTGTGGAGTTTGCATGTTCTCCCCGTGCTTGCGTGGGTTTCCTCCGGGTACTCCGGCTTCCTCCCACAGTCCAAAGACATGCATGTCAGGTTAATTGAGTAATTCTAAATTGCCCATAGGAGTGCATGTAAGTGTGAAAGATTGTTTGTCTGTATGTGGCCCTGCGATGGACTGGCGACCTGTCCAGGGTCTACCCCTGCCTTTCGCCCGTAGACCGCTGGGATAGGCTCCAGCATATCCCCGTGACCCTTCAAGGATAAAACGGGTATAGATAATGGATGGGATTTTTAGCATTATATACAGAGGAGCCAAGTTATGGCTTTGTTTTTATCTTTTAACTGCTGCTTAAACTGCTTAAATTGTTGCTATGGACACACCCTGTCACTTCGACCGGTGCTTGAATGTTGCACCTTGCCCTCTGTGAGGTGGTGATGCAGATGTGGGGATGGGGAGCCACCCTTCCTCCACCCTGATGCTGTACCCACAGTGCTGCTGGTGTGCTCTGGAAACTGTCTCTGTTTTATCTTAGGTTTGATGTTATCCAACAGTTTTCCTTCCATTCAGTTAACAGAGGTTACAGCGCTAAAAGGTCAATTTTAGCATGCGTTGTCACTCTTGTTTGAGTAAGTGCTGTATTAGATATACACTGCCTGGCCAAAACAAAGTAGCCACCTGGATTTAACTAAGGAAATAGGTACAAGCCTCCTATTGGATAATTACTGCATGGGCGATTAACTTTCAGCTGGCAGCAAGTTATTTAACGCCAACTGGTGCAATGAGTTGCTTCTCATTCCCTAAACATTTCTATTGAAATCTGCTGTTATGTGTGAATTCTGACCTAAACAAATTAATTTTAAGAAGCAAAGAAAGGTAGGTAGAAAAAAACAAAACAAAGGAAAACACACAGAACCAAGACTATCTAAAACTATAAATCATTACAAATACAGTTATTTCATTTTGTTCCATAGATGAATATAAATTATTTTGCTTCAATGGCAACCATCTCCAATATATTATACATAATAATATTTTTCCCCCATTAACCCAAGACCCATATCCCTGCACGTAACACCTCTCCAATTCAAAATCTGGTTGATAAATATATTAGTGATTGAGAATATAACTCTGTTATAGTACTATAGCTATAGGTATTAGACGAGCTCATCTGTTTAATGATGGAATGATCCTGTTTCTTCTGTTTTATAAGTTTAAATGCAATAATTGCCTGTATACTAGTTAACAATTCTGTTATTTTACGCCAACTGTGTACACTACATATCTGATCTAATCAGAAAAATAGTTTTAAAAAATTCCCCATAACACCCTCAATGTAATACTGGTTGTAGTAATAGCTTTTACAGTGTCTCCATGCGGTTGTTCCCTGTCCATGTGGATAATGTGACGAGTTTCCCTCAACAGCCTTAAGTCACTCATTTATTTTCTATAGAAACTTCAGTTCTGCTAAGGGTCATGGGAGTGCCAGAGCCTACCCCAGCTATCAAAGAAAGAGGAGGGGATACAGCCTGATAATTCCATCACAGGGCTACACAGAGACAAACAAACATGCATGCTGATACTCTCTCACTCCCACAGACTATTTAAAGTCTCCAGTCAACATAAGACGCATGTTTTTGGACTGTGGGAGGAAGGCAGAGTACCTGGAGAAAACCCACACAGGCACTGGGGAAACATTCAAACTCCATATGGCTCCACACAGATCCTGCTCCCAGCACCTTCTACTGGTTCAACAGTATTACTCTGTACTGCCCTGGTCTAAGTTTTTAGGGCACTGGGAAACTACTAGTAACATAGCTCTGCAATAATATATGTTTCTGCACATTCTCATTATAGAAGTGTGTGTGTGTGCGCTACCAGGAGACAGGAAGCAGTCATCATTATATTTATTTTTTCACAGATGATCCAATGTATTGTTAAAGCAAAAAAACTGCAGAAAAAGTCAAAATAATTAATGGAAATTGTTCCAAAAAAAAAAAAAAAAAAAAAAAAATAATATATATATATATATATATATATATATATATATATATATATATATATATATATATATATATATATATATATATACACACACACACACACATCACCCCGTGACCGTGCAGAGGATTAAACGTGCGTAGATAATGGATGGATGGGTAGTTGTTCAGCCAAGAATAGAGGAAATTTGTTAATCCAGGTCATTGATAGTGTGCTTTGGGGTCTCAATAGTCCAAAAAGCAAAGGATTCTTTAGTCATGACTTTGTGTATCAAAGTGCAAAAGTCTGGATCCCAAAATGGAGAACATAATTTTATGTATCTAAAAATTTGTATAAATGCAGATTTTGTACATACACAAGGATTCTCAATGACAGATTTGTACATCAGGCCATGCAGTTACTCACTTGTGCATGGCTAAATTCCAGTTGTCATCTTGAAATATTATATATGTTTTTCACAGATGCCACATCAGTCTGTCCAGATGAGATGAGTCAGACATGAGCACAAAATACAAACACCACAGAGGATCAGATCAATTTTCAAAATGAAACACCCATGCAGACTCCCATCCATATATCACATTACTACACTGATATTGACTGGCAACATAAGACCAGAAATCAACCAGTCAGATGAGTATAACCATGGATAAAGAGAGGCATAGAAATTGAAAAACTGATAATTTATAAAGGACAAAGTCAGAGGCAGCAGAATGTGGAAATTAACTGTAATCATTTTAGGTCCGGAAGACACTGCAAGTGGCTACATTGTTGGAGGAAAAATTACACAGAAATATGTGATTTACCTAAATTAATGTCATTCACATTGTGTGATGATTTGCTTCCTGTTCTGAACTAGACACGAAACACACCACAGTCACCTGGTTGAAAGTCTTCTCCTTGATTTCTTTGGACCCCTACCATCCACCTATTATCTATGCCCTGCCTAATCCTATGCAGGGTCACAGGGATCTGCTTGAGCCTAAAAAATTGAAACCTAGAGAATAAATACCAACAAGTGTGTGTAGAGGGAAATGAAGAAAAGGATGGAAGTCAGCCAAAAAATACACATAAACCTGACAATAGATTAAAAAAAAGAGAGAAATAATTAATAAGAGATAATAGGAACCATCACAATGTCAACAATGCACATCCATCTCATACCTTACAGGACAAATCCATTCCTTCTCCTTAAAGCATCATGTAGACTATGAAATGTTAATTTCATATTAAAACTGGATGAGGAGAGTGTGAGTAGATTCCAAGCCTTTGCTGTTGCATTATCGCTTAATTTGGCAAAGGAAAAAAACACACACACACACACACACACACAGTTACATTTAAAAACAAAAAGTAACAGAAAACCCTTCTCTCACCCACCTGGGCAGTGTTGTGTCTCCTTCAAGATCAGGTTCTCTACCAGAGGCCTCAGGACTCCATCCAGCACTCTGCTGGATGGAAATCTCAGATGTTGTTCCTCTTGCTAGAGTTTGGAGGTTACAGCCCCCAGTGTCTTGATCACTACTGAGACTATTGTTGGCTTCACACTCCACATATTTTCTAGCTTTTCCTTTTAGCCTTTGGTAATTCTCATGTTCCTTCTTCCTGACGTTGCTATCGTTCAGGATTGCTAATTTCTAACACCAGTGCTGTCTTCTGATGTTTATCCACCACCACTATGTCAGGTCGAATAGCCATTACCAGTTTGTCAGTCTGCATCTGAAAATCCCACAGGAACCTGTCTTGCTTTTCTTGACCACCTTCGGAGGTATGTTCCATGACCCTTGACCCTAGGACCTCCAGTCTTTACTTGACACAGATGTTTCCATATAGTATGGTAGACCTCCTTATGGTGTTCCATGTATGCCTTGCCAACCAGCATCTTATACATGTAAAACCAATGGCATGGACATACTGTGCTGGGATGTCCTACACTGCTTCAGGGGCTTCTTTGCACAGTTTGCATCCGGGGTCCTGTTAAGTGTGGTAGACCCTGCCCTCTATTGGTCTTGTGTTCTGTCCAGCCTTTTCCAGCCACTGTTAATGTTTTTTTTTCTTATTTCATCCGCCTCTTCAATTTGGCGGTGGTGCATGCCATGCAGGGCTATTCCTTTCATGATAGCCCCTCATCTTCTCTTCCATGCTGGGGTTCAGTTTCCTAAGGCAATCACTGAGCAGGACAACAGTGGGGGGCTGCTGTTTCCTCCTGGATAGTGGATCTGATGCTCACTGGTCCTTGGCCTCCCTCCCTTTGCTCAGTGTACAAACCCAGGATGCTAGACTTAGGATGAAACTCATGGATTGTAAAGAGTTTCCTTGTCTTGACATCAGTGGATTTGCATCTCTTCCAGTGACCAGGATATTATGCCTGTGGGGTATCCGATTACTGTCAGGGCATATGTACTGATCGCCTGGATCTTATTTTTCCCTCTCTTTAGAGTTGCTGGTGTAGTAGCACTTCAACAGTGCCATGCTCTCCGTTCTGAGATCATTTAGGATTAGCACATTTTTTCTATTTGCTAAAACCCAGAATAAAAGAGAGATTTTTTCTTTCTAATCTTCAAAGACAGATGTTTGCATGCATTTCCTCTACATTTGGCATCATTGTCTTTAAACTGTATTGGGTCAAATGTTTTTGGTTTCCTTCCACAAGCATCTCTCAATAGTTTGCTGGAATTTTGTTCCATTTCTCTGGATAGCACAGGTTTGTAGAACACCTTGCTCACACATGCCTTTTCAGCTCTGCCCACAAATTTTCTATAGGACTGAGATCAGAGTTTTGTGATGGCCACTCCAAAATGTTGATCTTGTTGCCCTTTAAGCCACCTTGTAACTGATTTGGTGGTATGTTTTGCACCACAATTTAACCTCCTGGTTGATGTCTTGAAATGTTTCTTCAATATATCTACATAATGTTCTTTCCTCATGATGTCATCTCTTTTGTGAAGTGCATCAGTCCCTACTGCAGCTAAACACCTCCACAACACGATGATGCCACCCCCTTACTTCACAGTCAGGATGATGTTCTCAGGCTTACAAGCTTCCCTTTTTTTCTTGCCAAATGTAATCATGGTCATTATGACCAAATAGTTCCATTTTAGTTTCATCAGGCCACAGCACATGACTCCAAACATGAAAGTCTTTGTCCCTGTGTGTATTTGCAAACTATAATCTTACTTGTTTATGTTGCTTTTGGAGTAATGGCCTTTTCCTTGCTGCGTGGTCTTTCAGCCCATGTTGGTACAGGTCTTGTTTCACAGTGAATAATGTCATGCTCTTACCAGCTTTAACCAGCATCCTCACAAGATGTTTTGCTTTTGTTCAGAAGGTTGATACATTTCCCACCAAAACACGTTCATCTCTGGGACACAGAACCAGTTTCCTCCCTGACTGGTATGATGACTGGAGATTCCCGTGGTGTATATACTTGTTTGAACAGATGAACGTGGCACCTTCAGGCATTTAGAAATTGTACCCAAGTATGAATCAGACTTGTAGAAGTTCCCTCATACTCTTCTTTATATTGTGACTGATTTCTTTTGATTTTCCCACGGTGTCACAGAAAGAAGCAGTGTATTTGAAGTGTGCCTACATCCATAGACAAGGATCAGCTGGGATGAACAGGTGAGAGTGAGAATGGCTGTCAAGGTGTCACAAGGTGGCAGGAGAGAAACCGACGCAGCAGACTGTAACATTTGTTTGGGTTGTGGGTCTTTTATTTGATTAACATTTTATTGCTAAGATTCAATTCCTTCCTTATTACAACTAAAATCAGGCTCTCCTCTTCTCACTTCATTCTGGAGCTTTCTCCACCACCACAGCCGGCGGTTTGCTTGTGTCTGGCATTAGACCTTGAAGGTTCACTGTACAACTAGCATCATCTATGATGTCAATAATAGTTTATGTAGACTTTATGATGAAAAGACCTGAATCATTGGCTACATCTGATGTGGAATAGCATCATCAGCATGCACTGTTGGTGAACAATTAGCAAAACAAAAAGAATACTTTAGTAGTAGCTTTTAGTTGTGTTGAAAATACTTTAATGCTTCACATCCATGTTATTGTTTCCTTGGACTGGCACCAAGTCACATCAATTAAAATGTCATTTTATGTGGCATTTTAACTGGCTACTCAGTAAATGAAGTTGTAGGATTTCTAACAGCTTGAGAGGGAAATTTTAATGCTTCAAGCCCCATAACAAAGGTTCAGGGTAATGTCCAAATGAATTAACTTTCAGCTAGGGTCATTTTTAGAAGAAATATTTCTGTCCCAGAAAAATAATTTGCTCCTGGTTCCTGTGGAGGAAATGGAAACGGTGAAGAAAAAAAATGTCAATTTTAACAAAAACTGAAGAACATGCACATGAAAAAGATCACATGTAGAAATATATTCTTGATGTTTTTTAATGAAACTGTCAGTGCTGTTTGATTGGGTTTAGGGTACAAAATGCCTCAATTAAACCAAACAGCAATGACATCCATTCAAAACCTCAACTGCACTGACCTCCATTTTCTGGATGACTTGTTGATGAGTCCTGCCCCACTCTTCATGATGCCACAAACATGGTGCAGGCACGAAATAAACCTCTAATTTAAATATGATACTTTACTGCTTGGTGTCACATGAATAAATAAATTAATACATTCAGTGTTTGAATCACATTCTATTTTTTTCTTTAACTGGCAGCAGCGAAGGTGATATCTGTCCTTAAAGAGGTCTAGATTCTGTCATCACCATTTTGAGTTTTTTTAGTTTAAGATTTTCTTAATCCAGTGATTAAAAATTGAGTTTGGGTGAGCAGTCAGCTGGAGGATGCGAAAATGAAAAATAAATAAATAAAATTAGTTGAGTGGAAAAGAGTGATATTTCACAGTCGTGTTTTTGTCTCGTGGCAGTTATTAGGAGCTGCTAGTCTGATGATTGCTGCTTAAGGGCCCAGTTCTACTTCTTCAACTCCATACTGACAGCCCAATTGGTGCCTTTAGTTAGAGGAGCTTCTGCCTGCTGCCATGGAGCTGTTGGGGTAGTTTGTTTGATATAGCTCAGTTGTCTGAATCAAATACTCAAATGAGTCTTGCAAACTGTCTTAGTCAGAAGTCTGAGGGTTTAATATACACCCAAAATACATGTAAAATCAATGCCATGGAGTCAGCTGTAAATGGTCACACATATACCACATTAAGTTTAGAAATGCATTTTGCACTGGAGCAGGCCAAAGTTTTTATCTACTCATTTGTAAAGGGGGAAACAAGCCAGTGTACATGGATGTTGATATGTGTGCATGTGTAGAAATATTGAGGAGAAATAGACTGCCAAGAAAGGCAAAAGAAAAACGACAGGAATTTTCTTTGATTTAAGACCCAACGTTCCTCTCTTAAGAGTTGTGGCTGTGTTGTGTACAATCAACACGCTCTGTCACTTAGCCACCAGATAACTGATGTTCCCCTCCCCTCATAACCCGGAGCTATCTGTCTGGGGCTTCTGCCTGTATCTTTCCTGTCGACTCGCGAGTAAATTACAGCTGAGCCGTTCCAAGTAGCTGGACGTTCTTCTGCTTTCCATTTCTCTCTCTTTTGACAAACATTTTTCTCTTTGCATGTTGTATTGTTTTATGTGAAATGCAGAAGTGCTGAATTAATTTGAATAATGTGTGTCCATCACTAAAATCAGTAACTGTGACCCAAAAGTGTATATTTTACCCTCTACTTTAGTCACTTTTCTGAAGAAACTGCTGATTTCATTAGATTAAATTGAACCAAATAAAATACTCTCCCATAGAATTTAAACTGACACTTTTCTTCTTTGTTGTGAATATAATTAATGACTGTACTAAAAATTATAATACTGAGTGGATCAACGTTCTGTATCCTAAATATGAAGGTTATCACAACCATTTAACTTTGAGCAATTTATGACCCATTATTAAGACCACAGAAGAGACTGGGCTTTTCAGTATTTTTTCACTTGAGTCTCAAGTATAAGATTTTGTGTTAGCTATATATTTTTTTTTAGCTGTGAATGCATGACCTCTGTTCATGTATTTGGTCAATGTATGCATTGACCAAATACTGTGTTGGGGATATAGAGTGCTCATTTTGTTATAAAGGGGGTTATCAATAAGTGTCCTAAGACAGTTATTAATGCTGGGGAATGCTGGGCGCTGGTCACTCTGAGGAACCGGGACCGTGGAGATGCCAGAGTTGCTGTACCTCCACAGTTACCAGAAGATCGAGAGCTTGGTTAGAACAGACCATGCTTCGGAGTTCAGATGGTTCAAAGCCAATGAGAGCCCAGCTACATCACTTTACCTGGTTGTGAAGTAATTTAGCTCACAAAGCCTTCTGGGGGTTTGAGGTTTCTTTGTCTCAAAAACCATGTGGTCAAACTTTGCTGGACCTCAGGCTTTTCTTTGAAATTATAACACATGGTGGTCCAACAACTGTTTGTTTGGGTTGCGCATCAACCATTATGTTGCAGCAAATGGTGGGGGAATGCCCCTATAACTTATTATTTAATTTAACTCCAAAAAAGCCTACCAGAAAAAGGAAAAATAAAAAAAAAAATAAATAAATAAATAACTAAATCTAAACTGAGGGCAACACAAGATTGCAATACAGAGCAGGCGAGAGACGCGTTTCCATCAAAATGTACAAAATTTATTTGGTAATTCAAAAAAAAAAAAAAAAAAAAGACATTTAAAATCAACCAGATAAAATTAACCTAACTTGCAAAAAAACACGAGGTCTTCCAAGGCTGGGGCCTTTGTGTTAAAGGTGAGTGGAGGACCAAAATCCACACTTAACACTGCACATAAACACACACAAGGCCAAAGCCAAAAAGGAGTGAATGGGCCACTGTCCACAAAGGGGTACCAATCACCAAAAAGGTGGGTGTTCACCAGTGGGGAGCTCAGCACCTGGAAATAATTTTAATCAGCACAGGACCAAACATGTAAATATAAAAAGTTAAAACGAGAAATGATTAAAACAAACTCGGACTGTCCTACTACCTCAACAAAACAAACACACAAAGAAAAAGAAAACCAAAATATTCCAGCACCAATACAGAAAACAATAAGAGTATAAAAATAGTTATCCACACTTGGCCCCAAAAACTAAGTAAAGTCCTTGGGAGAGGGAGTTTCAACTCCTGAAAAAAACGGACCTCCAGTCCAGGCAGCGGTTTGTCGTACCATCTGCAAAGCAGCAGCGGCCCAAACGAAGTGTGAAGCAGCCTGTGATGCTAGAGGCTGAGCCCTCAAGCCTGTTCCCGCATGACCTGCAGCCAGGTAACACGGAAGAGGAAGGGCCAGGAAGCATGCAACTCTAATGGTCTAATGGTCTGTCCCTTTTTAATACGTATGCTCCCTTCTTAAAGGGGATGCAATCACACAGAACTGAGGGAAGAAATGCTCAACCTGCTACGATGACAATCTGAAACCCACATTTTTTGGACTATTTAATTTAGAAATGAATTACACGGCTTCTGTGTTTTGTTTTTGTTTTGTTTTTTTTTTTTTTTTTTGCCAATCTACTGCTTTACCTTCCAGGCACAAGGTGTTCGGACGAGGTGATAAAATTGTACCATCTTCTCAGCCTGGCCACAAATAGAAGACTCGGCTCGCAATAATTGTCTCAAATGTCACTGGCCGAAAATGAGATGGAAGACAATTTCACCCAGTAAAATGAAGTAATCTTAATGATCAGTTCAGCAGGAAAATACCCTTTTTCATGTGCAAGAGAGAACATGCAATCCATCTGTCTGTAAATTGGAGTCTATGGCTGAATATTCAAAGTGGTGAACTCTGGTGATGTGTTTTTTAAACCTTGTAATTGTTTCTGTTGAAGCTGTCATCTTTTTTATGCCGTTTATGTCATTAGATTACAAATCTTTTCTCACTCTTCCTTGAACTACCAGCTTAATGTGGTGGAAGGGTTTAGGTGGCCTAATGATTTCAGGAGCTATGTTGTTGCGGGCATTTTCCCCTGATAGGGTCACCCAAGGCAAATTGGTTCAGGGGGACAGGCCAGACCATGTGCGATTCAATCGTGTCATGGCCCAGGTCAGCCATGACTGATTTTCTGTATTTTCTCTATTTTCTGCGCTGCTTCCAGATGTGTATTTTCATATTTAAGCATTTAACCAATCACATTTCAGCCATCATTTGTTTCCAGGGTCAAAGAAATCTGCCTGGAGGCCTTCACAATCAGTTCTGCGGGGCCCTGTAGCATAAAATAAGTGTTGATCAAACTGTTGTTTCAACCAATCAGATTTTGAGTTGGCGACAACCAAGGCCCTCTAGCAGGCGTATGGAAACGTCAGCGTATTCACACGCTTTGATTGGATAGTCAGAGAGCGTACTAGCCAGAGCTAGCAAACTGCATCTGTAGGGAGCTGCACAAGCAAAGATTGTGGTGTGGTGATTTGATACTCTGATTTTTTTTTATTTTTGTCAACCCACAATGGCTGAAGGAGTAGAAGAAATGGATTTGGTTGCAGATTTACTGTCAAAGCCATTTTGTAGACGGACTTTTCAAGAAAAGCTGGACATTGTTAAGAAAGGTCGGGCAACTTCGACGCTAGCAAGCCTGTTCACAACCGGGAAAAGGATTTGTCCGCCACTTTCAGTCCACTAACTACGAGCGGTACTCCTGGCTCACAGGCTCCGAGGAACGCTGCAAATTCTATTGCTGGGAGTGCTTGTTATTTGCAACTGATCAACATGGTATTTGGAGCCACACTGGATCCCTTCTCGACCCCCAAAAGTTTCGGGAATACAAGAAAAATTTCCTGCATGCAGCCTTCTCCAGCCTAACACAGAGCCACGGGACACTTTTCGATCTGCCTCGGCTAAGAACAGAACTGATTAATGCATGCCATGGATGATTTTGCAGGAAATCAAAATAACTAATTGCTAAGTAAAGAAATAGGATTTCTAAATTTCTGTTTCACTTGAAAGTAAAAGCGTCACGATTCACAATTTATCTCCTACATCAGAGCCTAAGTGAATTTCTGGATCTAGAGGCTGTGGAAGTAATCTGGGACACGTATTCGCTATAAAATCATCCATCTGCAGGTATGTCTGTCTGCATCACAGGCATCCTCTCGCTCACTCTCTCCCTCACTCCCAAGACGAGCAAAAGCGCCTCATTTACTCAGACTTCAAAGGCACTGCCTAACTTTTCTCCCACATGACTTTGCTTCCCAGGGGGGGTCTGTCTATCCCTTTGAATCCCAACCAAACAGTCTTTGATGGCATCTTTGTGCATTACATGAGTCAACTACATTACACTGAGAAAATATCTACTCTCTGTAGTACCAGCGAGGATATAAAATAGAAAAGAAGTCAAACCTTACACACTTCGCGTTTTCATGAAAGCAAGTTTTTGCTGATTTATGTGGAGCTTAATGTATTAAAAACCATGTCAGACATAAGTTCTTACAAATCTTCTCAGTGTGAACATTCAAACTAAAGAAGAGTAAGAGAAGATATATTGAATCTTTGCTGTGGTGCACTATAAATAAAGACACATTTTCTAGTGTTTACCATTGAGCTGGTCCGATTGTACCATGTGATTCAGCACTTCCATTCATGATCTGTGGAAGGTCGATCACTTTACCTTCAGTTTAACTTTATCTAGAATGGATGTATTTATGGATCTAAGGCTTTAAGGAGGACTTTTGATTCTATTTTTTTTTATCTGATTTTGACGGATTCTGAGGGAAATCATTATACACAAATATAATTTATTTGTTTTTTTTTACTCTTTTATTCACTTGATGAATTGTTGATTGCATATTATTGACCCCCACTGTTTGCATTAATAATATTCAGTGGAAAGGCACACACTTGAGTGGTCATCTATCTGCTCCAGAGGAGAAGATCGGTTTCAAATTAGAATAAACGTCAGTTTTGAACAATGAAGTGAGCATCAGGCGCCAGACTCAACAGAGTCACAATAAAGGGCCTTTAGATCATGAACCGAATCTCCACTGACTCAAAATTAATTGCTGCAAAGTAATTTTGATTCTGGGGTAGGTTTTATATTTATTAGACCAAATGTTAAATTTACAGAAACAGTTACAACTTAAAAATAATTCTAATTGAATATACAGTCATGGAAAAAATTATTAGACCACCATTTTTTCTTCACTTTCTTGTTCATTTTAATACCTGGTACCACTAAAAGTCATCATGTGACTAAAACAGACAGAAAAGAAAACACTGAATGCATAAAAGCAGTGTTTTTGGCAGTACAACGCCATAGCTATTGATGTAAAAACTTAAGTGATTTAGGTCATAATCAAGAAAACCATGGAGAATGGTAAGATATCAGCTCTTAAATAAAACTCTTATGAGCAATCTTTGTGGTTATCATTATGTTTGTCCAAACAAATCTACCTTTAGTTGTACCAGGCATTAAAATGAACAAGAAACTGAAGAAAACAAGGGTGGTCTAATAATTTTTTCCATGACTGTATATTTATCACATTTCTTTAAATCATATTCAATATTATACGTTTAATGTTGAATATCAGTTTAACATACAATGTGAATGCTGAAATGGTAACGATCTTCTTTTTTCTCAAGCTTGAGTGGACAGAAACAAAATGGGGGAATGCAACAACCAGTAATGACCAAATAAAGGAGAGGAATTAATTTTATTTAGTTGTAGTCATGTGTAACAAAACTACTGGTCTGGGCCAAACTGAGCCTCTGGTCATTGTTTTGGGACTGGGATAAATGTGCATATGACTCTCATGCAAAACTACAACACATCTTGAGGACACAGGTGTTTTTTTTTTTTCTTTTACCAGCTTATAGAAATGACTCTGTTTTGTTTCCTTCAGAATGAATAAACTCTTCCACACCATGCAACTATTTTCTTCATACTAACAACAGTGCGCCTGTCTTCTTTTCTCCCTGGCTTCCTTATGTACACATAAGTGATGGAAGGTCCTGTGTTTGATTTCCAAGGTATTACATGGTGTTGTTCCTGACTTATTCTCTGAGCTAACACAAGGAGGACCGTTCATTAGTCTATATATTGAGTAAAAAAAAGCACTGCAAACAGAATTTTATCCCTCCAAATAGCATCCTCTGAAATCTGGACTGAGGACATATTACCCAGAATTGAGTACAGACAACCTGAACGTAAATGGCCTTTCTCTCTCACCTAATATCAACCATACATAAAACAATTGCCTTGATATTGTCCACTTTTGTTACATTCACTTACACGTGACCAGATGAACAAATGCACAAATACAGCCACAGACTCTGGCTCTCGTCTTATGTTTTCTTATCCTTGAAAATCATTTGTTTTTATGGCTGGTGCCATTTGGAAAGCAAAGTTGTGTGAAAGCATATTGTGTCATCCCAGTCTGTTAAACTTCAACTGATAAACAATGTCAATCAGATTTCATTAAAGAAGTTGAAATATATAATAAAGAAATATATATATCCATTAAGTTTCTCCAGTTGATTTATTTCTGTTGTTAAAAGGAACCTTAGACAATCTGAGACTGCCAAACCTTTTTTTTTCTAGTTGAAGCATGTATTATTCCATGGAGAATTAATTAATCTTCATATCTGCAAATCTTTACTTATTTAATGATAATCAAGAAAATGTAAAAACAAGCAAAAAAAAAAAATCGTCCATTCCTGAGCCATTTTTTTGGGCTTTTCTATTTGATGATGCAGGAAAAACAATGAGACAGACACTTTGGAAGAGGAACCTTCTCCATATGTAGGTAGAAATGTCTTGTTCTAACGGACCTAAAATGAAGATAAAAATCAGTGGAACATTTTTGTTCTTGGATTTTAACAAAAGCTATGATCTTACTTCTTCCATAAAAGCCTTTTCAGCCTAGGCTGCCAAACACTGAAGGTCTTGGCCTGATCCACTTACAAAATATCAGGCAAACTACCACTAATGGTTTTGTTTTTAAGTTCTGTTTTGACCACATTATTTGGGAACTGTGTGCCTTATTATGTGGTTGCCTGGCATTGTTGCAAATGTATTTGTCATATGCCACATAGTGAATAACAAATCACAGCTCACAGTAATTCCTGAAAGGAGCACAGAAAGCAGACATCGCCTGCTCAAGGAAAGTATACCGCAATAAATCAGCACACTGAAACGGAAGGCAGTGCAGTCTAGTGTATTTATGAACAGGACGGCTCTGTTCAGACTTCCTCTCCTTTCTGTAAAATTTTAAAGGAGACTAGCAATCAGGTCTAACGCAGTCAATTAACAGAAATATGACCCTGCACAAAGTCTTAAGTTCTCTCATTTCAAGGATTAATTATTTTAATGAAGACATTTAATGCGCTTTTAAAAAAAGGTTGACACAATTTTGAGACATCTTATGAAATGCAAATGACATGTTTTGGTCAAAATACTACAGGAAAATACATGACTGGCAAATATGAACTAATAACTTTGTATTTATTTGTTTTTTTATTTTAAGTGTTATTAAATGTTGATGATATCTTAGTTGACAAGTGTAGTGGCACATAAAATATATTTAAATACTTTATGAATATACTTATACAGTAACTTCTTCTGGCTTACCCCTTTAGGATTGCTACAGGATATTATTGTGTTTCACTTGGTGATTTGTCTCTTTTTTTCTTAGTATCCAAATGACCTTCCTGACACGACCCTCTCCCTTTATTCAGGCTCAGATCCAGCACCATGAGATCACTGACTTGGACATGTTGGCACATGATTGGGCTGGGAATCATTCCACTGACTTTCTGGTCGGAGGGAAATTGACTCAACCCCAACATCACGGCTGCCACAATAGTGGAAGCCACTGCAGGGAAATTAACAAAGTCACTTTTCGCCATTGTTGCTTCCCCATTTTCTGCATCTGAGACCACACCAGCACCATCAAGTGACAGAACAGACTGGCCAAAAATGGACCCATCAGAAAACCAGGTTTTTCTTCAGGAAGGAGTGGAGTATTGTTCCACTTTTAAAAGGCTCACTTCAGCTGTATCAGGGTTGATGGACATTGGCCACAGGCTGTTTTTTATGGCCTCAATGAAAAAGACAGTGCTATTGAGACTGAGAGCTCTGTTGATCCCAGACCTTGTTAAATACCTGGAGGTGTTGGCTGCTCTCAATAGCAACTTCGAGGTTTTCCATCCAGTTTTTTTGACTGGTGCTAGTTAGTAGCCAACTAGTTACCTGTAAACTTCTTCAAACCCCAGCCAGTCTGGCTGTCCAGTCTCCAGGGGTCCCAGCACTCCTGCCTCAGTCACCAAACAGATCTGGGGTCCTTCTCATTTTGTCTCCAAGTGAGTTCAAGCCACACCAGGCATGCTGCAACTATAGCTCCTGTCCAGATCTTCACCGTGTGTCCAGGGAGACTAAAGTGCTTCCTGTAGCTTTGTTAGGACTCACTCCCAGTCCTCCTGTCCCCTTTCTGGTCGAGCTGGATGACACCACTATGGGCTGGCAGACCTCTGAAGGGGTCGTTGGTCTCTCCCATACACCGGCCACCTGGCCAGAGGTCTGTGTGGCCTCCTGACTGCCTCCCAGAACTGTCTCACCAGTCTGTCTTGCTCTCTGCTGTTTCATTGTTAGAAGTAGCATCCACATAACACTTAAGATGGAGAGGGATTCAAGCAAATGGTGCATCTATCTATCTATCTATCTATCTATCTATCTATCTATCTATCTATCTATCTATCTATCTATCTATCTATGAATAAGACACATGAAATGGATCACTACCAGATGCAGGCCTTTAATGTTGCTTCTAAATATATTGGTGCGACCGTGACACCCACAAGTATGCTCCTCAATGGTTTGAATGAAACCCTTGAAATTAATGGACACTTTCAGTTTCTGTTGTTTTTTTGTTTTTTTTAATGCTGTTTAGTTATTTTTTCTTTGCCAGTTGACTTTTCTGTCTGATCAGTTCGAAGTGGAACTGAGAGGAATTCTGTGATTTAACAGATGGGGGCTCCCTGGTTTTCATCCTTTTGAGCTGCATCGTCTGTCAGTGGAAACATCAGAGGTGTCACTCTGTAGGTGCACAGGAGCCTGAGCTGGTAAGACGTCAAAAACTACTCTCTTTATATTCTTCCCCTCTGCACCCATTTACAGGGCTTTTCAGCCTACACTTCTCACACCATCAATATTGCCTCAAACAGTCTCACTCGCCGGCTGTTGTATTTAAGTATTCCTGTGAGAATGACAATTTTAATGCACACATTAAAGACTTTGCTGTGTGATGGCTATTCTGTGTGAATTAATCACCACTACCCTCTTCCACAAGGACAACATTATCTCTATCATCATTGAAGAATAGTGTCGAGTTAAAATGTGCACAATGTTTGGGTGTGCGAGGGAGTTTATGAGAATCCTTTTAAATGTCCTCTTGGTGTAATTACTTCCAAAGGCGAACTAGCATAGAAAGTGAGACTCCAGTATGGTTTTATTGGAGCTCCGATTTAAGTTTGATAACACACTCAGTAATTTTCTCCTCATCATGCAGAGGAGACCATCTTTCCCCCTCCCCTCACCCTAATTCACTGCCAGTTTCAATTAAGAGTCATAATTACTTTTCTCCCCGTTTGGTAAAATGAATCAGTTCATATTGATAAAAGATGACAGTGACAGTTGTTTCAGAATTTTTATTAAATAAACTCAAGAGCTTCCATAGCTTGCAAGTCAGGATTTAAACATAACAGTTAAATTAAATAATGTGACATGCATTAAATTGCATTTCTCTTGTCGTAAATATGCTAACCAGTGCTCGTGTAATGCAATGTATTCTCTGCCACAATGTTTATGAAGTACTGGGTTTGCTTTCTGAATGATAAGTTAATGCTGGCATCACATATGAAGGAGTAGTGTGTGAAATTACTTCTCTGTATACCTGGGAGAAGTCCTTAAAGAGACTAGAGATCAACATCAGCCTTTATACGTCGTGTATGAGCTATTCATCAACATTTTATGTTTTTCTTCTTGTAACGGCATCCCATTTAAAACACAATATATTTTTATAGATGATACCCAAGTCACAAACAAAGCTACCGATGCAATTCTGCAAGTGTTTTTGCTGAGGTCTGGAAATATTAAGTGTGACTTCCTATACTCAAGGTAAACTTACATTATGAGACACCATTGGCTTGCTCTTACAAGAATTCAAACAC
This sequence comes from Hirundichthys speculiger, assembly GCA_018398805.1. NCBI lineage: Eukaryota > Metazoa > Chordata > Actinopteri > Beloniformes > Exocoetidae > Hirundichthys > Hirundichthys speculiger. The sequence continues at coordinate 2,694,711 of JAGFBZ010000855.1, read as the reverse complement.
TTTGTTCACAGTAGAAAATACAAAATAGTCAGCAGCAGTGAGCTGGAATGTATCATCAGGATCAGTGATGGAGTCATGTTGATGACTGCTGATAAAAGTACGTCAGTGTCCAGAGATCTTTCATCTGGGTCAAAACTGTTTAAATGAGCTTGAAAAATCAGCATCTAATAATGGTGATGACAGTAGATGTTGTATAGAGTGCAACAGATCAAGTTTTCAGAATACACAGCCATATGCATAGTTGTTCATTTGAAAGGAGTATAAATAACTCGTCAGTCATGACATTTTGTTTGTGTGCTTTCATGTTTAAAGCTATAGAATAGAGTGAGGAAAAAGCCATATTTATTTTATTGAAATGCCTTTTGCACATGCTCTGCCAGCTGCTAGGTAGCTGCCAGGCAACCAGAAGCTGCGTCAGGAGGTCACCACACCTGAGCAAGAAATCACCAACATCTTTTTTTTTTCTGTATGTTTTCTTAAAATCTAGGATTCAAATAAATAAATAAAAATAAAAATAATCACAGTATTGGTTTTTATAGCATTTTAAATCAGACCATCTAATCCCTTGGACATAATGAAGACAATATTGTCTCTGTTCATCAAATAAGCTGTACGATCTCAGCACAATCTGCTAAAAATGTGTCAGTGGGGACTTAGTGGTTAAGTCCTGCATTACTGCATCCGTATCAGTGTGTTGTAGGTGCTAGACCCTAAACTGTTGAGTAATGTTTGCTGGCCTCTTTATATTGCTAATTACTTCAACTGAAGTTTTAGTGGGCATGGTGAAGGATAGCTGCTTCACACTGCATCGAAAAATAATCCGACGATAAGTGGGTCTGGTCCAGGCCCATATTTGAGAGGTTTTCATCTCACGCTACGAATTCCCTGCAAAATGCAAATAAGAAAAATTTAGAAAAAATGTCCAAAAATATCCCTTTTATTTTGATTTGTCTTTGACACACTGCAGCATTTGAGGCACCGGTATGACAGTTTGTGAATATTCGTTGTTGATAAGGTTTTGTGACGCAGAGGGTGAATATCTTTATGCCAAATGTGAGCTTGAATGTGGACATGAATTTGGAGGCTGGTCATTGCTGACCTTCCTTGACATGTTTTGCTTCCATGAAAGACTGCTCATTTGGGAGTTTGGACTACATGAATGTTGACAACAGCCAAGAGATTAAAATAGTGTTGTCAACACTCTGCTTTTATACATTTCATGGTGACTAAAAAGTAAATGGAAACCTGAAGTTCTTTGGGAGAAATGCTTTTCTCTGTCCCTACAGGCTTGTCTGTGACAGTTGAAAAGATGTTCTTCAACTTCCCTGCTCAAACTAAGGTCATTAAAAAGTGTTGCTTTTTCTCTCAGCTTACAGACAAAAATAGTACATCATTTGGAAAAGATGACTGTGGGGGCAAGCCATTTTTTTGGCTCTTTTGAATTTTCAATTTAATTCTTGGTCTTTTCAAAGCATTTCATATTTTTAGATATAGCAGTTGTTTAAAATCAGGAAAAACTACTTGATAATGACTCTCGATCTGACATTCTTGCTTCTTGAATGATTTTCACCATGGGCATCAAATGTCAAAGCTTGACCCATTGTAAATCCCAAGCATACAGAGTGGCATTAATGAGCAATATACCTGCAGTCATACACATCTTCACCACTTGTTTTATAGCGCTCTTATTTGTATCCCATAACTATTAACCATCATCAAGAATCACACTATTGGAATATGCACTGAAGCATATGACTCTAAGTTGATGTTTCATTGTCATGTTATTTGATTTTACTGTGAAAATCATATCACTAGAATATTGTCATGAATGTTTAATTGTAAAATTGACCATATTAATTTGGGATCATTGTCATATAGTTTGACAGAATTGAAGTGGCTAAAATATTTAGTTCTTTTGTTTGGTCATGAATGGTCTGTTGCTGTATTTATCATTTCCCCTCATTTGAACATATCTCAAAGAGCTTGGGTTAAGATTTATAATGTTATGCCCTAAATTGCCTGCTTAAATGCAGACAGTGAATCAGTCAGTGACAAATAGAAAGCCACTGCAAGAATCGGAGCTAACTTCTAATATAAATTTGCCCTTCGCCAAACAGCCTTTCACAGGCTATTTCACTTCATCTGTGAAATGACGGATAAATGTCTCTTTTTTATTGATATGGAGTGTCGTGTGTCCTCCTTTCCTGGGGCAGTGTTGGTATCAGCCTGTATGACTCATTAATCTGTTAGATTGGAACAGTCAGAACATTGGAAAGCCATGTCCCATCTCCCACAGTGTAATTCCTTCAATGAAACGGCTTCTCTGGCTCCAGTGAAAGCAATAGAGACTTTAACATATGTTTTTGCTTACAAGGATATTCCATTTCACAAGAAGCACTTTGCTTGCTGCATCCATCTGCAGAAATTGCACGAACATACTTGATTCATTTGTCACAATCAGAAATAGATTCACAGAGAAAGTTGGACTGAATCTGAACCTCTTTTAGGACTGCATTTTAGTTAAACAACTTTTGATTAAGGGCACTGCGGTGGCTTGGTGGTCAGCACTGTTGCCTCACAGCAAGAAGGTTCCCGGTTTAAGCCTCAGCAGGGGCCTTTCTGTGTGGAGTTTACATGTTCTCCCTGTGCTTGCGTGGGTTTCCTCCAGGTACTCCAACTTCCTCCCACAGTCCAAAGACATGTATGTTAGATTAATTGGTGGTTCTAAATTGCCCGTAGGAGTGATTGTGAGTGTGTGGTTGTTTGTCTATGTGGTCCTGCGATGGACTGGTTACCTGTTCAGGGTGTACCCCTGCCTTTCACCTGAAAAGAGCTAAGATGGGCACCAGCAGATCCTCACGACCCTGCAGAGGATTAAGCGGGCATAGATGATGGATGGACTGAACATTTTAATTAAAAAAATTTATATATTCACATCAACAAGCTTTCTTGATCACAATACCCTAACAACCATGGTCACAAAAACTACTATCTGCATGTTCTCCCTTGAACATTTATGTGTCATGTGCCATATATTAGATTTAATGCATAGCTAAGTTTGAAGATAAAATACTCTAGATCCATGTTTTTGAATATGACAAATAGTGCCAGCTTTTATGTCCTTTTTTTAATCTATGTTTTCAACAGTAACATAATTTGTCATTCAATTCAATTCAATTTTATTTGTATAGTGTCTCTTACAATGTTAATTGTCTCTAGGCGCTTTACAGAGACCCAGAGCATGACCCTGAGCAAATATCATTAACTAAAAAATAACATTGAATCCTAAACAAGGATAATGACAGGTAAAAAAAAAACCTCCCACAGAGGGAGGAAAAAAAAACCTTTAAGCCAAACAGTGGCAAGGAAAAACTCCACTTTAAGAGGGAGAAACCTTGAGCAGGACCTGGCTCATATGGGGGGACCTTCCTGCCGAAGGCCAGCCGGGTAAAGAAAGAAAAGAGGGGAGACAGGACAGAGAGAAGGTGTAGGACAGAGAGAGGAGAGCACACAAATGACTAAATATAATGACCATATAAACATAAACAGATGGAGGTAGCAGCACTGGGATAAGATGGCCAGAGGACCAGGTCGCCGATCACCACGCCAGTCGACACCCCGAACACATCCACACACAGAAGTGGAGGCAAACCCCGGGATGGCCAAAGGATGGAACTGCAAGTCAGCATGCAACCCAGGAAACTCTGGCAAAACAGCACAACAAACCACAGGAAAGTAAAGAAAATGGAGCACAGTTACAGTAAAAAGGTGCTCCCAATTAATTATGGAATGAGCTGGAAGAGGAGGAAGGGAGGAGGAAAGGGAAGAAAAGGGGGAAGAGCAGTAGAGACACCACTCAGCAGATCATGTTGGCGTCCCCCTGCAGCGTAGGTCTATAGCAGCATAACTATGACGAAACTGTGATTAAGACGAGCCTACTCTAGTCTTAGCTCCTACAACTATAGCTATAACTATTAGCCCCTACACACTATAGTTTAGACTAACTGTAGGCTTTACTAAACAGAAATGTTTTCAATTTAGTTTTAAAGATGGAGATGGTGTCAGCCTCCTTAACCCAAAATGGTAGCTGGTTCCATAAAAAAGGTGCCTGGTAACAGAAGGCCCGTCCTCCAAACCTACTTTTGGATATTCTAGGAACGACGAGTAATCTCACACTCTGAGAGCAGAGCGAGCTCTATTAGGCGCATAGCATGCTATCAAGTCTTGTAAATAGCGCGGAGCTAGGCCATTAAGGGCCTTATATGCGAGAAGCAGAATTTTAAACTCAATTTGAAATTTCACGGGGAGCCATTGGAGGGAGGTTAACATGTGAGAGATGTGATCTCGCTTACGGATTCCTGTCAGCACCCTCGCAGCTGCATTCTGGATCAATTGGAGGCTATTCAGTAAGCTTTTTGGACATCCTGCTAACAACGCATTGCAATAATCCAGTCCAGTCACCCACCCAATAAACAGAAACAGATCAAGTTTCCTCAAGGAAACTGTCATATTTAAGTCCAAGAGTACCCCAACTGTGTCTGATCAAACAATGTTCAGCTTGAATCAATGCAACGTGCAGGTAAAATAAGTTATTGAAAATACTGTAATCCTGCATAGTAAGAATGTATATGTCTTTATATTTTTAAAATTCAGTAATACATGATGATGGCAGGGTGGGACAAAAGTGCAAAGAAAACATTTTTATTAAAATATTCATTTCCTCATGATTTGCACAAATGTATTTCTAGGTGCAAATGAGAATTGTCTTTTTTTTTTATTTTCCATTTTTTTTCATGATGAGTTCCTATTGGTTTTATTAAACAGTGGGATCCATCTTTATATGGGGCACTTTGCAGGAGGCTGCAAAAATGCCTGGAATAAAAAGTCACACTTATATAGTTTATACCCTTGTTCCTCATCTAAAAAGAGCTTAATATTATTTTTAAACTCATTTCCTTCAGTTGGAAATGAGTTGCTGCCTTTTTTTTGTGTGTGTACCTTGGGGTTTTGCTCATGAGTATGAGAAGAATGAAGCTGAAGATTAATATGCAGACTATCGGAGCATCTGGCACAGACCTAAGAGGCAGAACCATTAATTCAGTGGTTAATTTACAGCTATGTGGAAAAAAAAGGATGTTCTCTGTCACTTCTCAAGTTTTGAATGTAAAGACATAATGAAAAGTCTTCTGTTGCCAGGCTGTGGAGAGGCCGTTCTTCATCCAGGTCAAGAGGCCATGGGCTCCAGAGCTCTGAAGTGCTTTGCTGACATGTTGACATGTTGGTGGTCCTGGCTAATGTGTTGTCCAAGAAATCAATAGCTCCGCTCTAACTCCACCCTCTCGCTTTTGTGTCCTGATGTCCAAGATTTTTTTTTTTTTCAATTTAAGGCAAGGCTACTATCTGGGCTCAAGCATTTTCAACCTCTTCCCTGTACGCTGAGATCTGCACTATCACATCATCTGCAGATCGACATGTCACCTTTACACACTGTCTGTGTTCTGTTGATGAGAAAGCTCTTATGCAGCTTATACGCAGTATAATGACCAAGTATTAAAACTAGTACTGAAGTAGTACTGAAACTACTGGATAAAGGAGGTGGTGATGACCTGATATAAACAAGCGCTCAGTGACAAAGAGCTTTTACACTATGATGATCAGCTTAGCTATGCTTTTGTTTGCTAAAATATGTCACCATAACTCTGTTTTAAACAGTCTCTTCTGGGTTCACTTATGCCCGACTATAACCATAGGCCAGTGACACAGACTTAACTGCAGACAGAAAGCTGTTAAACCAGATCACTAAAAAAAGCAAGTGAAATTATACCCACCCATAATGATACAATCAAACCATGACATCTGAAATTTGCAAAGGTGGTGTAACTTAAATCAAACTCATTCAAAGGCTTAACTTTCATTTTTATTGTCATGCTGTCTAGTCAGATCATGATGGGTTCTGACGAACATAGTGCAACATGTATATCTGACCTTGCTTTAGAAAAATGTATAACAGTCCCTTTAATTAGGTTTTAAATGCTTTATAACTATGTCAAATGAAGCAGCAATATGTGCAGCGCCATTGTTTATCATGTTTATCAAAACATGCAGAATGTCATGCACTGTGGTGGCAAAGTAGCTTTGACATTTTGCTTGTACTCTCATATTGAATATTTTGGATCTGTTGCAATAGTGTGTAATGAATTGCTAGATGATCAAATATGAATTCAGCATGGCCAAGTCTCAAAAGAGATAAGTTAGAGGTGAATAGAGATGAGAGTGAAAGCCCTGTTAAAATGCGCAGTAGGATGCTGTGTGGAGACAGAGCAGACTAGAGCCGTGCAGCTATGTATACTAATGCCACTGAGTAAAAGCAGCAGGGAAGGATCGGTGCATCTAAAACCTTACTGCAACAACAATGCCATTTCCAGCATACTTTATACATTTCTGTGCTTGAACTGTCTACATGAATGAGCACAGGCATCTCAACACCTCACGCAGAGCATCGTAGACATATTTCTGTATCTCTACAAATAAGAAGAGTGAGTTAAAGAATTTTTCCAGCCCTGAAGTATGGCCTGTTAATAAATCATTAACTAATTTCTCGTGGAGCAAAAACTACATTCTAGTACTTGCAGAGAAGTGGCTTGGTCTAAAATGATAGAGAACAGAGAAACAGCCCATGTTGACCAACTTGCATCTCTGCTTTAATTCTGTTTTCTTGTTATTCATAAACCTGCCTTAGCCTTGTTTTAATTGCACTGTTGGTCCTCCACATGTTATTCAGGTCTGTATATCTTCTCAAGTACTGCTTACAAATATACAGCATATGTCTTCTCATGTGCTCTAAGTATTGTTTTGATGGAAGTTGTAATGTGGAAGCAATTTGTCATTCAAGAGGAGATGAGACACCACCGTTTGACAGGTGAATCAATGTGGACTCTGGACAGCCCGTACCATCTTCCCACACCTAACCATCCTCATTTTTAGTATTTATCATCTATCTTGGGCCTGTCTTTGGATTCCCGACAAGTCCATTAAGCAAGAGACACCTTAATGGCTCTCCACTGATGATGGAGAATCCCTTGTCTGATGAGAGGGGTGAAAAAGACTAAAAGTATAACACTTTGACCTTTGAGTATGTATTCAGTCATAGAGATGTCTGGGTGAAGTGGATTGGACTCATCATTCTCCTAAACCCCGACGCTGAGAGATTAGCTGACTGGAGTTTAAAAATATAAGAGGATGTTCAGATTTGCTTTTGAGTAGTTCAGGTATACCAACAGAAAAGAACCCTGTACAGCTTTCTGAGAGCAAACACAATCTCCTCGTAAACATGTTGGTTATTCCAAGTTAATACTCACCTTTGAGCCAGATAGTGAGACAAACCGGCTTACCTAAATATATTTTTAAGATGAAACAATAAATATGTCTGGATAAATACCATGAATGCTGAGAGGAAAGAAAGACGGAATGATAAAATAAGTAAAGGAAAAGTCGAGTGAACTAAAAAGAGAAAAGATAGGGAGGAAAAAGGGTAGAAGGAGACCTACAATGGCTTAGCCAGCAACAGCTGACTTCTCTTCACTGGAGATAACAACATCACTCCCCTGGCTACATTACAGGCCTCAGTGATGGGCTGGAGGCCCAGGTGGAGATTAACACCGGTGTTTTGGTCTTTCTGGGACCTCGTCCCAGTGCTTACAATTACAGAGGGATATCTCTACCAGGAGCACACAGAAAAAGCCAAACTGTCTGTTCAATGACAACGAAATGATCAGGCAATCTGGTTTACATGGCTGCTTAATGGCAAAAAGCTTCATAGTAGCCAATAGTGTTATAACATGGAACCACGGAGATAAAGCGAATTAGTAAAGCCCAAATAAGGCAGACTTCAGACTGCAACCATTTAATGCAACTCAGGTTTCAAACGAGATACACTAGTGTGACTTGGAAATATCAAACCCATTTGTTTTTGTTTGTTGTATTGCTTGTTATTTCAATCATAAATATGCATCCAGTGAAATGGTAGGAGGGAATGAGGTAGAGGTGTGCATCTGTTTGTGTGTGTGTGTAAGGGTTATGTCAGAGTGAAAGAGAATTCAGAGCAAACTGAAGCTCCTGTCATTACCACAACCCAGAGTGTGAACCGTGCTGTACAAGCTGTCACCTATGTCAGGCTCACCTGTCACTTTCATAACGCTATAGACTATTGCTTCATCTTGTAGAGCATAAGATCACTCAGGCCCTCCCCCCGTGGCAGTAAACCCCCAAACTCGTCTTGAGAAGAGAGAGGGAGAACCAGTGACCAACTGCTTCTGAAATGATGAACTTGCATATTTCATTCATCGCTTTCACTATGGCCAAACAGTTCCATGAACAACGAGTTAGTCAACCCAACCGCACCACTTAAACATAAAAAGCTAATTAAGAGCAATGGGAGCAGGAACACTCAAACTGTTCATGGACAGATGCTTGATGAACCTGCAGTACATCTTCTCACAGCACTTGACAAAAGGCATCAGCCAGAATAAGATGGTCAAATGACTATCATATTGAATACACCCTTCCACATAGTGAACAATCTGACATTCATGTACTTTATGCATCACATCTAGGCTGAAAATCCCATGGAAACAGAGTTTAAGTGAATCTAATTTACAGAGAAGACATAATATACCAATACAAGTAGTTCAGCGTCTGTGAAAATTAACCAGCTAACTTAGAAAAATGTAGTTTGCTCTTTGTAGGGTTTAACTGAAAGGATTTCTCAAATTGCCTTTTTTCAGAAATGCTGATAGAATTGATAAAAAAAAAAGAACAAATTCAGTTTGAGCATTTCAAAAGTCATAAGTGCAGACTGCAATTGATATTGTGAATATGAGATTTCTTTCTTGCGTTGATTAGCTGTGTAGTATTGTAGCCTGCTGCATGCACAAACTCACAGCAACCATTTCCAAAAAAGTGCATAAAATTAAAGTCCCTTAATAATGTTGTGACATTATACATGGAACTAATGACCTCGTATTGATGAAATGGAAGTCAGGAGCAAAAGCTTACATGAACAGACAGTAAAATTACTTCAACACTGCCTTAAAACATGTCAGTTACTGGAGAAAAGCCTTATTTTGCCACAAAGGTTATTACCTATATATATTTTGAAATATATGGCTGCTATTATAAAAGCAACAGCACAAAGGCATTTATTAAAACAGGAGTGCAGGGCCGCACAGTGGAGCAGTGGTTAGGGCTGACAGCCCATGTACAGAGGCTACAATCCTCGACGCAGCAGTCACGGGTTCGACTCCCGGCCCGTGCGACCCTTTGCTGCATGTCTTCCCTGTTCTCTCTGCCCCCTTTCCTGTCTTCACTGTCAATAAAGACCACTAGTGCCACTAAAATAAAAAAAATAAAAAAAGGGGGTGACAATGAAAATTAATCAGCAATGACTGGCAAAACAAATAAAAAAAGAAAGCTTTCTAAAAAATAAACAGAGGATGAAATTAGACACATGATCTCACATTACAGTAAATGCATTGCACATTTTCCATCTGTGATACCACCTGGCAATAAAACATACCTTCACTGTGCTTGTTGGATTTGATGCAAGAAAATAACCCTTTTCAAATGTCAGGCAATATCCAAACCTCTGTGTGAGTTTCCTTTGGTGCACTGTGGTCGTATCAACTAGATTACCGTCACCTCTTTGAACTCACTCACACAGCACAGCAGCCTCAGCTGGAGAGTTGACCTGAAAACCATTACCTAAGTAATGGTACAGCTATAACTGATGGCAGGCAAGCCGCATTCTGCAAGCTCTGCACTCTCCAGGAAACTGCAACCATTAAAGTTAAATATGCACTGTCTCACATGGTTCTAAACTCGACTTAGATACAATTCAAGAGACCAAGTGAGAGTGTTTGTCTCAACAGGAACGTACATTTCATTCTCTTTCTGGGAATGTATCGCATTTTCTGACAATAACTATGTTATGCGCAATAAATTCACTCTGACACTTTCTTCAGAATACAGCCACGAGCAAATCCTGGTAGAGGGATTGTTAGGTGGGCTCCTAAATCTCACACATGAAGTGTGAAACTCTTGGTTGTCATGGTTTTCACATCCCACACATTTAGCCACACATTCGTTTTTTTACACAGTGAGACACTAATTCACACCTGATGACATTGCGGCATTAAAATGGGAAAGTGACAGTCTTATTAACTTAGCACTTTGTCCCCATGTTATATCAGATATCCTTTGGAGCGCTTTCAGACTATTGAATATTGACAAATCTAATGACTTTTGAACTAAACATCCCTAGTACTCTCTTCAAAAGTGAGCCACTCCATTCTGCTGCTTTCCATCTTTCTCTGTGGAACATTGTCATACATGGAGATGTAGCCAAAATCAGAGAAAAGACATTGATATATATAGTACTTAATTTATTCGAATGTTGGAAGAGTCCCACTTCATTTGAGTTTAGATATTCAGTTCTATTCAATTCAGAAATGTGTTTTTCTTGGCAATGTATAGTTTGAATGTGTAGTTGAGGATGCAATGATGACCGGTGTTCATTGACAAGTGTTCATACACCCAAATTGATTTTCCTCACTATTTCAAACACATTACTTACCACAAAGTGAAATCCAAATTTTTGCCAGCTTTATCTAAATACACAGTCTTCCACCCCTCCCCTCTTTTCTTCATTACATGTTCTTGCTATTGTCCAACTTGGTTTCCTTCAAAACAGGTGCTTTGATCACATTTTAGGAACATGATTGATTATCAAGAGTAGCAAATCATAGAATGATGAAAAAAAGACTAGAGGAAATACAAAAGATGCTGGATTGAATTGTCAGCCTTAAATGTGTTGTATTAAAATTAGGGTCAGGTCACCATGGCCTGTTTATCGAGAGATGTTAATATCTAATAGTAGAATATCTTATCCAATGTGGGATATTGCTCAGGCGTCATCGTATGATTTTTGGGACACGTAGCTGTTGGGTGAAATTAGCTCAAGGCTCAAAGTATTGATAAACAGTGTTTAAGAGTAATTGCATTTCTCTGCTCAATGTCTTGTGCTGACAACAGCTAACAATGTCTGTATGTGAGTACTTGATCATCTCTGCTTGTGTACAAATGGAGATTAAATCCACTTGCACCTTCGTCAGATTGTCAAATGCTTTGTTTAAGTGTTGTATAACTGCCTCGCTAGAACCTCAATCAATAATTGGTAAACTAAGATGCACAATTAGTAAAATTTAAACACGACAAAGGTTGTGAAAGATCTTTTTCTTTTTTTTTTTATCATCATATTACTTGAAATTCTCTTTATGCACCAACAGCAAACTATTAATTTAATTGCCCTCACATCAATGCAAAAATATAATAATGACCTGTGGAAGCGACATGGCTCTAAACACCATCCAAACATTGTGACAAAATCTTTGGACCGTTGGTTTGTCTTTCACACTGGAGGTGTGGCTCCAGAGGCAGGTCTGAAGGAAGGGCGATAGTTGTCAAAGGTCTTCAGTGGTTTTTCCCAACATCTCCAACACAACTTTGAAAAAAAAAAAGAGATTGAGGTTCGCGTCAAATTTATTTACATCGCTAAGGCTGGGCTCACCTTGATTGATTTTGGCCATTTCAGATTAAAGATGTGCAATAGTGGGGGAAATTGTGAATTATAGCTAAAAACAGTCAGCGAGACAGGAAAAAGATGGAATCATCACAGCGTGTCTGCCTGTTGCTGCCTCTAATGGAGAAGGAAAATGTAGAACTCAAATGAAGTTTTCCTTTTATTTCTTTTCTTTTCAAAGCACTTGGACATCACCAAACACAAACTTGCCCCTCAGTAGCACATTGGCACTAATCTAAGGTGGGCCCACACTGAAGAGACGATGACACTGTGTTTAGAGCCTGAAATATGCTCAGCTATACATTCTGCAGTTGAACATACATTGATATATGGCTACAACAGGTGTAACATGCGGTAAATTCATTATCTAACCATTTCACATGGTGCAGTGTGTCTTGCTTTAATTTGACATTTTTTTCAAAACAAAAAGCTTGGTTTGAAAAATGCACATAGTTGAGACCACAAAGTAAAATTTGCACCTCAAGAATCAGAGTCAACGTATTCAAATTCTGTAAAGATATAAGTTGAAATATGACCCACGGTATATTGAAGAAGTGAGTGTTTCAATGCTGACTATCAAGTAAGTCCAGGGAAGAGTTCAAATGTTCACCATTACTGACACTGACACACAACATTTACAGCTCTTGGACTGATACGTTAAATATTTTATGTGATCAAATTGGATGCATGCATGGAAATGAAATCATGAATAACCTTATGCTAAACTCAAATCTGGTTGGCCTCAGATCAGCAAGCATGACCTACTGGGAGAAAATGGAGTGGGAGGGGGGGCAAATGAGACTTTTTCTTCTTCTCCTCCTCCTTTCTTTTTCTGAAGAATAAACAATTTGCTATTTATTTTCTGGTTGTGTTAGAGTGTATTTTTGTGCAGATGTTGGTGTGTAACTCAACTCTCAGTGACTGAAACACCTCCCCTGAGAACCAAGCAAGTAACACCTGCTCCTTGAGTCTTAAGGTTATCTCACTCATACACTTTAATCCACTTGGCTAAGCATATTATTGAGACCGTGGTCAGTGTAGTATTGATTGAAATCAATGGAATATTTTTCCCCTGGGATGTGCCACATTCAAACCTTAAAACATTCTATAGAATCGAATATCTGATTTTGGTTTGAAGGTTTGAGGAGTTAAAACAGTTTTAAAAGATAATAGAAACAGAGAAAGATAAGCACAGAGACAGAGAAATATTGTGGCATCTGTGCCAAAAAGAGGGTATTCACACTTCTCTGATTTCCAGTGCCAATCCCAGTCCAACGTAGCTGACACCTACACAGAGGCAGTGCAGCGTGTTCAGAGAGCCATGGCTTAGTGTCTGACAGTTAGGTTTGGACAAGACATGACCCCATGGAGAATAGGCTTTTGTTATGCTCCAGCTACAGAAGAGGGGACTTTAATTTCAATGATAAGTTATTTTCCCTCAGAAAATAAACATTTGATTCACAGTCTCTCTCAAAAAAGGGATTTCTTATTTTAAGTTGAAATATAATGAAACCACAGATATTTCCAGTTTCGCTTTTCAAAGGAAATATTGATCATTGTCTTTGTACATGACGTCAATATTTTAATCACAACGCAGTCATGAAGCCTAATCTTACAAACAGAGACTGTTAAGAATTCAAGTCTAATGCTTTCCCTGACTTTCAAGTGCTCAAAATTGTCTTAAATTGTCACGACCAAGAATCCAGGCTGCTCCAGCTGTCTTTTTAACCTTTGTGTCCTGTTTATTTCTCCCCCCTTACTTTAATGCTCTCGGTCAAATTTGACCGGCCTGTTTTAACTGCTCCTACATTAACAGAAAAACCACTGATTAACACCAAATTTTATGTAACTCCTTTTTAAGCTGTAAACAATGTCTCAGACCACTGGTTTATATGAATAACTGCAGTAAATATACATAAAATAGACACAGAAATAGTAAACCATATTCCAAAATTATTTATTGTAAAAAAAAAGTAACAAAAATAGTGACCAAATTCACACATCAACATGAGCCTATCATTTGTATGTGGGTGTGTGTGTGTGTGGGGGGGGGGGGGAGAGGGGAGGGGAGGGGGGTGCTGGGTCTTTAAACACAGGAGTGGCATCCTAACAATATTTTCTACTCTGCTCTTCCTCCTCTTTCCTGGGGGGATGGGTGGATGAATACCAGAGCAAATTGCCATACTTGGACTGGAATATCATGAGACAGCTCCCACCACTACACCGGGCTGTGGGGCGGAGCTGTCCGATGCTGAACAGCACCGCACAGCTCCCACCACTTCAGCACCGGACAGCTCCCACAGCCCTGAGTAATGGGGGGAGCTGTCCGGTGCTGAACTTTCACGTTCAGCACTGGACAGCTCCCACCACTTCTCTGGGCTGTGGGAGCTGTCCAGTGCTGAAAGTGAATGTTCAGCACCGGACAGCTCCCACCACTGATTCGGGCTTTGGGAGCTGTCCGGTTCTGATCATTCACCTTCAGCACCGGACAACTCCCACCCTTCAGCACCGGACAGCTCCCACAGCCTGGTGTAGCGGTGGGAGCTGTCTCGTGATATTCCAGTCCAAGGATGGCAATTCGCTCTTGTATTCATCCACCCAGGAGCCTATCATTTGTATGTGTGTGTGTGTGTGGTCATGTGTCTTCACACACAGGAGCGGCATCATAACAATATTTTCTGTTCTTGCTCTGCCTCCTTTTTCCTGGGTGAATGAATACCAGAGCAAATTGCCATCCTTGGACTGGAATATCACAGGTGCCTCTTCCTCAGGTGTGTCTTCCTCTGGAGCCTCTTCCTCGCCATATGTTGACTGGTCAGTCTCACAATGGTCGTTCAAAATCAGGATCAATGTTGTCTTCTATTTTTGAGACATCGTCCTCTATTTCTGGTTGAACTTCAATCCCCTGTTCATCGTGTTGAAATAAAAGGTCCGGAGCTTCTCTGACACCTCGTCAATGTGTTCATAGTAAAATGAGGGCAATGCACACAAAAAAAACTATATATAAGGGGTCTCTGAGAAGATATGATACATTTTGTAATCGGAAAGTGCGGTTCACGTGGGGGGATGGGCACATAAGCCTGGGAAAGAGACAAGTGAACAAGTGTTAGTGTTATACATTTAGTTTGGAAAGTGTGGTTCATGTGGAGGAATTGGCACATAAGCACAGGAATGAGGTGGGAAGAGGAGACACCTATTTGTTCAGTCTGAAAGGGGTTCACGTGGGGTGGGGTGGTGTGTGTGTGTGCTGGTGTATTTGTGGTTGTGTACAATCTGATGGATGAACACAATCTAGGGTCACCCATTAATTTCCTATGGTGGTCATTTTTGACCGGGAACACCACAGGTGTTAAAGTTGAATAAAGTACTCAAAAATGGTGATCAGCAATTATATATGTTCAAATGGCCGGTGTGTAGGATATCATAAGGCCCTGAGACAATCAAATGTAAAACACAATATTTAGGATTGATGGAAGTAGGAAATCGGTCAATTTGACCCGAACACGACAGAAAGGTTAAGAGGTGCATGACTGATTACACAGTGTCCAGAAGTTTGTCCCCCCCCCAATTAACTTAAATAAGCACAAATTGCATGTGCATATCAATCCAGCCCATGTCCATGCGTGCTGAGAGGAGATGCAGTTCAAAAAGAAGCCTTTTCCAACTGTATCCGTTACCATGGCACGTGGCAACAAGTAACATGTCTGATTGGTTTTGTAAGGTAACCAACAACAGCAGAGATGTGTCGCAATAGATGCTGTAGACTCATAGGCTGTAGTGCAAGCTTGCATACTTTGCCTCTGATTTACTATGGTTTAAGACTAACACTCAGTATATTAACTGGAAAGATGCCATTTAAAAAAAGAAAAAAAACACCCCACCCCCTCAGTCTACTGAAACAAATCAATTGTCCTCTTATTTAATAAACAATACTGTTGAAGTTTTTGCATTAATAATAAAACCAGACAAATACACTGCAATGTTGTACAGAAAATTCAATCCATATAAAAAAGTTTTATTCCTTCTTGTTTTCTTTTTCCAAATAGTGTTAGTTAGATGTAGTTTAGTAGCTACATGGTTTAGTTGCAGTGGATATCGTTGGATTCAAAATTTTCACTTAATTCGGGTGTTGCCCTCTGGTTATGCTTTTGTAACTTCTAGCAAAATCATGAAAAAGAAGAACAAGGGTTCTGTTTGATAAAAATGATTCACCTACATCTCAGGCTTGTAATTAAACCACCTTCTTGTGAATCTGACTGCATTAAAATACAGATGAGATGAAGAGAAAACAAAATTATAACTAGACAACAGCTATCCATAAGTCTTCAGCCATATAAAAAGTATTACAATTTTCAATGAAATGAGTAGACGTCTTCAGTTATTAATGCTTGTGGCAATAAATTTAATTAAATAAGTATGCAGATCAAAGTGAAAAAAATTTTTACTTTGAGTTTGAAGTTATTAAAATTGTATGAACAAACTTTGCTTTATTACTGCAACATTCTTCATTTATTGCAAATCTATAATGAAAGTGGTCACAGACGTCAAGATGAAGGATTAGTTTCTTCTCAAAAGTGACAATATTTGACTGTTTTGGTAGAGTAACCCATTTCATTTTCAGCTTAGCTTTAAGTTGTTTGAAGAACCATTTCTTTTTCTATTAATTACATTGTAACAAATCTGTTACTGAAGACTGCAATTTTGAAATATGTGCCAAGAAAAAAAACTCTTAAACATGGCTTTTGCATGACTCTTCACCTTTTTCCTCTTCCAGTGAATGAGGATCAACGGTGACTGATGGCACCCACACATCTGCCCTCTGGTGTATGACTCTACTCTGCAATGTATTCTCTAGCTCTGCAAGTGACTCTGTTAATATACCAAATAAAAGGATGGTTCTAATAATGGAGTAACTGAGCCACATGTGTTTGGCAAGCCAGTGATTCTCAAGAAGAGAAAGACCAGCTTATTCATTCCTGTTGTAATTTTTGCAGGTTTAAAGAAACTGATCCTCTCAGATCTCAGATCAGAACTTCAGACCTTCTCAACTGCAGAAAACCACACCAAGTTGTGTGACTTCCTTTTTTTGAACTTTGTACTAACTTCTCCTTGTAATTACCTTAATTTTCTCTGGTTTCTCATTTCATTGATTCCTCAAGGTGCATACAAACTAGCTGTGAAGCCCTCACACAAGTCGTCAGGAGTGATTCTTCCAAAGTTTTTACATGGAATTTTGACTTCCCGTGCCTTTCTGAGACATTAGGAGATACTCTCCAAATTCAATGCAGAAATCCCAGAATTTAACATTTTTGGTTATTTTTCTCATACATCATATAGCAGATAAAAAACATATTTCAGTTTTTTGCCAGGGGAGGACTTTCAGAGCAGAACACTGTAGATACGTACTGCAGCCTCTTGTGGGTTCTACCAGCAGTACATGCTCGTCTTTCCCATCAGGTAGCTTGTATTGTACAAAATAAAATAAAATAATAGTAATAATAATAAAAACCTCTCTGATCTGATGTGATGACCTTATTCCAGGCCTTCCGATATGCCAGAATTTGCTGGTAATACGCAAGCTTGTGTAAGCTTTGTGTGACAGCGTCCTCTGTCCACTCTCTGTATCTCCCTGAGTCTAACATTGCTTGACACTTCTGCTGATGCATAATTCAGCGAGGAACTAATTACCCAGGCAGCTGGCACAAAGGAAATTTCCTCTCTGCATTGTTACAGCAGCTCCTCATACTTTGTCAACACAGAAATTCCTGCTGCTGGGCACTCTACCACACACTGCACAGCAAACCACGTCACTCTTAACAATCTGCATGAAAGTGAAATGGAGTGGCTTTCACAAACACGTGAGATGCCAATGAATAAATTATTCATGCCTGTCTCCACCTTCAAACTGCGATCAAATATGTTACAGCGTTGCAGTTGTTCAGTACTGATGGGTTTATTCAGAAGTTATGTCTTACTGTTCGAGGATGATTTGAATTCTAAGCGGAAAGAATTTGTCATTTTACCTGTTGAACGGGGGATAACGTTACTTGAAAGCCGCTTCAGAGTTTCCATAACTAGGAAGACTGGATTTTGTCTTGCTGTTCAGATCAGAAAGATGTGGTGCCAACTGAAGAATATAGTAAAGCTCCCATCTGTGAAGAGATCTGCCAATGAGGGTGATCACTTAGAAACAATCTTAGTACTTATGACACTTTGTCTTCTTCCTTAAATCACCGGCAAATCTGGAAGAAAAAGATGCCTACAGATGGTGTATTCACTCAAAAACACTGAAGTTATGAAAACTGTTTACAAGTCATCATCATTGACAATACTCAATAATTCTTCGATGTCTTAGATGATAGGATAATTGTTTTTATTGCGTGGTTTCTGCCAAAGCACATTTTGATCAGAAGACCCCGACAGCTTGATTCCACTGCAGTTATATTTGCCAACCTCACAGTCCTTTATAATCAGGCAGCTCATTTGGATATGCATCAGTCATGCTCCAGGCAACTATTTAGAAACAATTCTCTTCATCTGTTTAAATGTCGCCTTGTTTAACAAATTGGCTAATTTTGCAACAGCTACGGTTAACATCACTCCATGTTAAACACTAGTCTCCTGTAACTAATACAGTTCACCCTTTGTGAATGTCTTTGTGTGTGCGTCGTTACTAATTAGCTGTGATGTTGTTTAATGTGTGTGTGTGTGTGTGTGTGTGTGTGTGTGTGTGTTTATTCTAAATCTATTTGTCAAATACTGTTAAAACTGTAGTTTCTGTATTCTACATTGCATACTTTGTCTTTTCATAAAGTACATTAAAAAGTACATGACACATTGTTAATAGGCTATTATTCAATGGAAATTCCACAGCAAGACATCCATACATCAAGTATACCCGCTTATTCCTGATTTAGGCTCACTGGGATCTACAGCTCTTTCCAGGCACAGGACAGGATGCCAGTCCATGTATTCAACTTCAGAGTATAACTACAGAAGATCTGTAGCATGCATTTTTATTTTTTTTACTTTTTAAATCTTGTCTGTGGCTCTTATTTAGCTATGATCAAAATGGTTTCAGACTATATATAAACAGTTTTTTTTTTTTAATGTGGGAAGAAGCTGGAGACCCTCAGAACACAGGGAGGGAAAACATGTAACTCCACACCAACCAGAAGTCTTCTGTGATGCAAAAACACACCATTTTTTGACATTAAAAAGGCAGTAAAGAAAGTTTGATGTCAACTCCATGGATGTCAGGTGTTGTGTGAAAATTAACATTTTTATGTGAATGAGATACAAAAATTATATTTATTAATCAAAGCATGAATAGAAGAACGTGTTATCTTTCTGTTTTACTGCACAAAACAGAATTTAAAAAAAGACTGCAGAATGTCAAGAAGAGAGAGGATAATGACTGTATGATAACAGTCTGAGAACAGATGGGAGTGTATGGGATTGTGGTTGACTGCGAAGGTTAATTGTTTATTTGCTTCAGTGGTCATAGTCTATGTAGATTATTGTTATCAGGAGGGATTGAAAATTCAGCAGCCAAGGCCTTTAAGACCCTTGCTGATTGCAGACTGAGCATATTGCAATATCTTCGAATATAAAAGGGATGAATGCTATTAGAGGTGCAGTGATACTGTGAGACACCAGAGGCATTGGAAAATGTGACATCGTAAGGGTGTCATGGTTTCACCTTTACGAAAAAGGGATTTCTGACTGCGTTAAGACCTGCAGAGAGAAAGTTATGATTTGAGAGTGACAGTCGCCAGTTTGAGGGCGTGAGACTGGTTTTCTTTAAAAAGGTAATATTTCCTTGAATAGTTAATAGTTTAAGAAAATTATATATATCCTCATGGACCACTGAAATCCCTAAATAATAAGCAAGCTCCCTTTTAGTTGAGTCATGTTAGAGTCCCACTGTGGAACATTTAGCGCAATCTGTTAGCTGACCAAAAATAAGAATCAACATATCATATATCCAATATAATATTACTGTCCTATACCAGAGAGGATAAACCAACTCTGTCTCCCAAGGTAGTTTCACACTGGTGCTATTTAGGTTGACCCAAAGGAGCTTTGATCATGAGTGTGGTTCACTTGGGTCAGCATGAACATAACAACTGTCTCTGGTGCACACTGAAACGGCCACACTGAGACCTCTCTGAAGAGGTGCTACTGGTACAGCTATTGATGATCTCTGGTGTGTTTTTTTGTTTGTTTGTTTTTGTTTTACCTACATTCTTTGCCTTTTCTTTATTCTTCATTCATATTCTTAAAAAAAAAAACATTGCTCAAACACTTTGCACCACTTGTCTTTTCCCTCGGTCCATTTTTCTAATAAACAACTAATGTTTTGCCCGTGGCCATAACTTTGTGCATGTCTTTAGTTGGCAAAAAGCGGTTTGGAGACTGAGTTGCTTTCATATCATAAGGTATGTGACCTCAATCTACTGATCAGCCATGAAGTTTGAACAGCACAGTAAGTTCAAGGCTTCTCATTAGAAGACAGTCAGTTGTGTAGTCTGAACAGCACGACAATCAATCAATGCTGGAAGTCAAAGAAATAAGAATTTAATATTTTTGAAATGAAATGAAATAAATACTTGATTAATCACAGAAGGGAAATTCAACATTGTAGAAAGGTTTTTTTTCTTTCAACAATAAATAAATGACAGGAATAATAATCAATTAGGATGTCTTGTTGTGGTAGGCTGATGGCTGGAATGATCTTCTGTATCTTTCTGTCTTGCAACGGACCTGAAGAAGCCTCTCACTGAACACACTCTGTTGTTTGATCACTGTGTCATGGAGAGGGTGTGAAGAGTCCTCCATCATCATCAGCTTGTGCAGCATTCTTTTTTGTACAATAAGCTCCAGCGGCTCCAGAGTTACACCCAGCACAGATCCAGCTTTCTTGATCAGTTTTTTTTTTTTTTCATGATCAGAATAGTTTTTTCTACACATCTGCTTCACAAAAGGGGTGTGGGTAGTTAGGATTCACAGTTGTTTGGTTGCAATCTGTACTTCATGCCATTTGGCATGAACTAAATCCACCACACTGTGGGGGATTTTTTGATTCAGCAAACGTATTCTGGCTATAGCAAAGATTTTAATAATTGTTTTGTGTGTGTGAGCGTTTTAAGTTGAGCATTAATTTAAAAAGTAAATCTGTATCTTTTATCAATAAGTACTGTAAATAAAAAACTATAATTATGATGATAGATGTTTCTATATCTGACAAGCTTACAGACTTAATGTTAAGTAAACAAGCATGTTTGCTTTAAAATAGAGTCATAATAGTTTTGGCCGCTGTTCCCGGCTCATAACTCTCCTTGACAGTGTCACATTTTCAACAGATCACTAGAATCCAATTAATCTTGGTTATATTCACATAAAACCCTCCTGCTATTTCATGTAATGAATCCAGGCAGCTTTCTCATTTCATCCCCGTCCTGAACTGTGTTCTCATGACAACAGGCTCCCTGTCCAATACCGCCAACTGCTTTTCTGACATTAGCTGCTGCATTTAGCAGAGTATATCAAACTGTTGTGGCATCTTCAAAGCTTGTTACAACAGGACAGAAATCAGAACAATCCAGATTTAAACTCTTTCTACGGTTAATGTGTTAAAATGTTAATTGTAGATTATTAAGAATCCTCTCTGTGCTGCATAAGTGACTTGTTGAAGATCAACTACTCTCAACATATTTAATTTACTCTTTGTCCATGGACAAAGATGTGCATAGTAAACAAAATGGAGTTATAGTCATCTTTCCACTTCATGTGACGTCTGCTGGACCAGATGAAGCAGCGCCCGCTTCACTCAAAAGAAGTTCTTGCTCTGGTAGAGTAAAAGAATAAGCAATGCACATTTGACAGTAAGAAACTATGATCAGAAAATAAGGTCATTTACCAATTAAATGGCTCACTGCTAAAACAAGTGTATAGAAAACCACCTGTCATGGTCCTGGGGATTTTAATTTTGTGATTTTCTCTGTATTCTCATATTTTATTTATTATTTTTATTTTATATATTTTGGTGTTGCTGTTCTTCGGCGTTTTTATTTCATTTTATTTTATTTGATGCAACCCTGTCATCTCTGAAAAGACATTGGCAATAAATGTAAATGAAAAAAAAATTCTAAATTGTAAAAGGTTCCACATAATGAGATGCCTAAACCTATACAGACTTTGGACTTTTTATTTTATAATCAAATAATGCATTTGTCGTTGTCTCTTCCAGCAACATTAAATATAAAACCAATTGGGAGCAGGCAGAGGCCTTTAAAATAGGTGGGAGACCAGAATCATCCCCCTTCACCAGCAGCTGATTCTCAATAGAGGGTGACCCGTTATGGATTAACCTCCTGGGGGCACATCCTCAGAGCCAGCAACCTCTCTGGGTATCAGCACATGGATCCAATGTACTCATTTGAGGCTGAATATGAATCCTATTGTCCTTACTAAATATTTACCCTTCCACCCCAGTCCCATTTCCTTTGTGTTCATCAAGTACAAGAGAAAACTTGATGCATTGACTGGCGAGTAGTTTTGTCAACATGTTCTGCATACCCAACACTGTAACCACTGTGCAGATGACTAAAAACTCTGCGTGGAAAAAATATTAATAAAAAGAATGCTATTGTGTGTTTGCATAGTTGTTAGGGTCGCTCCATAGCGTGAAATATTTGAAACGTACGAATGTTAAGTATATTGGAGATTTAATAGCTCTCTGCAAAAACAATTATGTAAATTAACACATAATTCTGTGGTTTTATCACCCTTTTAACATGTAAAGTGTGAAAAATTATTTGGGCCTCTGTATCTATTTGTTGAACCTCAAAAAGAAATGTCATTATGTGACAGCTAACAAGCCACAGCCAACGAAACCTGAACAAAACCGTCCCCCTGCCAGGTTATGCTCAGGGAATGTTGCCATAGTGACTGACTTACCCTGTGATTTTTGGATTTGAAAAAACAGACTTATCCATATGGCTTAGTTAACTGGGTAATTGATAAAGCCTGCTTTCTGGAATACCCCCCCTCCCTCTTCTTTTTTTCCTTGTACCCTATTCGGGTCCAACACTTCACCCATCTTCACTGATATGTTAGGAAAAGAGAAGAATCTACATCTTTGCATTGTTTTCACACTTATCTCAGACTAGTCGAGACCTAAGTAAATCATTAGTTAGGCCTCCAAAGAAAAGTCTTTTCTTTGAAGTGAAAGTGAGCCTTTTCTGATCAGCACTTGCAGAGCATCGACAGTGTTGTGTGGGTCGTTTATAAGGATCATTCTGCCTTGGTGCAGTGAAAGCTTTTCACAGGGACATATTCACTCTATTAAGGCAGGACTTCCCTGAAGGAAACCTAACATTGAACACAATTTACTCTTGGGTCTTGATACATTCGTATGATTGTCATTATTTTCTGTACAAGTCTTCACTGTTTCTGGTAATGAAGTACCTGTCAGCTCTCTAAATCCTCAAAAAAATTAAAGAAATAAAATAAAATAAAACACAACTACATGCATTTTTCAACTTTTATGGACCAAAAAGAAATGAAAAAAAAAAAAACTTTATCCTTTGGCTTATTTCACTCTGCATCTCTTCAGTAACAGACTCAGGGAGTTGCATCACTTGTTCCACATGCAAACATCTTACATACATTATTTAAGATCACATTTCCTATCCATCTCACTGTCCCTCAGTTGTGCTCTCCATTGCGCTAATCTGCCCTCACTGAACCTTCGTCTTCTCTCATGGCCTTTTTCCTGCAGCTACACAAGCTAGGCTTTGCACTGTCAGCTTAAAGTAGGATCACACAAGACTGTCATTGTAAAAATGTGATCAAAGAAGCCTGCACCAAGCCAGATGCACCATGCCAAAATCATAAGTTGTACAACTTTCCAGTGAAGAACAGAAATGGGAGGACAAATCCTACCCTACTACAGTGGGCTCTCATGCAGCAGCCTGCTGATCTTCCAAGACAGTGATCTTCTATGTTTTGCGTGTGTCCCCATCTATATAAACTGTATTGTAATCATCCTCTGGTGTTATTCTTGTACATTTTCAAATCCATTTTTGGTATCCATGCCCTTCTAGTTCCTTGACTGTGAGACGAGGCACCTTTTGCCCTGTGACATGTAGAATAGTCTATAGATATGGACAATTTAGGAGGAAAAACAAAGCCTAAATGACTTGTCCTTAAGACCTGAAGACTGGTTTACCATTCCTTTGCCCCTGCTACAAACCCTGTAACCCTGTTTTTTTCCACAATAGAATAAAATAAAATAAAATCATTAAGTCATAGAGGTGAGTTAGCTTCTGAAAGGTTTCGCTGGAACAGTCTTTGTGCTTGACCCTATTTCCTGTATTTCTCCCAGTATAATAATGGGCAGAGATCACTTGATCTCCCTAGAGTTCTGCACATAAGTTGCTCTTACACCACTAAGTTTCTCTTATGTTTGCATTATCTGAGGAATGAGTGCCATTAGTACACTGATCCCTTGCCAATTCATGCTTTAAGTTCCTCGGTTTTAGTTAGTCGTGGATTTTTCAGAAATATATAATAAAAAAATAAATAAATAAATCAAGAAAAAAATCACGGAAACATTACAGGATTTTGTGCGCGTTCTCTCACAGCGAAGAAATGTTCTGAGCAAGCCTGGCCCCTTTAAGAAGGTAGCCTTATGGGTAATGATGTGTGTGTGTGTGTCGTGGGACGGCAGAACGAAAACGGGGTTAGATGAAAAGTGGAGTGAGCATAAACAGCAGCCCAGCGTGTATAGATTTACATTCTCTGTTAACCGACAGGAGCCGAACAAAACAACCTGTGTGATGTTACAAGTTCCTGCAGTGTCAGAATAAAGTGCCCGTTCCATGCAGAGAAAACCGGACTTTTATGGTATGGACTGTTAGCATGTTACCCGCTAATTATGAGCCAAAAATAGCACAATACCAGCAGTTTACTACGGTTCAGAGACCAGAGGCTGTGAAGGAAACAGAAAGACCACAGTTGAGCCTTTGTCTTGTTTCGCTGCAGTGCCTTGCTACTTTTTTGCTGTTTTTAAACATATTTTAAACACAGTATTTAGGCTCGGGAGGCAGGCCCCCATTAACTGCGAAAAATAAGGGATCACTGTAATAACACTCATATTATTAACTGAGTAATGACACATGCATAAGTAAATGGTAATACTTCATTACTTCATCGCTTTGTGTTCCTCTAGTAAAGTGAAGCATCAAAATGAGAATTTCATGAAAACTGAACCAACAATTATTGTTCGTTCAGTGTGGGCATTTTTTCCATCTCCACAAATAAAGTGCAGCCACAAATTTAGTAATTAATGCGTATTGAACCATTACTTCATTATTACCTGCCTTTTATCCCTTCATCATCAAATAATAGTTGAATTGTTATACATTTTAGGCAGAAACTTTCATTCAATTCAAAACAGATCACCCGGTCAGTTTGTCCAGAATTATCATGAGAACTATTTCTCAAAGTCATTAATCACTCCCCTGTCATTTAGTCGCTGCCAACCCTGATAACCTCACTCTCTGTGGCGTTGTAGTTTCTCATTTGCCCCTCTCTCATTGGCACTGCTGGAATCTCCGAGTCTTCTTGTTTGCATATAGTTGGAAGTATATGTTTGACCTCTGTGATCTATGACAATCAAATGAAGAGTAAGGATTAAATTTATTGGCAATAAAAGGTGAATTGACTCATAATTGAAAAGGGAACTATGACCGTACACGATAATGTTACCAGTAGCTCCACAAAAGGCTCAGTCGTACTGCCAAATGCAAATACACTTTCCTGAGGGCATCTTTCTGTTCTCTGAAAAGTATCCCCTATTGGAGGAAGTTGCAGATGGTGTTGGTCTTTACTAAATTTGTCCCAGATGCTTATCCATGTGTATAATTCTCATACGAGCACTCCAATGTCATTTAGCTTGATAAAAGTGTTGCACATTGTAAGATAACCCTTGTGGAATCTGCCAACACAAGATTAAGTGTGATACACTTTTGATGCAATTTTAACATGATAAAATAAAGTTGAAATGAACCTTATGTGACAAAATAAAAATATAAATTAAACAAAAACGGATAAATGAACATTATAAAAAAAAAAAACACAATTCACAGAAGCTTTTTTTGTCCCCTGTTTGCAAATCCAAAGATAGAAGACCAAATAAAACAGATTCCATTGCTCTTTTTTTATGTTCCTTTTAGTTTCATGTCTTTTTAGTTGTTATACAAACAATCAGCATATTAATATACACAGTTTAGTTAAGCTATAATTAAAGATCAACTAAACCTGTTACATGAAAACCTTTTTGGTTTAGCTGGAAATGGAAAATTGAAACAATAGTGAACGATGCACGAGGCAAATTTCCAGCTCGGTATATTTCAGACATCCTGTAAGATTTCATTTTGTTTCTTTTTCCTTCTTTCTGTATCAGTGTGTTCTGTTACTTCTGAATCCCAGTTCCACAGTCAGACCTAGATTTTTACATGCAGGATTACTGAGCATTGTTCTTTGCAAGTGAGTTCTTGAGTTGTGTCACTCTGTACCAAAAACATCCCCACAGCTTCTCTGGCTTTTTCACTACTTTCCATGATCATTTGACTAACGATTTCAGTGACAGAAATAAATGCATTTTTGACTGATGCAAATGTTAAAAGGATAATTTTTCTTCTTCCATCCCTGAAAGCATGGGCTAAAGAAAAAAAAAACTGCAGTCATGTTCTTAAAGACAAACATCTTGCTGAGAATTTAAGTGTCAAGTACCCTTAAGACCATTTGTCTCGTTTTACAACTCAAGTGCTGTCTCAGTCTGGTGATTTGGTTTGTTTATGCCCTGGTTTAGAAGTGATTTTATGAACACTGACTCTTTCTAGCACCTCATGCCATCTTAAGAGTGATAGCTAGTAAGAAATGTGTGTTAGTTCTAGCTCTGTGACATTTTGCAACCAAATGTGGACCATATATGAATGCAACTCTGAACAAATCTGGCCAGTCCCCAAGGACAATAGTGAAATATGAACCCTTGCTGTTGCACAACTTGAATGAATGAAAAATGAATGAAATGAAATGAAAGCATGAAAAATACTTTATTAATCCCAGAAGGGAAATTCAACATTGTAGTAAGGTTTTTTTTTTTTTTCAATAAGAAATAAAATGACAACAATAATAATATTGAATTAATAATAGTAGGGTGTCTTGTTGTGGAGGCTGCTGGCTGCTGGAAGGAATGATTCTGTATCTTTCTGTCTTGCAAAGGACCTAAAGAAGCCTCTCACTAAACACACTCTGTTGTTTGATCACTGTGTCATGGAGAGGGTGTGAAGAGTCCTCCATCATCTTCATCAGCTTGTGCAGCATTCTTTTTTGTACAATCAGTTCCAGCGGCTCCAGAGTTACACCAAGCACAGATCCAGCTTTCCTGATCAGTTTGTTGATTCTCTTCAGGTCTCTGGTTCTGATGCTGCTGCCCCAGCAGATGGCTGCAAAGCTGATTGCACTTTCAACAACAGACCTATAGAAGATGTGCAACATCTTGGTGCAGACATTAAAAGATCTCAGCTTTCTTAAAAAGTAGAGTCTGCTCTGACCTTTCTTGTAGATGTATTCTGTGTTGCATTTCCACTCTAGTCTGTTGTCAAGCTGAACTCCAAGGTACTTGTATTCCTCCACCACCTCCACCTCCTTTCCCAGGATGGAAACACTGCTTTGTTGATTCTAGCTCCTCCTGAAGTCGACAATCATCTCCTTAGTTTTGCTGGTATTTAATACGAGATGATTGTTACCGCACCATTTCACAAACTGACAGATCAGTTCTTTGTACTCTGCTTCTTGTCCGTTGCTGATACACCCAACAACTGCAGAGTCATCAGAGTATTTCTGCAGATGACAGGACTCAGAGTTGTACTGGAAGTCAGAGGTGTAGAGCGTAAAGAGAAATGGTGAGAGAACAGTTCCTTGTGGTGCTCCAATGCTGCTGACCTCCATCTCAGACACACAACCTTTCAGTCTCACAAACTGTGGTCTGTTTGTGAGGTAGGCATAAATTGGCTGAATTGTATTAAAAGTTCTTGACAAATCAAAGAACATGACACAAGTGCTGCCTGTTTTGTCCAGATGAGAGTGGAAACTTAAGATATTTGCAGCAGCAACAGGACAAAATAACTGCAATGGGTCTTTCTCTTGGTATCCTCATTTCCAAAAAGCTTTTTAAGTGTTGTAAGGAGGAAAGGATATCTTTGCAAATTGGTAAAACTTTTGTCTCAACAATTTGCAATTTCACACATCTTTGCTATAAAAGTAATATATATTTGTCTGCTCTTTTCTCATGCGACTTGCAATCTCAGATCACTTGAGAATTCAGTTTGCCAGAAAAACATGTGATTGTGCATAATGATCTAGACCTATATCCTATACAAGCTGCGTGGGCAGTTTTCACATATAGTGACAGCTAGGAATAGCAACTGCCAAATATTTTAGTATAGATGCTGTTGTAACTTTAGTCATATCAGAACCAAAGTTTTTTGTTGTTTGTTTTTTTTTTCCTTTTACTGATATATGTGCAAAGGACCAGTGTATAGTTTAAGTTGGCTCCCTATTCACTTGGTTCCATTCAACTACCTCAACTGATCTGTTGCTGGCCCACTATGTACAGATGGTTCATCAAGTTACGTGCCAAGTTTTCCTTTTTTTTCCTTTAATAGAGAGACAGAGAGAGAGAGAGAGACAGAGGCAGAGAGACAGAGACAGGGAGAGAGACACTCTTTCCCTAACAATTTTCATGGATGACTTTCCAGATGGCTCTGTGCAAGAAACCATTTGACACGCCAGGTTAGTTTATGTGGCCTAAATATCCAAACTCTACCTTTGCAACTGTGCATTTGAATTTTGCAGGTGACCTGGAATGATATTAATGTATAAACACTAAGAGCATCAACATATCAACGGTTCAGTTACTTCATTGTTAGCTCTGACTAGTTGTGACTGTACAAACTCTTGTTTCATAGAAATCCCTGTAAAAACATTCTTATAATGTTTACCTTCCCACCAGGTTTGAATTTTTCCAAAACATCTTGGTTATAAGCAGTAGTCAAGTTGTAAAAAAAATTCAGGGGGAATGGTCAATATTTTTCACCTTAAAAAAAAGTGGCAGGGGCAGGGGTGTAAATTCATTATCAAAATAAAACACTGTAAATAAGACTTCTGAATTTTAGCTAACATCTTCACTTATTGTTGTTGCCTGACGAGCAGTTTTACAGGGGGGATGATTTTGATCGTTTTTATTTCAGGGGGGATGCCATCCGCCCTCATCCCCACTCAACTCGAGTACTGGTTATAAGCACACATCAGATGAGCATCTTAATATAAGTATTTGATATTGTTGTAAATGTTTTATTTGCCTTACCTTTTACTCCATCCTTTACATAGGACAATACATACCATATATACACCATATATCTGCCTGATAGAGTGATTACTAATCATCTTATTACAGCTCAGTGTTCTGCTGGAAAAAGATGTCATAAGAACTGGTTTTCTTACGACATATCACCAAATTATTCCATGAAAAGCACCCCCTACCACACCACAAAACTACTTTGACACAAGTACAAGGACATGGCAAACAGTGCAAGGTATTTACTTGGCTTGTACTCTCCCCCTGATTTCAACATAATGGAGCATTTCCCACAACTTCTGAAACACAGACACCCAGGTGTCCCTTGTCTCTGCCCCAGTGGGTGAAAGCAGGTCGTTTTCGGCAGCATGGCGGAAATCTATGAAGAATTAACCTGGTCGAGTCAAGGTTAAAGCTATCGATGCATATTACACCACCAGCTGCTATACATTGCATTTCTTGTAACTTCAAACTAAATAACTCAAATTCACAATTAAAATCTATTGCACAATAACTTCCTTTTAGTTAGTTTATCTTGCCCTATGCATTGCATGTCCAAAGTCCTCCCGACCTGTCTTGAAAGTGTAACAAATGATTTTTATTTCAAAGAATGCAATATCATACTATACACTTTATCTTATCATGAAAAAAATGGCATTTTTTTTTTAACAAATTTACATGTTTATTTTATGTATTTTTTTGTAATTCATTACTCTAAAAAACCCTAATGGCTTCAGAAAGGGTCTCCAACTTTTTGCGCGTTAACTGAAAGATGATTTGTGAATTACTTTAAACAGTATTAGAAATGTAACGACTCTGGAGCCAGAAAAGCCATCATTTGACAGGCTCATAGCAACACAAAGAGGAAAAAAACTGAAGAACTAAAGACTTGCTCACTTGTACTTGAACTTGTATTTGAAGTGTCTCTGGATAAAAGGTTGGAGCAAGGTCAGACTTTCTAATTAGTTTAGTGGCAAAAGCCAGCTGTTTATGGTTTAAATATGCAAATCAGCTGCCCCAGAAATGATGACTGCAGACCCCTGTCCTCTCTCTGGTATCTGATGGGAGACTATGATGTCTCCAAGTAAACTGAATCCACTTCTTGTTATCTCCCATGTTTGGGTGAGACACAAAAGGCTCATAGTGATTTTTTTTTTTTTTAATTTCACAATGAAAGAAAAACACACCAAGACCACCTAGCCTGTGCTAACTTCTCTTTGTAGCTTTTTATTTCAGCTGTTCCTCACAGTACACGAAAAATTAGCTGTAAAAAAAGCCCACAAGGACTCTTGAATTTGTTTTCCCAATATTAGATTATTTTTTATATATTTCTATATTTATTTTTACTAGGAACATATGGCCTGTTTGCCCTAGGCTTTAGAATTGCTGTTGGTGCTTTTTCAATGCAGAAATCCACAGCCATAACACTGATGACTGATTTTGCTCAACATGTTGTTTCATAACACATTAAAAGTAAATCTCATGGACATATTAAGGTCAAAAGTTTTGATTTTTATCATAGAGGGACTTTAACGGAAATGTTTTGCCCTTCAGTTTTGTTATCTCATTAGTTCACAGCATCTAACATATAAACATGACAGAGGTGTTCTCCCTGCAAACTCTGCTTTGATGCCTCAACATTTCCACTACTGTTCTCACCACCTGCAAATAACCTAAAATAATCCTTTGCTCATTTTCAACCAGAGATTACTTTTTACCCCTTCTTATGTGATATAATCTCTGTATTATCATCAATTTTTTTTTCAATTGAGTCATGTTTTTGCTATGATTGTAAAATTGCTTTAATATGTATTTATTACTTTCTGCCCAAAGCATGCCCAGATGCTTTCCGTGGTGATCTGTCATCTGCCATTTCAAATTATGGCTGTCATTAAAATTCCCAGAGTGAGCACATTGAGGTTGGTTATATATTGCATATCCAATATAAAACACAAATTGATAGAATACAAAAGCTTCTTTTGGAGTGGCTCAGTCAGAGCCACGACATGATAGAATGGAATATCCTCTAAAGTGGTGGCAATACCAAACATCTCTAAGAAGACCTAAACCTTTGGAGATATTTCATTTTTGTCATTTATTTTACTTTTTTTTAAATTACAAATCTTACCATTAAATCAGTTGTGACATGTTTGGCTTTATTATTTTTTTTCTTAACTTGTTTGGCTTTATTTCATTTGTATTTTTTTTACATATTAATGGCATTCTCAAAAGCTGTGGATGTCACTCCTGCAGCTCATGCAGGACAGGTTTCGTTGTTGTTTTTTTTTTATGTAAATTACAAAATTAGGTGAATTAAGAAAAAAATATTCATTAAACTGATGTGTTGCGAAGGATTTTAGAGGACCCAAATTCAGGAGGCAGGAGTCAAGCATGACAAAACAGTCCTAGGCTGTAATGAAAGAAAAAAAATAATAGAAAAGAATTTATTTATCTTCCAAAAGAAATGCAACTAAGTGAAGCAAGCGGACACAGGGAAGGATTGAGAAGAAGGATCAGGCAGAGTAACAAAGCACAGCAGGAGAGAAACGACAACATGCCCATTGAGAACTAATTGGATTAAAAGAGACTGGTGAAGCCCATGAGACCAGGAGAAAGAAGAAAGCAGAGCTAGAAAAGACAGCAAAAATCTACAGGACACGACTCCAGTGATATGGCATGAGATGAACAGCAGGTGAAATACAAGAGAGTACAAAACTCAAGAAAAGGAATTCTCAAAAATAAAACCGAGCCAAAGCAATCATGCAGTAGCAACTATTATCCCAGTAGTGTTTTGGTTAAAGTTAATTAAGCTACGTGCATTCTGTGTCACATTAAAACAAACACATTGAAACAAACCCCTGGCGTATGTTAGTGGTCTGACTGTGCTGTAGTTTTCCTTTATTCTCAACGTGACCTCATGTTGCTCCAGGAGTATTTCAGAAATAGAGCACTTTGCAACACTGCCTGTTGGGTTAGATTTGTGGAATTCAAAGTTCAACCAAAAAGTTCTGACATTATGCAAGAATCACAAGCTTACAAAATTACAATTGAGAAAACTATGAAATGTACTGCTTTTCAAATTCAGAAGTGGTCCTCTCCCCGCCCATGGTTGAAATCTCTTGTGACATCCCTCTGACTTATTTTCCTCTAGTGGTTTTTGCATTACATTAAGATATGAGTTGGAGCCTGATTGTTGTCCTTCATCCTTGTGCCAGCTCCATCTATTTGTGCAAACTGACATAGTTCAGCCACTGCTTAGTACCAAAACAAGCTCAGTGCATATCTTTAGTGGAGCACTAGAGAGGTTTTCTTTGGGGATGCTTCTATACTCTGCAGCTCTTCTCGTGGGACCGCTCCCATGGCCCCACGGTTCACAATGGCTTGCTTGGCACAAGGGTACTGCTGTATAGCTGGACAAGGCTTGGATGGACTTGGATGAACCCAAGACCCAAGGGTAAGTTTGTGTCCAGTCACATTCTTTCATGAAATTAGTCACAAGGAGGATTATAACATTTCTTGGATTATGATTATGTTTTCCAAACATAAACTTTATCATATTGATTTTTTCCAGATGTATTTATTGTGCTGCTTTGAGCATTACAACTCAAGTTCCCTCCAGTTGTTTTTGGGGTGGATGTGGCTCAGGAGGTACAGTGCCTTGCGAAAATATTCGCCCCCTTGAACTTTTCAACCTTTTGCCACATTTCAGGCTTCAAAGATATCAAGTTTCAATTTTATGTCAAGAATCAACAACAAGTGGGACACAATCATTAAGTGGAATGAAATTTATTGGATATTTTAAACTTTTCTAACAAATAAAACACTGAAAAGTGGGGTGTGCAATATTATTGGGCCTTTTAACTTTCAGTGCAGCAAACTGACTCCAGAAGTTCAGTGAGGATCTCTGAATGATCCAATGTTGTCCTGAATGACTGATGATGATCAATAGAATCCATCTGTGTGTAATCAAGTCTCCGTATAAATGCACCTGCTCTGTCATAGTCTCAGGGTTCTGTTTAAAGCTCAGAGAGCATCATGAAGACCAAGGAACACACCAGGCAGGTCCCAGATACTGTTGTGGAGAAGTTTAAAGCCGGATGTGGATGCAAAAAGATTTCCCAAGCTTTAAACATCTCAAGGAGCACTGTGCAAGCAATCATATTGAAATGGAAGGAGTATCAGACCACTGCAAATCTACCAAGACCCAGCTGTCCCTCTGAACTTTCATTTCGAACAAGGAGAAGACTGATCAGAGATGCAGCCAAGAGGCCCATGATCACTCTGGATGAACTGCAGAGATCTACAGCTGAGGTGGGAGAGTCTGTCCATAGGACAACAATCAGTCCTACACTGCACAAATCTGGCCTTTATGGAAGAGTGGCAAAAAGAAAGCCATTTCTCAAAGATATCCACAAAAAGTCTTGTTTAAAGTTTGAAACCAAAATCGAACTCTTTGGCCACAATGCAAAACAATATGTTTGGCGTAAAAGCAACACAGCTCATCACCCTGAACACACCATCCCCACTGTCAAACATGGTGGTGGCAGCATCATGGTTTGGGCCTGCTTTTCTTCAGCAGGGACAGAGAAGATGGTTAAAATTAATGGAAAGATGGATGGAGCCAAATACAGGACCATTCTGGAAGAAAACCTGTTGTAGTCTGCAAAAGACCTGAGACTGGGACGGAGATTTATCTTCCAACAGGACAATGATCCAAAACATAAAGCCAAATCTACAATGGAATGGTTCACAAATTAACGTATCCAGGTGTTAGAATGGCCAAGTCAAAGTCCAGACCTGAATCCAATCCAGAATCTGTGGAAAGAGCTGAAGACTGCTGTTCACAAACGCTCTCCATCCAACCTCACTGAGCTCCAACTGTTTTGCAAGGAGGAATGGGCAAGAATTTCAGTCTCTGGATGTGTTAAACTGATAGAGACAAACCCCAAGAGACCTGCAGCTGTAATTGCAGCAAAAAGGTGGTGCTACAAAGTATTAACGCATTTAAAAACTTTATGTTTGAAGCCTGAAATGTGGCAAAAGGTTGAAAAGTTCAAGGGGGACAAATACTTTCGGAAGGCACTGTAGAATGATTTGACTGTCAAAAGGTTGATGTTTGAATCTCTGTCATGCCCAAGGATGCATGAGGACTGCAGAGGCCAATGAACCACATGCTGGCCCAAATGTCTTTATCAGAATGTTATTGTATATAGTTAAAAGCACTGGCTAAACTAAAAGGCCACATATAGACTCCAATGGATATAAAAGTGCTTCAGTGTATGAATATGTGCGTAAATGGGTAAATATGGCTTGTAGTATAAAAGCACTTTGGGCAGTCTACAAAATAAAAAAAGCACAGTATATAAGTACGCCATGTATTTTGATTATGTATGTAAGAAGAGATCTCTGGGGGCAATGTATTCAACTTAAGTTCCCAACTCACTCACAAAAATCAATAAATAGCACAATAAAAACAGAGGGAGTTTAACATTCGATCGGTATTATTTTAATTGGTGTACAGTATGTGTTCATTAAATTAACATTTATTAGTAGTGCAGTTAATATTGAGAAATAAGAATTTAGTAAAGTATATGGCGGACATGTATGTACAGATGAAGATAAACTGCACGCGTGTCTTGCAAGTTGGATTTAACTTTCTTTTCAGGATTTTCAGTAGACCAATCTGGACATTCCTGGCTTCCTTATAGCCATTTACACTGCAGCTGCATCTGTCTCTCAGTAGTTTGTGTCATGCTGTTGTTGCAATTTGAGTGTTTTGTGTTTCATGTTTGTTTATATTATATATATATATATATATATATATATATATATATATATATATATATATATATATATATATAAATATAATAAAATAAAGTCAAGTCAGCACACTCATTCAGTCCGAAAATGCTAGGCCACACAGAATGAGCTGCATGAAATACTGTACATATCCATCCATAGCCCATAGCTAGCCTCTCCCGGCTCTCTTCGGGCGAAAGGCAGGGGTACACCAATAAATAAGGGGTACAGGTCACCAGTGAAATATATATCTAGTTTCCTAATTGTATAAGGAGTAATTTTTGCCAAATTTAAAGTCTCATCTGAAATTTGAGGTTACAGTAGGGTCTCGGTGGTTGTTTTGAAAAATTAAAAGGCTAGATGCATGGTTTGAGTGAAAACTCAAAAAAACCAACCCACACGCCTCTGCTTCATTCCATCCTGCTGTTTCAGTAGATATGGTAGCAATTTACAACAAAAAATAAATAAGAAATAGGAGAAAAAATTGCACTGGTTCACCTAGTTTAAAATTTCACTTGCTCTGGATCAGAAAAAGGACAAAAAGTTTGGAGCAGGTAATATGTATATTTTATTTAGCAGTGGACTCAAAGTAATCCATAAAATCCAAAATGTAGGGTTCATGGCCAGCTGTAATGTATTTAAACTTGGATTATGTGGTTTTCAAAAGAAGTGTTCATGTGTACATATCCAGATATGACACACAAAAAGCTCTGCAATGCTGCACAAATGCCAATTTTAAACAGGAAAACCCTGAGTGCTGGCCCATAGCAGACATATGGAGACCAGGAAATTATTTGTGCAAATCGCACCCTATAAAAAGAAAAACTAATAAAGGGGGTTTAGTGAAGCAAGATCCATTTTACAGTACATTACACATTGAGACAGTGACAGAGAGAGTTGAGGAGATAACATAGAGTAAGGCAATTGTGCTGTCGATGAATGAACCCAACTTTGTAACTTCATCATTTATCTTCTTTCAAATGGTCCACAACCTCTACTGCAGTCTGCACAAGCATCTGAAGATGCATCCATATGTAGTAAGTGCCTTACTTTTGCTTTTGATAACAGGAAATGTTGAACAAGGGAGTATCTATGCTTTAATATGGGTTCATACTGTTACTCACAGCAGACATAAGTTGTGAAAATCATCTTAGTTTTTTAAAACCAGCTCACACAAGATCCAGTTCTTGAAATTATGTAAAAAATCAAAATGTATGTGCATATGTTTAAATGCAAAAATAAAACTTGGCATGCCCATTCACTCAGAGCCTTGCCTCTGTAACTAACACCACTTGATTAATGGGGTTATCCAGTCTGGCCCGAGGAGAAGATAAGCAGCGTATCGGCTCTAAACCACGTCTATATGACCTTGAGAGTGCACCGTACATGGAAATAAACCCAGGGCTGCTATTAGATCAGCCTTTCACATTTGGCCCAACTCCAGTGTCAAAACTACTTTCTGGTTAAATTCATATTCACTGCCTCAACGGCCAGCTGTCCAGGAGTAACAGTGCAGACATAATCTATGTAAATCAAAATATTTCACCTATATACAGGAGCTGATTTTTGCACAAGGTTAGTTCAGATAACAAAAAAAGGGAGAAGACACACATTTGTTGTCTATTTAAATGAATTTTATGTCCCATACTGAAGATTGGGCTTGTACCATAAGGAGATCATTAAACTGTGAATACCAAAATAGAAAAACACACACACATCCACACACACCCTTCTTAAAACTGTTTTTAAAAAAATGTTAAGACTACCCAGAACAATGAACCAAGGTTGTTGTTAAAATGTTTTATAATTTTGTTTTCTTCTAAACAGCAGTACTGAAAAACTTGATCTGTTGCCAGAAAAACTAGTTGAACCACTGAAGAAATGACTGTTATGTGGCTTAGACCAAAATCTTTCATTACTCACTGTGCAAGGAATCCACATTTATTCTGAATGCGTGAGGGATTTTGGATAAACCAGATATAATACCCCATAAATTAGGAAATGTGATTGTATTTACATTCTTGTTTTGAATTATATTTTGAAGTGAGATATAATTATTTAACTTCAGACATGCATGTAAGCAGATATTAACACGTTGATAAACAGGCTGTTTAAAAGATTGATTTAGCAACAGAGTTTTGATATGGAGGAGGAAAGCCCGACTGATGCTTCTAAGTTGACCACATATAGGACATCGCTGCTGGTTGTTTGTGTTTGTCCATTGTCCTTTGTGTCACTCTGTAATTACACCAAACCCTAGGTGGCAGTGTTGGATTCTTTTCTACAGCACTGTAGCCTGCAATCCTGTGCTTCCTTTTATTTACTTCCTACATGCCTCTTAGACATAGCAATGGGGGTAAATAAAGAATATCTTGTGTAAGTAATCTTGTAATTTTAAATGTTTCCATTAAAAAACTGCACCAATCAATCAATCAATCTGGCTTGAAAAAGGACAACAAAAGTAGAAGTAGGAAACATGAAGATGAAGAACAATACAACCAAAACAGACCAGCCACATTTGTTGAGATCTGCGTCGACATGATCCATAGTAACATTTGAGAGAGGTGTACGTCAGGTTCTGATGTAGTTTATGCTGTAGGGTTCGGCGCCACGCTGTTGCTTTGACACTGAAGCATAAACCAGGCTTAATGTGGAAGTAAATTAAACTAGGGATGCAATGGTACTCGGTAAAATACTGAACCGTTCGGTACGACCTGCACAGGACAATACGCTTTTATGTCCCGCAGTATTTATGTTCCAATAACTGCATTGGACTTGCACATGAGCATGCATGCCTTTTAGGCAACAGGCCTGCCACTGCATGTCAATGTCCATTCGCCTCTGCTCACTCACAGTGACCAGCCTATCACTCTTTGGCCAGTTGGCTGCAGCTCATAGATGCAGAAAAAAGGAAAAAAAACAAAACAAGCAGGCATGGCCAGCGGTAGCGGAGAAATTGAGAAAAACTTGTATTAATCACCGGTGTGGAAGCATTTTGATTTTGCTGTTGAATACACCGGCGAGGGAGTGAAAACAGTTAACAGAACGCAATCTTCCATCTCCCTAAACCCGGGATCTTACCTGCGTAAGATCCAGTTGTTACCAGTTGTGCATCTTGGCACAGCTGATGTGCTTTTTAAAATACTGCAGAACAAATCATTGGATGCACATTTAAAGATAACGAACAATTAATATTCCTGTCCCTCCTTGACCACCAACAGTTTTCAGACATATTGGAAATGAATTCACACATCCAATCTTTTCCAGCTTGACACCAGAGACAAAGATCTCCTTGGTTTCCTCCACCAGTAGACATCTGAATGAGATCATGCCACAGCTGTACAGACTGACGTGTCTGGCCCTGACTATTCCCACATCCACCACAACTGCTGACCAGACATCCTCTGACCTCAAGAGAATAAAATTGTATGCAAGTAATACGATGATGCGTAATCGAGAGGTATGTTGATCTGTGACCAGGTGGACGCACATTTATTCCATTTGGATGCGCTCTTTTACGCACCGACATGCAAGTTGCGCTTTCCGCAAACTCGGTATCTTGTGTTCGCGGGTTTAGGGTTAGCGGGTGGTCTGAAACTCTACCGAATCCGTACTGAAACAGTGACACAAAAACTGAGGTACCGTGACTGTACCGTGAGCCACCTGTACCGTTGCACCCCCAACTTAAACCCATTCAGATCTAAAATATCTTTTTTCTAAGAGTTTACAAGGGAACCTGAGACAAACCACTAAAACATTTAATTTCTCAGCTTCTGACGAAACTATCCATCCATCCATTCATCCATCCATCCATCCATCCATCCATCCATCATCTATATCCGCTTACTCCTCTGCAGGGTCACAGGGATCTGCTGGAGCCTATCCCAGCTCTCTTCGGGTCAAAGCCAGGGCTACACCCTAGACAGGTCACCAGTCCATCACAGGGCCACATGTAGACGAACAACCATGCACACTCATAATCACTCCTACGGACAATTTAGAACCACTAATTAACCTGACATCCATGTCTTTGGACTGTGGGAGGAAGCCGGAGTACCTGGGGAAACCCACGCAAGCACAGGGAGAACATGCAAACTCCACACAGAAAGGCCCCTGCTGAGGTTGGAACCAGGAACCTTCAGCACCAACAGTGCTGACCACCAAGCCACTGTGCTGAAACTAGAAATATGAAATAAAAAAGGATTTTTAGAGGATAAAATGTTGATCTGCAATCACACACACACTCTAGCCCAATGGTGACAAATATTTTAATGATGATATATGAGTCCATCTGTGCAAATACATTTCCACTTTTGATTAAGTTCTCGTTGCCTTGGTGATTATAATACAGTCCAATAATAAAATGTAATTTCACATCAAATGGCAATATTTCTGAATAACCAGCATAGTTTTTGTGATAGGTTGTTTGTTTAAAATTGAAGATGATATAAACAGGATGGTGGTAAAGTTAATGTCACTATGATAAGAATTTAATAAGTCAAAGTAAAATGTTCTTCATGAACTGCTGCTTTAGTTAAAATACAGCTGCTCCAATCATACAAGATCACATAATGTGACATAAAAGGAGAAAGGCCGACAGTGATTAAATTGACACACCGCCTCGGAAGGATTGGACAGTGCCAAGTGCAATAATAAATTAGCTCTCAAAAAAAAAAAAACACAACACGTACACACCACACACACAGTTGGTTTGGGAAGCTATCTCAATTGTAAATTACAAGCTGTAGAGGCTTGATAATCATCAGTTCAGCTTTATGAGTACTGACAGAGGTGTGTCGTAAGGCTTCATGCTTGAACTGTCACTATTTACATTTTGCATTAATAACCAGGGTGAAAGAGTTAATAGCACTATGATTCACCTGTATGCAGATTATTCCTTTTTCTATACTTCAGAACTCTCTGCTTGCCAGGTAGCTGAAAACCAGATAAATCGGCTGAAGTAACTATAACCACGGTAGACAGCATAACAGTAATTAGGATATCTTCATATGGTATAAATACATTGGTTATCTAACTAGATGAAAACCTAAAAAAAAAAGATTAAATTAATTAAATTTAAATTTGAAGGAGGAATATATATATATATATATATATATACATATATATATATATATATATATATATATATATATATACACACACACACACACACACACATACATACAATAATAATCGAAACTGGTATAGTTTTGCTCAAAATCACCAATCATAGCTTGTTCATTTGAAATTTTGATCCATCTCAAAGTCCATATAATTTAAGACTTCTTCCTGTGCTCTTAAACATCTCATGAGATACTTTCTGATCTGAGGTTCAGAGCTCAGGATGGCTTTCAAACATCATTGTCTCCTATAATTTAAAGTTGTCTGGTTGGCTCAGTAGTTCAGAAGAGAAGGGCATTTTATGCTTTAAATGTACAAAGCTCTTCTTTGCTAATGCTTCACAACTGTAGCTTCATCTGGCATAATCACCATAGACATAAACTAAAGACGATGGCTATAGCTACGCAGTATTTTTTTTTCCCTTTACTTTTTATGTACAGGGATCACTCTCAGAAAAGTGTGCTGAAACTGAATGCAACAACTTCCAAACAAACCCCAAGGACATCACTGTTCTCATGGTGTTAGTGTTGTTATTCTTTGCAAAGTGAAGCACAGAGATGTGTTTCTGCAGCAGAAGAAAAACATTGATCTTGCAGTGCAATAATGTGTTTGTCCTAAAAGTCTACTTTTGTGACTAATCACTCTGTTAAAAAAAGAAAAAAAGGAAAAAGAAAAGAAAAACATGCTAAGGGTCTCTGAAAAAGTAGCTTAATCTAGCAGGAACAGTGGACTTTGTTGTGTGGAAGATGTGAACGTAATTTGACTGGTTAGATAAATTAATTTAAGAGTTGTTTGTAGGCAACCCAAAGCAAACATTAAAATAAAAACAACAATATCAGCATGAATATTTGTTAAAAGAGGTATCTCTATTATGTACTCAAGATCTTCAAAGCCTGCGGGAGTCTTATTGCAGTGGTCGATTATAGCGCTCTACAAAAAGGGGTTTTAGTTGGATGTATGCAAGGACTCTCTCCATGAAACCACCACTCCCTGTTTTTCCAGGTCAACTTGTAGCCCTCTGAAATTCATTATCTTTTAACTTCACTTAGAGTGACAATGCTGTCATCCGTTCACTTCAAAATGTACAGTTAAGTCTATTTCATTATCATGTCACACATATTTATTAAGCTTTTTTTTTTTTTTTATTTATTAGGAAACAAGCTCAGAATATATATATATATATATATATATATATATATATATATATATATATATATATATATATATATATATATATATATAAAAAGGAAACTTGTGTTTGATTTTAATAGTATTACAAACACCAGTCTCTGTTTGATTAAAGGGAAATGTTGTACTATTCAGCTGGCTTCTCCACAGCCTGGCATAGCTCTGTTGGCTCCCAGCAGCACTGACTGAAAGGTCAGCCTGTCTGTTCATCTCACAGCACGACAGAACAGCAGCGAGCTAATATCAGGTGAACAAGCTGCGCTTCACATGTTACACAACAGAAAGTGTAAAGCCTCATTCTTAATCATGAAACAAGCAGCCGAGACATAAGGTTTTAAAATGTTTGCATACTAAAAGCCCTGAAACTCAATGGATCCAATCATGTGAGAAGTAAACTGCACTTTACGTAAATTCTATAGTTTTGCTTATCAAGACGCAATTAATTAGAAATCACCTGATCTGTGCCATATAGTAAAACCTTGTATGCCTTCTGCTATTGTTCATATGACCATATCATCAACCAGCCAAAACTGCTTTTATAGAGATGCTCACACCTGCTGATGATCAATTAATTTAGTGCATTTAATTAGAAACACCTGGCTTCTCCTTAGCCTCTTGATTCATATGGATGCAGTATTTAATTTTTCATACTGTGTTTCTGCATTTTGATTTCACTTTTTTTTCAATAAATAATGACATGATGCAAGAAATATATTGTGTTGTTCATCTGATTTTGGATTGACCTGATTAGGAATTGGTAAAGACCAGATGATATCTTTATTCTTTTTGACAGATGAAAAGGTGCGTTATGAAGAGACGCACACATGCTTGGTTTATGTACATGAATTGAAGTGTCAGCATGTAACCTTTCATACACAAAACCTGACACAGATATGTCAATTTTATTTATTTATTTATTTATTTTGTCACAAAGAACCCTTTGCTCACTGAGAGGATCTGCTGCTTCCTGCCGCTGCTACTGCACATGGGAGACAGGTCTTAAATAAAGAACACACGTAGTCTGTTCTGATGCATGCTGTGAATTCCGCTAGAAAGCAGCCAGTAAAAGCTGGGTTATTAGCCACCCAGATCAATACACAGTACAGTCAGAATGTGTTATCACAGTGAGACATTTGTGTTGTTTGAATTGTGTCCTGAGGCACACTGGTTCAGAAATGAAATTATTAAGGAGGATAATTTTTTGACTTTGAATTTGAGGGTGTTTACATTTGCTTAGATTAGCACTTTCAGGTTTCAAGACTTAAATAAATAGCCCCAGATGCCTAAATGGACAGAAAGTCATTCATGATAGAAAGTAATTTAATGGATTTAGATGAAGTTGCCTTAATTAGAAACTGAATCCAAAGCCAGACAGTGCTGAGCTGATGTCCAAAAAATGAGTTGATGTCTTTTTGTCCTAGTTAAAACACTGCCAAGGATCTCCCCTGCAATTATCAGGACTCAAGTATGTCAAATATTAGATGGAAATCAAATATTTTAAAAAAACAAAATAAACAGATTAATTCTATTACAGTTGTCTTACAAAAAAACTTACATTGACAAAAGGGTTAATTCTGTACATTAAAAGATGAGCTGTATCAGTCATGTTTAGAATGTACAACGTTAGTCCTGGAAAGTCTTGGAAAAATTTTGTTTAGTTTGTTTAATAACTGTATTTATTTATTCATTCCTTTTCCTGTTTTC
The DNA here is from genome assembly GCA_018398805.1 of Hirundichthys speculiger. Taxonomy (NCBI): domain Eukaryota; kingdom Metazoa; phylum Chordata; class Actinopteri; order Beloniformes; family Exocoetidae; genus Hirundichthys; species Hirundichthys speculiger. The sequence goes on along the minus strand of JAGFBZ010000855.1, from coordinate 2,651,833 downwards.
TTCCTTATAAATGATATCAAACTCCATATCCGCAGGGGACTGTTTTGACAATTTTCCATAGTTCTCATATCATGAAGATCACATTAGACCAAACACACTGATGTCTGGATTTTTTCAACTCACATCAGCTTGGATAATAAATTGTTCCTGTGTCTCCATCTGCTCAACAAAGGCAAGCAGTTACATCCATGACAGGAGCCAGAGCAAACTGATTATGGATCAAGATTGTCTGTTCCTCCCAGTCACGTTATCAGCTGAATAGTCTTTGGATGAAACTCTGCTCCTGTTACATCGTTAAAGAGTCCTCTGGTTCTCACAACTCTCCACTAACAAGGAATCCTCTCAGCTTGAGCCTCCAGGGACAGTCTTCTACTTTTAATTACCGGAACTTTATATGAGTTGTAAAGATATATTAGACATTAAAGTATACAGTAAGTAGGACAGAACTTTACATAGACATGAGGTCTGCATAAATGTTTAAAGAGATGCATTTTGATGATCTTAGAACAAAAAGGTGCTTTGAAAAACTTGCACAATGCTTGTACTTTATTTGCTTTGCTGGTAGAACATGTAAAATTGGGAACTAATGATTATAAAGAACATTAATTTTATGTACAGCATTCTCATTAAAACATCAATTACTGAAATGGCTCCAAAATTACAGAAAAAAGCCCACAGTATTAAACATTAACATTTTAAAATTACTTAATTACAAAATATGGGATCCTTTCAGGCCATCATTAGTTTCCATGGGTATTCCCTGTGGAGGTGTTCATATCAGATCTTTACTGAGCTGACAAATGGAGGACAGTAAGGCAAGGCAAGTTTATTTGTAGAGCACAATTCGTACACAAGGATATTCAAAGTGCTTTACAGATACATAAAATCACAAGAAAGCAAATAGAGTCATTCCATACAAGCATAAAAATAATCATTAATGAATTAAATTAAAAATTAATTAAAAGAAAAATAAATTAAATAAAGAATGAAGAGTGCAGATAAAATCCTTCCAGTTGTCACAAGCACATGTAAACAGAACTGTTTTCAGCCTGGATTTGAACATTGTCAGACTTAAGGCCTGTCTTAAATCTTCTGGAAGACTGTTCCAGATTTTAGGAGCATAAAAATGAAATGCAGCTTCATCTTGCTTCGTCCTGACTCTGGACACCAACAGGAGACCATCAGGACACTGTTGGTCTCCTGTTGGTGTCCGGACTCCCTGAGGTTCTCAGAGTCCGGGTTGGTTCATATGGCTCTAACATGTCAGAGATGGACTTTGGGGCTAGAATATGAAGAGACTTGTACACAAGTAGAGCTGTTTTAAAGTATATTCTCTGAGTGACAGGAAGCCAGAGACCTCAGGACTGGACTAATATGGTCATATTTCCTGGTTCTAGTCAGGACTCGTGCAGCAGCGTTCTGGATGTACTGCAACTGTCTTACAGTTTGTTTAGAGAGCCCAGTGACCAGGCCATTACAGTAGTCTAACCTGGTGGAGACCTGGTGGATAAGTCTTTCTAAATCTGGTTTAGATACTATTCCTTTGATTCTGGCAATGTTTTTTAGATGGTAAAAAGCTGCTGATGTTATTGCTTTAATGTGGCTGTTAAAGTTCAAGTCTGAATCCAATATTACTCCTAAATTTCTGACCTGATTTTTAGGTTCTAGAAAGAGAGTCTCAAGGTGGCTGATAACACTTTCTCTTTGATTTCAGTTTTGTCTGAGTTTAGCTGAAGAAAGTTGTTTTGCATCCACACATTGATCTGTTCGATGCAGTGACACAAATGAATCTACAGGCCCATGTTTTCCTGCTGTCAATGACACATAGATCTGAGTATCATCTGCATAGTTGTGGTAGGACACATTAAAGCTGCGTATAAACTGGCCTAATGGAAGCATGTACAGATTAAACAATAGGGGTCCCAGGACTGACCCATGGGGAACCCCACAGGTAATGGCCATTTGGTCTGAGACACAGTTACCAATTTCAACAAAGTATCTCCTATCCCGCAGATAGGATCTGAACCAGTTTAAAGCATTTTCAGAGATTCCCACCAAGTCTTCTAATCTCTGTAATAAGATTGCATGGTCAACGGTGTCAAAGGCAGCGCTTAGGTCCAGCAGAACTAAGACTCAGACTTTGCCTGCATCTGTGGTTCAGGTGAATATCGTTTGTCACTTTGGTCAGGGCTGTCTCAGTGCTGTGGTGGGGCCTGAAGCCTGATTGAAAACTATCAAAAACATTGTTAGACAGGAGAAAGTCAGTGAGCTGTTAATATACCACTTTTTCCAGGACTTTGCTTAGGAATGGCAGGTTTGATATGGGCCGATAGTTCTTCAGTACTGTGGCATCACGACTGCTCTTCTTTAGGCAAGGCTTGATGACAGCAAGTTTTAAGGCCTCTGGAAATGTTCCAGTCTGAAGTGAGATGTTGGTTAAATCAGTGAGTTGTGGTAACAAACTGCTCAGCACAGACTTTAGAAATCAAGTGGGCAAGCTCATCAAGGCAAGTACGTTGATGGACTCAGACTGCAGATGATCTCTTTGACTGTTTTGTCAGTTACAGTTGTGAAATGTGTTAGCTCTAGGTGTCTAGTTGGCAGAAGAGTAATTGTTTGTGTTGTAGAAATTATTTAATTTTTAAATACCTTAAACTCTGTCATTAAAGAATATTGCAAACTCATTACACTTTGATGTAGAAATGAGTTCTAAGGGCAGTGAAACTGGAGGGTTTGTTTATCTGTTTACTGTAGCAATAGGACACAGGAGTTACTGTAGTTTTTGATGATTTCAGAAAAATAACTCTCCCTTGTTCTACGCAATGTTTGGTTGAACACACACAATTTTTCTTTCTAGATCTCATAATGGATCTGGAGCTTTGACTTGCGCCATTACTATTCAGCTCTCCGGCACTCCCTTTTCTGTGCCCTGGCTGAATCTTCTCTTCCCCATGGCGCCTTTTGCTACTTTTAACCATTCTAACCTTGACAGGAGCAATGGTATCCAAAACCTTTAAAACACTTGATGTGTAAGAATTCAACAGATCATCAACATTAGAACACAGGGTATTTTCAACCCGAATAATTTCCATGAACTGTGTCCCTTGTGCTGTCATTTATGAGTCTTCTCTGAACAACTGCAGACCCAAAGGCTAGTTTGGGTGAAACTGCTTTAGACTACTCAGATTGTATCAGTTACTTGATTCTTTGTCAGATAAGTAATTTATAATTGTTGACATTTTACTGTGTTATTATCTTTTTTTATTCCAAATGTGAAGTAATAAAAGAAAAACTCCCAATTGCATGAACCAGTCCTTTCATCATTCCACATCACTGTAAACATCTGGCCTCATTCATGAACTATCCGTCAGTCTGAGTGGATTTGGACATAAATCACCTCCTTATTAAATGCCTACTCCAGATTCAGGAATGCTGCCTAAAGAAATTCAGATTTGATGATGAGGACACGTGTACATTCCTCAATGCCAGTGCCAGTGGCACCCACTACTCATTAATTAGCATAAACCTCCACCCAGGGACCGACATACAGGAAGGCGTAAAGGTGCATCCTCAACCTGCAGGCGTGCCTGTGGACGTGGCACACATTAAAAAAGAAGGGAGGAGGGAGGAATGAAAATTATTCAGATCCAGCAAGAGAGGTAATTTCAACTGAAGCGGAGCTAAGAAAAGATATTTCATTTTGCTCCGTTTGTAGGCGTGACAGGGATTGGTGGGGCGCAGGCCTGGACTGAAATGACTAAATGCAGGTAATACTGCCTTCTGTCCAACAAAGCTTCTGTGAGGTGAAGCTAAAATTGTTTGGTGTAAAGTTGGATGCAAAAAAAAAAAGCAAATTTCTCTGCACTAAAAAAACTCTTTGCTGCAAACAGCTATATCAAACGTAAAACTGGAGATAACATGTTATCAGAAATCATACCTGATGGTGACAGCCACATGCCTCCACAGGAGTCAACAGCAAACTCTGAAGGTTTGCTAATACTTACTTACTTACTTTGCCATGCAAAGTGGAAGCCGGTATTGTTTTTTTAAACAGTTCTTAAGGAATAATGAGTAGGAAAAAGGTTTTTTTGCACGTTGAATTCAATTACTTAGTTTGTTGGCCCACAAACTTAATGCTGTCTGTAGCTCAAAAAAATTTATCTACTTCTTTTTTTTTTTTGTTTGGAAGCACTTCCTATTTCAGCATGTGCTCCTTCACCTGCTCCTCCTGAACTATGTGAAATCCCCATCAATTAAGAAAAAGGTGTTGTATTTTCAGTTTTCTGTGTTTTAAAAGTATCTGCATACTGTAAAAAACAAAAACAGTCCACACAGCAGATTAAATTTTGCAATGTCTGACACTGACAAACATGTTTTCATGTGCACTCCTCATTTATTCAAACTATGTTTGAAGGTACAAACAAAATCAACTTTTGCCTCTTATCATTTTGGAACCATTGTCATTCTCATGAATGTTGAAACATGTACGTTTCACTCTGAGGACAGTTTTTGTGCAAATTTGGTCAGCTCAAGTTTAATGAAATGAGACCCGTCATATGTAGCTCACCCATGTGAAGAGATGGCAGAGAGGACATGGTTTGCTTTGTGCAAGTGCTGGCACTATTTTGAACTTGTGAGCGATTAGAAGTAATACAGCAGAGTATAAATGTCTGGTCAGCAGCAAAGAACTTCACAACTAAAAACAGAAAGAGATGAGACTGTGTGGCAAATGTCAGCAGTTTATTAATTTATTTATCTTATCTCATCGTTTAATTCCAAGACAGTCAAAGCTTTGTTTCATCAGGCACATTTAATTGATTAATACTAACAATACTGTTGTATTTGCAGCTTGAAACAATTTCCAAAAATGGTAAAACTTTCACCTTCTTACAACACTTAAAGACATTCTGGCTTTGAGAATACCAAACGTTGATACCAAACAGGTGAGTGTTAGTCTTAGGTGAGCAACCCTTAAGGGTTTTAAACTCTCCGCACATTTACGCTGCATTTTTAACAGCTTACTTCAGCGACTACATGTAAAAGGCTATTTAAAGTAATGTAAATGCAAGAATATCTGATAGCAATTCTGACTTATGACTCAGAAAAGGAGTAAAAGGATCTGCACATCTTCTCTGTCGTGCTCTGTGGGAGGGCCAGGATTGTAACAGGTGCTGGATCGAGTTAGACAATTAGCATGAATTTATATATATGTTTTTTTTTTTTTTACTTTCATTGTGGTTTTAAACAGCTCCTTTCAAAGAGTAACTGTGAACGTCACTGCAGCTTTCTGTTTAACAGTGCTCCGGAGAATTCTCAAACATCAGAGGAGACAGTTTTTGTTTTGTTTTTTTTTTTTTTTGTTTTGTTTTGTTTTTTTTTTTTTGGGGGGGGGGGGGGGGGGGGGGGGGGGGGGTGGGGGGGGGGGGGGGGGGGTGGGGGGGGGGGTTTTGGGGGGGGGGGGGGGTTGGGGGGGTTGTGCTCTTGCATCTGTGCTAACGAGCTTGCGTGTCCTTCTGCTGGCAGAGTGCAATGAGGAAGGTATGCGAAATTAACATCAAGATGCACAAGAAACACATTGTATATTTGTTTTTCTTGAGTCCAAATGTCTTTTTCACACTTCTCCTTAAAGGAATGGAGAATTAAATGCAAAACCTGTAATAGAACATAAAATGTGATTTTCCTATTATACTTGAGCCAAGAGATGCAAATCTGCACTAGTTGATATTGCATTTTCTGTCCAACCTTTTTATATAATATTACATAAAAAAGTGTGTTTTCACTTTTTGATGAGAGAACATCGCTGCTTTTAGGTCTTAACTTCTTGAGTCACAATAAATAAGTAGAAAGTTATCTTTCTCTGGCACCGGTCAGGAAGGATAACTGTACTTCACAGGGAGAGTCTTTGTTAAATATCCAATGGAGCAAACTTATTTTTTTATTTACCAAGTGCAACACCTTTGAAGAAGTCAAATTTAACTTTATACATTTAAATCACAATAAAACGACTTTTTAAAAAATGTGCCTCTAATTTTCAAACTTTTTCTGTGCTCTCCTCTCTCTGTCCTACATCCTCTTTTTGTCCTCCATCTTCTCTCTGTCCTACATCCTCTCTCTGTCCTGTCTCCCCTCTTTTCTTTCTTTACCCAGCTGGCCTTCGGCAGGAAGGTCCCCCCATATGAGCCAGGTCCTGCTCAAGGTTTCTTCCTCTTAAAGTGGAGTTTTTCCTTGCCACTGTTTGGTATAAAGGTTTTTTTTCTCCCTACGTGGGAGCTTTTTACCTGCCATTATCATTGATTGGATTTAATGATATAATCTTAGTTAATGATATTTGCTCGGGGGTCATGCTCTGGGTCTCCGTAAAGCGCCTAGAGACAATTGTCATTGTAACAGACGCTATATAAATAAAATTGAATTGAATTAATTATAATGGTAACCCTAATTAAAATTTTAAAAATAGACAAAAAAATGACATTTAAAATTTGCTGATGCTGTATAAAGCAAGCAAGCCAAAGCTATTTCTAAAGTTTGTCGGTCTAGATGGAAAGCTTTTAGAAATGTATTGAGAAGTACTTATTTGACTGTTAAGTGTAAACTCAAAGGCTTCAGATTCAGTCAATAAACTAAAGAGTGAAATGTCCTATAACAGTTCAGTTAAACTGAGGCTAATGAATATTCTCTAAAACACAATACATTTTTTAGTAATAGAAATGATGAACAGTATCATTAATATGTGTACTTTTTTTTCCCACGCTTGAAAACCTTCAGAAAATGTTGATTATATTTTTGATAACAAAAACAGACTCGATAGATGGGGTTTTGTGAAGAAAGAAGAAAAATCCTTCATCACTGATCTTTGTGTCATCAGAGCATTCATGGAGATTGCATTTTAACTTAACCTCCACTTATAATGGATAATGGTAAAAACAGCAAGTCCAATTCATCATTCTTTCATTTATTCAGAAAAAGATCACTTAAAGTCTTTTTATTTCACCCTCACACTTTGCCAGAGGCTTTCCCAAAGACTCAGTAGATTGGCATTATTTTCTTCCCCATGTCATCTTCCCAAGGCTTTGATGGATCACTCCTCTTGGGAAGCGATAAAGTGTATCAAGGAGCAGAGGAAGGGGATTGAATGCAGGGAGGAGCTGATTACCTCTTATCTTCGTCTTTCTTCAGAGTGAGACGACACCCATCTCTATAGGCCACTACACCATATTTAAAATTAAATTTGGAATGTCTTCAAGGTTAGCCAACATGGTGTTGAGTGAGCACAAATGCAAGAATACTTACTGTGATCAAATATGTGTGCTTCCAGGCCAAGAGAAGCCTGTAAAAAATTACTCCAGAGAACAATTCAAAAGTAATAGTAAACTTCCAAGGAAAGATGCTGAAAGAGTTATACCAAAGTGGCATGGTTCAAATGCTGATTGTAGCTCAAAGTTACAATATAAGGGAAATATATACTAAATTTCTAATTAACCTTCAGGAAATGATAAAAAAGAACCAAGTGATAGCTGTGCGGGTGTGTGAGTGGAGTGCATAATTGCTCTACAGTGACTGAACAAAATGCAGTTCTATCACCATCAATATTTCTCAGTGTTTGCAGTAAGCAGCTATTAAATTCCCCAAAAAGATAAAAGAAAGTAAATATCCTCCTGTCAGTACAAAAGTGAACTTCAAAACACTCTGAGTGGTCACTGAACTCCTCCTACTATTGGTGTTTATGTCAAACAGGCAATAAAAACAGCTGCGCACAGCCCATGAAATCAAATTTCTAGCCACTTTGCATCTATGAGGCAGTATTCATATATTGTGTCAGGCTGAACTGGTGATATGAGATACCAGACAGCTGTGTTTTTATTACCATATGTGTTGCTGACTGACTTAACTGTGTCACAGTGATATTTCTGGGCACCTGTGTGTGTCTTGTCTTTGTAATGTGACATTTACTCCTGTTTTCATGCATCTTCTGCATTTCATTGAGTATCTTACATGTCATTATTACTAAGAAAAATAAGAAAATATTAAAATGCAGAGATATGTTGTCATTCTTAGAGATAGTGTACATATATTTGATATTTGCTGTTCTCTGCTTCAGAACATGAGCTATATGCAGATCTCCCACATTTAATAAACTCAAAAAAGCGATATGACGGCTAACTGTGAAGCCTCTCATCCACAGTTTTATCTATGAGACCAAGCTAGCGTAGTAAGTGCTTTGCTGAGGAACAAGTCCTCCAGCTACCAGTGTGCTTTACCAGTAATACTTTGTCAAGCCTGCAGCTACTAACCCTGATGACAGCGATATTAATAAGTTTGGGATCTAAAAGTAGCTCAGACCACGCTTTGTCTTCTACCAGCTTTGCTCTGAAATACTGAAATTTGAGGATTTTGTTGGTTAACCTCACATTCTCATTTCCTCTAGACCTCCTTTTGGACAGCATGCCAATTCAATACACTTTTACCTCTGCCTCAAAGTTAAGGAAGAAGGAACTCCATCCCAGTGATTTCAAAGTGTTTCAAAGTGCACAATGCCAATCAAGAGAAGGAAAAACAAGCAAACAGGGATTTAAATGTTAAGGTGGAGCAATTTGTGGTGCTTGGCTGGCTGTATTGGTCCTCTTGGGAGTAAGTAAGAGTCATGCTACTTTAAACTGATGGGCTTAGTTTTCTTGAGCAATCTTGCTAAAACGCAGTGCAGTGAATAACAGCACAACTATTTTCCACTGAGCACTGATGAAGAGTCTTAAAGGAGACGGAATCATTTGTTATTGTCTGATGGATATGGGTCATGACCCCGGAGGAATATGTGCTAAAGTCTGCATCAGAAGAGGAACACTCCCTCCAACAGATGCACTTGTCAGTCAGATGCTTCAGCCATTACATAATATTGCCAAATATTATTAAGTATAACCCAGCTGTTGCTTTAAAGTAGTTTGAACATTGAGGAGGGTCTTGCAGAAAACTAGCAGTGGACTGTTATGTTATGGGTACGATGTGAGTATTCATTTTGAAAATTGGAAAGTTAGCCTCACTTGCTAAACCAACAATAGAGATTTTCTACTGAGTTATTCAGCATTTTGCATAGTCAGTCAAGTTGTGTTTATCTGGTGGTATAAAATATTTGAGGTCAAACAAGCATTAAATGTGTAATGTACAACTTTAGAAAACCCCTAGGTACCACACAAACAGAAACTGAACTCCAAATTTAACTTCGCTAAAATCCAAACTGAAACCTCACTTGAAGCCCAAAATAAGAAAAAGAAAAAAAAACCTATAACCCTTTAGCTTGGTTAACAAAACAAGCTTTTTGAGTGGAAAAAAAGTTTGATAAAACTTAGATAAAATACAAAGGAAGAAATAAACACTAACTTCTGGGTCTAAATTACCCAGTGCCAGTGAAATTCTCTCCATTGAGAAAAGATATTTTGACTTGACATGAAATCTGACTTGAAAAGAAATCTTGTTTCCAGTTTAGATCTGATAGGTGTTCAAAGGTTTGAAACAAATTTTAAGAAAGCTGAATTTTAGATCAAATTGCTTAAAAATACATCTGCTACAACACAGTTAGAAGTGAAAGACAGTGGATATTATCAAATAATTCATAACTCTATGTGGCTGAAAAAAATGAAGACCAAGGAAGAAGAAAATAAACTCATAAATCAAAGTGTATATCACAGCAGAGTAGGTTCACATTGTTACTTGAAACAAGATTGTTGTAGAAAGAAAGAGGAAGCTACAGGCTAGAACTCTGAACTCTGTCTGTTTTAGCAAGAAATGACAGCTTAATTAAGACATAAGACATTTTCATGATATAGTTAAGAGTATACATGTGTGATGAATACATTACATTTAAAACATGATAATCTTATATTTCTCAGTTTCAGATCTTGGCAAGAACAAAACAGTTTACAGTGTATGATGCACACAGGTCAAGAGAGGGTGTTCAGCCTGGTAAAAACCTCAGTTTTAAACCTCGCTGTTTATGACTATATTAAGGCTGAAATTATTGCATACAAAATTTCAATTGTTTTTCATGAGTCTTGATGTAGTGGACCAAACTGGATCATTGTTTGTTCAGCGGTTGACTCAGAGGATGGATTTGTCTCCATGCAGCCCAGAGGTGATTCATGCTTGTGTCACAATCAATCTTCTCTCCAAAGTGGAAATCATTTGAAGCAACCAGAGAGTTTTAAAGAAAGCACCAAAACGTCATATTTTAAAACAACACATGATCACGTGTGTATGTTTAGGTGAAGAGAAGTTACCTTCTGTCTGGACAGTTGTGCATTGTAGCTATCACACAAATGGTTTCTTTTCTTGTTTAGAGCCACTGTTTTCCATATCATGTTGTTTCCTGTTTTGATCATATTCTGAAAATATTCCGATGGCTTTAGGGACTATCAGCCATCTGCAACACCAGTGATATCCCATATCAAGGGCAGTCAGACAGACTGACTCAAATGCTTATGAACACTCAGATTCCACTCAGAAGTCTCTCAGATTACTTTGGATTTTGATCTAAAAAGTCCAAATACATGTGTGCTAAGATAACCAGTGTATTTAAATTCATTGGCAGCGTGTTTTTCTCTGTGATGGATTGTCAACCTGTCCAGGGTCCATGCCTCTTGTCTGATGATAGCTGGGATAGGCTACAGCCTTCGTCTCAACCGTGGCCCTGAGTAGGATGAAGCAGGTACTGAAAGTGAATAAATAACTGAAACCTGCATTTACATGAGACACTAAGAACTATATAACTCTGGAGTATTTGTAATAGAACTTATGCATTATATGAACCATCATATCAGCTCTCTAGAGCGTATCACAGATAGATTTTGCCCTTGAAGGTCTCGATCCACGTCTGTTGAATTGGCTAATAGAGCACCATGCCCTGGATCCAGCCATTGTACTGATACGAAAGGTTGTTAATTGTAATGACACTATATTTATTTATTTTTAGTAAACACACTTTTTCTTGGAGCCTTCCTCACAAATAATAAAGCAATTAAGTATTGCCTATGATAAAAGGCTAATGAAAGAAAACAGATGATGCAATATCAAATCTTGACATAAACCCTGAATCTTTTGCAGTTTGTTCCCTATCAAAGATTTCATTAATCATGATTAGTGGGGGAGTGGACCAATAACTGCAGCTCCCTCTGCCTGAGATGCCCACAAGGGTCTGACCTGTTTACTACCTTCACTGCAGCTTGGCCTGCCATGCCTAGCTGAGTGATCCATCTCTCAGCATCCTGCACCCACTCTCCCATTTTCCTAATGATCACCTCCCCTGAAGCACTAACCCACCGTAGAAGCAGATGGAAGTGTGAGTTTTTCTACGTGCCTTCCTCACTATTTTTACCTACTCTCTGTATTTCTACAAAGTCCTTGGTAAAAATGTATTCAAAAGATATTTGCTGCAAATAGTTGAATGAACACAATGTTTCCCAGCTTGAGTACATTCATGAAAAGGTGAAACTATGTCTTTAAAATCAATGCCCCGTCATACAAGCTTGGGTTATTGTGGGCTTTTTGTTTAATTGCCTGCACTGGCATCTTCCGTGCTCCTCCGCAAAACAGCATACATATGAAGACCTTTTGTTCTTTTTACAGTTTATCATCACATTGATTTATGGGTCTCATAATAAGTCAATGGTTGTCTTCTTTTGATCTTTTTATATGATTACCCTCCTTGCTGGAACGTTCATAGGACCTTTGTGATTTCTGATTACGTTAAGGTGAGTGTTAAAGCTTGAAACTGGCTGCGGTGCCAGTTATCTAAGCTGGTTTAGCTTTAAATCTTTATCTGCATTAAAGCAAATGGTTGAAGCTGTAAACTCTGACATGATTTTTTTAAATAGCTGAATGAGACAATCATCTAAGGAATACACCAGCACAGCAGGATTTATGTGCAACATAAGTTGGAGTGGGAGGACTGTGGGAGCTTTTTGTTGCTTGGTTTGATGAGTTGGATGATTCTTTTATTTTTTCTTTTATTTTTTTTTTTCCCAGATTTAATGCTTTAGCTGAATATTCTTAGAAGAATCCATTGACATTCACGATTATGCCAAACCAGCTTCCAGATTTCTTTTTGGATTGCCAAAGAAAAAAAAAAAAACAGTCATAAGTTACATTAGGTTCAGCTTTTCACTCAATGTTCAGACAGCATATCAGAGCAGTCGTGATAAATGCCAGGAGCAAACCATCCTTCCATTTATTTTCAAAACCTGCTTCATCCTGGTCAGAGGTGAAGGGGGCTGGAGATGATCTCAGGTGAATTCAGGCAGTGCATAACCTGGACAAGTCACCAGTCTGTTACAGGGTCACACAAAGTCAAAAAAAAAAAGCATGCATATTTTCAGACAAGAGACGTGCAAATTCCACACAGAACAAACCCAACAGAGATTCAAACGAAGCACCTTTTTGCTGGAAGGCAACAGTGATGACCAAGCCGCTGCGCTGTAAAGAGTGTGAAATACTCATGTTAAAATATGCATTCAACAGTGCAAAGGGAATGGAATGAAGCAGCTGTGAATAGTGTGCAGCTCTGATGGTGACTGATTTGTTCACAACAGATGTTCAGTCCTCAAAAGGCTCCCTAGATTGATCCTCCACCATTTCCCAAAGGTTGCAACACTCACCCTGGGAACCCACAAATAGCTTCAGCTAAATAAACACCAGATGAATGTCAACCTGATTGTCTCCGCAACTTACATGTTCTTTCAATGGATCCAAGGTTCACAATGACATTCACTTTTTGTTGGTTGTTTTTAATGTTGCCTCAATATTATACCAATACCTAAAAGATTCTATTACAGCCAGTATTTCAAATATGGTTGACTGACCTTTGTTTGGGAGCTTCTGTATATTTAAAAAAAATATGCAAATCACAGGGTTGATATAGAATTGCCTCACATTTACATGCCATCATTTATCTGAATACAGTGAAGATCAGTGTAGGGAGTAAGGCGTTACAAAAGTAATTATATTACAGTAATATATTATTTTTTGCAATTCTGATTCTTTGTTAGTTTCAGTAACGCAATGTTAACATGTTTTTTCCCCCATTTTTTTTTTTTTAAAGATTAGATCAAAATCTTTAAAACCCCGAAACATTCGAGATGGATATATGCACATTATTTTCAGTTGATCAGAGAAAAGAATAAAAATCTAATCTGTCATGTTTTTGCAGGTATAAAGTGAGGACCCAGGAGCAGGAGTATAAAACAAAAGGGCTTTTATTTACAAAAACACAAAATCCAAAAATCCAGAATCCAAAAATGCCACAGAGTCCAAAACACCAAAGTCCTAAAATACCAAAGTCCAAAAAACACAAAAAATACAAAAGTACAGACATAACTAAAACTTCCAGGAAGACAACGAGAGGGGAACAGGCAGAACAGCAAAACACATAACATACCACAAAGACTAATGGACCCACGCAGACAAGGGAAAAGACAAGACTTAAATACACAGAGGAACAAACGAGAGGCAGGTGCAGGGAATCAAGGTAACAGGAGGGAGGAAGCAGTCCAGAATTTTTTTTTTCAGACAGAATATTGCTGCCTGAGTTGCTACCCGAACTGTAAAGTACACAGATTAATTCCGCTCTTCATGTCCATTTTAGCTTTTCCGCAAATTTACCTGCTGCAGCAGCTAGTAACAGACTTTTCAAAACAAAAGCATGTGAGCAACATGCGTTAAAGTGCAATAAAATAATTGTCGGTGTTAATAAATTAATGAGTTAATGCGATAGTAACGCGTTAACTTGCCCAGCCATAATGTATATATATATATATATATATATAAAGTAACTCAAACGTAATGCCATATATAGTGTCATATATAACAATTTGAAAACAGGAATATTGTAACTAGTAATATGTAATCTATTACCTTTTGGAAGTAACTTGCCCAACACTGGTGATGATATAGTCACAGCAAGACAGAAGCAGGGCTCTGGAGCCGGATACCATCTTTGCTGTACCAGCGCCATGTAATTGGGCTCAGTCTTCAAAAAGGACCATCAGAGAGCTCCAAAAATTTAGACACACAGTTGTGGTTTGACTGGAGGTTCAGGAGGTGACAGATTCCTTAATCAAAACCTCTTTTAACCTCAAAAAAGGGCCGACCACAGGGGTGTCCACGCTGAGCTTTTGACCATTACATTTGGAGGGTGGTTGTTATGGGATACAGGCCAGTGAAGAGAAATCTATTCCAGTAGTGTACCTTGCACACGCTCCGCCTTGGTGATGACCTGATTTAAAGGATGCCCTCTGCTGTTTTTCAGCCTGCTTGTATGTGTGTGTTTTCTTTAACCCAATTTAGCCTCACAGTGTAAGACACAGAGAGGCTAATGACTAAACCTCAGCTTCAGGCAAATAGACCAAGTTATTGCAGTCTTTACTTTGAGAAATGTAAAAGGTACCTTTATTTTTGAGTGTTGGGAGTTTTTACAATGGCCTCATCTCATATAGGTGAAAAATACCAAATCATATAAATTTATAAAAATGCTAACTATTCAAAGACTAAAAGAAAAATGTTTAAAAAATGTTCCAACTTCCATGAATGTGGATATAAAAAATACAAGATTTCCCTTCAGATTGTTATGGTTGTACAGCAGCAGTTCAGGGATAGTCATTAAGCTCAAGGTAGGCACCGAAGCTGAAAACAAGGAAAAAAAAGAAAGAAACAGCTGCTTTTGTCCCCAGGCATGTTCTAAGGATCTGCAGCCAGCACTGACATTTCTGATTGCTGGGTGAAGGCAAGAGAGAAAATAACTGTTGTGTTTACAAGCAGCTATTGGAAGGTGGTTTGCCAGAAAAAAAATAGAAGCCTTTTACTTTAGGAACTGACCAACATGATTGTTGCATTTCATCACATTTCTAGCATTTATGATTGTATACGTGAATTATAAATTATCTTTATTTTTAAAAAAGGAAGTTCTCTATTTTTCAATTTTGCTGTCATGGCCTGGGTCGGCCATGGCAGCCCTGTGTGTGTGTGTGTGTGTCTGTCAAGTTGGCATCACTCCCTGTCTCTCGTCTGCTCCGTTTCCTGTTTTAATTTGAAGGTCTGTCTTGTCTCCATGGTTTTCTGCTTTGCTTCCTTCCCCTCGTTACCTTGATCCCCTGCTCCTGCCTCTCGTTTGTTGACCTGTGTATTTAAGTCTTGTCATCTCCCCTGTCTCTGCTGGTCCATTATCTTGCGCCTTGTGTTCCGTAAGTTTCCCTGCCGGTTGACAGAAATCCAAACGGGAAAACAAGTAGAACAACCGTCGGTTGTTCTACTTGTTTTCTCCTTTGGATTTCTGTTCTGTTTCCCCGGTCGTTATACTCCTCCCTGAGCCCTGGACTTTGTGTTTGGTTTGTATTTTTGTAAATTTTTTTTGTCTTTTTGAGAACTCCTGCTCTTGGGTCCCTTCATTCTGCCTCATACCATGACATTTGCAATGCTAGTTATACAACTACTGTTAAATGCAACCTTCATTTTTGAACAAACAGATCATGCAAACATTAATGAACTAATTTTTGATGATGATGATAAAGATTATTTTATGCTGCAGTTTAACTGCAGATTTAAAAATTGGATATAATGTGCTAATTCCTGAGCTCTGGAGATGATGGTGGGAGACTTTCATGACATGGCAAGATTATCTCTTTAATATGTGAAGTTGTTTTAGCTCTTTGCTGTAGGTTAATTAATTAATTAATTTAATTTATTATGCAGAAGCTACTGAAGGACTGAACACAGTAATAAAGGCTGTCTCTGTACTGGGGCCTGTTCTGGGGCACCCTATACTGAACTGAACTGAACTGAGCTGAATTGAATAGAATAGAATTGATGCACACTTGAACTGTAGGGGTATGGTGTACATAGTCTG
Organism: Hirundichthys speculiger; assembly: GCA_018398805.1. NCBI lineage: Eukaryota > Metazoa > Chordata > Actinopteri > Beloniformes > Exocoetidae > Hirundichthys > Hirundichthys speculiger. The sequence continues at coordinate 2,635,950 of JAGFBZ010000855.1, read as the reverse complement.
CGTTTGCAACTCCATCCTAACTGCAACATTTCTGCTCTGCAATTTATGTGGAGAGCACAAAAAGAATCAATAAAGATCAATAGAAAACTTTTTATATGCTGGTTCAAACTTCTCTCAAAAACTCATCAATCATCAAGCCCAAGCAAACTTGGTTGCTTTTAAAATGAATTTTACTGAAACTGGTTGTTCGCATGATGGATCAGATGTTACAATGTAGTAATATAATCAGTTTTTTTTTCTTATCCCTCCTCAATATTCAGTGAGCCTCTGGAAAAGGTGAATGTCTGGTTTAATACCCATGGTGAGGAAAGCGTCGCTGCTGCGCCTGCCTCTGCTGCCTCCAGACTCCATGCAGGAAAGACTGCCACCAAGTTGATAAAGAGCCATTTTGCACACAGGCAAGATTACTCTCAAGGACAGAGATTAAAGTGGCTTCTTTTTGAGTTGTAAGCCCCCAACATACAGATACACAGACACACAAAAACATATTCAAGAGATGGAGAACAAGAAAAGAAGTGTGTGTGTTTTGTACTGATACCCTGAACTTATTGCTTGCACATTCAACACACCACACCATTGAAAAGTTTGCAAGGAGAAGAAAAGCCTTCCATGTAAGTAATCAGTGATAAAAAAAAAAAAAGTACTTTTTAACTTGTTGTAGGAAACACCTCAGAGTGGGTAATATTGCCAAAATGATAGGAAATTTTACCCTCATTAGTCATAGGATCTTTCACACTTAGTTTTGTATAAACCCTCTCTACACCTTACACTGAAAAGTAAATACTCAAATCAGATTAAGCAGGCATACCAAACACTTAACTCTGACAGCTCCTGAGTATGAAGTCCAAAGGGATGTCTGATTTAGCCTTGGTTTGAACAGAGAAAGTTATTTCATGGTGAGGCTACCAGTGAAAAACTGTAAGAGACAAAATATCTGAATGTGTTTAAAAAAGGTAATTTACACTATGAAACCAATAAGACTCAGAAACATCTATTGCTGAGGGGCGACAAGATTCTCAGATGAATTCTCAATTGGGGCAGCACAGTGGCTTGGTGGTTAGTACTGTTGTCTCACAGCAAGAAGGTTCCTGGTTCGAACCTCAGCAGGGGCCTTTCTGTGTGGAGTTGTATGTTGGGTCTTTTCTCCCACAGTCCAAAGACATGTCTGTTAGGTTAGTGGGTGGTTCTAAATTGCCCGTAGGAGTGATTGTGAGTGTGCATGGTTATTCACCTACATATGGCCCTGTGACCTGTCCAGGTGCCTTTCGCCCGAAGTGAGCTGGGATAGGCTCCAGCAGATCCCTGTGACTCAGCGTAGGATTTAGCGGGCATAGATGATGGATGGATGAAATTCTCAATTCCACAACTGTTAGTGTCAACACAAAAAGACTTCCTTGTTCATGATCCCCCACAAATGTGGTCAAGCGAAACCTCGCCTTTACTCCACCACACCTTTTTCCCAAAAGTGAGGCTGCCTCGAGCTACATCTAAAGCTTGTTAGTTAACACAGGAAGTCCATACAAGACAGATTTGACAATTCTGATATGTCATAAAAGTGGTAAGTACTGAAATTAAAAGTTGGTGAGTTGTTGAAGCCATTAGTCGCTCATAGTGAATGTAGATATATTAATTATCATTAATCATTTCATCTAACTCTTATAAAGACCATAAACTCTCCACAGGTAATTTATATTTATCAAGGCTGCATTTGGAATAATTTCAATTTAATAAATGATTCAACGTTCAACGATCTTCAAAGAAATATTGCTACCATTACTACTTAACTTCTAAAAAGCAACAACTGTTGTAAGGAAACCTTAAGCTGTTTGAAAATGACTGTGCTTCTTTTTTTTTTTAGATAACCACAGTGCCATTATGCAAAGCTGATTTTCAGTTGGAGAAAAAATTTCAGACAACATGGGATTAAATGAGATTATAAAGTGCAGTTTTATCAGGAATTATTCAGTCTAACTACTGTGCAAATAAAGAAAAAGATGTCAATTTATTATTTATGCTATTTCCATAAAGAATACTTCAATATTATCAACTACAAGCAAGGATTCCAAGATAAGAATGAGGATTTGTTCTCTTGAATATGGGTAACTCTTGAAAACTCGACTTTAATTATTCAGTCATACTATGCTGCACTGTTATTCATAATTTGATGTTTTCAGATCAGATGTGACATGCATGTATATTTTGCCAGTAGTTCAAACATTCTTGTGAGGGCCAACATGATGAGTGAAATTCCCTTCAGCACAGTGTCAACGATTACTCACTCCAGTAAGACTTAACACAGCACCCACTCATCTTGGCTGGTACTTATCAGAGCAGAAAGCCTTAATTAATTCATGGCTGGCTGATGTTCAGCACAGACTTGTTGAGTATAAATTATTGTGCATTGTTGAATATATAAGCAGCTGGGAACCAGACATGGGAATAAAGTTGAAGACCCTCTAGACTTGAAAAAATAAATGAATTAATGGTTGTGCTGAAATGTATTTGATTTTAGATATTTTAATTAAAAGTACATTTATTTTTTAAAGTAATATATGTAAACAATTGTTTATTGTCATCTTGAATCATGAAATGTTCCCCTGGGAGGGTGGAAACCTTTTCAGGGCATGGCTTGCAGGTAACTCAGCAATCCTAAACGTCTGATCCTAGAACCACTTAGTCCGATCACAGACTTAAAATCACAAAGTTTCATTAATACTTTACCAGGCAAATTTCCATGTTTGGTAACTTAAGTAGTCATACATACAAAGAAAAATTCTAAAAAAAAAAAAAAAAAGTTCCCCTTTAATGTGATTAAATAAATGCAGTGAGACTCACAGCAGCTACAAACAGACCATAAATATTTTGTTCCATTATATTAAACATTTTTTCTTCTCCCTTTTATAGTGGTACTTCTCTGCTATTTTCCTTCCTGAGAATTTCTCACAATTTCTTCTGTAATTAAATCTTTGATTAACCTTTTTGTTTGTTTGTTTGTTTTTGTTACTTACCTAATGTGATTTTGCCTGTGAAATACTGTGCCTCCACAAACATAACTGACTTGAATCTCGACTTGTACACCATGCACTTGTTTATTTATGTGGCTTCTGAATCCCGTGACTTACTATTCAGCAGAGTCATTAAATAGCTTCTTCCGCACCATTCTCCTGCACTCCAGAGTGTCTTTAAGCCTGGTCCACAGTGGATTATTGAATTTCAAAGCATTCTGCTCAGATCCTGATGTGATTGAGTCTCGTACTGATTCCCTTGACATCACAGAATTGCAAAGCATGACATTATACCTGAAACTCTTTAAAATACATATTCAAACCACCTTCTCACACAGTGTCTTTTTCAACATTGGGGTGTTTTTACAACATAATGTTGCCTGTCAAAGTATATTATTATTGAAAGGGGTGTTTCAGAAAGGTCCTCCATAGTCCTTAGTTCTCCGGATGCTCAAATGTTATCACTGATAAAAAGGTCACCTTATACTAACATAGCATTCTTGTGCCATTGTTGACCATGCATAACTAAGGGCAAACCATATGCCCCATTTTGAGATCAAGACAGGGTCACTCTGAAATGTTGATGTCATGGAGTGACCCTTTTTAATTATGTAGACAAAGCATTTAGTGAAACATTTAAGTGGTAAACCTATGCCGTGTAGCTTATTTTAATACCCCTTTTTTTATTAAACACTGTCATATGGGATTATATTTGACTGTTTTCTTTGACATATTTACACTTAAATTACTTGCTTTCTTGCTCTTCAAGTAGACACATTATAAAACGCTAAGTGTCACACCTTATTTATTTCTGGTGAATGTTTAATTGACTGGCTATGAGTCAAAGAGGGTCTACCTTTGAAGCTGTATTTGTAAGCAAGAATCTCTGAGATGACAATACACATTATGTCAGTATTTCACTGCACTTTCTACATTTTTTCTTTTGTAATCGTTGTATAAAGACAAAGCTATGATGTGAAATGACAGACTGAAAGGCTTTTGTACGCTTGGTATTTTACAAGCTTTCCACACACATGTGACTAATACAAGCATTTAAGGCATTTCAATCAGTCAACTCACAGAATGAAGACTTCAAATGCTTTACTGATAACAAAGCATACTTGAGTTTTGGCTCCAATCTAGGCTCTGATCAATCCCCATTTATCAGGCTTACATAGAGATACTGGGGGTGATGAAGTGGGATTTTTAAGAGTGGCATTGAGCTTGACGGGTGAGAGATATCAGAAGCCATGTGAGAGACAAGTCCCTCTGGCTCCTAAAAGCATAGACATTTGAACGCGTTAGAGTAATAGGAATGAACAATGCAGAGGGATGAAAGAAAGCATAAACACATTGCTTAACTGAACAAGCTCCCAGAGGTTCGACTCTCTGTAGGACGAGCTATTTTTGCTCTGTAATGTCTTAAAAATTCAGTGTAATATCTAAGATAATTGATGTCTAAACATGAAAAACAAATGAGAAAATTGTTGTTTGAGGTAGTAGTGATGGCAGCGATATTTCATGTAGCAGTGGGCAATGTCCACTTGGTAATCAGTTCCTCCTGACTTTATATATCATAATCTGACTAGATCCTTTAATGGCATTTTAGATTGCGTCTACTTTACCTGTAATCACTGAACCAGGACACACAGTGAAACTGTTAAAGTAGCTTTGATCTGTTGTCTGTGAGTGGAAGGGATTCAGTCAACCCATGTATGGTTCTAGAAATGAACACAAAACCTGAGGGAAATCTTGATGGTTGATGTCAATCTGACATTTCTCTCACCTGTTATAGGACACACACCCTAGAATTTAAAAGGAACATATTTTGCTCTTTTTTCTTTTTCTTTTTTTTTTTTTTTACAAGCTTACACCATTTCTTAAGGTCTTTAAGAAATGTGCTGTCATGAATTTGATATTATTCATGGTTATGGGATATATACAGTTGAACACTATTTCATCAGGTCTTCATGAAGTGTATGTGATAGGTGTTGCCCAATATACAACAGGGATTTAGAACAAAAAGTACCCTTTTCAGCACTGTCTTTAGCGCTCTCTTAAAAGCATCCAATTTTTGGCAGCTTTGGCATCTTTTCAGCTCAGTAGTGCAGCCTCGTGCTACCAGGCAACAACAGTTTATGACACAGGTTACACTTTTTTGCTGCCAAACACCCAGAACTCACATTAGCATGCACAGCTAATTGAGCTCAAAGTGCCACACACCAAACTGACAGTAATTGAAAAACAGTTGATAATTGTTTTATTAATGATTGCATGTATGAAAAGATAAAATAATTTCCTCCAAAGGTCAGAAACACCCCATTAAAGAAGCCTTCAAAAGTTTCACATCAACCAAAAAACATGGTAGCCCCAAATTAGGGACGATACATTTTAATAACATGCTAATAAGCTAACTTCACTACCAGTCAAATAATCTCATTTTGTTTCTTATTTATTAATATTTCTCTCATCTCCAGTTTGGCCACAAGCTGATCTGTCTTTTAGGCAAGAGTGACAATTTTAAGAGACCAGAGTTAAACATTCTGACAAAAAGTAGTTGGCATACAACCAAAGGTTTTTTGCTAACTATCGCTTGAGCTTTATCTTCATAAATAAAGCTAGCATCCCCGTCATTCTAACCTTTACATTCAGTAGCAAATGAGGACAAGTAATTTCCAACTTCCAACTCAAAAGAGAAAAATAAATCAGTAAAAAAATAACACGATTCCAAGTTCCAACTTCCCACTTCGAAGGTAAAGACTGCAGGAAGATGTCATTCTGTGGGTGGAGATAAAGATGGAGAGGCTGGAGAATAGTATTCTTAGCTGTGGTTATGATCTGTTGGCCTGCTGGGAATCTGAATGGCCTTCTGAATAGCATTTTTAAACCTAGGTGACCCCAAACTAAGTGGCAAAGTTGTGTTATATTGGAATTTTTGAGCTGTTAGTCAGATGCCCAAAATATATCTGCTCAAGTACAGAAGAACAGATTATTTTTTAATTAAATGTCCCACTAAATTAATCTAATTACAAACTGCTATGAATCTCACATAGCTAGTTGGATAAAGCCATCAAAGTTATTGCAACTGTGCAGCCATATTTTTTTATGAATCTAGTAGACCATTGGTGTAACATGCACATGCAGTCTGCATTTTAATTCCTCTGTAAATTTTGTAAATTAGCGGTTGATTCTGCCAAAATTGTAAAAATACTCCATGTTGATACTGTAGATAAATATAATGCTTAGTGTTGTTCATCTGTGAACAGTATTTATAAGTCTGTCTAAGCCAAACTCCTTACTAAAGAAGTGTGCACATGTTACAGTTGTGTCTTCATGCTTTTTGGATTTTATAGCAAACTAAACAAAACAGGGTGTTTCAAAGTAAAGTAGTGAGAAAAAAAAACAGTTTCTTTACCCTCAGGAAGAGTGCCTCTCATGGAGACCTGGTACTTTGTAGGGAAGTGACAGAAAAACATTTTTGAGGCCCTTTTTAAAAATTTTGACTATCTCATAATTTGTTGCTAAAGGGGATTATTGCTTATTAAAGCATGAATATTTATGTGGCATAGACAGTACATGTATCTATCAACAACATTCAGGCTCTTTTTGGGCTACTGGAAAATAATTGAATTCAGTAGTGAACCTCAGTAACTCCCTCTGTTCTTGACACACATGCAGTATGTGTCCTTTTAAAGTCACAGCGCCTCAGATTATCAGAAAAAACAGGCAGAGAGGGAAACAGAGAAAGATGTTGTTTAAAACAGAGGAAAAAGCTCATACAGCTTCATATGAATGTCTGATTCAAATTAATGGATTACCCCCCAAGTTCATTGTCAAGGCCTGCAAAAGTCTGTTAATGATCCATTTATCTGAATCAGGTGTGTTTGAGCAGAGAAACATCTAAAACATGCGGGGCAGTGGCTCTCCACACCCTGGAATAGGGAACACTGATTTAGGGTCATTATTCATCTGCAGAGTGAATAATTATACAAATAATTTCACGCATCCCACCTTTTTACTTCAAATAGTTCCTTTATCATTTACATTTTTGGGACACAGCAGCAATGCAACCAGCACATTCAATAAACCTGCAAAGAACACAGCTTTTAAGCAGGAAGAAAACTATAAAACTATTACATGGCTATTTAATGCTTGAGTCAGTTAGTTATTATATTAACATCACAGAGATATAACATGGGTCATTTTTGATATCCTTGTGGAAATTTGTGTGCTGAAAGGACCATTTCTTGCAGTATGAAGCAGTAGATCAACAGAAAACTTTAAATAGCAAGGTCATCAAGAGATGATTCGGGAGGAAAGTACCCTGCAACGCAGTGTCACAAAGATGGATGTGGTTCATTTACTATTCGGTCAGGTCCATTTAGAATGCTATATCACGGAGAATACCTTTCCATTAGTAATACAGACATTAAAATTAGAGTGGGTTCAGATGGCCTGTAATGCTTAGGGACTTGTTAAGACATCAATAGAAGTAATTGTCATTATCTGTGTCATATTATTAGTTATGTATGGGTTTTTAGATATATAAGCATTTCATTTTGTGCATCTGAGGAGTAAACGTTAAGTATGTTTTAAATGCAGACAAAGTATGCAGCAATAATGAAAATGTAATTCAAAGGTAATAGAAAATGTGCTACACAAGAACAATTTACATATACTTTAATACTGAAGTGACAACATTTTTTGTGACAAAAAGTAAAACATAAAATAAATTTACATTAATTTAAATTAAAAAGAAAAAAAAAATCCAAAAACCATTTATGTCATTTATGAAACTGCACTGATAGCACACTCGTTGACTAGTTTTCTTTCTACAATGACACCACAATAAGAAAACTTTGGCAATTATGAAATGCCATTTTTAATAAGCAATAGGTAGCTTTCCTCAGTGGAGGAGAATACGTGTATTCACACCGGTGATGTGCTTGAGCAGCATTTTAAAATCGTACTTGTTTACACAACTGAAGGGAAAAAAAACAACTTCAAAGCAGGCCTTAGAACATATCAAATATCAAATTTTCATTTATTAGCTTTTTGTGTTTATTGTAGACATAAATCAATTAGGATCCTGCTCCCCTGCAACCTCAACAGGACAAAGTGAATATAGAAAATGTGTAGGTTGGCGAATGAATAAATTACACTTTCCAGTGTTCAACAAGATGATGTGCCCATATAGAAAAAAATATGAGTGGTGGGTTACCCTATTAGTTGTTATAATCTTTCCACAAAACAATGGTTTGATCAGATATAAAATGTCTTAAATGTCTTTGTCTACCATCTACACCATCCTTCTGATCAACCTGGGTTTACCTTTCCTCTTGCAGCCACGTCCTGGGAGGTTGGCTACAGTCCAATGGAGCTTATGATAATATCTGTACTGTAGTGACAGGAACATGAAGGTACTTGGAGATTGTCTTCATAGGCTTTACCTAAAACCCTTATCCATAATTTTATTTCTGAGCTTCTTAAACAACTCTGTCCTTTGCTTACTCTCGCCCATTTTCAGTGCGGTGCACACAATGATCACAAATTATATCACACAGGGACAACTTTTATCTCTTTAAATGTGCATAATAGAATAAAGATAGTTTGACACAGGACTATAATAGTGATTTATGATTATTTTTAAAGACACCAGCAGTTGCATCCAACCTATTTTAAAATAACCTTAAATAAAATAAAGCTTAAGTGTTGTATTCATATATTTAGGTATCCATGACACAGTTGCTTTCTAATTACAATTTTTTACAGTTGAAATGAAGCATTGTTTCAGTTAAATCTGATGGTAACAACACATTTGTCTATGACTGTAAATGTATATTTGATATTTACGCAATACCCATATTAATGCTTCTGGATATGAACTGTTCTTGAACTGTGTGTTACTGTGTAATATACAATAAATTGTGTTTTCTTTCAAATAAGATCTTACCAAACCGTACAGTATTTCTAAGACATCTTTGCTTATTGACCACTTGAAATTGGAGTAACGTATGGCCGAGTGAGTTTAAAGCTCAAAAGAAAACAAAATTAAGTATTTTGCAAAAACTGTGGCAAGGTTAATAAAACAAATACTGAAAACAATTACTGTAAATACTGTCCTTCAGCCACACAACAGCAACATTGTTGTTATTTCCTGATCAACACATCAACTGTGAAAATAAAAGATAAATACATAAATCAGGTTACAGGCATTTCATTTCTGGATGGACAGGCTCTCAAACACCTTATTATGCATAAATTCTGACAAAACATCAAACTGGCACACGTATCACAACTGCCCTTTGTTTGAGCTACTAATTTCACCATGAGTTATTAGAAATCTACAGATACTGCAGTCTGCAAGCATGTCTTGACTGAAATATTTGAAATTTCTATGCACCAGTGATCTCATCTTATATGGTGTCACTTTTGATTTTATTTGTGGAAAAGGTAAACAGAGATTTTATCTTTCTGTAAAAAGACCTTAAAACTGTTCATGTTGCCTCCCTCATATACCGGTGCCATGTGACCTCTATAAAAAAAATTGTATTCAGGTTTTGTTATGAATAATCAGTGATCAAAAAGTCTAAACAGGGTCAGAAAAAACCCAGAAACAGACAAAGGAAGTAAAAATAATGGAAACGTGGCCAGTTTCTGGTTAAAAGCCATAATGCCATGTGGATTCAGAGCAGGTTAGCGTCGCCTTAAGTCTATGCAGACAAAGGCATCTCATTCTCTCTCTGCAGGTGTTCAAAAAGGAATGTCTTCTGTCACAAACCTGCTTGATCCACAATCAGCCGTTTGAGACCATCGTATTACGTAGTGGTCTGCTTCAGGGGAGATTCAGCAGCTCTCGCTTTGCATTAAACAGCAACAAGATCCACAAACTAACAGGGGAATTCATCAAAGCCTCGTTAAGTCATCTGATATGAAATCCTTTAGCTGAAAATAAATCAGGGATTTAATTTGAAGCATTTTTCCTCTTTTGGGTGTGCAGTGGCTAAAACAGACTCGGTCTACTATTCCCCCATTTACTGGACCAGTCAGACAAGGAAATTGTACGCAAATTGGAGAGATTTTATGGCCTTTTCTTCTCCACAAGTTGACACAATTTCTTGAGGTCTTAATGAAATATTTGTGACTTTTTATGGCTATTTATTTGCTTGTTTATGTAACAGGTAAACAATACAAATCCAGACTTCCACCTCCCGTTTCCACTGAGAGTGCCTCTTTTGAAACTGGTCATGTAGCTTTGTGCTCTCCATTTCTGAGTTACAACACCAAATAACAAACAAAGTAAAGATTTTCTGTTTGTTTGTTTTTTTTGTTGTTGTTTTTTGTGTTGGTTCACACTTAAGAAGCTCAAATTTGTGCTCTAAAATACTTTTTTTTTGTTTGTTTCTGATTATTACTATTTATGTCCTCTTTAAAAAAAAAAAGAACTCAAGAGGAAATGAGAAAGGGAGGTGTTTTAGGGAAACAGAATAAGATCCATTGTGCACAACCTTAAGCACCATTTACATACTAAAAGTGGTTATTTAGGAAAGAGTAATTAGCTGCTTGCTGCCTGGTGTTAATACTGTGACATCTAGTGGCAGCTAGTTATGGACTGAGAGAAAATGCACATCTAATACAAAATTACTTAAGAACACACGTTAGGGCTGCTGTGATATTAAAAAAAGGGTTTTCAGTGTGATTAAAAAATGTGTGTGGTGTGTGTGCATGTTTGTGGGTCTGTTAAAGGGAGAAAGGGGAAGGGTGTTATTTGTTGGAGATTAGCTGTGTGAAGGATACGGGGATTATTACTGTCTTTGAATAACCATCAAATTAGCCATCCTCTAAACTAATTAAGGGGAAATTGCAGTCTATACGCCTCCACCTGATAGAGCCCATATAATGTACACTAACTTGCTCATTAGGCAATTAGAGCTCCCAGAGGCTACGGCATATTTTATGACAGTTCAGCTGCTGTGCATTTCACGGGACTACTGATTGTTTGTTCCCTCTTTCTGGGTGTAAATGGATTTCACTGAAACAGAACAGTTCATCTGAGATGTAGCGCTGAAGCAAAAAATAGACAGGATCCTCTAGGGATCATTTTTATGAGGGAACCATCATTACTCACAATTCTTTTAGGGGCTTAAAGGATGCCAGATCCCAAAGGATATTTTCATGGAGGTATTTTGTTTTAATCACAAAACCTTGCAGTTAAAATTTATGAGGGGAGAAAAACGAATAATTAACAATTAAACGCAAAGACAGGGTTGTGTTATGGCCTTCAAATCAGCTCTTCTCCTTGCATTTGCCCAGATTTATGAAGGCATATCTTTCCTTTGCTGCTGCCATACAACAATGTCACAAATATCTCTACAGTGCTCTGACCAGTTATAGCTGAACAGTAGTAATATGGCAATCTACAGCTCTAAGTTTTAGTTAAAAGAAGTCATGTAACTTTTGGAAAAGTTGGGTGTTGGATGAGTAACATGTCTGCATGTTAAATTAAACAACAGAAGCAAATTAGCTTTACCTAGCATCAAACCATCCAGCGAGACACAAAATGTCTATAACCTGGACCAGATGTTCCTCTGATGAGCAGGACTTCAGAAAAGAAACACCTGCTTTCACAAGCAAGCCAGCGAGCATACACTGAGACAGTGCCAGGTTCTGTCTTTCACAGCGTCCCTCAGTGGAACAGGCATAACTGGCACCACATTTCCCTGCTATTAAAATACGCAAACATATTAGAAATTCAGAGCCACAGGAATCACACTCAGGTTTGTTAAGCTTGCCAATCACGCTGTCTGATTTATTTATTTATTTTTATTTTTTTCATTTTTAAGTTGACATGTTTTCTTGAGGTACTCATGGAATATATGGGACATGCCTATTGGTCAGAATATCACAGGGATACAGTAAAATAGCTCCCTCTTTAACCATGTCTTTAAAGATCTGTTCATAGCACCTCATTTAAGAGGGCAGAGTTAGTCATGTGAGTCAACTCCACCCTCTCAGTCTCTTTGGAAGTTTTTGCAGCTTTGTTACTATCCATTTCAGAAATACAGCATATGCTGCAAGATATGAAACTGTTGAAGATGAAGATGGGAAGCTGCATAATTCTTCTCTGATCTGAGTCTGTGATGTCACAAAACCTTGCATATTTGAGTTACTCACTAAATCTTATCTGAACAAGTGGGCCCAGACTAGGGATGTAACGATATAGAAAATTTGATATCTCGATTAAAGTGACCATATTATCACGATTTACGATATTATCGCGGTATTCTTAATTCCTGTACAAATGTCTGAAAAACATACATTTTAATCATTCTACAAAATCTTGTGAATTTCTTGTCATAGTAAAACATCAGAAGCCAAAATCTTATCAAAATGAAACTTTCACATTAAACGGAGAAACAACTGGCACAGAAAGAGGTTTTATTTTAAATGAACAAAATAAGTAACAAGAACAAAGCTTATTTGTCTGGTGCAAATTTAAATAAACACTTTAACAACCATGCTAGGTCAAAATATGCAAACAATTATAAGGAACAAAAAGTATTGTGCAAGTTCAAATGAAATGAACGTTTAACGTTTAAGTGTAAATGTGCAAATAAAGTTGTATAGGAGCCAAATATGTTATGAATTGTAGTTCACTCTGTGTGTCTGTGGGTGTCGCTGTGTTGTTACCTGAGGGTCAGGTATAAAGGTAGCTGCCTGTTATTGCTTAGGTGTTTGACCCGGAAGGGCAAATTGTTTTTGACCGCTGTGGCGCTAACTGTCTGTGTTATGGTTTTTGGATCAGTTAATGGAATAACTAAATATTTGAACTGCATCGGAAGAACATCGTTCTGGTCATTTTTCGATGTCATTTTTCAATGTCCTGCGTGCTATTGGCACTTTCCGCTTATGTTACGATACCGATGTTACAAGCTACAAATTCGTGCGAGACACAGTCGCGAGTCGCTCGCAGACTTGAATGAGGCTGATATTCCATATCCCGGTAATCGACCGTGATAATGAGATGAAGTCAAACATAAACAGTAATCATTATCGCTTAAAACTTGACCACGTAATATCGGTTAACCGTTTCATCCCTAGTGCAGACAAAGTGACAAGGTTGTGTTATCTCACAGTGTTAGAGTTGATAAACTTCAGACATCCAATCATAGGCCTCCAAGATTAAAAAAGGTTTTTCTGTTGTTGTTAAAATGTCCCTTCTAAACAACTGTTTGTTTTTGTGGGGTGGACAACCTTAAACCAAGGTCAGATGTGTGCTCTGGTAAAAATTATGTCAACTGTCTTCAATATATAAGGATTCTTCTCCTCCTTCTTTTCACAGTAGTTTGATGGCTTTTACAAACGGTTCTCAAAGTAATCTCTTGCCCATGTTGTCATGTCGGCTATTGATGAATGACGGATTTTGATGCAGTACTGTCTGAGGGAATCTGAGATCACAGGTGTTGAGCAGAGGGTCGGACTTTTGTTCTTTATGCAGTGAAATTCCTCCAGATTCCTTGAATCAGTTCATAATATTGTGCCATGGAGAAGGAGAAATATGCAAATCCCTTTTAATCTCTCTTTGATTGCCTTTGGTTTTAAACATTTCAATGATCTTCTCAGATTAATTGCCCAGTGGAAGCTATCACTCCATCTTTAATGCTCAAAAATCAGTCAGAATAACACCATTATTTTGTTATTTCACCTCTTTTTTTGTCCATGAACCATTTAATGTATATATGCAATTTAATCCTGTAGCAGATTTGTTTTTTGGTTTTTTGGTTTTTTTTTTTTTGTGCTAATGTGAAGGGTGAACGTGTCCTTCACCAGTCCTGTCTGGCAGTAAATTATAACATCTTTATTAACACCTTAAATCCTGATTCCGGGCAAACTTTAAAAAATAATATGTAGAAAGTAGAGAAAACTACTAACAATGAACTGGATGAACACCTTCTACCAAGCAATAGGCCTGTGGACATGTGTAGAATTTATGTAGACATTATGTATTGATTGTGTTGATAGAAAGGGGGGGAATTGGGGTAGGGATGTAAAACATAAATGTCTATGACCTAGACTTGTGGGCAGACTTCTTAATGTACATATATACATTCCTTATTACTTAAGATAAGTATTTGTAAGATATACAAATACATAGATATTCATCTATACTGATGTAACCATAATAAGGAAACATGCCTTCCATGCAAACAATGAAGTCACTTAGTCAAGTTCTTTCACCTCCTCAGTAGCATTATATTGTCCCTGTATCAGCTGTTTGTGAAATGTGTTGTGTATATTAACAAATAAAGTAAAACTGACAAGAAGAATCGTGAAATTAAAATGAGTAAATAAAGAAACTGAGGTCATACAGTCTCACTGTGTTTTTTTGTTTGTTTTGTTTTTGTTTTTGTTTTTTTACTTTCTATAAATATGTCTCAACTTTTCCTGAGTGGGAGCTGTACAGTTCCAGACAGAGTCTCTGCTGAGACTTTGCTGCCTGACTCACATAACCTCGACTCCACTCTTTTACTGAACTTGGTCCACAATGTTTTCTGCTCTGGGCAAAGGGCTGTGATCCCATCTGAATATTAAGTAATCTTTCTGTCAGCTTATACAGTTAACTGCCTTGCCAACTCTGCTGAAGAGCTTTGGCCAAACAGATTGGACTGAGCACTATATTCTGCCTCTGCACATTCACCTCTGAGGTGGCATTGCAGAGAAACCCTTCTATAAAGATAAGAATTTCATCTAAACCAACAAAAAGATTAATTGTGATCTTGTGCAATCTTTATCCAGAAAATGTGAAAGGGATGTAATATTAGGTTAGTGCAAATGTCTAGATTACAAAGGAGTGGTTAGAGGCTGAAAATGAGCTGAGAGCTGGATGAGGTAGGAGCATGGCTGGTTGGATGATTGAGGGGCAAGTAGGAGAGGAGCAGAGTGGAGTGGTTTACTGGTGGGCTTGACATAACAAACAGGGAGACTGAAGACAAATAAATGGCAGGAGAGGAGAGCCTGATTGATGTGTAAATAGAAAATGGTCGCATGCTGATGGCAGGGTGAACTGGCAGATGCCATCCAAAGGAGGTCAAGAGAGGAACTGGTGAGTGGACTTATGCAACAGAGAGAAGTTGCAAAGATACACAACAGGCACTAAAAACAACCAGAAATTCACAATATAGACTATTGGTGTGCTCCAGCACACTGTCAAATGACCCGGAGAGATCGTTGGAATCAGCTCAGCTTCTAATCAATAATCACTATTAACTCTGTGTGTTAAAGGAGAGACGGATGTGAAAACAGAAAAAGTGGTAATTGATGTGATTTGGAATCAATCTATAAGCCATGACATGGGTGATTCAATAATTCAATGATCAGAACCGATGATTGATCAGAAAGATGTATTCGGTATGATTTGGGTCGGGACTGTGAGTCTCTGCTTTCAGCGGCTGAGTGGAGGTCACTGTGTACTCAGGGGAATAAAAACAACTGATATGGTGAACAAAAACAGGAGAGGAGATAGCAGCCGCGGGTGAGGTAATGTAAACACGAGCCGGTAACTAGTCTAAACAAGTGAAGTAACAGAAGGAGAGGTGATTTACGTGATTTGTAAGCAATTCCTAATCAATGAAATGTATGAAATGTGTGTGTGATTAGTCAAGGATCAGAAACAAAATGTATTAGTGATTTTTAACTTTTAACATAGTGTATGTTAAAGGGAAAACCTATTTTTGTTGGGTCAAAAACGGACAGAGACAGAGCGGCGCATGTTCCTCTCTGGAATGTCAACAGGGCAGGAGAGAGGGCGTAAGTGTAAACATAAGTTACTTCGGCATACACAACACTGGGACCAGGTGTCTGGGTCAAATGGTGATGTCGAGGTGGGGCTGTGTGTTTGGTACAGAAAGCGGTACATGGGCTCCGGACTGCAGACGGAAGGTTCATTGCCGAATTCTGTTATTAAACACGGACCAATCAATCAATCAGTTAATGTAACGTTGGAACATACATTGATAAGTAGATCGTTAGAAAAAGGGTTAGCGTTAGCTGATAAGCTTTAGCTTAACGGGCTGTATAGCCACGTCAACAAGGTAACCTTGGATTGGTGGTGCCATGATGTCATGATGATTAATGTGAACGCCCCTGCAATTACTGTAAACATATGAAGTCATTGTGGGATGTGTGTTATGCATGATTATGTAAAATTATGCACGCCTCTGTATATGTGAATAACCAATCAGAAGTGTCATGTGAAGTTTGAGGGAAATTATGTATGCATATGCAAAGGTGAGAGAACCAATCAGATGAAGGCTGGTGCGGGGCGAGCAAGGAGAGAGAGAGCGCATAAATAGAGAAGGCAGAAGGACTCGGGGTGGATTCCTGGAGCGATTTTCAGACGAAGAAGGACTAGCTGAAACCTGGACGAGCAACCCCCATCTGAAGGATTAACTGGAAGGATTTACTTCAAGAAAAGAAGACAGAAAGACGCTTGGAACAGGATCTACGAATTTTCCCCATTTCTTGAAGGAATAATTGGAGCCTTTTGGTTAGCCTAGCTCACTGCTAGCAAGGAGGAAGGGCCGGATCAGCATACCTGCAGGCCTGATCGTTTGAGCTCTCTCTCTCCCCTCCCTGCCAGCGGCCTTGAAAACGCAAAGGTGCACATGCGTTTCTCAGCCTGTCCTTGACCAACCAGATGAACTGATCAGTAAGCCACAGCTTTAATTTGCCTTTTTAGAATTATAAATTGTATAACCAATCAATGCTGTTGCTTAACCTTGCTAATCTGCTTTAATAAATATAAAAACTGTCATAAGACGTCGTTGTGGACATTACATCTGTATTCAGAATTTTGAAGACTTGTTTATGCCTCTGCACTAACACACAGGTTCTTATGGGTTATTTTAGCCACATTTTTGTCAAATTGTCCCTGAGGCTCGCTGTCCGAGCCGCTAAAGTTTTCCTAGCCTGTAACAAGAGCCCGAATCGTGAGAGAAGAGCTGCCGTTAACAGACGTGACCGATAGCTGGACTTCGAGCCACCCGGCTATTCCTCTGAAGGACAGTTATTGGAGTGAGCGGGGCATACGTTTGGAAGTAGGCAGTGAGAGCTAGGCGTATCTTCTCGACACCAGCTTAAATAAGTTGAGGAAATCTAGTGAGGAACCTCTCCTAGACCGCAACTTCTTACCCGTAGGATGGAGAGCTGGTCCCGGTGACAGACTCTGCTAGTCAGAGACTGAACCAAAACTGGGGGATTTTACAACACCTAATAGAGACACCACAAGGGGTAAACAATGTTTCTACACTATGGAGGTTTTTAAAGTTAGATTTGCACATGTACAAAGTCCTTACACATTTTCTATAGTAAATATGAGTCTATGTAAGGGGATCTGCTGTCAGATGCTGGTATGGTTTAGTTGTTGTGTGGATGAGTGCTGGTGTCTATTATACAGGATGAAGGTGAATTATTAAAAAATAATTGGTGAATTGTTAGTAATTATCCATTAGTGGGTGGGTGAGTGAGGGCACAAGTGGACAAACTGAATACAGCCCTAGAGAGAAACTACTCAGAAAGATAAGAGAATACAGTTGAAGCACAGGAAAATGGGAGCCATGGCCTAGAAAATGACAACATAACAGTAGCAGCTGTAAATGTAATAAAACACTATACATTATGACAATAAATCAGTATAAACTGTTTGAGGTTATCATTTCAGAAAATAACAAAAATGCTGATTAAATACAGTATGCTCAAGCTGAACTGAACTCAGTTCAGTTCAGTTCATTCAACTCAATAATATGACCACAATTACATAAAACAGGGGATGCTGAGTAGAACATATGATGTCACATAAGAAAACTGTATTTGGGATGTGTCTTTAAATACATCCACAGGTTTGCCTTCAATTTAATTTTTTTTTTAAATTTTATTTACTTAGATGTTGTCAGTTAACCTATCAGAAGGCAAGGCAAGTTTATTTCTAGAGTACAATTCGTACACAAGGCAATTCAAAGTGCTTTACAGATGCATAAAATCACAAGAAGGCAAATAGAATCATTCCATACAAGCATAAAAATAATCATTAATAAATTAAATTAAAAATTAATTTAAAAGAAAAATAAATTGAATAAAAAATGAAGAGTGCAGATAAAATCCTTTCAGTTCACATCTAAACAGTACTGTTTTTAGCCTGGATCTGAACATTGTCAGAGTTGAGGCCTGTCTCACGTCTTCTGGAAGACTGTTCCTGATTTTAGGAGCATAAAACTGAAATGTAGCTTCACCTTGTTTAGCCAGCAGGAGACCACTCCCTGAGGTTCTCAGAGTCCGAGTTGGTATCAGAAGCTTCCAAAGCCATGACATCATCATCTGGGATTCCCAAATTACTTAAAGTTACAGTAATCTTAGTATATGTAAACTTCTGACTTTGAATGAAGTAATAAAAAAAAAATTGCTTAAAAAGTTATCTCTTCCATTTAGTCTGACATTTAGAAAATAGAATTAATTTTGGTAATCCTAACTGACCTACAACAGGAAAAGGTTAGTCTCCTTTAATGTCAGACAGTGAGAAAAAAAAAAGGTTATGTGTCTTTTTATACAGTGTATGTAAACTTCTGGTTTGCACTGTATGTTGCTCTGCCGGAGCATGGTCCCTCCAGCTTTCTCTTGTACACCCTTTGCATCTCTAATCTTGACTTGTACTGCCCTCAATAATTCCCTGTCTACTTCGCTGAAGGTCACTGATGATCCATAGTTTTTTACTAGGAAAGCACCTTACTGTTCTGCTGGAGATCGTGTTGTCCACGAAGAAGTTGATATCATCAGTAACACACTCAGTCATGTCATTGATATCCTCTCCAAGTGGCTCACAGAGGGCATCCCAGTCTGTAGCCTCAAAACACCCCCACAGAGTTTCTTCAGCTTCACGGGTTGGCTCTGAACCATCTGTTTGTAAGTGTTGAAAGACCGGATTATGATCTGCCTGGCTGAGAGAAGGTCATCCAGAGGAGCCGTATGCATCTGACATTTGCATAAAACAAATCCAATGTTTTATTTTCACTGCTGAGCAGTTGACAAACTGCTTGGATACGTGTCAGAGCAAGGGGTGCTTGAAATCTCCAGATATCGCCACTAATGCCCTGGGTTGTTGTGTCTGTATCTTAGCAACAAGTGAGCCGATGACGTCACACGCAGCATCATCACCAGGAAACAATGTCAACAGCAGCATGTCCTGAATTCAGCTAGTCTCTGTTGACAAGAAACCACAACAGAAACTACCATAGTACTGTGAAACATGACATGTAATGGAGGAGAACCCACTTATCTGGGGCCAGCACTAGTGGTCTTCTCCTAGTTATTCCAAGTAGACAAAATCACCACTCATGTAGCCATCAGTGCTGAAATGGTGAGAACATAAGCTGGAATTTCTTGTGAGATTCAGCATTTCAATATTCATCCCCCATTTTATTCTTTCTCTCATATTGAATCAGTGTTTTCCATCTTCTCTGCGCAAAGATCTTTCATCTACTTTACCCACATCATGTCATCCATGAAAGGATAAATGTGTAGCTTCCTATCTTTGAAGCAATGTGATGTGCACTTGCAGTAGTACACTGTGGTTGTTCAAAGGTAGAAAATGATTTAAAGTCAATCATCTATATCTTGTTTTGGTTTGTTCCTTTCTTTACAGGAAGTGGTCGTATCCACAAAAAGCCCCAGCAGATAAAAATGGCAACCAGTTTCCAGTACTCTGGTAGCCTCTATTCCACCTCTGCTTTTGCCAGTCCTCCTCATACTCTGTCTGTCTCAGGGCAGAGACATAGGAGACTTTGAACTGAGTCTAACTAAATTGATTATTCTAATGTAATTCATTAAAAATTTTGGAGTGAGTGTGACTTATTTGCATGTTTGTCCTGTTTGTCTCTGTGACAGATTGACAATCTGGCCGATATTTATTCTGCGTCCCACCTGTTATCACCTATAGTATAAGATCCAGCACCCTGATTAAAGCAGTTGTAGAAAATGAATGACTTAATTAAAATAAAAATGAATAACGGAAATATGAATAAAAGGAAGGGGAAAAGATACTAAATCTAACAGACAAAATGTTGGAAAGTTTATAAGTTTAACAAAGAGTGAGGTTAGGAAAAGGTTTCACTACATGTCTGGATACCTTCTTGTTAAAAATAGCAATTCTTAATTTTGCTGAGGTATTGAGTCCTATTAAATCTGCACCAAATGAGATCCAGGCATGGAAAAAAAAAGGTCCCATTGAGGTATATTATTTTACAGGAAAAAAAAATATTCTTAAGTGCTTTTTGCTCTTCTTGCGATCTTGGGTCAGGATCATTGACACACCTAATCATAATCAGTTCTAAATCAAGAATTCCTTCTGCCTTGCCCATTTCCAAGTTTTAAATGATTTTCATCTTTGCTATTTGAAAATTGAATTCATTATTTTCAAGCTGTCTAATTACTGTGTTGAATACTGTATGTTGCTGTTGTGGTGTGAAATTTTTAGACTCAGTGTAATTTATGAAAATGTGTGTAGTTTCATATTTTTCTTTCTTATATAGTATTCAAACCCCAGCTTGTGTTTTTTTTTTCTTGGAAGAATGTGTACTGAAGGTTAGGTATTACTATTCTAAGCTGACAGTGCAGCCAAACTACCTTCACCTAAATCTATAGTGAAAGATTACTGGCTGATAGAAAATGACATTTCTTAGCGCTTTTACAGTTATCATTTTTCTTTCCTCACCTCAGTCTATTACCTTTTCCCCTTAAGAGCCAGAGCTCTGTAAATATTAAAGACTTTACAGAGGAGATTTGTTTGCCCACATCCACACATGCAATGTAAATAATACAGGAATGTTTCAAAAGCTATTACAAACACTCTTGTCACCTTGTTTTGGCTTTATTGACTTTGTCAACCTTTCAAGCAATACAGGAAAAATATATAAATAATAATTAAAAAAAATAATTATTTTAAATAGAGGGCAGTCACTATGAAATATAATTTTTGGCTCAGTGCTGATGATTCGTTCCCTATTTTGGACATTATCTCAGACCTATACAATGTGGTCAGTGTTATAATAAATTCAGTTAAAAGACTTTAGACCAATTCAAATAGGTGAATCTATCTGATTTAATTTTTTTCCCCATCATTGATTTCCAGTCAGTTTCAGTGATTATTACTTTTTTGTCTGTTTTTAGAGCAATGAGGCTGAGTCTAGATTTGCAGATTCCTTATCCCCTTTTAGCTTAATAAATGACATTTTCATTCACTGTTTTCTTTTTCTTTTTTTTTCATTATGATTTTTAATGTTGATACAGAGCTATAATTTCTGCATATCAGGTTCAACAAGCGTTTCCAGTTGCGGGGATTCCGGGATAGATTTTCAGGGGCCTACAGGAACCAAAAAACATACCTGTGGTAGGACCATAGACTCCAAGGCAGAATCATGCTGGGTCCAGATGGGTTCCTTGCTTTTGCTCTTGGAGGCACTCAACCGAGGAGTTCTACCTTGAGACTTTGCGTCTTGCTGAGCCTTGGCTCTTAGTTTCATTCCAGTAGCAACACTTGAATGAAGATGTTCAGAAAAAATGGGAAATAAGTGAATATAAAGCAATATGAATTATACTCCTGGCCTAGCCAGCCAAACTGGGAACATCTAACTGGTGGGCATGTCCCAGTCGGCTTCTCAGCACTGCAGGTCCTGCCTCCTGCAACATTGCAATCGTGCAGTTTAAAAAAAAAAAAAAAAAAAAAAAAAAAAAAAAAACAGTTGATGGTCCCAACATTCAACGCTGAATCACATAAGTTGCATGATCTCTTTCAAGGTTTGAGCCAAAAGAAGCGTGTCATATAATAGTGACTGAGTGATGAACCAGAAACAAACTTGTCTGAAAAAGTAAAAATATCCTTGTCCTTGTTAATATAATTAATTTACTTTGTTTGACGTGGAATGCAATACTGATTTGATGAGTGACCTCATGTTCAGGTCATGGCAAATGAGTCATTTTGATAAAACAGGCCACATGTCAGTGCTGATTTGTTAAGTTAAATTATTTAATGACCCCTCTGAATATATTAGCCAAAGCAAATTAAAAGAAATGAATTATCCATCAGCAGTGTCAATGGAAATTAACACATTAAAACAAAATATAACCACAGCGTATAAAATTGCATCTGCTTAGTAGCTCCAGATTTTAAAGAGTACAGTAAAAACTGGGGAAACACACAAACAAAAATGTTCTGTTAAGTCCTTTCATGATCCCATTGGCATGGACAGCATTTATACAGCACTTTTCTCAACCACTCAAAGTGCTTTTTACACCAAAACCCACAGTTAGCACAAGTAGCCAATTCTATCCACGTATGTACACTCTTACACCACTTTCTGAGCCCACACAGTTTTTCTTTTTTCCCCCACACTTCAGTAAATGTGTAAGGGGCAATGTGGGGTGTGGTGTCTTGCCCAAAGGCACTTCAGCATATGGACTGCAGAGGTCAGAAACTGAACCACTGAAACATAACAAAACAAACAAGAATTTAAATAGCAGACATTAATCACAGTTACTTTCCCAGTGAGAGATCATGCAAACTGGCCCTGCACTCTGGTGGATATACTAAACACCTTGAGGGAACTATTCTTTGCTGTTTCCAGATGCTTAGTTCTGCTCCGTTTCCCCCCTTCTCCAAGTTTTTTGATGAAGCCTTGGCTTCATTACACTCTTGTGTATGATTTTTAAGGAACCATGAAAAATGAAGCTGCCAGTACTGCATTCACCCACTCTATCAAATTGCTTTTCATCCTTGATGATTTTTGCAACCAAAATTTGTTTTTTTTTTCTTTTTTTTTTTTTTTTAACAGAAAATCCCCATTAGTTATGAAAATTATAGCATTCATGGCCAGTCATATACAGTGAAGGATATCTGGTCCTTCATGGCGTTTAGGGAATATATTGGAAAATATTGGATTCTGCTTCAACAAAGATGCAATGTGTTATCTAGTGTCTAGGTTTCCCTAATGTGTCTCTGATTGCATTTGAGATGTGGCAAGTGACAGAAGTATGGATTGCCTGGTTGCATGAGCAATTTCTCTGTTGCCCGTAATTGCACTATATTGATGCAAGAGAGGGGGAATTTCATTTCATATATTTCAAATCATATGTTGGCTTGAGAAAATGGTGCATTCTGGTCTTTGTGAGCCGTGACAGTTTCATCCTGTGGTGCTTTTCGTACGTGTGGCAGAGGCTATAGTTGGAATTACGTAGTGTAGCTGCATGACAGGAATGTTCATTATCGGTACTGAGTCTGCCTCCAGCGCTGAGAGAGAGGCTTCTTCAGAAAAAACAAACATGCAAACAAACTGGGAATACATCATCGTTACAGTGTCACTGAATTTTTAAAACTGTTAACAACTGCCCCCTTGCCACAAAAGAAATATCGAATAAAACTGCATAAAAATAACATCACTGTAATCCCTGACATGTGCAAAATAAATTGATGAATGACACAGTGGCAAATCCCAGAACAGCAAGATGTGTATGAAATATTGCACTTTTGTTCATTTCTAATAATTTCAAAATAAAAATTGTACAATAAAAAGTTGTTTTATGAATAACCTTATTGTCTTCATCATATTTTTATTTTCCCAAAATTATATTTGGAAAAATTAAGGGTCGTCTTATAATCAGAGTCATCCTATAATCAGGCCGATACGGTACTCCTGGTTAGAGGACAATCGACTCAACACACTGATCCAAAGCCACCTCATGGTCATGTGTTGAATTAATGGATCACCATAAATTTGTCATCAAGTTTGGTAAGTTTGTTAATGACCCATTCTTTTGATCTTTTGCTCTTCCTTCGCTCCCTTGTTTCCTTCAGTTTTGTTTTGTTTGATTACAGAATTGTCTCAGGTATGCAGCAACCAGGAGCCTTCTGACTCTCATCTTATGCTGTAAAAACAAGGCTCACACTCATGACTTTGCCAAATTGTAATAATTTCTTCAAGTCATTCAGGCTGCACCATTAACGTTTCTCTTGAATTACCTTCTGACACTTGCAACCCTTTACCATCTTTGTCAGATTCCGTAAGTCTCTCTATTCTTCCTGCCATTTCTGTATCCGTGGATCAAGGACTCAGTCTTATAGGAGCAGGCATCTATTATACCTGGCTCTAGTCAAAAGATTGACTTTATGGATTACTAGATTTCCAGATTTGGTGACAAGGACTTTACCGAATGATCAAAACGATGACTATATTTTAAAAAAAAGATGTAAATACAAGTTTCCTACACAATGTTTATTGCTGTGGGAGTTGCACGGGTGTATTAATGGCTGCCCAATAAATATTTAGCAACACAATCAAATAATTATCCATTATACAAAATATCCTTTTGAGTGTCTTAGAGCACTTACATTGGCCTCTCCCCTGTTAATGCACTAAATTCACAATAATGCACAGGAATAACATCCATTAATCATAATTAGTGCGCTTTGAGTAAATATGGCGGCTACTCAAATGCAGTCTGTTCAGTGAGTGGCAGAAACAATAAAGATCAGCACGGCAAATGGCAAGGGATGTGAATGTGAGTGACAGAGAGAGAAAGAGGACAGCCACGGAGTATATAATACATAGCATATACAAGCATGCTGCTAAAAGAGGAAGAGAACTTTGAGAGCAAAGTTTGAGGATGCTTAGAATATCAAATGGGTTTTGAATGTTTCATTTTATAGCCACATATGAGGTGGTAATACTGTTACAATTACCCTGAGATGTGAGCACCACATGTGATCAGCAGCCTTAGCAAGCAGCTGCTGTTAGCCATATGGCCCTCTGAGCTGTTAAGGAAGGATCTTCTTGTGCTCATTAAACTCCTCATGGACCAATGGACCAAAGACCTCACTGCTCCTCTGATGGTCTGCATCATCCTTGATTGACTCCTAAACAGTAGCTGTTACCATACTTCATTTTGTCTCTATTTTTCCATCTGTTTTGTGTGTTTGCAGTGAAAGCAAATTTGGAAATTCAAATACAAGTAACCCATATGAAAAGGCTTCAGTGACTCAACCACATAAGCTTATAAGTGGATCCTTGTGTGAAATAGAAAACTGTGCATAAACACTTCAGGTTTTCAGGTCAGTTTTGAGCATTAAAACTAATTCTAAATAATACTACAATTTTTAAACCTTGCATTCTATAGCAAGTACACTTTCCATTGAAGTTTAGGTTACAAATAATATGCTTGATCTTTTTACATTCAATTACATTCAATTTAAGTTGCTCACTAAAAATAATCAGAAAAGGTTTTTGCTGGTTTGCATTCAGATGTAAAATGCCAAGAAACTAAAAATCAGCAATGGTTGGTGCACGTCAATCTGGGACAGGTTATAAGGCAAGTTTGAAAGAATTTTAAGTCCACCATTTCACTGTGAGAAAGAGTGTACACAAGTTTAGTTTCAAATCTTCCCAAGAGTAGAGGTTCAAGCAAATTCACAGCTAGGTCTGACCATGCAATGCTCAACAAAATGTAAAATAACCCAAGTGCTAAATCTAAAATGCTTCAGTTCGTGGCAGTACAATAAGAAAAAGACTGAACAAGTATGATGTGTTGTTAGAAGAGTTACCAGGAAAAAAAGGCCTCTTGTCTCTCAAAAAAAGTGGCAGCATGGCTTAGGTTTGCAGCACCGCATCGGAATAAAAGAGGCTTGTGGAACACTATTGTTTAAACACATCAATCACAGTGCTGCAAAAGTCATGAAACATCTCTGTATGGCAAA
This sequence comes from Hirundichthys speculiger, assembly GCA_018398805.1. NCBI lineage: Eukaryota > Metazoa > Chordata > Actinopteri > Beloniformes > Exocoetidae > Hirundichthys > Hirundichthys speculiger. Next base: position 2,610,153 of record JAGFBZ010000855.1, on the reverse strand, counting down.
GTATTGTGTTGTCAAATATGAAACCGTCTGTCTGACCGCTAGAGGCTGACTGATACTGGTTTATGCAACAAGACAATGCTCCCAAGCACAACAGCAAATCTACAACAAGACAGCAGAAAAGAGAAAAGAACCTAAGTCAAGGTTTTGCATTTAACTGAAAAGCTATGAACCTCAAGAGAGCTGTTCATAAACACATGCCGGCAAACTTTCTTGAAATGACAAAAAAGCATTTTAACAAAGAGTGGGCAAAAAGAAAATACAGTATTTTGTTGGTAAAAGACATTATTTAACCACAGTGCAAATAAGGCATGTGAATGAATTAATGTCAAACTCTTTTGAGTTACTTGCATTGTTGCATACTATGTGGCCAACTTAGCTGCACAGGAACACAATACTGCCAAAATGTTAATTTACACAGACTGACAAGACATGGAAAGGCATCTCCTGTCAGGCCCTGTTTCGCTCAGCCACAAGACCCTGTTAAAACTTTAACACTGCCACTCGAACTGAGGGCAGAGAAGGAACTGGCAATGTGTTTCACCAACTCATCTTTGTCTATCTTTTTTTTTAGCCAGGATCATGTTTGTGAGGATGAAATGCACGTGCAAACTCACAAACATGATCTTGTTGGTGTGTGTATGGGTGTGCGTGTGCATACACTATGACTGTGGTGTTAGGATTTAGTTCTCATATTTCCAGTTCTCATATTTACTTTCTCCGTTCTTCTCTTGGCTTGGTCTGGTTTTCTTGTGTTATTTTCTGTTGTTGTTAACTTTACTTGGTTTGTTTTGACAGCCTGCTTCCCTGGTTGGTTTTCTTCTGTTTTACTTCCTGTGTTCACCTCCATGAGTGTTAACCCTGTCCCTTGGTTTATTTAAGTCTTGTCTTTTCATCTGTTGGTTGTTGGTCCATCTGTTCTGTCCTTTTAATAATTCCCTGTGTTGCTGCCCTGCTTTTTTTCAGTTCTTCTGAGACCTTGGTAGTGATGGAGAGTATTCCGCCCCAGCCGGAATACTCTCCCAGTATTCTGGAGGGTTATTAGGAGTTATCAAATCAAAATGTTCCCACACAGGGGAAATCCTCTTCTTCCAAGCTGGCTCCATTCTCTTACCTGTCCTTCCCTCCTCACGCTCCTAAATCTTTGAATAATCTGTCTGTCTAAACTCTGCAAACTATATAAATGCTATCCAAACTCTAATGTCCAAACTATAAAATCTTGAATGGAGCCTGAGGAATTTAAATCATGTGTAAAAGTCAAAATCACCTAATATTTTCCATGAAATGGTAAAATGTCTTAGTTTTAACATCTGATTTTTTCTTTGTTCTTGGGAATAAAATATGGGTTTATGGGATTTGCAAATGATTGAATTTGTGTTTTTCACATCATCCAATTATCTTTTTTTTTTTTAATTGGGGTTGAATATTTGTTTCCTCAGTATTTAAGAAACAATCATTAAACAAATCGAAGGGATAAATTTAACTCACTTTACAAGACCACATTGTGACAAAATGATGCGCTATTCCAACATGTCACCGTTGTCATTACAACTTTCATTTAACACAAATGAGAGTCTAATTTAGATGTTTGTGTCTTTGGAGCAGCATTAGGCAATTTCCTTTCTCTTCCTCAGAGTGTTCAGCAAAGACATGATTTATCTGGAGCTCATTGATATTCAGCATGTTGACGAGTGAAGTAACAACACATAACAACGAGTGCAATTAAGTTTCCGTGTTGCTGCTAATCAAATTGAAATGCGTATTTAAAGTGTATAATTCTCATTTCAATGTTTAAGAGGTGGAGTCCATAAACTTTGATGGGAGAAACAAGTAATTTGAGAGCAAACAAAAAGAAGTTGTGACCTATTTAAAGGGGATTTTGTTTTTGGCTTTCTAAGAACATTTGTGGGGTCTCTATTTTTTGTTGTTGTTGTTTTTTGTGTGTGCATGTGTGTGTGTGTGTTTTGAAATATGTGTTTTTATATCTGCACTGACGAGAACCTAAGCAGTGTAACAGTTCCATGTCTTTAACCACATTAAACATTAAGCACCTGTGGACACACTGGATAAAGATGGGAGCCCTTTTCTTTTTTTTTTCCCGAAAGACTTTGAAAGCTCTTTGAACCTTAGTATGATTATAACACACACTCCAACAGCAAAGAGAACAGCAGTAACTAGATGTCATAGGTTTAAACAAGAAAGGTTCCACCTGTCACTTGCTAATAAGCTCCCAGTATCTCACTTCCACACCCACAACTCCAGTAAACAAGCATGAGTGTTTGTCTGAGTTAATGAATGAATGTACTGTGGTATTTTTACAATAACTGCACTGAAAGTGTGGTTCACTGTGGTGGGAAAAAAAGATGATTTTTTTTTCAGAGACTTGGGGAGATGTTAATGCTAATGCTCCACATTTTTAACTGTTCATTCAATTAAATTATCAGAGAATATAGTTAATGGAGACTATTAATGATCATTTCTGCTATTGATTAGCCATCATTTAGAATTGTGAAGCACAGGATGTAATACATTTGATGGATTACATAAGTGGTCATGAGAAGAACATTTCTGACATTGAGAAAATTTAAAATAAAAAACTGTTTCAATTAGCTGCATTTATGTAAAAATAAGAGGAATCTATAATAGTGAAAATTAAGAACTTAACTAAATGCATTATTAATTTCTGTACATCAGTATGAAAGTAAAATTACTTGACAGTTATAAGATTCATTTGATGAAACATTTAAGTGCAAAATGGTTCCTTATAGTATAATGGTTTATTTTTTTTATTTTGCATATTCCAGACCAGTGGCGGCTGGTGCACTTTTCTCCAGGGGGGGCTACACCAAAAACCAAGAAGCAAATGTAGTATGATATCGATATATCTACATTAATATCAATATATGTATATTTAAAAAATGCCTGTTTTTGCTGAGCTGAATAACATGTTATAATAAAGTATAACATAACAAAATAGAATAAAAGGTTTTCTCTTGAAATAGACCAAGTAAACTTTTTTTTTTTTTATGTTCAAGAAATATTTTAGGTTAAAGCCATAAAGTAACACTGCCATAGTGGTAAAGACTAAAAAAAAGGAAATACTGTTTAAAATTTAAATACATTTGTGTATTCATTCCATTTGAAATGACACAATATTAAAAAATTAACTTTTTCCATAAGTTAATTGCCCTCAGGCAACACTGTATCATTGTGGAACAGCTTGTACCGTCATCCTCTGTCTTTGCATGGCTGTTGAATGATGATGTCATGATGATGTTCTCCTCTCAAAAGGCGCTACTTTTAATGATTGAACAGAGTTTTCTCTTTCCATTCTTGCTAGCGAAAATTCACTCTCTTCCCGCGGACTCCTTCTGGCGCACTTTGACAGATGTGCCACGAGCCGGTTGCTCTCTGCTGCCACCCTGTGGCTGACAGAGTGTGTACAGCAGCACCATTCAAATGAATGCTGAGGGCGCAGGTTATGTGCGCCCCACCAAGCTCCTATCTCTTGTATTGAGAGGATCGAACTGCGCATGTACAACTTATAGCGAGAGTGAATGGACGAAAAAACTGCGCCCCAGCCAGAAACACGTAACCTGTCCGTGACTTTAGACATAATAAAACATATTTTAATCTATATTTTATTGTAGATTACACATATTACTCACTAACTCTATGATAATTAATTACCATACTCATTTTAAAACTATACAGTATATATTTCAAAGTAATTAAGTCTTCTTTATTTAAGTTCTTAGATGTGGGGAGAGGTGGGGAGGCGCCCTAGCGCCCTCTACTGACCAGCCGCCACTGTTCCAGACGTTTCCAGCAGTTTCAATACACCATAAAAAAAGAAAAAAAAACTTCTATGTAGACAGAATACTCATGAGCACGATATTTCTGGAACTAAACAGTAAAATTGTCACAAATGTTTATTTGTCCAGAAAATGAATGAAATAATTCTTTACCTACGTTCATTTTAACGGGTCCATTTACAAAGGATAAACTCTTTTTTCTGCTTTTATTTATCTGTAATGACACAATTAGAGACTAAACATATAATTGGTGCTAATAACCTAATCAAGAGATCAAACAATTGCCCTGACACTACCTGAAAAAGAGACACTTTTCACCCTGAACACCCTCTGAATGACTGCGGCTGTTATATAACCCTTGATGTCAAACTTTGCAAAGCGTTCTTATATGTCAGCCCTGTCCATTAACAGCATGTCTATGGAAATATTACTGCAAAGGTCATTGCCTCAAGGAACAGTGATACTGAAGGGAGTGAAATGTGCGTGAAATGGCTGTGGCTAGTTGCCTTGCTGGTGTAACTCTCTGCTTTGCTTGCCATTTAAAAGCCGGTGAGCTTGGCTGATAAACCCTGTCAAAGGAGTGGGTCAGTTGCTATTGATTTCCTATTTTATTATTCTTTGATTTCCATTTTAGTTATTTAACAAGGAGATGATGGATCGGTGACCTTCAGCTCTGCCATGCTTGACTTGGCTCATAAACTCGTGTTTGTCTGTCCTGACAAACTGTATCGTTTACAGACTAGCGTCTATTTTTTATTTATTTTTTTCTCTAAACGGAACGTATCTTATCTTCCCCAGCTTCCCTGCACATTTTTTTAAACACTACTTTTAAAAGTAAATATTTCAACCTTTCTGATAAAACAACTGCACTTGTCCATCAGAATAATCTGAAACATTGAACTCTAGCCTGGCATCCATTTTAAATAGCCTGAGCAAGAATGCTTGGCATGAAAAGCAGGAATGAAATGAAGACGATAAGGGATGTTTCATGCACCGGTAGCCTCCACAGTGATAGTGAGCTCAGGAGTGCAGGGCCTAATCCGTTGAATTTTGGGTGTGTAATGGAGAAGATTAGAGGGAAACTAGTTATTTTTTTCTGTCATAAGTCTTCTCCATGTGTGTTATTCTTCTCTTGTTTTCTACGAGCTCATTGCGATCTTACAATGGATGATTTGCTTTTATGTAAAAAGGTTGAAGTAGAAGCAAAAAAAAAAAAAAACTTTCTGATAAAACTTCAGTATTCTGCGAGGGGAATTTGTTTTCAAAAAGCCATTAAACAGCTTACAGTGCTGCACTGAAAAGAAACGGACAGTAATTAGTTGTAATCTGACTGATTTTGTTTGATTCGTGTTTACACAGAGAAGCAGCAGAGAGAATTATGCATAAGACTTGAACAGAGAGGGAACTAAATAACGCATTAAAATCAGCCTTGCCCAAGTTTCCCAGCACATTTTGAGGGGTTCATGATTTATTCAAGCTGTCATTTCAAAATAAAAGCCTTCTTTAGAAGGCTTTGATTATCCCGTGGGAAAAGTTATTCTTTCAGGGCTCGCTGCTTTTATATTTGATGGCTAGAAGGGGAAAGCTGCTGTTGAGTTGCTCTGCTTTTGTTTGTTCTGCAGTTGCTGTCATCAGATGTTGCTCTCAGAAAGGCATTCGGCACAGCACATAGAAATAATCACATATTAAATATGAAGAAATATTTCGTGTTCACTTACAACAACTGTGAATGGAGACAGATGTTGTTACATGTGCAATGTAATCATTAAATCTCCACTGTATATAATTGGGTTGCATGTTCTCTTGTTGGTTGCCACATTTTTTCCAACCAAAATGAAAACATCTGATAACTCAGCCATCCCTGTCAATATCCAGATGCCATTCAGTTCATTGCCGCCCTGTGGGAGCACCAACAGGCCAGTCTCTGCCACATTTGATTACAGCCTTGAAGGCAAAGACCAACTACATAATAACCTTATCAGTAACAGATGATAGAGATCTTCAAAGGCTCTTTTCTGCTTCAGTGCCTGCTCATCTGATTGGCCGGGGATGCAGGCTGATCAAAGGCCTCCAGAACATGGTGGCTCAGCAACCCTGATTCTAACAGACCCCGACTCATAACCAGTCAGGTACTGATGCTGCTAATGTATTGCCATTGACAGGTGTCACACTGTTGCTTCCTGGGAGGGGCATTCTGCCTACTGATCAGGGAGAGTCCTTGTTATTTGATCTGAAATGCCCTTGGTGTCGGATAAAAGAGTTAAAGCTCTAAGATGAAGGAACTGCCAGTCTGCATCACTGTAACAATTCAAAAATGTGGCATTCCTCAAGTTTGACGGGTATTTCTATTGACAAAACATCATTGTTTTTTCAACATATTGGTCAAATGGACCACAGCATGTTTCTGTCATCTGCACTGATGCTGCTGTGAACTAACAGCTTGTTTGGGATTGACTCCATTCCTGCATTACCCTTAATTAAAATGAAAAGTAATTACCAGAAAGAGTGGAAACATGAATAAATGAATGTGTAATGAAGTGAAACTGGGCAATTAAAATTATTCACCTCTCTGAAGTTTAAAACACTTTGTAAAGTCATGGATTGATTTTCCTGTCAAGATGAGGCAATAAAGCAACAGCGAAGTCTTAGAGGATGTGAATAGAGTGTATTTGCTATTGCTCATCCATCTATGATACCTTTGGAGTCAGTAGAAAATATTAGCATAAATAAAAAGAATTGATTTTTTTTCCTTATGTTTTTTTTTCCTGAGGCATAGCTGAGGAGCGTTAAACAAAATAAATTTAATTGAATTTCAGATTAATCAGCTTCCCGCACATATATTATGAAAAATTATGTGCCTGCTTCCAAATGGGGAACTGTGGAAAATTACATTTTCCTTTTAAAATTAATATTAATTTTCATGATGAATTAAACTAAGAAAAAAATGTGAGTTGTAGTAAAGTAGCTCATATAAACATTTCCTTCTCAACTATAGTCTCTAACTTCTTGCTGTAGATTATTTCAATATCAGTGCACGTTTTAAGGTTTGATTGTTTGCCAAGTATCCCCCATCACCCCTGTGATCTGCAGGGGCTACAAGGCATTTATATTTAACTAGAAAATGAACATCAGTGTCAGAATCTGGTGATTATACATGTTTATTTATTCTGACATGTTTTTATTACGCATCACCGCACATGTAGCCTCTGTGGCTGCTCTCTGCAGCAGCCCACACTGCAGCAACTCTCCTCACAAAAGCTGGTCTTTGCCAGTGGCTCCATCTCTCTGTGTCACTACACTTTAAAGACATAAAGGTTAGCAGTGCGAACGTGTGCACCCAGAAAAGGCAAATCCACAGTTCTGCAGTTGCTCTCCCTAACTGAACCTTTGTATTTATATTTATCACATTTTTCACAAGCCACTGGACTGATTCTTCTTTACATGTTGCTTGTTACAAATGCAGCAACTGGAAGCAATAATTGTATGACCTTCAAGCAATGTTGGGAAAAAGAGACCAAACAGCGGGGGGAAAATGCATCCATTTCTTCAATTCCTTTCCTCATATTAGACCACAGGTGTCAGACTCTAGGCCTCGAGGGCCGCTGGCCAGCAGGTCTTGGATATTTTCCTGCTTTAGCACACCTGATTCAAATGAATCGATCACCCCCACCTTGTCATCCAGGTCTGCACAGGTCTGTTAACGAGCCATTCATTTGAATCAGGTGTGCTGAAGCAGGTAAACATCTAAGACTTGCAGGACAGCGGCCCTCGAGGCCTGGAGTCCGGCACCCCTGTATTACACCATCAAATCACTTAAAAAGGGCACAAATATCACTGAACCTATTTCCCAGTGTACACATATTACAATGTATTACAGTATCATTGCAACACAATCTCATGAGACCTTTTGAAACAGTCATGATAGAACTGTTTGCCAGTTTCAAAAGGCAACAAATCCCCATGTTCAGACACTTGATGAAGTCAGAGTGAAGTTAGATGCATGACTGTCATCAAGAAGAGCTTGCCCCCCCCCCATCTGGCCTGGTACTTTTTACACAATTGTAGATCCGTATCATCAGATTATGTGGGGGGAAGTATGAGTGCATTCAAATGTGCAAGAGCAGATGTCTGTGTAGCAGTGTGACTATTTCTGAAAAAATTAAATTCATATAAATAATTCCCCGTTTATGAATGCAAGTCGAAGTGGGAATACAGACAATACCTGATGGCCAATGCTTTGCCTTTGTGAGATAAAAAACAAAGTAAATCAAAACTCAACCCTTTGTCTGAATCACAAGTTGAGCAACAGTAGGTCAGACGCTTTAAATGTCATATTTGAATTTTCTGTGCTTATTTTTCAGGATAAAAAGCTACTCTGTCAGGCCTAGCATCAGATCATGAGTCACCTTTCACTGAGCATCCTTCTAACTTACCGTGAGATTGGTTTTGCATTAAGTGCAACTGAGAAGAATGTGAAGAACTATGACAGAAATAAATTTAAGTCTGTTGATGATACAGTGACGGCATTATAAAATTAACTGGAATTAGCTCACAATCAGTATTTGATCATTGTAATATGTATTCTAGAGTCCAATTATTAACAATTTAGAAAAGTGCAAGTTATCAGCTAGTTATTTTTCCTATTATACGGCTTCATCCTACCTTTGCTAATCTGTGACAGTCTGAAGAAATTGCAGTCGTCTAAAGAACCATGAGCTGAAAATGAGCAGCACAGACTTCACCCCCTTCACTGCCCCTGCATTGTCACAGTCATGTCACACGTAAAAGTTCCACTGATCCGAAGCTGTGAAACAATGAGCAGCAAGTCATATTAGAGCAACATTACACGCATAATTCAATTCAAATGAATTAATCTTGATGTGTTGTTTCTGCCTCTCAACTCGTTAGTGGTTCTGTGAAATCTTTGTACTTTGCACCTGTACATTATAACTCTTTGATACCTTTAATTATCACAGAGAGAAATGTTTACGGGGATCTATGTCTCTGTGCAATACATTTTATAAGATTTATGAAATGCTAAATATGCACATCACACAGTAATTCAGAATATGAGAATCTTTTTTTCTCCGATTTTTTTTTCTTTTTTCAGTTGTCAGTGTTGGCTCCAGGAGACTGACCCCCTCTCTTTGAATTTTGATTCAAGCATATATGCAATGTTAGAGTTTGAAGAAAATAGTTTTGTCATTCTTGCTGAAGCCTATTTCTTCAGTGTAAATGCTCTCACTACCAGGAATATGCAAAAGAAACATCTAAACTGGAATGCTTCTGGAATTGAATGATTAGACTGGAATTTGAGACTAAGGTTTGAAATATTTTCACAAATGTACTTACCTTGCTAAGAGGAGATTGATATCAGTTTCCTCTTGGGAACATTAAACTGCGTTCATCACCCCGCTAATATCTTTCAGCCTTCCATTCAGTAAATGTAAATAAATTTCTGAGATTCTGGCAGTCTGTGGTCCTATGTTCCTTAAATCTTTAGAGTACATCAAGAAAATCTTACATCAAGAAAAATTTAGTTTGTCCATGCTTTGATTTTATTGGCCCTGAACACTGGTGTTGTCACATCTAGAAAGAGGGGCAGAATCTTGCTGTTTGGTTATTTGATTAGGTAAAAACACAGAAACTGCATATAACGCAACACTAAATTTACTAAGTAGCTTAGTAGAATGTATTCAGATTCCCTGATTTTGTGTCTCTAGGTCCTAAATGAGAACAAACTATTCATATATATATAGACTTCCCGAGGATAACCGACCAACTTTAGAGTAAATTTATATTTTAAGCCTTTGACATGACCCAAAACTGTCATTCTATTTAATTGATAGCATGGATAAGGATATCTTTGTATGTCTGCAAAAAGTATACAAAAACAACAGTTTGTGCAGACATCTCCATCCAGTTGCTGCTATCTTGTCACAAGTCCAGACAAGTCAACTACCAACTTCGCTCAACAGATGAAAGAGAAGGAGAGTTCATGACCTCTGCTTCCAGAGCATTGGGTTGGTATTTAAAAATTTATGGCAAAATAGGCCATTGTTAGAAGCAGAGGCTATGAACTCAACTGGTACGGGCTGAAGATGGCCTGAACCTGAAGGCAATATCAGCTTAGCACAAACAGTTCTTTCATTTCATACAATCTTTGTACACTCACAAAGTTAAAATGACTCTGAAAGGGACCCTATCCACATTATTAGTTTAATGTAATAACATTTTTGAGTCTTGTCAGAGGCTTAAAATACCTAGTTACTCTTGGTTGGTTGGCATATATTGCCATTTTGCTGCAAATAAATATTCCATTTCAAGTCAAAACAGTTTTAGTTTATGTTGTTCTGGTCCATAAAGAAAGTTTACACTCATTGCCATCTATTAATAGAGTTAGGATTTATTTACCTCTGGAATGTTCCTTTAAGTCTCTGCATTAGATTGTGATTTTGTTTTTGATATCCTTAACTGACAAGAGATTTTTAATATTTCTGTTATTTCACATCCATGAATATATTTTACTTTTTTGTTGTTGTTTGCCTTTTGCAATATTACATGCCACTTGTCTCCATCTCTATAGATGATGAAAAATACAGCAGTGGCCACCAGCTACGACACAGCTTTATCTGAGCCCTCAGAGCATTGATATCACACATCAGCTGTTCATTCTCTCAAACTTATATCTCCAGAGAGCAAATCAGCTTACAACAACAGCCAAATTTGTTTTTAAGAAGCCAACATGGCATCTGTGCCTAACTTAATAGGAGGCTGATTGGGAATTGACACAATATTGTGTGGAGGGAAACTGCTTTGGTAGAACCAAAGATATGCACCTGCTGAAAGAGACAGAAAAAGGCTACGTGCTTTCCCTCTATTCAGGCATCAAAGACATCTTTGTAAGATTTTGACCAAATAGTTAAAATTCTAGTACAAATGATGTATTCAATCTCCCTGAAAAAACACCACATTTGCAGTATTTTGAACTTACACTCATGCTGTTTGTATGGACTTGTGACATCTGTGCTTTTCAGCAATTAACTACATTAAAAATATTTTAGTTTAGATTTTATATAGGTTTGAACTTCAGCCTATGTAAAGGTTTTGTTAAGTTTCCACTAAAGAGTATACGAATGTGTGTCTGTATTCAATCTGCTTCTCAACATACTGAAAAATTGGGCTGGTATTAAGTTGAATCTTAGCTTCATGAGTGTTGCAAATGTCACATTGCAGACCTCCATCTTGCTGTTTGCCTTTACGACCTAATACATCTGGATGATGCACGTTGCATAAGGTGCATGATGCAGCATTGCCTCCCATTAGTATCCAGCGTGTTAAGATGCCAACTGACAGCAGTCCTGGGGGATAGTTTTGTGCTGCTCTCTTATTTATGTGCCCATTGCAACTCAGGAACGTCTCATCCTACACGCTCTCCGCACTCCCCATCTGTATACATTAAACTCAACCTCAGCAGCACCTCTGGCTGAGTAGAGGTTGAGTATATTTGTTTGCTCTATAAGGGGCAACAGTAAGGTCTGGGAAGATTTTCAGACATTTGCAGTTTTATGCAAATGCCATCCATGGAAAAACAGTGATTGTTGAAAATGGCATCAGACACTGTTTCATCAACAAGTGAATCTACATATGTAGATGGAAAAAAATCAAAGTACAATCACCTGAAATCTTTTGTTCTCTTTGTGGATTTTTATTCTCCATATAACTGTGTTATTTCTGCTACCAGTTGCTGTGTTGCTGAATGAAATATGTGATTGTATGTGATTGGTGCCATATGGAGGCATCATGTCGAGGGTAACAAATAAGACTGATTGATTTATTTCTGATTGCTCAGTGAGTTCCAACCTCATCTCTTTCTTTGACTGAACCAAATGAAGCTACATGTTACCAGTCAGTTGATCCTGGCAACCATTGTCATGTATTTTATCTCTTGTATTTCTGGCTTGAATATTCCAGTGTTCCTTCAGGGTATTGTATGAACTACACAGCAGACAAGTGATTATACCATACCATGTCTTCCTCAGGGCCATAGTATGGTAATGCCTGCTGCCACGTATTTAGTTTGCTTGTCCTGCTCAGAAAACAATACGTAACTTTAGAGATTTTAACTGTGATGTCTTATCGGGGTCTTTTCAAAATAATTAATCTAGGAAGCAATCAAAGACGCACACACACACACACATACCACTGCCCCCAAACTACAATTGCTACAAAAATGCCAAAAGGCCGTATTATCTAAGCTACTCTAAAAATGGGACAAAGAAGGAAACGTGGAATATTTGGATATAAATTACTCTCTCGGGTAACAAAAACAAACCCACTTTATTTTCATGTTACTTTACATTAAGAAACATCAAGTTAAACCATCTTTGTCCAATCCAAACTTTAAAGAGTGTAACAGACAGACTTATTGACTGTCATGGAGATATACAAACATTGACACTCCATTCTCAAATAGTTACAGACAGGATAAGAATATATTGTACAAGCATGTATAAACAATTAATTTGTTTGCCATCAAATTCACGCAGATATAAAAAGCAAAATGTCAGTGCGTTTGAGCAAAACCCTGTAGCAGTAGCGGAACATGTCACTGCCGGGCCGGGGGCGGGACACATGACCGGGCCCTTTAAACCCAATACAGCTTGTGATTACAACATACGTATGCCCGCAATAGAGGGACTTACAAGCATTACTACATTTTTGACACATAGCTTAAAGCATTTGAGGAAGAGATCAACACCACGAAGACCAACTATGTCATTTTGAAATCAATCAAACCGTCATGAAGTCTAACAAACCAAGAGAACAAAAACATTAGGCTACCTGGCCCCTAATAATATAACAACACAAAGTCAAAGCAGTTCAGCACCACGGGTAGTTACATCATCATTCTGACAACATTCTTTAACGAGCAACTTCAACTAATAAGAGCGCAGTTACTGTATCAATAGCTGGAACGTTTTGTAAAATTGGCACAGCGGCCCACACGTTCACATACAAACATAGATTCAATATGAAATAGCAGAACTACTCACCACTATTGAAAGGGTACACGACGAGCTCATCATCTTGTGCTTGCTGACGTAAACCGACAAAACCGACATGAAGTCTAACAAACCATGAGAACAAAAACATTAGGCTACCTGGCCCCTAATAATAACGTTAGGCTACCTGGTCCCTAATAATAACGTTAGGCTACCTGGCCCCTAATAATAACGTTAGGTGGCCGGGCTACTCCGATAACAACCACATTAGCAGTTTACAACTAACTCACATATTGTTTTCAGTGTCAGTGATTGTGAGAATTTGTACCTGTGAATCTGTCTCCCTGACCGTGGTGCCACATTTTGCGGGCTTGACTCGCTGCCAACAATGATAGCTTCATCTCCAGGATTGGGACGAACAAAATACGTGTCCAGCTTTTTAAGTTTCGTTTTCTCCTGCGCTCTTTTTTCCTTTTCTTTGCATTTTGTCGCTCCACTTTTATGTTTATATGAACTGCCACTCATAATTACATTAGTCTTTGATCCACCGCGTCGACTCTGTTGACAAGTGATTGATGATGACGGTGATGGACGGCTGTTGATGACGATTTTACCCAAAATACATTTGGAGAGCTTGTAACTTTGCACATTGTAAAATTAATTGTGAGAGTGAACATGAAGCCAGCCATGCAGCACAACATTTAATTTACTGTGTTGAATAAAACTACATGACCAAAGTTAGTCTTAAATGTTTTGACCAACCATGATTCATTCTGGCTGGAGCAACCTATATATTACCTCAGACGAATCACGGCTCATTTTGCGCAGAAATCGTTGAATCCACGGATGTGCAAAGTATAACCGACACTTAGGGAAAGGCCTGTTACTTCGTCTTTCATTCACCGCCCCCCCCCCCCCCCCCCCCCCCCAGGGCCCGGGCCGGGGAAGTACCGCCCCCCCAGTCCCCCCTGACGCTCCGCCGCTGCCCTGTAGAATTAGTAGTATTGTTCTGTGTGTATCTGCCACTAAACAAAGATACTTTTTTTTTCTCTTTTCATTACAAGCTTAACAACATGGCACATTTATTATCACCATCTGCCACACACTGTAAATGCTTGTGAAACTTGATCACAGACAATCACTGCATTTGAAATACAAAGTAGTGCAGATTTATGCAGACTTATTATGCGTTTTGCCTTTGCTATACTGTGTTCAGAGTCTCTCATACGGCACTAAGATGGTTGACTGTCAGGCAGACCGTTCAACATCATAGTTATGGAGATTCTGCATAGCTGTTTCAAAACTCTAGCAAACAAGATAAGATCAGTTTTGATCATTCAGTACTTTAACATGATGTTAGAAAAAAAATACAATAATTGCATTAGCCCAACTAAAACTGCACTTTTAAAACACATGCAAACATGTTGGTGAAATTAGAATTACAACTAGTGCTTGTTTAAGTTCCCCAAAGTCTGGATAACATACCACCATATATCCATATATCACCTCCTATCGTGGCAGAGTGAGTCATAGTTTTGTCAGTTAATAGTAATTTAATACCTAAATCCGTAAATCTTTGTTGGATACTGAGACAATAACAGTGGTCTAAATAAATGGCCTGCTGGAACGACCTGTGTGTTTTACACGTGCATGTAAACGTACTGTGAGGCGGTTTGTGGGTCTTGCTTGGCATTGCCACTCTCTGATCAATTCGGTGTGGCGTGACTGTTTGTCCAGATGTTCCTTGTTAGGGCTGGCCCTGTCCATTGACACTACAGTTGTTTAAGTGAGGAGATGCAAGGATGCAGCCAGTACTGTTTACTGCTCCCTCTGGGATTTGTGTGATTCAGAGGCTCGGAGGGTCCTCCAGAACCTGAAACTATAAGCAGTTAACTGAAATTTGCAGGTGACTTATTCCTATTAAACATTTCTTATAAAGCAACCGCAAGTATATTATTTTGAAGGTATGCATAAAGCGTGTTATAATGTATAAGAACAACAACCTCAAAATGCTAGGCTGGATGAATATTATTTACTGTAGCCTTTAAATTAAGACGAAGTGTGTAATCAAGCAGCATTAGTGTTTTACTTAAAAAATGCTCTGTTTTCTTGACACAGCATCCTAACTGTGAATCCCACTTGACAACAAGTAAGCATTTGGGATGTTCAGTCTATTCTTTGCGAACCCCTCCTGTGTGTTGCCGGAGGCCCCTTGTCTGGATCTGACAGGGAGTTCCTAAGTTTATGTGGCGTGGCACCAGGGTAGACACACACCATTACTCCAAAGCCCCAGGTTCACGCATGAACATCATACACAGTCCTCATCCTGCCTCCCTCACTGATAGCCTCCTGGCTTGCCAAAGAGAGGGGCTGTCCTGCTTTCCTAGCCTCATTGACTCTGGAGGGTCTCCATCAATTAAGTCTGATAGACTTTCAACTCCACTGAACCCAACACAGCAGCCATTCAGGAAAACAGGAGGGTCACTCGAACCTGAGAGACTAAAAGCCCACGGGCTCCATCACATGAATTCAGAGAGACACATCATTGGCTTTGAGCACATACAAACCACGGGCAGGAGCAGAGACTACATCTGATGTCACATAGTAAATCAAAAACTGTAAATACCAAGACGCTACCTCCACACTAAAAAAAAAATTACATTTCACACAAACAGCATGAAATGTTTTTCAAACTGCTAAGAGCAGCTTTCTCAAAGAAACAGCACTGCTGTGAGCAAGACAAGTTAGTGTTCAGTTGACAAACCTTACCTTCTTTAAAATTACTGGGGTTGTTCAGATCATGTTGGCATATTCCTGATTTCTGTTAAATGTCTTCTCATATCTTATGTGTGTTTTGCAAGACTCAGCCGATGAACAGACCTTTCTTGTTCTGAGCATGTTTATTATTAATGTGCTGATGTTACCCATCGTGAAATGGAACAAACAGAGATGCAACGTCAATTTGATCATTTCAGTTGATTTTCCTATGTCTTCTGTTTTACTCCTCTTTTTTTGAGGCCACATAATACTTATTGGTACTACAGTGTGCTTATTTTGCCAAAGTGCAGTATCCAATATGCAGAACTACATTAAAGTGTAAACTGTCCACATGCCAAAGTGTCCTTTGGCAAGACACTGAACCCTAACTTGCCCTCAGTGGGTCTGGCAGCGCTTTGCATGGTAGCAGGCACCCACTGGTGTATGAATGTGAGCATGAAAGGGTGAATGAGAGGCCATTGTAAACCGCTTTGAGGGCACCTTGATGGTGTGGATAAAGCGGTATATAAGTGCAGTCTATTTAAAGTGTCAGCGATTATGCTACGACATAAGCAGAAGCTGGTCACAGTAGCCATGTGAGTGGTTTCCAGCTACATCATAGCATATCCTCTTTTACAGTGCTGTACCACAAAGTAACAATGACCATCGTAGCAGTGTACAGTGCATACCTTTGTTTACCTTTCCTAAATATCTCAAATAGCTCTCACTCTCACAGGCATCATCTGTGAGAGTGAGAGGTATGACTAGAAGTCTTTCTGGTTCTAAAATAAAACATGACTCAGGGGTATTACTCTTCACCAAATCTAAAGGTTGTTTTTGTCAGGATTATTCTGCTTGCTCTGCCCGTGATGTATGCAAATCTACTAAAACCATAACACCAACACTGATGTGTATTAAAATTGTATGTATAGCCAAAGAGCTACGCGGGAGCACTTTTTAAAAACACAGTGTTAGTCACCCCGTTACATAGGATTGACGCGCTGCTTAATTTCCTTAGATATGGGGACTGTTGTATATTTTCAGTCACATAAATCACATAATCCAGTGCCGAGATGATTGTTGTCCCATTCTTGTCAACAATTTGAGCTGCTCTATAGTCCTGGGTCTTTTTTTTTTTGAGTATATTTTGTTGCATGATGCACCAGCGATTTGAATTGCTCAAAGGTCTGGGGTGCAGACAGGCCAGTCCAGCACCTGGAGTCTGCTGCTACGAAGCCATGGCACTGTAATGGATGCAGCATGCAGTTTAACTCGCACAGCCCTCGTCTATGCTAAAATTCTGCTGCAGCTCCTGCTGCAGCTCCTGCTGCAGCGGCGACGGAAGAGGCTGCACCTGCTGCAGCTCCTGCTGCAGCGGCGACGGAAGAGGCTGCACCTGCTGCAGCTGCTGCTGCAGAGCTGCTGCAGAGCTGCTACAAATTATGCGAGAATTCTCATACTATGACATCCATAGAGTTTGCAATACATCCACTTAAAAATTACAAGTCACATTTTTGTTTACTTTTGCTTCATGTTTGAAATGAAAGTTGAAACCAGAAATGTTTACTAACAGTTTAGAAACATCTTTTTCTGTGTGTGTCTGATAGTAAAGTTTAGATTCATAGAGATGCAGAGTTTCCACATCTCCACGTTTTAATGTGTTTTATTAGATGGCAGATAAAGGAATGATGATTCTGACTCAGAATAACAAACGACAGCAAATGTTATAGCAAACATTGTACACATTTTCTCATTTCCATGATATTACTGTCATTATGACTCTACTGATAACTAGTATTAGTACTTATTTGATAATAGAGCTGTGCCAGTGCACAGCCTTTAAAAATCAATTACTGTATAATTATAAAGGCAAAGCAAGGCAGCAGGTATTTTAAAATGCAAAGAATTGCAAATTAAATATATTAATGAGTCTTTACTAAAGGGTCAAGAGAAGTGAAAATTAATTTCAAACAAATATGCATTTAATCAATAACAGGCAATCAGCAAAAAAAACTAAAACAGCAAATAGATCAATAAAATCAGAAATTAAAGGCATACAAACAGCCAAAATTCATAAATCAATGGTTATTAATAAATGTAAGGAATAATAACTATTAAGGTAAAAAAAAAAGCAACATCAAATAAATCAGGAAATAACAAGTATACATATGATGAAAAGTCAGAAAATTGCTGAATCAGTTGTAAATTGATGAAAAAAATCAATAAAATAACAAGAAATAAAATCAGGAATTAAAAGTATACATAAAATCAAAATCTTAAAATTGATGGTCATTAATAAATGTAAGTCAAACAATCAATAAATCAATAAAGCAACGGCAAATAAAAATGGTTATTAACAAGTATGAGCAAAAATCCGCTCATTCCTGAATCAGTAGTCAGTTAATAAATCAATAAAAAAAACCAACAAACTAAAACAGGACTTAAATTACCTTAAATTCAATATTTACAAAAAAAATCAAGGAACTGTGATCAAAGCAAGAAAGATGACATGAGCTTTCAGCAGAGATACACTCAATAGTCTGGACATCTCTAATGTGAGAACACCAGGCCACTGAGACTCTGCAAACAATAAAGAACAGCTCATAGTCAACAAAGTTATTTACAATCAAAATCAAAACCAATAAAGAAATAAAGTCAAAAATAAAGAAATAAAGAAATAAAGTCAGAGCTCTTCAAATGGATAATCAAAAGGAAGGATTTAAGTTCTGGGCTTCTGTCTTTACGATTTTTTTGATTTCTTCCTGCTCAGAAAGCTCCTCAGTCTTTGAAAAACTGATTTTTTCTTTTTTCCTGTTTCTGGGACAATTTGTCCAGAAGGCTGGTCCACCATTTGGGGCTCAGGGTCGAGCTCCTCTATTGTCTCTTGGAAGATTTCCTCTGAGGCATGAGTCACCGATATGGGCTCGGTATCAGGATCCTGTCCTTCCTGAGACGACTGGACCAACTCTGTGGTCTCAGAACCAGAGGGGACCACAGGGGTCTCAGGACCAGAGGGGACCACGGGGGTCTCAGGACCAGAGGGGACCACGGGGGTTTCAGGACCAGAGGGGACCACGGGGGTCTCAAACCAGAGGGGACCACAGGGGTCTCAGGACCAGAGGGGACCACAGGGGTTTCAGGACCAGAGGGGACCACAGGGGTTTCAGGACCAGAGGGGACCACAGGGGTCTCAGGACCAGAGGGGACCACGGGGGTTTCAGGACCAGAGGGGACCACAGGGGTTTCAGGACCAGAGGGGACCACAGGGGTCTCAGGACCAGAGGGGACCACAGGGGTCTCAGGGCCAGAGGGGACCACAGGGGTCTCCTCTGGTTGGCTTGCCACCTGTTGGCTCAGTCCATCACGCGTGAAAATTGCGAGACCAAAGTCATCTCTGCCGTGATCGTCGGGGCAGATAAGCTGTTTGGGGTCAGTTTTCAGATCCTCCAAGTCCTTCTCAGCTCTCTGCTTGTTGAGCTTCAGGTCTTCAGCGTGCACCTTCATTTCTTCCAGTTCCCGTTGAAGTCTTTCTGCCTCGTCTCGTGCTGCTTGAACATCAGCCTCACATCTGCACCTGAGCTCTTGGCTCGAGTCTTTCAGGTGTTCCAGCTCCAACTGCAAACGGATTTCTGTTTCTTTGGAAATTTGTTGCAGGGAGGAAGACTGGTTAAACGGCCGTGGACTGAAGATGAAAAGAAGGCTGTACACAAGCACTTGGAAAGATTTTTGGCTGAGCGTAGAGTCCCAGGCAAAGAGCATTGTATGTAATGCAAAGAAAAAGAGCGCGCTCTTGATGACAGATCATGGAAGGATGTCAAAAACTTTGTGCACAACACAATTGTGACATTGAATAGAAGGGCTGCTTCTAAAAAGTTGTTTTAAAAATGTAATGATATTGTTATGTTACCCAAAGTTACCCAAAATAGTTGTTCCATTTATTGTTAGAAAAAGAAACTGAAAAATGGCTGTCACAGCTTTTTTTTTTTTTTTTAGTTTATAATATTTTGTACATTTTTGTTTTAAATGCAGTCAATTTTAAAGTCTGGTGACTGAATTTTTATTTTGTTTTCAAAGTATTAAATGTTAAAAATGTTCAAATAAATATGCTGGCCACTGAAATCACTTGTTAAAACAATTATTCCCCCCCCCCAGTTTCATTTAGTTTTTGTGACATATGGCTGAGTATTGCTGCACTCAGTCTTTCAAACTAAACCTTTTCAAATAATCCAACTGGTAATTATTTTTTTTCACTTTCATTTTATTTGAGTTGAACTTTTAATGATCATTAACGAAACCACTGTGAGAAAGTACTTCATACTTTATAACTCATTCTCTGTCTAAAAATACCTTGAAAAGAGGAAAAAAAAAACCTAAAATGCATCAAATAATACTAGCCACGCCCACTCGAAGAGGTCCTCACTATGCTGGTTAAACACTGTTTTTTATCCTGTATTTTTTAACAAATCTGAGGTGAAAACTTGAGACAGGAATTTTTTTAGAACTGAACTGTCTTAGAGAGCTTCTTATAACTATAGCAGAAAAGGTGGCCCTCACTCCGCCGGTGAATTTACTTGGACCTCACTCTGATGGTCAGACAGGACTGTATGTGTGTGTGTGTGTGTGTGTGTGTGCGTGTGTGTGTGTTAATTGAGCTTTACACAATCAAAAGTGCTTAACTTTTATGGTGAGAAAAAAATATATAAATGTATCGCAATGTTGTTAAAAAAATGATTGTGTCCGACTATGGTTAAACCTGATCAAAATGGGGAAAATAATATTATCAGTCAGTGAATGGTTAAACACAATTTCTTTCTTTAGAGATGTAAAACAAAAAGGGAATGACCAGAACAATGGAAAACACACAATACTGAAGTATACAATAGCTTTTAACAAAATTCTTGAAAATTCTTATTGCTAGACGAGTGCAGCTTTAAACAACTGCCTTTGTCTTGGCGAAAAAAGCTTGTGGTGAACTTGTGGCGTGTATCAGGAATGATCAGGAATCTGAATACAGGGATCTGATAAAAGCCTTCAGGGACTGGAGTCATAATAACTGCCTCACACTGAACAACTCAAAGACAAAGGAAATGATATTGGATTTCCAGAGATCCAAGTTCCCACTTCAGCCAAAAACAATTGCAGGGTGGACACGGAGGTGGTACCAACCTATAAATATCTAGGTGTACACCTGGATAACAAGTTGGACCGGTCCCTTAACACAGACGCTCTCTACAAAAAGGGGAAAAGCCACCTCTTCTTAAGGAAGCTCAGATCTCTAAACATCTACTAAGATGCTGCAGATGTTTTATCATTCTGTGGTGGCAAGTGCTTTGTTCTCTGCTGCAGTCTGCTGGGGAGGAAGTTTACGAGCAAAGCAGTAAAGAGGCTGGATAAGATCATGAAGAACACTGGCTTTGTGATGGGAGCCAGGATGGATTCTCTGGAGGATGTGGTGAATAGATATACTATGAAGACTGTTGAGGCCATCCTGAACAACCTGGACCATCCTCTTCATAACGGATCTGAGAATCAAAGGAGCAGTAGTTCCCATCATCTTCTCTCTCTTCACTGCAGGACGGAGAGATATAGGAGGTCTTTTGTTCCTGCAGCAATTAGACTTTATAATTCTTTTTAATTTTTTTCATTCTGTTTAAATTATTATTGATTATGTTATTGATGAGGTGATGAGATTTTAGAATTTCCCCCTTGGGAGATGAATAAAGTACATCTAATCTAATCTAATCTAATCTAAAGATTAGCCACAAGTTAATTTTGTGTTCATGATTTACCACTGAAAAGTTAATTTACCTGCCTGCAAAATAATGACTTGAATGAAAAGTGTATTTTGGACAGGAAACATGGCTTGTCCTCTTTCTGGTACATTTGAACATAATACTGCATTAATAAATGTACAGATTATTTCTTACACTGTAAAGACTATATATAGTTCAACAGTTGAGACCATTGTTGCTGATGCAGTGAACATATATGGGGTGATGGGATAATCATGTGTCGACATACATGGCAGGTTTGCTAAGAGGGCAATCCTTTGGAAGAAATGTAATTTGAAATAACACCAATTGTAGATAACACATATATTTCCCTGGCAGCAGCAGCAGACCACAGCTGCATTTTGGTGCACATCCACTGAAAGGGATCCTTGTCATTCTGAGCTGCATGCAGGAGGCTGCAGGAAGTGGTTATAAGCCAGAAATGAATGAGACAGGTGGTTAAACCAGCAGCTTACCAACATTTCACCAAAGCCATTTCTGACAGTTACAATTCAGATGAAGAAGCAGCCTGATTCCCTCCTGGTGAGCTGAGGCAGGGTGGAGGAGAGCTGCTGAAAGGCGATCAAAGAGGCATTGATTGAGTCTGCTGCTCTTGGAGATCAGCGGAACAGTCCGCTTCTGCTCCACCAGCTCTCCAACAGTGGAGACGAGGCCAAGGCTCTCCCGAGTGCTCTCAGCATTCTCACAAATTGGACTCATAAAGCTGAAATTTAACATTGGTTTTCTTTTCCCTGTTCTTGCTGGCTTTCTCTAGCCAGTCCTTCATCGCCATCAGCAAACACAACACACCTCAAATACAAATTTTTAAAAATGGAGCTGCAGCCACACAATACAGTGTGTATTTAAAGAAGAGAGCTGCGCACAACTGGAAACAACAAAGTGATGCCAGCAGTTGATGTAACAGATTAAAAGAAACAAAAGAGACTAATTTGTATTAAGAAATGCAGTTTTCTGCTATTTGTAATGCTTTCATTTTAGTTGAGTTTCCTGGTTCTGCGTAGCCATTGTTATATTGGTTGTCAGGGCAACATAAGATTTAAAGTAATACCTGCTTGAAGGTATCATTAGTCAGAAAAAAAAGAATGGTGACACAATTCAATAGCATTGTTTTAGAAAATGTGTCTAAATCTGGCCTCATACCTGGATTACCAGTTCCAGTTGGTCAATTGATAATGAAGTACGCTTAATGTACATCATGTCAGTGAAAGATTTCTGGTCTTCGAAACAGGGGAAGCTCATAGTCGGAGTACATCATAAAAACGTGTTAATTTATTTATATATAAATTCTTCCCTTCCCTTCCCTACAGTGAGTGTGATTTATTTACAGTGTAAGAAATTAAGTATTTTGCTGTAGAAATGCCAACAAATGGTCGCTGCTTGTCACTTGACTTTGCATGCAAAATCCACGATGGACTAAAATCGTGCATGAGACGTGGCAGTATATATATTTCAGAAACCTGTCAGTCAAAACTGGATTCAGCTTTTCCTCCAATCACCATGCAGACTGATCAGCGTCCAGGCCAGCCGAGGCCAACCCACAGCTCCATTCACTCCCAGAGACGCTGGGCCGTGTATACTCTCGCGTGTATACTCGTGTATACTCTCTATACTTGATGTAGTCCGGGGGGGGGATAACATTGGCATTTAAGCCAATGCCCGTTGAGTTTTACAAATAAAAAAATGTTCCATGCAGTCCCAGAGACTCTCAGCTTGGGGAAATGCACTGACCAGAAAGCAGTTTGGGAATGTACGGACAAGTTAACTATTTGTGAAGAAGTAGCTGATTCTGAATCAACTCGTCTTCATGTTTAACGTGTTCTAACATATTCATAGTCAATGAAATGTTAACACAACTGCACACATTAGGTCATTTATTTTTTTTACATCATAGGGCAGGGAGACAGGGGAAGCTCAGCTTCAATTGCAGTCTCAGAGGAATCTCCTCTGCATCATGTGCATGCAATGCAGTATGCACTGTACACTGGTTACGGCATAACCAGATGACATCACATGAGACCAGCAGCTGAACATGTCACTGCCGGGCCGGGGGCGGGGCACATCACAGGGCCCTTTAAACCCAATAAAGCTTGTGATTGCATTGTTTTACAACATACACATGCCTGCAACAGCGGGGCTTACAAGCATTACTACATTTTTTGACACATAGCTCAAAGCATTTGATAGTAAGAGTTCAACACCATGAAGAGCGACCATGCCATTTTGAAATAAATCAAACCTGTATTATTATGGCATAATATATTGTCTAAAATGTATTCGGTGGTATGCGGTTGTGACGTCACGCGGGAGACGCACCACCGTTATTGTCGTAGTTGCTTCCGGCATTCATTTATTCTGCTCGGTACCAAGTGCCGATTTCACCTGATGTGTTTCCATTGCTGTTAATAAATACCAACTCCGACCACATCATTGTACGAGCCTTTTTGCAAGAGTAACCCGACTAAACCGACATGAAGTCTATCAAACCAAGAAAACAACAAAAATATTAGGCTACCTGGTCCCTTATAATAACGTTAGGCGGTCGGGCTACTCCGATAACAACCACATCAACAGTTTGCAACTAACTCACATATTGTTTTCAGTGTCAGTGATTGTGAGAAATTGTACCTGTAAATCTGGCTCCCTGACTGTGGTCGCAGTTTTGGTGGGCTTGACTCGCTGCCAGCAATGTCAGGTTCATCTCCAGTAGGATATGTATCCAGCTTTTTTAGTTTAGTCTTTTCCTGCGTTCTTTTTTTCCTTCTCTTTGTGTTTTTTTTTTTGCTCCACTTTTATGCTTGTATGAACCGTCACTCATGATTTAATTCAATCCGTGATCCACCTACCCTGCACCGCATAGACTCTGTTGACTAGTGACTGATGATGACGCTGATGGATGGCTGTTGATGACGATTTTATCCAAAATTCATTTGGAGATCTTGCCAGCAATCCACTTGTAAATTTGCACATTGTAAAGTTAACTGTGAGAGTGAACATGAAGCCAGCCATGCAGCACAACATTTAATTCACTGTGTAGAAACCTACATGACCAAAGTCAGTATATAACCTTGTATGTAGCGCATACACTTTTCGCAGAAGTTGTTGTATCCAGTAGTAGGTGTGACCGATGCCTGAGGAGAGGTCTGTTTCTTTGTCTTTCGGGCCGGGGAAGTACTGCCCCCCTTGAAGCTCCGCCACTGCATGAGACTACTGTTTGGCTGTGTTGTATTAAAAATAGGGTCAGGTCACCATGGCCTGTTTATTGAGTGATAATATCTAATGTGGAATATCTAATCCAAAGTGGGATATTGCTCAGGCGTCATCATATGATTTTTGGGACATATAGCTGTTGGGGAAAATTAGCTCAAGGCTCAACGTATTGGTAAACAGTGTTTAAGAATGACTGCATTTGCTCTGCTCATTGTCTTGTGCTGACAACAGCTGTCTTGTACGCTGTATGTGAGTTACCTGACCATCTCTGCTTGTATACAAATAGAGATTAAATCCACTCTGCATCCTCATCAGATTGTCAAGTGCTTTGTTTAAGTGTTGTATAACTGCCTCACTAGAATCTCAATCAATTATTGGTAAACTAATATGCACAATTAGTAATATTTTTACGACAGGCTGCTAAATGGGTTTTCCTGTAGTGGCCCATTGCATTATGGGATACAGTATGTGAAGTAGACTGGTCATTTTCATAATAGAAATTTGAAACACTGAAAACTGCATAATTGTTCACTATATTTTGGTACCAGTATCCAATTTCAAAAACATCTTTGCTCTGCACAAGGTTATGTTAAGTTCAGATTGTATTGTAATCATGCATATTTATTGGCTCCACCATCAAACAACATCATTGGGAACATAACATCTGCGTGCATGCCCTAATTTCTAGTTATTGTGCTTTGCTCAGGGCTGTAAGACTGAACACAGCTCACTTTTCCTTTAGAGAAGCACGTTTGTCAATCGTCACATCTTGTGTAGAGGTTCTGAAGCTGAAAGCAACAACTAATGGATAAAAATGAAGTGATGGATTTTACCTCTGTTGTTTGGACTAACAAAAAAATAGACAAGCCAAACAACTTCAGAAAGCTGCAGTTGTCAAAAACCATCCAGTCTACTGGATACTTGATGGAACCTTTATGTCTTTGTAGCTTGCAGTATTTTGAGGAAGTAGTTGTTACTGGGACCAGTTAAGAAGTTAAAGAAAAAAACCTCAGCTGCTAATATAGCAACAGAACATTGATCAGATGAATGTCAAGGTGGTTTAATAGGCTTAAAGTTTAGCTTAAAGGTTTTTCTCCCAATAGAGGAGTTTTTTTTCCCTTGCCATTGTTTCTTTAATTAAGATTTAATGATATTCATTATTTGCTCGGGGGTCATCCTCTGGGTCCATGAAAAGCACCAAGAGACCATTTGTATCGTAATAGACACAATATAAATAAAGTTGAAACTGGAGCTTGTTGTGTTTTTGAATTCTTATACACTTACAATTCTTCCTTTTGACATTCAAACATCATGAACCAGCTGTTCATTGTTTTCTGCAAATCAGATAGCAACACTTAGACTTACTAATATAAATAAAACTGTGGATTTCAGTCATTGTTTGCAATTTCACTCATTTAGTTCCTTGTGTTTATTTAATTAATTCTTTGATAGTGTTGCTGAGTTTGAGCCCCTTGAGAGCAGCTGTCTCTGACTTTGGATTAAGAATACAAAAGCTAATGAGATTTTGGAATATGAGTTTTCAAACACGAATACTGCTCTCTGCATCAGCATCATGGTGACATCTGCACATGATAATGCCTGTTAGCGTGTGGTTATTTGATCCTTGCAGGTTTTAAGCACAATAAAGGAGCTGTATCTCAGTAGGTCCTTAGTTTGCCTTTTTTGATGCCACAGACAGCGTTTGCTGCCACTAACTGTTTTGTGTGACTATTAAAACATGTTCTCCAATATCACTCCTCAGCTTAATGAGCAGATTGATTGATGAAGCACCTCTCGGGAAACATAACTTGTTATTCTGCAGGTTTTGGCCATTGGAAGCCATGCAGCAAAGAGAAGTCAACATTTCTTAAGTAAAATATGTCTTTGCTACCTGGTACTTGCTTGGATGCACAGACTTTAGTTAGTAAACATATTGGTCGAAAATATAAAAGGCAATAAATGTAATCATTTATACCTTAACAATTCTTTTTTTTTTTTTTTTGTACTGTATTACAGCATTTCTCACTCTCACACACTTGTTTTGGTTCCTCTACATATTAATTAAATATTATCTCCAAAACTGAAGTGTTCAGAATAGTATACTGATGTGTGATTTCTAAAGAATATAGCACTATATACTGGTAACCAACAGTCTTTGTTAAAATCTCTTTGTGTGTGCGTTTTAGCAGAGTGACCTCAAAGCTTTTCTCCCACAGTAAAAAAAAAAAAAAAATTCAATTAGAAATGAAACACAACAAAGCACTGGCCTTTTGCAGGATTTTCCTTTTTTTTGCTGGTGTTCTGCCAGCCTCAATCTTAATTGTATGATTTGAATGATATCGCTCTCCTTTAATATGAGAGTAATCCTGTATCTAGTGATAAGGCTGACTTCATAGCCCCTCATGATGCTCCCCAGATTCCAGTCAGATGTGACTTTTGAGCTCTTTGTTCGAGATTAAACGGAAGAATGATGTAGTGTGTCAGGAAAAGGCAGCCTCTTATCCTGTATAGTTCATTGTACATCAAATGGATTGATAAGTTATCAAAAACCAAATCAGTTCACAAAGAAACACTTACAAGAATTTGTATGCCACATCTTGTGGGCTAAAATGGATTGTTATAATCCTGTGAATACATCTCCATGCGTTTCTTCCTTTTCCATCCAAGTCCCTTTTTTTATTAAAGTCCAAATTCATAGCAAATAGAGTTAGCATGGTCTGTAGATGTTAGTGTAAAGCACAAGGGTGTTTGAAATTGACAGTATTACAGAAAAACAAAGATGAATTATTCATAAAAGTGCTGTGAACAAACTTCAGTGATATTGTATGTTTAACTGGGCCAATCACAGTGGACAGCTCTGCTGACCCCATGGGTTCATATTTTACCCCTGCAGCCAATCCAGCTCAGTTTTTCTGAAGGCAAGTTGTTCCTCGGAGGGCATGAAAAGTAACTATGTGTGAAAATTGTTTTTTGACATAAGTTTATCTTTTCAAAGTGAGGTTTAGTCCTCAAATGAACTTTTGGAAAGTTGTAACTTCATCATTTATTCTTTAAGAAAGCAGGCATGCTGACCGAACTTGTAACACACACTAAACTGGTCAACTCTTCTGTCAAAGTTTTCAAAGCAATCAGGATTAATATTTTAAAAAGCTTTCTGTGAACCTGTTTTCAGTCATTGTTGAATGCGTTAGCTTTCAAAACGAATACACTTTCAAACTGAAAAGTGTCCAGACTTTTGGCTTTCTTTTACAGAATTTCTTTTACAGTGCAGAGATTTTTCAGTGGTGCACCAATTACTAACAACAACCTCTGGACCAGTGTTTAGTTCATACTCTATACCACATTAATATGCATTATGGAGTCTGTGGTTTCACAAATGTCCCAAATTTAGGGACACGTGCACGGGATCATCACTATTTTGTTGCTCAAATGGAAGTATTGTTTTAAAAGTGAATATCGATAACTTGAATTTCATAACCTGTTTCAATTGTACACACCAATCAGACTTGTGGGTGGGACCCAATAATACTTGTTGGCCTGCATTATCTGATGTAATAATCCAAATTTAATTCAACTTGGTGCTGACTATCAGAACAACATTTTCTGGAAGCATTTTTTTCCTAAGTTTGGTCCAGTTAAGATAAAAACATGAAATTTGGCATGCCTATACAAGTCTTCAGTTATAAACAGTACTTGAAGTGTCAGTTGGCTTACCTTTCAAAATGAGTGATAAACACCCAATCAATCAAATTTCAGAGGCCAAAATTTACAAATAAGAATGGCCAATGTTCATGAAAGTACCATCCACAATGGTATTTGGAGAGATCGTACCAAATTTATAACAAACTGGTCAGTAGGAAGTGTCATAAGTAGCTGTTTGTCTTTCACTCATATAGCTTTGTAGTTCAATTATACTTACTTCTTGTGATTCCATGTATTTTGGGAAAAAATACATGGAATCACATTTCTGTCTCACTGTGTTTTATACAGTAATAATTTCATTAAAAAGGGTGGTACAATTAACACCTCCAAAGAATTTCCTCACTACGATTTATTGAAAGAATTGTGATTTGCTGAACTGTAACAAAGTTACAGCCCAGTTACAGTTAAAGACCTGGCTCAGACTTAATTAGCAATGTGCAAGTTTTAAAAAAAAACAAAGAAAAAAAAATTATGTCTGTTGATCTTTCTGAAATATTTTCAGTGTTTACCTAATGTAAATGTTATCCATGGGAGACACTGTTAGAGCTATTTAATTAATAAGTACCTGTAGCAGTACAGGTCCCTGATTGATCTGAGCTTTTGTGTTTTGACCATAAGCAGATAGCTTTGGACCATCCCATGACTGTAACCTCAGGAATCTCATGAGAATCCTGCAGTTTTGCAATGCAGCTGTAGTGTTGCATGGACCTCAGCTCTTTAACTCTCTTGGATAACAGATAAGTGACTGCTGGGGAAAAAAATGTAACAAAAGACAAATGAACAAGCATGGAGCTGTAAACTGCAACAGAAAGATGTGGTGCACCAAGAGAAATCTGAAGACCAGATGAAAAACTGAAAAGAGTCATGTAGTCTAATTTGCAGAAATTAGATTATCAAGGGTATAATGTCCATTAGAAAGCTGTAAAATAACAGTGATCTAGACAGCAAATGAAAGTAAGAGCGTGTGACAGGATGAGTTGCCACTGACGACAGAATGGTGCTGATGTTCTTTTGGATCAGTAGGGTTATTAAGCGTATTGAGTAAAAGTCCAAATATTTGACCATTCACATACTGTAGATTCTCTAACTACCACTTTCAGCCTCTTGTAGATATTCCATCAGTTATGATGGGGTGTAATTTGAAAACGTACTCAAATGCGTTTTTTTTAAAAAAGGTTAGAATTCAGGCACTCTGCTGCTCATATTTACTTGCACAGTGAGGAAGATCGCTGTCTTTAGAAAAAAACTCAGAAGCTGCTCTTTATGGTTATAATAAAGAAAAGCCACCATGTCAAGTCTATGTACTTCTTAAGAAAATCAAATCTTCTTGTAATCTTGCATTTTTGATATTTTAATAATGTGTAGAATCCTGAGACAAAGTCAAAGCACAGGCAAATAAGGAGATGGATTTTCCAAGAGGAGCTAGACTTGGAGACAAACATTGCCAACCTGGTAGAATTTACAGTACAGATCAAATAAGATTTATTATTTATTGTTCCTTTGATGTCAAAGCCCAATTCAATATAAAGAAAAAGAGCAATTTTGACTGGTGTGATTTCAGTGATATATCTTATTTGTTCAGGGTTCACTTGTTTTGCTTTGTTTTCAGGTCCTAATGAGAACAGAGCTTTGCTTTTTCTGGTGGAAGGCTATTTTGTTTTTGTCTTTTTTTTTTTACTCATAATGTTTTTTTGTAATATACAGTGCTTAAGGGAATTATAGGATGTGCTTTGTGTTCTTTGAATATCCCTAAAGCACTATTCAATATAAGTTTTAGACAGCTATGGGTATATTAGATCTTTTGTTTTCCACATAAACTTGAAAACCACATATAACACAGCTCACAGTGTAAAAGTGCAATTATTTAAGATTTTGGTGTCATTTATAATTTGGATGTAACTCTGTTTAACAACAATTACATTTGTAAGAAGCTTTAATGTACAGAAGGACAAGAGGTTCACAAACTGTTTCTTTTTTTAATGGAGAACAGGTATTAAAACAGATTACAATATGATCTTTTCACTTTTCTACATCCATGTATACATCCATGCCACTGACATTTCTTCAGGCTGCTCTCGCAATCTGCACAAGGGCCTGATTTATCTCGCCTGAGCATTAACCCTGTTTGACCAGCAAACAATCTTATTTTTGAGGCTGATGAGGTGGCAGATTTAAAATTCCCATCCATGTTCAAATGAATATAAATTAGTTTTTCTCATTTTATTTCACCTTCAGCAGAGCAGTTCCACTTTCTTATATCCAAGTTTCCTGTGCCATGAGACAATAGGCGGCCTTCTGTCCTGGACCCTTCAAAGTCAACCCGGGCTGGTCATGGCGATCAATGCAACAGCGCCATCTTATCTTTAAAACAAAAGTGACTATGCTCTGTCAGATTTTTATTCTCAGCTCAGATGTCAGATGCACTGAAAATGCTCTGTCATGCTTACCCCCACTTCCATTAGGCATCAAACACTGCATCTCTGCACTCTGTGTGGATGCAGAACAACTTTCTCCAGCTAAACTCAGACAAAACTGAAATCATTGTATGTGGCCCACAGAAACAAAGAGGTTGTTATCAGTCACCTTGAGACTCTCTCTAGAACCTAAAAATCAGTTCAAAAATTTAGGGGTAATATTGAATTCAGACTCGAACTTTAACAGCCACATTAAAGCAATAACATCAGCAGCTTTTTACCAACTAAAAAACATTGCCAGAATCAAAGGAATAGTGTCTAAACCAGATTTAGAAAGACTTATCCCTGCGTTCGTCTCCACCAGGTTAGACTACTGCAACGGCCTGTTCACTGGGCTCTCTAAACAAGCTGTAAGACAGTTGCAGTACATCCAGAACGCTGCTGCGCGAGTCCTGACAAGAACCAGGAAATACGACCATATTAGTACAGTCCTGAGGTCTTTACACTGGCTTCCTGTCACTCAGCGAGTAAACTTTAAAACAGCTCTACTTGTGTACAAGTCTCTTCATTGTCTAGCCGCAAAGTCCATCTCTGACATGTTAGAGCCATATGAACCAACCTGGCCTCTGAGAACCTCAGGTAGTGGTCTCCTGCTGGTGTCCAGAGTCAGGACTAAACAAGGTGAAGCTGCATTTCAGTCTTATGCTCCTAAAATCTGGATCAGTCTTCCAGAAGATGTGAGACAGGCCTCAACTCTGACAATGTTCAGATCCAGGCTGAAAACAGTTCTGTTTAGATGTGCATATGACAACTGAAAGGATTTTATCTGCACTCTTCATTTTTAATTTAACTTATTCTTCTTTTAAATTAATTTTTAATTTAATTCATTAATGATGATTTTTTTATGCTGTCATAATTTATGGAATGACTATTTGGCTTTTTGTGATTGTTTATGCACACTATTTATGCATCAGTAAAGCACTTTAATTGCCTTGTGTATGAAATGTGTTCTACAAATAAACTTGCCTAGCCCATAATGTCATAGACTGCGAAGCAGCTGTCACTCAAAAGTCCTTGCATAATTTTGACTTTATATAATTTTACCAGAAGAAGTTCATGTTAAAGAGACATGGCAGAGTAGGCAGCAAAGTTTTTATATATTATTTATTTATCTATTTATTTATTTAGATTAGATTAGATTCAACTTTATTATCATTGCACATGTCAAAGTACAGGGCAAAGAAATGCAGTTAGCATCTAACCAGAAGTCCTTTTGCAGTGAAATAAATACAATGTACAGTGTGTGTGTATATATATATATATATATATATATATATATATATATATATATATATATATATATATATATATACATATATATTAGTTTAGTTTTTGAGGTGTTGAGCCTCAGGTTATTGTTCTCGCACCCCACACAGCCAGGTGGTCCACCTCCTCCCTGTAGGCCGACTCATCGTTGTTCCAGATAAGGCCAATCACGGTGGTGTCGTCTGCAAACTTGATGATGGCGTTGGAGCCATGAACAGGTCTGCAGTCGTAGGTGAAGAGGGAATAGAGGAATGGACTCAACACGCAGCCTTGGTGGTGGTCTAACCGGACATGTTGTGGCCTGTTGGTTAGAAGTCCAGTAGCCAGTTGCAGATGGGAGCTGTGATACCCAGGTCCGCAAGTTTGACTACTAACTTTGACAGTATGACAGTGTTGAATGCTGAACTGAAGTCTATGAACAGCATTCTGGCATAAGTGTTGTTACTGTCCAGGTGTGAGAGCACAGAGTGCAGCGCTGTGGAGACTACATCCTCTGCGCTCCTGTTCTTGCGGTAGGCAAATTGGTGGGGATCCAGGGTGGGGGGCAGGCAGGATCTGAGGTGTGCCAGGACCAGCTGCTCTAGGCACTTCATTTCGAAGTGCCTAGCAGCTTATTTATTTATTATTTTATTTATTTTATCAGCATGTAGCTTGAGACCACTACCATTACAAGTAATTTCTAAATGAAGAAAACACTTCCTATACTTTTGGACGTCTGCATTAGGGTTTATGACATTTTTATGAATTGTATGTATCTGTGCGTATTGTGGGTGTTCCCACGTGCTTATTTCTCTGCCTCCCTCCTTGTGCAGGATTTTCCTCCAGTTGCTTTCATGTCTCTAACACATAGCTCTGTTTAAGTGTAATCAGTTAAGTGTGTCTGAAACTGTCCGCAGGATCTCAGAAAGCTCAATGAATCTGTTTTTCATGTACTTAGGAATATTGTTATTGATGGAAGACATTATTCGTTTTTGAGAGAATCACTTTCACGTGTAGTTTAGGTCAGATTTGTTGGTGAATTGAAAACTCAGTATTTGAAAAGTGAAAGCTACAGCTACAAAAATTATATGTGATTGTGGAGAAATTGCCACCAACAATAATGACAATGAAGTCTGTGTTATTATATAATCTTCAGCCGGAGCAAAATAAGCTTTTTGTCTCCTATCAGTTTATTTGGTCTTAAGATGAGATTTGTGAAATCATTTTTGCTGTAATGAAAAACTGTAATGTATTGGTGACACATTATATTATGAACTTTTTTAATATGATCATTAAATTCTAAAGCAGATTTCTGTTAACCTCAAATGCACTTTTATCAAAGCAGCTAAATACAGACACGAACATAGCACGAGGTTTCCATCTGGCTGTAGCTTTAGGAGAATAATTGTGACCAATAAATGAGACAAATTTTGCATATTGACAAAAAGATAAGAAAAAAGACAGTAAAAGATAATTTATATCATCTGTAAAATTATAATGTCAGACAATATTTTGAACTTTAACATTGCCTGGAAGAACTTTGAAATCATGATTAACGATATGTGATGATATTTCCAATATTCCCACAATATTAGCCATGGTTTTGACGTCACTCACAGGAGTGAAATGAGGCCGACTTACTGCAGTCTTTTTACTCTCCATCTCTGACATTGTATGCAAGTCTTGTCAGTCATGTGTTTAGTTGCAGGCAGCGGCACAACAGCACTGCACCTACTGAAATAACATGACACTGATCACACGATCAGATCACATGACTATGAGTTTGAAGTTTTTGTACTTGTTTCTTGTTACATGAACAGTGTATGATTTCAACCTGTTCGACTTTATCTTGAGGATAGATTTTTGTGTCATACAGGTTTTTTTATTTTTCTTTTCATGTTTTTTACAGACATAGAGTTGATCTCCATGTGATTTCAGATTGGCTTCTGTGTGGTAACTGTCTGATTAAGATCTGATTTTCTCAAAATGTCACCTTGGGGCAAATGGATTGTGTCAGACAATCAAGACAGTGAAATGTGAAAATCTATTTCATGTATGTAAATCAAGGTTGTCCCAAATATTAGACCGGAGGAATGTGTGTCATCTAAGAGAAGATGAGAGAAGATGAGAGTATGACTCACAGTGGGTTAGTGGCAAGAAATGAAGAAAAGAGTTCAATCAGAGAAAGAAAAACTACATTTTAGATTTGTTGTAAGATGTGGCTATCAGTGTGAAGTAAGTAAGATGCAATCTTTTCAATGTTATCAAATAAGAACGTTTTAGTTGGACAAAATAATAAAGAGCGAGCAAACTCAACTATTACAGAATTACATGTAGTCAAAGTTTTAAGCACAATCAAGGTTGGAAGAAAAAATGGGAAGAAGTTGAGGAGGTGCTACATCTGGTGTTCCTCTTAAGTACAGAAGATATTTAAAAACACTTGAAAGGAGGGGAGCTATCATATGTGCAGTCTAATTTGAATTTTTTTATTATGAATGAATTTAAAGGGAACATTACTGTTAGGAGAATAATGCTGTGATTAAAGAGCTGTACTGTACTGAGAGCACTTAGATGTTTATAACATATAACATTTACATTTACATTTATACGTTTCAAAAAATTTGAACAGGTGGCTTCTCGATGATCCACAGATGTGTAAGATTTGAATATGGAAGTGGGGGAGGCCTGTGTGTGTCTCTGCTCTTAGGGACTGTAAGATATTAAAACCTAAGGAGAAGACTCAGGAGGTGAGAGGTGAGGTAACATTGACAAACGCTGAGTCTCTGAAGCAGGTAAAAGTACAGGGCATTGAAATTAAATTGCAGTCTCCTGGACAAAGAAAGAGATTTAAAGAAGTCTATCAAGAGAATTTGATGTCTATAAAAGGAAATGTGGTGAGATTAATTTCAGAAGAAATTAATAACATAGCTGGGATGAACACAGAGGATATAATTGACAGTTAAAGTAGCACTTGATCCCCTTGGATAAGTAGAGTTGATGTGCAAAGAGATTAGAGATGAAATCCAGTCAAGAATGCCGAAAGTAATTTTTATGCTGGTAGTTCTTCAATATTAGGCTAGAGCTGCTAATGAGCAGGTGCTGTTTGTTGAATCTGTTAAATCTGATGTATATGTGTTCAAGAGACAGGTTTTACATGTTACATAAATTTTATTTTGCAAAATACAGTGTACCATGCTGAGACAGGAAAGAAAGAAACTAAGATGGCTGCCCAACACTTATTCAGCAAGGCATAGCTAAGAGAGTACTCGGTAAGGATGTGGATCCACTATGGTGTAAGGAAAAAAAATAATTTACATTATTTAAACCTATTTGTACAAAACGATTTAGTGTCCTATAACCTGATGAAAAAGTGTACTGGAGGGTTTGGACACAGTTTTGTGTCAGCAGTGACCACTGTCCTGTAGTTACAACAGTACAAGAAGAGGTGGAACAGATGACAGAGAAGGTGCTTGGTAAGGGTGAGTGGTGAAACAACACAGAGGATTATCCTGTCTTTGAATCAGAGGGAGAAATGAGAACGAAAAGATAAAGAAACATCAGAATTGATGGTTAAAACAGTTGTTCAAATGCATAGCTCGGGATATCTTATTGAGGAAAGAAGAATGAAAGAAAGAAACTACAAAGAGACAGTATTTAGGAGGATTGGAAATGATTAGATCTATGGCACAACCAATCAATTATCCATTTAATTGAGATGAATTAAAGAGTTATTTCTAAATAGGAGCATCTCCAGGTTAAAACCAGATATGTTACATTATGCGGAGGCATTTGGGTGATAAAGCACTTTGTATGATTTGTATTGTGTTTTGGAAAAAAATTGAGTTTACCAGCAGCTCGGAAACAGGCCTTAATTATTCCTGTTAAAAAACCTGATCCACCCAAACCATCCAGTTATAGGCCAATAGCTCTTTCAGTGTGTGTTTGTAAAATTGTGGAAAGAGTAATTATTGAGCAACGTACAAAATAGGGGATTATCATATCAAAGTGGTTTTAGAAAAATGAATTACAACATGTTGCATTTATAAAGAGTAGGTAGTTGCAGTATTTGTCTAAATTGAAAAAATATTGATGATATGGAAAAGAGCCTTGATGAAGCTGAATTTGGTAAGAGGAGAGGGGAGGGCAATTAATTGAATAAAAGGTTTTATAGCAAGTGAATATATTCAAGTGAAGATCTGGAATGAATTATCAAACAGATGAAAAATGGGACCTTGTGTAGTGTAATTAGTCTGGTATTCATTTTAATAAGTCATTGTGGATGATGATGACAAGACACGGCAGGAAGAGGAAGGGGAAGAAGTCGTCATCACCACATGTTACTTAGACCAGTTTGAGTAGCTAAATATCCACTGGTGAAAACCCTTATCACAACTGTGTCAGAGCTCAGAGATTTTCACTGCAGCACTTCTCATACTTCTGCTCAAAAGATGAAAAAAAAGTGCATCTGCAACATAACAACCCACAAGAGTGCCCTCATCACAGAGCTTGTTGCGGCTTTGGGATGCAATTTACTTTCCTTTTGCCCAGTGTAATGAAGACTTTCACTGGCTGAGAAGATGTGAAAGGCACAGTGCCACATGGCACACGGTTGGATAAGTGAGGAGTGGCAGACCATTGCCGGCAGCCACAGAGGAGGCAGCTGTCTTCGAGCCACTTAAGGAACAAAAGTTCCCTCCAGATGTTCAGGCATTCAGTGCTCAGTTTGAATAAACCACATTTGACAGTGAAATAGAAGATTAGCATTAATGATGGTTAATTTCAGTAATTGTCACTCCACATTCAAATAACCAAACTTGCTTTCAAATCAAATTTCTCTGTATTCTCATTTTATTATTTCAGCTGCTTTTTAAGCTCAATAAATTATTTCATCCATTTTCTATACCCCACTTTAAACTTCTCAGTCTAGGAAATCTGTCATCTGGTTTGAAGGGTCCTGGCAGGGTCTTGGGAGTCTTTTGGAGCCTATTCCAGCTGTCAGCAGATAGAAGGCAGGGTAAACCCTGGACAGGTCGCCAGTCCATCTCAAGTCTACACAATTAACTTCCCGAGTTCACACTCACTCCTGTGGTTAAGATAGAATTACATGCGTGTTTTTTGGATTGTGGGAGGAAGCCATAGTAACTGGAGAAAACCCAGAGAAAACTGCACAGAAAGACCCCAGCTGCAATAATACTATAATCTTCTGGCTGTAGCACAACAGTGATAAATACCAGGCCACTACACCCTGATGGATTTGGTATGACCCAAGTCAGTATCATTCACTCTGATCTTTGTTTAAATAAGTTGTCACATCATGTCTTATCATAACAGGTCCTATATTTTAGAAATCAGCTTTGACCATTTGTAATTGTCACATGCAAGGTCAAGGTTGAGGTCAAATTCATTTAAATAGCACACTTGACCAAGGTTGATCAAAGTTCTTTACAGTGCTTTACTGGGAAAATATTAAAAAAAAAACAACATAAATAATACACATTAAAACAATCAATCAATCAATCAATACTTTATTAATCTTCGTCAATGAAATTCAATTTTCCAGTACATCGTCCAAGAGCAAAGACACAAAACAAAGCTCTTAAAACATAAAAATAATCAACAATGACAGACTGTCTAGGCTTAACTTGTACTGAAAGCAAGTGAGTAGAAATATGTTTTGAGCACAGATTTAAATGATTTAAATGGGCTGCTCTAACTTGTAAAGGTAATCTGTTTT
Source organism: Hirundichthys speculiger (assembly GCA_018398805.1). Lineage (NCBI taxonomy): Eukaryota > Metazoa > Chordata > Actinopteri > Beloniformes > Exocoetidae > Hirundichthys > Hirundichthys speculiger. Next base: position 2,572,425 of record JAGFBZ010000855.1, on the reverse strand, counting down.
AGAAAAGGCCCAGTCACCTCTTTGTCTGAATCTGGATCTTGGAACAACAAGGACCATCTGATTGGACGACCTCAGTGCTCTGACTGGACCAGAAGCATGAAGAAGCTCAGACAAGTACAATGTAACCAGTCCATTTAAAACCATAAAAACAAGCAATAAAATCTTAAAATCTATTTTCAAATAAATGAAAAGCCAGTGAAGTAACGCCAGAATGGGGGAAATATGCTCACATTTTCTTGTTCCAGTTAAGAGCTGAGCAGAATTTTGCTCAATAAATGACTGATTTAACCCCACATACAAAGAATTATGATAGTCCAACTGTGTGGTTATAGAAGCGTGTATGACTTCTTCTAAATTGTTCATAGATAGGCACAGCTTCACTTTGGCATCTTTAAAAAGAAATGCAGGAATACTGTCCAAGCTGCAATTTGCAGGACATAGATGCTTAGCTATGTCTGATAAATGAGAGAAAGTAACTGGTTGAAACTGCTGGAGAACAGCTGGACACATAGAAGAGACAAAGGGGTGGATAACAGAAGAAAGAAACATTCTGAAACCAGAAATTCTGTCACTAAGAAAATGCAGAAAGACCGTGTATAGCATGCTCAGTGGTACAACTCATTTAGAATCACAAGGATTGATGAGAAAGTTAGAAAGAATCTGAGGCCTATGACTCTGAGCTGAGATAAAAACATAGTTTTTGGGCTTTTTTAGAGCAGTTTGCTATTTAACCCGTGTGTTTTGCAGAATTCCAAAAGGAGACTTGGAGTTTGTCCTTCTTCCATTTTCTCTTCCTTTGTCTGCATGCAAGTCTGAGAGAACAAGGGTTGTCGTTCAACCACAGTTCATAAAGTGCTTTAGTGTGTCTCTTTCAATAGAAACAGAGTTCAATATTTCTCCACAGGTACAGTCAAAAAATAGTGGTGAGTTCTTGTTGGGGATATAAAGTGCTCATTTAGTTATAAAGGAGGTTATTGATAAGTGTCCTAAGACAGTTATTAATATATTATTATTATTGATAGCTACTATAGATCCCAACTAAATTTCAATAGAATAAAAATACTGACATATATACAAATGTGTCAGAGAAAATGAAGATATGTGTGAGTGTGAATGTCTGTGGCACAAGATGGCTTCAAACCCACATGGTCGTGAGGGACTACAAAAATGGCAGGTGAGCTCATGTGTGTGATTGTGTCACACCTAGAGCATCTGAGTGCCAAAAAGAACAAAGGAGATATTGAGGCCTTATGGCCAAGATGGAATGAAGTGTTTGGTTTGTAAGAGAAGAGAAAACAAAGAACAGAGAGTAAAATCAACAAAGCTGGAATGTTCTCTCATTACCAGCAACTGCTACTCTGTCATTTCCCCCACAGACTCATCAATGTGAAGCCAACTTCGCAATGAATGCTCTGATCATTGAACTGGGAAACGAAGATGGGAGTTGCTTTCCACTATGAAAAAAAAATGGTTTAAAAAATACACATCAACACAATTTGAAACTGGATGGTCCAGTTTCAAATGCATACGACACACGAGAAAAGGAAACATGCAAAACAACTCTAACTAAGCTCTCCCCAGACACAAAAGCCTCTTACATTGATCGCTCTGGAAGCGATCGGTGGAGTTGTGATGTCCATGGAGATCTGCGCTGATGATCCAGGCTCGGAGGGACGGGGCAGGGTTGAAACATATGCTTCGCTGACAGCCAGGAGTGGCTCTCCCTCTCTCCCTCTCTCTTTTCCTCTCCATCTGGTTGACAAAGAGATGCGGCGTTGATGCAGCAGCTGAGCTGTCTTCCTTCCCGGGTCAGTCTGAAGCCGTTCACATCGGGGTGCACACAGGTGCCTTTTCTGCACGTTGGTGCTTCCTTACGTCTGCAGGTCACTCTGTTAATGAGTCGCAGCCGGACAAGACATGTGGTTGTCCTTGGCAACCAAGAGGGCTTCTTCAGACACGGTGCTGGGGAATGCAGACCGTGGCCTGTCACTCTAAGGAGGACCAGCTAAGGGTCAGTGGAGATGCCGTAATTGCTGTACCTCCATGGTTCACAAAGGGTCGAGAGCTTGGTCACTGTAGGCCATGCTTTGTAGTTCAGATATCAACATGAGAGCTGTGGTCCTTGCAGTTTACAGGTAGAACAGTCAGAAAGAGTAGTTAGAAAGTGTGGTCAGAGAGGGCGAGAGGAGCGAGGCTGCTGGTATTTATATTCTGGCCAGAGGTGCTGCTTATCAGCAGGGTCCCCTGCTGGGTTTTGGGGTCCATGCCCAATGAGAAGTCAGTGACATCATTTTTATACCTGGTTGTAAAATAAACTCTGCAAAGCCTTCTGGGGGTTTGAGTCATTTTGAGGTTTCTTTGTCTCAAACCACCATGTGGTCAGGCTTTACTGGATGTCAGGCCTTTCTTTTTAATTACAACACATGGTGGCCCAACAATATTGCACTCGCTCACATTCTCCTTCACAACCACAATTGATAATGCTCTGTCCAGAGCACTACAGAAGCCTTAAACATGTGCTGTGCACCCTATAGTTGGGTCAGGCCGAAGTCTGGAGCATTCACACCACAAACGAACTGCACCAGAGTTTGACGACAGCCATACCAAGACCCCCTCTTCTGTCAGCTGTCAGTACAGCCATTTTGGTGCACACCAGTGTGCAGTTTGTTTGGTTCACACTGACTCAAGTGATCAACACTCGTTTCGGTGGACCTTAATAGATGCACTGTGAAAATGATCTGAGAATGAGTCTCTTAGATGGCAGAAAAAGTCAACACTGATCTGAATCCTCAAGGAAAGAGTGGGCAGCATCAGCAGGTCAGGAACAGATAAGTCCAGGAAGCCACAAAGAACAGGATGAAGCTATCAACTTCTCAGTCCCAGCGAGCACTGAGTAGCTGCCTTACACTGGATTCACATGTATGCCATCCAAGCTTCATATGCCTCCATCTCCATAGATTTTGAATGGGTGCCGAACTGAGTTGTGAGTTCTTTGCGCAGCAAGGATGGTCAATTTTATATCACAGGCACTGAATGTATCTGCATGTAGCTGGTGGACTGAAAATACAGGCTAAATAAACCGGATAAATGAATAAACTTCCTTACTGATTTGTGAGGTAGCTCTAAGTTGCGCTTATGTGCACACAGGATGTGACATTATAACATGGCTCAAGGACTTTTAATAAATGCTTGAATCCTGGGTCCTCCACAACCATCTAAGTGCCACTTGCCTGTCATCTGAGTTCACCATTCTTGTTTCGAATTGGTGCATTTATTGCTGTCGTCAGCTTGTGCTCTTTTGTTGTCGTTATTGTGGTGGTAAACAGCAGTGAAATATGAATTGGTGTGTAAGTTACCTTTTTTTAAAAAAAAAAACTTTATTTATAGATTTTTTTTTTTCCCTTAGCATAAAACAGCAACAATAAAACAGTTACACCCGCCTACTCCCCACAAGGCCAAAAAGAAAATGTATACATTCTGAACTATTATACAAAACTTGCTGGTGCTCCCATATGCACAAAGGTTGGCACACCAGAGTAATGTCAAGTGAGGGGTATTGTTAGTTAACTTCTGAGCAGCATGTGGAGCACCCAGTGGTGCAGTGGTTAGGGCAGGCAGCCCCTGTACAGAGGCTACAGTCATCACACAGCTGTTCGTGGGTTCGACTCCCGGCCCTGATGACCTCCTGCCACGTGTCTTCCCTGTTCTCTCTCTGCCCTGTTTCCTGTCTCTCCTTCACTGTCAAATGAAGGCCACTAGTGCCAAAAATTTTTTAAAAAAAATTAATCTCAGCTAATACGTGTATTCTTCATATGATTGCAAGGTGCCCATTTGGTACAAATACATATATCATTACACCCCTTGTGTTAAATCATTATGCATATGAATCTGCTTAACACAAATAGCTTAAATAGTTTTGTGTATATACATATAGTATGACTACAGTAGCATTTTGCAGTTACCAGACTAGAGTCAGTTGTTTTGTATCCATAATTAAAAAAAAAGGCTTCTTGGATGCTCACAAAAGAAAAAATCCTCTTCCCCAGCAACTGTTGTGACAGAAATAAAAAAAAGCCTTTCCTGAAAAAGATGTCATTGAGATAGCAGTGTAATTTTGTCCAAACCCAAGAATTTGGATGTTTTCTGTTAAAATGTATTCTGACATCAAGACAGATGGCCCCCTCGCCTCTGAAATGCCAAGAATGCATATCATTCCTAAAGATTGTTGCTTCATGGCTACTAATCTCATGGATAAGTGTGTCAAAACTTTGAAGTTGTATACGTTGTATCCATTAGATCATTGTAGTCATTTAGAAACAGCTTTTAGCCTTGTCCAGTATCTACAGAGATTTCTGCAGATTCTCTGAATGTTTCGATTCTTTATTTGTTGAACTCTTTGCCAGCACAATTTATCAGGGCCAACCTCTCTGTGATGCTCTTTAATTCTGCATTACATGTTTTCCAGCAATAGAAATTATTGAAATATTTTTATTAGGGCTGGGCAACGATTAAAATTTTTAATCGCGATTAATCGCAGGATTTCCTGATTAATCACGATTAATCACATTGTATATGGAAAATCAAATAATGAATTCAAAAGTAGTGTAAAGGTCACTTTTATTTAAATGTTCTGCTGCCATATGAACTAAACACTTAACATCAGCACTTGTCAGAATAGAATTGAATAGAACTTTATTAAATCGCGCACCGGGGAAATTCACTTGTTACAGCAGCTCAAGTTGGACAGATAAAAAGTAAAATTGCAACAGGGCTTGCAAAAAATACTTATAAAAATACTGACTGCGAATTATGTAATTCCTTGACTGTGGGAGGATAAAATAAAGCACACAACTTAAACAAAGACTTCTTAAATCTACTCCCACCATAACTGCCCACAGTTAGCCTGATCGCCTTCAGCCTGAGAATCCGTTGATATAAACTTATTGATCGGGGGGGGATAATAATGGCCTTACATTTTTATGATGGGTTACTGTCATCATTATTATCAAACCACATGTGCATTTCCGTTAGTAATATAACATTATCTCACTCTCCCAGCGGGTGTGGGCCGCCGGTGCCCCCGTCACTCTGGGCCAGGGTTCATGTGTTGTTGCTGGGGTTCTCACCCCGGTTGGCACTGCGTCTCTGGTGATTGGGGCTGGGGGCTGGGGTGGGCCCTGTGGCGGGGGGGCCTCCTCCCTGGTCTCCTTGCCTGTTTTTGGCCTCGGCTGCAGCGGTGGGGCTGCTTGGATCTGCTGGTGCGGTCTACTTGTGCTGCTGGATGGCGGTGGGGCTTGACGTGCCCCTGTTGACCGCTGGTGGTGGGATGAGGTGGGGGGGTTGGTGGGGCAGGGTCTGGGTTTGGGGTGGGGCCAGGGTGGCGGGTTTTCCCTGAGGGGTGGGTGGGCGGTTGCTGCCTCCTGTGTGCTGCCTCCCTGCGGGGCTGTGGCGGTGGTGGGCGATGGGGGGGTGGCCCATGCATCTCCCCTCGCCCTGGTGCGTCCGGGTTGTGGTGGCCGGCCCATCTCTCCACCTGGAGGCTCCTCCTGGGGTCACGCTGGGTGTCTGGTTCCTCGGCTGGGGCGTGCTTGAGTCCCGTATGGCCATTGCAAGGCCTCGGTGGTGGTGGGCCTTGTGGATGCAGGGGTGCACCCCATGGTGGGCCTCAAAGGCCCACCATGAAGTACACGGATTTTTACGCTCTCTATGTCTGTTGTTAGCGTTTCCGCATGTTTACCGGCCAATTATCTTCTGGTTCCGCAGCAGCCAGTAACAGACTTTTCAAAATCAAAAGCATGTGAGCAACATGCGTTAACCGCGCAATAAAAAAAATGTTGGGGTTAATAAATTAATGGGTTAATACGATAATAACGCGCTAACTTGCCCAGCCCTACTTTTTATTCAAAATTAAATTATAGGGTTCAAATTATTTGCAAAGCAATGCTTTGTCTATAGCTTTAACAGAGAAATCATTGTACATTGCTGCAGTCTGAAAAGTTACTCCATCATCTTGCACTGTCTTTATACTTTCTCCATAAAGTCCGTTGAATGCTGCACTATGGTAATACACTACATGGCATCCAGTTAAAGGTTACCTGTGTGGGTGGGGACTGCAAAAACGATGGCAGAAAACCGAAAGAGAAGAAAAAGAAAAACAGAGTGAGAATGCTTGCAGGGAACGAGCTGGCTCCTATGCAATGAAAAAACAAAACATAACATGACTTGGTTGTATCATATCACAAGTTCATAGTTTGTGGCAAATGTCTGAATTTAGAAATTATATCTCTCTATAGATGATTATCTGTTTGATATTTATGGGATACTGAAGCAAACTGTTTTGAAAATTGTCGTTTTTCTTTTTTTTCTTTTGCCCCATTTCTTTAAATTTTACCATTTTATATATTCTTATAGTCACCAAGTGGAACTTAGTGCATAAAGTACATTTTGTGGTTGCTACTGTAACAAGGGAATGCTTTGCATCAGTACATTATACATTGAACTGTGCATTTGTGTGATGAGTGAATCATGATCTAAAAGTATCCGCTCAGCGGGTCATCTGTCAGGGTTGCTGACAATACCAGCTGGTCCTTTAAGGCTGCCAGGGGCTCAGGCAGGTTAGAGGGTGGGCCTCCCACAATCATGATTCTCCTTTTTATATTAGGAGCTGGAAACACAGCCAAGCCTCAAGTCATGGCGTTCCTAGCTCCTAAACAACAGCATAAGTGATCCAAAAAAAACAACAGAAGGAAAGGAGGAGCAAATGGCCCACGCAGCCATTCATGTCCAGCACATTACTGCAGGTCCTGAGTTCAAACTGGGGCAAGGTTAAAATATCAAAACCAAGTAGGAGATCAAAAGTGTGCGTGTGCACGCATATGCGCATGTGTGTTTGTGTGTGCATTAGGATGGTGTGGTATTTGCGGTCAGTTAAAATGATGAAAGTGAGGAGATTATAAAAAATTGATAGCCTCCTGGAATATACGCGCTGGCAGAAGCTGAGGGTGTTTATGAGTTTTGCCTGATTGGTTATCTGTGGATATGTCTTCTGCTATCAGCATGTGTCACACGGCAGGACAGAAGAAAGCAGGTGAATAATGTGCCTCAGTCCTAATCACAAACTTCACTGTTAAAAAGACACACCAGTCAGAGAAAACTTTTAGGAGACGAAATCATCTGCATTGACACTTCCAGTGCGTCTATATCAGTAATTTCTACAAATACAAGCTTTGCACTGCGCCAGCATGAAAGTTTAGAGATTTAACTGTGAAATAAATGTTTTTGTATTCCGAAGTGCGCTACCTAAATTCCTCTCTTCACAAAAGTTTGACCCTTGTTTAGTTCAATTACACCTTTTCTCACACTGACTATATTAAACTGAACTTTTCTGTAATTATTTATCAAATACAAATACAGGGTACTTAACCAGTACTAACACACAACATTTGTGAACAGCAAAATTAAAGATGTACTTTATTTAACCTTTAAGTCTTACAGGGAATTGCATCTCTTTTGGGAAAGAAAACCTTCATGTGACACAAGAAAAATATAATTCTCAGTCGAGCACAATGGGTGAGGTCAGGCCACAAGCTTTGATTAGAATAAAGACTGGATTTAGGAAAAGACAGCTTTCCTGTGTCCCTCCAAAGTCAGCATAGTTGCAGATAACAAACAAACATGGTGTAGAAACTGTGTCTCTGATCATAAAACTCGTGTTTTTACTCATTTAAACTCAAGGTATTTGCCCTTATGCCCTAGCACTTCATCATACCCTGATATTCTGACTAAACCCACGCAAAGATAGAACACAATGATGTTGGTGATAAACTTTTTCAACCTTAATAATTGAGTAGGTGCTTTTGGGTTGAGTTTTCTTTGTTCAATATTTCATGGATATTGATTTTTCATGGGTGTTCAGAATAATGAATAGTTTTTATGTACACATTCTCCATGTTTAGTCAATCTGGAGATGGCCCAAACTATCCCTCTGCATTGTTAATGAAATGAGTGTTAATTGACACAATAAATTATCTTCACTGGCATTGTGAGTTGTCATCTTATTTTTTTGTTTTTATTTGCTCTCATATAAAGAAAAAAATTGTTCATCCGTCCACTTCAGATGTTCTGGAGTTTGGTTTTTTTTCCCCCATAAAATCTATACACAAAAGAAAAAAAAAACAAACAAACTTGTAGCTGCAGGAAGAGCAAGGTTGACTCTTTTGACAGTTTATCCGCATCTCTCTACAGCTCTGATTGCGACTCATCTATGACAACTCCAGAGATCATCCTTATAGGGTTCACTTGGCACATTTTCCAGCTGTTTCGCCTTGCTTCAAGTCTTTATGTCCTGTCCTTAATCTCCTGACTCGCCCTTCATGTTGGGTTTTGCTTTCAAGTCTTGGAAAGAAACATTGAGCCATCAACTTAATGTATTAACTAACTCAAAGGCAGCTATGTTTATATGAGCACATCCATTTATGTAAGCAGGCCTACGGGGAAACGTGAAAAATGTTTCATGAATATGTAGCATTCATGTTTAAGAGTCTAACTTCTCAGCAGGATCAGACAAGACTCTTCTTCTCACTTAAGAAATAAAATCTCTTTATAATGATCCAACCAATCTAAAACATCATAAAGTCAAAATTACATCTTACAAGCAGAAATCACAGCAATATTCAGCACCTTGAAGGAGAGTATGATTAAGTGTGTCTCAAAGTACCGACCGCAAGACACGTTCCGGATAATTCAAGGCATAACACTTAACTTTTTGATGTAAGGGGGTCCTTTAGGGCCTCATGATTCTGTTGAGAATTTGAAGCAATAGCACAATCAAATTGAGCTGTATGGGTGAAACCACAGCCAAGTGCAATCTGTGAGCTGATCAGAGAGGATGGAGATGTTGGCACCGTGCAGTAGGTGAGAAGGTGAGAAGCCAAGCAGACAGCTGTGAGGGGAGTCCGGCTAAAAACTGCAGTTTCATCATTAATTTATTCCAGTTTTTGTTATGGCACAGTGTTCAAGGTTCTACTTTTTTGTTACACTGAGTGTGTCTTCTGCCCTCTGTCCACCCCTGACCAGCCTGGCCTTTTTGGGCACTGGAGGCAGCTGAAGATAAGACTCTGACTGGAAGAGAAAGCAGCACGGATCCTGCCGGTCACACGGGAGCCCGGAAGACGGAGTAGCCGGGCCCTGCAGGACCAACCGGCAGATGGCTGCCTCAGGATAATGACCAGGTGACATCTGCAGAGTGAACAAGTTATCAGGCTAAAAGACTCACCTTGACCCACCGGGGAAGCCAAGTTGCCCGTTCTGCACCTCCTCCTCCTCCTGCTATTCCCTCTGGTTATATCAGCAATCCAAGAAGTATAACAGAAGTTTATTGATTTACTAAGTTTCTTAACTCCTCCATCCCCTCTAAAAAAAAAAAAGAGGTGTGAGAATGTCTTGAAAAAACATTAACAGATTTTCTGTGGGTGTTTGAATTGAAATTCCTTCTATTCTCTGGAGAGCCTGTGACTAGACTGGGAGTAAATTAGTCTTTGAACCATTCCTCTTTTTTCTTTCTTGTTTGATTCTAACCAGAAAACTCTTAAAAACTCAGATTTGTTGTCAGACAAACAAGTCTCATGGAAACTGAATAATGAATAAGGTATTGCGGAACGAAAATAGTCTCGTTGCAGCAGCAAGCAAGATGAATTTGCTGTCTTTTTTTCCCATTTTCTGCTCCATGTTAGCACTGACGAGGGATTTTTTTTTTTTTAAAGGCAAAGCCTGCCTTGTCTAAAGACTAAAGGCGCATCGACGATGTGATGCTGTGCACAAAGGTCATCTTTTGACAGCTCTGAGATCATGAAAAGGTCACGTTCCCTGTGCCATTTGGAAAAGAGGCAGCATGATGCCAACCTGCCAATATAATTTTAGCATGTCTTTTTCATCTGAGTGTTAACACCAAACATTGTTTACTGAAAACTTTACCATTGCTGTATAGCCCCTGGCAAACTGAGGTTGGGGCTAAAGTTTGGAAAAACTTTAGAGAATGAATAGGAAAAGCAGTGCTGTTGAATGAAAACGAATGCAACACTGGCTGTGCATACATAGTATGATCTGTAACACCCTTACTTTCTCCTCTGGAAGCATAAAAGCACATACCAGCTGAAGGTTAAATTATATACATCAAGCTGCTGCCTTTACTTGTTTTCTCTCAGTTCTCTTGCTTATGCATCTGCCCAGTCATAGACACTGGACTCGTACGTAAAACTGAAGAAGCCATTATATCTCACATATCTCAGCCAGTTAAACCCATCTGCAGCCCAAATTGGAGCCAACGAAATCTTGTGACTGCATTCAAATGATGATGGATTGCATGGGGATTCTTTTCATCCATTTCACAAGAGCAGAGTCGAATGTAAATGATGCAGCGAGTGCACAAAGTACTGTAGTTCTCCTTAGCAAGATAAAGAGCTTTGTCGAGACGGGAACAGATTTATCTGCCCTGTAAACAGCAGATGTGGGTTGCTGTGGACAGCAAAAGTGATCTTACTTAGGTATCTTAGATATTGTAATTCAGAGAAAAAATAAAATATTCAGTATGTCCCACTGAATATTTAACAAGTTGTAGTTGTGTGTGTCTGTTTTTAACTATGCAGCTTATACACTTGTTTATTCCTTGAACAAGCTCAAGGAAGCAATGATGGAACCGAACCTTCACGCCCTGTTTAAAGAGTCCTAATGGATGTAAGTAGTAGTACACACCAGTTCTGTTCAACATTTTCATCCATTTAACAGCTGAAGTGCTGCTATTGAACAAATATCCACAGCTTGCATCGCCCATCCACTCTCTCAAGAACTCTGCTCATCATAGCGCACGATTGGCATCATTCACTGTCACACTATGAAGACGCTCAATGACTCTCAGAGTCTTCAGAGTCTCTAAGCTCTTACAGCTTATGCACACTGTTTAGGATGCATTTTCAAGTACTTAAACCACTTTCAGTTCTTGTTTATGGAACAAAAGGACACTTCTGGGGTTCCACTGATTTTTGTATTCAAGCTCGGTGTCTCAAGACTCCCTTAAACAGCTTTAAGTCTCAGACAATGCAAACTGCATTTACATAAACATCCGTGGTCACCTTTGAGAGTGGTCATGGTGGAATTGACTGCTTTGATGCTACAATAGGTGGAAGTTTGCCCAAGCTTTGAGTTTCAGGAGTAAAAGGCTGTAAATGCAAAATGTTACATCCAAAGAGCTCAAACCAAATTTGTATTTTTGTAGAGCTTGATTCAACCTGCTGGCAGTCAAAAATACACCCTTCAAGTACGTTATAATTGTATGCACTGTAGCTTTCTGGTGTATTCAAGGGCAAAGGGACGTTCCGTTTCTGCCAACTCCCCTCTCTGACATTCTCATACTTGAGCTAAACCACAGTCAGAGACAAATATAGTGAGGACCAGCTCTGTGATGATCTGGATCCTCTCCAGACCCATCCAAACAAAAATACTCTCTCATTACCTTCTCTGCAGGGATGTGCTGAGCAGCGCTCTGATCCACTGGCATGTTTCAATCTTTTTCTTTCACATTGCTCAGAACTGCTATTTTGCTTCTTTTGAGTATTTATTTAATTAGTCACACTTTACTTGATTATTTTAACCCATAACACACTGTCTTAGTTTGATTAAATCTCAACAGGTGCGCAATTGATAACGTATCCGCGCAGAAGAGAATACAATTCTGAGAGTTAGCTCAATCAGGATTTATGGAGCAGATCAGGAAACCATCACAGTGTTGTGATTCAACACTGCTTCAGCCAATAAACACACCTGTTGGTTTGTTGAGGCTCCATTAGAATCATTGAGTCAGTTTGAATCCTTTGGTGCAGTCATCACAACAGAAACTTAAGTAAACACACTCAGGCATGATCCAATGTGTAATGTTGACAGAGTTAACAAGTGTGCAGCATAAATGAATACCTCAATGAATCACTAGTGATTTATTGTAAAAGCTGCATTGAGTCTAGGTCTAAAGGGACAGGCTTGGAAAAAAAAACAACTTTTTAACAAGGGAAACCGCTGCATCAGGTAGGAATACTTTACACAAATCAATACAAAATGTCACTGGGAAAATCTAGGAGAAAAAAGAGTGCCAGTATTGACTTGACGTCTGACATATTCTATGTATATTTTTAGGTGACAGCTCAGGAGATATCTTAATCTTTGCTCAAGACCTTCAAATGTCAAGACTCATTTCTCTCTTCTCCCTTTGGAATGATTTCATTATGGTTGGAGAGATGACAGTTGTATCAATTATGCATAAGGTGAAGGTGTATGGAAGGCATGTATGCAAATCAAGTTCATCCAACGGATGGCAGTGAAGAAAAAGAAAATGATCATGTCATATCAGTCTATCCATCTATCTATCTATCTATCAATCTATACATTGTATTTAGATGTAAATGATGCAGACTCTATAAATAGCATGCACAGTGAAAACAGGTGTGAGTATAATTCGTATGTATGCAAGCAGAGGAGGATGGATGATCCTGTGGTATGTATCATTCCCTATACGTCCATATCCCACTCTTCTCCTAATCCTCCCTCTTTTTGTGGCTCACATACTGCACATCCTCACATCAACAGCTGGCAGGCGGAAAAAAAATGCTCATCTCTGGTTTACGCCCTATCAGGCCAAGGCAATATCTCCCCTCTTTCTCCCTGACTATGGAATGCAACACCACTTTTTTTTTTTTTCAAAAGCTATGTCATACATTTACAAATAACCTTTCCTATGAAGTCAAGGTGGAAGGAGTTTATTTATTTTCTGCCAGCACACAGCAATGCTGAATCCACAGAGTCACAGGATAATCGCGCAAGGGAATCTAGTCACTATTTCTGTATAAGTAAATTAAAATGAGATGCTCAGTAAATCAGCTTCTCGCTTGGAATCATAACTTTGAGCTCCAGTCCTTCAAATGAATGTGAAACATCTTAAAATATTTGCTCTGTGCATTCAGCACTCACATTTCCAAATCCATCCACTGGGAGGCAAAGTGGAGGCAATGATCTGGAAACCTGTCTCAAGCATTTAAACTCAAAGGGAGCCAAATGCTTTAAGTTAGCTCTGGTCTGAGTTCAGAAACAGCTGTGTGTTACATCAAAAGATGACGTAGTTATAGTTGTTAAAAGAAAGGAGAACATGCCTGTGAGGCATACAGGAAGACTGGTATACCTCAAAATAAGCAAAGGATCAGAAACTCGACTGATCTGTTGTTAGTCAAACAGGGAAGGACATAATACTTTCCTTTTAACAGTCAAATGCCATGATATACAATTTATATCATGTACAGTAAACCTTTAAAGCCTAAATGGTTATTGAGCAAGACATCTATCAAAAATTATTAAGTGGAACATTGCATTTAGAATATTATGGTAGTGTATATTGTCTTAAATGTACTGGCATACGATGGCAGACAACAGCACAATAAAAGTCAGTTATACTCTATCTGTTCACAAATTTGAGTAATGACTTTAGTTTTACTTTACGTTGCCATTAAGTATATAGTTTTAAGAGCTTATTTTTCCTCTTCAAACAGAATGTCGTTGAAAACCTCATGTTGCCGCCAGGGGGCGCAGCTCTCATTCCGGCCCAACGCTCAGCCGGAACACGACGTGGCAACTAGACTGTTCACTTCCTGTGTTTAGACTTGTACCGACATCCGTCTCACGCTGTCATATCTGAAGTCCGTCAAACCGGACATCCTCTGACATTTTTTTTTTTTTAATGTTATCATTTAGTTCATTTGTCCGGTAGGCATAAGCAGGACGTGAGGAGCAGGCTGCCGGGGGCTCAGCAGCCGGACAGGAGAGACCATGTCTGGGCTGCTCTTGGTGTTCCTCGGAGGGCTGCTGGAGGGCTGCAGCGGCGTCTCCGCCAACAGAGGAGGATATCCTTCCTTCACGGACGAAATCCCCTTCAAAATCACCTGGCCAGGCGCCGAATTCACAATGGTAGCCATGCTGCTTTTGTAACAGGTTTATTGTGACTGGAAAGACGTTGCTGTCATTTACAATGAGCCTGAACTACAAATGTCCTCAGAGTTACCATCTTCTTTCTTTTATACCCAACAGCCTGTTTCAGGTGCACTTTATAAGAAAGATGACTTTCTCATTATGACAACCACGGAGAAGGAGAAGTACAAATGTCTGCTGCCTTCCCTGACAGCTGGAGAAGAGGTGAGAAACTGTCCAGACTACTTTGAGAGTTTTACACTTAACAGAGTAAGCCATTAGTTCTTAAAAATTAAAAAAAAAAAAAAAAAAAAAAAAAAAAAATCAAATTCAATCACTGAATTGTCTTTGAAGTAAGCTCTCATAAACATTCAACATTTAAGACAGAACTAGTTACATATACAGTTACAAGATAGGTTTGGAGCCGGCTGGATTTCCATATCATTATGCATAAAATGTGCTAGGATCTTTATCAAAGTCACAAAAGAATGAGGTTGAAACAAGAAGTCAAAAAGCTTTATTTTTTCACCAGGTTATTGAATCTACCAAGCGGTACCTGACATGAATATTTAGTGCTGATCATTTCTCCTAAAGCCACTCAGAGTTTGGTGTTAGTTACATGACATTTAGACTTGCTTACAATACAAACAAAGTCTACCTTTCTCAAAAAAGGATTGATTTATGTGATCTCTGCCCTGATCACAGATGTCACAGGGCTTCAGATGAAGCTGAATAACTTTCCATAAAGCATTCCAGAAACACCACACTCAGACAAACTGATGCACAAGAGCGCGGGGTGTGTTCTTGACAAAGGAAGTAAACAAATCTAGTTGTAAAATCTAAGCACTTCTGCAGCTCTTTGAACCCTGTGTGTTCATTATAAATAAAAGAGAAGGATGAAGAGAGAATAGTGTTAATGAAGGAAGTCACAAGAGTGCAGAGGACCACGCAGGTTTTCAGCAACACCTGCAGGACAAAGTTCACTGGACAGATGACCAAAGTTGAACTTATAGCAGAAATGCTGAAGGTGACAGTTGGTTACATGTTTTGTTTTCGTCGTGAAGCTGAACAGAGAAGCCATATAGAAGCCTTACTGCCTGGATAACTCAGTCGCTGAAGGTTCAGTTTCTGTAGAATTATAAAAGAAAATTGTTTGGCAGTGGTCCAGGCATTGACACTTGGGAGATGTTGAGTTATGACACACGACAAAGAGCCAAAGCGCACAAGACAAAAAATATAAAATAAAAAGAAGAAGAAATTCTTGTTTAGAAATTTGTGGAGAGGGCTGTTCAGTCAGGTGTCCCCAGAAATGATTATGATCTGAAACCGTTTGTTCTAAGGAATGGTTCAGAAGTCATCCTCAACAATGTCTAAGTTTCATAATCAGCAACAGGAAACAGCTGGTAGATACTGTTACTGCTAATTTAGTCTTTTCGAAGAACTAAATTCAGGAGTTCACTTGCTTTTCTCTGGTTTGCGATGAATAAATAATCAATATCATCAGCAAAAAAATAAAATAAAATAAGCATTTGTCCTTTCTCACAGTGTCTATTGGGGGTTTTTCCAGGTAGCTCTGTGTTCAAACCAGCTCTTACATATATTGATATTAGGTCAAGATCAGACCACATTTTTATAGTATATAAACCTTTTCATAGTTTTTCTCACCTTTTGAGCATTGACATTTATTTGATGTCTCAGGATGATGATAAGGGCTACACTGGGCCTAGTCCAGGCGACCTGCTCGAGCCTCTGTTCAAACGAAGCAGCTGCTCCTACAGGGTGAGACGTTTCTACTTTCAGTAAAATTTCCAGTGAGAATGAAAATCAAAACTGAAACTAGCTTAAGTTTCAGTTAGAAATTTGTGCAGCGTTAGCAGACCATGACGGATAATTGTTCGCTCAAATTGCAGATCGAGTCGTACTGGACCTATGAAGTATGCCATGGGAAGCATGTAAGACAATATCATGAAGAGAAGGAGACTGGCCAGGTCAGTGGGTTCAGGGATTGAAGTGACATGACTGGGAAGCCAGCACATATTTCTGCATGAACCGATGGTGACCACATGTGTTTCAGCAGAAAATCAGTTTTCAAGAGTACTTCCTGGGGAATATGGCCCAGAAGAGCCAGTCAGCAGAAACAGGCAAGTTTTTTATGTGTGTGTGTGTGTGTGTGTGATTTCACTTTGTTATACATTATATGCATATAATTTGATTCTTATGCAAGATTTCTTTTTCTTTTCTTTTTTTTTTGGAAAGAGAGCGAAAATGCCAAAGCAGCACCAGAAGCAGAGGTAAGTAGCTACTGAAACTTCAGTATGCAACCAGAACTACTGCACAAGCTATTGATCATCATGTTTTGTTCCCCCTTTCCCATTATCCTTGCCTTTTCTCACTGGGTGCTTAGGTGGCCAGTAAAAACATTGAAGGCCAGCTGACCCCTTACTACTCATTGGAGATGGGAAATGGGACACCTTGTGTGCTGAAACAGAACAAGCCTCGCTCCACGTCTGTGTTGTATGTTTGTCATCCAGAGGCCAAGCATGAGATCTTGTCTGTCGCTGAGGTCACCACCTGTGAATATGAGGTTGTGGTGTTGACCCCTCTGCTGTGCGCACACCCCAAATACAGGTAGATCTGTTTTCAGGTCATTCCTCTGTGTCTTTGCTTTGATAAACTGAGGTATTTGCTTTCATCTCACCAAACCTAACACACATTTGTTGCAGGTTCAAGTCCTCCCCGGTGAACACCATCTACTGCCAGGCGCTGGCCGGCTCCCCACTGCGGCCTCAGCGACTTGCTCAGCTGGACAAGGAGCAGGAGGAGCAGCTCAGACCCCCTTTCAGCACCACCACTGACACCACAGAGGTGAGACCGTCACACAGAGACAGTTTTTCTTTTTTTATATATATATATATATATGAGCAAAATGACACGTCTCACATATGTCCTTCGACGTATCTCAGGAGGTGGTGACACCAGTCAGAGAGGAATCGTTCACCTCCACTCACAAACCCATGACTGTTGGAGGACATTCACAGGTCACCGTCGGCACCACTCACATTTCTCGATTGACAGATGACCAGCTGATCAAGGAGTTCCTCAGTGGCTCTTACTGTCTGCACGGGGTAAGGCATGTTTGTTTGTAAACATGTGAGTATTATTTCAATAATTATCTAATTATGTGATTGTGTGTTTTGTTTTTTTTTTGTAGGGTGTGGGTTGGTGGAAGTATGAATTTTGTTACGGAAAGCACGTCCATCAGTATCATGAGGTAAGAATCTATTCAATGTAAATTAGACAATACCTCATCATAGCTGGACAGAAAACTCGTAATTGCATATATTGGTGATTTTAATCATATAGATGAGGCTTTTAGTGGTATTACATTGCATTTGTTGTGTGATTTTAAAAATATCCCTTGGTATCCCAGGACAAAGAGCAAGGAAAGAACATTGTGGTGGTGGGGAACTGGAACGCAGAGGAGCACATTGACTGGGCCAAGAAGAACGTCGCCCGATCCTTCCAGCTCAAAGATCACGGAGTGCAGAAAGTCAAGTAGGCCATTTGTAATTCTAAACCTAATTGAAAATGAAATCACTGGTAATTTTTCTCTTCATTGACTTTTCTTTGTGCCTTGACAGGCTGGTTTCCCATTTCTATGGTCACGGGGATCTCTGTGATCTGACAGGAAAGCCCAGACAGGTCATCGTCAAGCTGAAGTGAGTAAATGTTGAGGGGGCAGGGGAGCAGCAATAATAGCCCTCTAAAACATTAACACGAGTCAGTTATACATCACTGTTACCCATTTGATTCACTCATATCATTTCTCTTTGCTCCGTCAGATGTAAGGAGTCAGAGTCTCCCCACGCCGTCACAGTCTATATGCTGGAGCCTCAGACGTGCCAGTACATTCTTGGGGTAAGTTTCCTTGAAGCCACAGTCACTTAGGAAAAAAAAAAGAAGAAGAAGCATGCTTAGCAGCAGTGTGATTTAGATGCGACACGCACTCTATCATTCAGACACTAATCCCCACTGACTACTTAGGGGGCTGTATGTAGAGGTTGATACTGTGCTCTCATATTGAAGAAACGCGCTTTCAGACACGATTGAGGTCATTTTCTCAGAGCTCTGAATGACTTAACCAGCCGTTTCTATTACACTGTTCCTGTTAAATATATTTACATTCAGTACACTATTTTGTTTTTTTAGTAATGAGAAAAGTCAAATGACCTGTTATTTGATGGAAGATACTTATTATATAATATTATATAATTGTAGTATAGATTCATAATTTCTTTTCCTAAGAAACTGATAAAAACAAGTCTGCCAATATCTTTAAATATTACTTTCATCAACTTGACCTTTATCCATTTTTCCTTGGCATTTTTCATGTTTGTGGCCATTGGATTTTACATTACAAAATGACAGTTCTTCAGAGAGCACCAGAAAATAATCAATTCCTATAGAGCCCACTATGTATTGGGGACTGAGTGAATTTGGAACACGGCCATTTAAACAAGTGTGAAGTGGCTAAGAGGGTTAGTGAGCAGTCATTCCAAGTGTCACAGCAACATAATTCACATTTTCTTTCCTTTTTTCACAACTGTTTGAAATCACCAACTTCAATAATAAATGATTATTTTCACTTGGATGTCCATATTTCTGTAGTCTGAAACATCAACCCAAGCATCTACAAAGTCTCTGCAGGCCACCTCTGGAACATTTTTGACTCTTAGCAGTGCAGTTGTCTTTTTCTAGATGTTTTTTCCTTAATCCCAATCTTTTTCCACTGAGCAATTTTCTCGGCTATTTGACTTGGTATCCACACAACATGATGACCACACGTCGGTCATGATGGTGATGAGGATCACTGGGCGTTTTTTCAAACCACAAACTGCATATTATGTGTACTATGTAGTATTTAATTTTATACCACGTATTACGTTCATCCATGGTGTGGAAAATGTTCTCTTATGAAAGGAAGTAGCATTGTACAAATGTCCATCATACTGGAAGAGTGAATGGTATGAAATACTGGTATATTGCAAATGAACCATTTCTAATACATAAACACTGGTTGTGTGTAGACAGTACGTCAGAGATAACTGGCACCACATTCAATGTACTTTTTTTTTCTCTTCCTATCCTCTCTAGGTTGAGTCTCCAGTTATATGCAGAATTCTTGACACAGCCGATGAACACGGACTTCTATCACTGTCCAATTAGACTGATGAGACCATATGACAACAGCGGGATGTGAAGGACAAGAGGACACTTATTAAAAAGAGAATTGTTTGATGGAAGAGACGGCCATACCACTTGTGCTGAAAGCCAAACCTGAGGTTTAACCTGATCCTGAGGCTGGACTTCATGTGGAGCCCCAACCCAGGCCCTGATCTGTGCAGCCACTGATGCTACATCAGTGGACTCCAGCAGGCTGAGAGCAGGAAGGGGGCTCACGCTTAACCCCACAGGGCCATGAAATTGTTGCCTCAACTTCATATCTGTGCTTCTTTTTGTGTCAATTGTAAACAAAGGAGTAATGATTCAGGGGTTTTGCAATCATCAGGGGAATCTACTCTGTTCATGGTGGTTTTATTGTTTCTAATGTCTGCATTTGCGTGTGTGAAATGAATGAGTAGCTGCTTGTCTGTGGCACTTTGTACTTACAGATATGACAAGAAAAGGCAAGTCTGAAGACTTTGCAGCAGGGAGAACATTTGCTCCACGAATTTACAAGATGAATGACTGTAACTTATGCATTAGAGAATGCCTGTGGAATAACAAAAGTGATTGTTTAAGATTTTGTATAAGTTTGTAGAATGTGCAGAATATCTGTGCATTCATTTAAAAGCTATTCTGTGGTTTTATGAAGATTCACACTGGGATTGTTAATGTTGCTGTATCACAGGGATGGGGGAAAAAATACATATGCAGCAAAGAATAAATATGAACCTTCATCTGTAGTGTTGCATTATGACGCGTGAAAAAAAAAATGCTATGACTGACAAATGACTGCATTATGCCAAAAATTCTTAACATTGTAAATCGATTCTTGTGTATCCCCATTATTTTTATAACAATGAACCTTAAGAGGAAAAAAGTCAAATGCTTCACCTCTGCAGGTGCCATAGTAAATTTAAGGCCACTAGAGGGTGCTGATTTTGTGTAGGGAACATTTATTGTGTTTAAAAATGCATGATGCTCACAAATACATTTTTCTTAATTAGCTTAAGTCCATCAAGGTGCATTGACATGCCGCTGACAGCCATATGTGGGGCTTTCGCAGAGTTTCATAGTAGTCTGGTGATGTAGCAGCTGGTGTGGGTGCTCTGAAACTTCAGCTGGAGAGGAGGCAAATCAGAGGCTGCTGTCCTGGGCTCCAGTGAAATCCTCCATAAATGTTGATTATCACGGTACATGCCTGCACACCATAGGGAAAGGTTCACGTGAAACTATCCATAAAAGCAAAAAAACTAGGTAAACACTTTTCATTTAAAAAAAAAAAAAAAAAAAAAGCTTATTTGTCACAGTTGCCAAGCTTATAACATTTCTATCTAATGCAGAAGAGAACAAAGGGTTAATACTGATTCCAAAAACATTAAAATGCTTGTTTTAATGCTCCTCCTTTGATTTAAAGCCATGATGAGGTTGCCCGAGTCTTTTGGTCTCTGTTTAGACTGAAGGAATGGGAATCTGGTGGACTGATGTGCTGTCAAAGTCTTGCAGTGCGTCTTGGTGAGTGTGGTAGTGCATCGCTACGTAAGACTTGGCAAAGGCAAATGTCTGAGAGCTGACCGGCTGCAGGCTGGTGGGGGAGCTGGGCCCCGCAGAGGGACTACTGTTGTATATACTGTAGTAGGGCTCAATGCGGGTATTGATTGGTGTAGAGCTACTTGGGAGACGAGGTTTGCGCACACCTGGGGCCCTTGGACTGCCGCCAACACTCCTTGGAGTGGCTTGGCCCACAAGCCTGGTCCACCAGCCTTCTCTGTGGCTTGGGTGACAGTACATATGCTGAGTTGGTCTCATGATGGGAAGATTTATTGCGGTTGACCTCCAGGCTTCCCTTCCCCATTGCATGCAGCCGAGTCTTTTGTTTCCAACAGAGAAAGCCCAATGCAGCCCACTGAATGCAGCACAGCACACGCCGGCGGAGGCCTGCACTGTTGCGCGAGTACACAAATGGATTAATGCCTGATTTAAGAAAAATGAGCACAAATCCGCACAGTTCAAACTGATAGTGTCCAAATGTACTTTTTGGAGACAAAACATCCTGCGCCAGTGAAAACCCCATTGGCAAACAGCAAAACAGCACAGAAAACACAATGACAACACAGGTTACAACAGCCTTAGAGTCTTTAGCTGTCGCCAAGTTGACAGAGGAGACCATCTGACAGCATGTGGCCCCTTGGGCTGCCCCTGGAACCGTAGGCTGATTGGTCCTAGTTATATAAGAGTGTGTCTGTACATTCTGGAGTTTGTTGTAAGTCTGGTTGCGATACAGAGAATGGGCCTTGAACCGCACACTGCATGGTCTCAAAGCCAGCAGCAATGAGAGGGGCAGGTGGATGTGGGCATGTGGCATCTACACTGACAATTGGACATTTCCTCACTTGTGCATTCTTTCTCAGAGTCCGAGCGATCATCAGATAGGACACAGACACCACAGCAACGCAAAAGGCAAAGTCTGCCAGGTAGACATACAACACAACCCTGGCTTGTCCATTTCCCAGGCCAAAGTGCGGCAAGCAGGGTCCATCTCTACGTGGGTAGGCTCGCATGGTAAGGAGAGCTGCCATGGTGAAGCTGGACGTCCACAGCAGGGCGGTGAGGGCCAACGTGCAGGGGAAGGAGGCGGTGCGGTTGGGCTGCTGCCCCAAAACCATGCGCAACCTGTGTAAAGCAATAACTGCAACCGTCTCCAGAGACATGATGATGAAGCCCGAGCTGGTCAAGTGGAAGGTGAAGCAGAAACTCTTTGAAACACCATCCCCTCCCCCTGCATCCAGGAAGAGAACCAGCGCAAACATGGGGGCGGTCACACAGCAAATGAACAAATCGCAGAAGGAGAGGTTGAGGATCATGAAGTCGAAGTTGGTGCGGAACTTGCGAAAAGCTGGGTCGAAAAAAGACAGGAACACCACAAGATTGCCATAAGAGCCCAGGAAGAAGATGAAAATGAGGAGGAAGGAGCAAAAGGTCAGAGTAGCAGTGTGGATCACAGCCCAACCTGAAGGGGTGTGTGTACCAGGTGTGCCATTGAAGGTGTGCTGTCTTGGCACATCCACCAGGTCTGATGGCAAAAGACTGGTGTTCATTGTACTGGTGGCAATTTACATGGATCCCACTGTCATCAGGTATTTCATTATTCCTCTACATGGAAGGAGCCCACGACGATCACAGTATCTGCTGCCTCCCCCATTGCTGTCGCCTTCGTAGAGTACTAGAAAGGATACAAAGACAGCCATCATTTATTGTGCCGATGATCATCATGAATGAAAGGCTGCAATACAGCATTAACTTGCAATTCACTGTAAAACAGATTTCATGAAAAGCTGTAAGCCGACATGGTAGAGACAACCTTCTACAATAGGCTTGTTGAATTTGGGGAAAAATGTGTCGTCCCCCCCCCCCACCCCTTCCCCATCTAAACACACAGCATCTGCTGAAATAAAGAGAAAATCCATGCACATCAATGTCTATGTACCTCGATTTAAAACTGCTTTAACAGTCTACACAAACAATTGAAAAAACAAAAAAAACAAAACAAAAATCATCATAGATCATACCACCTGTATTCGACTGTGCAGCCGTCATCACCATCTGATTACAGCCAGTCTTCATTTTAAAGCAGTACAATGGTACTGCAAGTGAACGCACCGCCGCTTTGGGGAACAATTTAAAAAGAAAAAAAAAACGTCATCAGCAGCAACTCATTCGAAGATGGGTAGTCTGTTGGCAATGAATCAATAAATTAATTTAACGAACGGATCCTTTTTCTTGGTGATGCATCCATTGTAGCAGAGGAGCGACGGCCGCTGGACGTGCGTTGAAAAATGAGCAGGCTATGAAGTCACTGTCTACGTATCTGAGCATGCGCAAGAGCACTGCGTTTAGGCGCTCCGTCTGTAAAAACTCACCTTACTGCTTCCCACTCACAATACAAACGGATATAATAACAAAAGCCACCTTTCAAGTGATTCTTCACCAGCACAGAATATAGGCCTAATAATGTTAATGACGAGAAAGCGTCAATTTTCTAACTTGAGTGATACCGCAGTAGACCCCCTTCCCCCCCCCCACTTTAAAGGGCTGAAATGCGTTGCGTCCAATAATTATACCCACTAATATATTTTTAATATAAATATATCTAGTATTACTAATACATTTTCTCCCACTTTTCATTCAGCGGTTCAGTTGCTAGGCGACAGAGTGGCGATTCTGAGCTAGTTAATATTTAAAACACGATCAGTAACAAGATAATCATCGTCCCACAACTAACATAATTGTAAACATACTTTTTAGACTATAAGCTATATATCAGTGCGTCTAAATATATCTGTAAAATAATGTAGATAAATAAAATCTAATCAAGTAATGTCGGAAATTCAATTAAAGAAAAACTCTCAAATTATGTTTTTGTAAACAATTTATTGTACTCTCTGAACAAGCAAACAGGATTTCTAAAAAAAAACAAACAAAAACCTGCAGTTTTGGCACTACACTATGTGTGAGGTACTAAATGCTTAGACTTGTTTGTCACCTGGAGAAAACATACACAAACCAAAGTAATGTAATGTCATTGCAATGGGTTCCAAGAAAAAGTCAAATATAAATGTAAGAGGGAAAGTTCTCAATTATGAACAGATAATTTGGCCTCTCTCTCTCTTTTTTTTTTTTTGCATCTTGCACCAAGACAGATGACACTCATCCAGCTGTGCTGAACTCTTCTCAACAGATGCATCACACAGCACAGTAGTGGGGAGCTCAAACTCTCCCTTGCTTTGCAAGACTACTGTAGATGAAAACAGGCTCATTTGTGAACAGCTAAGCAACCTACATAAACTCATATAGACTAAATGATAAAATAAAACTCAGCACTTCAAAAAGAGAAAAGAAAAAGTAAATAAATAATAGAGTTTGTGCATATTTGCTATACCATGACATATACATACATGATGCATATTATCATATATAGATCAAACAACCACACAAACATTGTGTGTTGCAAGTTTAAGTCTAACCTCAAGAGACATCTTATTAATAGCCAATTCTGCATGGGTTGCTGCAAACACTTCACTGCTGGAATATGGTGATGGGTATGTCCTGCTTTGGACATTGTCATTGTTCATGGTGGATACCTGGGAAAAATCCTGAGAAAAGTGTGGGACACCAGCAGACGTCTTCAAGCATCCCATAAACACACACGCACACACACACACACACACACTCGTGTACATGCATACAAACAAGCCAAGAAGAAAAGGAGAAAAAAAATCTGTACAGTAATGGTACAAACTGCAGGTCATTCCTCCCTGCCTTGATTGATCCTTAAATATTAAGTATAGTAGAAATGTTAATGAGCTAAATACATAAATACACAACATTTCAATCCTTCTGAGTGGCACAAATCAGCGTGCCACTTGTCTTCTTCCAGGTCTACGAGGATGCTGTGTTTCTCATCAGTCAGGAACGGGGTTCTCCTCCACAGTGTAAGCTGGTGTCTGTGCAATCTGGGGCTGTCCCAAACTGAAGAAGGGAAACACAATCATAAGAGTAAAAAGGTAGTTCAAGAAGCTGTTTAACCTCAGAAATGATCCCTTGAAGCAGTTTTGTAATTCTTTGCTGGATATTAATGGTATCCAGCAATGAAAAACTTCTTCGACTTTGTTTATGAACACATTTATGTTTCAGCACAAGTGTAAAAATGAAAGCATTACCTGGTTTTAGGCATAGTAACAGGGGGAGACCAACAGGTCAGTGAGGACCAGCAGCTGATCATCTGTGAACTGCTGCTTATGCTGCTGCCAATTATCGTGGTGAGTCCGTCGGAAGTTTGACAGCGTTTTCTTTACAGTCATCTGAAGGCAGATAATGGAAATTATGCCATTATATTATCATTTTTGGACATTCAACCCATACAAGATAACCAACAGGTGATTGCACTTACTTCAATGGGTTGTGTGTCATTGAGGTGAGCACTCAGATCCATCAATAGCTGGGGCATCCAGGTGGGAACGTCATATGGGCTGGAGAGAATACAAGCGCTCAACCCAAGCACACCGGCATGTCGACGCACCAGGTCTACAAAGGCATAGTAGAAGGAATTTAACTGGTCAGAGCAAACTGTACACTGTGTGCCATCTATTTTTGATTTGGTAAAACATTGAATCATTTGGAGTTCCTTACCAGCAGAGGGTATGGTGTCTACTACAGAACCAAGCTCTCTTTTCCTCTTCTTAGGCAAACGTGTTTTGCAAAGAGCCTCAAAATGTGCCTGCATGGGGGCATCCATGGACAGGAAATTGCACTGAAGAAAGCCACTGAGTGTAGTGGCAGCCATTTCTCGTACCTAGGAAGCAAAGAACAGGAGATGGGATGTTCAAGAGTACTAGCATCACCTAGAGAACATAGATTTAAAAAAAAATTATTTCTTTGAAGAGATTACTTCAGGTAACTTCAGGACCACAAGTGTCTAATAACTTGGAATTTACACCACTGATAAGAAAGTTGGATTAAGGCTCAAGACCCTTTCACACCTACAGACTTTAGTTCACTCATTTGAGTTTGCTTTCCCACTTGGTGCAGTTCCTTTCAGCCAAAAAGACGTGGCCTTGATTTTTAATTAAATGGCTAACTCTGGTGCCTTTTTCTGAATGAGAATGCATACCGAACCAATCCAGGACCAAAAGCCTAGAACTGCCGATTTCATGTATTAGATTAAGTGTAGACTATAGTTTCCGTGTGATTAACGCCGCTAAATTAAATGGTTTACAGTTTGGTATCATTAATGAACACAAAATCCTGTACTGTTCTGTTAATGCGCTTTCAGCTACTTGAATGCATTAAAGCAACTCCACACCTGTAGCTCCACTTGTTCACTAGTATGACACCTAGTAGGCAGAAGTTCAACATATCACATAGGACAAACAGTACACCAGTATATTCTGATTTTTTGAAGCCAAACTATCAGCAGGAAGCCCTTGCAAAGTCCCATTTATGAAAAAACAATGTACTGAAGAGGTTCCAAATATGCTCTGATTAGTCCTTGTGTGAAAAGGACCCAAACCAAGTTGAAAACACGACGAGTTAGCAAACATTTTAGGTGATTCAGACCGGAGAATACAAACTTAGTGTGTGAAAGCACCCTTGTGTGTGAATTCACCACTGGTGCTTATCATCTTTAAATTAACGTATTAACAACCTTTAGCCTTTTCACTGTAAACTTGCATGCAGTCTTTTTAAAGTAATAATTATTTGCAAGAGATACAAATTTTATATTCTTCAATTTTCAAAACAAAACGTAATGCTACTCTGGAAGTGAAGCATCCATCTTGGCTAAAAGAAACTCACCCATCTCATGCAGCGAATTTAACTAGAATATTGTTGATATGATATATTTTATTAATATTTAAATATGGTAATACATTTAGAATATGATGAAAAAAAATGAGTAACATGGTATCTGGAATCTTTGGTCATAGTGTTGCTCAAACTCAAAACCAGAAAGCTAATCCTATAATCTGGCCTTCATGGCAGTCATAGAAGCTACCAGAGTACCGTGAAAATGGTGCCATTTCTATCCATTAAGTGGCAGCATCAGTCAACTATTTTGCATTTGGGGCTTTTTCCAGATACGACCACTTCTGGTAAAGAAAGCAACAAGCAATACAGATAATTTATTTTTACTACCTTCAAACGACTATGTGGTGTAAACTACTGCAAGTGCTGCGTAGTTTACACCACATCACTCCACACCAAAGAAACTACACTTCAATCCCTTCACAGATGACGTCATGTGGGCAAAGTGGCTGAAAGACCTCTGCGCAGAGATGATAGAAGGCACTGATTCTGCGTGAAGGGAGGTCAAAACAGGGAAGAATGTCGATGTGCTGAACCTCACAAGAAATTCCCATAATTTTGACAAGGAAAAGATCAGCACTGATGACTACATGAGTCATGATCCCATTTACTTTACCTGAAATAACCGAGGGAGGCCAGTCGTGTGGGGATGACTGGAAAGGCAGAGATCTGCAAAGCCCCAGAAGATTGAGTTCTGCCACCTAACATGCCATGTTCCACGGTACTCAGGTAGTATCTTTTGTTACTTCCTCATACAAATACTTAAGCTCGAGCCTTTTATAAAGAAGCTTGTGTTGCATTATGAAACACGTTTTATAGCAAGAACACCATGAGGCACAAAGTTAGACGAGTCACTAGTGTGCCCGTCGCCTTTCCAGTCCTCTCCTTACTCTTACAATCTTTGTCTCTACTCCTTCCCTCTCTTGTCCTCCTTCAATTTGAACATTATCTCCATAGCAACAGATTACTGCAGCTAGCGGTTTCCATAGAAACAGCAAGACGACTGGAGGGAGGGAAGGGAATAGAGAGCCAGGTCTAGAAGGAGAGTGCTGAATCACTAAAGTGAAGCTGAGCGAGTGCCTGCTAGCATAAACAAGCATGTACAGGCCAATAGCTTGGTGAATATTATATAATCAGACTGCTGTATGTTTGCCCATCTCCCGGCTGTCTTCCAGTTATGGTTTATACTGCACCATAAGGTTATACTGTTGACTTGACATTTTGAATGATTTTAACCTCTGAACTATTGTGAATGAATGTCTGGTATTACCTCGAGCTGCTCGTCCTCCAGCAGTTTTATCACCACTCCCCGCACATCATTTACTGCTTTCTGATCACTCATGAATGTGAACAGGTTGTAAAAAACCATGATCTGGAGGTATGTGAGCACTGTGTAACGAGCATGCCAAGAGCCGCTGCCAGCAATCTGTAACACACATCAACAATCAAATCACACATCAGTAACATACTGTTTCACAAGAGGAACAACCTGTGCCCTGCATCACTGTATATTTATATCTGCTTCTGTTATTCTTATTTTTCTTCATTTTCCTGGTGAAACACATTTTGCTCATATTTCTACCAGTTGTTCCCGCTAAATGTGAACCTTTAAAGAATAGACAATTGTCTAAGCATCTCTGTCTGTGAAAAAAAGGACAACTCATGTGAAGCAACAAGTGGAATAATTAATAGCTTTCAGATGAATCACCTCTTTCAGGACAGCGAGGACCATGGGGATCTGCTCTGTGTAAAGGAGGCCCTGGGACATCAGGGACAGACAGGTCTTGGCATCCTTTTTAAGTTCATCGTAACTGTCATCATTTTCAACTGGAGCAATCTGGAACAGACGACAGGAATTAGGCTATAAAGGATAGTTCCTTCGTGGTGCACACATGATGAGAAGAATAAAAAAAGTTGCAAGTAATGAGGGTAGCAGATTAAGGCTATGAATGAATGAGTATTTCACCTTGAAGAGCAGAGGAAGCAGCCGTAGTTGTTCTGGTACAGCAGTGGTGAAAGAGCGACCAGCACTTGCAATCAGCCACTTTAGTACTGCAGACAGGAAAATTAAAGAATGTTTTAGTTGCACTGAATGTGGGTGTTCGTCATGAAGACATTAATTTTCTGTCAAAATTAACTCTAACTTCTTTATAGCATTTATGCCATAGCCAGTTAGTCTCTGAGAGGGCACGATTTTGGGGATTGATCATCCCACCTGTTTTGAGCAACTTGATTGCCTGAGTCCTCTCATCCTGCTCTCCCACTTCATTTTCCTCAACCACATGGTTTTGAATTTCCTCGTCCCCCTCTGTTAAGGGCTTCAGCTGCAACAGAATCCGTTCTGTGAAGTCTGAGATGCGTGGGGAGGTAGTTGGCTGAGTGAATGGCAAGTTGACATCAATCATGAAGATGTACGTGAGCACGCTGAAAGCACACCAAACCAAAACAAATCAGGACTTCACAAGACAAAAGTATACACAGAGTAAAATAAATCGTTTGTGAGTAATATCCCAACTATGTGTAGTTGGAGTGTAAAACAAGACCTTACCTGCCGATGCGTTCTCTTACATTCTTGTACACCTGAGTGAGTTTGGGTTCCAGGTACTGTAACAATCTGTGTAAAAGTTCCTGGTACACGCCACTCCTGCTGAGCTAAACCTCCTTGCAGCACATAGAGACGACTGGACAAGAAGGAAGAAGGAAAAACATGATCATGACAATTTGCCTGGCTCACTCACCCTCCCATTCACCCCCCCCCCAAATAAATAAATAAATCAATAAATAAAAGAAAGAAAAAAAAAGTGGCAGTCAAGACAGCAACCTCTCTACTCACCAGGCATCTACAAAAGAGCCCCCCTCGCCATTGACTGGAGACTCCATTAGCATCTCAAATAGCCAGTGAAGCTTGCGTGGATCTCTACTCTCCTATTAAAGGCAGAAACAAACAGCTATTTATGAAGAACAGGTAAATAAGTTAGGATAATGGGGGAAAAAAAAAAAAAAAAATAAAATTAACTTACACATGCTGTTGCAATGCAGGTACCCCAATCTGCATACGTCTCTATTGTGATGTTTGACAGGGCAGTACGAAGCAAAGGACACAACAGCTCCCAAAGGCTCTCAACCTGTCAAGAACCACGTAGACGCATCAACATTTTTTCTAAATCTAGGGATAAAGTAGTTACTAGAACAAGTATCCCTCACTATCTAGACTACTTGAGTAGAACCTCAAATACTGTACAGAAAACATCTAGAAGTTACATTTGAAATCTTTTTGAAAAGTTGAATAAAAATCGGAAAGCTCCAAAAAAGACCAAAATGAATAGGGGATATTAGAGGACTTTACTTTTTTTTCCTCCCATATCTGTACCTTTGAGAAGCTCCAGTGCTTGCAGCCTCTGATCAAACCGGAGATAATCTCAGCAACACAGCGCTGTTTGCTCTCATGTGATTCTGCCACCAGGCGTTCCATGTGTGGCCGCAACAGAGGTAGAAAGACATCACCAAAATTACGGAACAATCCCTGGAAGAGCAAAGAAGGATATTAGTCTCCGATTATTCACTACATTCTTATCTCACTGTTTGACTCTATAGTCATGGACATCTCACCTTAAACAAGCAGAATCTGCGAGGGCTGAACTTGTCTTTGCCCTTCCGGTCCTCAAGAGAGAGAAACTCAATGAACTGGTTAATGAACACTGGGTCTGCAAAATGGTCAAAGATGATTTGCTCCCGCTGTATGGAAATGCAAAAAGAATTGCCATTATTACCTAGAGTTTGCTTGATTTTACACAATTGTATGCAATATATCATTGTAGTGCACAAACCTCGGTCATTTCCTCTCTGCTCAGGTTCTGTTTGGGCTGCTCGTCTTCAGGTGAATACATCATCAGTTTTCTAAAGATCAAGATATGGGTGATGAAAAAATAAATAAATTTGGAGATGCTGTTTGACAAATGCCAGGAGAAATACAGGTATCATATGATGTGAACCTTGGCCAGCAGTAGTATCCCCAGTGAGTCTTTTCCACAAACACACACTGATCCCAGTCTTGCTGTCTGTGTGCGGCAGGTTGCTGCTATTATACTGGAGCCACTTGTTGTCTGGACGGTCCCCTGCTATTATCTTATTGTGCTCCACCATCCCACCTACCCAGAACAGCAATTAACAAAATGTAAAACGATCTTTAAAAACATGAAACAAAATGAAAACTAGACAGGAAAAAAAAGATTATTCTTACAAAGCTTAGAGGGGCTGACTGGGACTTTCTTATGAAGTCTCTTTATCTGTTTCATGATCCCAGCCACAGCTGATATTGCCACCTAATGGAGAAAATGAGCCATTTCAAACAAATGTCCAAGAAAAGACTCCGCTTACAGTTGTACTCCTGCATGTCTCCTTGATTATGCATGCCATACCTTACGGACATAGAGAGAATCATGGTTGAGGTTCTTCACAAAGAATGTTACCGCTGGAGGTGGGAGCTGGTGGTCATCTCTCAACAGCAAAGACAGGAAGCCAATTGCAATGTGCTCAAACTTCCAAGGCCTGTAATGTTTAAAACAAACAAACAAAAAAAAAAAAAAGTATATCACAATCAGCTGTGAATAAACATAAAAATCAATTTATTAAGTATACATTAAATAAACCTACATGTTCCTGTTGCTGAGACAAAGCAGCAGATCACCAATGAGTTGTTTGTATTTCCTAAAAAAGAAAAACAGCGGTATTTCAATCAATTACATAAAGAAAAAAAGACTGGAACATATATGACTTTGCTTAAAGTCTATCAGTGGTATGCAAACACATCAATTTAACATAAGAATTACGTATTAACATTCTGACATTTGAAAAGGTTGTTACGTGAGGAAGAGGAGCTGTGAGCTCCGAGGCTGTTAGTCTGGTGGTGTACTTGTTGTAAAACTCACTCAACAGACTCAGAATTCTTGAGCATCAGTCTCTTTAGACCTTCTGCTGCTTCATCCTCAGCAGGCACAGGTTCTGCAGGAGTTGGATTTCCTGTAGTCATAAGTTCCTTCGCCACAGCACAACACTCATCAGGGATCTAAAGGGATGAAAATGCACGGATAAAAAAAATGTATATACAGAATGCATATGTTTTCATACACTGTAAAGTTTTCCAGATTTTAAAAGAAGTCAATTTATATTTTCCCTCAAACTGTATCGAAATCTCCACAATGTCAAAGCAAAAGCTTTTGCACATAAATATTATTCAGTTTAGCTGGGTGTGTACTTGATTAAAGCCTGCTTTTAGGGCTTAATCTGGAATTTTCATTAAAGTAGAAAATTCCTACATTTTCAATAGAGAATACAAAGGAATCCTCCAGTTTAAAAATTCCAAAGTGTGAATTGCTGATCTTACCATTATAGATTAGCAGAAATCTCAGTTATTTTGTCTTCAATTATGCATTTGTGAATGTGTTTTTAGTGTTGAACTCACGGAGAAGTCAATGCCAATAGTCTCATACTGGCGATGAATTTTATCCGCAAGGTCATCAAAGAGTCGCACAATGGAGGGCTTCTCCAGAGACATGGCTGAACTGAGGCCTGAGCGAACAATCGCAGGCCACGTCAGAGCAATACACTCCCAGTCATGCAGATTAGCTAGGCACACTCCACTGTGGTTCCCCAGAAGGCAGTATAAAGCACCCTGGAAACATCCAGATATAACATCCAGAGAAATTAAAATTAATACATCTAAAAAGAAAAAAAAAAAAAGCACGAAAAGATTGACTGTTTTCAAGCTTCTATGGCAAAGAGAGGCCTGTCGTACTTTGAACTGCTGTTGAGTGACACTGCTGTTGTCTGGGTTGAGAAACTCAAGGACGTGTGGAATCAGATCTCTGCAGCAGAAATTGTAGGTTCCCAGTGCGGTGAACAACACATTTTGAGCTCTGCTGCGTACCTGGAGGGGATGATTTAAAAAAAAATAAAATAAAATAACAGGGTATAAATAAAAACAGTCTTAAAATGTTGATAATGGTTTGGTGTCTTGTGACGCTCACTTGACTATACGTGCTTGTGGAAAGTCTCAACAGATCTCTCATCAACTCCTGGTGAATGCTCCTGTACTGACATCCTTCCACTGTCAGTTTTCTCAGCTGATAAAAGGCAAAGATTTAAAGTTATCAATTATATATACACAATTATACCCAAAGAAACAATTTCTCAATGCTGGACTTACCTCATGCTGGAGCATAACTCTGTCAATTAGCAGAGCTCTGATGTGCCGTTTTCTGCCATAAAGCTGTCGACACAACATCAAGGCATTAAGCAGTTTGAACTCACCACCAGTGCATAAAATCAATGTTAATATCAAATCTTAAGTAACTTTTGATGTAACAAGGGAATTGCTTCAACCCCCCCCCATCCCCCCCTCCCCAGATAACAACAATGGAAAAGTAGTGGAGCCCAATAAAATTTCTTACTCTGTTTTCCATTGATTTCTTCACAAGGTTGAAACTCTTCCAGCGGGAGTCAAACTCATGCTTGTGAGAACCTTTAAAGTGCAGAAGTTCGCTGATAATCTGAAAAGTATCAGAAAATAGTATCAGTGGGATAGTGTTGGGAACTGAATGAGCACATCAAATGTTGGCCCTCATCTGTTAAACTACAAAAGTGACCCAGTTTGAAGTTCATAATAAGGAATGTGCACACATCTTTTCACATAGGATATAAGAAATTAACTGTGCTCCACTGTGACTTAAAAAAAGTTTATCATTTAAATAAGTGTCGTGGCTATCATTTTACTGTCTACCCACCTTGATGATGGAGAAGAGAGACTTTGTGTCATCTTCAGAGTGCTCCAGGATATAATCTGAAAGCAAGGGAAAAGGAATTTAGAAGACATGACAGAGAACTAAAGCATACTGTGATGATACTGTAATGATGCGTAAACTGTAAATGTAATAACTAGTTGTAGCAAAAATAATACTAATAATATCACTATTACTACTACTAACAATAATATTATTATCTGTTTTATAGCTTAAAACTCGGGTGGGTGAAGTTGA
The DNA here is from genome assembly GCA_018398805.1 of Hirundichthys speculiger. NCBI lineage: Eukaryota > Metazoa > Chordata > Actinopteri > Beloniformes > Exocoetidae > Hirundichthys > Hirundichthys speculiger. Next base: position 2,538,808 of record JAGFBZ010000855.1, on the reverse strand, counting down.
AGTGGGTGAACACATACGGAGCAGCTGTCTCATCACACTACAGATAGCATCTCTGTAGTTCTCTCGGGTTTCATCTGTGGATGCAGAAAATATTACAGGGTAAAGAATTCTGCCACTGGCCCTTCAACATTTATTGTATAAACTATCCTCCATTTTTTCAAGAGTTATGTACCATACTCCATTCCTGTATACAGGGTGGTCTCATCCAGATTCACCATGCTATGAACCCTGTTAAAAAAAAAAAAAAGAAAAGAATGTTCAAAGGCAATCATCAAAGTTTTTTCTTACTTCAGGATTGCTACCAAATTGAAAATTCAATAGACCTTGCATCAACACACTAAGTGAAAAGAAAAAGTCCCCACAACCCCCCCCCAACAAAAATCTGTTATGTGAATGAATCTGCTCACAGTCCAGTGATGGGCTCTCCTTTCAGTGGTGGCATCAGACTGCCTGCTCCCAGAAGACAGTGTTGAATAATGGTGAGGCTCTGTAAGGACGTCATCTCTGAAAACACAAAATAACCACCACATGGACATCATTCATCCGAAATACATAGAACATGAATAAATACATTTAAAAACCGGAGTTCTTGCAGAAGAGAAATTTCTGCAGGAAGCCCAGAGAAGGATTCCAAGTTCCTGACCTGCTCATGTCCTGTTCTCCTTTTGCAAATATCTGCAGACGCTGCAGTTCAGGTTGGAGGAACAGGTCCAGTAAATAAAAAGCCAATGACATTTCCTCAACCCTGGGAACATGCCACCGGATATCCAAGTTCCACAGGTCACCAGGTCGACCCCAGTCCTAATAACGGAAAATAATGTGAAGCAACCATTTACTTTACTATTGATACTTTCAAACCAGTTAAATAAGAGACGGTGGTTAAATGGATTTTAAAAACAGGAATTGCAATACTATTGTGTAAATTTTTCTCTATAACACTACCAATTTGTTTTGTTTATTCAATGAAATAGATTTTTATTGACAGAACAGATAATAATTGAGATCACTTTTTGGATGTTTGGTAGTGGAAGAGATAATATCTAATTAAACTTGATATGCTCCAAAGAAACTAATCAATTTAAAGTCAAAATGATCTAATATTTCCATGAAATGGTAAAATGTCTCAGTTTTAACATATGATGTGTTCTTTATGTTCAACTGGAAATGACATATGGGTTTATGAGATTTGCAAATCATTGCATTCTGTTTTAATTTAGGTTTTACACTGCATTCCAACCTTTTTGGAATGGGAGTTGTACAATTACACCTGATAGGGATTTGGAAGATTGGCATAAATATGATAAACATTGCTGGGCATTAGAATTAAAAGACACGACACTGATATGAGTCAGTTTCTGTATTTTACAAGCAACATAGATACCTTGATGGGGAGGTAGTCACTGACTGGTTGATGGAAGCCTCCTGGCACACTGCAATACTCTGTGGGGTAGATGAGGGCAGTAGACCGAAGGATGTGGTGCAGCAGGTTGCAAGCAAGTATGTAGCCCTGCTTACACTTGAGGTGGAGTGTCAACTGCAGAATCTGGACTAGCTCAGAACGATAAGGCAAGATCTTGTCACCATCCACCCGAGAGACCTGCAGTACGAAAGGCAAAAAAGAGAAAAATATTGTTAGAGCACAGAATTTAGACAGGATGGGCTGGAAATACACAGATTAAGTGAGTTAATTCACCTCAGAAAGCAGCTGTAGATTCCACAAGAACTCCTTGTCCAGCTCTTCTTCATTCAACACTTCTTCATCTTAAAAAAAAAAAAAAAAAGTTTACATCGGGCTCAGTGGGGTAAAATGTGAGTCACACATTTCTAAATCTGTTCTTATGTCTTCTACTGTATCTTGATCACTTACTCATAGCAATTTGGTTTATGGCATTGCAGCAGTGTGGCACAAACATCTTGAGTGACTCCGCAGGATGACACTGAAAATAGAAATACAGTGGGGATGAAAATAGGAAATTAAAAACATAACATAAGATGTGCTGGCCTTAAACGAAAAGACTTACCTTAGCAGTGGCTCGACACATGTCTGCTACCATTCTCCCAGCTACACGTGTCTCAAAGATGTTGGTGGTTGCAAAGTTGAACACCTTTTCCAGAGCCACCTATTGAAACATTGAACCAATTTCAAATACATATAAGTGTATATATTTAAAGCAAAGATATGTATATGTAAAAACAAAAAAATCCAGATATTGGACATTCGGCTCAACTTTTGTTTTTAAGTTTAGAAATTCAGTTTAGAAATTCTGTAACTTCTAATTAAATATGGGTTTGTCGTGCCTGGGATCAACTTCATAACTTTAACCTACTTATAATTATAGGCGATAAAGTAATAAAGAGCTACATGGAAGCACGCTCAAGTTAAAGGTGTCTCAAAATCTAGACCCTCATGATAAGGAAAGCTAAAACAATATATATCTTCACAGCACTACTTTCAAATAAACATGAGAGAATGAAAGTTGTGGACCTTAAAGATATCCAAGGAGCATTGTGTGAGGATGGTGCTAAAAGTGGAGGACAGCCCGAGCTCTACGAGACTCTCCAGATGAGTCATTTTCTCCAGTTTCTGTTTCTTCTCGAGTTTGTTCAAGAGTGCTGCTGTCTATCAAGGCAAAGCATCTGTCAAAAACAAAAACCCACAAAGTTAAAATGGTAATTATTGAAAACGCTGATGGTTTTAAATAATGCATCAAATTTGATATTTCAACATCATATCAAGTAATCAAATTAATTTTCATAACATATTTGTCTTAATTCTCTCTTTTAGGTGATACTCTTATGGAGTTTATGGATGGGAATGTAAATGTATTGCAAAAACAGAAAATGGTCACATCAACACAATATAATGAGATTTAAAATATTTTGACAAGTATTCTATTGCAGGTGTAAATTTTGTTGACTGAGCAAGTGAAACAACATCATTACCACTATATCTGCTGAAAGCTGCAAATTTAGTATTACATCTAAATTATATTTTAGACCTAAATTATTTACCTGTCCATAAACTGAAGCACAAAGTCTTCAAACTCAGCAGAAGCAGAGCACATTTCTCGTTCCACCTAAGAATCACACCAAAAATATGATGTTTTTTTGCACGGACCATGTAACAGCTTTGATTCAGTTACTAGAACAAGTGAAACTAATTCACCTCTGTCAAGTCAGTTCTTTCATGCAGGGCAGACGAACAGTCCACCAAAGGCACAAGAGTCACAAATGTAGCAATAAACTGGAATGTTATCTGTAAGATATAACAGGAATTATGTTTTTTTTGTCAGAACGAAGCAGTTAATTATTCTGTGTACTCTAATGATGCAGATAGAAAACAAAAGAGCAGTGGAGCGCACCATGCACTTGCTGAAGTCGTTTGGGTCCACGCCTGGCAGAGCCCTCATAAGCAGGGGCAGCATGTGAGTAGGCCCCTCAGGAAAGCGCTGCTCACCTGACACTAGGCTCCGTGCCACACCAATCATGCAGCTCAGAGTGGCTGTCAGCTGGTGGGGCTCTGTTAGGGTCTCCAGAGCAGGATATGTTCTACAGTGGGCATAGAGAACAATAGGTCCTTTCTCTTCTTTTTTCTTTTTTTTTTTTAAACAATAGCCTTCTCCTTTAAAGTGGAACTCTAGCAATGGTGATCAAAATCACTGAAGCTGAATATCTGCCACAATTCTGTTTTCTTTAGGTGTACAATACAAACTTACTTCTCGAGGACAGGGGGGATGACCAACTCAGGCCTCATCAGAGCAAGGTTTTGCAGGGCCTGGGCTGCATCGAGACTGCCCGTCTTGCTGAACATGGCCAGCAAAACTGGCTGCATCATACTCTGAACAAAGTCTGTGATATCCTCCTCTGTTAGCTTGTGACTGTCTGGTATTGGTGTTAGCCATGAGGGCTTTCTGTAACGCTCTCTGTGAAGCCGCCGAACCACACTGGCTGGAAGGCGTTGAAGTAGCTTCATTAGCTTCATCTGGACATGAGAACAAAGGCACAGAAAGACAGATACATAACAAAGGGGTGACAGATGTGGACAGTGTAGCTCCATATACAGATGGAGATAGAGGGTTTTGGGGTATCTAGAGACACAGATGACATCACGGACATACAGACAAAAAAATCAATACAACATAAACATTATCTATTTATCTATTTTGTGTTTGTTTTCGTCTTTTTCTTTAATAATGGGAAGTAAAATAAGATGTGTTTCATAAATGAAAAATCAAAAGGAAAAGAAGAAGAACTATTCATTAGACTTTTCTTCCAGTGAATGGCTTAACAGAAGCTTGTTGTTAAACACTGTTTACATGTATCATCACAGCTATCTGGTATAACATCACATATTTGTCCAACCAACAGCCTCAAATACACAACCCCCACTTCCCAAAAATAAAGGTTTGTGTATGAGGCAATGCGCTGCTTCAAATCAAGTACAAGGGATCCTCTAAACAGAAAGGCATGTGACTGTGGTGCCAGTGACCTTTAATAGCACCACAATCATCTCACTCACATGCCCTGCTGTTATTTATGAACTAGTTACCAATATAAAACTAGATGGCCAATAACTAGGAAGCATCCAAAAGAACGACAACACGAGTATGAGTTCCATCACTGTGTCAACATGATATTGGGATTATAGCTGAAACCAGATAGAGTGATGTGCGTAAACCCACTGGAAGCAGACAAAACATCAGTATTTACAGGATGTACAGAGATTAAATTTATTTTCTCCCTCAGTTTATTTTTTTCCTCACAGTTTTCATAATTGTAACACTACTGAGCCTCGGAGTGGGAAAAAGTAATTCTCATGCTCAGGATATTGAAAATAATCAAATTTGTTTTCTTTTTCTTTTTTGTAATTGTTTTATCCAACTTAATCACAAAATACTATGCCAGTTGTTGTAGTTTCACTTTTGGTCAATTTTTGGCTCAATTTTGTTTTATCTGTAAACATCTAGGAAGTCTGGAGTGGATGGGCTTAGGGTTGAAAAACATGCCATTGATATCCATGACCCAGTCTGACTTTGTAGCATTAATAGAATGGAAAAGGAAACCTTGGCCCATATTTCAGATGGCTGGACATCCTAAAGCTCAGAACTCAGGTCATCCTAACTCGAGGCATTATCGTTTTATTATACTGATTATAGCTACTTGGTTCCCAGATTGAGGTGCCACAAACATCTGATCCTATTTTCTCACTAAAAGACGATGATGGTTATCTGTCAGTTATCTTGACACACAAAAGTAAAAGTCTATAAACTGTATTTACGGAGGGCAGAGTATTTCCGGCATTTTCAATTCTATAGACATTAACAGGATGTAAGAAGTGACTTACCAACCAGCGGCCATGGTTTGATGGGTGGAAGAAGGATGTGATACTGTTAAAAAGGCCACTGAGCTGTGCTTGAGCCTCTTTGCTGGGACCTCCCTGAAAACAACAACAAAAAAAAAAAAGCTGAAAAAGAAAAGTCTTCTACATTAAGTACGGTGTGTATAAAATGAATTTTAGGTTGAATAAGCTAACCAGGAGTGATGACACCCAAAGCACCACATGGCCAATGTCATAAGCATTGGTGATGTATCGTGGCACCATCATCTGACTGGTCCCCACAGGAAGATTTAAGCTCCTTAAAATTCTTGTGAAAATCTGTTATGTGGGGGAGGAAACAATTTGAGTTTAATCGTTGAATTATTTCAATATGGATCTGTTCATTGTAACTCATTAAAAGCACATGCAATTTGCTAGGGCTCAACAAGTCAGTTTATTTATCAGTGACACACTGGTGTCACTCAGAAAAAGCAAACATGATGAAACATCACTTCTAAACACGGTACCTAATAGTTTGTTCCTTTGGCAAGCATCAAAAACCATGAAATATAAACCACGATAACACATGGCAGCATGTGGCACACCAAAGAATTCTCAGTTGTGTAATAAGTGGCTGAAAGGGGTGACTAAGAAAAGAAGGGAACAAACCTTAGGAATATAAGGATCCCAATCAATGTAGCCGATATTGTCATTGGCCAGGCGAGCAAAGAGGTTGACCAGGTGCTGTGCATGTGGAGAATGACATGTTAGTCAAGGAGAGAAGAAATACTCATAGCTAACTTTTTAAACCCTATTTAACACATAAATGCTCTTACAACTTCCCAGCTTGGTAGATTCTGCACAGACACCCATAAGTTGATCAGTTCATCAAACCACAACCTGTCAGACAAACACATTGTTACAAAAACTGAAGATAACTTCCAAATGTCCATGAGATATATATGTGGCATCTACAGGACAGCTGCTGGAGAAATATTTCAGTGACAGAAGAGTTAGGGTAAGACTGGGGCTGAGAAAACTAAACGGTGACCATAAAAGGACATCCACCAGCACATTTAAAGATTTATCAAATGTAATGTAAATGTATGTGCTTAATTTACTAAAACAAAAAAGAACAATCACTGGGCGAGAAAATATTTTTGTAATCAAGCTGGTTATGGCAAGGCAACAGGAACGAGGCCTTGGTTCCTTTTTATAGCACTTCTCAACAGCTCAATGTTCATTATGCCTACTCGCATATTAAAATTGATAACTCGTTCCATTATCTTTGCCAGCCTTGAGTTAGCTGTCATGACATCTGTATCAGGAGCTTCTACTCCTGTAAATGGCTGACAGAACTATCACTGAGGACAACTAACGCATTCATTCACCACTTTTTCCGTCAGATGCCAGATCATTGTTTACAGCGTTCCAAATCTAAAATGGCTTCAGACAAGAGCAATACTGTGAATCTCAGGATAAATATAAGACAGTGTGAGAAATATCTTACTTAAACCCCCTGTGATGTAGCTCAGGAGGCAGAGTTGTGGGCAAGAAGAGCTCAAAGTAGCTGATTGCTCTTTGCATGGTGACGTCAAAGGGACAAAGGAGTGGTCTCCACTCATCAAGCATCTCCTGAGTTGCAGCCTCTGAGAAGTATCTGAATGGACAGAGACAGAATTACAATTAGATTTATTTTAATAAAATTAAGCCAATGACACACGCTAACAAAAATGTTATCATTTACCATCTTATGAATGAATGCATATGAACACTTGAATTATCTTAATCTGGAGAACATGTGTTGCAAAGCTTGTCAGATCAGACTTTATGCATGCAAACCAACAACTTCGTCAGTTCAACATTGATCTATCAAATGTTTGTAGTTAGATGATGTCCACATTACAAAAAGACACATATGTACAAATGAAAAAGTAGCTATATTGATCTGACAGCGTTGAAGCACAAGTGTCAGAAATAGGAGATTACAAATTGAACGCCTGGCATATTTTAGGTGTTACTTTAAATTCTGAGGTTCCACTGAAGTTTAGCACTCACAGAAGGATTTTCCTGTTACATTAAGTGCTTGCACAAAGCCTTAGGTTTATCTAAGGTCACCTAGCAATATCCTTCATCCATTGGAGACGTGGGGAGAAAAGAAAAAAAAAAAAGGTACAGCTCTTTGCCCTTTCTCACTGCTGATCCAGTGTCTGGACAGCAGCTCATGAGAAATCATTCTCCCTCTTCACAGTTACAGGAAAATCTCACACAAGACAGAATTAGATGAGGTAATAGGATTAACTGGCTAAGTGCAAAGTGAGGTACAAGTCCCAGTGCTTGCCAAAGATACCTCCATGCACACAACTCTGATGGACACCATCAGCAAGTGACAGTAGAGTTCTGTGGAGATGAAACAATTCAGTGCAACTTGATACAAAGCTTCTTGACCAACAAAGCCAGTCTGTCCAACATCTTAACAGAGGGGTTTGTTTTCCATGTGTTCATCTTCTCACCACAGCACGTTTTGTGAAGTTCTTAGATGAAGCAGGAGTAAAACCAAGGAATTCTCAGACAAGTACAACACAACTTGACTGTCGTTGCCGAAATTCAAAGACAATGCGAGATGGAATATTCACGGACATGCAGATGCACTTACGGTCTGCAGCTTTTCACAAGTGTTTTCAGCACGCTTTCCACTGAGCTAGAACAAAAGAGAATAAGAAAAACCATTCAACAGTTAGTGAAACACTGATGTTAGTAAAAAAGACATCACACAAATGCATTTAATCTTTAATTTCATGCACACAGCAATCCCTTTACACATGTGACTAAAGTAGTAAAAGAAAACTTTGTATTGACTATATATGGCTATTGTAATAAATTCTACTCATTGCCAAATATACAGGTGTATTCCTGGTATGCGTAATATATTTACATAACATCAGCACTTTTTAGCAGAAGTGGTTTTGAATTGGAGAAAAAAAAAAAAATCTTCACATCCTGACTACAGATGCTGGATTCCAGTCACATAATAGTGTTGAAAGCCTGGGACCAATATAACCACTGCGTTTAAACTCCTTGCCTACAATCCTTCCATCTGCTCACATGCAAACCGAGGTCATGCCTGCTTGGAAATGCCCCGCCAACTCCATTAAACAACATATTAACCTCCACATAATTCAGGTCTTCATACAGTTAACACACTCTTAAGTTTATACTTAAACAATTGTTGACTGATTGGTGACTCTCTCCAAACAAAGAACCCAAACTAAATTAATAGATTTAGCCCAGTGCTCAACAATGTAAGCCTAAAACACAAAGCCAACAGAATAGGGTCTCACACATGCAAGTCAAGCTTTAAGAACTGGTCAAATTGAGTGCTTACTCGGAACACCTTGGGGAAGGAACTCCAAACTACACTGTATGACATTTATAATTTAGTTCAAATTAACTCATACGTTCAACCCAACACTGTTTCAGAGGAAACGTGACAAGAATTTGGACTCCAAAATATGTTGTTTAGTAAAGCAGTGATCGCAAGTTTCACAGCAAGATAGCAGGGTAGATATACAACAGCATAAACCTGGATAATTATGGGATTATTAAAGTAAAAATGACTGCTACTGGTAACATTATTAATCATAATGTGTAGGGAAAAAACCCAAAACAAAACTGCAGTTTCTTAGTACTGTAAATAACATTTTATTGGTGTACTGGTGCCCCATATAAAAAAAACACTACATGGTCTTTCATGATCCTCAGATAGCTGATTTGGCAGATGTACAAAGAATAAAATAAAATATTTTTGCTGCAGTGCGACAGCCTCCAATATGAGTGAAATGTTAACATTGATGAAGTCTTGACTTTTTCCTGTTACAAACTTCATATGGGGAGTCCAGCTTTTGCTTTCACATGCAATGTGTATATAAAAAAAGCAACTAAACACCTCTAATGATTCCAAGTAAACCAAAAGAAGTTTTGTTCTTACCACCTCTGAACCAATTTTAACATTATGACTTTAGAGGATGAACGAGGCCATGGTGAACTGAATGTAAAAAGAAACAAAGGAATTAAGAACACTTTAAGCACATGACAAAGTGCCATTTACTTGAAATATAAGCAAGCTATTTCTCAATTTTTAAACATTTATCTTATGAGCACTCTGCTTTGTCCATATATATATATATATATATATATATATATATATATATAAAATAATTGCTAAGCAGCTTGCACAAGCCATATGTTAAAATGACGTGCCAGCATGCCAGTTTGTGAGAAACATGTAATGTCTCCATATCATCATAAAAGAGTACCTCGCACTGCTTGTCAAGACCTTCATGGGAACTTTGAAAAGCTGATGCACATAATGAACTAAAGCTTCCTCCAAAGATCATGCTGGGTATAAAGCTCAGAGAGGAAATTGTTTGTTGTATAACACTGAAGGGTCTGTGATGTAAAACATGTTCCACTTGCTTACTTAAGCGATGCAATTTGATTTGAAATGGAAAAAAAACATAACTTAAGGAGTAAAACAATACATAAATAGATTGGTCTTGTGAAACTAGCAAAACTGACGCACAAATGTAAGGAAAATATCAGCAAATCAGCAGGGAACAAACTTGTTTGAAATAAATTTCCATTCTCATAAGTGTGGGTTATGACAAGGCCTAATGAGACACTTCCTTAGATAAGCTATGTGAATGCATTATACAGTAACAGTGAAAGAAGAACTTTGCACATTTCAGAACTTTCTCTAGAAAGGTGACAGCACTGCAGTGTTGCACTTAGTTGTTCAGAGTTGTTTAGAGTTGAGAAACAAATGAAAATAGAATTGTAAGAAGTACAAATCTTGTCACAAATCTACACGGGCAGTGTACTGCTCTGTGAAATGTGTGAATGTTAAATGGTTAAAAAGGCTACAGCTAAGGCTTGACATATATGATAGACATCACTATCTATGCTGAAAAGGTATGATAGGCAGGACTTTTTTGATATTAAATGATATCCTATATCTATATCAGAGTCCATAATAATGTTTCCCGATAAATGCTGTTCATCAAGTATTTATCATATAAGTGCCAACATTGTGCCAAGGGTCAGCCCTTCATGTTTTTAAAACTTCTTCCCTAATCTATGTGCTTAGCATACTTTGTTTTAATACAGTTAAAGCCTGATAAAGCTGTTCTTTTTTACATTTTCCTTTTCTGTTTTACAGGTGACCAAACAAGTATAAAATAGCAATAGAAACATTAAAGACTAAATTAATAATCAGTGATTTAATTTGTAACTACAAGATTATCTAACAAATTCTGCTATTTTAGTAAAATATTTACACGTAAAATGCTCATGGACAAGAAAAGTCTGTTCTAAGGTGCAGCTCCTGAACAGTCTGCTGGCTTTGCTGTTTTTGTTTACTAAGAGTGGCATCTCTGTGCTTGCAGTGGAAAAACAAAGCCCTCGAATAAGCGACTCTAGCGAATGTGAAATAGCTTACACTGGACCAAAAAGTTGCAATATTTGTCTCTGTGATTCTTTAAAATGAAAAATTATCTAACACTATCAAGCTCAAATCAAACTATACTGATATAAATAGTATTGTCATTATTTTATTTTTAAAAATACATAAATCAATCTTGAAAAGTCAATATTGCACAACTCTAAAATGGAGTACGCTTTTAGAGCTTAACAATTAGTATCAGTACAAAACATGACATACTTTGGAAACCAGTTGAGGCCCAAATGTTCTGTCTTTGAGAAAAGAATCCTGTCATGAAGTTCATACAATGGTCTCCACGGTAACTCAAGGTCCTCCCTTGACAGCAGTTCTCTCTTCCTGTTAATTGAATAACACATCCATAGAGATGAGAACATACACAAATATAACAGTTCATTTAATAATCCCACCCAATTAATAAAAAAAAAAAAAAAAAGGAACACAGATGAGTTCTTGTTGGTATATTTTGCTTTGTACATCAATGACTAACTACTCCAAGAAAAAATAAATAAATAAATGCAAGTGGTGATATTTCAAAATCTATATTGAATAGTATGTGTATATTCATCAGTACAAGTTCATTAGGGAAAAACAGATGGGGCCCATTCTTACTTGAGAAGGTTGATAAGAAGACGAGCAAGGCCCTGCATCATGCTGATCTCCAGTCTGTGGATCGTCACTAGCTCATAGAGCAACTTGATGAACAGTACATGGTCTTCCTTGCTGAACTTCCGTCCATACAGTCTCATGTACCTTAATAAGAAGTACAGGTTTAAGGATAATTGTTCTAGTCTGAACATCTGAGACAGGTGTTTACAACACAAGTAAAACATGTATAAGGAACATTTAAAAAAATATATAAATACATATACCATAATATCTCCATATTAAATGGGGTAGCCCATTCTCAGTTAAAGAAACTAACTTTTCATCTCTCTGGACACCAGAGGAATTAAAGATCAAAGAGAAAAACGAGAGGAAACAATCTTTCAAGGGCAGCTGTATTGGTATAATATCAAATACAATGTGACTATGGAATAAAACACAGAAAGATAAAATGTAAAGAAATTTGTTCAAGCCTATTGTATTTGGTAAAGTAGTGAAATGGTATGGTGAGGCTACTGGTAAACTTTCCATAGGTAAAATATGTCAAAGATTAACCCCACAAGCATGACACTGCAGTTTGAAAGTTTTGCGTATTATGGATTGTCCTAGAGGACCACGTGTAGAAACTTTACAGGAAACTCGGCAAAAATGTTTTTAACTGCGTTTACAACTGACCGGCTAATTAAGAAAGTTAAAAACAGAGCACAAAAACAGCAAAGGCGACAATGACCTACTGCTGAGGTGCACTGTCGGGGTCATGTGCATTTGACACTCCACTGCTCCGATTATGAAACCTATGACGCCCCTAATCAGATACACAGATCAGATTGTAGTTTTCTGAGGATTAACCGCTAAACATAAATTAACATTTGACGGTTCATTTAAAAAAAAAAAATGCCTTTCACGAACGATGTATTACAATATAAAGGTCGTTTGCTCAACCGGCCACTGGCTGACCAGAGTGTGTACTTTTCCAACAAAAACAAATTACGACACAGATCAACAGTATATTAAACCAGATATATCACATACTCACCAAATGTTTTGAGTTACACTTTATTTTTAATCAAACATACCTTATGATTACTTGAAGACACTCGAGATTGAAAATACTTTGAAAAGAGCAACAACTATTAATATTTTTGTTGTTACTTACGATGAAAGTTTTCTCGTCCAAAACAAGACACCGGGCCATATTTCTCCAAGTTGAACAGCTCGACTCAAGTTTCCTTTTATTTTGCTCAAGATGTCATTAGATTCTTCATCTAGCTTGTCCGCGTACGGCAAAAGTTTGTTATATACGATGTCTTTTTGAGGATCGAAACCTAAGGTGTCAGACTGTGCCTTTCTCATATTACAGATTCAAACTGGCTAGCTTCACTGTGCTAGCAATTTATTTTTATTTCTTTACCTCGTTCAGGTTTTCACTGTTATGCTACCTGGCTAAAATAAGGGCTAGCCAACTGTCCCAGTCGCTTCTCCCTACCGGTGTGGTTTTTGTGGCCCACACAGAGATCAAGTTGAGATACACAAGTTAATAACAAGCTAGCTAGCCATCTACCTTAAGTTAAATTAGCCCCATTTACCAGAAAACTAAGCACTATCAATGTCATTTTAAAAATATATAAAAGCTAACAAAGAAACAAAACTTTGAGCCTTAGCACCGGAATTCCTATCCTTCGGTCAGCGTAATCCTAAAAGCCTAACAGTCAGCTAATGGTCTAGCTAAAGTTAGCTCTCTACTACAAAAGCACTGTCATAGCCCAAGGACTATCACGTCGACTGATTCATCCAACTACCGCAAAGCAGACTGCAGACGACACCAAGCTACCGGCTACACAACAAATACATCATATCCGCTAACAGATACGAGAACTACACTTCCCAGAATGCCCTCTCTATTCAAGCTTTTAATAAACCTTTAGCCATTCAAACAGGATGATCCACTTAAGACCTGGTGTCCTCTGATGTCTTTTACGCAGCACAAAGTATTTTTTTTTTTTAAACCAGAAAACAACATACAAAGTATGTAACACCTAGTTAAAAAAGAGAGGAAAAAACGAAATTTGTTGATTTTTTTTTTTTTTTTAATTTACGATTTAATTTCGTAACAATAAAACACAAAATTCATATGAAACCATAACTCGTTCACCTTACGGGGCATTTTTGTCTTCCTTAATATGGCGTTCCATTTGTTAGATATTCTACATTCTTATTTTTTGTATATCGCGTGGATAGTTATGTTGTATGTAACTGAACTCTTCTGAACATAAATTAACAGTGATCGCCATCTTGTGGATACATGAAAATGCACAGGTATAAATCTGTAATGACGAGGCTCCACTCTAACCGTATTTTCAAATAACTTATTAGTCGAGTGCATTGTGGCCTGGGAAACAGCAGATAAACGGGACACTTACATTTAGAACATATGTAGTTTAAACACAATTATAAATGGAAGAGGTATAATTATGATAACAAGAATATAAATGAAACATTCCACGAGGCAGGACATATTTACTCGACTAAGGTGGCGTTTGACGTGTGAGACATTAGTTTCATAGACGATCTGTTGCAGCGGAAATCCTGGTGTCCTAGCAACCCCTAACGTTTGGCCTCGTGAGACCTCAGTGTCGGAGAAAGCTGTCTTTAATATCCAACGAATATAACCTTTCACCTTCAGAGACCTCACCTTAGTTATCCGATGCGGTAACATACTAAACAAAGGTTGTGCTGCAGCTCTGCCAGATAAGAGGTAGAGATGATGACTGAAAAGCTCAGCTTGAATTGTGATAGACTTCTGTCGCACCGACAGCTCGCGTGTTGTCACTCTTATTGCGGGATACCCCTGCATGGCAACCAAGTGCTGATTTACAGTAATATGGACTTGCAGCAAAAGGTTTGTTGATGGAAGTTTTGTCACCGTATTGTTTTGTTTGGGCTATCAAGTAAACTACCATATATGAAAGCCTATTATATAAATCATAGATTATATTCTCAAAAACAAAATAAGAACAAGAATGTAATTTGAGCATAGATTTTATTCGCATTATGTCACATCACGTCACTAAATAACTGCGGTATGTTTGTTCACAGCCACTGCTGCTAACAGGTCATCATGGTAACATAACTGCCATGACTTTCGGAAAAGGAAGCAGACCTGTTATGCTTTGCTCTGCTTCTGCGGATTATATCATTGTCTGGGATGTTGAGCTGTGCCAGAGGAGAACAGAGGAGGGTAAAATAAATCTAAGTGTGCACATTACACGTGTATGCAGCACAGTCTTATAAAAAGTTTTCTCTATCTGTCAAAGCCCAATTAAACCATTTTACGCTGGCAGTCTATTAAACTCAACATTTCTTCAATCCCAAACTGTCATTATTGTCTCAGATAATGCCTTTAATTTCCTTAAAACACTGAAATCCTTAGCAAATCTGTCATCTAGTGAAATACAGTATAACCAGTAAGGCTACAAGTGTCCCAAGTTCTTGTGTATTAACAGTCAAACTGATATATTTGCAGGTACAGTTGCACATGGAATAGTCATTGGATCTTTACTTGGTGACATCATCCATCTCTCATTCTGTTTCTCTGATGAACGAGTGGCAGCATGCTCAGGAGCAACTATATATGTTCTCAGCGCAAAGGTTCATGATGATGTATATTTTAAAGCCTTATTGGGTGCACACAAACCAGAGATTTTGAAACCTCTTGTTTACTGTGATTAAAAACTACTAAAAGAAAATTACCCAAGCTGAAATGTAGCAAGATAAAGGTCAGAACAGTAGCATCAGTCAACTCTTGGGTGCTATTTTTCCTTCTTAGATCATGCTACTTTGTTTTCTTCAGTGGAATACTGTTATGGTCATATGGATTACAATTACAGTAGTTAGATACATCATTTTGAGTAATTTACTCTGATTCATTTGATGGTCACCACAGTGCATGTCCATTGCTATTTTGCACATCAGAAACAGGGGCGTGATCTCTACCTTGACTGGTCACCTGGGACCTTTAACATCAGCAGAGTTTTGTCCCTGGAACAAAAATATTCTTGTCAGTACATCAGAGGACCGCACTTTTAAGGTACTGACTGACGGTTTTGTTGTTGTTGTTGTTGTTTTTTCCAAAAAAAAGAAGGAAAGAAACATTTCAATATTGCACATACTATATTTGCACTTGTAGTACTTTTTGTTACCTTTGTTTCAGGTCTGGGACTTAAAAACTGAAGCTGTTTTCTACCAGTCATTTGTGCTTTCAGGTAAAATATTAGTGTTGTAAATTGTGTTGGAAGATATTGATGTCCCTGTTTACAGAAGCAGTTCAACTTCCTTCCATTTAATTGTCCAAACCTTCAGTGGCTATTGAAGGATATTTTAAAAGGACATTTTAAAGGCTATTTTAGTGAGTTAAATGAGTATCAATTTATTCCAATGATTTTCAAACTTTAAGCACTTATGGTAAATTATAGCATATGTTTTATTATTTAAAACATGTTATAAGAGAGTTAAGGCTTTACAGAGTGACTGAAAATACATTCCACAATTTTGTAGCATCTCCACTGCTCAGTGTGTTGTTCTTAGAGAGGGACAGGCTCCTTATCACCGGCTCAACTGATGGGCAGGTTAGTGACTGAAATGCACAGCACTTCAAAAGCTGAAATCCACTGATTGGCGGTCCAAAAACTGAGACAGTTGTTTGTTTTAGGTGTGGTGCTTTTCTCTCAGTGATGACTCTAAGTGCCACCTAGTGACAAAAATGGACCTTCAGAAGGTGGAGAAAAGACATAAAGTGCACAAAGAAAGTGTGAGCCATCAAGCAGGTAATGTTCATGTTACAATCTGACAGTGACAGAGAACGTGCAGGGTAGACTGTAGGAGAGATTGTGAGAGAATGTCCTGTAATAAACTGCATCTAGTTTATCTGCCTGGACAAGACCACTTTGATACTCTTTTTTGGGATATTTCTTTCAGGGATTGCTGAACATTCAGGTGTGAGTAAAGTTGAGACTTTCAAACCTGTTGTGCAAATGGCTTCATGTGACCTGTTTACAGGCAACAATACTGACCAAGAAATGTAAGTAAACTCACTTTAGCTAGAGTAGTTGCATAAGTTACAGTCTGATTTTCAAAGTCACATGTTTTTTTTTTCTTTTTGCTTCTTTTACTGTCTCACGTCCAGTGTCATGAATGTTTATTCTGATATGAACCTTCTCAAGATGGTAGGATGTGTCGATGGAAGGGTGGATCATATTATGTTTAAGAACCCATCATGAGTCATACTTCGTTAGTCATGGGAAGTCTTCTTGGTGTCAACATAGACCATTTTCATTCACTTGCTCACTCACTGTTTTTCTTCTCTTGTGACAGTGCACTTCATATTTTCACAAAGAAGAAACTGATCCATGAAATCATTACAAAGGCCATTGAAACACAGGTGTTATGACACAGCAGATTAAGAAATAGTTGCGTATTGCTGACGTTAATAATGTTTCATACTGTCACAAAAGATGAAAATGTTCAGTTAAATAACATGTCTTTAGGGACTAACTGCAGCATCTGCCCCCATACAGAGAGCACTACAGGAGACTAGAGTCATATTTTAGAAACTGTTTCACACTGCTGAAATATTTACTGTTATGTCAGGAAGCCAGTACTTGAAAGAACACAGACATAACTGTCTGTACTTTGTGCACCATTGGAACAAAATGAATGTCAGGTCCTTGTTGTTCTTTGGAAAGCATGTGATTGCAGAGCAATATACTTACTCTTAATGGGAACTGAAGCCCTGTCACTATGTAAAAGCTTCCCTGTGGTGACCCTAAAGAAATAACAATTATTGCTCAGGTGTTTTATGTTAGAAAAAGGCATTATGTACTGTATAAACACATAAAACTTGTGAGTCTTAATTTAAATCAATTTCTGCAATAAATAACATGATAGTTTTGTTTTTTTTTTAACCTGAACATTTGAACTGCCTGCTACTTTTTTTGTAGGCCATGTAGCAATGAAAATATCTAATTTTTGCAGAAACAAAATTTTATACCTTTGGAACAATTTGAGTGATGCAATTATCACATTAAAATTCCATTCACAATGCCTATAATTGCTTCATCCTGTACAGAAGCACAAGGTCAGTGTTAAAATAATGATGTACTAAAATGTAATAGTCCACAATATCATAACCTCAGCATGTAGCTCAGTAGTGGAAGTGGATAAAAACTCACTTCTTCTCTGCTCTGTGTGGCAGTAGTTTCCATCTTTTAGGATATGTATAGTTGAGACCACAAGAAGTCAGAGAAAACTTGAATAAAATCTATAGTTTTGTAGTGTGCATGTCTGACCAGAATCAGAATCAGAATCAGAATCAGATTTATTATTGTCACTGAGCCAGCGTCCCAACACAGTGAAATTTGTCTTCCCAGTACACCGTCCAAGAGAAACATACAGAAACAACAACAACAACATATGGACAGGGGTCAACGGTGCTTGGGTCAGCGCTATAAAAGCGCTTCTACCGTGTCAGAGAGTAGTATACTCAAGCACATGCCCAAGTACACCACCCTCCGGCCAGGGCACTTTTAGCAGAAGAAAATATGATCACATAGGGGATGGGGGGGGGGGGGAGAGGATAAAAAAGAGGTGTCTCACACCACATGTCCTTGATCAGAGGCACATGTTGTGGGATTCACAACAAAAAAAACCTCAGCACAAGCATAACAAACTTATTACGAAGACATCATATGGGTCAGGAAAGAGGTGGGGGAGGGGGAGTGTCCAGCTAAACAGTCTGTGCGCGAGTGCCCAGTCCGTCCAGCGTGGGGGGTAAAAACATCCAGGAGCCAGCGGAGGCAGTTGGGCAGGGGGAGGGAAGTGTGTGTGTGTACATGTGTATGTGTGTGCGTAAGCCAGTGACCCCCGTCCCAGTTCGGTCTGGAGCCACAGGTGCTGTTTGGAAAGGGGAGGGGGTCGGGAAGGAGCGTCGAAAAGTCATAATATTCAGGAGAGATTAGGTCGAAGGCCGGCCTTGAGGCTAGCTTCGTTTCAGGGGAGCCGGATTCAGATAAGAGAAGAATGTTTTCGGTCAGGCTGACATAAATTCTGTCTGCCTTCAAAGTTTTTGCTGGTCCATCTCGGCGGGAATAACTCCAATTGTCCGAATTACAGGTCAATTCTCCCTGAGCGGCGCTTGAACTTCTCCAGGATCGAATCCATTTCGCCAGAGTTCAAAACCGTCACTAGAATCACTTCCAGTTTTCGGTTCAGCTCACCAAGAGCAGCAGTCTGAGTGTTCACAGCGCGACTCATTCCCACACACACAGCAGGCAAGTTGACGGTGTCCAGGATAGCAGCTGCCGTGTAAATTTTCCGATACAGCAGGTATCCGCCAACTCCAAACAGCAGAAATCCTGTTATCATAAATCCCAATAGGTACACTTTGGTGTCCACAATGAACAAGGGGGGCAGACATCCCAGATTCCATCCAAAATCTTTGATGTATCCAGCCAGTATTCCATCGGGACCGGAGGACTCTCCTGTGTCCTGTTTTCTCTTCGAGAAAAATTGATTAATTGCATTGAGAAACCAGCTGATCAGATCCATAATTAGAGATTTGAATATTATGCCGAGTGAGGCTCCAAAAAAAGCTCAGACAAGACAAAAGAGAAGCAGCAGGGACAGATAGATGGGAGCTCACAGAAATGCGACTGCCTCCACCGAGAGCAGGAAGAAAGCCACTCAGTCACATAGGTATATTTCTTTAGTATGTGGTTTCATTGTCTTTTCCAAAAATGATATGAAAAAAATGCTTTTAAGGGAAATGTTATTACACAACTTTTCCATATGTTCTTTTGTGGGCCCCTGCAGAGACAACAGCTGGTTTTGTATAGGAAGCTCTGATGGACTGTATGTGGTGGATCTGGCAACTTCAGACCTCCTAACGATATTATATTTTAAAGGTAGGCTGCTTGTGGTATGATTTCTGCAACTGCTATATTTTTGTTAGAAACATAGCAGTTTCATATGTACAAAAATATCAAAAACATGATTGCACACATAATACAGCACATTCCCTTAGCGAAACCTTCAGTTTGTGTACACTTATCAAGTGCTTCACCTTGTGTAAAAGCCTACAATTTCTCATGTTCAAGTGTTAGAGACTGTGTCAACAATATCGAGTCACCCAAACAAATAGCACTGAGGATGCTTTTCCTATGAAGTGAAATGGTAG
Organism: Hirundichthys speculiger; assembly: GCA_018398805.1. Lineage (NCBI taxonomy): Eukaryota > Metazoa > Chordata > Actinopteri > Beloniformes > Exocoetidae > Hirundichthys > Hirundichthys speculiger. The sequence goes on along the minus strand of JAGFBZ010000855.1, from coordinate 2,519,158 downwards.
TTGCTTTGGTACACCTTACAAATGCTCACGAGTTACAGGTTGTTGCACACCATTGTACCTCTTGCATTTGCAAAGCACCAGCACAGAGCATTTGCAAGACCATGTTTAAGCCCTTGAACTGCCTTGCTTGTGCAGCAGGACATAATATTACAGCACCTTTAATTATAATGTTGTCCAATAATAAAGTTGCAACAACTAAACTATAGTTATATTAAATAGAGCAGTCTAGAGTGTACCCGGCCTTATGTCCATTGACAGCTGTGAGAGGCTCAAGCTCTCCCACAACGCTTAATCAAGCATGTATAAAAGATAGGGTTGACACATAGATTTGAGCACACTAGTGATGTGTGTGTCATGATGCTATATGTTTGTTCACACTTCTAAATGTAACTAATTCATATGAACAGGTAGGGTTGAACCAAACTCATGACTGATAATCATTGTTTTAGAAAATCCCAACCTGAGCATTACCATGGCTGGGTCATGGTCATTCTCTCCAGGGTGTCACAACTCTGTGAGTAATTCAAATTAAAAAAGAAAAAAAAGATTACAAATGTTAAGTCATTGCACTGAATTGCCAACTTTTCTGTTATTGACAGAAATCTTTGTCACACAGATGATGGTACTGGTGAGCTCTTTGTTTACTCCATGTGTGGTCTTATTGGAGTTATGTCTAAGTGGTCTCAGGAAGACTGCGGCTCATGAACAAGGCTTTTCAGTCTTCCCAAGGTAAACCTAAAGTTAAAATGAACTATATAAGGATAATAGTTTGACCTAGTTGAGAGATAAATCTTTTTTTCTTGCTCCCCCCTCAATACAGAGATCTAAGTTAAGAAAAAAAAAATGTTAGAAGAAAGACACAGGTAGAACCTTGTCCAAATAAACCTGGAAAACCTTTTTTTTTTATTTTTTTCAGTTACATTACCTTTATGATTATTGAGCAAAGTAAGGCATCACAAGTAAATGCAAAGTCTGTTAACTCACTTTATTTTTCTGTACAAGCAAATTGCAATTTTTGAACCAAAGAATACCCATACCACCTTGTTACAATGTGCAGCGACAGTGCTTTACTACACTTATACACTCTCAGACGTAGTCATGCTATCCTCTCAGATATTCATGTGACCTCACCACCAGTTGGCCTTCTGCCTATAACGCCTTCACACTCTGACATTTCCATATTAACTTGGCCTATTATAACTATTCATACCATCTGGTGTTTCATGAGTCAACAATATCATGGTACTGATAATTAGGGACTAATAATCCACAACTGTGGAAAATGCTGTGCCCCTTCATTTCCAGTAACTCCTTCCCCTCTTTCCCTCCTCCCTTGTTTGCAGTTCTCCTCCCCTGCTTGATTCCCCACTCAATGCTGAATTAAAGAAGAAGGAAGGAAACAATCCAAAAAAGAGAGGTCAGCAGCCTTATCCTTGTCTGAACACTTACTCATCTTTCAGTTATGCTCATGCACATAAAATAAAATGGGAGCAACTGCTGCCCGATAACTTAATTTTAAAAGTATGTCCTGTTTTATAGTCCACTCCATGACAGGCTTGTTTTCTGTTTTGCTTGGCGACAGGGGTTCTCTTAAATGTGCTTGTAGTTTGCTCTGTTCAAGCCTTTACAAGAGCTACTGAACACATCCTCATTATCTGTAAATATAGTGGATAGACAAGAGTCTGCTGTTTGTACTGTTGCAAGTATTGATGTGTCATTCATTATTGCATTCCCTTCCACTTTCATTTACCACATAAACAGACTCTTAATATGTTATAATAAAGTATTGCATTTAGACTGATGTATTCACCCCAAATTGTCCCAGTTTGTTGTATCATTTCAGTAATCGAATCATGGAAAAATGAGATTTGTCTTTCTTTAGTGTATCATTAGGACCTGGCATCTTGAAACTATCCAGCTGGAAACATACAGTGCACTGAGGGTTATATGTTGCTCTTAGAGAGAGTTAGTGCTAAGAAAGCCGGTCTTAACTAGACTCCCTACTGATGGAGTGAAGGGATTTGCCAGTGCCAGACTATGTAGGGGATCTTCTGCGGAGTTGAGAGGTGCAGTGTGACTGCTGTTTCAGAGCAAAAAAAACCACAAACATTTAAAGGCTAACCCACCATCCTCCCAAATGCACCTCTGTGTTCTTAAAGATATTTGCAGAACTGTATACAAATTACTCCATCACCCCCCTAGTCTCCTGGAAAAGAAAATGTTCCTCTTTTATAAATCTGACATGAGTCTGATTTTCATCTGTTGCCACATAGCTATGTAATATGTAATGTCACAAAGTTGACCCCTTGTTTTTTGTCATGAAGATGGCATTCATTTTTGTTTGATAAATATTGTAATGTCTTAGACTTGATCTAAAATATTTCTGAGCTACGAAGGCCTTGAAAATGAAAAAGATCAGCTCTTGAGTTCGGATTAGTTTGCACTTTCTGCGCGATTGTACCATGGCACTGCAACATGTTAGAGAGCGAGGAAGATGAGCCACTGCATCATTGAATATAAACTGCACAATTTTATAAGATCTAAGATAATTAAAAAAAAAAAAAGCAATTGTTATTTTCTTACTATTCTGCAGTAATAGAATGGTAGTTATAACTGTCAAATCACATCTCTGCCAATGGATTGCCCTAAGTGTTGCAGTACAAATTTAAGTTGTTCAATTCCGTTTCAAAACAAGCTAAATAGCTGTCAAAGCAAGTGCTGTATCACTGTTTCAGAAATTAATCGTTGTTATTACTATCGTGCTTGAACATCCAAATCACAGTTCACGTGAGGTGAGCATGTGCTTGTGTTAATGGGAAGCAGAAAGTTTGCTTCGTAAAGAGAGCAGAGATGTTGTTTAGTTGTGATAGACGCATGATGGAGGCACGACACATCAGGAATGGACACTTGTTCACTGCAGAGACCACAGAGAGCAAACAAGGCTGTCTGCGTTAGTGTTTCCAGATGTTTAAGTAGGTTTTCTCTGTCAGCATGTCAGCACTGCAGTTGTAGTTTCTGAATATCTTCACTCTGGAAAATTGTTTCCAGTGATCTATTTTTCAGTGACCTAAAACTGCTTTTTCTTGTCGACGAAAGCAAAAATACATGGAAAAAAAGCCTTTTTAAACTTCACTATAGATATTGACAAAGCCTTAGTAAATATGAAAATAGAGGTGAGTTTGATTCATGTGCATTTTATTTTTATTTAGAATTTTTAAAAACAGGTACTAATTGTTGATATTGTATTTGTGCATTGAGATGAGAAAGTACATGCTTTGTCCTCTTTGTACATTTTTCCTCAGTGTGATTCACACACAATGACCATGTAGGTGCTGTGTTACATCAATTCTATTTCTTGAACTGCTATGAAAATATAAAAAAAGGTGAAATGCCCATGGAAGCTGATCAGAAGCTGCAGTTTTTCCAGTGTCCTGAAATAGTTCAGTCCTTTAAAACATTTTTGGCATTGTTATCATTTATCTAAATGAAAACTATCAAAAAAATGAGCTGAAACTTGCTGTCATTTAATGCAGATATGACTATTATTGGAAGCTTGTCTGATGCATTCATTGTGTTTAAAATTACATCTTACGTAAAGTCAGTGTAATGAGGAGCCCAGTAAAACTAAAAGACCATAAAATATCAACAGGGAGTCAATAGGGCTGTTGAAAAAGTCATTGCATCACCAGGTCATTAGATCTTTAGGCTTAAAGGCTTAACAGCTAGTTTTCTGTATATGGACTGTTGTGAACCATAGCCTTTCCAGAGCCCCGCTTTATTCCCACATAGTAATAGAATGGAGCAAGGTGCTCTGTTTGAGTGATTTTTCTTTGACAAGCTTTCAGGAACTATCCTCTTTCAAACCATATAAAATACACTTAACTCAAGTTGCACCTTAAGTTTTCAAAATCTTTCCCATTTAATTAAAATTAGTACTTTTGGAGAAAAAAAAATGGTTGAAAACAGAAAAAGAATGAATGTATAACTTTTAATTTTATAAAAGAAACATATGAATAGCACAAATACTACTTTTTTCCAGACAAACATAATGTATCTACACTAGTAAAACTGGAAACTGCAACTGGAACCTGAGTAACTGTATGATGGATATTGTACATATATTTTATGGAAATACCCTTTAAATCAAATGAATAGCAAGCACTGGCTTTGCTGAAAACAGAAAATATCCAGAACTATTTCTTTTGTTTCTGATCAGATGTTTCGATTGGATTTAATGTCTCTAAGATCAAGGTTATAGAACTGTATAAAAATGTTTTGTTTTGTTTTGTTTTGTTGTTCCTGATGCAGCTTTAATCCTAAATTGAAGCTCAGAGAATATGTGACTATTTCTTTCTTGTATGTGTTTGACAGGCGAATAGTTTTTGGAAAGCCTCACACATTCTAATGGCTGTGGAAAAAGTGAGCTCATTGTAATATAGTAAAGGCACCGACAGCAAACAGTGAGCAGAATAAACTGTCCCACTTTTTTTTTTCTTTGCTGATTATTCAGTGCTTACAGCACACTGTGGTCATCCCGTGGTCTTGACTCTTCTTTTTCTAGAATAAACCACAAAACGTGCTTCATATAACTGTATGCTAAAAATAGAAAAATGAATAGGAGTCCTTTTTTGCTAAGACTTTTGAGTGTTTGTATCATCTTGACATCTACTCATTTGTAAATGGACTTCAGCATTACAGTGTGTTTAATTTTTGTTTTTGACATATTAATACTGTATGTACTTTTGTTAGGGACTGTGTTTATCGGTCTGTTGTATCTCACTGATAATGTCTCTTTTGTAAAGGAGGTGTAAAGGAGCAGCCCCTGGTTTTTCATTCAAAAGTCAAGTCATCTGGATACTCTAGTGCTCCAAGGTATTTTGACAGGGTTGCCTGTTGCAAAAAAAAAAATAAAAATCTAATAACAATTCTTTAGGTGTTCCGAAAAGCAAGCACAAAACTAATTGAAAATACCTATTCAAGAGATAAAAAAAAAAAAAGTAAAATTTTTCTGCTTGGTATCATATATTTCATTACATCCTTTCAAAGGAAAATACTTAAAAAGGTAAAGCCTATCGATAATTTTATGGTTTTAGCACAGTGGTGGACAAGATTTTTCCACATAGCAGCTTATTCTCAGAGTTAAAGTAGATAAAGGAACACATACTGGGCATTTTAATTAAAACACGGGCTCAGTTTACCAGGTGATTTTATCTTTTTTTTTTTTAAATCACCATTAGATTAAATCTTACTCAATGTCACAAGCTTGTACAATAGCCTTTAGTCACCTACTGCTGCAGATTTGTAGAAGGTCTTCAAAAAATATTTGCATGTATAATCATTTAGAAAACTTTTTGATAACAAAGACAAGTATGTGCTGTACTTAGCATGCTTGATTGGAAAAATGCCTGGGTGTCTTTTTGAACACAATGGTGTTCACTTGACTTATCAAACATGCTTCAGGTGAATCTAGACTCATGACAAACAATAAATAGGGTCACAACTTTTTTTTCTTTTCTGAAACATTCATTCCAAGTGGAGAGCTCCCATCAAAACTGTTGCATAACTGACATATCACTTCAGAGAAAGTTATTTGTCCAATCTGAACATAGACTGCTTTTACAGTGAAATGGAAGGATAAAATGTATTTTTTATATTTTTTTTTTACTTTAAAAATGTATTTTTAAAAAATAAATGTTTGTATTGTATTGTTTTTTATTTACAGAGGGCCATATTAAGATGGTCCTCTGGCATCTGGCCCTCGGTTTGTATTTTATTCATTAATGTGTTTTAGTGTCCTCCAGCATTTCCCATATTTTAATACATTTGATAAGACATCTGTTCTACTAATACAATAAAAACAGCTTTCTTAAGAGAAAACATGTAACATATGGATAAATGAAACAATTCAACTGAGACATGAATGATTATATATGCTTTTTTTTGTTTTTTGTTTTTCTTGTCTTTACTTTTTAGAACTACTATGTTTTCACCAAAAACAAATGTCCAGAAGAATTCTTCCTCAAAAAAGGACAAAACTACGTAAGTAGCATTTATTTCCAAATACAGAGTTGAGAAAGTTTTTGTGCCATCCCGTAAGCATGATTTTTTAATTTTTTTTTAATTTAGAGGTTTACTTCATGCTGATTACCCAGCAGACAGTGCAGCACCAACCACTCCACATATTGATCTTAGCATTGTCAATAAAGAAGTCTCGTGCCTTCAGTATTCAGGTGAGCCAAACATGATAACCTTTTTTGCCAAACATTTCCCATCTTCTGTTACGACCCTGCTTTCCAGAAACATTCTCTAAAATGCAATAAAAGTTTAAATCTCTGAATTGTTCATTCGTTTGGACCTTTAACAAGCACAAATACAAAAGAAGAAATATGCCGCATCTTCACTGAATGATATTTTCATATTAAGAAAATACAAACACATCGAGAACTAAGCATGTTCACAGTTGTAATACAGCACCCTTTTATTTAGTTACACTGACTATACTAATTGTTGCAGTTTGGCAAGAGAATTCTGTGACCATTCTTGCTCAAAACAAGAGTTCAGCTCCTCAACAATCTGCAGTAAGAACCATGGACCTTTGGATATAGATGTCAAAATTGTGGAGGCATATGTCTCTTAAAAATTCTATTATATGGCTTTATATATGTGCACCCCATGCATTAGTGGACTAATGCACTCCCACACCATCACAGATACAGTTACAACTGAAAGCTTAACTTTATCTAACAATGGTTTCCAACACTGGCCTTTATTCATTAAGATTTTCCCAGTACAGTATTTCACAAAAGATCATCCAGAGATATTTCACAATATTACACTGAAATAACATCATTCTTTAAAAATTGACTTGAAAAATGCTTGTTTTCAGCAGATCAATGATTCTCTGAAAGATTATGGGAAAATTGGGTCCCTCAACTTATCCTTGCTCAAAAGGATTCTGGCCGTTTTTGAAGCTGCATATGATTTGTGCATTTTGATTTTGCCAAAATAGAGTACACAGGATGTGAAATGTAATAAACTGCATAATCTGCAGTACTTGAGATGTCCCAGGCTGGCATGCAACATCCAGGAAAATTCCCAGAATGCATGTGTCTATATTTAGTAAACCTTTTTCTTGCATGCAAGGAAGTTGATGAGATAAGTCATCAAAAGTTATTTTGTTTTGTCTGTTAAAAAAAGGCTCAAATGACTTACCAATTACTGAATTAATGATTTAAGCATTCTTTGCATGTTAGAAAATTTCCCAACTCTGGAAATTAGTTTTGTATATGAAGTTCTCAAAAGAAGTGAGTACACCTTAATGACTTATCACTCGAAAGACAAGTGATTTATGAAGTAATCCCCTTCTTATGAAATCAAATCAAACTTTATTTATAGAGCGCTTTTCATGCCCTCAGGTAACACAAAGTGCTTTACATAAAAAAATAAAATAAAATAATAATGATGATAAAAAAACAATGCACATTAAAACAAAATAAAAGCTGTCACACACCCCAAAGCCGCAAAGCCATCCTCCCATTACCCCTCACCCCCCCATGCACCACAAACATAACAAAACTCCCTCTTTTTTGTGTCTTAAAAAAAAGAAAAAAGAAAAAAAGGAGGATAAATTACTTCTGTTTAAATAAATAAATATCAAAATATCAAAACACCTGGCTTGGCACTGCTGTTAAGTAACGACAATTTGGGGATCTATTCACCCCAGGAGCCAGCCCACCCACATCCAGAGAGGCCATCACCGCAGCAACCACCCAGGGCAGGCCAGGGTCCAGACCACAGTTGTTGTTAATTGTCTTATTTCTAAATTGGGGTATTGCTTCTTATGTACAATTAATTAAATAGGGAAGACTGTTGTGGAACTGCAGACCCCACAGTGGAAGCACTGTGGAGTGTATCCACTGTGAAAAATAAATTCAGCCAGAAGTAATGTGCACATGGGTGAGAAAACTTGAGCATCCATGCAATTCTCATTTAGTCGAATTAAATGTTCCCGACATGTTTACATTTGCCTGTGAACAGAAATTTGTTAACTTTGGACATACAGATTTCTCTTGCTGCACATCTGCATCATAGCCCAATATAGGAAAGAATTGCCAAAGGAATTAAAAAGATTAAAACAGTGTAAAAAGATCAATAACCAACTAAAAATCAGTCTTAACAGCAGTAAAGAATGAGTTGTAGTACCAAAAGTTAGCACAGCCGTAACTGTTATTCCCAAAATATTGTTGTAGAGAGAGCGATATTTGCACAATTTTGTACTGAAAAAAGAAACAGACAAGGATATGGCTCCCACTTTGATATATCAACTGGAAATAGATTCTGTGATAGCTGCTGTTCTAAATTAAAGTCCTGCAGCTAATGAAAGGTGATAGAATTTTGAATCATTTGACATTCATTTGAAATTGGACATGGGTTTTGTGATTTAAGGTAAGAAAGCTGAGCATTAAAAACTCATTGTGCAAGCACTAAAAGCATCCAGCATAATTTATATATTTATGGTAGTGTCCACAGTAACTATTCATTATAGGAAACACGACTTCATATACCCAGGCCTAATTACAGAACAACTGTATTTGATGCATTAGATTCAGCATCTTATAAAGTCTCCAGTGACTGTATGCTTCCTTCAGTCTTGCCTGCTGCAAAGATGACTAAAGGTGAAAAAAATAATCATGAAAGATGATCTTGAAAATTATTGTCAATAAATGTTGTACAGTTCTGTTTTTTCTATGATAGAATTATAATTTAGGATAAATGTTCATCTTTCATACAGAACATGTCACTTTTATAGGTTTAAAAGCTGCTGTCCCATTTTTGTTGGTGTACAATCTGATGAAAAAATTGAATTTAAACTATTGTGTTTCTCTGTTCCTCCCAGGGGATGGAAAACAAATCCTCTGTGGTCTTGGCGACAGCTCTGTGTTGTTGTACAAGTCATGTCTTACTGGCAGCCCAACTGCTTACATAGGTACGCTGCAAGTATCCGTGCTTTGCTCTCCTCTTTTATGCTGGGTATTTTTGTACTCACTTCAGTGGCTTTTGTCATCATAGTATGTGAATTACCTATGATAGGAGTTACTCAGCATTAAGAAATGAACCATGATATTTTAGAAAAAATTTGAATGTTGAATGCAGAAAAAAATCCTCCTGAGATTTAGTGTTACATTTTTTAGGCTTATCTGATTTATGTCAATTCTCTTTGAAAATTAAATCCATTGCTGACGAAAGTTTACACACCCTCTGTCACCATAAAATATTTTGATGAAAGATTCTTGTGCTCGTCTTTGTCATATAAGTGGAAAAAGATGAAAGAGGTAGATTCTCTTTTGAGATCTTCTGTCTTGGAACACAATGTTAAAAGTTTTGTTCAGACTAGTTCCTCTCGTCACGTTATTGTTGACACTGAAAACTGACAGAAAAAGACAGGGTATCTTTGCATTTAAATCATTTGTTTTGTAACTAATTCAAATCCACCTGAAATATAGCTGTCCGCAAGGGGGCAGCAAAGATAAAAGGACAGTAGTTGAGGTGACGTGTAGGTCAGCATGAGCCTCCTCTGTTCAGTCTGCTGTGATTCTATGAACAGTACCATAAAAGTAAATGTTGCAGCCACACACTCTATCACCAGGTTCGTTTCAAACGTCTTTCTTTGTATTTAGGTCATGACAAGCCAGTTAAAATCGTGAACTGGAGCCTCAGCAGACAATGGTGGTTGAGTGCAGAAGATCTGTCACTGCGAATCTGGACTCCCTGCAGCTCGGAGCCTGCCATTGTCATGGTAAAAGTCATCGATTTTAACAGACATTTTTGCTTTTTAAATTGAGGTTTACTTTCAGTCTTTCAGGATCTCTTTGCTCGCTGCTCCATGCCCTTACCCTCTCTCTGAGGGTGTACAAAATCAGTTTGGTTTAGAGGTAAACCAGAATAACTACAGACACATGTTGTCCTGTTGGAAGGATTTTGCCACAGCTGTTTCTTTGATAAATAAGTAGGTTTAGCACCATAACCACACGTTCTATTTTTTTGTTATTGTGATTTTGTTCGAGAGAATAGACTATATTTTCACAGATTTGAACTCTGTGATAACACTAAATACTTTATAAAGAATGTTCATCAGAATGTGTGTATGTTCTTGTATCCAAATACTTCACAAATTAGCAGCATGTTCCCGCTGCTCAATGATTAGCATAAATCCCAATCTATAGACCACCATATGAGGAGGTGATGATTACTATGTAATGGTGCATCCCTAAGTCTGCATGTCGACCTGTGGATATGGTACATGTTAAAAAAGAGAGCAATAGAGAGGAAGAAAAAATGTTCAGACAAAGAAACAGAGTTCATTTTAACTGAACTGGAGCAAAGAAAAATATTTTAATTTCCTCTGTTATTATGGGCATAGGCCTGAAAAGAAAAATTTCTTCTGTCAACGAAGCATTCAAGAAGGGAAGCAAAAATGGTTTGGTTTGAAGTTGAATGCAAAGAAATGCTTTCCTCTACACGGACAAAACATTTCTGCAACCGAAGGGGGCACATCTTTAAATAAACTCTCTGCTGCAGTTAACTGCATTGCCTCTATAAGTGTGGAAACATTTTATCAGGAATCATGCCTGATGGAAACACCAACATGCCTCCTCACAACTCAACAAAAAACCAAAGGCAGGCTTATACTCGTTATATTATGTGATATATTGCTATGCATTGTGACAGCCAGATTTTTTACTTTTAACACACAAGTTAAGGGGCCTAATCTGAAGTTTTAAATGCAAAGTGCCTATCAGTTAATATAATTGTGTTATATTTTTTATCTATTCTTTTTTTATTTATTCTTTTATCTATTTAAAGGTATCGGCATATTGTAAAAATAAGAGCATGTAACGCATGAACGGTGTAAAGTCTGATAGTGACAAGTAATATTTAGATGTAGACTCCTTATTCAAATTTATCAGGGAACTAAAACACTACTACTGCTGGGTTGATTTCCTAGATATCTGAATGTCAAATTCAATTCAGTTCAATAATGCTTTATTAATCCCCAAAGGGAAATTATCTGTTGCAGTAACTGTCATTATTTAAGTTTCTTCAAAGAGTCATTAGCTGGAGCTGTGTACAGGAAAGATTTCCTGAAGCAGTTTCCACTTCTTCTCCCTTGATGGAAATAATGTTCAACTTATTTCTGGCCCTCCTAAAATCCACAATCGTCTCATTTGTTTTATTCACATTCAAAATGTGATGATTGTTCCCACCTATACCACAAAGTGGTCTGCCAGTTCTCTGTGCTCAGTCTCTTGATACACTCCACAACTGCAGAGTCATCTGAGTATTTCTGCAGATGACAGCACTCTGACTTGTACTGTAAGTCTCAGGTGCACAGAGTGAAGAAAAATGTGGAAGGATAGTCCCCTATGGTGCTCCTGTGCTGCTGACCACCCGATAAGCCTCAAAAACTATGCTCTGTGCTTGTGAGCAGGGGGCCATCCAGGTGATTGCAGAGGCATCTGCCTGTGTGCAAGCTGAATCATGTTAAATGCACCAAAGAAATTTCAGAACATGATCCTCACCGTGCTGTCTGCTTTGTCCAGATGACAGTGGGTCTGTTGAAGTGGATGTATGGTAGCATCTTCAACTCCAACCCCACAACAATAAGCAAACTGCACTCGGTCCTAAAAAAAACAAAGGTGCTTGTTTGCTTGCTCAGATGGGCCAATAAAAATCTCTCCAGGGCTTTCATGATGTGTGCTGTTAGGGCAACAGGTCTATAGTCATTAAAAGCAGATGGATGAGATATTTTTGGTACTGGAACAAGGCATAATGTCTTCCACAGCACCGAAACCTTTTCCTGGCTCAGACTAAGGATGAAGAGGTGCCACAGAATCCCACACAGTTGGTCTACACAGGCCTTCAGAACTGTGGTGTTGACACCATCTGGACTTGCATTCTTGTTCCGGTTCAGTCTCTCCAGCTGCATCTTCACCTGACTGCTAGAGAAAGGAGGGGGAGACAGAGGGCCCAGCATCTCCTGCTATGGTTGGAGACAACAATAGATGTTTTTGGCTGAGGGCAGAAGAGAAGGATGCTGAGCTTGTTTCTGAACTGAACCTATTGAAGAATGTGTTAAGTTCTTTGGCTCTGTCCAGACCTCCATTATCTGGTCGTCCTTCTGCTTGAAGCCTGTAATCGTTTTCATTCCTGACTTCCCATCTCAGGCCATGTTTTGTTGGAGCTCCATCTTGTTTCTAATCTTGGATAGAAGTTGTTTTTTTAATGACCTCAATAATTCCTTGTCTCCCTCCCAAAAAGCTCTTTTTTTCTTGTTGAGCAGTTCTTTCAGACGCTCCATGGCTTGTTGGGAAGAAGGGTTAGGGAAACCCTTGGGAGGATGCCTGTTCACACAGGCGTTGATGTCAGTCATGGCATTGATGCCATGTCCATGTTTCCCACAGTACATCCCACAGTACATCTTAGGTTTTTAGCCTCAAAACACCCCTGCATAGTTTCTTCATCTGCCTGTGACCATTTCTTCACAATTCTGTCAGTCACAGGTTGACTCTGAACAACTGGTCTGTAGGTAGAGGAAAAGGTGTAGATGAGAACAAAAAAAAATACGGGGGAAGAATAGTTCAGAATGCATCTGTCAGTCTTCAGGTGTACTCATCTGATATGCTACAATCAGACAAGTAATCACAGCAAAGAGAGAAAATACCATTTATACTGTAGGAGCTTATTGCCTCACATTGCTTTTATCACAAGTTTTTTTTTTTTCAGACCGAGACTGCAAACCAAGGAGTAAAAGTATCAGAGAATGTAGCGCGGACCTTGTTACTGACAGTTTGTGTACTCAAGAAATGTTGCGATATAGGAGTAGAGGGTTAGGGTTAGGGTTTTTGCTTTTAGTTTCCATCCATAATATCTAAGAGCTTACCTGTGCTCAGATGGTAGCTGTATGTAGGGCTATGATATGTCACCATCAGCAGTTGCTGATGCTGTGTGTGTATGACATAATCAGCTCAGTTGTTGCCAGGCTAGAAACACAACACCTCAAAGCATTGTGTACCATGAAGATTTCAGCCAGACCTCTCTTTCTGCTCCTTTCCAAGTTTCCAACAGTTTGGTAACTGTTCCACCAGAGAAATTGAAATGTTGTAGGCCTATTTATTCTTCACAAATGTCAGAGATGCCTATATCTCCACTGCCCTTCTTCTACTGAGCAAGACAGACATACTTCTGAACTCCACCTATACACCGACTGACATCTACGAGTTTTGTTTAAAAGAACTGTGAGGAGGTGATCCCGTAAAGCTGAAAAATCCCTACAAGGGTGCTTTTAGCCTACAGTGTGGAATAACCTAAACCTCAGGTAGATGACAGAGTGCCAAATGTGAATATCTGATACAAACCTAACAGGAAAGTGATTGTCTCTGCAATAATAAGCCCTGCAACGTGAACAAGAAGATGGTCACCAGGTTGAGAGATGCGGGATTATTGAGAAGGTGGAGAGTAGGGGTGTAACAATCCATCCATCTACATCAATATGTCATTCCAATAGCATTGATATAAAATTAAAACAAACATTAATAAATGTAAACCTCATCAATACATATTATCAAGTGGCATTTTGTAGTTGACTATTTAAATGGACACGTCATTTTCATTTAACTATCTAGTTGAACTCAAAAATAAAAATGTGAAATTATATTTCTCATATCAATCTTTAGCTTCTCATACTAATCAAATGTAAATCGTATTGGTAAACATCGAATTATCATCCTGTTGCTCGATGTAATATTGTATCATGATAAATCTTGTGACTTACACCCTTAGTGGGGAGCAAGTTCCATCAGACCATGTCTGGAATCTGTGGTCAAAAATGAAAAATATCATTGACTTCAAGATGAAAGGTGGACAGCCTGATAGACTCTTGGACACAGCCAATGAGTTGAATATGTTTTTCAGTAGTTTCCGTTCAAGAGGTCACTCACATTTCTTCTCTCTTGCCCCGAGCCTCATGGATCTTACAAATGGATGCACAATTTCCATAATTTCAGATTCTTTCTGCATAACATACCCAGCAATTTGGAGAAGAAGAAGCTGGTAAGACCAAACTAGAATAAGGGGCCTTGAAGAACACCCTTCACCCTTTACCAAAGTTAAGAGAAAGTTATCTGTGCCGCAGATCACATTGTGACATAATGTTCTTTGATGTCTTTATTGTGTTTAATATGATTCGGACTACAGTGCATGTACTTTCACCTTTTGTCTTAACTGTGTGCTCAGAATTACAGTCTTAAGTCCTGTCAACCAAAGAAAGAGTCAGATGACTTTGCATTTGTAAAACATGTCACACTCCACATTACACAGAGCTATCACTGCTAGCCACTGCTGCCAGTGTGAAGGCAGCAGTGGTACTGATAGTGTTCAGGGCACTGGGAGCTGTATCACCTAAGCTGGATTGGTAGCTCCAGTAGATACCAGGAACAACATCTGAGATCTCTGTCCAGAAAAGCGCATTACTGGGAACAGCTAAGATCCTGCGCAGAACCCTCAGGCTCCCAGGCCTCTGGTAGAGTACCCAACCTTGAAGGAGACTATCTAGGACTTTCAGGTAGCCGATAGGAATTGTCTGTGTAAAAATATTTATATGTATATATAAGTGCAGAGGAGGAAGAGGAAGGAAGAGGAGGAAGCTCTACAGCAGAGTCCCAGACAAGCTGTGCATGAGAGCTGCTCCGATCTGGATGAAAAGACGCTCCATAGCAGTTTGCGGATAGCGCAACCTGCTCTTAAAGGGGATGGCTACTGACACTGATTGGTTTAACAGGTGGAACGCCCTAACCACTCCTATGGATAATGTAGTGGGTAGCGCAGGTGGGGTAGCAAGTTTAGCAAGGATGAAAGATTGCGTTTCTTTGCGGGGGAACGCCCCTCCCGTTACCCGCTATCCCTTAATAGCCGCTTTAGGAGATCTGTCGGAAGATCGGGCACATGGTTGTTAGACATTAATGCTATGTCCTAATTATCATGTTAGCCTCATTTGACCTTTCGCAGTTTAGTTTTGAACAAAAGGCTACATAGCTGTTGAATACTAAAACATTATGATTATTAGTTTATGTCAGAATTCAGCTGTTGCTTTCCTTGACAGATGGAGTATAGTGGATTAACTTTTTTTTAGGTTCTTATTACCTTGATCAGTGTTTTCTAAGGGGAAAACACTTGTCTTTGTCTTTCCTACATCAGGGCAATAACCAAATGTTCTTCAAACCCATTAGAGGAGCTCAGTTTTATTACCTCGACAAATTTCTACTTCTGGCATCTGGACCCTGTGTATACTTGTACCTCTATCATGTGGATGTCACCCGTGACAACATCAAAAGGTAATTATGGGTGATTTATATATACATAAGTATACATATAAATGCTTGATGGGTGCATTCAATAGTTGTGTGTCAGCTTATCCACATTGTGTTTGTCTGTTATTGTACTTTGGAGGAAACAGTTAATTCCAAGGGGGTCGCCAAGTATGTAGCTGCTACTGTAGCAGAAACTGCTGGCACTCGTTAACATCCAAATTGCTCAGTTGTGGATTGTAGGCTGTCAGAGCTTGATCTGGAGGCACGGAAAATAGCAATTAAGGGTATCCATTCCCCTTTTTAGTAGTCTGTGTTGCCTGTTCCAGTTTATTCTCTTGCCACCATGATGTAGTTTGTGTGGAGAACAGCCTGAACCTTCAACGTGCAAGAAACAAGTTTAGAAATCAGTTAAAAAGGATAACAACTTTTATTGAATTTTTTGATATAGCGGTATAGCTCAGCGAGTTGGAAAACAAAAACCGAATGTTTATATTCACATTCTGTTTTCATTATTGTATTTGTATTTGGCAAATTATGCAATTATTTAACCTCTTTTCTTTGTAGATATCAGCAACGGAGTGTCTTCAAATTGGCAAGATCCTTAACAACATCATCAACAGACATCACTGCCTTGTCTGCAGTCAATGATTTTCTCTCTTGTATCCTTTTGCTTGTTTTAGGTCATGCAGCAGAAAGTGGCATAATTAAGTGGCACATATAAGGCCATATCGACGAAGTGCATCTATTACTTTTGGACAAAGTACCTAGGTTGGCAACTTCAATGTGAACCACAACAGTCTCATAAAGTCTTCTCATGTTGCCTCAAGGCTTCCACTGCAGATTTTACATGTAAAGCATTCAGGCATTTTTTTTTTTTTTTTTAGGAATGTCTGCATTCCAACCCCTTGTTAGGGTTTACAGTGCCTTTACTTTCCAATAAATTCAGTGGAAAGACTTGTTGAAGAATGATTTATATTCTGTCAGAAATTATTTTTCACCTTTGTGCTTTTCAAGTGAAAATACATACACTCTATAAAGGAATAATATAAAAGGTAGGTTTTCATATTCATATACTTGTAATGTGAATTATCCTAATTAAAAAAAAAAAAAGATTAATGAGCACCATGCAAATCAGGGCTTCTATGAAATTACTCCACATGCATGTGACATAGAATTATACCAAAAACTAGATTATTTTATGTAAATAATTTGTCCGTCCATCCAATTTTTATAGCCACGTCCTCCTGTTTAGGGGGCTGGAAACTATCGGTTGAAAGGTGGGAACAGTCTGGACAAGTAGCTAGTCCAATGCCAGGACTTTGTGACATTTGTAACAGTTAATACTCCATTTTATGTTCACCTGAGATATGTTTATTTTGTGTCAGATGTTAGAAAAGCTCTTATACAATACACACAATGAAACAAAAATAGTTTCTGAACTTGCAGGCAGCACTTAATCTTTAAAGTCTACATGTGTTGTCACAGCATAGAATAATAGGACCCATCTACAAGAAGGCTGAAACTGAATTTCTCAGCAGCAAAAAAAAAAAAACATTTCAGCCACTTGTGACTGTCATGTTTATGTTTTACTTCAGAACACTGCTCTCCAGCAATGAATGATACGTCTCTTAACAGCATTTTCAGACATCGTTCTGGCGTGTGCTTCAGATCGGTCCATTCAGGTTTTGGACATGAACAAGGGTGCAGTTGCTTCAGTGCTTCCTGATGCCCACAGCAGAGCCGTTCACTGCATCACACAGAACAAGGTAGGTGAGGCCCAGAAATGTAATTTCTTAATTTGAACCTTTATTTAACAGAAAAAGAACAGAGGAAAAGATACCCAGCATCTTCACTGACTGGTTACGTTTTATTTAGTTATTTATTATATCATTTATATAGCTTGTGTAAAATTACATAATATATCATATTAATTTTTGTACAGGAAACACTATAGAGTGCTGTTTATAACAAGGGCCTCAAAGCTAAAAGAAAGGTTCCTGGTTTTATTCCTGGCTAGGGGCTTGTCTCTGTGGAGTCTGCATGTTCTCCCTGGGGGATTGGTTCCATGACTCTGAGCATGATGCAGTATTTAAAAAAAAAAAAGTAAAAGTAAATGTTTTAACAGTTTTCTTTGGATATCATTTTAGACACCAAGCTGTTTTGGAGGCTTGTCAGATCCTCAGTTTTATGGCCTCGCTAGTCCTCACCTTCCAGTTCATATTACTGACAATATTAATATCTAAAGCATGACTAATGTATTTATATAACTCAATTCAACAACCAATTCAACAACAAAGTGTGTTACTGTGGATTACATAACCAAAACATTTCAAGAAACAGTAACAATACTGCATAAAATTTCTTACAATAGCAAAGAGAAATTAAATTAAAAAGATGCAAAGTAGTAAAAGTCATTTATCAAATGCACTTAATCAAATGCGGTGCCAAACATGAAAGTCTTGATCTTTGATTTAGAAGAAGCAAAAGATTTCAATAGCACTGCAGTTCTCTGGGAGTTTATACCACATATATGATGCATTAAACCTGAAAACAGCTTGTCCTTGTTGAGCTTTAATTCCGAGGAATGAAAGCAAAGCTGTTCCGGATGATCTAAGATGCCTGAAAGGTTCATAACGTACCAGAGACCTGCGATGTTCTTTGGCTCTAACCCATTTAAAGCTTTATACACCAACTGCAGTATTGTAAAATAAACCCTTTTACAGACAGGAAGCCTATGAGGACTTCAGAACTAGATCATATTATTCACCTTTTGTGGTCTTAAGAAAGACCTGGGCAGCAGCGTTCTGAATCAGCTGTAGCTGTCTGACCAATTACTTTTTTTAAAAATAGAAAATACACTATTACGATAATCAAGTTTATAAAGGATAAATGTCAAGGTCAGCTATGATAAATCACTTATGTACATTAGCATTTTAATTCCTGAAAATTTCTTCAGGTGATAGAATCAGAATCAGAACTGGCTTTACAGTCACTCTGAAAAGTACAATTAATTATAAAGGGACAAAAACCACACCACCACACCGTGCCTACATCTTATTTTATAAGATAAACAAGATACTATATGTAAATTGTCAGTGACACACTTATGTTTTTGAACCGAATATCAAATCAATTTACTGCGAAACAAAATTAGATCTCTGATTTAGTGTGTGACCATTTTCTCTTCCTACCTTGCCAACCACCATTTCTTGTCACTTGTGTTGTCTGATTGACAAAGAGAGGGTTTGATTATTGACATGTTTTTGAGAAAAATTCTCTGATGGAAAGAAGAAAAACTATGAATAGTAGCTGACAAGTTGGCTAATTTGAAGGACTCTACATTAGCAAATTAGTCTTTACTTATGAACATTTTTCATTTGAGTGAATAAAAATAAAAAATTGAGAAAATATTGTAGTGTCCTAAATGGGTACACCAGAAGATTTCAAAGCTTCTGGCAGTGTTTCTTTTATTTATTTATTTATTTTGCTCACAGTAAAATCTTATGCATATTTTACAAACTAGTTGAAGCTGTGATATTGTGATTACATCAGGTTGCTAGGTTGGTCAAAGTAAATGTTTTACTGTAAATGAAAAGATTAACTTGTACTCAAAAGAACTACATAAAGGTGCTACAAAGGTCATAGTGGAGCACACAGATCATTAGAAGTATACGTTGTTAGAAATAGAGAGGAGATGAGCAAGTCATGATGAGAAAGGCAGATCCAGCTGACAGCTGATTTATTTTTCTCATTTTAATATCAGAGACTTCCTGTTACTTTAATGAATATTTGAGAATTTTGTGTTGATTTTATTATCCCATCACTTTGAGAAACAGCATTCACTAGACTTTTCAGAAAAACTATAAAGAGTTGAAGTTATCTCATAAATACTTCCACAGTTTTGTCTTTTTTAACGGCTTACCTTAAACCAGAGACTTGTATCCTAAAAACAGTACTTTCCACCATATCTCCTAAAACCCCCATTTAGGGATAGCAGGTAGCAGGAGGGGCGTTCCCCTACAAGCAATGCAATCTTCCACCTTGCTAAACCCGCTATCCCACCTACGCTACCTGCTACATTATCCATAGGAGTGGTTAGGGCATTCCACCTGTTAAACCAATCAGTGCGTCAGTAGCCATTGCCTTTAAGAGCAGGTTGCGCTATCCGCAAACCGCTATGGAGCGTCTGTTCATCTAGATCGGAGCAGCTCTCGTGCACAGCTCGTCTGAGACTCTGCTGTTGAGTTGCCTTCTCTTCCTTCCTCCTCCATCTCTGCACTGATATATACATATAAATATTTTTACACAGACAATTCCTATTGGCTACCTGAAAGTCCCAGATAGTTGGTGCGCTCCCAGTAAACACACTCTGGTCGTCTATGGTTTAAATGGCACGGACGCCATTCAAGATGATTTCTGCCATTTTCTCAGGAGTTCAACTAAGGCCAGATCACGCTTTTTATACAAGAGTTATTTCGAGGGGTAGAGCACGTCCACATGTGACCAGGTGGATGCACATTGATACCATTTGGACATGCTCTTGTATGCGCCGACATGTGGATTGCGGGTTGCGGGTTGTCAGACCACCCGCTACCCGCTACCCACAACCCGCGATCGCAAGATACAGAGTTTGCGGAAAGGGCAAAAGACACGGCCATTGCCACACCTACAATGTGAGTAAGGGAGTCGGCATAACGGGTTACGGCTTTAGGGAGTGGAAGATTGCATTAGCGGTTAGCGGAGGTTCCTAAACCCACAATTTGTGGGTAGCAGCTAGTGAGTAGCAGTTAGCGGGAAGTGTACGATCGGGGCCTCTACATAAAAACAAAAAAAAATAAAGGATCATAGGCAAACTTCTTATGCTTTGAAAGAGTTTTTTTCTTAATTTCCGAAAAAAAAAACATATCATAACTTACAACCTTTGTGAGTGGATAGTGGCAGAGACATCCCATCACTTCTCCCACAAATAGACCTAATGCCACGTAAACCTAACCCACAGAGCAAAAAAAAAGGAAATCTTTGGCTTGGCATTAATTGACCCTCGTCTTCCATCTTGCTCTTGAAGGGTTTACTATTTGGCATGTGTCATACTGTTACATAAAGCATCAATGAGAATTTTTGGCCAGTTATATTAGACATAGAGACACTTTGACAGAGTAAAAGTGTTAGTTTGTGGCATGAATGAAAAAGATCATGGTTAAAAAATGTCTTGGTTTTTCAAAAGTTTCCATGACAGCCAGACAAGAAATGTCAAGTATCACACGTCTTGCACGCAGGTCCCTGCTGCATCAGGATTAAGACTGCCATAGGTGATGGCAGGAGGACAGGCTGTGGTGGATGATAGCCTTGGAGAAATACTGTTCCGTGATGCAGTTTGGGTTTATGCGGCCTTAGTCCTACATCAATGTCCTGACCAATCTGGACCCCATTTGCCTGTGTCTAAAAAGTAGAGAGCTTGGGCTTGCATCCTTGTACGTTATGGTGCTATGAAGACCTTTGAAATAACCAGTAAGCAACTCTAAAAACCATGCGTTCAATCTGTGTTTTACATTTTTATATGGAATTAAGTCCCTGGTTTTTCCACATATATTGTCATATGGATATTATCTAGCTTTGCAATAGCAGAAAGTCTGTGAATTTTCATCGTAAAAAGTATGGAAATAATGATTCATCATAGATGCTTATATAACGTTTTTGGAATACATGGCAGTCCTTATTTGTCTGTAAGAGGAAGCTTGCACTCAGTGACCCTTAACTTAAGTGATTCCTGTGTTTTTACCTCTCCATACTTAACACTTGGGGCAGTCTGGATTAGGTGGATACACTGCAGCCACTGGCATGGATAAAATGCATTAACTCATTCAGCTGCAAGTCACTCTTGCACACAGCTGACTATATCCCTTTAGTCCAGATTTGCCTGTTCTTTGTCACGCCAGCTTTTGTGTACTATACACAGTGGAAGCCTGTGGTGTGTTTTTTCAGCTTGGCTACTGCGTCAGTGAGGAGTTCTCTGCCTATCCCGAGGGCATTTGGATGCTGTAGGGTTAGTAGCTGCGGATCAGAGGGATTGCCCTTGCTTGGACATTGCACACATAACATCACACATCACACTTCTCTCCCCTCTTGTTTTTGTCACCTCGAGGCGGTCCAAACATCAGGAACTGCTGCCTGAGAGGCAGCTTTTCCTACTTGAAGTTTCCACCGCCTTCTCTGCAAAACTCACCTGGAACTCATCAGACCAGAGGACTTCTCGGAAAATTGAACTAGAAATGCCCTGACAGACTCCCGTTCTCACACCGTTCATGGAAATATAAATAAAAAACACCCTCACCACTGCACTCTCTCACTCTTTCTCTCTCTCTTACTCCCATGTTTAACTATATCACCCGATAACTTGGTTTGGAAGTCATATATGGAATTTATGTGAAGTGGAAATCTACAGTTTTAGTGGAGTCTATCTCAGTGTAGTATATAGAGGGTGGAAAATAACATGAAAACTAATTTTACTTCCATTCTAGATATCATTACTTTGCTAGTGTGCTTGCATTGTTTTAAAAGTTACATCCTGATTACCCATTTCTCAAAATTACTGGCATATGACACTTTGGTTTAACTATTTCAGGAAGGCAATATCAAACCTGATTCTGCACATATTCTGGACGATACTATTAAACTGGAATAATGATTGATAAAAGCCATGGCGAAGTAAGCCCCACACTGTAGAGCATCTAAAAGTCCATATCAACTAAAACGGGAAACTGTTTAGATTTGAAATAATCTGTATTTTTTATTCTGTTTCATCATTTGGTATAGTATCTTTGCACCACTTTCAGTTGAAATTAATTTTCCAGTAGTGAACAACAGCAGGCGGTAGTCTATCCATTTCAGTTATGTATTTTCTCATTAAACATTGTTTTTTTTTGTGAATATTTTTAAAGGGGTCATCATTCAGCACACAGGCACTGGATTCATACAATCTGTTCCTCACCAGTGCAGTCACAGATGGTGTGAAGATTTGGGACCTTCGCACAATGAGGTTTGTAAAAACATGAAATGTTCTGGGATTATCACCTGCACAATAATACCTTCATTCGATACTGATTCAATTCCTTCAAGTTCTTCAGTAAGTGAATCATGCTCAAAAGCACTGCAATACTGGCACTGGAGTACTAAATATCCATATGATAAAGCTACACTATCAGCATCTTCTCTACTTAGTTTTTTAAACCTGGCAAATAGTAATATAAAAATGAATTTAAAAAAACACTAACTTTTTTATGGTTTTGAAGTGTTTTCAAATTAAATTAGCTTTCTGTCATGGATTCAGGATTTGCTAAAATTGAAAGTGAGGTCAATAAAAAGTCACTTACCTTCTATTTAGGCCTTTCACTGATTATGAGGGTTGTTTATCAAGTTTGTTAGATAATCGTAACTATCATATGTTCAAGCACATTAATAAAGAAACCTGTTCATTTCTCCATTCATGTCCTAGTCTTTGAAGTCGAGAATTACCTTATATTTAAATTCCATAATAATTTTTCTTTCACAGACACTTCTCACTTGATTAGTAATTTGGGAACTTTTCCCTTTAGAAATACTTTAGAGAATATTTTTATTTGGTCCTTTTTTTTTTTTTTTTGCAGGTGTCATATGACAGATAATTCATTTAGACCTTTTTGGATCTTAGATTGTTCTTTTTGGCCCAGCAGAAGACATTATTGAATATCGCATTCTTTCATGTCTGAGACTGTTTCCATATTAAACTCCTCCAGCCAGACTCTGTCAAAATCTTATTTCTATCTGATAAATATTTGTGCATCGTTTCTAGGTCAGCCAGTAGTTGGGAGAGCTTTATTATCAAGCATAGCTCCGCAGATACTTAGGAATGCTTGATTACAGCTTATATGAGGTAAAACATATGCTTGAATGAAAACAGAAAGCTTCTTCTTTTTTCTTCCCTAGTAGCTAGTACTTGCCACAAAATGACTTACCCTTAATTTGATATTTGTCTGTCTTTGTATGTATGGCTTTCATCAAATGGAAATCTGCTGATATATTTTCTAAATGTTGTTCTATAACGATTAGAAAAGATAAATACAATTTTCTCATTATACACTGGTGGCAAAAGAAGGCTTTGAGAAGAAAATATGTGTTTTTGATCTCCCTGCTCTGATCATTTAAGCTGTTGAATGAGTATCCAGGAAATCTTTCAATACATGTAGCTCATGTTATTTGTGCTAACCTTTGACTGTTTTAATAATTTTGATTTAAATTGGCACAGAAACGTATAAGCACTTATGCTTAGTTTCATGCCTAAAGTACAAATCATTGCATTTTTATCAAGAAAATGTCATTATTTAATTATTTTATGCATGTTCTCTAAAACCACATGGCCATTCTGCAGCACAGATCCTGGTGTGCTGCTCTTGTTAAACACAAAGCTTTGACAGAACCAAAGGAATGGTTAAAGTTTTTTTTTTTTTTTTTAAGTACCACCCTCCACTCATCACTTGTATTTCAAAATTATGTGTGCAGTGTTTTGGGGTTTTGCAGACAAACATTTAGCATGGTTTACAATCAGAACCCCTGTGATGTTGATTTTCAAGATAGAGAACAGATGGTAATCCGTTTTTTTCTGTAGTGATGTATTGCCTTAAATCCGGTGTAATTTATATTGCTTGAACATATTTTATAAATAAATGCACTGATATTTGTACTGAATGGGTTAAAATCCTACTAGAGAGAGCAAGCTTGTGTCTGGTTTTCACTGACACACTTTCATATGCTGAATTCTATTGGCAGCGAGTAATGAGCCAGGATTAGTCTGCTGATTGCCTTCTTGACTGACACTGAATACTAAAGTGGATTCGGTAACCACAAAGGCTCCTGCTAAGGGGGATCAGATCCTCTAATGGAGGCTGTGTTAGTCATCAGGAATATTCCAGACAGTCATCACTCATGCAACGGGGAGAATGTGTCTTTGTAGAACTCATGCACAGATAACGCTTTCTTCCTTTCTTCAGATCAATTCTTTCTTAGATCCCCATTTTGACCTAGAAAGGCAGAATGCTGCCTTAACCTGACATGTCTAATTTTTAAAATCTAGACAAATATGTTTCAAAAAGCTGAACTGTTGGAAACAAACAAATCGTTTGCAATTGTACGACATCTCTAGATACAAAGCTGCAGGTAAGATGGTCTTGTTTATTTTCTTCAACTCTAACTTAATTTATTTGTGTTCCCAGATCAGCAATTGGGTTTGCAGCAACAGAGACCACATAAAATACATAGAAATACGCAGGCACATAAGAAGACTGGTGCATTAGAATACCCCCGGTGTCTCTGACTTTAGTCATTTCATTGGTTGTGTTCGCTGGGAATCATGACCCATTTTCAAAAGTGACCGCTTTTAAAAAGTCTTCATCCTATAATCTGTGAAGACTTATTCAAGATACATATCATTCTCAGGTTACAAAACTCAGAGAGACATGCTGTAAAAAAATTGGTCAAACATGACCTACTTTTGTTTGAGCCTAATGACATTTGCATGTGAATGTCAAAGACAGGCTCTCGACAGTTCCTGTCAAAGTGTTGCTCTGCCAGCATGCCAGCCTGTATAGGACCTTGTGCTTAGCTGTCAGTGGCATTGTAAAGATATTACATGCTGCTGCAAACCAAATAAAACAGCACAGATGTTGCATAAGGGATCCATTTGTCATTTACTACTCCCTCTTTCCTGTGTTTTGCTTGAGTCGTGCTCAACTGCCTATCCTCAGCTGCTTCAGATTTTTGTAAAATTCTGAAGTGTGCAGACTGGCATTCTTTTTCTCTTCCATAAGGTTATACTTTACATCTTCAAACACACTGTTTCACAAATATTTATATTCAAGTGAAATTGGAACATTCTGAGATACAAAAAGTTGAAATACTTTTATTATCACAGACATTGTCATTGTCAAGTATTGTTGTTTTAATTGAAGTGATTTGTTTTGTCAAACACCTTCCTTTCAGTTTCAGTCTTTCTTGGCAAGAAATACCTCAGGGGAAATTAATTTGTCAAAGATGAAACAATATTTTTGTATTTAGTACAAATACTGCGTACTCTTAATTGACAATTGCGATGACCCAAGTGAGAAATTAAATCTACAGCAGCACAAGTCTGACATTCAGTCTCTTTCTCAAGTTGTATTCATTCAGTTTCTCACCACTATGTGCATCCTCTTCCTAGGTGTGTACGCCGCTATGAGAACCATGTAAATCGCTCCCACCCATGCTCTTCAGTCATCTCACCCTGTGGCCGCTTCATTGCCTCTGGTTCTGAGGATAAATGTGTAAGCAACAACAGTCCAGATTTTCTTATGTGTTGTGTGCTTTGCTTTGCTCTTCTCTTTCAACACTTTAGCACAATGCTATGATATATTTTGTATTTGGAGAGGCTGTCCATGAAAGCCTTTTACATCATTATGTCCAACAAGTTTTGGATATGATAGTGACAGTGTTTATTCTTCAGTTCTGTCTAGATAGACTAAACAGAGTTTGGTGGCTTTCTAAAGATATCTACAGTAACTGCATATGTAGTGGATTGGACACAGTGTTTAAATATCCTCACAGAAAAATAACTAGATGTTGCTTGATCACACATGCTGTGCCCATTGCACTGTAATTTGGAATGGCTTTTGATATATTGCCCAAACCAAATGATATCTTAAATATGTCGTGTGGAGCTTTCGCCTGCCCATTGCAGGCAGTTGATAATTACACAAATACTGTTCAGGCATGCCTACAGTATGTTATACTGTACGCTTATGGTCAAGAAAAAGCAACACCAGTGGTTATCCATCCTCACAGTTGATTGCTCTCTTTTTCTAAACTTTCTAAACTGTAATCATTTGTCTGACTCCTGAGTTTCATTTTCATCTGGAGAATCAGGAAACTTTGGTTTGGATACTCCCAAGGTTTTTCAATGATATTCTTAATTGCAAAAAGTCCGCCTCAACCTTTGTCGCTAAGATTGCTTTCCCTTCAGCGCTGACAAACATTAAACCTATTTTCTGCTGGTGTCCCTGTGGTTCACTGTGAATTACAGACATTTATCTGCCACTGATATGTTTCATCGCCACTGTGTGAATTTGCTTCACAAAAATTTTAATGGAATGTTGAATTTAATAGACATGCATTAGTATGTCCTTCAAATTTTTAATCTGAGAAGAGAGTAGCATGAAGCAGATAAAAAAAATCTACATTTTTGAAATGTGACCATACAACTGTAAAATGGGTGGTTGTTTTGGATGGCATTCATAAATACTGTGGAGGCTAATGATTATAATCAAGTTCTGCATTTAAATCCATTCACGGATTTTATTACTCATCACCTGTCAGATAATAGCTGTAAAACTATGATATTTAGCATGCTAATTGCCTACACTGCATCTGATTTTTGTTATTACATAAACTTTCAAGTCAGCTCATATTTTCGCTATTATGGGGATTTTGCATTCTGTTTTTGTCATTTGAAATGTGTATGAAGTATAAAAAGCCAGTTACACTAATCGCATTATTTCCCTGATTAATCATGCGATTAGTGTATGAAGTATAAAAAGCCAGTTACACTAATCGCATTATTTCCCTGATTAATCACGCTGCCATATGAACTAAAATGCCATAACATAACACTTTTAACATCAGCACTTGTCAGTAACACATATTTAGTGTGTAAGTGGCAGTGGCAATAAGTTTATTGCCACTGCCTGTTTCTTTATATTTCAATTTTAGACTTGGATCAAAAATACGAAATGAAAAAACAGGCCACAGGACTGAATTTGTTTTAGAATCGAGGACTGGACTTTCTGTTGTCATACACATCTGTGCCACTAGATGGAGCCGCACTGAAGTAACCAGTAAGAGAACAGCACGACAGTGAACACATAGAGCAGATCTGATGGAAAATGGAGGAATGACGCGAAAGTTTTGTTGCAGTCCAGAATTTTTTTTTTTTTCAGGCAGAATTGTTAATATTGCTACCTGTGTTGCTACCTGAACTGTAGGCAACATACGTTAACGCACGATAAAATAATATTATAATATAATATAATATAATAATATATATAAAATAAATTAATGGGTTAACGCGATAATAATACATTAACTTGCCCAGCCCCAATATACACACACTATATATATATATATATATATATATATATATATATATATATATATATATATATATATATATATATATATATATATATATATATATGTATATATATATATATATATATATATATATATATATATATATATATATATATATATATATATCTATATATATATATATATATATGAACCTAATTTATAAACATTGCAAATATCAATTTAAATTCAATAAATATTTTTTTTCGTCCTGCTTGTGCTGGGCAATATGACGATACATATCGTGGGGACAATATAAAAGTGTGTATCGTGCCATTTCTCTTCTATCGTTTCTATCGTTTCTAACCTAATTTTATCAATTATTACAGCAAATATGTAATTAAATAACCTGCAATGATAAATTTGATAGAATCATATCTACTTCTACAAAGTAGCCTGTTTGCACTTTTATTTATGGTTAATGCCTTAAACAGAGTTCTCTTCAACCCTGATGTTTACTTTAGACACTTTATATTGGTTTGCAAACTTTGCACTACAAGGTTACAGATTTCAGAAAGTTGAAAAATAATTTGTGTTTATTTGTTATAGCTAAACTTCAGTGCAAAAATGTGTTTTTCCTCTCAGAAACTGTTGTGCACTTTAAAAAAAAAATGTGAAAGCTACTGTACCTCTGTACCTACCTGTTTTTGCTGCACTAAAATGTATGTTTGTGACAGTTCAGCTAAATGTCCTTTCAAAATTAAGTTGAAAAGTAAGCAATAAAATTTTTGTCAAACTTTTCAGAGAATAACTGAAAACATAGTTTATTATGGTATATCGTGATATATATCGTTATCGTGATATAAAATAGTCCATATCGTGATATATGATTTTTTCCATATCGCCCAGCACTAACAAGCAGTATGAACCCAATATATTTGATATTTAGGCTTGTCCTACACATGCTGCAGCAGTGCTGTTTTCACAAATACAAAGCTGCTCTTAGTAGTGACCACAGTAAAAAGTAAACATTTAAAAGCACAATTACATCTGCCTAGATTTGATGTTGATAATGTGCCTCATAAGTGTAACAAGTTAGTTGCATGTGAAGGCAAAAACATGAACAATTCCATCTGGGCATTTAGCAAAAAAAAAAAAAAAAAAAAGGTGCCAGTGGTACCAGGGGCCTGTATAGTTTTTTCTATAGCAGGTAAGAGCAGAAGTGGGCAGTAAGAGTTAACAAAATACTTAGATCTTGGGCCTTTTGACTTTGAAGTAATGAGCATGCTTCTCAACAGATTTCAACGAGCATTATCAAGTTTGTTTTTTGGCCCTGTACTATTACTGCTGTTATGTATCAATGCTACCCTTCTATAAATATTTGTCCAAATTCCCTAAATCAGCTGGTATAACATAAATAAATAAAAATGTTGAGCTGCCCTGATTTTTAAATATAATCAGCGCCCTTAAAAAACACCCCTCAGTTGACCTTTCCCAGAAGGGGATTGTGCTTCTTAGTCCTCCCAAAAAAAATTATGCCAGAGTGCTGGAGAGAAGAGTCTGGCTGGTGACTGAGACTCAGATTCAAGATCACTCAGTACCATCTTCAAGTCATTTTTAATTGGACTCCTTTCTTTTTCCAAATATACATGTATGTGAAGAGTCTGGATTTACCAACAGAAGCATGTCACACTCCATAATGGGTGGAATTGGTGTCCACTTTCAGCTTGTTAGCATTTGGCTTTCTCAGCTGACCAGTTGTACCAGACACCAAAACAGCAGATGCATTTTTGATTTAGCTCATGGCAGCAAATTGGATGAATGGAAAACAGTGAATTGGGCAAACTTACAGATTTTGTACATCCTTTATGTTTTAGTTTGAATTTTCCTCTTTGTATCAGCTTTTCCCAATACTTCTTGGTCAAAGCCCAGGGCGGGAACTGTGAAGCATGTACGAATTAATTCAGCTTGAACCACATTATCTGGGTGTATTAGTCTGACTATGAGAAGTTTGTCCTAGTTCAGTTTCAGTTCGGACTAAAATGTTTACATGCATTTTAAAAAGGACAAAATCAGTTGGACTAAGACAATAATTCATTCAATTTTAGTTATTTGAGTCCTTAGAGGGGCATTTTTTTGTGGGTTTTGTATCATATAAAAAACACACAGACGCAATAACAATACCTTAAGTACATGAAACTCACAGGTGTACAAGAATACAGATCCATTAAAAGCCCCAGGTAGAGTGAGTCTGGAATCAACAACATTGGTAAGGTTTCTGGAAGACTTTTTTTTTCTTTTTTTCTAAGATCATGTAAACATGTGTGGTTGTATCCTGGTTGTGAAACACGGGACCATCTCTTTACCCTCACAAGGATACTAGAGGGCACGTGGGAAGTTTTTCCAGCCAGTCTTTATTTGTTTCAGGTCTTACAGCTTTACCCCTTGTGGTGTCCTGTGGGAGATGCTTCGTGCGTACAGGGTATTAAGCCCTTTGCTCTGAGCCATTTGATCCCTGTATAATTGAAATGAGAATTTGTTTTGCTTTACTGGTAGAAATTCATCCCCATTTCCAACATGTGTTGAACTCCAGTGTGGCCCTTCATCACCAGTTTTGTTCATGACCTATTTGGACAGAATTTCTAGGCGCACCAGGGAGTGGAGAATGTCCATTTCAGTCATTTAGGATTGCATCTTTACTTTTTAAAGATGATGTGGTTCTCATGGTTTCATTGAGCAGAGGCCTCCAGCAAACACTGGGGTGGATTGCAGCCCACTGTGAAGCAGCAAGGATGAGAATTAATGTTTAAGTCTGAGGCTGTGGTATTCAGTTGGAAAACTATGGATAATCCATTCTGGGTTGAGAGTCAGTAGCTGCCAAAAGTAAAGAAATTTAAGAATCTCTGTGTTTTATTCACAAGTGGAGTTAGAACAGAGTGAGAGATTGATAGGTGGATTAGCACAGCATCTGAAGTGATGCCATATTGTGGTGAAGTGAGAGCAAACCCAAAGGCAAAGGTGTCAATTTACCAGTTGATCTGCATTCCAGCCCTGTGGGGCTGTGGGTAGTGACTTGAAAGAATGAGGTTGCAAATGCAAGCACCCAAAAAGTTTTTTTCAAAGGATGGCTGAGATAACCTGTAAGGATTGGCTGAGGAGTTCAGCCCTCTAGAAGGAGCTCAGGGAAGAGTTGTTGTGATCCTCCGCATCAAAAGGAGCCAGATGAGGTGATTTGGGCATCTGGTCAGGATGCCCTCCAGGGACGTGTTTCAGACACATCACATTTGAAGGAGGCCTTCAGGTCAGACCCAGGGAATGCTAGAGAGATTATATTTCTCAGATGGCTCGGAAATGCATGGGTGTTCACATGATAGAGCTACAGGAAATGACTGGAGAGAGGGAGGTCGCTTCTCAGCTGTTGCCCCCGCAACTTAGTTCTAATCTCAGGCAGAACAACACTGTCAGCGATGTTGTTCATTTATACAGTTTTACACTGCTGCTCACATTTTAAAACCTTTAAAAAAAGTCCACTGATAACATAAAATCTTCACTGATCCAGATTTATTGGCTCAGTGTCATGTATAAGGTAGGATTGTAAAATTTCTCTCATATTCACTCCCTTTTAAGGTCTTGCTTCCTCAGATCCACAAGGTCCCATCCATATCAGCTCAGCTCCCAGCTTCCTTTCACCTCCATCACACATCTTCCTTCTGTTCCAGACTTTCAGCTTCTTGTCAGGATGCCAGTATATTTCTTCTTATGTTGCACTGCAGGTTTCTCATATCCGGTAGCTGAACCTCATCACACAAGTTCAAACTGCAATCACAGTCTCAAAAAAGAGAAAGAATGAACCGGGGCAGTTGTTCACTTTAGTTTCAGAAAACACACGTGTTTGCTCAGTAAAACTATTGTTTTTCAGTGAGGTTTGCGTAAATAGTTTAACTTTTTTGTCATTGTTGTTTTTAACATATATAATATAGTCATGCAAAACTTGTTGACAAGAATCCAAATAGGTAGTGCAACTTATAAAACCTTTAACCTTTTAACCTGTGAGACAGCAGCATTGTATCTTATCAGTTTTACCTCCATTTAAGGGGAGGACTGTTTTAGCTTGACTTAGACAATTCTTTTTTTCTCTTTTTTTTTTTTATTGGGATTCAACCTCTCTTCCAAAGAAATCAAATTCTGCATGCATGACAAGTAGAACTGTTTAATTGCTTTTCCAGACTGTGGCTTACACTTCCTTTCAAAATGTTTTTAGGAGACAGCCTCCCTTTTCCTTATCCATCTTTTTTCTTCTGGTATATTTATTTGTTGAAAGGAGTGGAATAATATATGCATGCAGTTGGTTATAATTAATTATGGGGATTCAGCATAGCACGGACATTTTAGAGCATCTCTGTTGAGGTCGGACATTTCCAACGTTTCCTGGAAATTGGAAGAGTATATGCGGTGAGCTAGATCGTATTTATTTGTAGCTGCCCTGAGACTTCTGTAAGCCAGACACATTTGTACTTGTCTTAATATATCAAAAAGCAGTCATGGAAAAAAAAGGAACATGCACACTCTAAAAAGACTCCCTAGATCATATTACACTTTTTCCAAAAAACATAGGCCAAAATCTTTGTAGAGTATGATTTCACTGTGGTCAGTGTCAACCTTCTATCTATACATTTGAAAGAAACTACTTATTACTTTTACCTACCTTAATTGACCATTTGTATCATCTGACATTGACCTGATTATTTGGAAGATTATTTGTTGATATTTTTTTTCAATGAAGACATGTTTGATCCTTCAGTTTTGGTACTGCACCAATCTGTGCTTCAGGTACTAGTCAAAGAAAAAGACAGACATCAAGGCATATCTGCTATATTTAAACATTTTTAACAGCTTTTATTGTTCCTTATTCTTGTTTTTTCATTCAGGGAAACTTAATACAAAACAGCTGCAGGAATCCCATGAGTTGTCGTCTGATAATGAACATCCCCACATCTGTTTTTATCTGAGATCCTGGCACTGCAACAAACAAAATACTTTTTAAAGCTTACCTTTTGTGTTATAAAGAAGAAAAAAAACTGGACTAACAGTTTCACTTATCTGCATCTTATGCAGATAAGTGGCTTATCTGCATAAGATGTTTATACAAGCAGAGTACATGTTTTATGACTTTTTATTCACCCAAAGCCGTGTGTAAAATCAAAGGATCATTAACAGGGCTTAGACTACCTCAAAGTAGAATATTGTGGCAACAAGCTATTAGCCAAGGGTGCATTGGAATTGTCAGTCGGGATAAAAGATGTTAACTGCTTAATATTTTGAGAGATCTGCATAATACAGCCCTGGCATCACTATTCACAAATCACTACTCTTGAAGGATGTTCATTCAGCGTTTTTTTTTTATGATAGCTCAACTCAACTGTGCATGTAAACGTAGTGACTGAATACATATATCTTTACTTAAGAAATATTTTAACAGTCTTTGCACTTTGCACTTTTCATCCTGAAAAATGACTTCACCATCAACAAACCTACTTTCAATTTAAGGAATGAGAAAAAAAGTCCAAAACATCAGTGCAAGTACTGTAGAGTTAATCACTGCCATCTCCCCGTTTAACTGACGAGATAAAGGACAGTTGGTCACAAACACTGACTCCTGCTTCTGTCCCGTTGTTTTTCAATTAATTTTGTTGTACAACAGCTCTTTTCAAGGCATTTAGCTTTGAAAAGAGCTGTCAATTTGACATTTGCCTTGGTCACTGCATATGTTTTCCTTTGAAATATTCCCATTTTGTTTGTACTGGCTCCACAATTTAGACACACTTGACTAGGGACAACCAGCATTTTTATTTATTTATTTATTTTTTTGCTTCATGGTGGATTTTTTTCTTGAAAGAGTTTTATATTCTTTTCCATTGCTTCAGAAACATTTTTTCCATTTATTCTGACAGGTATCTTTGAATGATACCTGTCAGATGTTACCTTGAATGTTTCAGCCAGGAACAACAGCATGTTAACGTGTGCAAGCCATTTATTTTAACTGAAGGTTAAGTTGAATTTTATTTGACTTGTGCAGCAGGCCTTTGTTTTGGGAGTGTAAATTTCCTCATGATTGAGGGATTTTCTAATATTTCTTTCCTCTCAACTTGATGTAACAAAACTTTGTTATTAATTTATTTCATTCATTGATTTTTGCAAAGATAAAATACCTGAAAAATGGTTCCATATTGTTTGGCTGGGTTATAAGTGGTAAGCAAGGCACTCTGGGAATGTTATAAGTACCCTTTAATTTGGACATCGGGAAATCTTGAATTTTGAGTCGTTAAATAATATGTATTAAGCTGTACAGATTGAATACTATATATTCATCCCAGAAATTTCGTAATAGTTGCACACAAGCCAAATAGATTAGTATTGCAGTTGTAGCACATCACATGTGTTCTTCTTATTCACTCTTAGTTCTCTCATGTATTGTGTGTGATGTGCAATGTTCTTGTGCCTTCCATCTATACATTAATGCATGATTACGGCACATGCTTTTCTTTATGTCATGCAATTTCAGGCCTATGTGTATGACATCCGTAGCAGCAGCTACCTCCACAAACTTCAAAGACACTCAGACACAGTACTCAGCCTTGCATTCAACCCTGCCACCCCAGAGGTAAGGATCTCTCTTGACATTTTTTGACAAAATCAATCAGTAAGGTTTCTCTAGATTTCTGTAAGTAACTGCCCAATGTCCAATTTGTGGAGATTCATTCAACTTTCACAAGCTGACAGTTTACACACAACTATAATTTTTTTTCTTCCCAAACATTAACCTGTATTAAACATATATCTATTATGAGATTATATGAGATTATATCTATTATGAGCTTGCGTGGGTTTCCTCCGAGTACTCCGGCTTCCTCCCACAGTCCAAAGACATGCATGTCAGGTTAACTGGTGGTACTAAATTGTCCATAGGAGTGATTGTGAATGTGCGTGGTTGTTCGTCTACATGTAGTCCTGTGATGGACTGACGACCTGTCTGGGGTGTACCCCTGCCTTTTGCCCGAAGAGAGCTGAGATAGGCTCCAGTAGATCCCGTGACCCTAGATAGGATAAAACGGGTATGGATAATGGATGGATGGATATTATATATCTCATAAATACAAACAGTAACTGAACCCCAGATTTTACCCTCCATCCTCTACTCCTGATTATGTATGCACTCGAGCAGTGATATATTTAGTTTAGATTTAGATTTAGTAGATAGTTTTGATTCTGAACAACAAACAATTGGTTGAATTCAAAATATTATCAATTACCTAAAGCATCTTAGTGTGCTGTGTGAATGAAAAATATTAAGTTATAAGCACAGTGAAGAGCAGTTTCTTACTGGGTCATGTTGCGTCAGTCATAGCTTCCCCCCTTCTGTTATTTCAATCATTCAAATAAAGATGAGTATCACTCTAATATATCACTGAAATTTTTTGTCATGTATGTGCATTCATACCAGTAAACCGTCTTAGTTTTTCCATTACATCTTTGTGGTATATACAATGTCTGTGCCATTTGACCACATGCTAAATTGGCTACATGCAAGCTGAAGAGTAAAAAAAAAGATATAAATTCGCCAAAACTTTTAATATCTGAAAAAAAAAAGTCAAATCAAGAGAGTTTGTGGTTTAAAATGTAAATTATCCGTCACTGCTAATGCTTCTGGTAAGATTTTAAATGTTTGTGTGCTTGTTGGAAACAAGTCTGACACGAAAGCCAAATCAACTAGTAATAAGATTTAAGAAACACTGTCTCCTGTTTTTGTCTTTGGACTATGCCAAATACTTGTGTGCTCTTTCTTTTCAGTACTTTAGATCTCATTTGTGTTTTGTGTGTTGGAGTTAGTGCAGAGCTTTGACCACTCACTGACACAACCAGCTGTCTGTAAAGCTTCACAGACACAACCGTCCAAACCTAAATGAGTGAATAAACACAATGACTCTGACGCTCAACACTACTCTCCATTTCAGCATTTGTCATCTTTGGTCTGAGCTGGCAAATGCACATTTTCAGGTTAGCTGTCAAATGCCAAGAGTAGGACATTTAGTGACAAATAACAAATAGAAATGCTTAAAATTAAAAAAGAAAATAATTTTTCGAAGTTTAAAATAATATACAAAGGTCTTTCACAAATATTGCAACAAGTATTGCAGCATATTTAAAAAAAAAATCTTCAGTTCAGTCCTGCTGTAGCAACACACTTGGAACATTTCCATTTTCATTTTGTGGTGGCCAGTTTGTAATCATATCATGTCTATCACTCCTTCTTTGTGCACTGAATTGACCCACTTGCATGATTTGACTGTTGGCTTTCGATTGACTGCACAGTTCACATAATTGAGAAAAAATGGTAGGTATTTGTACAAATTCACACTAATTGTAAGCAGTTTTTCCAAAGTAAACTATAAAAAAAAAACGTTCTTTGTCTTTAAGTTTGCCTTACAGGAAACTAAATAGATGTCCTGTTCCATAGCAGTATCTTCCATCCATTATCTTAACCCTTAGCATGCTCTGCTGGAGCTTCTTTGCCCAGCTCTCTTTGGGTGAAAGGACAGGTCAAGTAGACGAACAACCATGCACACTCACAATCACTCCTACGGGCAATTTAGAACCACCAATTAACCTGACAAATGCATGTCTTTGGACTGCGGAAGGAGGCCGGAGTACCCAGAGGAAACCCATGCAGGCATGGGGAGAACATGCAAATTTCACACAGAAAGGCCCCTGCTGAGGTTCGAACAAAGGAACCAGGAACCTTCTTGCTGTGAGGCAACAGTGCTGACCACCAAGCCACCGTTGCTGCCCCAGTAATCTCCCAATGTTTCAATATAAAACCTTAAAAGAAACAGGTCCTCTCAAAATATGTTAAATGTATTTATTTGGAACAATTTAAAGCAAAGGTAAATTTGGCAGCTGAAACATGTTTTAAAATATTCAGTGAATAATACAACCTCTGAAGAATGTATCCTCAGTCTTCTTCACCCAAGGAAATGTTTTAATTCTACCTGTCCATCTGTTTAACTCTTTTCAGCTAAACTTTGCAGCACAACAGTGATACATTCAATTTTCAAGTCTAAAGGTAGAAACTTTGGTCCTCGGCCATGTACTGGCTCTGGTACATGGCCACACGTCACACAAGACACACTTCACCAGTAAGAGTGCACTCGCTCTGCATACGTTTTTCTGCCTGTTCTGTATCATTTGAGAGCACAAGGAGTTAAAGCAGAAGCTCAAAAAGATGAAAGATACTGAAGAACTAGACTGAATCTGTATAGTTTTTTTTTTTTCAATGAAGTGTCATGCTAATACACTGAAAAACTGGTTTAATCTTTTGAAACTTACATGTCACCATGTAATTCAGATGTGAGTATCTGCTATCGCGGTACCTTGGGAAATCGTTTCCACATGCACATATGGACATATTTATTTGGAAATGTTTACATTTGTAAATATAATCAAAATTTTTTCAGGATAGAAAGGAGCGGAGTGCATCAAACTGTGTCATTGTAATGTTTTTCATGGGGTCATCTTAGATTTGTGTCTCTGGAGATTAAATAGTGCAGAAAATAGCAAATTGCAGTTGTAACCTTCTCAAACGTATCCAGAATGTATCTTCCCACGTTTGGAAAAAGCATG
This sequence comes from Hirundichthys speculiger, assembly GCA_018398805.1. NCBI lineage: Eukaryota > Metazoa > Chordata > Actinopteri > Beloniformes > Exocoetidae > Hirundichthys > Hirundichthys speculiger. The sequence continues at coordinate 2,481,986 of JAGFBZ010000855.1, read as the reverse complement.
GCCTGGGAAAATCATGATTTCAACCAGAATTAAAGCTTTTTTTTTTTTTTTTTTTTCATTTTTGGAATTAAAGTAACACTGACATGTAACAAGAGCTGCAACACATGAATATCTTGCTTTGTGGGTGTTACCAGGTATTTTTACCATTATGAGTTCCTGGATGGGTCATGGTTGACCCAGTACACACCAGTTATACTTGCTTTGGTTTATTTGTGTCTGAAAGTCTTTTTTTTTTGTTGTTGTTTGTTTAATCTTTTTGACCCAAAAAAGAGCAAGAGATGCTTAAAAATAATTTGAAGTTCAAACATTCCAGGGAGATGGCTGGTGGTTTATTTCCTAAGAGTGCGTGTGTATTCCAACCTCACCTTGTCATTTAGCCACATTCACATTCGAGTGCCAGATGTTCTCCATGTTCACTGCTGAGAGAGCATTCTGATTTAAGACACAGAAGATAAAGTAAAGCATATTTTCCACTCATTTTTCACTTATGTTTTCCACCATATACTTAAAATAGATCCGTCAAGAGGCTGCTCTACCTCTAAGGTTCATTCCCTCAGGTTTATTCCAATATTTTTCTACAATGGGAGGTCCCGGCTTTTATTGTCACTTCACTTTGTTGTGCCATAAAACCCTGTGGGATTTTTACATGGTTTACCTCGAAAATTTTGCAAGCTTTCCTGTCTTTGACCAACAGTGAAATAAGGAACCGTAAAAGTTGACTTGTAAACTTAAGCAAAAGTATTTTCACATTTGTAAGAGGAGTGTTTTTGGCTCCTTTTGTTGAACCTACAGTGTTAAAGGATTTTCTCAGTTTTCATTCCTGAGATTTTTAAATTTGAAAGAGGCAAACCAAGCTTGTTTTCAATGCCTGAGAAGAAGATCATTTTGACTTTTTTTTTTTTTTTTAAATGTGTAGGATCTTTCCTGAACCTGATTATGTAGCTCCATTTACATTTTCCAACTTTAGCAATGACAATATCTTTGCAGTAAAGAAGCTAAGTTCTTTTATAAGATTCAGGAGTTTGCCTTTTTCTTAAGATACTAAAAACATGAAAAGTTGCAGAGGACAGAAATCATGTTTTGGAAGATGTATTCAATACTAGATTAAACAGAGTAAACTTTACTTTTTCACATCACCTCTGAAAACGATTTCTTTGTAATTTGCCTGTATGCTCAAGAAAGTGACAAAAGTAAAAGAAAAAAAGAGAAGAAAAACCCACTAACCCAAGATATTTCATGTTTTGCATCATCAGCTTTATTTAATTTTCCTGGATACATCAGCGCTGGCCTTTGCATTTCAGGCTCTGCAGCAAATTCCAAAAAAAGTTGAGACAGAAACATTTTTACCTTTTGGTAGTGTTGCTGTTACTTTTCACTCTACTCAAAAGGCGTTCAGACATTGATGATATCAAACAATGCAATGTTTCAGTTTTGTCCCATTCATCCTGCAATCATGTCTTCAGGTTTGAAATGTTACAGCGTTGTCGTCACCACATTTTTCATAACAAAATTCTAAACCCATTCTATTAGTGACAGATCAGGACTGCATACAAACAAGTCCAGTGCTGGCATCCACTTCTTACCCAGCTTTACCTTTGTAATTTTCAGTATGTAGAATGTGCTTTTCCACTGTCTTGTTGAAATTCATGAGCAATGGAAGACAGGATATTCTGATCAAACAGTGGAGTTTTCTGCTTTAATGCAGTCATCACAGAGGTGAAAAAGAGATTCGCCAAGTGCATTGATACAACCATACAATCTCAGAGCATGTTTTTTGGACTTGTGTGAGTGGTCATTTTTATCTTTTTCTCAAGAGAAGATGGCACCCATTCTTGTCAATAAAGATCTGGAGTACAGATTCGTCTGACTACAATGCACATTTCTACTGTGTGATGGTCCATCCCAGATGCCTCTGAGCCCAGAGACACAATGTTAAAATAAAGGCTTTCTTTTTTACACAGTAACCTTTTAAGTGGTTTGAAGACATGGGCCCCGTTCGTACACTTCCCGCTAGCCGCTACCCGCAAATTGCGGGTTTAGGAACCTCCGCTAACCTCCGCTAACCACTAATGCAATCTTCTGCCTTCCTAAAGCTGCTACCCGTTATACCGACTCCCTTACTCACATTGTAGGTGTGGCAATGGGCGTGTCTTTTGCCCTTTCGCAAACACGGTGTATGTATGTATGTATATATATATATATATATATATATATATATAGATATATATATATAGATATATATATATATATATATAATATTTATATATATATATATATATATATATATATATATAATTCAGTTCAATTCAATTTTATTTGTATAGCGTCTGTTACAATGTTCAATTGTCTCTAGGCGCTTTACAGAGACCCAGAGCAGGACCCCCGAGCAAATATCATTAACTAAAATTATAATATTAAATCCAATCAATGATAGTGGCAAGTAAAAAACTCCCACATAGGGAGAAAAAAACCTTTAAGCCAAACAATAGCAAGGAAAAACTCCACTTTAAGAGGAAGAAACCTTGAGCAGGACCTGGCTGATATGGGGGGACCTTCCTGCTGAAGGCCAGCCGGGTAGAGAAAGAAAAGAGGGGAGACAGGACAGAGTGACTAAATATAATGACCATATAAACATAAGCAGATGGAGGTACTAGCACTGGGATGAGATGGCCAGAGGACCAGGTCGCCGATCACCACGCCAGTTGGCACCCCAAACGCAAGTGGAGGAGAACCCCGGGATGGACAGAGGATGGAACTGCAAAGTCAGCATGAAACCCAGGAAATCTGGTCTGCACATACACAGAAAAAAAAAGGGGGGCAAAACAGCACAACAAACCACAGGAAAGCAAAGAATATGGAGCACAGTTACAGTAACAAGGTGCTCCCAAGTAATTATGAATGAGCTGGAGGAGGAGGAAGGGAGCAGGAAGCTCTACAGCAGAGTCCCAGACAAGCTGTGCATGAGAGCTGCTCCGATCTGGATGAAAAGACGCTCCAATAGCGGTTTGCGGGTAGCGGCTTGCGGGTAGCGCAACCTGCTCTTAAAGGTGGGGTAGGTGTTCTTTTTTTGCACCACTTTTTACAATATTGCCTGAAAACCTTTTCACATTCCAATTGCACCCACTGAAATAAAATGTTTGCAAAAAAAATGAAACGTTTTGGTCCGGTCTAGAGGGTATAATCAGAGAAAAACTCTGACCAATCAAAATAGTGATCATCATTACTTTCATTGGCTGCCTAATACGTCCATCAAATATCAATGCACTCCCACCCACCCCTCCCTCCCTCCCTGCGGTTCATGTAGTCGTGAATCGTGTGAAGGCGTGGTTTCGAGGGGTGAGCTGAAGAGGAGGAGGCGGAGCCTTTGGGAGGAGGGAGGGAGTGTATATTTTCAAAATCTCATTTGAGTTGGATTGCTGGAACCGTTTTTTCAAAGAACACCTACACCACCTTTAAAGGCAATGGCTACTGACGCACTGATTGGTTCAACAGGTGGAACGCCTTAACCACTCCCATGCATAATATAGCGGGTAGCGCAGGTAGGATAGCGGGTTTAGCAGGTTTCTACCCGCTGACCCTTAATAGTGGCTTTAGGAGATCTGGCGGAAGATCAGGCCCATGGGGTCTAACAAACTAGAATGATATGTTTTTTTGTACTGTAACCTAGAATGCATAATTTTATTTTGTATAGTCATCCTTGAGTGACTTGCTGAAACTGCCTCTGTTTTACAGACGGTGCTTATGTTTCTGTTTCTGGTTGGGTTTTAAATGTGCATGTGTATGTTCCTGGAAACAGAATATGATATGAAAACCAAAGCAGTTATCTTAGTCAGAAATCAATAAGGTTTATGGAACACTGTCCCCTGTTCCTGTCTTTGGACTCTGTAAAACATTTGTGAGTTCTTTCTCTCCAACACGTTTCATCTCATTTGCAGTTATGTGTTGGAGTTAGTGCAGAGCTTTGACCAGTTACTGACACGACCATCTGTCTGTAAAAGTTCATACACACTGCTCTCCAAATTTAAATGAACAGTGTGTGAATCATCTCAGTGACTACGAAGTCCAGTGCTTCTTCCCACATGTCAGCTTGAATCAGCTTTGCTCTCTGCATGCAGGCAAAAACTACAGCTGGTGTCCCAGTAGACCTTTTTAACTGTATCTTTTCATTCCATTTGCGGCCATTTGGCATTTGAAAAGTAATTTGTGCTCCTTAGCATGGATTGACTGCAACATAAAAGTAGTCTCTGGAGATGGACTCAGGGCTGCAACACCTGTAAGGTTGATTATTGCAATTGTGAATCAAGAATAAGAAAATAGATAAAATAAAAAAGAGCTGGACAACAAATCAATTAACCTATTGAAATAACTTTTGTCTAGCAAAAGTACAAAGAAGCTTATAACTTTTTTTTTTAAAGAGTTTCAATATTGTATCCTTGAGGTTTAAAGTATTGCTTTGCAAAACAAGTCATGATGACATCACTGAATACTCTGGGACTCATATTTCTAGAAATTTTACAGACTGCATTATTAATATAAACTATAACGTTAAGTATAAATAATTTGTAGCTTCCCTGACAGTGGGCCTCATTCATGAAATCTTCATAAATCTGTGATTAGAGTAGATTTGTACATTAATCATTTTACTAAAAAACCTTCCCCAGATTCACGACACGCTGCCTGGAACGCAGATTTGACAGTAAGGATGTAGGAACACTCATGAGTTGCAGTCGCAAGCTGACAACACATGCCCACTGCTCATTAATTTGTATAAATTCCCGCCCAGAGAACACCATGCAAAGAGGAGCAACCTACATGTCTACCTGGCCACACTTTAAAAACCTGGGACATATGGTGTAAATTAGAGCAATGCTGTGTCATCTGTCCAACTAATCCCCAAGTGGAGCGGTGAGGCTACAGGGAGCAGAGATAAAGAAGGTGAAGGATTTTAAATGCTTAGGGTCAACAGTCCAGAGCAACAGAGGGTGTGGAAAGAGGTGAATAAGCGTGTGCAATGCACATTGGAATGGGTGAAGAAAAGTATCAGGTGTGATAAAAGAGCATTTCAGCATGAATAAAAGGAAAGGTGTAAAAGACGGTGGTGAGACCTGTGATGTTGTATGGATAGGAAAAAACAGGAGGCAGAGTTTCGAGGTCGTAGGGATTAAAAAGTTGAGGTTCTGTTTGGGAGTGACGAGGATGGATAGGATCAGGAATGAGTACATCAGAGGGGCAGCACATGTTGAATGTTTCGGAGGCCAGACTGAGATGGTTTGGACATGTACAGAGGAGGCATAGTGAATATACTGGTAGAAGGATGATGAGGATGGAACTGCCAGGCACGAGGCCTAGAGAAAGAACAAAGAGGAGATTTATGGATGTAGTGAAAGAGGACATGAAGTTAGTTGGTGTGAGAGAAGAGGATGCAGAGGAAATGGTTAGATGGAGGCAGATAATTCGCTGTGGCGTCCCCTGAAGGGAAAAGCCAGAAGGAAAAAAAGAAGATATGTCCAACTGATCATTCAAGAGGTGAAGTGAAAATGGATGGATAAAAAGTTGGACACAAATAAACATATTCCTCTACATGGACAAAAGTGAGGAGACTTCTTTAATAGAAATAAATGTGCTGATGGAAACAAATGCTTCCACTGGAGCCAACATCAAACTCAGGAGGTAGGGTTATGCTTTTTATGTCATATGACTGCATTGTAGCCATCAGACAATGTTTTGTGTTCAATAAACTTTTTAAGAAATGATAGGTAAGAAGAACAGCACATGAATTTACTTAAATTTTAGTTTAGAGGTCGTTGGCCCACAAACTTAGTTTTTTTTTTTTTCGTAGCTCTAATAAATCTACAGGAAACAAGGAAACATGTTTTACCTTTTATAAATTGGTTCCAATGTGTAAGTAGCCTGGTTGAATGAAACCAACTTTATCGTACAACCATTCGATATGTTGCTGGCGTGTCCAAGTTTCTTCATCAGGCCGTCATTAACTGGTTCTGCAGGCAGGTGTAATACTGACCTCTGCCAATTAAAGGCCCCTTAGAAAGCTATGCTGTGCAGGACACAGCAAGCCAGTGTTATTCTGCAGACATTCTTGGATTGATAGAGGATTGTGCTACTGATTGCACCTGCAGACATCAACCATGCCTTTAAGACACTGGTGAGCACTAAAATGGCTGCGGGTAATAGTCCTATCCTGGAAGAACACCAGAAGACCAGTAATCAACAAATGGGAGCTATCTACCACTCTTCCCTTACAGAAAATCACCTACACAACATCAAGAATATAATTTTCATCACATCTGGGACCCCTTCATTTCTTATGTATCAGGAACAGACTTGTCACATGTGATGGAAAGTAACACAAAGTGATTTACATAATAAAAATAATCATTAAAAAAACAATAAGAAGAAAGAACAAACACAATTTAAAAGCCATCACACACCCAGGGTTACAGCAGTAAAAAAAAAAAAAAAAAAAAATCAATACCCAGTCATCCTCTCTCTCTCTCTCTCTCTCTCTGCCTCTCTCTCACACGCGCACACACACTCTGTAGACAAAGAGAAATACCTTCCTCTGCTTAGTTTTCGTGCACTGCTACTAGATTTTGGTTTAGTTTGTATCCCATAAATAATGATCCCATATAATATCCATTTAAATAACATATTAACAATTAAGTATGCAGTATGCCTACTTAGCACCACTAAAACCAATAAAAACCAATATAGAAATATTAGCTGTTCTTATTGATTTCAAGTCTGTTTGAAATTTCATCTTCTTTAATGGGGGCTGTGACCCCCCACATTCGCCTGCCCGCGAATGGTGAAAACCGCAATGCGGGGACGCGTGTCAGCCAATCAGCTACAGACAACTGACAGCATAGTAATGACGTCATGGCAGCCAATCACAGGTCTCGATATTTGTTCATGGGGCCTCCCCTGTAGGCTCTTGTTGATTTCCGAATTATAGATTAAAACATCTGCACACACTAACACACACACATATATTTTGTCAAACCTTCTGCCAAAGAGAAATATCAAGTTCCAGTGTCTTGCATAAATGTACACATTTTACACATTTATTTCAGCTTGCTTTTTAAATAACTGACAAATTTTCAACACTAAAACTCATACTGGCACACTGAAACATTGATTTATTCTTTGATTGTTTATTTACTCTTCTTCTTAAGTTTTTGGGGTACCTTGAAAATTTTCCTCTAGAAACTCATTCCTGAGCTCATTGTGGACCAAATGGATTAAAGATGTTATTTACATGTGTTTGTTTTTCCATTTATCATTGCATATGTTGCAAAAAAAAAAAAAAAAGAAATGTGTTAAATACAAACTGAGGGACCACATTGCTTTTATTGTTCCCTTGCTTTTCCAATTTGTCATGATCATCTGCCATCCTCTTTCATCACATTCAGCACAGAACATCTTGGTTTATTGGCATTTATGTGGTTTGAGTTATATAACCAATGAATGATTTGTTTGGTGGAAAAAATGTACTGTTGTCCATGTTATCACAGCCTGCGTCTACAACTGGAGACGTTGTATTTTCCAAGATGCAAAAATTTGAGTCAAGTTTTCCTTGGAAATCTAAGTCACACAAAAGTTTTAATTGTCGTTTTTATTCTTGCATTGAATCGATGATTTGTGGTCCATTTTACATGGTGCTCAGCCATCACGCCTGACAATAACTTAGATTATGTAACCTGCCCAACACACTCTGCAAATTCCCAATCTGATTTTGTTTAAACGTCTTTGAATAAGACTTTGATGCAAGAAAATAAATCAACAAAAATCACTGAAGAGGATTCAGCCAACATTTTCAAAATTCTTTCTTTGAGTGGGAGTATTTCAGATTATTAAAGAGTAAACTCTTTAAAAAGTTTAATGCGTGGTTGTGTAAGAGATGAACTTGTAGAAGGACGACAGCCTTAACTCACTTGTGATGGCCCTCTTTGTTCCTGTTCAGTTTTTTTCAAATTCTTGTTTCTAGGGGGTCATCCAAAATCCATGTCACAGAGATCAAATGTGATGGACTACTTATACTTGAGGCAAATATAAAATGCAAAAACTGTTTTACTTTTAAGCTCTGTGTTGCATGTTTACATGATTGTGTTAACTAAATGACTGTTTTTGGATAGGAGTTGAGGAAGAAGACTGTGGACTCTCTTCAGCTTTAAACTGCTATTTTTTCAGTCTTGTGGTAGAACCCAGACAGCTTGATAATGGCTAATTAAGGACACTGAACCAGAGCAGAACTCATTAAAGGTAGAAGATGATATGAAATGAGTTATCACTGTTTATCTTGGTGCATTGTCTAAAACATGTTTTTTATTTAAACACAACACCCTATAAAGACACAGTTTGTGTATTCTTACTTGGCTGTTTGGGGGGGTTTTCTGAGAAATCCTTGCCTTTATCCCTCATGGACATTTGGAAATCCTCTCCATGTTTAAAGAAAGGAGGCTGCAACTTTCACCCATCAAAGCCAGATTAATCCCCTCTAGTTTATTATGTTTGAGTCATCCTCAGACCTAAGGTTTTGTGACTCCCTTTCCCAGCACAGGCACCTCTGCATGCTGGTAAAAGATGATTTTCTCCAGTATAAAACTGCCTTGGTACATGGGGAAAAAATGTTTGGCCATTCTTGGGCCAAATGTTGTTTTTATCACTGCTTGGCAAATCAATGTTTCCCAAGAATCCTGTTGTGAGAATATACTAATAAAAAGATACTGTCTTTACACCCACCTAAATCTTTGGCATCACCATAAAGGATATTGATCCAAGCACGGAAATTTATCAAGTCATTTTGTTGAGGATGTTGTTTTCATCTGTCTATAATTATCAAATTTTGTGAAGTCATATCAGACCTGAAGTGCAATGACACATTTAAATGGAATAAGATGGACTTGAGGTTCTTTCATGTATGCTTGAAATTAAAGTGAAAGTGTGACTATTTCTAAACTCTCTAGAAGAGCTTTCTTTTGAGCAACTCCAGAATGAAATATTAATTTAATCCTCATTTTAAATCCAAACAATGGGTTTCCTATTGCTTGTGATGCAGTTTGGCTGCTGAAGTGTTGAGGTAATGCTTCCTCACCCTCATCTGCTCTACTGACTAACAGAGACACGGGAGAGAGAAATGATTGTCTCTATAGGTAGCATCAGCAAGGTGAGCAGGGTGATGATAGATGTTAGTGTATTGATGCCCAGTGGCATGCTTGATTAAGCAATGTTATTGTAGTGGAAAATATATAATTGAGTATCTTATTTTACCAGTTATTGGGTGAGTTTCTAGTGAGGCAGCTATACAACAGTTACACAAGACACTTGACCACGGGCGAGAGTGCAAAATGGATTTAATCCCCACTGTATACAGCAGAGATGGTCAGTTACTCACATACACAGGACGAGCCGTTGTTTAGCAAATGATAATCAGCAAACCAGATGCAATTACTAAGTCTAAAAAAAACTCCTTGACCTTAAGATAATTTCTCCAGATGACTCAGGCGATGATGGAGCCTGTCTGGTAAACAGGGACGATGGCACCCAAACATATCGACATTCCAGAGGAAAAGTCACGGATGCATAAAACAGCATTATTCAAACAATAAGGTCTTTCTGACCCCAAATGCCCCTTTCCAATTGCGGTTATGTAACAGAGTTTAGGCAGAATCATGTTTTTGTGATAAATGGCAGGTATGGAAAATCAAGAATTTCCATGAACTTCGTGGTTATCTTGTTTAAGGAAGCAGGTGTCCCGTTATGTAACCTTATCCTCTAAGCAGAGGGTCGTAAAAGAAAGGGTGATGTTTGACACATTTGCTGAAAGAGCTGATCCACAAGAATATAAGCTGAATGTGATGTAATTCTTCTTCTGTGTCTCTCTTAGCTGCTAACTGGAACCTTGGATGGGAAGCTAAGACTGTTCCAGTCCAGGAGTGGGTCCCATTTGTCTCATGACACCAGTTCTGCTGAGCATAACGTCCCCAACATGACTGCGTAATTACAGCTGGCCGCCGCAAAGACCATGCAGGTTTCATTAAAGCAGCTGAAACCCACAGGCTTGGATTTCATTGCAAAGCAAGAATGTCAGACTTTTTGTACTTGTTGTTTTAATGGAAATAGAAAACAAATGCAGAACAATATATGCACTCTTGTCTGTTCTACTCGTGCTATAAATTGTGAAAAGCAGCCACATGTTGTCGCTCATTCATCTTTATCTTGTCTTCTTTTCTCATAAGATTCAAATGGCCATCAGTTTTTCATTTGAGTCTACTTGATTCATTTAACAAGATTAGCTTAATGCAAAACTCAATTTCAGATAATTATAGCTAAATAAGCCAAAAATAATATAATTACTAGCAGCTATTCCCGTCAGTTGAGTATTTTGGATGGTCAAGCACTGTGTTAATTATTGTTAAGTAATTGTAATGCAAAACAGATGCGTTCTATATCTATCACTGCCGGTAACCACAGTTTAGGTAATCTGCATGTAGAGCTTTGACACCAACTCGGTGCAACCTCTGTGGCTGCCAGACACACTCATGCTCCACTGTTCATACTGACACACCCACTAACCTACTCTGTCCAGCCTCAATAAAGAACTTGGTGCTGCAGCTTATAAATGTAAAAGCTAAAGTACAAAGAAAAAAAATGTGGACAGCACTGTTCTTTATTAATGTTTTTGTTTCTTTTCCATAATGCAATCTGCCAGATTCCTTTGAACAGCTCATCATATGCAAAATTCCCATACCACCAGTGTAGTTGTTTGTCCACCAATGCGATGGAGCAGTTACAGACTTGTTGCATGTTGAAAGTCCTGGGCTTATCTGGGTTAGGGTCATGGGGGCAGCAGCCTAAGGAAGGAGGCCCAGACCTCCTTCTCCCCAACCACTTCCTGTAGCTCTTACAGGGGAATACTGAGGTGTTGTCAAGTCAGCCGAAGATGGAATCTCTCCAGTGTGTTCTTGGTCTGCCCTGGGACCTCCTCCCAGTTGAACTTGACTAAAACACCTGTTATAATAGCTTTTGCTTTAAGCCTATTCAGTAGTTTCCACTGAGCCCTTGCTCTTGTTTCACTGAGCTTATACAATGTCCTTGAGGAGGAACTGTGAAATAACATGACTGGATGAAACCTCTCTATTCTATCAGTCTGCATTAGATACATGCCTGAAACAACATTTACACACATTGTTTATCTAATTCCAAGAAAACAGTGTGGACTGTGGTTGGCCTGTCCACGTCACTAGTAACTGGCCACTTACATTCAGTTGCATGTGAGTCCAACCTCTGCATGGGTCAGGCCGAGCCCAAGAAGATAACTGAACTGTTTTCCAGAAACGACACTCATTATGACCGAGATCCTGTGAGACACCATGAGTTCAGCACTGCCTTGCTTTGCCTGTGACCATAATAAATGCTCTGTTTCTGAACCAAAGGATTTTTCCGGTCTGTTCTTGAGCTTCCAGCAAAAGAATCGGGCTGACAATTCACTTGAGTTCCTCAAACCACTTCAACTAGCTCCTTTTTATGTGGAAGAGCAGGAACTGTTCTCCAAGTCTTTTTTGAATGATGGAGCTTCTCACCCTCCATGTTTAAAGAGATGCATATTTTTTATTAGATATTGCTGAGTCAGATTGCTATTTCAAAATGTGATAGCAATCCAGAAAAGCTATGGAGCCCTCTTTGGGTCATAATACAATGAATAAATGAGTCTATTATTATGAAATAAAGGCGTTTATTATTATGAAATACGTATCCATTATTATGAAATGTTTCCCATTATCATGAAATATATGTGTATTATTATGAAATATTTCCCATTATTATGAAATATATGTGTATTATTATGAAATTGTTCCCCATTATTATGAAAAAATGTAAATATTATGAAATATATTTTTATTATTATTTTATTTTAGTTTAATGCATAATAGTTTATTTCAGTATGGCTTTTTTTATCTAAGAATGAGCTTTTACATAATAATGACATTTTGCCACTGGGCGGGACCAGTGGTTGACCTGCACACTCATTGGCCGTGAGGTCCTGTTAGCAGCTGGCTGTGGCGTTATCAAGGTGCACTCCTAGTCCGATTGTAGCTATGGCAGCTTGGACTGAGCTACGGGAAACCTTGACGTTTCTTAGTCAATGTCAACTTTTAACCGTAAACTGCGGTGCATTCTGCCACCTACTGCCCTGGAGTATATACATTGCACCTCTCGCCCACTATTGATATTCACTGTTCTGTTGCCTATGCCTGAATGAAAGAGCAGCCAATCACATAAATGCTCCGCCCTCTCTGCTGTGATTGACACACAAATCATTCTTAAGGAAAACAAATCCATTATTATGTAAAAGCTCATTCTTATGAAAAAAGAAACCATTATCATAATAATGGGAAATATTTCATAATAATAAACGCCTGTATTTCATAATTATAGACTCATTTATTCATTATATTATGACCCAAACGGGGCTCCATCAAAAGCATCAAGGTTGCTCCTTCAGACAGAAATGCATATTGGTCACTGATTTAATGAGGTATATGCCTTAAAGGGGCTAATTTAGAAGCAAATAACTCCTTATTAGCCTGTTCATAGCCACATGAAGCCTGTTTTCCATATCCTGTTTTGCCAATGTTGGTAGTGAAATAACAGTATTTCCTGTCAACAGTGTTTTGGAAATAAAGTCAAACCTCTTTCTCTTGTTTTCCTCCAGAAAAATTTATTATCTCCTGCTCTGTTACTTTTATCACTGCTGGTATGTTATAACCCTCAAACTTCAAATCTTCAGAGAGGCTGAAGGGAAACTACCTTTCTGGAAAGGAACGAAATTTCAAACTTCACTCATAGCCCTTTTTGGCACTTTTGAAGAGATATCAGTATGTATTTGACGCACTGTGTGACGTTTTTGCCTGTGATGGAATGATAAATCCCCTGATAAACTGCTTGTTCTTAACTCCTGCAGAGTGAGGTGAATTTTTTTGGAAGCTTTCTCATTTCTTCCTTGTCCACTCTCCAATATTCTGCATTTGATTTACTTTGTCTTTTTGGACTATTGTTTTAATTGATATCAAGGCCGGCTGCCTGTGAGGATAGCTCTCTATTCACCACCAGCCCCTGCAGAGTCATGAAATATATGTGGCTTTGAAGTTCTGCAGTATTAGCTGCCAGGTTTCTTATCACAACTGATGTAATACTTCAAGGAAAGCAGGATTCAGGGTGTGCAGGATTTATGAAGTGGTACTGTTTTGTCAACCACCCCTATGTACGTGTATGTGCGTGTGTGCACATTTTTGCCACAGAGATAGGTATGTACTGGCAAAGCTGAGTCAAACCTGTCATGGCGAGCTTTAGTGTTCCTGCAAGCAGCAAAACTGGAGCAAAACATAATAAATTGTACTTCGAGGAAATTTATGTGTTCTTTCTCCATTTGTGTGCTGGAATGTGTTAGTGTGAGTGTGCGTTTCGGAGTCAGTTTCTTCCCGTGAATGAATTAACCTGGTAGCTACACTAGAATTCAGCAAGTGCCATTTTTCAAACCAAAGTGATATATTGCAGTATTGCACACATTCCTTGTTTGTGTGAGGTCACTTTGGGTGCAGTCCATATATTGATCTCACCAGTGAAGAATGACGTTAGACTTGAAAATAGCCACACCCTCACATCATGATGCTTTTTGCTTCAAAGTTTGAACTCTCAGTATTTTCCATTCCATTTGACAGAAGAACTTTCTGTGCCTCCAGATACACAAAGGAAGAAAACATTAGATATAATGTCACAGACAAGAGCATAATGTGACAGTGGAGGAAGACAGTTCATAACACTCCATCAGAACAATAACTTCGCCTCTCAACAACATCCTTAACGTAAATACACAATGTTTTGTCTCATTGCTGATCAGTGGGTTTGGCTGTAGTGGTTCTTTGGTTTCTGTATTAACCTTCATTTTCCTTCATAATATGAGGTAAGCATCATTTTGAACCCCTGGATGTCTCTGCTTTTCTGCTTTTAAAAAGCCAAAGTTACAGATGAAGAATATTTGTCCATATATATATTGTATAATGTTCTGCCTATCATTTAAAGGAAACAAGTTTCCAAGCTGATGAATATTAAGGATCGTATTTGATACATGTTGTTGGAGAGCTGTTAAATGCTACTGCCTTGGGTGTACTAATTAACAGCTAAAACTACTTGAGGTTGTCTTGTCCAAAGGTGCATAAGAAATTTTAAGAGAAATGGGTGTGACAGTTTCTGCTAATATCCAACTGGCAGCCTCTGGATCTGAACAACAAACCCAGCAGACAATTGCCAAACCCTTCAGATAACTTCAGATTTGAGGCTTTACCCAAATTCAAGTCAATTTCTATAGACCTTCATATGGAAATTCCAAATTTGTAAGAAAAAAAAAAGCTTGGTGTTTAAATGTTTCCCATAAGAACAGTAGGTAAGTCTCCACCCCTCCCAGAGAAATGTAATCTATTCTTACTATACAATACAATACAACTTTATTTGTATAGCACAAATAAAGTATATACAGAAGATATACAAGTAATTTGTATATACTACTCAACTAGTACCCAGTTAAGCACTACCCACCATCCCATATTATCCCTTAATTCTGGAGCAGTGAATGCATCAGCATTTCTTTTTTTATAGTTTTCCAAGAAATTACAAACCTTGAACCTACAAAAAAAATTTGTATGCTTTGTTTTTGTCACTGTTGTAGTGGTAATACTGTAAATTGAAACATATAGTGAAGACCACTGATATGAAAACTGTTGGGGTTTTGCAAAAATAAGGGTTGCCAAATGACAAAATTCAGCCCACAAACCAACTGCTGATGTTACTTAGACTGAGTGCATGTTTTCTATGCAGTCAAAAGCAGACAGAACATTAATGCACACTTCACTCTAAACCAAAGTGATCATTAAAAGTTGATGTTCGGCACTGTCATTTAAGAAAAGTAAAGGTATTCACTGGTGCCTGATTCATATTGTTCTTCAAAGGTTCTAATAAAATGCATTGATTGGTTAAATCAGATCCTGTTACACTGCCAAGTCAAAGACATGTGTGACAGAGAAAAGGATAATCTATTCATCAATACACTAACTCAAACATGCCACCGCTGTTACTTAATTAAAACAGTTAAATGAGCACAGATTTGTGTTATTAGATCATATGCGGATGCTCTATGGCAGTATTACACCCAAGTAATGTCTAAAATGCATAAACAACTGTCTGTCCTTGTTTGCTAATTAATCTTCTTTGTATATAGCAAACACAATATAGCGAGAAGATGAGTGGATGCATCACTCATTTTGCACTTACAATGTCACAAAGTTTAAACAATGCTCAGATAATTCATCATATATTGAAAGAAACATATGATTCTGTAATATGTTCTGTTCAGCATTCAGCCCCTGAAGCACAGTGTGTCCAGTCCCAGGTCTTCAGTTATTCCTTGTGAAAGCAGAATACGAGGTATCTGGGATGTATGTGACTGATAAGCTGGAGAGTGATAAATATTGATGAAATATCCAGATGGAACCACACAGGTAGTCAGACGGGGGGAAATCAGTGTTTTCATACTCATTTCTGTTCTGAGTGGTTCCGTGCTGCTGTGTGCCGACGACGACGGAAATATAGATTAGTAGCAGATGGTGTCATCCAGGGAACGAGGAATAAACACTTTGATAAATCAACACATGACCCTTGCAGAGTCTGTGGTCGAGAATGAGGAAAACAGGAGCACGTAACACAAGCTCACTGATGCCTGAATTCATTTAGACGTATTTGAGTCTCATCTGCACATTATGATATTTTTCTAAGAGAGAAATGTATACTGAGTTCTCATTTCAGCCTTGAATGAAGCCCCAGTCTACAGAGTTCAGTCTTTCCTCAGGGCATTCCTGAGGCAAAGAGACGACATCAGCTCCATAAGCCAAGGGGCAAGGGTGAGATAAGATTATAGTTTGGCATGTGAGTCTAAACTATCAAGTCTGCATATTTCTTAGAAGCATTAACTCACCCCATCAACCTAAACTCGAATCTCTCACTGAACAAAGATAATGTTTCACATCTACCATTAGCAAATTCCTTTGTTTTATGACTGAATTTAATTCCTCAAAGAGGCAATTTTATGTTTTCCTCTTTAATCATGCTTAATTAAGCTGTGGAATTAACAGCAGATGTGGCTGAGCTCCACTTCGGTGTAAAGATGTGACTGATATGCGTGTCCCTGTGTAGCTTGTTGAACTTTCCGCTGTCAGTTTCTGATATTACCGTAAAGCTTAGCACTGAATCTTAGTCTTTAACTCTGCTCTAAAATACTCAGAGAAGAATTATATGAAGTTACTGCTCAAACTTTGTTTGCTGGTAGAGTTTGAAATCCCATCAAAGTGAGGAACATAAAACCTCAAATATATCATGTCTCACCCTGTTCTTGAACTTAGTTTTCAGGTTGTTTGGCTGCCAACTAACCATTGCTATCACCTGCCTGGCTAACTTTGATTTGAGAAATAACTATCATATGTGCCAAAACTCTATTTCATAATGTGCCAAGTTAACATACCCTCTAATGAGCCCCAGTTCACCCAGGCAAGGAAAATGTCTCAAAATCTGATTTAACTCAACACCGAAGGCACTGGTTTTTGCAGGAAACCATGGCTGCAGCACACCAATTTACCCCAAACGTTTAAAACCTTTGGTGTACAGACAGGAGAAAGATGCCAGCAGCAAAACCTGGAGTCAATAATGAGCAGGAAATTCTCCTTTGGAACATACCATTCCTGCTAAGTGCATCTATCTGCGCTGCGTTTCTGTTGTGGCCATGTATGAAAATCTGATGCACAGTACATTCTCTCTTCAACCTGACAACATGCAGTGTTACATGATTTTTCACTTTTAAAACCGGTGATCAATCATCTAATTTCTCTGTCTGGTACAATTTATCACAAATCTTATTGTCAAAAATGAAACAAAACCCTGTACTCTGTGTTTTTCCTCTGTGCCGTGGAGCACTGTTTTTTGCATTTTTGGTTTGGCTTTTGCTGAATCAGTCTCCAACAAATTTCCAATTCTGTTGACAAGTGGCCCGAACTGTATGAAAGGAAGTGCCAGTGTGAATGAAAGAAAAAAAATGCAGATAAATCTACATGCTAAAACCAGAAATGGTAACATTTGCTTCTTGCAGAACTCCTTCTCACATCTCCTTGTGTACATTATGATCCTTTTGTCCAGGAGGGAACCTCTGAGACTGATTCTGAATCTGCAAAATTACTCTCCATTTTTTTTTTTTTAAATCTGGACAAGAAAAACCTTGTTTGACTACTTAAAGTGTTCATTACATTAGTTCAAAGACATGTTTAGCGACTAATGGTATCAGATTAAACCCTATTAGTAGAATTCAGCCTACTTGCAATAACAAGTTGAGAATAGTGGTTATACATATATGTGAATACATAACAAAACTGCCTCTTATTATGCATTACATTTTACTCTGAACTATTTGCACTGCTTTTGATGCAGCAATGTAAGGTACGAGGATAAAGGGGCTAAAATTGAAATCCTTGAAAGCAAGCAGAAATCCAACATATTAGTCCTGGAGTCAGCGTGCTGACTTTACACTACTGGTGAAAGGGGTTTCACTGTGGAAAAGATGTTGTACTTAAATATAGCTATTGACTTAAGCTTGACCCAGTTTAGTGCACCTCAATGAGCAGCAACAATGCAGGACAAATCTGTATAGGCAGTGGAGCTTCAGCTATGCTGGAGCACCTTCTGTGCCCAGGGACCCAAGGCCAGAGCTCCTCCTCCTCCTCCTCCACCACTCAAACTGAAGAGATCTCCCTCTCGCTCGGTTCTCTCTCTCACACGACAGTCTTCATGGTTCTTGTCTCGGCACCCACATCAGTTTTTCTGCAGGCTGTTCCATGTTGTTCCCTCTAATTTCTTATTTGTTCCTGCACGTGTTCCCTTTAAAATTGAACCAAGATTTCTTTCAGCGCTTGAGCTCCAATAAATTTACTCAGTGTGTCTGACTGGTCTGCTATAACTCCACTAGAACTCCAAGTGCAAAAAGGAACAATGTGGAATCTGGAAGTCATTACCTAATGATCGCCTCAAAGAAATGAAAATGCAACTGTGAGAAAAGACGGTGGAAGCAAAATGGGAATGGTTCTTATGTAATCACCCACTCATTAAGCCTAATGTAGGCAAGCATAATTTAGTTAATTTAGGGAAACACTGCGATTACCAGCACCTTACTTCATTTCATACAGTGTCTCATAAGACCAGCTTTTAATTTCAGAGCTAGAATTTGGGATACTTTTCCTATGTTCGGGTCTAACTTTTCAAATACACATTTGGGAATACCTCTTAGCTGACTGAATCTAATGGGAGCCCGATTGCACCACCATACAAGCAGCTCTGCGTGAAGATGCCGCCGTTTGACCTTCACTAAATATGAGCAGCCAACAGAGAATATAATAGATCCTTTAAATGCTGCCATCCTCGAACAGTCCTGTGAGCGACAAAGGAAATAAACAAAATTCCCTCCTTCTGTCAGGATATTGTCTAAACACACAACTAAGGATCTGGCAGATCGATATTTTGAGAAAAAACACCATATTTTGTTCTCTCTGTTAGATTAATAAAGAAGCGCTGCCTTGATGTTTCTGTAATATTACCATCACCCAGGAAATATTCGGTTATGTTGGACTTACTAATCATGTATCAACAAAGCCCACCCACACATGTTACTTCTAAACCTTAGAGAGGAGTAAGTCAAACATTGACTATCTCTCTGTGATGAAGTGTCCACTCTAAGCCAAGGTATGTGAGCCTTTTTTATATTAAAACTGGAATTAAGTGCTTTGAAAGCAAACATGTGGTAGCCTGGAGACATTTTCTTTTATAAAACAGACGCTGCTGTTACTGCTTCTCCGGCAGAACTCTTTAAGATCCCTGCTGACATTTGAAGTCACCTTTGCACCCTGTCAGCCGCAGTACGCTGAAAGCTCGTGGAGACGAGCAGACTGCTTTAACCCCGTCACAGGCCCAGTTAGAATTTTCTTCGAAAGCCAGAAAGTCGAACTGGACGTCTTGCAGTGCTGGGATGTGGTGATTAATGTTGCGTGCATGTCAGTTTAAATGGTTTCCACAGTCTTCTTGCTCCCCCGCTGACTCCTCAATTACCTCACAAAACCTTTAAGAATAATTTAGGGAGCTGTGTTCCGTAAAATCAACACCCTGTTGAGTAGCTTGGGTGTTGTAAAGTAGTACCTGTGACAATCCATCTCATTCTGTGAGGAAATGTGCAAATGTTTGAAATAAGATCAGGACTTCCTCATTTTTAGCCAGTAATGATATTTGAGGGAATTTACAGATCTGATTATATTTCATGGCTGAAGATATTTCTGTTTGAAAGCTGTCTAGGTTTTCCAAAGCTTTCTGTTGTCCAAAAGTATTGGTTGGTGGTTGCTGTGATGTGGCTCTATACATCAGCTATAAACTTGAAACTTTGTCAGCGGGTCAAGCAAGAATATATGTTTTGTCTGAAGTTTGCAGACAGAGGAGAAGCTAGAGCACACATGTGTTTATGCTGAGGGCAGAAACAAAAACATATGAAGTCACTCACTGTGAAATTTAACTGACCAGTGTTTGGCAAAGGAAGTAATATATATAATATTTTGACAGGAAAACTTGTTATTTTGTGAGGAAGACTTAAGGTTCTCCACCTTTCATGTTTTTGCAGCCAATAAGAAAATTTGCGTCTGCAGTGATAGGACACACGGGGGTGCTTCTACCAAAACAGCATATGCCCGGTGGCATCCCTCAGATGAGGCCAATGTACTGATGTTTAGCAAGTAACAAGCAGTATTTGCGTAAATATCTCTCACAGACCTCACTCTGTCATACCACAGTATTCCAACTTGGGGTTTTAAGAGTTTCTGAAAGCAAAAATGTGAAGCAGAGCTTTCAGTTATGAGGCTCCTCTCCTGTGGAGCCAGCTCCCAGTTTGAGTTTGGGAAGCAAATGCCAGCTATACTTGACTATTAGGCTCAAAACTTTCCTTTCTGATAAAGCTTAAGTTTCCATCTGACTCATCTCTCAGTTATGCTGAAACAGGACCGGACCTCCAATGATGAACTGATTACCTCTACTCTCGTCTGCTCTTTCTGTAACTCATTCATGTCTATAAGTTTGTGTGTGTCTCCTGTGTACTTTTTCTGTGGGTGTCTATGGCTCAAGGCCTCCTGGGTTCTGATGTGCTCTTCCTTGCCAAACAGTTAATTTTTTGGGGTTTTTTTCTATCTCCTTACCCTCCATACCCTCTCCCTAACCAGTCTGGGCAGATGGTCACCTTTACTAAGTTAAGCACTGCCGATTTCTTCTTTTTAGATGTTTTTTTTTTCCTCCACTGTCTCCAAGTGTTTGCCCAAAAGGAATTTCCTGTGACTCTTGACATTCATATATTATGTGCTTGTGTTTGGTGGATTCTTGCTAGTTTTTATTTGTTGCCAAGCCAGTTGATGCCAGACTTTGCAAGCTACTTAAGAGCTCAACCTATCCTATCTTTATCTTAAAAAAGCTTTACAAATGTGTCCTCTGTTACACCTGTGCGTACAAGGTGCTACATGACAGATTTGATGTGATTGCTGGGATGGAAACTCTTATGAGCTATATGGAAGCAGATAATGGAAATCAGCTCAAACAGTATAAGTTCGGGAGTATTCAGGTGATTAAAGTAAAGTAAATTATTAAACTGGCTGCATTTTGTCAGTGTACAAGAGTCAACGTACAACCACAATGTTGTTCTGATTCTGAAAACTCATTTTTTTAAAAACACACATTTCTTGGATGTCTTTCACATTCTCAGCATCCATCCGTCTAGGCAGCCTTTGCTATTTACACTTTCACTCTATCTCTTGTCTGGAGGGTCCTGACTGTCCAGCACCAGTTATAATAACATACCATCAGCTTGACTCCTCACAGACAATAAACTTTTGCCTGCTCTGACATGAGATTCCATGACAGCAACCTGTGATTATAGTTTCATCTGGAATGAAACAGGCCACATTCAGAGCAGCAAAGGTTTGTTAAATGCCTAAGACACTGGCCAATCTAAAGCAACCTTTTATGTAGGTATGGTGAATCTGTATAAAGATGACAGCAATGTCTAAAGTCGATGCTTCTTCTCTTTAGATATTTAAGTCTATACAAAAAAAAAAAACAATGTAATTGTCATACAAACTGAGTTGTCATTCCACTTGGGATCTTATGCAAGCATATTTACAATGCCAGCCATCTTGGCCAAATTTGTTTCATTGGCATTACTCAGCTTTTTGGCATAAAGGGGAAATCTGCAGAAAATAATAACTAAAAAGACCATTTGTGCCCAGCCTTTTTGTTTTCATCATTCCCAGATCTATTGTATTTTACAAACGTTGTGAAATTTGCATGTTACATGTGTCGCTCTCTCCAGTTCTTAGCACTTTAAACATTATAAGTGCCAGATTTCCTTTTTGGAGTGCGGTGTTGAGTCACACTGAACCTTTTGTGTGCGCATCTGCGTGTGTTTTAAAAACACATAAACCTCCACACTGAAGTCAAAGCCTGGAGAGGAGAGCTGGAAACTATAGTTGTTTATCAACCTTGCTGACATCCATCACCTTCATTTCATTACTCTTCCAGATCTCTGGTGTTTGTACTACTTAGAAAGGAGTCAACCTGTGTGTGTGTGTGCGTGCGGATCTCTCCTGTGTACCAGGTAATACCTGGATCACGATGAAGTCCAAACGACCCAAAAGATCATAAAAGATATTTCAAAAATGATGGAAACTTGAACTGTGCAAAATCTGTGTTTGGAGGACCTGGCGACCCATTTTTGGTATAAATAAGTCTGACATAGATTTGGTACCAACTTTTGTTCATCTCTCCTCTTTTGTAAATATTATACAACTTTGCATGGAAAAAAAAACAAAACAAAAACAACATTGTTTACTCTGCAGTAGCTCTGCACTTCGTAAATGTGATGCTGAGGATGGCGTTGTTTATTTTTCTTATCTAGTGACTATTTTTTTACTCTTTAGTAGAGCCACATCCTGTGTTTAACGTATTAACCCATTATAACCTAAGGACAAATTTCACTTCATTCTAAAACTTCTAAAACAGCTACAGGATTTTATTTCTCACTCTCTAATATAATCATTGAGCGTATCATCCATCCATTATCTATACCTGCTTCTTCCTATTCAGGGTCACAGGGGTCTGCTGGAGCCCAGCCCAGGTGTTCTCAGGTGCACTCTGGACACATCGTCATCTCATTATTTTTAAAAAGTATAAATGCCTTGGAGTCTTGGGAATGCTTATGCAATATTTGTGTCCCTTCAGGCTTCAAAGGTAAAAGCACATGTTGTGACATCTTATTCAGTTAAAGTGCGTCAACATTTTGAAAAAAATTACAGAATTTGACAAAGATAAGGTGAGCGTACAGAAAATAGATAGTTTGATTGATATATCCAAGTGGAGGAGGCAGTCAGACAGCATGTAAAAGGGGACATATGCTAAATTAAACCCATCTCGAGGAACTACAGTTGGCAGTTCTGGTGAACTTTAAACATTACCCACCCCTGAAAGGTTTCAATTGATGAAGTCTGTTCACCACTTTGCGTCACTCTTGTTTTTTCCTCCATAATTGAAGGCATATTTCCAGTTGGGCAAACTATCCTTGAGATGACACTGCAGTGGGAGCCTTGGCAAAAGCCCGACAATCTCCAGACACGAGACACTCTCTTGTCGCAGACTGGAAGCATTCAGGGTGTCTGCTGTGTTAGAGGTCCTTTTCATCTGCCTTTTAGCCTCACGTTACAAACATCCCGCAGCTGCCATTTGTGCTGTGACTGATAATTTGCGTGTATTTTAATCATAACAAATACAATGTGTGCTCTGTGGTCTTGAGATGCGTCTGGAAAATGTATCTAAAATCCAATATGATATACTGTTGAGGGAAGCTCTGAGGGATGTTTTACAGCACATCTCGGATCTCGGAGTGTAGTTGCAGTAACTGCAGCTCCATCTGACTTCAGCGGCTCCAAAGTCCCTCAGTCAGCCGCAGATACAGCGGGAAGGTGGGCATTTAGGTGAGAAACGGTGGTGGTGGGTGAGGGCGGGGGGGCGGGGGGCGAGGGGGGGGGGGGACCCCAGATGAGAAAATTACGCAACGGGAAGATAATTATGTAACCGTGTCTATTAACGACGGACCACAAAACGTTCAAACCCGCGAGCCTGTGATTGACAGGCTGTCCGCGCGCCCGCGCCTGCGTATATAAGAGGAGGGAGCTGAGAGCCGCAGCCACTGGTGCGCCTCAGCTCCTCCAGGCTGGATGTAGTCAACCACAGTGGACTTTAAAGCTTCTTAGGCAGGGGGTTTGAGGCAGACACCACGTCTCATTCAGCTAAAACCCTTGGGCTCAGACCATCAAATAAGTAGCCATTTTTCCATTTTTCCATTTCAGCGCGGCTGTTTTTCTTTCCCTCTCGCTGGATATCTGTCACAATTAGAAAAAAGACGCTGAACTCATCAGGTAAGTTGGGATTCATGGACGGGATTTGTTGAGCCTTGTTGTGTGGACAGATGGAACTGTTGCTTTTTATATAGACCCACTACAAAACAAAGCCATCTGCTACAAAGTTTGTTTTGCTGTAAAACGATTGTTTCTCTCTTTGTTTCATGTCTGTTTGAATGTTTGACTTAGTAAAAGGCTGATGTGCAAACTCAGTATTTAAGTCTGGATGTGTAACAAGTCAAGAAGAAAAAACAAACTAACAAAAAAATTTGTTTTTTTATGAAGAAGATATGATACTCAGGAGAAGCCTCTTCTTGTTGCTCTTATCTACATTCCATCAAGCATTAGCACAAGGTGAGTGAAAAATGGATAAATGTCTTTTGACAAGTTTGTATTAATATCATTGTGATTATGAGTAAGAGTAACTGAGTACTGAAAGCTAAGTTATTATGCAGCTCTCCACCCCTGAAACTGAAGATTAGTCTCTCCAAACATGTTTTCGTTTGATTTCTATTTTCCATTCGGATTTTTCCATGGATGGTGAGCGTTTCCTTCCTCCCTCCAAAGTAACATAACTGTCCATTTTCGTTCCTCTATGCCCTGTTTTCTAGATGGTGAGCAGGAGGATGAGACATCATTCGACCTGTTTGAAATCAGTCAAATCTCACGCAAGACTCTGGGGGCCAAACAGTTTCGGGGCCAAGACTCCGACGCCCCTGCCTATCGCTTCATCCGCTTTGACCACCTGCCGCCAGTAAGCCCCCCCATACTGAAACAAATACTGCGACAGATCCAAAACAATGAGGGCTTTGTGTTCGTGGCCAGCATCCGGCAGGACCGCTCCTCACGGGGCACCCTGATCGGTCTGGAAGGTGCTGACGGCCGCCGGCAGTTCGAGATCGTGTCCAACGGACGTGCCAACACTCTGGACCTGGTGTACTGGGTGGACGGTTCCCAGAACGTGGTCTCGTTTGAGGATGTGGACCTGTCCGACTCCCAGTGGAAGAATATCACACTTCACGTTCATGGGGAGAATGCCAACCTGTTTGTGGGCTGCAGCCTGATAGACAGCTTCATCCTGGATGAGCCGTTCTACGAGCACCTGCGGGCCGAGGGAAGCCGCATGTATGTCGCAAAGGGATCCATTCGGGAGAACCACTTCAGGGTATGAGAAAGTATGGCTTTCATGTTGCTGCTCAAAGAATACACAGAGTCTGGGAACTCGCTCTGCAGTATTTGTCACCTCTCGAGATACAACATTGTGGTCTTTCCTTAGCTTGATGACAGCTCAGATTAAACAACGGTTCCCAGAAGTAGAGACTCAGCAGGCCTCCCTTCACAATATTGCATGTCTCGTTGTTGCTTTTTGTGTGGAAAAAAGTCCATATTTAGATTCTAAATTTTCCCTTTGTGTGCAAAAATGAGAGTCATTGAGTGTGTCAAGATGAAGTTTCCATCACGGAGCATGAATGTGTTGGTTAGACCTCTGTTCAGAATAGACTAATGTCTCCCAAATATGTCATTTAGTAAACACATTTTCTTAACTCACAGGGCCTCCTTCAGAATGTATATTTCATCTTTGACACGCCAGTGGAAGATATCCTCCAAAGCAGAGACTGTGAGGTCACTAAGCAAGGTGAGACTGGAGTTTTCTTTTCCTTTCTTTACCAAGGTGTTTAAATCAGTATTCATCCAAAAGTCCCAGCTCTGCTGGAGGAGTGGAAACCATTTCTGTTTTATGTGATTTTTTTTTTTTTTCAGAACCCAAAGGATGAATCAAATTAATTGTCTTTGCAAACTGTTTCAAGCATGATACCTTGCAGATGTGACTTGGCCACTCATTCACATGCAATCCGCCAACACGCAGTGTCTGTGTTTCGTTAAGCAACAGCCACAGCAAACACGTTAACATCGTCTGTCGTCCCCCCTCTGAATGAATTTAGCTCATTGCTGTAAATGGGTCAGAAAGCTTGCAGATTTGATACGTGGCGAGATTTCCCACAATTGCTTGGTGCTCAGGGAAATAGCAGCGCTGATGCAGTGGCTCGGGGTTGAGCAGTGAACAAAAGGAGATACAGATGCTTACATTTATTTCCATTGGCAGTAGACTTGGGACAATCCCCTGGGAGAGAAAATAGAAAAAGGGAGTGAATGCTAAACTGCAGAGCTCAGAGCTTCTACTTCCAGCTGCTCACACACACACACACAAGGACACACACATGCGCGGTGAGGTCATAAATTGGCTGATTGGGTTGCTTTGCTTGCTGAAACTTTGCTCACATGAAGAATAAGGAGCTCATGATCATCTGCAGGGCTGACACGAAGAGTGGTAACAGCTACACGATACAGACAACTAGACAACTCAGTCTGTACTTAAACATCACTTACAACAAACCAATAAGGTGACCAAATCTGGAAACTCAGTCTTTGGTGCTCTTTGACAAAGTGAATCCATATGCAGTATGTCAGGTTTTTTTTTTTGTTGTTGTTGTTTTTTTTAATTTTGGACATCTGTTGCCACAAGAAGCATTGAAGTCCACCTAAAGAAGTGTATTTGTCACCAGGGCCTTGAAGTTTTCCGCATGCTGACTAGTAACCGTTGAGCTTTTATACTGGTAGAGCATTTAATGCCCAAAGTCATCCATAAACTCACACAAACCACACTCATAAAAACTGTCACACTGGACATTAATAAGCGGCATTAAAATAACCCCAGCTTTGTGCTCTTTTTGAAACTCTTTCCTCTGTGAACTTCAACAAAATGCAGAGTCTCTACTAGGGAGCTAAGAATGTGTAAATGCTTTCACAGACAAGGACTCATGAGATTTGAATGATTCCAACAGACTGAAGAGAAAATAAAAAGTATTGGGACATAACTGGGCTATTTGCATGACTTCTTGATTTAGAGGCTCCAGTCTGCTATTAATCTTCACCAATTTACATAAGCAGATCCCAACCAGTTACAGATAAGCATAGTTCACTGGCTGAATGACAGGCATTCCACGAGGCTTTGATGTGGTTTTTGAGTATGTTTACTTTGGAAATGGTAGATTTATATAGTTTGGAAGGATACAACTAAAGTTCAGTAGCTTCAGATACAAATTGGGTGGTTATGTGGGTAGTTATGATGTCATGAGCAAGCTCCATCCTCACATGCTGCCCTTCCTTGCTGTGTGACCTGTATTTTTTTTTTTTTTTTTTTTTGCCTGTCTGTGTTGTGCAAAGATCACAGCTGGCAGACACGTTCCGCCTGGCTGGATATCCTATTCCAGATGTGTTGATAGTGCAGGGAAAACTTAACATTTAGCCTCATTACGCCCTTCAAAAAAACCCTGTGGTTAACCATCATGCCCTCTTCCACAGTACACACTGAAGGAGAAGATTCTATTTAAAGACATTCAGCGTTTTTTTAAAAAAGTGATGCAACTGAGGGATTTTTTTTTACTCTCTTATCAAGACAAAGGTACCTCTCGTTCTTTCAGCCACTGGGCTGTAATGAAAAGACCATGAGTTTGATAGATTCCTTGTGAATCCATCCTGTGGTCACCCCAGTCTGTTGGGATTTTCCCCTCATTAAAAGGTCAGTGAGATTTATGGTTCACATCATTTTTTTTCATCACTTGAGGAACACCCAGATGTCTACTCAGCAGTGCCATCCTCTCTGGTCTTCCCAGAGCCAAACCGGTTGTCATCTCTGTCAGAAACAGTTACCATCACAATTTCAGACGGATACATTTTCAAATCAAACACTGCTGTTGTCTGCACATCTGGTTCTGATAACATAATAAACAGTGCATTTACAACTTTTTTTAATCTTTTGGCCGTCTATACGCAAACAGGAAACCACTCTGTTCCTGCACCGCAGTCTTTGTCTTCAAACCATCCCATCGCTCTATCCCATTCTTTACCCGATTGTCTTGGTGTTCCACGTGGTTGCTTTTCTCATTGACCTCACAACCTTGTTCTTTTCCTCTTCCAGAAGATACCAATGTTGTGAGTGAGAGAACAGAGATTATGGATGTAAGTCCGTCCATCACCACAAACATCATAGGTCAGAAGACAGATGACCTGGGCTCTGATATGTGCGAACGCTCCTGTGAGGAGCTGAGCACCCTGTTCCAGGAGCTCAAAGGCCTGCGAGTTGTCGTCAGTAACCTTATTGATGGCTTGCAAAAAGTGGTAAGTGGTGAACGTGACTGATTCTCTTGTCGGTAGTTTAAATCATCCCTAATCCTGGCTCGTGTTTGTTTTAGAGAAGCTAGTGCCTTCTTTGCTGAATTTTACAGGCTAATTTCAGTGATGAATGTAAAATCTGTTTTTGTGTAGTTGAAGGAATTTTTACTTTTTGGAATGATGATACAGTCCTCAGCGTGACAGCCAAAAAATAAGAGGTTTGAATTGGGTTACTAGGTAACCTCCATTGATTTGAAAGCAAACAGCAAGTAGCCGCAGGACTGTTTATAGAGTGGCCTTTGATGGCTGAACCCATTTGACTCCTGCTATCTGAGGCAGCATGAGTCAGACAGATTTTATGACATGTTACATGTGGATATAGGAAGTGTTCCCCTGGCAGTGACTGGGTCCAGTCTAATGTCTGGCTTTGTTTAAACAGCCCATGTGTTTCCTCTGGGAGCCTCCCAGCAATAAGAGAGTCTGGGCATGAACCTTGGGGGGAAAAAAAGAGCCTGGTATGAAAAGGGTCCCTGAGGCTCTTCCAGACCAAGTGGTGTCTTAGACTCAAATGCTGCACACGCACTGTTTCCCTATCCAGGACGCACACGCACTCATGCACACAAATCCTTGGCAGCAGTCTATCAGCTGACAGCTCCCAAGTGTTGAGGAGTCAAGTCAGAGATCCTCCAAGTGGGCTGGAGGTTCCAATGTGCATAACTAAGCAGCACATTTCCGTGGTCTGTTTTCCCAGAAGCAATAGAGATGTAAAGAAGCTTGATGCTGGAAAAAATGAAGTTACATCAAGCAAAATGTTGCCAATACATAATTTTGTGTGGCTGTTACCAATTTAAATCTTTTCCGATATATACTTTTTTCCTCATGAGGTGATGAGAAAGAAAGGCATCCCAAAATTAGGTGTCCAGCTCCAGCACAGCACTGAAACCTAAGAAGAATATAAATATGATCAAAGGATGTACATTAAGTTGACTGATTTTCACGGAAAAACACTTGAAGAGGAACCTCTCACAAAATCAGCTTGTCAGTGGTTGAATATCTTTGCCTGCGAGTGGCAATATACCTTTATCATGTGTGTTTCCTCATCGCTTTTGAATTGTCTCCTCCCTCACTGCAACTCTGCTGCTGTATCTTCAGACTGAGGAGAACACGGTCATGAAAGAGGCCCTTGGGAGAATGAAAGAGACTAAGGAGAAAAACATGTGCTGGCAGGACGGCCGCCTGTTTGAGGACAAGGAAGACTGGGTTGTAGACAGCTGTACGAAATGTACCTGCCAGGTAGTGCCAAGTTCCAGAGAATTATACAACTTTACTGTAGGTGCCACGGGCCCTTGTTAATTTGCAATGTTATCTGATTTTTTCGCAGGAGTCCAAGATTGTGTGTCACCAAATTACATGCCCACCAGTGGCTTGTGCCAGCCCTTCATTTGTTGACGGCGAATGTTGCCCTGTGTGCATGCGTAAGTAGCTGGAATCTCCCTATAAATGCAGCTGCAAACGTGCACACAAGAAATACATGATACTTTTTTTTTTTTTTAATTGATGGGGGAAGTGTGCCATAAAAACAGCACAACATGCATATTAAACTTCAACACCACAAGATTGTTGCAACCAGTTTATTGGAGTACACTATGTTTTCATTGACATTAAGAATAGCTCTTGTGGGTTCCTCAGATGATGTCATTTGATAAACTGGCATAAAGAATAAAAACAACAGTCACAATTTTTCTCCAGTAATTTAAAATTCTGTTGCACAATGGGTACAAGATGTCTCCTCTTCCAGCTAGCGACAGCGAGGATGGTTGGTCCCCCTGGTCAGAGTGGACAGAGTGCACAGTCACCTGCGGGATAGGAACTCAACAGAGAGGGCGGTCATGTGACGCAACCAGCAACCCATGCACCGGACCTTCTATCCAGACCCGCAAGTGCAGCCTGGGCAAATGTGACAGCCGTGGTGAGGATACTTTTCACAATAGTCTTGTCTGGCTGAGTCTTTACTCATGGCATCCAGTAGTGACTGTCTCAGTCTCATCTGCACTGAATTAAGCGTGTTCCCACACCACTGACAGTAAGAAAACAAACATTTGTATGTATGAGAGGGAAGACATAATTAAGCGTTGGAAAAGTCAGCACAGCTCAATTCAATATGTGATGAGGTCCTTCAAAGTGCACAACTCTGAGTTCACACTTCCATAAATCTGAATTCACCAGAGTGTGGTAAATATGTGGATCTCATGGTTGGGATGAAGGGTGTGCCCAGTCAAAGTTAATCCCAAATAAACCCTTGGCTCAGAGGGTGTTCCA
Organism: Hirundichthys speculiger; assembly: GCA_018398805.1. Lineage (NCBI taxonomy): Eukaryota > Metazoa > Chordata > Actinopteri > Beloniformes > Exocoetidae > Hirundichthys > Hirundichthys speculiger. The sequence continues at coordinate 2,451,909 of JAGFBZ010000855.1, read as the reverse complement.
TAGGCCAGTGACTCACCAATGCCCTGCTGAGGTTGGATGTAACACGCATGATGTGCCGTGCTTTTGCTAGATTTGCGCTGGAGTCTGAAGCTAATAAATTAGGTATTTGATAGATTATTGGATCAGCATGTGTCATCGTGCACAGCCAACATTACACTGGATCTGTGTGAGAGACTGAATCAGTCTAACCACAAGAAGATACACAATGACATAAATACTGGCTCAAGAACATCTCTGAAAGTAAAGTAGCTGTTGCCAATATCACAAAGTGTTTACTTGTAGTGGCAATTTTTAATATTTTTCACATGGAAAGTGATTATATTTCTTTGCCTGTTATGTTTAATTTTTCAAACTCAGTTCGCCAGGATGGAGGATGGAGCTTGTGGTCGCCATGGTCATCTTGCTCAGTGACCTGCGGAGAAGGACAGATCACCAGGATACGCCACTGCAATGCTCCCGTGCCGCAGCTCGGGGGCAAAGATTGCGAGGGAAGTGGGAGAGAGACTCAGAGCTGCACTGCCAAACCATGTCCAAGTGAGTGTTTCAGCACAGGCGGCGATTTCTCAAAAGCTGCATCTCCTTTTCAGGAAATAGCACATCCACGTATCAAGCAGTCGGTCTTTGGTTCGCCTCAGGCAAAAAGTGTTTTATACTGGCCCTCCGTCAGTCTTTTAATCACCTCAGTATGTTTTTGATTACAGGCTCAAGATCCAAACATTTGCTTTAACGCAAATGACACAAAAAGTAGAACATTTTGAGCAACGAAATTTAGTGCAAGTATTCACACCCTATGAATTCTTCATATTTTGTTCTCTTAGAACTTGCTGTTAAAATTTTGTGGGAGGTTGTATCATTTGATCAGCACAGCATATCTACAGCTCAAAAGGTAAAAAACAAATCTGATTACTAAAGGCAAGGTATTAACCTCCACAAAAGTCAACACATTGTAGAGGCTGTTTTTACAGCAGTTACAGCTGCAAGTCTCTTGGTATGTCTCCATAAGTTTGGCACATCAATTCCCAGGAAATTGTGACCATTCCTGAAGATAAGACTGTTGTCGCTCCTTCAAGCTGGATGGATTCTGCTCTCTCACAGTATGGCATTTTCCTTGATGGCCAAAAAGTTAAACTTTAAGTGTCAGTTGATCTTCATACACATGTCTGTAGAGGCTTAAAGATACTTTCTTTTTTTCCTTTAATTAAGGATTAGCTTTTTCTTTTCTGGCTTTGTGGGCCATACAAAGTGGTTCTGCTGAACTGCTCTTGAGGTAACTCTTTTTACCTATGGCCTCTTTGTTGTCTCTGATTAATGCCCATTTTTTTCTGATCTGTAGGCTTTTTTATAGCCCACCCCTAATCTATTAGTTCTTCTACAGAACTTAGTCCCTGAAGTTGATTATTGTGCTGCTTTCTTTGCTGGGCTCCTTGTTTATCAGAGCTGTTACACACTCTGGGACCGTTCACAGCTCGTGTATATACAATGAGGTCATGTGACACAAATGGACTTGGTTTAACTGATTTTTGGGCCTTTAAGCAAAAATGGTGAATCTATATCTCTATATCCACAAGCAGTTTTTTTCTTTCTTTTTATTTCACCAATTTGGACTATTCATTTGAGGTAATTGATATAAAACCCCAATACATTTCCAAATAGGAAATACACTAATTTGGGTGGGGACCTTTGCAGGGCGTTGCACATCTAACATGTGAATATTTTCAGTTGATGGTGGTTGGGGACCATGGTCTCCATGGGCAACCTGTTCTGCAACCTGTGGAGGTGGAGTCAAAAGTCGTTCGCGTGAGTGCAACAGTCCACAACCTCAGCACGGTGGCAAGAAGTGTATTGGAGAGGCTAGCGACACCGACAGCTGTAACAAGGAAGACTGCCCTATTGGTGAGCATCAGTGACTTTATCTGATGTTTTTAGCTATGAAAGCATCTGACAATCAAACCTAACAACCAAGTTTTTTATTTTTATTTTTTGTCATGTCACTCCTGTTACAGATGGTTGCCTGTCTAACCCGTGCTTTGGAGGAGTGGACTGCAGCAGCTCTGCAGACGGGTCCTGGGAGTGTGGCCCATGCCCTGCTGGTTTTCGTGGAAATGGAACTCACTGTGAGGACGTTAATGAGGTGAAAGAAAAGTTATTCTGTTTTTAAGACCTCGTTTATTCATGTATTTCTTTGAGTTTTGCTGATGCACTTTTTTCCCTTTCTTAGTGTGACATGGTGTCTGATGTTTGCTACAAAGTAAGTGGAATGCAGCGCTGCGTCAACACCGATCCAGGTTTCCACTGCCTGCCCTGTCCAAAGCGCTACAAGGGCACTCAGCCATTCGGTATGGGGGTAGAGGCTGCCAAGAGAAACAAACAAGTGAGTTGCTTCTGCTCTCGTTTAGTGCCTTCAGCAAACCGCTGGTAGGATGCCACTTAAACAGGGTACTTTTGAAGATGTGAACGCAATAAGAGTAAGGAACATGGTGTGGCTTTGTAGCTCCAAGGCATTTTTTTTATACCCAGTTGCCTGGATTTTTGTATGCCAGATCCAAATTTATAAATGACTGAAGATGCAGCAGCTCAGGTGATTTAGGAGCCTCATCCTTTCAATTAATAGTGTTTGAACAGTGTTGGAGGGAAGGGCAATAATGTACAAATGTGACTCGCCTTGCGCCCAGTACCAGCATGCAGAAGGAGATGGAGGAGAGTTGGACAAATCCTAACACCAAACACATGTCACACATATCTGGTTGTGGTAAAATTGGAGGCAGACTGAATGAGTTCTGTAGCTTGTATTTTGATTGCGTCTTTATATGGCTCCTGAAGGGATCAGAGATTTTCATTTGAATAAAAATGAACTGAGGTCATAACTGCTACATTTTTGCTGTGGCATTGATTATATGACATGTCCTGTGTCTTATATTGGATTGGAACACAGCTGTTTTCTTTTTTCTTGTGTAAATTTACTGAGTTCCTGGAAAACTGAAAAATGTGTTGTGCATCTCCATAATAACAACCCTCACGAACCCTTTTGTAATGCTTCAGCCTCTGCAGCTGCCTGTCTGTGATTAGATGCCCCAATTTGTCTGATTTGGGGAAAAAGGAAATTGTCTCATTTTTGGCATTAATAGGCTCCAATTCATAGGCTCGATCAAAGGTCTGCGCTTGCTGTTTTTTAGCTCCATGAGCTCATGGAGTGGTATTTAAACTTGGGTTCGTCCCCTATGAGTGCGTGGCAACTGTGCCTCATCCTGTAGCAAAGAGGCAAAAGTAGGTCATAATGGTATATCAAATTATATGAAATAAGATCACATAAAAATAATTGTGCCAGAAGTGCCCACACTTTGGCTTTTTCCATAATTTCTCCGTAGACCCATCATATTGATTTAAAAGGAGCCTTTCAAAGGCAGCTCAAAGACAGGATCTACCTGGAATTGTGGTAAATCTATCTGGACTTTAAGATTGTTAAGATGAGAAAGCCTAATAACAAAATGGCAAAGAGCTTAAAGTGGTGCTGCGGACAAACAGGTCATACTGAAAGTATTTTGTGGTGAGCATGTAATCCGTACATCTGTACATGCATTTTTCTATGTTGGTTTTAAACTGCTGTGTCTTTTAGGTGTGTGAGCCAGAGAACCCATGCAAGGACAAGACTCACAGCTGTCATAAATATGCCGAATGCATCTACATCAGCCACTTCAGCGACCCCATGTACAAGTGTGAGTGTCGCACCGGTTACGCTGGAGATGGCTTCATTTGCGGTGAAGACTCAGACTTGGATGGATGGCCCAATCAGAACCTTGTGTGTGCTGCAAACACCACTTCTCACTGCAAGAAGGTATTTTTATTAACATGTTTGATGTTGCTCACTCTACAGTGATTCCAAACTCAGTTGTTAAAACTTTTGAACTTCCTGATGCTATTTCAGGATAACTGTCCTAACCTTCCAAACTCTGGACAAGAGGACTTTGACAAAGACGGTCAAGGAGATGCTTGTGACAAAGATGACGACAATGATGGAATTCTGGATGAAAGGGTATGATAGTTAATTTTCACACACAAAAACTTACTGACACTGACAACCCTTCCCTCCTTCAGCACAGACAGGCTTCAGCTCCTCCATGACCCTTACTAGGATGGATGGATGGATTTTGAATACACTGAAATCCCATTCCAGTGTATAAAATTTTAAAGAGTAGTGCCATTTTTTTTTCCAAAATGTAGTAAATCAGTTCAGCTCAAGTTATGTGAGATGACAGAGACTATGTTCCAGAGCAAATGGGCTATCTGAAAGTAAATGTTTCTGTAGTTGTTGCTCCATGTCGTTTTTAAAGTGGATAATTTGTACAGCAATTACCTTGTGAAACTCTACCTTTGCTTTATTCTACACTTGTAGCATACTGAAATATTTAATACTAAAACTGAATATTCTGAACTACTGTGTTACTACTGTTAAATCCCAAGTCTTGACTAACACTGAATAATGTACAACACTGACTTGTACTAAATATTGAATGGAGAACTATAAAAAAGATAGATGTGTGCATTTTTCAAAGAAGCTGAAGTTTAGTATGGCTCAGTTCAGCAGTGAATAGACTAGTGTCTTCTCTAGTGAGGCAACTCAGGTGTCTCATTATGTTTTCCACATAAAAACACCAAAATGTTTTATGTAGACTCTGCACCTACTTCCATTACAACTAGAAGAAAGGTCCTAGCCCTCATTAAATGACCCTATAATTCTATTAATTTCTATCTGTTAAAAAAAAAAAAAGAGATTTAGATTTATTGGTTTTAATTAGGGGCAGCACGGTGGCTTGGTGTTCAGCACTGTTGCCTCACAGCAAGAAGGTTCCTGGTTTAAGCCTCAGCAGGGGCCTTACTGTGTGGAGTTTGCATGTTCTCCCTGTGCTTGCGTGGGTTTCCTCCGGATACTCCGGCTTCCTCCCACAGTCCAAAGACATGCATGTCAGGTTAATTGGTGATTATAAATTGCTTGTAGGAGTGATTGTGAGTGTGCATGGTTGTTCGTCTACATGTGGCCCTGTGATGGACTGGTGACCTGTCCAGGGTGGACCTCTGCCTTTCACCCAAAGTGAGCTGAGATGGGCTCCAGCAGATCCCTGTGGCCCTGCATAGGATTAAGCAGGTATAGATGATGGATGGATGGTTTTAATTAGCAGAAAAACCAGTTTTATATGGCTTGGAGTGAAAAACTATGATCACCTCCTGTATTTCAATCGACACATTCCACTCAAAGTTTAGGTTAATAGCTGTGGAAGAACTCCCTAACAAACATATCCTTTCCTCCACAGGATAACTGTCCCCTCCTTTACAATCCTCGCCAGTTTGACTTTGATAAGGATGAAGTTGGCGACCGCTGTGACAACTGTCCTTATGAACACAACCCTGCACAAATAGACACTGATAATAATGGAGAAGGGGATGCCTGTGCAGTGGACATTGACGGAGATGGTAATTTATCAATGCTTTAGTTAGTCATTTAGGGTGATTAATTTGTTGTTATTATGCCTAAACCTCAATTTAAGAGAAAATGTTATCAAATAATTTTTTTTCCCACAGAAATTCTCAATGAGAATGACAACTGCCCCTATGTGTACAACACTGAGCAGAAGGATACAGACATGGATGGAGTTGGTGACCAGTGTGACAACTGTCCAATGCTTCATAACCCTGACCAGGTAGTGCCCCATATAACAAATAAGGATAAACATCAATACAGCCAGTAGACGAAGTGTTAATTCTTATGTTTGTCCGACAGACTGATGCAGACAATGATCTGGTTGGAGATCAGTGCGACAACAACCAGGACATTGATGAAGATGGTCATCAGAACAATTTAGACAACTGTCCCTATGTGGCAAACGCCAACCAGGCGGACCACGACAAGGACGGCAAAGGAGACGCATGCGACTATGATGACGACAATGACGGCATACCTGATGACAAGGACAACTGCAGACTTACACCCAATGCAGACCAGGTGGATGCTGATGGTGAGGATGTTGTATTTGAATCGTTTAAAGTTCCCATGAAGAGCCAAGTAGAGTGTTGTTTGCTGTTGCTTACAAAAGGAAACATTAGCATAACTGCCCCTCTATAAAAATCCAGTCAGCTCTGGCTGGTCAGCTACACTCAGTGTGTGAGAGTTAAATGCAGTCATATGACCAGTCCAAGAAACATAGCAGTACCCTCATTTAACATGTTTATTATATTACAGGAGAGATTTATTGAAGAAAAGTTGCATTTCAATCTGGGATCTTGTCATCTAAAGCTAGACATATATGGTCCAGTATTTCCTGTGTATTTTTGTTTAAAATTTTACTATTAATGTATATTAGTTTACCAAAAATTAGTGAGTTCTAGTGAGGCAATTGTATAACACTTAACAAAGCACTTGACAATCGGACAAGGGTGAAAGCGGATTTGATCTCCATTTCTATACAAGCAGAGACAGGCGCTCACAACCGCCCATACAGCCGTTGCCAGCACAAGACAATGAATCAAGGATATGCAGTCATTCATAAACACTTGTTTATCAATACGTTGAGCCTTGAGCTGAATTCCCACCGACAGTTAGTGTCTCAGAAATCATGCCATGACACGAACAAATTCCTACATTGGATTAGATATTAATATCACTGAGAAACAGGCCATAGTGACCTGACCCTATTTTTAATACAACAATTTTTTTAAATGGTCTCTCTCCTATCCAGCCTTTGGACTCCATGTCTGTTCTCGGTGCTAAATGTTTTCTTTTAGATTCTTACCGTGCATGATATTTTTCCATGACATGTAATGGTGCAGCTCGGGTAAAACAGGTAATAGGAATTTTGCTATCCACTACAGCAGATATCACCTTGACTTAGGTTTTATTTTACTGATTATCATAACAGTGCCATTTTTAACTTTCCACACATAATCTATATGTGACATAAATGCCAGAGCAATAGAACAAATGCTGTACTCTTTATATATATATATCACTATATAGTTTTTGCCACAGAGTGGCTCAGAAACACATGACAGCAGTCCTTAGAACAGTGAAGTGGGTGCTGCGAGTAGCTTTGCTTTTCTTTAAAAAAAATTGCACATTTTCTGGCATGGATTTCTCTCCAGCCAGTGTTCTGCTGTGTCTTTATTTATAAGTTAGGTTGTATTGCTTACAATTTAAAATCAAATAAAAAAGAAGACCCAAACAGAAAGAGCTGTACTGATTGCTATGGAAAAAGCCCTTTAGTATCACTGCAGCAGGTGTGAAGTACAGTGTCTGTGGAAAGAGCCAACAACTGGGCTAGTACAGGTGATGTCATTCTGCGTGACTTTGGTGAGCTCGCCAGTAGGGCACATGCCAGGTTGTGAAGTTTTTATTTCCTTTAAGGTTTGCTCATGATTAGTCCACAGTGGGTAATTTAAGCAGGGTTACCTGGAGTCTTTACAGCTGCGTGTTATTGGAAACATACCATAAAGGAAAACGCTCTGGACATGATGCTTTCACACTCTTCAAAGCTTGTCACACAGTGTTTATTTGATACAGTTGTTAGAGTCCCCTGTGCAATAACAAAGCTGGTGACAGAATGAACAAGCTACTTCCATGCAGTGGTCCTCATTAGCCCCTGGCAGTCTTTTCTTCCTGAGTTCCTGGCTGGGAGTCTAACCCTAATAGTCTTCAGGCATTACATACTTACAACTATCAGTGGAAGTTGTCACAGCATAAAAAAAATGGATAATTTACTTTAGAGTTGGCAACGGTATTAAAATCAGATTCCTGGGAGGAATTATTTTTCCATTCATTTTTCACATTGACTTAGATGACAGCCTCAACAGTCACACCAGTGGGAGTATTATGATACTTGCTGTAACTATGCTACTCACTTTAGCTCAATATCTTTCCATTCTATGAAAAATAAAGTCAGTCCCATCCACTTGTTTTTTTTTTCTTTTTCTGTTTACATTCTTTTTAAATCAGGCGATGGAAGAGGGGACGCCTGCAAAGATGACTTTGACAATGACAGCATCCCAGATATCCTTGATGTGTGTCCTGAGAACAATGCTATCAGTACAACAGACTTCCGAAAGTTCCAGATGGTCCACTTGGATCCTAAGGGAACCACTCAGATTGATCCCAACTGGGTGGTCAGGCACCAGGGCAAAGAGCTGGTTCAGACTGCCAACTCTGACCCAGGCATCGCAGTAGGTAAGCAGATCACATGCAGTGTTGATGTGCAGACAACTGGTTCATTTGCACGTGCTGTGTTTTAACAGTTTAGATTTCCAGTTGATTGCATACAACGCCAAGCTGGAGCATTTGTATTTTCTCTGCACCGTCACAGGGTTTGATGAGTTCAGCGCTGTGGACTTCAGTGGAACAATGTACGTGAACACAGACAGAGATGATGACTATGCCGGCTTTGTGTTCGGCTACCAGTCAAGTGGCCGCTTCTACGTGGTGATGTGGAAGCAGATCACGCAGACCTACTGGGAGGACAAGCCCTCCAAGGCTTTTGGCATCTCAGGCGTTTCGCTCAAAGTTGTCAACTCAACCACGGGAAGTGGTGAAAACCTCAGGAACGCTCTGTGGCACACGGGCAACACTCCCGGACAGGTGGGATACAGTCGAAATTCTACGCTATCTGTTTTAAATGCTGTGTTTATATTTGGCATTATTAACTGTTTTTCACAGGTACGCACACTGTGGCATGACCCCAAAAACATCGGTTGGAAGGACTACACAGCCTACAGGTGGCATCTCATCCACAGACCCAAAACTGGTTTTATAAGGTAAACCAGTCTGTCTGTCAATCTGTCTGTCTTTCCTTTTGGGTCAAAACATTAACATCATGGGTCCCTATTTTGCAGGGTTGTGGTCTACGAGGGCAAACAGATCATGGCTGACTCAGGACCAGTTTACGACAAGACATTTGCTGGTGGCAGGTTAGGCTTGTTCGTCTTCTCGCAAGAGCTGGTTTTCTTCTCCGACCTCAAGTATGAGTGTAGAGGTAAGTTGTTTTGGGTTTTTTTGGCCAAATTTTTTGTTTTATTTGGGGGGGCGCGCGCATGTATAGGTTTAAGCAAGTAAAGTGTTATGTCAAAGCAGTAACCATACAATATGTTTTGGCTACTTTTTCAACACAAGGTCAGCAGCTATCACCATGTTTAGGATCATGAATCTATTTTGCAAAAGAATCATTTTCAATAGCCTTTTATAACGAATTATAAATCAGGACCCTGAGAACTTGTTCATGAGAAGCATACTGAAGCAGGATTTATGTTTCTAATTAATGTATATACCAATATTTATTGATCTGCAGCAAATATCTGTGTGTGTTTAGTGTGGGCAACATATGATCTACCTATATTCTTAAATGTACAGTGCACAGATCAGACAATGGGAAAGAATTTCCTCTCCATGCTTAATAAATGTGGTTCTTAAAACTTTCAACATCTTTTCTAAACCTTAGATAAGCCGGAGTTTCCAACAGTGTTCACAAGGTAATTGTGAAAGGGTTTATTTGCTGTTTGTCATGTGAAGCAATTAGGGATGCACATGGTTAACCATTTAACCGTTAACCGATAACAGTAACTCTAACCAATTAATACTAACGGTCAATTTTTGTTTTTAAGCTACGTAATTCAATCAACTCATGGGGGGCGTGTCGACAGGTGCAACAGGCCTCTGATTGGTCAATTCTACATCCGCGTAGAAAAGAGCACGTCATCGAAAAAATGAGGAAGTACCCACATCTGTACGATTCTGGTTCTCGACACTACAGTGATCCCTTGCCACTTCGCGGTTTGTAGTACTGCGGTTTTAGTGCTTCGCAGATTTTTTTCAGAAATATATAATAAAATTTAAAAAAAATTTAAAAATCGCGGAAACATCACAGGATTTTGTACGCGTTCTCTCACAGTGAAGAAATGCTGTGAGCCAGCCTGGCCCCTTTAAGAAGGTAGCCTTATGGGTAACGGTGTGGCCTTATGGGTAATGGAGTGTGTGTGTCGTGGGACGGCAGAAGAAAACGAGGTTAGATGAAAAGTAGAGTGAGCATAAACAGCAGCCCAGCGTGTATAGATTTACATTCTCTGTTAACTGACAGGAGCCCAACAATACAATCTGTGTGATGTTACAAGTTCCTGCAGTGCCAGAATAAAGTGCTCGTTCCATGCTGAGAAAACCGGGCTTTTTGTTTTGTTGTTGTTAACGTGTTAGCCGCTAATTATGAGCCAAAAATAGCACAATACCAGTTGTTTCTTTGCTACGGTTCAGAGACCAGAGGCTGTGAAGGTAACAGAAAGACCACAATTGAGCCTTTGTCTTGTTTCGCTGCAGTGCCTCGCTACTTTTTTCGGGTTTTTAAACATATTTTAAACACATTATTGAGGCTCAGGGGGGGGCTCCGGCTCCATATCACGGATTTTGATTGTCGCGGGGGGGCGCCGGTCCCCATTAACCGTGAAAAATAAGGGATCACTGTACAAATACAGCACATATTCTAGTAATTCATGGAGGGAGATAGCGATGAATGTGGGTCTAGATACGACCGAGACGGTGAGGAAGTGGAAAAACGCAAGAGATAAGTTTAGTAAGTTTAGCTAGTTCGTGATTGTCGCTCTTGCATTGTGGTGTGGAATAACATAGCGGAGACCGCGCTAGTATAAATCAAAAGTGACATCTCTGCAACAAGCTGACGGTGACACATTGCCGCAAGAGTATACACGGGGAAGTGTCCGCATGCGTCCATGACAACGCGCAACATCGCGGCAGCCAACCCTCCCGGACTTATCGGTTAACAGTTATTAATCTTTAAAGGGCATCGGCTAACCGTCATAAAAAAAAAATCCAAAATGTGCATCCCAAGAAGCAACAAAACAAAGTTGCTATGTTTCTGCTCGTGAGCTTGCCTGTGTACAATGCCCCAGACGCATTGTGAAAGGCCTTGCGTGTCAGTCAAGGCACTTTAAGTTTTGCACTTAAAACTAACGGGGAAAGACGAGCCTGCAGGCCTTTGTCATGATCACAGCCACCATACTGACAACACGCTTCTTAATCCACACATTGCACACCTTCTTGCTGCACTCTGGCACCTGGACTGTGAATCTCAGCGAGTGTCCTGCTTTTGATCCTGAATATGTAGATAACGGAAGCTGTTTTATCAATCTTTCTGCAGATAAGTGAACCAAGTTGGCCAGAAAAACATCAGAAGGCAAAAGACAAGAATCTGTCCAACCAAACATCACGTCATTGCTGAGGCCGTTTCAGCGCAAATGTGACTTTGCACACTTGCATGCTTTGCCTTGATCCATTGACTGGAGGAGACATTGTGGCAGATTCAGTTTTTCCTGGATTCTTATACACGTTTCCCGTGCCGAGTAAGACAAGCTGATGACTAAGAACACATTTTAAAAAGCCTTTGCAGAATATCTAATCATAACTAGTGTACCTATTCTACATTTGTAAATCCATTGTGCAACCTTATACATGCTGTATGGAGATTCCCTGTGATTTCCTACATGTTGCAGCTTGTTGGTGACTCTATTTTTCCTGTCATAAATCATTTAGTCCATCACTATTTCTCCACATTCTTTTCATCCTAAATGTGTTTTTAATAGAGAACTTGAGTGAAAAATTTCAGTATTGCCAAAGATGTTTATACTAAGACTGTACTATAATTTCTTTTGTAAATTATTTAAGCCTTGCCTGTTTTGTTTGCAGTTTTGCCAGTTTGTAAATAATTTATTTATTTGTTTACACTGATACATATAACTGAATATCACAAATGTCAAGATAACTCATTACAGTATCGTAAGGTTTTTCTTTTGTGTGGTGTAATGCACTTCTTAGTTTTTCAAATCTTTTGGAGGAACATAAAGTTGCTTTAAAATAATCATATTCGTAAACACAGCAGATGTCTATGAAAGTAAAGGAGAATTTTGAGAATTTATACTATGATTAGCAGAATTTGTTGGGTCTAAAGCCAGGATCTCCAGTGACATTTATCTCCACCTGGCTAGATTACCATGGTGATTTAGGCTGCAAACCTAACCTGGTCTAGAGAAGGTTATGTTTCACCTTAAACTGACTTGTTGGAATAGGCTGGCTTCAGATACTGGATAGATTTTCAAATTTTAAACGGCATATCTCACATTTTAAAAAGGAATGATGAAAGTAAAGCCTCTGCAGTATATACCACTTTAGATCATGATTTTGTTTTCCATCTTGATCTGTTACATGTTTATTTGAATGTAGAACTACCACCACTGTTAGAAATCCAGTCACAGAATAGAGTAGACTTTCTTCATAATTCATATGGTAAAAAAAAGAAAAATTTGAGAGCTGAGAGATGACATTAATAGATTAATTTACAAACTAACTTGATCTTTAATTTTCTGGCAACATTCTTTTTTGGCTTAATTTGCTGCTATGTTGTTGCTCTTATAATCTATACTTATTTTAAAATCTTCGTTGCCCTCTATGATAAGGACTTGTTGGCCTTGGCTACGGTAAATTATGTTTTATCTCTGGTGGAACTCCAGAGTTCACGTGCCATGCACACAGCCAGAAGCAGGTATCCTGTCCTCACAAATACACTTAATGATCACCATCGTAGTTGAAATTATCTCTGATTGCAACCTTAAGGTTTCTCTCACTGCCTGTCCCAACAAAAGCCTAAGATTGTTGAACAAGCTTTGTAGTATTCCCTTCTGGTAGTTTAGTTTTAGACAGGGCCTCATTATCCACAGTGATATATCATTTAAATACTAGTGTAATGTTTTTGAATCATCCAACTCTATGTTTCTAGGAAATTAAAGGGCTCCTCATCAAAACTGGGTACTAAACGTTTCTTTTTTTTTTTTAAGTTCCTTAGTGAATCCATTGTAGTGTAATAAGTGACTTACAAACTGCTGATAGTCTCAGGTTCAGCAGTCAGTTTTTCTATCTGTTAGATTTGTGACCTTGAAATACAGTGAAAATGTTTTATACGAATACTTTCTAATTCACATGATAGTTATAAGTATATTTTGAAACTTCACAGTGTTGGAAAGGCATCCAGTTGAAGGTCTTAAGAGACAGCGTGTGACTGTGTGACTGTATGGTGTGGATCGATGAAAACATCAGTTTGTAACTTGACTGTTATTGGTCTGTTCACGTATTTCAGTGTTTGGTTTCCATTTTCATCATTCTCCAAAGAGTTTGCATTGCACAATATGTAAATGTTTTTGTATACTTGTGTTGTTAGACACGCATTTTCTACAGACGTGTTGAAGATTGTTCTATTTCAAATAAAACACTTCTACACCATTTTGTTGATTTTGTATGGAAAGACTGAAATAGCATTGAAACAGCATGAAAGTCATTGTCATACTTCCATGCATCCATTCATTTTTTTAAGGTCTGCTGGAGCCTCTCTCATCTGTCAATGAGTGAACCCTGGGAAGGTCACCAATTCATTGCAGGGTCATACCTTTTCCAGCTTCTGAAACTGCCAATACACATTTTTGAGAACAGAACTGATTTTGCTGCAACCGTCATTCAAATTACCAGATCTTTGTCCAATCAGCCACACACTGTTGTGCTCAGTGATCAGAGCAGTATACCCAATACATGTGTTAATGCCAAATGCACCCTAACATGGAATTTAACATTTCATTGTAAAAGTATTCAGTTTTTGGCAGTACAGTGGCTTGGTGGTTACCCAAGTGGTTAGTAGGTTTCCTGGTTTGAATCTTGGCTTTCGATGTGGAGTTTGCCTGTTCTTTCTTGTGCTTGTACAGATTTTCTCCAGATTCTCTGGTTGTCAGCATGTTGGGGGGGCGGGGGTGGTACCAGAAGCTCAAGACTCTTGTTATAAGGTTCTGTTACACCCAGATGCTGATAATCAGGTGCCTCATTGACAAGCTGGTGTTCTGTAAAAGCAAGTTGAGGCATTACTTGGAGTGAGCCCTGGTGCCATCTGCAAACTGAAGGCCAAGTTTGGATACCAGACATGCTGCGAAGTGGGTGTCCCAAGAAGACGAAACGCCAAGAAGACCATTTCCTCATCCTGTCAGCACTTAAGAACCCTAGGCAGTTTTCCACAGATTTGCAGTCAAGGACAATCTGCCCGACAGTTCTCGGCCCAGACAATCCAGAGCAGACTGCACGCAGCTAATCTCTGGTCTCATAGACCTGCCATGACCTGACCCTTTACCATCAGGCCCATTGGTGCTGGTGTTGCCATCCCACGTGGTGGAACCTGAACATGTGAGGGAACGTCATGTTCAGCGATGAGTCCCGATTTTGAATATGCCACTTGGACAGTTGGATCAAAGTGTGGAGATGACTCGGCGAACACTTTGATGGTTGCTGCACCAACCGAGTAACATCTTTTGGTGGAAGCAGTGTAAAGGCGTAGGGTGGTATCTCCCTCACTGGAAAAAAACAAGGTTTGTCATCATTGGAGGCAATCTCAATGCAGAGAAACATCAAGATGAAATCCTGCAACCAGTGGCAGTTTCATATCTCCACAGGCTGGGACCAAAATCTATCCTCTGAGATGACAGTGCAGAGCCAGGTTTATCAGAGACTAACTCCAGGATGGACTGGTCAGCCAGTAATCCCGACTCCAACCCCTAAGAACACGTGTGGGATCAGCTTGGTGGTGCTGTTTGTGCCAAAGTGACCGACACAACCACATTGGCTGACTTGCAACAAATGCTGGTTGACCAAGCTGGTGACCAGTATGAGGGAAGGGTGCTGGGCTGTTGTGGCTGTGTATATGTTTTCCACATGATGCTGAAGCTCCTGTTCTTCAAATGAATAAATTTAGATTGTTAAATTGACAACATTTCTTTAGACTTTAATACCTCAATCATCCAATCCACCAAAGAACACCCCAAAAAAAAAACTTTTTGCCATTAGCTGAGAAGCTGAGATGATTTAGGCAAATCTTCCACGGGTGCAACCCACATACTCAGCTCTGCCGCTCAGTCCACAAATACATGCTTCTTACAAATGTGCCACCATTTAGGAGGGAAATAAACATGCTTTCCAACAGTATAAGATTAATTGTCAAGAAGCATTCTTACAACAAACAATTAATCTACAAAACATAAATTTCCTTTGTGATTAGTTTATGGATCACCGACTTTTCCAAAATACTTCTTTCCACCACAAGATCAATATTTATCTCTGCAAATCAGCCACTGACGACTTATAAGAAGCATAATACTGTGGGTGTGCAAGCATGAAAATTTACCGAATGGGTACTACATCAAAAATAAACAAACAAAGAAAAAAAAAGATACTTGAAAATACTGGATTGTTAAATACAAGGAAATTTAACTGGCACTGATATGCTTTGATATCACGTAACAGTCCCACCCAGAAGGTTCTAACAGCATTACATGTAAAGCCTATAAATATCAGATAGATGAATAAGAGGCTAATGTTCAGTTATTGGTTTGCTGCATTAAAGATTTCTATAACAGTCTTTCAGTACTGTTGATTTCCCGTGTAGAGTCTGTGGTGCTCAGACCCAAACTCATTCTTTCCAAATGAAGAACCCACTAATTCTCCAAAACAGCTGGGAATTCTCTTGTATTTTTCTAATGTTATTTAAACTGGAGTGATTTGTATACTTGCAGGGGAATGCTTTCAGAAGTGGATCGACACATTTATTATGTCACCCAGAGTCCATGATTTTGTAAATAAGACAACACATTTGCAGGTTTTCTTCCAACTCACCACCTCCTCATCATTTTCCCTGGTGAGAAATAAATCAGGCTTTTTAAACATACATGATACTTATTAGGAGGACAAATGTGTATTTTTATGGGCTTTTCTGACTACTTGTTAACAAAAAGAAGTGATTAGTGTGACACCCGGATTACTATTTTAAACCACATTCCTAACAGTCATTATCCGAGCCATCTTTAATTGTTCGGTTGAATTTTGTTCCTCCCTCTGACTTAGACGTTACTTTTCTTAAACATATAGTAGCCTGTTTTGTCCACGCTGCAGAAGAAAACACAAGAAACATGAGTCAAAAAGTTTACCGTGCACATCAGGTTTTACTCAACCATAATTCTAACCTGTAAATTTCTGTAAAGATCTTCTTCACTGTAAAATTGTATTAAAATAATATACATATATGTATAAAAAAAAAGCTTTGTAAAAATTATCAGCTGGACTCAGAAAGATGAAAAGGCTTGTGCGTGATTTTGCGTGACACCGATGGAAGGGGTTAAGAGCAAGTGGTCAGGCTGTGGGGGAGTGGTATTATTAGGAATAATGGGAAAATAAAACCCTGCTCTTGAAGCTTTGCGTCAGAGACATTTGGGTTGAGGTTTTTTGGAATCGTCCATGTGGCACACACCAAAGATTTGCTATATGGGTTTGGCACCGGTGGCTGGTTTCAAGCCTAGAGCACGTTCCACGGTGGTTCATAAAGCCCTGCCAGAGGATGCCAAAGTGTGACACTGTAAACCAACATTTTCTGCTGAGGCAAGTATTTAGAGAGCAGTGGGAATTTTAAAAGGATGAATAACCTCCTGCAAACGGGCTTACATGAACTGAAAGTACATCAAAGAGCAGTTAGTTAATCACAGGAGTAAAGCATCATAATGTAAATGGCTTTGATGGGCAAGACTGTATTGATACTGAATGATTTTAAAGCAGCAGTAGAGAGAGCCAGAACAAGCGCCTTACCTGACCCTCAACACCAAGAGAGGAATCATGTGGTAACAAGATCCTAAATCGTACACTATAAAAAAAAATGCTCACTTGAGTGGCAACATTTTTGGCAAAGTAATATATGCCTTCTGGTGAGTCCTTTCATTTCATGAACTTTTGTCGTTAGACCCCCACTCAAAACGATGTCTTTGTGTCAGCATTAAATCAGTGGTGAACTCAGTCCAAAATAATTCAATCACGGTGGGTGGGCTTAAATGTTTTATGGTTAACCTACTTCTTATAGCCAGGAATACTTGGAATATCCTGCTGGGAATTTTTTTTACGACGAACTACCCATTTCAGATGGAACACACTATCTACACATCCCATAATTCAGCTTAATAGAGTTTTATGTGTGTATGTGTGTTTTGAATGCATTTATTAGATCATACCTGTCTTATAAAGGCTTGCATCTTTCAAATTCTGCACCTTCACTTATATTCTAAAATAGTTTTAATAGGTCAATGATATCCTATTAAAAATAAACTAAATGTGACATGTAAAACCAACAGAGTGCCATTTTCATGTCGGAAGACCAATGGCAGCTTTGACTACCAAGAGGCATACCTCTTTTTCCCCCCCCTCCTGCTTCTCGGAGTCCAAATCCACATTTTAGTTTTCCCACTGGCTTCTTTAAAGAGAGAACTTACGTTGTTGCTGAACACTGTGACTAAGATGTTGCCAAAGGCAAGTAGACTCGGAAAGAAGTAGACCTGTCACTTGAAATAAAGTAAGCCATTTATTTAAAGGCATGAGCTCCTCAGAGCTAATGGCTAAATAACCGCTCTCCTTTTCGGAGCCAGCTGTAGGGGCACACTGCACAACCATCGCTTCATGAAAACTAAGGAGCCAGAATTTTTGGGCTGCAAGCTCATGTCCTGCAGCACCAGGAACATACATGGACATACATCTTTGATGTTGTGGGCTTGGGATGCCTCACTACAGGAGTTTTAAATGACTGGTATCAAAAAGAGATTAAGAAGGCAGAACTGAGAGAAAATAAAGGGAAAGTGGGGAAAAAATGAAAGAACTTTTGTCTCTTGCAGCTGTCATACGTTTGCACATTTGGATGTTGTGTGTATTAAAGACCACCAAATGGAACCTGTTTTCAAGTATGATCCTCAAAAAACCTCCAAGATGTTCAAGCAAGTCCTTTTTTTTTTCTGATTTTGTTTCCGTGGCACCCATGTGAAACTGGGAGCAGATGCATTGGGTCACATTAAATCAGGTTGTGAAAGCTCGGCCTTGAGGTAACCCTCCACAAAACAAATCCAGACAGTGCAGAAATCTGCAGCAGGTCCTCTAAAGTCTGATTTATCTGAATTCCAAAAATAAACTCATATGAAATATATCTCTCATATCTTCTGGAGAACAAAGGCAACCCAAATGTCCCCCACATCCCTTTCTGGGAAATTATTCACATTTTTCTATTGAAGGATGTTACATGAAACAGTTTGATATACATGTAGTTGTGTTGGCTGTTTATGATGGTGGTGGAAACGCATCATCACTTCCTGTTTGGATGTGAGAAATAAATCAAGCTTCATCACTAAACATGACAATCAAGGTTGCTTTACCATGCACAGTGATGGGTGCTGTGGTGTCAAAGGTTTTAGACTGAGGTCTAAACACTCTCACACAGTTAGGACATCATGTTTAACACCACCTGCACCTAAAAAAAAAAAAAAAAAAAAAAAAAAAAAAAAAGAACCAGACAGGTCAAGTCAACTGGAACTCCCCCTCTATCTCTGGATAATTAAGAAAAGAAAAACGGTTAAACCAAGCGACTGAATTACACTTTATTACTTTATTACCATAAAAGTCAGAAGTTTTCCACATTTAAACATTTGGATTATAAACTTTATGTGCTTTTTGATTACAGACAAATTGAAATGCTTTTAGAATAAACTTAAATGACGGTTTTAATTTCCTTTTTTCCATGGAATTAAGTACTTACAAAATGAGAAAAGCAATTAACTCTTTGGTTCACTACACTTAATAGCTCTTAATCTGTTGTGGAATTTTTAAATTATACAAAAGAAGCCTCACACTGAAATTCTGCTACGTTTATCATAACTTTTTACCTTCATTGTAGGGCTCGATCACAGTCACTGATATTTCAGCCGGATCAATATTTTGTACATTTACTGAGTTTTCCATGATTTCCATGATTCCAGTTCTGGCTTTCATAGCTTCACTGTTTTGCTTGCTCACTGGTGTTTCAGTGTTTTTTCAACAGCTTTTTAATTTAATGAGATAATTACTGACATGACCTCTGAGGGTAATTGGCAAGATTAGATAATTAATTTAGGCTTTAAAATAAAGGAGGTGAATCTACCTGGACTATTTTATTTTTAAACCTGTCTTTCTTTTATTTTTTTCTTTCTGATCAGGACTTTCTTGCATCATTTAATAAGAGAATCTCGAAACAAATCCATTGAAATCTCAGGATGTTCCAAGGGGAGTATATATAAGCATGAATATGGGTCTAAAAGTTCACATAAAAAGTTCTCTTATGAACCATCTCATAAAGTTCACAAACAAGTTAGGCAAAAAAAATGAAGATCAGGTAACACAGAATCCAAGAAACTGAATTCATGACATTTTAATATTTTCTCAGTCCCGAGCATATGGATACGTCTGACTCTTTTAGTGAGCACTAAGATAAAGTGTAACTATTTAGCCTTTTTAGACATATCTAACGTTTTGATGAGTAGATGAAGGCATCGTTTCCCTACATGTTAGTTTACATGCTGCAGAGCCAGATTCCCCGTGGTCAGGCCTGATGGTTTGACATGTCTGGAGTCAAAGGCAGCCAGTGCCTCGTCTGCTCCACATGAGCGGGACTACAATGCTACAAGCTCCCCTCCCTTTTTCAGCAGTGGAAACAAGTGATCACCCCATATCCTTTTACATCACTGATGGGTTTTTCAGCCTTGTTGTGCGCTGCTGTAATGGAACATGTACTCATGAAAATACACATGGCAAGCTGTTTTAAGATATCAGCTATTCTCTCCTCCCTTTTTTCTTCTTTTTTTTTTTTTTTAGTCATGATCCCATTACACAACTGCTGGAAAATATGTCAGTTTTCCATTCCCCATGCCATAGTAGTTTACTTTATAGATTTCATTGACATGCAAACCTCAACCTAACATATCATCATTTTAACTGGAGTACTAAAGAAACTTACACTGACCACATACTCTATGATTGCAATATGTAACATTTGGATGGATCTCAATGATAATTTTCTGGAAAGTAGGCAATACGGGCTAGTCATTTGTGGAAGATTCCGATTTCCGTCTCTGTGCACAATATCCTTGAGGAAACAAAATGGTAAGAACAGAGAAGGGACACCACAGTTTGTTCATGACCTTAATGACTGGTTTACCTGTCTTCACTTCAGCTGGCTCTGTGTTAAATCACAGGTCTACCAAGGGTCTACATCCAATCGTTCTAACCTTGCTGGTTAGATGCAATCAGGAAGTGAGCTTAGTTTGCAGTTCCTCCACTGATCATGTGTGTGTGTGTTTGTGTCCACACTGGCCAGACGCAGCAGCAGTCATACTTCTGTTATGCTATTGCACCTAAATCCTTATATATGTGACTAGTCAGGAAAAAAAAATCTAATAATTTGACCAATAGTGGCTGCTGCCAGTGACCCACAGCCATTATATTTTTAAGGCTTTATATCATCATCTATGATTTCCAGAGCATCAAGGTGGCGCAGTGCTATGATCAGCTAAAACTCACACATATCTTGTCAGGTCACAACTATGAACATGCAGAATGTATTCATTTTTAAAACCTTCTAGGAAGTAAAGAAGGAAAATAATAAAAATTATTTTGATATGCAGACATTTGTAAATAATCATGTCCAGTATGTCAATCACAGATAGACGTTGGTAACATCTGCTGCATGAAGTCTCTGAGACTCGGATCCAGGAGCTCAGACTTGACACAAATGAGCCTCTGATGGAAGAATGAACTCTTCCATTTCATAGTATTACATTTCTCAGGATCCAGAATCTGCAGCTGTTTGATGGTTTTAATATGTGGAGAAGAGAAAGTATAAACTTATAGTATCACCCAAAAGACAAACCACTTTTTAAGAATTCAGGAATGTTTTAGGTGGAAAGACAATATTTTTACACGCACATTCGAGCTTCAGTTTTAATAATGGACCGTGCGCTTTACCTTTTTCAGTGCTTGTTCAGTGAAAATGGAGTAGTATTCTGTTATTTTAATGGCCTCAGCTGTGTTTGTTAAATTGTCAGAACACTTGGCAACCTTCCCAAAGCTCCCCTCACCGAGAAAAGACTGAACTTCATAGCGGAAGGACAGCAGGATTCCTTTGTGTATCAGAAATCGTCTGATGAGGGGAAGTAGCTTATTGATGAAAGAGTCTCAGATGTGTTGTGCAGATTCTCACGTAGTAATTTCATATCTGTCTCACACCAAATCTACAAGCTCTCACAGTCTTGAACATATTACATTACCAAGCACACTAAATGACAGAGGTAAAATGTGCTTCTTACTGTGAGATGACTGAGCTAATTACATTAATGTGCCACCTGAGGTGAATGCAGTGCTGACAAGTGTCACTCTTGATACGATTCTGAAATGCAGTAGCAATGACACTGCTCTTATTTCTCACAGATTTCTTATTGGCAAAAGGCCAGATATAATTTTCCTCTGGATGTAACTGGTGATTACAACCATCACACTGCAAGGACAGCCCGAGGGTCCAAAGTTCTCCGCCAAAGCCCGACCTGGCCAATTCAAAGAAACCGTATCAGATCGAGATAATTTCATGGGTTCTTTGCTCCAGCTCTACACTGAGTTTCATAAAGGGCAGGGGGTTGTCTTCCTGTGCTTGGGTTCATCCTTTGACACAGAAACACACACATGATGAAAACATACGTGTCTAAAGTAACTGAGAACAGAAACACTCAAATAAATACAAAGTACCTCAAATTTGTGTTTTGCTCCACTGTTGGTCATTTAAAAGGCAGAGACACATAACTCTGAGAAGGAACAATAAACAAAGTTCATGCTTTACAGCTTTTTACGGCTCACAAACTAGCAGAAGATCATAATTCAAATCAGTCTGAGCTGACAGACCTAAGAAAAAACATCCCTTAAATGATTTAATCACGTACCTTGTTATCACAAGCACATTATTTATTTGCATATTATTCGTGTATTATTAGTGTACCTATGTATAATGTTTTTCTTTTTTTTATTTATTTTTTCTACAGTGTTGATCCCCTCAGCTAAGGCATACCCCAGCAGACCCCAAGAGGGACATTTACTGGATTACCCTCGCACAAACATGAGAAATATTCTGATATTGTGATACCATATGACTACCCTGCTGCTGCTCTCTAACACGTGCAATAACCGCCGTCCAGATTTCTGCACGTGACCTCACTTTTTCTCATTCCTGAGCATTCAAAACTCTGACATCTTTAAGAAGACAGGAATAAAAGTTTTAAAAAGAGGTGATTTTATTGTGTTCTGTATTCTGGACTTCTATACCCTGGAGATGGCCGCACATCAAATAACTTCACCGAGCCTGATGCATTTTGGTGCTTGGTTCAGGCCTCATGCACGAACCCCCCCTGAGACCAGCAGAGCCCCCCCCACTGTCAGATGTATGGATGTGCCTGTGGGGCCTACAGTTAATTTGTGAGTGGAATCCCGCTACAGCGCCGAGTCCCTGACGAAACAAGCATTGCATCAGGATCTCATTAAACACTGAGTCAAATTGAGTTTAGGCCCCGGGCTATGTTGTCACTTTTTCTTATTTGTATTTTTTTCCTATATGTCCAAGGACCCAGCGTATGCATTCAGAAAATATGAACGCATCATCGCCTTTCAAGGCGTTCCAACATGCTGTCATCCAGATTTACTTGATCAAATGTAGCACTCTGTTAACTAAAACCTTCACAAAATCTGAGTTTGTGCAGTTTTTTCCATGCATTTTAATATGATTTATAGAAGTCATTTACACGACCATACTGATTCATTTTTTCCACCTGAATACTTAAGAGTGCATTTGATTCTGCTGTCAAGTCTAATCATTTTGTTCAGACTTGCTGTCAGACTGCACTTTAAGTCCAAAAAGGGTTAACATAACCTGCATATCTTGTGTGTCATCAAGCCGCACAAACATGCTCACAGCTTTACCATGACAAGCATGAACGGAGGCTTCCTCATCATGGCACCCAAAGCCTCTGAGTGGGTGCTGAGAAACATCTGGTGACAGACCCATTACCTTAAAGAGCTCAGGAGAGGGGTTAGATTTTGTCAAAGCCAGTCACAATTTGTCTACATTCTGTGTCACACTCACAGTGACACAGAACAGTTCATAAATCACACTCACGCAGCAATTTTACATAATTCCCAGCGCGTTCTTTAGACAGCATGCTCATCCAATTCAACCCTGGTTGCTGAGCCAAAAGTATAATTTGTCCTGGCTCAAAGCTGTTGGCTTTGACCAGCTGTATCAACCTGATGACTGAAAAACATCAGCTGCACATTTCTTTCTTTTTTTTTTTGTTTTGTTTTCTTTGTTTAGAGAATAATTTAGTTGTCTCGTAAAATGAAATAAAAATAAATAAAAACCGAGATTAACAAGATTAAAGTGTTTCTGAGCTGGCCTGTTTTCCTGCATGCCGGAGAAGCAAACGGTCCCGCTTGGATTACAGGTGACCTTTGGATTGGTCCATCAAGGAAGGTTTTTTTTATTAAATATAATTAATAGTTGTATGTCTTTCTCTTTGATTTAACATTTGACAATAAAATAGAAATGGGAGGATGACATTCAGAAAATTTTGAGGAGCTGAACTCACATTCATTACGTGACACTTAACTAACTGCTCTCATACGGCAAACAGCTGCCTGCTCCACTACAAAAAGAAGGGCCCTGAAGGGTAACTTTAATAGTAAAACATAATTCTTTTAATGAAAGGTGACATTGTTTGGAGAGAGGAAACAGCTTGCGGTGATTTGCCCCCACATTACATCTTTAATTTCAATTGCCTCATAACAACACAGTTTTTGTTGACTTTACATTAATATAATATAAAGAAACATCTCAGGAAACATGAAGGTAAGTATCTCTCTTAAGCGTTCTTCAGCATGTTTACAGGGGGTGTCAGGGATTGAACCTGTTATTATTATTGTCATTATTCCATCGATTATCCATATCCATGCCATATCCATATCCAGTCCTATGCAGGGTCACAGGGATCTGCTGGAGACTATCCCAGCTCTCTTTTGGGCCAAAGGCAGAGGTACACCCTGGACGGGTCGCCAGTCCATCACAGGGCCACGTGTGGATGAACGACCATGCACACTCACATTCATTCTTACAATCTAGAACCACTAATTAATCTGACATGCATGTCTTTGGACTCTGGGAGGAAGCTGGAGGGCCCAGAGAAAACACACGCAGGCACAGGGAGAACATGGAAACTCCAGACAGAAAAGCCCTCAACCCAAAAACACTTTTGCTGTGAGGCAACTGCGCAAACCACCAAGCCACTGTGCTTCCTATTATTATTATTGTTATATGCAATTAGGCAGCTTGGTGGCTTGGTGGTCAGCACTGTTGCCTCACAGCAAGAAGGTTCCTGGTTCAAACCTCAGCAGGGGCCTTTCTGTGTGGAGTTTGCATGTTCTCCCTGTGCTTGTGTGGGTTTCCTCCGGGTACTCGGGTTTCCTCCCACAGTCCAAAGACATGCATGTCAGGTTAATTGGTGGTTCTAAATTACCCGTAGGAGTGATTGTGAGTGTGAGTGGTTGTTCGTCTACATGTAGCCCTGTGATGGACTGGTGACCTGTCCAGGGTGTACCCCTGCCTTTCGCCCGAAGAGAGTTGGGATAGGCTCCAGCAGACCCTGCATAAGATTAAGCGGGCATAGATAATGGATGGATGGACATACAATTAAAATGCTATTTCTGTGACTCATGTGCAAAAGCTACTTGACATGGCTTTGAAAAACTGCGTGGAAACATACCTGCACAATATGGGGCGCCGTTTGTAAAGTTAGTCATGCTGAAAATAAAAGAAACATTTTGTCACATTTAGCTTCAAATCATGTTTTAAAAAGTGGTGTGAATTTTTGAAAGTCACTTTTTAGCAAACTGAACACAATATTTGTTAACTTTGAAAATGTACTAAATAATTAAATCTAAATACAAATGTTAATCTAAATGTTACGGGTGAAACTAAATATTTTGCTAATATGCACATTCAATATACCGGCAACCGGAAGTACCAAAATAAAAGCTCGAGGAGGTCAAAGACTGTTTATAGTGTCGAATAATTAATAAACTGCGACCTTTTCTGGAAAAAATGACTCTTGGACATGGATTGCAGTGATAATAAATATCTGTATTTTCCGAGTACTTTGAGTTTTTAGTGACACTTTTTTGCGGGACTTATAACCTGTAGCTACTACAGTCAGTCACAAGGGGGCGCACTTTGAATGATCTACTCGGTGCAGTCTGCTGTTGGTGATACATGCCGTGATAACATGGCATGTATCACCGGCATGTTGTGCGAAACATTGGGAGCTAAATTATAATTTATTCATGAGGAAAACAAACATCTTCCCATTGCATACACTTGTGCAAATGAGCTTCAGCTTTTTGTGAACACAACAATGGCTGATGATGATGAATTTAAGTACTGTTTCTTAGTAGCACTAATGAATTGATCTCTATTCAACACCAAAAACAATGGTACATTGGAAAACTACAAGATGTCTCCTGTTGTGTGAAAGAACAGTTCAATACTCTTCAGGCCTCTTCAGATGTTTTGATACATTCATGACTGCCTTCTATTACACTGCACATAATTTCTTTCCCCTTTTGACTGACTGTAGTAGCTACATGTTAAAAGTCCCGCAATAAAAGTGACACTAAAAACTCAAAGTACTCGTAAAATATAGTTTTATAGTTATTTTGGGTATTTCTTATCACTGCAATCTATGTCCAAGAGTCAATTACTCCAGAAAAGATTGTTGTTTATTCATTACATTGACATTACATCATCATTGACACTATAAACAGACTTTGACCTCGTCGAGCTTTTATTTTGGTACTTTAGGTTCCGGCATCTTAAATTTGCATATTAGCTTAATATTTAGCTCCATCCAGAACATTTAGATTTAGATTTAACATTTAGGTTTAGATTAAACATTTAGATTTATTTATTTGATACATTTTCAAAGTTAACAAATATTGTGTTCAATGTGCTAAAAAGTGACTTTTGAAAATTCACACCACTTTTTAAAACTTGATTTGAAGCTAAATGTGACAAAATGTTGCTGTTATTTCAGCATGAGCAACTTTACAAACGGCATCCCATAGCACACAAGTTTGCCTACACAGGTTTTACTTAAGAAGATTTTCTATATAAAATAGTGTCTGCAAAATGAAACAATATCAGATTTGCATGTTACAATGCAAGTTGGTATAAAATTCTTCAAAAAATTAATGCCATGCTGGTATTAAGTTTTTCAGGATGGGTTGCTGCAATTTCATAATGCTTCAAGCTGGAATGGCATCTGTGTTGGCTGAGTAAGTATTTACAAAGGCTCACTCAGCATCATGAGACCTGTAAAATGACAGCTTTTATGCACACACTTTTGTTACATGAACTACTGAAATGAGATCAAGTTCACAGGATGAGTTTTAAGATAATGTTTGAAGGACTGGTAGTTTTACAGGGAACAGAGCTCACTAAGTATTTAATTTCACTTTCACTTATGCCACAGTGCTAACAACAGCTTAATCACTGTAGTTGAATATTTTCACTTTGAGGTGTGGTGAACTATGCTCTGAAATAGGTTATGCACCTACAGCATATCACCAGCTGGGGGCGCTGCTGGTGCAGAAGCAGCGTCGCGGCAACGCTCTGGTGGAAAAGGGGGGCGGCGCTGCTTCTTCTGACAGACGTGCCTTCGTCATATTAAAAACAACCAATCAAGTGTCTCCCTAATCGCGATACAAAATTAACCGCGCGCATTAAAACAATCTCGCTCCATGTACGATTTGATTGGCTAGCACGAGCTGTGTAGTCAAAATTTGATTGGCTGACGCTCGTGTTAAAGCGAAGAGTAGAAATGTTTCCCAACTTTTGACTACGTAACCCACAATTCAGTTCGGCATTGCACGCGCCGTTCAGAAAGTCATGGGCAGAGTCGCAACAGTGTTTACCAGCTGAGCGTCCGTCTGAAAAAAACAGGAACGACCTGAATAACGTTACATCGCTAAGCTGCGTCGTTTCGTTGTGACTTGATATTACTATTTAAATTGTCATTGCGTCTGTTCCATTCAAATAAAAAAATTACAAAGAAATGTCGCATGAGTTTTCAAATCCTAGGGCTTTTCTTTTCCCGAGAAGAAAAGAGATAAAATCGAAGAAAGCCTCACTTTGTGGAACATATGAAACGAAAAAGAGAGTTCGTCTGTAACGGAAAATATTTTATTTGAGTCAAATAACTAACATAAATCTACTCCACATTGTTGTACACTCGCACATACACCCACCCAGCGCTAAACAGTGCAGGCGTGTCTTTTTGATGGGTGTGGCGCGCGAGCAAGGAAGTTTCGCACTCTGCAGTTGTTCCAGTGATGAATGCACCATGATAACTGAATTATGACTGAACTCAGTGGAAGAAGAGCATGGACTTCAGGTCGCATGGACGCGTAGAGGCAACGTGTGTCTTTTAATCGTAGTCTTGAAGAGACTGAAGATCTCCGAGACAGGATAATTCACCTGGAGCTTGTATTATTGGAGAAAGGTAAGTGCTTCACATTAGGGCTTGATGTCTGACATATGTCTAAGGTGACTGCTTCTTTCACAGTGGGCTGTTAAGTCCTGAAAAATGTTTTTCATTTTTAAATAAAATGGATAGTTCCTTTCAGAACTGTAAAACAGCTGCTAATCGTATTTTATTTGCATTAATATGTGTGCATCCTAATATGACCAGCGCTTTTATATAATGCTTTGACCAGAGCAGATTTGTGGGTTGAGATTACACTTTCACTCTCCCTACAACGGTCATGTGTCCACCAAGGAGCCCTGTATCTGGTTGTTTACACACTGCTCAAAGGCTCCATTCATGAAATGAAACAAGAAAGACTTGTCAGAGAAATCCTTTAGTGGCTAAATGCTGGGAGGTCAGATGCCATCGCAGCCTAGACGTACCATCAGATAACTGAACACTGATACAATATGTCATCTCAAGTAGGGTGAAACGTGAAGTTGTGGTTGTGTTTGAAACTTTTCAGAAAAGGATGGGGCTTCTGCATCTGCTGAAATCCCAGTTTCTGTGCCATCTGATCATATGCTACGTGTTCCTGGTGAGCGGCCTCATTATCAACCTGTTGCAGCTCTGTACTTCACCTCTTTGGCTGATCAGTAAGCAACTGGCCCGCAGGATCAACATCAGACTGAGCTATTGCCTCACTAGCCGTGAGTACTCTTCCTCCTCTCTGCTACAGAGATAATACAGCTATTTGTTGTTCAACTGCACAGTGTATCCTTTGCAGATATGAGGAAGAAATCTGTACTAAGGCCAAGGACTCAGTTTTGCATGTACTACTTGAAATATTTAGTCTGTGTAAAACATAGGACCATTTTTCTAAAGCAGCCTGTGTGACAAATGTTTTCTCATAATTTTCAGAAATGGTAGCTGCCCTGGAGTGGTGGTCTGGCACAGAATGCACACTCTATACCGACCCAAGGTTTTATCCACTTTGTGGAAAGGAGAATGCTATTGTGGTTCTCAACCATAGTTTTGATATTGACTTTCTGTGTGGCTGGGCCTTCTGTGAGAGATCCGGACTCCTTGGGGTAAGAGAAAGTCATGTGGAGACCCACCTTTTTGCTCTTCTTTAACCCTGATGTTAATTCACCATCTTTCTGTCACTTCATGAATATGCTTTCAACTTCCAGAGCTCAAAAGTGTTGGCCAAAAAGGAGTTGGCTTATGTGCCAGTGATTGGCTGGATGTGGTACTTCCTGGAGATGGTTTTCTGCAAAAGAAAGTGGGAGGAGGACCAAAAGACGGTGCCTCAGAGCCTCCAGAACCTGCATGATTACCCAGAAAAGTTCTGGGTGAGTTTCAGCCTGTTGAAATTGCCATAAAATCACCGTGATTCAGAGTGATATGTTAGCCACCGGTGAAATACCTCAACTGTTTTAGGTGTTGCCTAACACTTGTGTTTCTTTGGCACAAGTTCCTGCTTTACTGTGAAGGAACACGCTTCACACCAAAGAAACATCAAATCAGCATGCAAGTGGCTGAGAGCAAAGGTTTACCAAAACTCAAGTACCATCTTCTGCCCAGAACCAAAGGATTCTGGGTGACTGTCCAGAACCTCAGGGGAACCGGTGAGGATTGTGTATTTGTTTTCTTTTTCGCAAAATTCTTCAGAAAGCTGTTTTTGAGGGGGGGGAAGGACTTGCAAAATAAAATGAGTCATCCACCTAACTTCTGCGCTGTGCTTATCTTGGGCAGTTGCAGCTGTGTATGATTCCACCATCAATTTCAGGAACAATGAAACACCTTCCCTGCTTGGAATTCTTAACGGGAAGAAGTACCATGCAGATCTGTATGTTAGGTAGGAGGGCATGCTTTTTTCCAGTAAGGATTTCTACATTTAACTTACTCTTTGCTGGTGTGATTAATCGTCCTTTTCTCCCTTCCGTAAAAGGAGAATTCCTCTAGATTCAATTCCAGAAGATGAGGCTGAGTGTGCAGCGTGGCTCCACAAACTTTACCAGGAAAAGGTGAGACTTCTGAAGGCAAAAAGCTCTGCTGAACACAGTGAGCTGTTACGTAGAGGCAGTAAGCCACACAGCTCCCGATGGCCTCAACTGTCGCCATTCTTATCAAATATGCAGCTGTTAAATGTATCACATAAAGTGTGTCTCTTCTTTTTGCCCTAAAGGTCAATGTGTCAAGATAAAGAGGGTTAACATGCAAATCAGCCAGCATTAAAAGAGCGTTGCCATCTGCTTCTGGGAAGCAGTAACTGGAGATCATGGAGGATATTTTTAAAGAAATATCAGCTTTTGGTAGATATTTGCATAGAGTTCCACAGTTATTGTTAGCTAAGGCCAGGTCATACAAATTTCTGTACTTCATGAACTGTACTGTAGCAGTGGTCAGTATCGACACAAAACCAGTACAAGTCCAAATGAGGACAATAAAAGAGTTTCAGGAAGCTGTTTCCTCACTTTGAAATGGAACAGGACAGCCTACACTGAAGCCTAGAAGACCAAAGAAAATCATAAATTTGTCTGTAAAACTACTAAACAAACAAACAAAAGTAAATCAGAACGCTGTTTATTAAATAACCTCAATGAAATTTAGCAGTCTTTGGGGTGATGGTGAACTGATCTGTTATTCCACGACAGTCTCTGACCTCACCTGTCTCCTCAAAACAATATTCAGTGTTCTTGGTTGTAAATCTGAACAAACTTGGTGTCATTTACCCTTTAAGAGCCAACCAGAGTTTTGTGATTCCAAAAAGTGTTCTCACGCTGTCAAGTTAATTATTTAACTTCCCTTTGGGGAATAATAAAGTATTTTTGAACTGAATTGAAGAGGGAGTCAAAAATGACACACAGTCCATTAATAAAATATGTGGGTAAGCTTTAATGTATTCTTTATATAAAGAATATTTATGAAAAAAAAATGTTTCAGTTCTCAGTCTTTCCTCACCTCAGCAGAAAGAATATGACCCTCATTTTATGTTGATTTTTTTTTCTTTTCTTACTCTTTTCCTACTCACAAAATGCTCCAATATAGGTTCAGCAATATTATTTGTCATGATCATCATTGGTTATAATTAACGGCATAGAATCTATTATCAACTTGCATTTGAACAATATTTACTGCTCTACGTTTCTAGTCATTGTTTTGGATGGTCCTTTAACGTCTCACAAAGCCGTTGGTATATAATTGTCTTCATTCATGCATCTACAGGACGGCTTTCAAGAGCACTACGCACAGACGGGACGCTTCCCTGGACCCGTCGTGAGCACCGCGCGTCGACCATGGGCCCTGATCAACTGGTTGTTCTGGTCCTGCGTGGTCCTCTACCCTCTGGGCCTCCTGCTCACCCAGCTGATCAGCTCTGGATCAGTGCTCACCATCAGTGCGTCTGTGGCTGTCTGCACTGCAGGTTAGTTTCATCCATTCCCACTCAATGCACCCTGACTATTTATCCGATTTAACCAGCTCCTTTCTGTCCGACCGCTCCATAAAGCAGCAGATTTGACAACTTCAATGTAAGTCCCATGTCTTGTTTTGTTTTGTTTTTTCTTAGAAACAATTAGTACTTGGTCTGGAAAGCATGTCTTATTAAGGCTTTTGAACTAAGATGATCTAATGGCATGGACTCATGAGAAGCATGTTGCAGTTTCCACGATAGATTCTGTAAGTGGCCATGATCCTTGATGGGGACGGAGAGCTTTAGTTACATTTTAACTGTTGTAACTTGTGGACACTTGTAACACTTCCATAATAAAAGTAAAACATTCAACCTCGCTGCCAAATTCTCCATCTGAAGAAGGCATCATACTTTGAGGGAATGCTGTACGTAAAAAAAAAAAAAAAAAAAAGAAAATTCAATGTAATTTACTGCTGAGAAGATAATGTCCCTGTACTGTAGCATTTTTATCACCACTGCTTTGTGACCTTGCTGAACCGGCGCTCTAAATACACCCTTTTCTCTCACAGCTTCGGTGGGAGTTCGTTGGATGATTGGCCAGACTGAGATTGACAGAGGCTCAAATTACGGAAATAAGGAGGTTCCTCTGGACAAGAACTAAGGACTTCTGAATTCCTCAGTGCTACGCCCCGGTAGAGCTACTAACCTGCACGCTGCAAATAAACACCAGTCTGACAGGACTCGGATGGTGAGCAAGTGCAGACCTGCTTCAAAGTACTGCACAGACAGGGTTGCTTCATCTTAATGCTTTACCGCAGAAGCTGAAATGTATGTTTGAGAAACGGGACCATGGCGAGCAGCACAATTGAATTACAAGCACAGTATTCTCCTCCAATCAGAATGGAAATGTCAGAATGGAGCAGCGACGAACATCTTTAGTGATTAAAGAATTTAATTAACCAAATGAGAGATGGACTGCCTCTCTAATTTAAAAATGGCATTTCCATGAAAGGTAAAAAATATTTAAC
This sequence comes from Hirundichthys speculiger, assembly GCA_018398805.1. Lineage (NCBI taxonomy): Eukaryota > Metazoa > Chordata > Actinopteri > Beloniformes > Exocoetidae > Hirundichthys > Hirundichthys speculiger. The sequence goes on along the minus strand of JAGFBZ010000855.1, from coordinate 2,419,956 downwards.
TTAAAAACACTTTGATTTTAGGGCTGCTGGGTAGTTTAAGCAGGTGGCGCATGTATAGAGGATCCATCCTGCATTCTCTCTCTCTCTCTGCCTCACTTTCCTGTCTCTCTCACTGTGAAGGAAGGCCACTCGAGCCATAAAATCTTAAACAAAACAAAATTTTAATGGCTTAAAGTAGTGATGTGTGTTAAGGTTTGTGTATGTGTCATACATAAGCATCTGTAAAGGAGTGTAGGGAATTTTTGTAGAGAATTGTTCCACAGTTTCCAGAGTGTTTAATTTGACATTTGTATCTCAGCAACAGCAAATATGAGTATTCTTACACCAGAGAAGATTGAAGACATGATAAAACAGCATCTTCATTTTGACTTTTTGTTCAAGACATGAAAGATGTGCAAATACCTGGGCCTCTGCAGGTTGGGTTAAAAAAAATTAATGGAAGTCATCCTGCACTTTTCATGTTGGGGAAAAATAAATTCATTGTATTTATCCGTGTCTTTGTGACTATATCTCAAAGTGAAAAATTAAAGACTTGAGGCGCTTTAGTTTTCATGAAGTTGAATTCCATCGCAATGCAAGAGATCAGACAGGGATATCACAATAAATGTATGCATAAGCAGAAAGATTACAGACAGTGCTGGATCGATCCTTAAGGACATCTCAAGGCCTTGGAGCTGTGAGAGAGACAGCTGGGCTCCCTGTAAGAGAAAAGTGGCATTTGGGTCAGCGAGACCTTATTGTTTGAAAAATGCTATTTTATGCGTCTGTGACTTTTCCTCTGGAATGTAGATATGTTGGGTATCTTACTCCTGTTTACCAGACAGCCTCCATCATCGCATGTGTTTAGGACACGTAGTCATCTAGAGAAATTATCTCAAGGTTCCGTTGTTTTTTAGACGATTGTTAAAAGTGGTAATCTCTGGATTTCATTCCAGCATCAGCTCGTTCTGTGATGCGAGTAATGACCTCTCTGATTTTGTATACAACTTGGGAGATTAAATTCACTTTGCACCTCCATCGTAGTCAGTGCATTTGTTAATGGTTGATTGATTGCCTTATTAAAGCAACGTCCATTACTAATAAAGTAAGATATACAAATATTGAAATAACGCTCCCCCTGGGCCAGAGCCTGCAACTATAATGCTTCTCTGTCTAGTTACAAAAACCGATAAATCAGTATTAAAATTATTAGATCACCATATCTGTATGTTTCATAGCACACAACTCACATTATAAACATATACATTGTACAGGTATGCTGCTGCATAACAGCTAAACTTCATGAGATCACAGGTCTGTTAACAGTAAAAACAGAAATAGTTGTGACTCGGGTGCCGGAGCATGTGTCAGTGTTTGAATGGATGAATGCGAAACACTTTGTAAGGTGCTTTGTAGAGCCTAGACATGATTAAAAAGGCACTGCAGAAGAGCAGAAAATTTTCCAAAAGGCCAGCTCCAAATATTTTATCATTGTCCTTGGAGTGGAATGTATGAACGATTAAGATATCAAAAATGTTGAAAAAAGATTAAATATTAAGCAGTAAAAAGATAATTTAAAAAATAAAATATACCCTCTCTCGGCTCAAATGATTTCTGTATAAGGCCTTAAAGAAAAATATTGAGAGGGGAAGTAGCAGCCAGGTCGTGTTAATCAAAAGCACTTTATGAATTAATAAACAAAAAATGTGAACAACTCGTCCAATATTCCTATATAATGATGTGCAAGACTGATAATGTGCAGAAAATGAATGCTTCAAGTTACTCTGCTAAAGGTAACTCTACAAGCTGTCAAATCAAGTTATTCCACATGCATGTTTAGTAATTTGCAGATTTTTAAGAAATATATAATATAATTTAAAAAATCAAGAAAAAATTGTGGAAACATCACAGGATGTTGTGCGCGTTCTTTCACAATGAAGAAATGTTGTGAGCCAGCCTGGTCCCTTTAAGAAGGTGGCCTTACGGGTAATGGTGTGTGTGTGGTTGGACAGCAGAACGAAAACAGGGTTAGATGAAAAGTGGAAGTGAGCATAAACAGCAGCCCAGCGTGTATAGATTTACATTCTCTGTTAACCGACAGGAGCTGAACAATACAACCTGTGTGATGTTACAAGTTCCTGCAGTGCCAGAATAAATTGAGTGTTCCATGCAGAGAAAACCAGACTTTTTCTTTTGTTGCTGTTAGCTTGTTACCTGCTAATTACGAGGCAAAAAATAGCACAATACCAGTGGTTCTTTACTACGGTTCAGAGACCAGAGGCTGTGAAGGTAACAGAAAGACCACAGTTGAGCCTTTGTCTTGTTTCGCTGCAGTGCCTCGCTATTTTTTTGAGGTTTTTAAACACATTATTTAGCCTCGGGGGGCTCTGGTTTCGCGGATTTCCAATTCGCCGGTCCCCATTAACCACAAAAAATAAGGGATCACTGTAGTTGAACTTGATTAAAATGTCCATCCAGAGACACCTGATGGTGGCAAACAGAGAAGACAGAAGCGACAGTATAATTTCCAAACTTGCTCCAAGTGTGCCGTCCTCACTGCTGTGCATTAATCTTCAGGCCTTACAATAATGTTGCCTTGGCTGTGATCCTTAGTTTAGACTCCAAAGACAGGGGGAAAAAAAAAACAATCATGAAAATGTCATTAAAAATAGAAAGTGCACCTTATTTCAACTCTGATTTTTACCAGGTTTTAAAAAGGATAAATGCAACCTCAGATGAACCACGCATGACATATTACAGTGACATTGTTTATTTGATGATAACGGATTTAAAACGTAGAAACAAAGTTCATGTTTACAAGCAGATAAGTATTCTGGTTGACTGTTTTGCCAGCTGCAGAGAGAAAGGAAAACATTGCTTGTCATGTATTTCAAACTTAATTTGGAAAAAAAAAAACTTTGAATTATCAAAAGTAAATCTTAACTTCTTAGTGGGGCAAGTTGTCTGGTAAACCACAAGTCCTTTCAGTTAGTAAGGTGTGTGTGACATGAGGAGGTGGTCGTTTTCCAGAGGTTTAATACAGCAATTTTACATCACCTGCGGCCCTGCCAGTTCCTGATGAGCTGCTTGAGTATTTCCACTGATCGGCACCAGTAGAAACTTGAGTTCTTTAGCTGATATTTTGGGTGTTCGGTGTGGAAATTTTTTTTTTTTTTTTTAAATACTTTTACTCCATGAGTCAAACTATCCTCAACTCACTGAACTGTCTGAGCCAGTTTTCATCATTTACTGAAGGGCAAATAGGATCACAGATCCCGAGAGCTTCGGAAAATCTTGCAAACCAAATAATTTATTCCTTTAGTGACTCCCGCAGTTCAAGTTTTCGAGCCTCAGAGATTATAATTTTGCTTGCAAATGTCAAGAAGATGAAATAAACAGATAATAGGTAGGCAGAGATATCCCATATGTCGTTTACCTTCACTTGGATTTTCTAGTGTGTCCAGGACTGTCCTGGAAGATGAGGCTGAAGAGTAGGGTTGAACAGTTTCCTTCAACTTAAAGCATTGTCTGTATATCATTCAGGTGGAGATTGGGCTTTTTCCCCATATTTGGTGTCAAAAGTAGATATATTTACAAACCAATGCGTAAAAGTGTCAACAAATGAGTCTCGAGTCTCAAAAAGGCAGGGATTTAAAATATAATGGAGACAAATCTCATAATTCAGTCAGGTGAGCATGTTTTTCTTTCCCCAAACTCCAAATATTTTGTGCCATATTGTGTCTGAAAAGTACCCCTGACTGAGTTTATAAAAGACTTTTTTTTTTTTTTTTTTAATAAAAGTTTTCCACCCTTCTCAAAGAGGGGAAAAACACTGAAAAATTGGACTGCATAAACTGTCCCTTCTTTGAGACTTGCTATCTTTCCTCACAACTTCTGCTGGGACTTTGGATGAGACAATAATAAGGAAGTTTTTAAAACAACAATTCCACTCAAGGATGTCTGGACTTCTGCAATTCGACAATTTGACACTGGAAAAAAACAGATGCGATCGCTCAGGTGGTAATGTATTTTAAAACACTGTGAAAAATCTGGACAGTTTAAAGACACAAAACAAATTCTTTTACAAAAAAGACGATTGGTTTATTAATATTCTTTGTACATAGCAAACTGTAAGAGCAGCAGAGGACCAGAAGGTGTGTGTGTGTGTGTGGTTGCTTGTGTTCAGCAGCAGGGAGGGAGAGCCTCGTTTCTCCTCTTCATTGGCTATTCTCCAGTCACTTGGGAAGCTCTTCAGCGGTGACCAGCAAACTTGAACATTGCTCCAACTTGGCATTTTCTACTCAACAAAGGCAGAGAAATGTACGTAAAGAAAATCCTTCCTTGTCATCCTGCAAGCGCCAATACAAGTGATAAATATATGTGTTTATTTGGATGGTTTTCATTTCATAAAAGGTAAACCAGCGCCTCCTTCCTTTCACCGAGGCTTACCACACATTTTCAGCCTCAAAGGGCAACTGAAATAAAATTCAGCCCTCTTCAACTGCCTCCTTGGGTAAACAGTTTAAAAGTGCTAATAGATATACCCCCCCTCCCATTTATTAAAAAAAAAAATCCCTCAATGCCTTTTCAGGGAGAACAAAAAATGTGGCAATAGTTACTTTAACTTTACAATATTATTTATACATGAATTAAAGCCAATTCTATTCTTACAGTATGTACACAGGGCCCAGTCCCGGCCCTCCCCCCAGGTCACTGGATGCATAAAAGATACAACAGTTCAATATTCCATAGATCCAATTGTCCACTGAAATCATATTGAATTAGTTCCTCAGTTTAACTCCATGTGCTTTCAGCCATAACTCCTTCTCAGTGTCCACCGTTCAGTTTTCTTTTGCCAATACCATGTACAGTAGTGCTTTAGTTTGTAAACGTAAAAGCCCAATCAGAGGCAACATTCACTCTTCATCTGTGCAAACCTGAAAGAGACAAGAGGGAGCAGTTCGTGTGAGGACTTTCTGAACCAACAGTTGACACACCAATCAAAATTGTTAAATGTTTGGATTAAGCAACAGTCAATTTGTGGTTGCGTACAAGACAGCTTTAAGAGTGCATGCGGCGCATCTGACCTTTACAAACGGGTGGTCCAGCAGCATGCTAGCTGTCCAGCGACGTTTGGGTTCGCTCTCCAGGCAGTGACCGAGGAAGTCCTTCCCCTCTGTGCTCAACTTCTCAGGGATCGGGGGTTTGTGGCCCATGCCCACTTTGTACATGATCTGAAAGTTGTGCTCGTACTCATGCCAGGGCCTCTGCACGTTGAGATTAAGGTGACAAAAGTGAGTCATTTCCTTATGGTTCTTAGTTTTGCAGAAAAATGCGGTAAGCCTGATTTTTACTTCATTTCTAACCAGAAATTGATGTAATTTGCATACAAAATACTGTTTACTCCAAAACTAAAGCACGGTAGCTTAAGCAACGTTACGACATATACATGAGCTATCCTATTGTGTTATAAAAAAACACGTAATAGTCTGTCTCTTAAAACTGTGCGAGCAAGATCTTCCATAAATATAAAGTGTGTGTGTGTATGTGTATATATATATATATATATATATATATATATATATATATATATATATATATATATATATATATATATATATATATATATATATATATACAGCAGCAGAAGACCACACCAGGTACCACTCCTGTCAGCTAAGAACAGGAAACTGAGGCCACAATTCACACAGGCTCACCAAAATTGGACAATAGAAGATTGGAAAAACGTTGCCTGGTCTGATGAGTCTCAATTTCTGCTGTGACATTCGGATGGTAGGGTCAGAATTTGGCGTCAACAACATGAATGCATGGATCCATCCTGCCTTGTATCAACGGTTCAGGCTGGTGGTGGTGGTGTAATGGTGTTGGGGATATTTTCCTGGCACACTTTGGGCCCATTAGTACTAATTGAGCATCGTGTCAACGCCACAGTCTACCTGAGTATTGTTGCTGACCATATCCATCCCTTTATGACCACAGTGTAGTCACCTTCTGTAGTTATCCTGCTACTTCCAGCAGGATAACGAACCATGTCACAAAGCGATTGGTTTAACGAACATGACAATGAGGTTACTGGTCTCCACAGTCACCAGATCTCAATCCAATAGAACACCTTTGGGATGTGGTGGAACGGGAGATTTGCATCATGGATGTTCAGCTGACAAATCTGCAGCAACTGGTGATGCTATCATGTCAATATGGACCAAACTCTCTAAGGAATGTTTCCAGTACCTTGTTGAATCTATGACACTAAGGCTTTTGGGGAAAAACTCCTTTTCATTTTATTTTTGAATTCTGTTACTTTTTCCATTTTTGTTGCTCTAAAAACATGTACCCACCTATTACTTCTTTAGCAATAGCATGTGTAGGAAAAGGCTTATATATAGCTTTTATGTGCAAGAAACGTCTATGGATCTGATCACTGAGGTTACTGTTTTGTATATTCTGACAAGCAATATCTTCTTACCTTTCCAGTCACCATTTCAATTAGGACGCAGCCCAAACTCCATATATCTGCTGCCCGCCCATGGCCTTCCCCCTTTGCTCTTGTGATGACTTCAGGTGCCATGTATGCTGAAAGTTTTTGGGACAATTGACCAATTTTAATGATCTAATAATGTACAGACTCCCCCTTCCATATTTTTTGTCCTTCTTCTAAAATGCAATCAGAGTTTAAGTCAGTAATTAATTTGTTTGAACCTTTATTTAGCAGACAAAAGAATAAAGGAGGTCATTAAGAGTGTCTTCACTGCACTTATTACACTACATTTCAGAAAAGCTCTCAACCTTTCTGGGAACAAGATTTGCATTATTAATAACAATATTCATAATATAGCAAGGATGCATGTTTGCTAGAAAGAGTGTTTTTTTGAATAATGATAAAGGACAAATAGAAACTGCTATAAAAACATTTTTCTTTAAAAACTGATGGTGTGTAGACACAGACAAGAATATTTATTTGTGTATAGCTCTCAGCTCTGCTGAGGTAAAAAACAAAAAACAAAAAAACAATGTTGGCAATGCAAATTTGACAAAAATAAATAAATAAATAATAAAATAATAATAATAATTCTTACCTGCTGTTCCCAGTGTGCTGTTTACCTCCCCTGGCATGGTGTGAGTGTTGTTCCTCAACTTGACTGAGCAGCCAAAGTCGCCCAGCTTAATAAGGCCTGATGATGTCAAGGAAAATGTTGGCTCCTGAAACAAACAAACCAAAGATGGATTTCTTGTTGCTGAAAGCTTTCTCAACAACTGTTCTGCAAGCTTTTTTCTGAGGTCTGAGGGAGTAATGAGTACTTAACACTGACCCTTGATATCGCGGTGGACAATGCCGTGTTCATGGAGGACATTGATGGCTGTAGTGATCTGTTTACTGTAAAGCCTGATGACATGCTCCTGAAGCCCCAGTCTAGACACCTCCTCCAGAGTGCCCTCGTCACAGTACTCCATGAAGATGTACATCTCCTCCTACAGATGAGCACATGTAAATTTACACCCAACTGATTTCATTTGTACAATGTCTTACCTGGTCTGAAACGCATATGTCTATGTTCAGACTGTAAGTCCAAATCTGATTTCTAGGATATCAGAAAGGATAGAAATCGAAACTGATCACTTACACAAAAAAAAAAAAAAAAAAAAAACAGATTTGGATTGGCAGTCTGAACAGTGAAGACACAACCATGTGTGAGCTCCTCACCCGATGAAGCTCAACTCCGAAGTATCGCACCAGGTTTGGGTGTTTGATGCCTTCAAATATTTTCAGTTCATCTGCAGTCTCCTTGATGGTTTTGTGATCATTTGGCTGGAAGCGGATCTATGTGAAGACCAGGGAAAAAAGGCCTTTACTAACTAGAAATTGTGTAACGGATCTTTTAAAAGCTATTAAGCTGAACTGTGCTACATACCTCCTTCATAGCCATTAGCTCTCCAGTGTCAACGTTGATGCAGGTGTACACCTTTCCATACTGGCCTTCACCTGAAATCACAAACTGTGGCATCACTGTCTGCACACGTGTCTCATAAAGCTCATCATAACAAAAATATTCACCACATACCTATCTTGTTGCCCCTCTGCCACTTGAAAGTCACTTTTCTGAGCCCAACATGCATGACGTTGTCGTAAGACTTGGGGGTGTGACAAACTTGACCAATGATGTTGCGCTGCTTCATCATGGCATAACGCTTCTCCTCAAACTTGCGTATGGAGCGACGGACGGCCTCCATGGGGCTCTGCCGTGCTGCCATGTCTGAAAAGGGAGAAAAGAACTTCAAGTCAGTCAGATTTTCATGTTGCATGATATTAACAAAATATTAACAAAATATGCCTTGGCTGATGAAGGTGCGGAGCTCCCAGCTTCGGCGTGCGGTACTGTTAGGGTCACCCTTTGGATATGAAGGTTCTGGAATAAATAGATGAATTGCACAAGAAAAGTCAGGCAGGCAGGGTTTACATGAAAGGTGGAACTAATAACCCTGCAGATGATGAATGCAGCCACCTTCTCTGTCCTCAGTGGGGCTGGAGTGACGGCTCAGGGACTTGAACTGCAACTCCGCTGCAACTGATGACAGCCGGTCATTCTCGTGGAAACTAGATCCCCTGTAAAGATGTTTTGTTTTTTTTGTTTTTCTTAAAGGTTTATATTTGAGATTTTTTAAATCATTAACCACCATCATGCAAAAAAAAAAAAAAAAAAAACTTCAGCTTCTCATATTTTAATGTGCTGAAATCATTCAAAGTAACTTTTTCAATATTTAAATAATCATCAATCTACACTCAATATCAAAGAGATTTTTTTTTTTTGCCAATTTATTAAAAAAGGCCTACCATTTTTCTACACCATCTTCCAGGTGTTTCCACACCTTAATTGGAATTCACCTGTAAAAAGATTTAAATGAATGCATATAACTTGCAAAGGCGTGCCGTTTTAAATTTTCATAGCTGCCAATGCATATTAAAGCAAAAACTTCCATCTTGATGTCAGAAGAAGCTGCCTGTACAGGTCAGAGGCTAGATTGTGTTTATGTAAAAATGTGGGAAGGGGTCCTCAAACAGGTGAAGCCAAACATGAACTCGGTGATCACCTGATCACTCAACTGATTCACGGTGGAGGCTACAACACGGTGTGGTGGCGTTTATCAGCAGTAGGGACAGGGAAACGGTTTTTACTTTCATGGGATATTGAGTATAGATTGACATGAGGAAAAGGATTGGAGTTTATAAAATGTACCATATTTCCTCAAATGAAGGCCAAGACCTTTATTTATTTCAGTGCTTCGGATACCACATTTTTATATGAGCCAGGACTTAATAAGAAGCTTGTCCTCATCTCTTATTCTCTTATTTTGATGCATCAAAACATAAAATGGAAAACGTGCACACTTGTTATTAATTTTCATTCATTTCCAAGTGAACCTGAAGGTCATTTATTTATATATTAAGGGTTTTTATTTGTTTGTGATATCCTCATCCCCAGCCACTGTTAAGAGGCACAGTTTTTAATTAAATCCTGGCTTTTAATTGAGGAATAAAGGCAGTTAAATCTAAGTCACAAAATCATCAGACATTTTGTGAGAAGCAAAAACTTAGCTTATTTACGGTATGGCTTTAGAAAACAGCTCAGCATGCATCTTTCACACAAAGTTAGATTTCTGGCGCACATGTTCCATTTTACAGTAACACGTCAGAAACAGCAGAGAATCACCAGCATCACAGTAAGAATGACATAAACAGCACTAAAAAGCAGAAAACCATCCCATTCTTTCAGTGAGGTAGTGCTCTTTTTCACACCATGCACAACAATCGGTCTCTTCCTTCGACCAATAGAAAAGGAGAGGGTTTTTTTTTTTTAATGTTTTTTTTTTTTCCACTTCCTCTAGGTTTGGTGATATTTTGAGGTCTTGTGTGGCTGACATCAGTTTCATGCAAATTTGATTTTAGAAGCATCTTGCAGCAAACTAAGAATAATTTTATGCAAAAAGCCATGCTATAGATTTGGCATCAAGTGATTCAGTTATTCTTAGATCATATTTCAGGTAGAAGGAAACTGCCTCATAGCGAAAAAAGAAAAAAAATCATAAGACCAGACAGTGAAACTTATCAGAAACTGAAAGACAAGACCTAGATCTAAATCTGTGATGTGCCAAGGTAGAAGCCAGGAAATGTTTTACAAAGAAATAACTAGCTTTGCAGCACTTCATCCATTATCTGCCTGAATATCAACTTTCACAAGTGTTTGTTGGGGGCAGTGAGAACAATATGAGCATGAAATCCACAGTCTGTCAGTGAAGGCTGTAGTTCAAAGCTACAAAAATAAGAAAGATTCCTCAATTAGACTGCAATTCCAAGCTCAGTATTTAGTCCTTTCCATCTTTTGAAATTCACTGTAAAAGCTACAAGTTGGCATGACATCACAGATTTGATGAAGAGATTAAATATGTATCGTCTCCAATCTGTCTCATGCTGTAAGGAATTTAGTGAAAAGGAGAACGTGCACTGGGTCCTGCAGTAACTTTCATATGTTAACATGAGGCATTTCCTCCTCCTGTTTTGAAAACGTCACAAGAAATTGGGAATGCCTTTGCTTTTAGTCTCTGGAACGGTCTCTGTGAGAGTTTCTACTTAGGGCAAGGCTACCTGACGTCATTGGGGCTGCTGCCAGGTGCTTTGGTGTGGCTGTTTTCCCCTGGGCCCTGAGGGACGGGCCGAGGGCCGTTGGGGAACAGCTGGTTCCGGAGATCGCAGGGGAGACTTCGAGAGCTGTGTGGTGAAAAAACAAACTGAGGAGCACTGCCTTGGGAGGTGAGGTGGTTTGCGTGGGATGTGTGTAGAAATGTGTGACTGGCAGAGGAATAGATGTGCACGTTCACCCCAAACACCATGAACATTAAAAGAATCAATTAAAGGGAGAAAGAAAATGCTGATAAACAGCATACTAACAAAGACACTCACATACGCTTATTTTATGAGCAAAACTATTAGTAGGTAAAAAGCAAAGCCATGCAGTATAGAGTACTAAGGTTCAACCACCAAGGACACAATAACTGCAGTAAAAATCTGAACTGCTTTCCCTTACCTGAAGCCTTCAGCATTAGGGATAAACAAATTGGGGTTTGGTGGGTCACTATAACAGCGGACAGGGGCAGGAACCTTCACAGGGCGTGGAGAATTCCTGGGACCTGGAAAGAAAATCACCGCAGCATGTAGACAAGGAAACCTTGAACTGATTATTCACTGATGGAAACTCAGCGATTTTACAACCATAATCTTGTGAAATGGAAGACGAGGACTTCGTGGCTGTGTTTACTTCTATATCCCAAAAAAGATGTCCTGCAATGCTGAGCCTTGCCCCTGGCTGTTTTATAGCCATTTTGGTGCCTGCATATCTTTGTTTGCACAAACATAGCGCTGCTTTCAGGCAGGATGCAAAGATGTCACCACAGAAACCCCTTGGAAACCCCTTAATTTCAATAACTTCTGTTATGCAATGCGCATGTGCAGCACGCTTCTCGGCTAGATAGCGATATACTGCAGTCAAGGCTCGATCTAGACCACAATGCATTGTGACAAGTACCCTGCGTAGCCAATAGTTATAAGGCAGGCCATCCATCCATCCAGGGATCCCCCCCCCCTTTTTCTGTCCAAATCTTCAAATTAGCAAATTCCCAAAACTAACAGCCCCCCCAGGAATAGACATTTATTTTCCAACAAATGCAACAGAATCTACAATACATCTAATTTTTAACCTTATCTTACCGATATACAGTCCAGTAACGGGGCTATGGGGTTTGCCAATCACATGTCCAATACATTCATTCATCAAAGCTTGCAGGTTCTGCAAAAAATAAATGGAGATAAATGTTGATTGTATATTGAGTATGTTAACAGAAAGATTATAATCCAACCATGCTCATCGTGTTAGCTGTAGAAAACAAAGAGAATAAGAATAAATAAATAAATTACCAGGAAGTCATCCTCTGGTAATGCTGAAATGAAGGCAGGTTCAATAGCCTGAAGAAAGTCAAACCCCTGAGTCGCCCACCTGTGGGAGTGACACGCAGGGGTTATTTATATTTTAAGAGGAAAAAGAAGAAACATGCCGACAGCAAGGAAGTTATGGAGGTCAAAGCTGGAAATATAGCTTTCAACACAAAACATCATGAGCAACATTCTCACACAATTAAAGGCAGCTTCAGGAACACCATGCTACTTGACAGACTATATCTGACAAAAAGGAAGCAAAAGGAAACACAAATGAATCGTTTTAAAAATGTAAGCGTGCTTGCTGACATAAGGTAAGCTCTCACCTGGGCTTGGTGCCCCTGCCACTTTCACATTTGGTCAGGACATACGTCATCCATTTGCGAGCAAAGGCTATGTAGCGTTCCCCAATCCTCTGCCTGAACTCCCCTGACATCAGGCGCACCACCTCTTTGTGGTACTGTAAATAACAAAAGAAGCAGCCAATGCATTTTTTATTCCGGGTTATGGCAATAACTTTCATTAAAAAAATCAAATGCTGTCACACTTCTTAATCACGTGCAGGCTTTTACCTCAAAAGCAAAATTGTAGCCCTGTATCATTGCCTCCCTGTAGTACTGATGCAGAGTGGATGACTCAGATTCCTCCACTTCTGCCTCAATTTCAGTGGTGAACATGTATTCCACTCGGTCAATGGCTGTGCCAATCTTAATGCATAGCTGTAAGGCCTTATTCTGTAGATGGAGAAAAAGAATTTGAAGAAAAATTTATAGTAAACCTTAAAAGAACTTTTGATTCGAAGAAAACTTGGAAAAAAAAAAAAAAAAAAAACTGGCAACATCATCTGAGAACTTCTGTGGTTTTGAACATAGCAGCTATGAAAACGCAGTACCTTCCCTTTAGGCAATACCTCTAATATATGACATGAAAGTCTCTCTCATGTAATGTTAATAACAGAGTGGAAAATTATCACAGCTGAAATGAAAATAGATTTGAAAGTAGGACGCTCATATGCAACAGTTGCAATAACATGGCCTGTGGTTATGCAAGTACCTTGAGATCTTCCAAAGCGCTTGCAATGAGAGGCTGACTAGATGTTTGTTCCCGGTTAAGGGTAAGAACATCCTCCATGGACTGCTGAAAAGCTTTCCGCTGGGCTACCAGATGAGCTGACTGCATCACTATCAAGAGCATGTTCTCCACCTGAAAAGTACATTAGTCCAGTGGAAGGCTTGAAAACACCCACACATACGCTGGCTGAACAAGCCTCTTACAAAATACCTTACATACCTTCATGGCCCTTAAAGTGTCAACAGTTTCCATCTGCGGGACCAGTTTGAGAAGCTCTCCATCCCACTGGGCCCAGTCAGAATCAGTAGTGGAATCACCCGCTCCGTGTTTGCTCATGAGCAGGTAGGCATCATCCTCAACGATTTCATCAGGCTCTTTGGAGCAGTCTTTGCCAGCTGCAGCGTTTAACAGCTGCAGGATCAGAGGCCGCTGATCCATCAAGCTACAAGGCACAAAAACCTGGAGCTCCTCCAAGCCTGGAATCTGAACCTAGAAAGAAAAGGAGATCAAACTGTTACATAAATGATCTAAGGTCAGTGAAGAACAGCCACACATGCAAAATTAACAAACGCAAAACAAAAGGAGGGGGTGGGATCACACTTTGACAAAATTTTTCTTTTTCAGTGATTCCAGGAGACAAGACACTCCGCTGGTGATACTGAAATCTGCAGCAACTTCCAAGTCCTGCAGAGAGGGAAATATATAAAGTGCATGTCAGAACGCAGTCCCAGTTCTTCCATGAACAGGTAGAATGGGGTCATAGATAAACTGCAGTACAGTACAGTACAGCTGTGGCTTTGTGTTTTAAGTAGTAGTAGTAGTTCTTACCTTGCGGAGCATTTTGGCAAAGCCCAGAGCTTTGGACGCTCGCTCCCTGGCTTCATGGAACAGCTCTTTCAGTGACCGGCTAGTTTCAATAACTGACCGCCTGGAATTAAAAACAAATAAATGAACGAAGAAAAACTAAACGTTTAAAACGCTTCTGCTGGGACAGAAGGAAGAAACTTCAAACTTTAAAAATAGTATGTGTGTCATTCCTCCCTACCTGATCTCATCTGAGGCTGTGCTGTCATCTGCACTTTCCCAGAATTCATTACCACTTTTCTGCAACCCAGCATCAAGAAACTCTCCCGTGGATTCAAGTAGCATCCCAGCAATGTCACTGCAGAGAGAAGAGTGCTCTGTTTCACTTAAATTATTTATGAACTCCTCAGTCAAAGTTACTGAGGAAATGTGTATTCAAATGCAAAACATGCCAATATTCCATGACAAATGCTGATAACACCATCCTATGTCTTACTTATTTGTATTCCATTTCTAGGACACGGAGCATATGAAATTAGTTTGCCAAACTGGTCAGTGATCAGAATGCAATGGATGTTTAGAGATTGCTTGGATTATAAAAAGAAAAGTGTTGATTGATAATTTATTCATTTATAGCACCTAAAAACTTCCCTTGTGTGTAATTCTTCTTCTGGACAACCACCTGTTTTTTTTTACAACATCCCATCTGTGCAGTCAATGCAAATTTTCAAGCTTTTTATAAACAATTATTCTGCTACTATTTGTCAATCTCAAAAGGTGAGTCACTGCTCAATAGTTGCAGGACACAACCACTCAGTTGAACACATACACTTACATCAGCATAAGCCAAGGGGATGGAAATGTGGATGCATATTTATTCACAAAGTAATTATTACTATATTAAATCATTACAGGTCTCATAAAGTACCAGCTGGATTCAAAATACATGATTTACTGTACATGCGGGAGCCGGCACTTATGGCAGGGTTTCTACACATATTCAGCCTTGACTTCTCCAGTTAGTTACTTGAGCCATTTTTTTTTCACATCAAAGCAAAAACATTTAGATGTTTGTTAACTGGTTTTAAAATATAATTACTATCACACTAAACATACAATATAAATGTATACAAAGTATTCAAGACTGTAGTTGATGTAATTATAGCTCATAAAAATTAATTACCAACACACTGATACACAGCATTTAATTAAAGCTGCAGATAAACCAACGAACAACACGGACCATTTGCCTGCTCACTGCACCATAAAAAACCATAAACTTTGTATAAAATGTCACTCGGACATAGACAAAGCCTGAAGGTACGAAAAATGAAGTTGATGCCAAAGTTTCATTTATTCTCTTTAACGACCAACAGAGTGGTTGAAAACGTAGGTCACAATCTGACTAAATGACTCGACTCTTCTTTTTCTTTACTTGTTAGCCGTTTGCCAATATGGTTATGGTCTTAATAAAAAGGTTAAAGTCTTTTCCCAGATTATATGATGCTGATTTTCTAAAATTATGCAGTGCCATGTCGGTGGCATTAGATAACATGGTCCTGTATTACATTAACCTTGCATTGTACTAGTAAAGTAGCAACCTTCTATGCTTCCTCTGACATCATTTTTTTGACACCTGTCACAAGTAAAAACTGCATAGCAAACTGTTAAAAGAAAACACTACTTGTTGGGGAAACAGGGGTTAGTACTAGTTAGATTCACAGCTGAAATGACTCATTGTGTCTGGCAGACACTGGGCGTGCTCGGTTCCCTACTGCCAACAGGGTAATAGTGTAGACAATATACAGTTTATGATGTGGATCCAGTGTCACTTGTGACATGGCTGACATTTTTTTTTTTTTGACAATTAGGCAAACAGTTTGGTCAAACCCTGGGCATATTCTAAATGGACTCACCAGAACAGTTCTCCAGACTGGGCTTCCCCCCCACGGATGTAAGGAGTAATGACTTTAGTGAAGTGCCACTCCTCCTCTAATAGGTTCTTTAAGCTGTGAGAGGCCTGAGGCAGTTCCTGCAGCATCTTGATCCAACTGCGCATATACTCAAAGTAAACCTACAGAGGCAGCAGAGGATGTTAGCCAATACACAATACTTTACCTGCAACGAAGCAAAATAATAATGCAGCAGTTCCCAAGCTTTCTCATCAGTGATTACACACTTCAATTTGGGAGTTAATCTGCCAATATAAACTTCCTTACTTTATGTGGAGGAGAGAGAGAAAGGTTACAAATCTTACCACCAGCATCTTGTGAAGGTCTTCTTCAAACTCATCAATATTGGCATTTGTTTGCAAGCCTTGAGCGTCAGTGACCACTCCACGCAGCATGAACTGATAATACTGCTTCATGAGAAGGCCTCCTTTAAGAACCTCTTTACACTCACGTACCAACTGCAGAGAACAGATTAAAAAAACAATGTAAGATAACTCATACATTAAGCCTGGGATCTTCGGGTATCATGCGGTTTCATCTTAGTACTTGGGAGTCACAATTCTATTAAAAATATTTTCAAAACTATTCGTAATTCTTAATATAAAAAGAATACTAATTCCAATAACTACTGAAATGCCATTCATGCAAGGAAAACTTTGTATCCTTGAACAGATTAACTACAGCTTTCTCTACAGATATAACTACTTTGACTCAATTTTCTTAATCAAAAATCTAATCCTTCATTGTCAATTAAAGCTATATGAGTATAGGTCTAGAGACAAAATCAGGCAGTGAATGTTTATTTTATTCTCCTCATTCAGAATTTGGTAAGTTTGGTAATGTGATGCACTGTATGTTGGTCAACAGCTAGACCTTTAACCTCTTCAACTTTTTTTTTCAGTTTTGGGTGCTAGATGATACACATTTAAGTCATCTGAGGTGTTCCTAAAATTACCTTCACTGAAGATGGGACTGACTGTTTTCTGTCAAATTTCTTCATTCTTTATATTAATCAGCAGCTCAAAGAGCTTATCTAAATATCCCCTGAAAACCATCAGCGTCAGAAACAACAGCTTCTGAAGAGTCTCACTAATGTGACCAACTTCCAGGTCACTCCTCAACAAAATAAAATGATTCTGTTTGAAAATCTGAAAAGATGTATAAGTCAGCCCTGTCAAATTGTAAAAACTTGTTTATTTTATATAACCTCCCACATGTTAGTCTTCAAGCCAGTGCTAAAATGCCAACAGTGGTTATCACAAGATTTTTTTTTTCTCCCTTCAAAACAACATAAACCATGTAGTTAACTTCTGCATGGCATACCATTTTAAGCGTTTTAATTTTGTGAGGAAAAAAATAAGCAAAAAAAAAAAAAAAAAGAATTATAACATACTACTTGACAAAGCTTTCAGTCATCCCAGAATGAGTAGTATGTAAAGACATGAACACTTAAAAGTGAGACTGCTTGCCTGTTTTATACTGAGCAATGAAGGGTCTCCAGCAGGCCTCTGTTCAAGTCGTAGCTTAAGGCATTCGTGAATGACGTTGAGAAGGACTCTGCACAGCACGAGGAATGCCGGATGGAAGGATGGGAGATCCATGTGCAACAAATCCTCCCAGGACACCTGGTCAGCTCCTAGTTCTGGATCAGCAGAACCACTGCAGGACAGATGACGCGACAGCTCTGGCAGGTAATCACTGTACAACATGGGGTCTGGAAAGTCTGCAAACTGCACATGGAAGAAGTACAGTCAACTTGTATGTCCACAGTTGAAAAATATGCTGTTTTAAACAATGTCAACACTTGCCTTCAAAAACAAATTTAACAGATATTGAGCCAATTAATAAATATCACTCAGTGCTGTATTCTTGTTGTTTAATCCATCGCAAGACTCTAATCTCAAACAAGGAGACACAGCTTGTGTCTGTGGTCTCAACATTCCCTTGACCACAGAATTAATCAAAAAGTCATCATGTCTTTTTTTTTTTTATCTACAATTTTTTTGACAACAAACCCAAATCAGAAACAGCAGGAAACATTTAAAAAAAAAAAAAAAAAAAAAAATGTTGATCTTAAATGATCTTAACTGTTATTTCACTGCAGATGGTATGAATATATTGCATGCTTTGTAATTTGTCTCTCTATATATATTGATATATATGTTAGCCTTACCTCCAGTACAGGAGTGTGTTGGAGCAGTGCTGCTCTGGCCCTCTGAAGAGAGCGGTCCATCAGTTTATGCAGTCTGAGGATCAGTTTACGCAGTCCCATTTGTTTCAGAGCTTTATCCACAAATGGTCTGTAAATAGCTGTAGGACACAATACTTCTGCCCCTCCAGTCACTTCTGAATTTCCTGAAGTAGCAGAGGGAAGGAACCCGTCTTCTGATGACAATCGAGTAAATTTAGGAGTGAGGACGGGAGACAATTCCTCCTCCTCCTCCTCAGCATCTCTGTCCTCTCCATCACTTTCAGCTGTAAAAGTGGCTGTTGAGTCATTTTCATCTTCCTCATCCTCTTCTTCTTCATCATTTCCCCGGGAGCAACGAGGTGAAGGGATCTCAAAGACTGGCCACCCAATACGGGAAACATCATGGAGGCCCAACACAGTGGCCATAACACGCAGCTTCTGGTTGAGGTCCTGGGTAATATTGAGCCACAGACAGAGCGCCTGCACTCTGCCCTGAAAGTCTCGAGCTGCATACTTTTCATAGTCCTTCTGTAGGGCCTGCAAAGAGGGGTACAAAGCTTCTACAGACT
The DNA here is from genome assembly GCA_018398805.1 of Hirundichthys speculiger. Taxonomy (NCBI): domain Eukaryota; kingdom Metazoa; phylum Chordata; class Actinopteri; order Beloniformes; family Exocoetidae; genus Hirundichthys; species Hirundichthys speculiger. The sequence goes on along the minus strand of JAGFBZ010000855.1, from coordinate 2,401,386 downwards.
CCAAGAGTTCCATAACCCGCTTGACCTGTTCAAAGGCCAGCCGCTGGCGTTGAAGGTGTTCCCTGCAGTCAGCGCCAGAACCTAGAGGCTGTGCTGCATTCATTGCTGATGAGGGACAGGCACTAAAGCTCCAGGGATCTACCCCACAGTGGTTGGTCTCTGCTACAGCAAGCTCCCGCTCCTCTCCACAGACAAGATCTGGGACGCTCTGATAGTCACCCAAAATCACTTGAGACCCTAAGCACTGAGCTACTCTGAGGCTGTCATAGTTGACCTTAAAGTGCAGAACCTCAGTGATGATGTCAGGGATAGCTTGGCGAGCAGTAAAAAGAAAAAGGTCTTGGTCACCGGTGGACCGACGTGCATGCCATGCCTGCAGCTCCAACCAAATGACTTCATTGTTGTGCCCCATGAAGGCCATGTTCTCCAAGCCTCTCTGCTCTTTCTCTTTCCTCTTGGAGGACATAGATGTAAGCTTAAGCAGAAGCCGTAAAGTTTCAAAAAACTTGAGACGGTCAGCAGGACAGTCTGTCCTGGAGGTTTGTCGATGGGTCCGAGCTATATGGGGCATTGTTACAGGAAGTTTGCAACTGCTGCAGCCTAAGCTCAAGTAAGGCTTCCTGGGAACCATGCTGAGAGCACCAAAATGGCTCGACTTTGACAGTGGATCAAGCATGAACGAGCCTTCAAAGGTCTTCTTGTGGTCTCTCTCAGAAGAACGCAGTGTGGCCCTCTGCTTCTTGCCCTGTTTGTTTCTGTGCTCCTCGGAGGTCTCTGCTGGTTTGGGACACTCTTTCTGGACAGATGGGCTGACGTCCGCTGGAAGGAAAACACTCAAAGTCAGCATATTGCACTTTTCCCAGAAATTTCTCTGTCTAATCTATTTATTAACTTACATTTGTTTGGTGACCGACCAGCACTCTTTGACTGGCTACTCCTTTGATGTTTGACAGACAAACGTTTCATCTGACGGGGGTTATTAGGAGGTGATGTGCAATAAAAAGCTTCCTCCTCCTTCACTGGGAGAGTCCCAGGATTCATCCATCTCATAGTCCTGTTGGGATGCATCTTTCACTGGCCTGGCCTGCCTATCAGGATCAAGAGATTAAGAGGCATACAACTAGTACCAATTAGTAACACAGCAATCTTATTTTCACAGATTCCACTGTTAGCTGGAATAGATCAAAAAAAAAAAAAAAGAACAAGCCAATGACTATTTCAGTCACAGGACAAATCAAAACTTAAGAAATGCATAAAAGCAGAAGGTCAAGCAGTGCTGGGTTGTTTGTACCCATAACAAAGTGTGCAGCAGAGCTGCTCTCATGCAGGACAAACAGGTTGCTAAACTGCAACGAGACCAAATGTCTGCTGCTCCCTAGAAGAAGAGTGACGAGTCATCCGTCCTTTAAACTGACTACCTTCTACATGTGTAGCAGCAATGCCCTGTGCATGACCAAAGCCGACCAGATAAAAGATAATAACCTGTGGTAAACATAATTACTTAATCCGAAAGGGAGGGACAGTCACTTTCTTGGACGGCAACTGCAAAGTCATCAACCATACTGCTGAAGTAAAGAGTTCAAGTCACACCCAGTCACGAGTGAGAGCATAAATTGCTACTCTGAACACAAGACAAAAAAACATTTCACTTTCATTACATTATAGTGAATACTGAGCAATAATAAAGATGTGGACCTCATGGTAGCTTAATGACATTTTGACACCACTGGGAATTTCACACAACAGAGCAACAGATCAGCGAGATGCAATTCTGCAGAAAGGAAAAAAAAGGAAAGACTACAATTGCTTGAAGCATTTCCTTCTGGGGAAAAAAGGAAAAGGAGAAAAAAAAAAGAAAACAAAGGTTTGCAAGGGGCACGCCTTGGCAGATTACATTGTCAGATCTTTGTTCCCTGATGCCTTTCTGAGGGGTTTTTAATAGGATTAGTAAGTAGGATTGGAAGCTCTGACCCTGCTGAAAAAGAAAGGCAAAGATGAGGAGGGGAATGATATCTATGCTTGTCACCATGTGTCTTACCATTGATCATCTGACTGAGCGGCATTCTTCAACACGTGCCTGTTATGTCTATGTAGACAAACTTGAAAAAACAAGGCCGTATGGCCTTCCCTGGGGACAGAGTGTAAAGGGTGGGGGTTTTAACTGGAAATTAGTTGCTGAGGCTTTTCAAGAAGCCCCAGAGAGACTGTGTTGTACTGCCCATCTGCCCCGAATAACAATCTGTCTTTCTCTAGACAATGAGGGTATGCAAGGCAGTCAGACACCTGCTGCTCAGTCTGCATGTGCAAGTCTAGGTGCACCGCTGCTTTCATAAGATGGCTTTAGTGAGAACAAGAAACAGATCCTCAGGTACTGAGGTACAGTTGAGATTTTAATAGTAATACTACTCTTACTGATCTAGCTTATCAGTGTGGTACTTTAGAGGTAATCATGTAAAATGCGTAATTTTTTAAAAGAAAAAGAATACCATTAATCTTGCTATGTTTTTATGTATGCATTGATAATATCTTCCTATCACTTTTCTTGTCTTTAAGTTTGCAGTGTGAATAATTTTATGCAATGGAAAAAAAGATAAACATTTCTTTTACTACTTCCATTAAATCAGTTAAAACAAGGCTGAGAATAAAGACAGGGAGAGTTTACCTGTTGAAAAAAATTCTCCATTCGCCAAGTCTTCTGAACCACAAGTTCAGACGCAGACTTGCTACTTCAACTTTTGTCTAAAGTGTGACCATATCAATTTAATTTAGGAAAAACACCTGTTTCCAAACAGTTAGCTGGCTAATGGATGTTTTCTTTAAATAAAGTCTAGAAAGTCTAGTTAACTTTATTTCTGAGTAAATCTGTGCAGGCATTATTAACACAAATAAATGCCAATGCAGATTCCAAGAACACATAAGCAATATAAACAACTATGCGTGTTTGACAACTTCTGCAACTGGGTATAAATGCCTTGTGTGAGTGCATGAGTTTTGAAAATCTGAGAGCACCATAAAATAATTGAAAAAAAAAAGTCTTTGAGTTTCAAAAACACTTTACCTTTGGATCCATTAGTCAGTCACTGCAAGTATAATGACCACAGTACAATAAACTTAACCACAACCTTCGAGAAATTACACACAAGTCTTGAATGGTTCCATTATGACTATTATACTGAACTGTAAAGGGACTTGTTATGCAAGAGCAAATTATAACAGCATCCTTTTCAGCACGAAAGCACAAAAGGGCCCAGTAAGCTACATTGGGTGCTACAATGAGACATTAAGCAACTCAAAGCAAAAAAAACAAAAAAAAAAAACATTTTGGTTCACAATTAAAAAATGAGAATGGTCTCATGAAAGAGAAGACGTATGCAGATCCTTACAATAATGCAACAACACATTTCAGAGTTGTATCAAACTCCTGCTCTGTCTGTCACTGGGGTGATCAGGTACTCTGAACATTTGTAAACACACCCAGGCATTAATGGCTGTGGAGTATCTGAGGACAAAAATAGTACATACGTATGAGAGGGAATGAGAGCAAGTTTTAAAAAGACATTTGTCTATGCAGAACAGCATGACTAAATCACTCAGGAATGAAAGCGGAACCTATGACGCAATCACAGCCGGTTGTTTATTAGGTTGCCATGGTGCATTTCAAGCATACACCGTGCTGTTGCGGTAGGACGTGCAAATACTTTAGATTCTTTTTTGCCCAAATCCTACTCTTTCACTGCAAAGAAGTGACTGGCCTGTGTTCTGCAGTTAACCACAGCCGCACTATGATCCTCAAGCTGCTTCTGCTGGCTGCCACCAGTGAATTATTACTGCAGATGGTGTCTGGCTGCTATCAATGGCTCATCTGATGGCTTATTGGGGCTCCAATAAAGGCCAGTGGAATGCTCGAGCCCCCAGGCAGAAACACTGAAGGAATAATAAACACCACAAAATCGAAAGTCCTTTCTGCATAGCGACTGAAGCAATGATACTGAGGGCTGCCAGAGTCAGGGGGGCCTGACCTTTGACACCAACCATCCACACCATTGTACCAGAAAGGGGCACTCTATTGTATAGTGGTGACACGTGGCCTGTGAGGCCCACAGCTGAATACCACACAGCTGGTTAGTGAGCACACTTGTTCACAATGCCCAAACTAAAGGGTTTTTTTTTTTTTTTTTAAAGAGAGGGAAAGGAGGAGAAGTTGGCCGGGGTTTTGTAAGAACACACTTTGCTCTAATTAGGTCATGCTGGCATAGCTGAAGCTCTGTAAGCTGCATGCAAACTTTGATGACACCCCCTACTGTAAAAAAGCATGTGCCTGCTGGCTACTAATTTCACCCGTAATTTACTACTGAGGACATGCGGAGAAAAAAAAAAATTGTGCACATGTACGAGCTTTTCTATAAATGTGTATCTCATGAATCTCTGATCTGCAGTCAAACCATGATAAACAGGCAGAGCTAAAGTTGAGGCCAGTTTTTGGATCATAGGCAGACAGAATTCAGAAACAATGAACACAACGTACTTCACCACACCCATTCTCTGGAACAGTGCGACATTGCCAGGATTGGACCTCCCAGCCTCTCCGACATGCAACTTTGCAAAGCATGCAGTGTGTGTGCAGCAGAGGAGTTTCCCTCTCCAATATATGCAGCAGTTAATGCAAGCTGCCTATTTAAATTTAAACTACTAAAAACTGAGAACATTCCCAGGGTATGAAAAAGCAAAGAACTTGCTGTGCAAGTGGAAGCTTAAACCAAAACTACATGTCTCATGACATAAATGAGGACTTTTTTTTGCAAAGTGTGCCGCTGCAGCAAAAATAAAATGGTAGTTGGAATAACTTCATATAACTTACCCTCATGCATTTGCATCATAAATGAAATCAAGGCAACTGCCTGCTTAACCTTTGAAACTCAGCCTGAAACTGTGGAGTCATAAGCAATCCTATCCCATTTTCAACTTGCACTTTCATTTGCAGCAATGCATGTAATCAATTTTAAGTCAAGCTTTGAAACATGTAGTTCTCCTATACTCAACCATCTTTCTTTCTTTATCATCTTTCACAATCTTAGTAATATCAGCTGCCACAGTTTAGCAGTTACAAAGATGCTATTGTTTCAAAGGAAATGGCAGATGAGAGAGACAGAATGTGAGAACATGAGTTTCTTTCTTCAAAGCAGGTGTGGGCAGAGATCGGATGCTGTTAGGAAATGCTAGAGGCCAGTCCATCTGTATTTTGCAGCCTGTGCTGCTGGCAAATGCTATGCGTAATGAGCCCAGTGAATGCCTACAGGGCTCCAGGCAGCAATCTACTGCACACAGTGCACCACATCCTGAAATCTCTGGAATGCCTGTGACCCACAATGTCTTCAGACCGACTCTGAGAATGAGACATTATTGACAAAGGACCTCTGTATTCCAAGGATAGATAGCCTTCAACTGCCACAAGAGCAAATAACTCATCTTTCTCAACACAGACTTCGGTTTGAGCTAACCCGATACACTCAAGTAGACACTCATTGAGGTTGATTATTAAAGCTGATTTTTACATATTCACCATAGCTGGTGAATAACGTACATGTAGGTTTAAGATCAGAAATAAACAGCTCTCACTGACATACCCAGCAATAACATTGCATGGCAGTGGGTCATTACTTGTCTTTGTGCAGATGTGTACGGCAACAATAACAGGACCAGTATTGCACAATCGTGTGAGCTGTTTATGTCCACTTGGGACTCCACCGAGGTAATACTCGATCACCAGTAAAATAATTCACAAAGCAGGCCAGGACTATCGCAAATGACAAGAGCTGATCCAACGTGATAAGTGGACTCAAAGTTACCCGGTCTGCAGACAAACAAATACTTGTTAGGAGAAGGGAGGAGGGGGGGGAGACATAACAGCAGATTCCTGAGGGTCTGTCGACAGCGGTCAGGGGCAAACACTGCAGCATTTCCACAACGAGACAACATATTTTTAATGTCTGCATGCACCCTGCAAGGATGTGGAAATTATAATCAACTTTGTATCATGGCAATGCAAACACACGCAGGGTCGTGGAACATGCACTGTTGCACACATTTGCAACATTTCATCATCACCTAACCGGACCTTCACCATGAGCAATTATGTGCGAAATAAAAAAAAAAAAGAAGAAATGCACAAAGTGTGAGATGAACAGAGAAAATTAACAACGGGAGCTAAAGGATTATCAACAGTGGAGCAAAACGCTTGCTAATCCCAGCGAAGTTTGTGGTTGTTGTGATGAAATACATAATCTGAATATCTTGAAAAAAAAGAGAAAAGAAAAAACTAAAAAAGAAAAGAAAAAACAACACACCTCCAAGTCCACATTAAGAGTACTTTTTGCAAAAACTAACTTAACTTCACTTGTGTTGGCGAACTCGCGGGTTAACAATAAACTGTCAAGCGACAGCTACGAGAGGACGGTAGCTAGCTGCTGATATGTTGCACTGTTGCAGCGGTTGAGATTTAATTATGTTACCTCATTAGTTGGCGAGCATTTTGTCTTTTCTCCCTCTCCCCGTAGAGACCAAAAGTCAACTGAGAACTAAATATCTGCGAAAAAATACGCTGGAAAATGTTGCCTCAAAAAGTTCACAACTCCCCTGTTGCAAATGCATTAACTGCACGCGTAGCACTATATGACAGGAAGTTGATTTCCAAGTGGTGCGCAAGCGCTCCCATACACCCTCGCTGCGGCTCCCTATTTGGCAAAAAAAAAAAAAAAAGATCCTGACGGTGAAGTGTCTGTTCAACAGATTCTCGTACCTGCTGGGCTTCTTACGATCCGGAGGCTCCATAGCAACACAGCGGCTCCTTGTTACTGGCCGTGCATAGACTACACCATGTCTAAGCGATTTCAGACAAACTTTGCACTGCTAAATCTTTGCAAAGAGATTGGATTATTGTCTCTTTAAAGCACTTTCTATCCGCCGGCACAGTTGACTCTCGCTTGTGCGTATGCCGTCGCCATCTTTCCAACGTTCATTGAGGAGGAGCCCCACAGCCTTTCATTACTACGGCAACACGGATGGGTCAGTTCTCCTGTCGTAACCGAGTAGTATCGGTAGGGGGGAGCAGAGAACAGATAGTGGGGTTACTGTTTATGTTCTTATCACGTTGTTTCATGGAGAATTTATCAAATTAGCATTACAAAAAACTAAACAAAAAAAAAAAAGACCTGGCTGTCTTTTTTCCCCCTTTTGGATGGTTCAGTGTTTTCAAAGTAAAGTGAGATAAGAAAGCACTGAAACGCCTTTCCTTAGCATCTTTGAGAATTTCACAGAAAACTCTTTTAGATAATCTTTTACTATCTCTCCAATGTTACCACCAATGATTGATTTGAAAAGCTATGCATATAATAAATCAAATTGAAGTAACTTCATCTTTATCATCAGGCCTGAAGACAACTTGAAACCTCCCCGACTGTAGACATGTGGTCTTCAGGTCATGATCGGGTAAATATGTATCCAGTTTTACGTTGAACCCCATCTAAAAACTGCTATTTATTTTAGACATGTCTAATTCTGTGCTCATATTCTTGCTGGAGATCAGAACTAATGGGGTGACTGCCTCTGCTCCATATACCTTACTCTGTTTCCAGTGTAACCAGTTTGACTCTGCAAAAGGAGCATGGACACTGGAGGCATGCTAATCTGTCCTGTTCTCTATCAAGCGAGCCATACAGTTATTGTAAATAATATACATAAATTCTGTTGGATAAAAAGCACCTACATTACAATATTATTCTTTTATTGGCACTTGAAGAGCACAAAGTTGAAACTGGCATGTGACCCTAAAATTTACTGTCAAAGCTCAAAGAGATTCAAGAGATTTGATGACTGTTGATTCAGTACTGTTGTCATTGTTTTACTGTATGCATGAATACTGGCTTTTTATATTCATGGTTTTGTAGTTTCTTTGAGGAGCTATTAAATTATTTTCCAACCGTATTGAGTAGCAGGTGATCTGAAGTGCTACACTTCCTACTTTCCAAAAGTTTGTTGACTAATTTTAATGTTATATTTTTATATCTATATATGCTTCTAAATTTTCTGTAAGTAATTTTCTCTTTCTCATGCTAATCTAACTATTAACTGCTAACTGTAAGGTACAGTAAAGTTATTATACATGTCGGCACTGATGACACCCGGCTACACCAGTTGGAGGTCACTAAAGTTAATATTGAGTTGGTGTGTAATGTTGCAAAGAGCATGTCGGACGCCGTAGTTTTCTCTGGTCTCCTTCCTAATTTGACCAGTGATGATATGTTTAGCCGCATGTCATCGCTCCGTCGCTGGTTGTTGTGGTGGTATCCAGCAAACGATGTGGCCTTTTATTGACAAGTGGCTGGATTTTTGGGGAAAGCCTAGTCTGATTAAAGAGACGACATTCATCCCACCCGGAATGGTGCAGCTCTTATTTCTAGCAATTTGGCCGATTTTCGCTCCCCCTGACAATCCAGGGTGGAGACCAGGATGCAGAGCTGCAGTCTTACATGCTTCTCTACTGCTCACAGCCCCCATTAAGCACGAAGTGTGGGGGATTACTGTACATTCGAAAGACTTACACTTAGTTTAACAGATTAATCTCTACAATTAGGATATGTACCACAAGTTTTTAAAGTTGCGGTTAGAAAACCTTTGCTCAAGAAACCATCTCTTGATTCGGACATCTTGGCGAACTATAGACCAATATCCAACCTTCCATTTATCTCTAAAATTCTGGAGAAAATAGTTGCTAGCCAGTTAGGAGATCACCTGCATAGAAATGATCTATTTGAGGTCTTTCAGTCAGGGTTTAGAACTCATCATAGCACAGAAACTGTGCTGGTTAGAGTCTCCAACGACCTCCTCATGGCCTCAGACAATGGATTAGTTTCTGTCCTTGTTCTGCTGGACCTCAGTGCTGCTTTTGATACCGTTGATCACAGCCTTTTTCTGCATAGATTAGAGCACACTGTTGGAATTAAAGGGACAGCATTAGGCTGGTTTAAGTCATACCTATCTGACAGGTTCCAGTTTGTCCATGTTAATGATGTTTCTTCTACACGGACTAGGGTCTGCTATGGTGTCCCACAGGGCTCAGTTCTGGGACCAATCCTTTTCACTTTATACATGCTGCCCTTGGGAAAAATTATCCAGAGCCATGGCATAAACTTTCATTGCTACGCTGATGATACACAGCTGTACTTATCTATGAAACCAGAGGAAACAAAACCTTTGGCTAAACTTCAAGGGTGTCTTAATGACATTAAGTCCTGGATGTCCTCTAACTTTTTGCTTCTAAACTCAGATAAAACGGAGGTTATTGTCTTTGGTTTCCAAACACCTGAGGAATGGATTAACTGAGTTTACGCTGGCTTCCAGCACAGCTGTGAAAAACCTTGGAGTCATTTTTGATCAGGGTATGTCATTTAAGCAGCATATTAATCAGGTTTGCAAGACAGCCTTTTTTCATCTCCAAAATATTGCCAAAATTAGGAGCATCCTCTCCCTGGGTAACGCTGAAAAATTAATTCACGCGTTTGTCAGTTCTAGACTAGGATTATTGCAATGCGTTGTTAGCAGGATGTCCTGAAAAGCTTGCTGAATAGCCTTCAACTGATCCAGAATGCAGCAGCGAGGGTGCTGACAGGAATCCATAAATGAGATCACGTCTCTTCCCGTGTTAGCCTCCCGTCCATAGGCTCCCCGTGAAATTTCGAATTGAGTTTAAAATTCTGCTTCTCAGGGCCAGTCTGGCCCTGGGGTGATGGGAGTTAGCTGGCGTTTTCTCACCCATGGGAGGACTTGAGATGGACTAAGATAAGGAGAATGGTGATGGATAATAGTGGTAACAGTTTCCTTGGTATTTGGGTAACTTACATGTGAGTGCATATGGGCACGGACACATTTACTCTTTACACCCCTCCCCCAACACCCCCCTCTACTGTCAACACAATCAATCAATAATGTTTACATCAATTCTCCATATACAGGTCTATAGCATGGCAGAAGGTGTTCATCCAGTTTTCTTGTTAGTAGTTTCTGCTATTTACATATTATACTCTGAGTTTGTTTGCTGTCACAACACAATCCACTACACAACACCCCTCACACTTCACAACCCAGCACACGCCACACCCTCACTGTCGTGTCTCTTTAACTGTCTTGTTTTTAAATGTTTCACTGCTGGTGTTTTTTGGTCCTCTCTGACGAAATCAGGATTTAAGATGTTAATAAAGACGTTAGAATTTACTGCCAGAGAGGACTGGTGAAGGACACATTCACCTTTCACACTCCCACAAAAAAAAAAAAGTCTGCCATAAGATTAAATTGCATATACATACTAGATGGTTTTGCTAGACAATGGGACTAACCATAAATGTAAATGCAGACACACACACACAAAAAAAATTTGCTTCTCGCATATAAGGCCCTTAATGGCCTAACTCCACGCTATTTACAAGACTTGATAGCATGGCTATGCGCCTAATAGAGCTCTCCGCTCTCAGAGTGCGAGATTACTCGTTGTTCCTAGAATATCCAAAAGTACGTTTGGAGGATGGGCCTTCTGCTACCAGGCACCTTTTTTATGGAACCAGCTACCATTTTGGGTTAAGGAGGCTGACACCATCTCCATCTTTAAAACTAAATTGAAAACATTTCTGTTTAGTAAAGCCTACAGTGAGTCTAAACTATAGTGTGTAGGGGATAATAGTTATAGCTATAGTTGTAGGCGCTAAGTCTAGAGTAGGCTCGTCTTAATCACAGCTTCGTCATAGTTATGCTGCTATAGACCTACGCTGCAGGGGGACGCCAACATGATTTGCTGAGTGGTGTCTCTACCGCTCTTCTCCCTTTCCTTCCCTTTCCTCCTTCCTTCCTCCTCCTCCTCCTCCAGCTCATTCCATAATTAATTAGGAGCACCTTGTTACTGTAACTGTGCTCCATTTTCTTTACTTTCATGTGGTTTGTTGTGCTGGTTTGCCCCCCTTTTTTTCTTTGTCTATTTGCAGGCCAGAGTTTCCTGGGTTGCATGCTGACTTGCAGTTCCATCCTTTGGCCATCCCGGGGTTTGCCTGGGGGTTTGAACTGAATCTAAGGCTCCTTTCTTACATACTGGCATCTATTTATTCTCTCTATGACATATTATGCCATTGTAATGGTAATTTTCCACAACAGCCATAATATTATAATTTTAGTTTGAAGATAAAGCATTCAATTCAATTCAAACTAAACAGCAATAATGCCACCAGCTATAAGTAAGTAATTATATTTTTCTTAGTAGATCTCCTTTGTCCATTAGATCTCCTGGTTAGATACTTAGGTTATTTCAATGTTCAGCTAACTGACTGATGAAAACATTTGGTTATTCTTAAGTTTAATTCATTTGTGAACAGTGCACACCCAATGACATAAGCTTGGTTACTGGTGCTTGAGCCACACCTGTACTGAAAGGCCTAAAAGAAAGCTCTGGCAGATTAGTGTCTGTCAATGCCTCTGCATTGAAGACAGCTGACAGAGACTGTAAACAGACAGATAATACTGTTGTGAGGTCTACCTTAAAAGACGCTTTATCCATACCCGTTACAACTGATCTCCATGAAGGTGAGGGAACAGTCAGGAAAAAAAAAGATGAATATTGATGAAAAATTGATGCATATTAACAAATTAAATAAAGCTGATTAGAAAGAAGAAAAAAATACTTAAAATTATTAGGTTCATGATTGCTGCAAAGGAGTAAAAGCAACAATGAATAGAACAATGAGAGTCACTGAGGTATCAAATCACCCAAAATTTTTTGATTTGGGTTTGTACTTCGTCTGAGCGTCACAGCACTGCAAACATTTTGCAACATGATTTCCTCGCAACAGGCTCTGGGTGGTTGGGAGGCGCTTTCAGACAATTGCAGCTAATGTGATCAGGGAAAGTGGTGTGACATCTGGTAAGAAAGCAGACAAGGAGACTTGGTGGTGGAATGAGGAAGTTCAGAAGTATGGACAAAGAAAGCGGTTAGCTTAGAAGAAGTGGGACACTGGGAGGACTGAAGAAAATAGACAGGAGTACAGGGAGATGCAGCACAAGGTAAAGGTAGAGGTGGCAATGACCAAACAAAGGGTGTACAATGATTTGTACGCCTCAGTTGGACAGCAAGGAGGAAGGGACTGACTTATACAGGTTGGTGAGGCAGAGAGACAGAGATGGGAAGGACATGCAGCAGGGGGATGAAAATGTATTGACAGTTGCCACAAGTGTGAAAGAAAGATGGAAATAGTACTTTGAAGAGTTTGCTAAATAGGGAAAATAAAAAGAGTGAAGAGTAGAGGAGGTGACCATTGTGGACCAGGAGGTAGCGAAGATTAGTAAGGTTGAAGTGAGGAGGGCTTTGAAGAGGATGAGAAGTGAGAAGACAGGTGGCCCTGATATATCTGTGGAGACATGAAAGCGTCTAGGAGATGTGGCTAGAGAGTTTTTGACAAGATCTTAGAGACCAAGAGGATGCCTGAGGAAATAAGGAGAAGTGTGCTGATGCCAGTTTTTTTTTTATAACAAAGTTGTGGCAACTAGAGACGAATAAAGCTGATGATCGAGCCACACAATCAAGTTTTGGGAAAGAGGAATGGAAGCGAGGCTAAGGGCAGAAGTGAACATCTGTGAACAGCAGTATAGTTTCATGCCAAAAACCCCCCCAGTAGTTTAGATGCAATATTTGCTTTGAGCTGGGGTGCCAAAAAGGGGGGGTAAAGGATACGGATTATAGGGGCCCATGATTGAGGGGGGCCCAGAGAGGCCCCTAATGATGATCAAAAACAGCATCAACAAATTTTGCCGCTGTGTTGGGGGGCCCGGTAAAGATTCTTTTCATGGGGCCCAAAATCCCTAGCGGCGCCCCTGGCTTTGAGGATGTTGATAGAGAAGTACAGTGACATTCAGAGATGATTGTAGATGTCGAGAAAGTATATGACAGGGACGCCAAGAGAGGAGATATGGTATTGTATGAGGAAGTCTGGAGTAGCAGAGAAGTATGTTGGAGACGTGCAGGACATGTATGAAAACTGTAGGACAGTGGTGAAGTGTGCTGTAGGTTTGAAAGAGGAATTCACGCTGGAGGTGGGTCAAACAACCCAACCCATATTTGACTAGCCTAATAGGCTAGAGGGGTTCGTTCTGGACCTGATCTAAGGTGGTTTAAATGAATTAGAAAGTAAATAGCGATGTAATGTCTACATAATGGTGCATAAGCTAATCACAAAGACTAGAATGGTATTTCCAAAGGACCCATTTGCAATAGGAAAATATGTCCACAGTTTCAGTCAAAGCGAGAATTGGCCCAAATGAAATGAAGACAAAACTGGGCCAGAATAGCTGTATTTGGAATTTGACTCCCCAAATCTCTTTTCTCTGCCCATTAGTGTGCTTTCGGCGACCTTTGAATGGGGTGTTCATTTTCAATACTCTCGTGACCTTTTCTGGTAACTGACAACGTAATGGCATTTCTTGTTGACTTGTAACCGAAACTGAAATCGTGGAAACAGCACGGCCTTCAGGTGAAAAAACGGTCTCATGTAAAACGCGCTTTGTCTGGGCCACATCAAGTGCTACCTTCCCAGACAAAATACAGCTCGGAAATTGCACAACTACGAAGCGGAGAACCTTTGTTTCCTAAAAAAAAAACACGAAACTCGAATTTTTGGATAAAAAGGACACATTCTGTCTGTGACACGTGTTCAAATCGACGCTTACATCGAGGACATCAGTTTTATTTGCAGTTAGCTATTTGACAATATAGCACACGTCATAAGTATAAAGGTAACGTTTCCGATTGTATCCGAACGTCTCAGGCACGGCAGGTTTTGCGGAGGAGGAAGAGGATACTCATTTGAGCCTTGTCCGTAACAACATCGCAGTGAAGGAGGACAGGCATTTTATTGATATAACGCGTGAAACCGTTAAATAATAGCGTTTGGGTTTTCGTCATATTAACGTAATAGTGTAGCGAGGTAGTAGGCTATACTGAAAAATGCTTCAGTCACTCGCAAGCAATTCTTGTGTACGTTTGATACAGAGTCATAAATCGACGTGGTATTTTGTATCTCTAGTTTTGGGCTATTTCCTTTATCTTATTTTCGGCGCTGTCGTCTTCTCATCGGTGGAGCTTCCCTATGAAGACCTGCTACGCCAGGAGCTGAGGGCCGTTAAAAAGCATTTCCTCCAGGAAAACGAGTGTCTCTCAGAAGAGCGACTGGAGCGGTTTCTAAAGAAAGCCCTGGAGGCCAGTAACTATGGGGTTTCTATTCTCAATAACGCCTCATCTAACTGGAACTGGGACTTCACCTCTGCCCTGTTTTTCGCCAGCACGGTGCTGTCCACTACAGGTAGGTCAGGCTCGACTGCATGATGCTGGATGCAGCCACCATGTGCGCATTATAACATTTAATTTTGTGAGCCCCCAAACATGATAAGGCTACTGAAATATTTAAATTATGTGACATAAACCTATTTTATTAAGGCCTATTCCTTTCTTCACATATCATGTACCCCAGGAAAAATCAAGCCATTTAATAGGTCAGCATTGCAAATGTTTTTTCTAAAAACTTCCACTGTTGGTTAGTTGGTTGTTGGTTAGTCCTTGTATTTGATAGTTGTGGTTCTTTGATCAGGAACACACTTTGAACATCCCTGGAACAAAATATACTGTGGGCCGGCCAGTATATTTTGTTAGTTCCATTCTTATACCCGTAATTTACCTTCATATTTTCAGACTCTAGTCTTATTCCTGGGTATGGTTCTCCATCAGTACCCTCCTGCTCAAAGTTTTGTTTCACCATGACCTCAGGCCGTGATGGTGCTTCAGTACAGTGTGGGTTAACATCTTCTTCCAGTCCCACCACTGTCAGCTCAAAGCACGGACACTTGGCCCTGGATTTTGACTGTCCTTGGAGAGAAACTGATGCCCTGGTGGATTTTTGTGGTTCTTTTATAGGCTTAACTCAAAGAGGTCTATTTTGTGCACTTTTCTCTGAATCTATTCTTGTTACACCCAAATCGTTGTTGCTGGCCTTTGCATTGGGGATATTTCATCCATGGCAGACATTTTTTTTCAACTGATCTTTTAAGATGCACCCCCCAGCATCATCTGGAGCCAGGGGCGGACTGGTAATCTGTGGATTCTGGAAAAGTCCAGAACGGCCGTCCGGTCTACGGCCGTCGGCCCTGTTCAATAACCAAAATTGGGATGTGGATGGTAAAAATTAAAACTAAAGAAAGCCAAGTAGGTTTGACGGGGAGAAGTTCTTCCCATTTAGTCACTATTTATCTTTGTCTTCTCTTTTGTGGTGCGTGGTGGTGTAATGTTTGTGGAATCGGCTAAAATGTTGTTTGAAGGATAACTGGTTGAATGGTACTAATCACAGCAGCACTGCATGAGGCAATTTAATTTTAAAAGTCAATATAATGTCAGGGCCTTACAATAGTATTTGCTAGGTAGTCTAGTGGTTAAGTGGGTGAACTCTCATATAGTGGTCTGTGTGTTCAATTTCCAGTGTTGTAATATGTTGTTTTGTCCCTTTTTTGCCATTGCTTTCTCTAGATCCAATAAAGGCCACTAGAAAATCTTTTGAAAAGATGCTGATATGACATATAAAACATAACCTGCTAACTACTGCTGACCAAATAATGAATAATCTACTCTCTTGGGTTCATAAACTAGTAAATCTGATGATTCCAGCTCATACCTTTGAAGCCTTTCTTAAGTGCTTGAGTGGCTTTTAAGAGAGTACACAAACCTGTGCGTTAAGGAAGGCTTATACAATGTTTGATATTTTTACAGTAAATAGATCATATTTTATCAAAGGCACATTTGGTGCTCATTTGTTAATCACCTTTATAGATACTTTACAATGTATTGCAAAGTGTAGATTTTATTTCAGGCAGAAATGGGGCTATAGGCTACCTACTTTCAGAGATAGACACTCAACTTATGATCAGCGTCTTTATCCCTATTATGCTTATTAGAGGATAATTATTAGAGTAAATCCCTCACACAAATTGTTTCCTGTATTTTGTCTTGGGCTGCTATGACAGCTTTACGTAACAGTCTACACAGACTTTTTATCTTGCATCACAAAGACTTCAAATGACTGGAAGACAGGATACTGAAAGAACTTTAGTGTGACCACATGGCAGCTGTTATCTGGTAAGTTGCGACATACCAGATTATGTGGAGATATCGTGTTCTAGTTATTACTTGGCTGCATAAAACTACATTCTTTACAGATGTCCAGCTCAGACGGAGTTGACTTGGTGTTTTTCTTTTAGACTGATAAGCATCTAAAGACTTTAGACTGCCATGTTATGTACTATTCATTATTGGTTAAGCATATGCAATAATTGTTGGCATTTTCTATTGCCTAGTTCTATGTTTTGTGAGAGAAAAGTTGCAAAATACATTCCTGTAAACCATAATAGTATTGACTTTAATTTTTACCAATTTTCAAAAGGGCAGGGCCTATAGATGGAGCAATGCATTAATCTGACTCTGGGTAGTTGTTACATTGTGTTTTGAAAATTGCATGCTAATTACCAATACATATCATTACATATCACTTAGAATAATTATTTACTCAATTTTACACATGTTCGTGAGTCAGATAATAATAATATTAATAATTTTGTTGTTATCATTTTCCTTGGTCCTATTCGTCACACATGCTTTTTTCAACCCAAATTGACACAAGATAGAAATGTTTTTTCTGAGCATCCGCAACCCGCTACCCGCAAACCACTATAGATGGTCTTTTCATTCAGATCGGAGCAGCTCTCGTGCGCGGCTAGTCTGGGACTCTGCTGTAGAGCTTCCTCCTCTTCCTTCCTCCTCCTCCTCTGTACTGATATATACATATGAATATTTTTACACAGACAATTCCTATCAACAACCTGAAAGTCCCAGATAGTTATGCAAAGTGTATTATTGTACCTTGCATTATTGCACATTAGCAACATACCTCAAACTGACCTCAAACAAACTGACTACACCTCTGGAACACTGTGAATACTATGTTTATATTGTGTTACTATGTTTATTATGTTTGCTATATTTTACTTTGCACATTTGGGGAAACGCAATTTCAATCCTCTGTGTAATTACTGTTACATGGTCTGATTGAGAATAAAGCTCACTTTGACTTTGACTTTGACTTAAGTTGGTGCCCTGCCAGTAAACATGCTCTGGTTGCCTATTGTTTAACTGGCGAGTAAACCGTTTAAGACAGTCTCTACCATTTTCACAGGGGTTCAGCAGAGGCCAAAACACGCTGTTTAAACAAGAGTTAAATCGAGAGGTAGAGCCGTTGGTGCACGTCCACATGTGACCAGATGGACGCACATTGATGCCACTTGTATACGCCGATATGCGGGTATCTGGTGGTCAGACCACCCGCTACCTGCAGACAGACAGAGCTTAATTTTGCCAGGCTAACCGTGGCAGTCATTTCATGTCACCACCGAAGTTACATCAGAAACCAGAGGTCCCACTACTGGGATGATTTACAACAAGTCCCAGCACACTATCAACTGGAAGAGTCCTGAAATGATTTCTGTAAGCAGATTGGCTTAGCTGCCTACCAGCTGACACGTAGAGGTGTTGGCTGAGAGCTCACTCAGATTCTTGGAAAATAAATTGATTAATAAATATCGACATAGGACCATTGACTTTTTATGTGCTTGTTTATCTTTTTAGTCTTTATCATCAGATATTAATGTCATGCCGATATCATCATGCATCCCTAGTTTTAATCATCTGTTCACTAAATGGTCTGAAAACTTATTTGAATTAAGGGAGATATCTGTTTTTTCTGTATGTAGGGTGAGAAAAAAATAATTAATTTTACGATGATTTTGAAGCATAAGATGTGAAACCTGAAAGGGTCTGAAACCTTTCAGCCAGCGCAATATATTGATATGTCACATATGTCACATGTCACACCTGACGTGATGATGATTTCCTCTTATAGCAATGTTTTCCCTAAACAGCATTTGTAGCTAAAAATGTTCTCTTTCTGTTTTTTTTTCTTCTAACAGGATATGGTCACACAGCACCGCTATCAGATGGCGGGAAAGCCTTCTGCATTATTTACTCAATGATTGGTATCCCCTTTACTCTCCTCTTCCTCACTGCTGTGGTGCAAAGGATCATGGTGTTTACGCGGAGGCCGGTTGTGTACATCCACACACACTGGGGCCTGTCCAGGCCAGTGGTGGCCATTGCTCACGCCACTCTGCTGGCGATGTTGGCCGTCTCGTGCTTCTTCCTTATTCCTGCCGCCATCTTCTCAGCACTGGAGGAGAACTGGAACTTCCTGGAGTCCTTCTACTTCTGCTTCATTTCTCTAAGCACCATTGGTCTTGGAGACTACGTACCCGGAGAGTCTGCAAATCAGAAGTTCAGGGAGCTCTACAAATTGGGCATCACAGGTGAGTTCTGATGAACCTTTAAAACTTTTCATTTCATGTTGGTTGTACTTGTTTGCTTTCAAATCTCTTTTTTTCAATGGTATATTGTTAAGCATGATGTGCTGCTGGTTTAAGAGCAGAATCCACTGGGTGGCTTGTAGGGCTGTGCCGATACACTTTTGTGCCGATTCGATTCTCCTACGATTTTTGGGTCCCGATTCGATTTATATTGCGATTCTGATTAAACGAGTATTGCATTTCGATTTTACCAAGTATTGCGATTTTTTTATTTCAATTATTGAAATATAAAAATCATTTAATAATAAATAATAATAATATTAAATATTATATTTATTATATGTAATTATTGATTATTATATATAATATTATAATAATATATATTTATTATTATATTATTATTTCAAGTATGAAATAATAATACAAATATAAAGATTAAATAAGTTTTAATATTTAAAAAAAAATGTGCAATTTCTGTAGTTTAGAGCAGAGGTCTTCAACCCTGGTCCTCGAGGCACCTATCCAGCAGGTTTTAGAGGTTTCCCCTTCTTCTTCACACCGTGATACAAGTGGCTGTGTCATCAACAGACTTTGAGGACAACCTGATAATGACCATTAATTAAAATCAGGTGTGTTGAAGCTGGGAAACCTCTAAAACCTGCTGGATAGGGTTCCTCGAGGACCAGGGTTGAAGACCTCTGGTTTAGAGGTCTTCACGGGTCCACTTTCATGGACCCGACCCCGAACGGAGCCGTGAAAATTCGACCCGAAACCGACCCGACCCGAGCTATTATCAGAAGTTCGGGAGTCCAAACCTGAATGGACCCGCAATATTTGGACCTGGAACCAACCCGACCCGAGTCTTTAGTTTCCGACCACGAACTGAACCGAGTTACCCGAATAGAACCGAGACAATCCAGCCTATAGTTGCTAATTTTAAAAGTTGTCTAGTGTTGAATAAAACTTGATTTTCTTACCTAAAGTTGTCTTCCTCTACCGGTTCAGTTGCTCCATAGGCTACGTGATGGAAAAGACAATAAATCCACGTCGTTATTCTCTTTGCGGATACAGATGCTATTTGTAGCAACTGCTAACACTAATAGCCTACACCGGTCAGGACGCGTCGTGAATATGTTCTCATGCAGCGCTGTCATGTTGGCGATCCGTTGTGCTTTACAGCTGCCGGTAAACAAACCGGTAACAACACGCTACGGCAACACGATTGTTTCATGACAAACACGCCGCGTTAATGAATAATCATTTAACTGCCCGAGCCCTGACATTACCTGCCACCGCCAGTATCTTTAACTCTTGAGTAAACGCGGACCCAGCCTGTCAGAGAGCACCGACCTCTCTGGGTGGTAGCGAAGGATGTTCCCCGTCATGTTCGTGGTGTTACCACAGTAAGAGATTTGACTGCGACAACGCTTACATATGGCTTTCCTCATATCGAGCTCTCCTGCCGCGTGCTTTTTATAAAAACCAAATAAAGTCCATACGTTTGATTTGAAGTGGGGCGGTGTGGGAAAGAGTTCAGACTCTGTGAAAGTACTCCACTCGCTGCACTCCGCCATTTTGTCGCGTGAATTTGCCGGCATTCTGGTAACTATGGTGACACACGCGCTTCTATTTCCGGAAGTGTAGATGACAAAAGAGACAGCGAGCGGAGTATTTCCACGGAGCCACCCGAACTCTTTACCCCACCCCTAAATAAATAAAAATCGATTCTTGTATGAGAATCGATTTTTTAAAATCCCCAGAAAAAAATCGCGATTAATATAAAAATCGATTTTTTGGCCCAGCCCTAGTGGCTTGTGTAGCATGCTGTTATTGGCACTGTCAAGGCCTGACAAACTGTGGGTGCGCATGAATATTGAAGGATGCTCAAACTATCTCCAGGATATGTGATGTGGGTGTGTGTAACGCAGCAGCCAGAGAGATGACGTCAGTCAGGTGAAACAATGTGTCTGTCTGTAGGAAGAGAAAAGGCTTCAACAGAGTGTGTTTCTTTAACAAAAGACACCACTCATATTTTTAAAACTGCCCACATAGAAAATTGCTTGACTGTTTCCATTCTTCACCACCTCATTTTGAACCCCCGCCTTTTTTCCAAAAGAGAACTGTGATAGGTTCCAGCAGATCACTGAGACTCTTAATAAGAATAAGAAGGTATGGATAACGAATGGATGGATTATTGATATACCACTGTTCTATGCATATATATGCAGGTTATTTCCAACTTTTTTTTTTTTAATTCCATAATCTTCAGATGTATTGAATCTCTTGTTTGTCATCTATCAATCTAAGTCAAGGATTGTTCAATTACTAGTTTAGACAGGGGATTGAGAGCAGTGCCTGAAAGGGTTACTCTTTGTTTCTTTCACTCTGTTTAATGAAGCCCATCCTTTGTTCTTGGTTACGTGGTTAGCTAACTATTGCCCCCTTGTGTCAGTGCACAAAACAACATGGGTTGGCTTACCAGAGAAGTGATAGTGACTTGCACAAATCATCAATGTTTCTTAAGTCTCACTGTATACATTCAAGTCTGAAATTCTTGTGTAATATGATGAACTTATACTCTATTTAATTAATCACAAAGAAAAGAGTGCTTACCTCTAAAAACATTGACATCTAAGGAAGGAATGTTGATATTTACGTCAGGGTCTCTGAAATTGTTTCTAATATGTTTACAGTGATGCTACTCACTGCAGTTAATCGCTCACATTTCTCGTAATCCTTAAATGTTTCTTTGTCCCTTTCAGTCTACCTGATCCTGGGTCTGATAGTCATGCTGGTGGTGTTGGAGACCTTTTGTGAGCTGCAGCAACTAAAGCAGCTGAGGAAGATGTTCTACCTGAAGAAGGAGAAGCCACAAGACTGCCTTGGCATTTTGGAGGAGGATCAGCTGGCCTTCACCACTGTGTCCAACAGTGGGACAGCATACAAGGAGGAAAAAACCCAAACATTTGTTGGCGTCCCGACTCTGGCTTCTCCCAATGATGATCCCATGATCCAGTAAACATCAACACCGAGTGAAGGATGATGATAGGAATGTAAGGGGTTGCACACTCAAGACTAGAGTTACATAGAATACATAGCTCACAAATAATAGTTGTAGGCATTCTCCAACACTCATCCCTGAAAACGTTAATAGTAAAAGTGGCTGAGACCACTCAGATCAAACAAACAATTTCCTTTACTGAACCACAATACTGACAATAGATTGTTATGAAGCAGACACAGGATTTATCTACATAAATAAGTGCGTTATTAATATTTTAACTGCAGCTATAAATAAAAAGTCAGTGATAAAAGAAATGTTCTTTGCTGTATTTATGACTTACAGAAGAAAGAGCCTGCATTATTTATTGCACATTTAGGAATATTTTATAAAGTAGTTCATCTCTTAAATCTAGCTGAAGAACAGGACAATTTTCAGTTACAAAGTAGTACAGGAATTTGTATGTGACTTATAGATCGAGATGCTGCACAGATATTTGGAAATGTGGAAAGTGTAGAGTAAAGTGCTACTTCAAATAAACACGCTTGTTAAAGATGACTCAAACCAAAACATAAAAATATCTGTAAGTAATGAATATCTTTCAAGGTATTACTAGTGATATGTCAGGACATTATCGTATTTTTTGGCACCTGGGCACCCTTGGTCATGTGATGTTGACAGAGAGTGACAGGAGATGAGGGAACATAAGAAGGACCTGCGGCAAACAGCCCTGGATGAAATTAAATCTGGGCTGCAAGGCTGAATCTTCAACCTATGTATAGGTACATAAAAGATGGTTTTTTGTTTTGTTTTTTTTTGCTGTTGTTGTAGTGCTTAGTGCAAGCTAATCAGTTTGTTGCTGCAAGCTCAACAGAGCTTTATTGTATTTAGTATTGAATTGGCACCTATTGATTTAAAAAAAAAGTTTCAAGGTCTCTGTTTTCAGCATAATGTGGGTCGCTCAATCAACTGAAAGAGAGAAAGACTTGCTGATGGATTTTATGTGCAGTAAAAAAAAGCTGATATCAGAAGATGTAAAGGCATTTCCGAAATTTTCAGCTTGCAAACTAGCAGGGTTGTTTAATGAGATGCTACGCGTCAGTGTTGTACGGTCGAAATGTAGTGTTTTATTTGGGTCACAACTATTATAACTGCACAACCGTTGACACATTTCATTGTGAAAGAAAAAAGTGTGAATTTTTGTAACCTTAACATGTTTCAGCACTGTTTCAACGTAGTCCTTTTGTGAATCACTTTGAATTATTGATTTGTCTAAATGGCTAAAACTTTGCTAGACAAGGGAAGGACTGTTAGCGCAGCTTACAATGGGAACTTAAAAAAATACTGATTAATTTCATTTGATTGTCACACAGCAATCTTGTACTATAGTTAGGAAGTATACAGAACCTTAACCACTGGAATTACTTTAAAGGGAACATAAAATGACAAAGAATTCATTTCTGTTGTGCTTTAGAGTATATAATTGATTATCAGAAATGGCTATAAAAAAAAAAACCTGTAACAGCCTTTTCAGTTGGTTTGGGGCAGCCTGTGTTTTTAAATGTGTCATTCAGTGAGGCTTTCAGATCTGCAGGGTTCTGTGACATGACAGACTTAAATCAGAGTAGAACTGACCAACATCGCCATAATTATTCATAATTTCTACCCAAGTTCACATTGTGCTGTGTTTGCTTTTCTTCTGAACTGGTGCACTAAGCTGTAACACTGATTTCTAAAGGGGCACACCCTGCAGAAAAAGGAGAAGGGTGGAGTGGAGTTGACTCCATCCCCTAAAAACTGGCTGCTATGAACAGAGCTGAGAAGACATGGTTAAAAAGGGAGCTCTTGTACTGTATCTCTGATGTTTTGACCAGAACATGTCAGAGATTTTATTAGAACCTCAGGAAAATGTGTCAGCTTCTAAAAAGAGGACATAATATGTCTCTTTTAAAAGCGAGGGGTAGAAATTTAATCTGAGAAAGCAGTAGTTCATTTTGTTTCAGGGACTTTAGTTAAGGGTGATCTGTAAAAGCTTGATGATTTCTGGAAGCTTGGAAAAAGTTCAGACTATTTTAATGTATTTATACAATTTGAATGTAGAATTGTATATTTTTGAATATGACATGAAGAGAGTTTACAAAACGTTTTGAATGAAAAGTATGCAGAAGAATGCTTGAAATGGTACCTTAAAAAAACTTGAAATTACAAGGCCAAGCAGCAGTGCAGCTCAAGCATTCTTGATTATCTCCCACAACTGATTTAAATGTGCTAAACTAATGAAAGTAACTGTCAGTGCTTTGTATTTAAACCTTTGGCTATACATTTCGTTTTTGTTAGATTCATAATGGCAGTGTAATATGTCGTGTGTTGTCATGTATTGTCCGGTGTGCTGAATTCTGACTGACCATTTTTCAACTTTCATTGCATTTTTAGACAAAGTAACAGCCTTAAATGAATTTTAAATGTGTCTTTTATGCTCTTTGCAACAGTGATATTTGGGGTGTTGTCAGTGGAGCATTACTGCTGGCTCCGGTTTAGTTCATTTCAAGAAGTCCATAGTTGACCTGTAGCAAGGTGGTGTTACCGCTTGTAAACTGAGTTTTCACCACGTCGTCACCTTAATTGGTTGATAATTCTTTAACACTCCAGTGTTCAAAAAAGCACATCACCCTCTGAGATTGCCTATGTCAGGCAGACAACTTAATATTTTTTGCAAATTGCATCAGATAATCTTGACATACATTAATGATGTAATATTGTACCAGTGCTTGCTTTCAGGTTTATTAGCGTGCTGCAAGAGTCGCAGTACTTACCTGAAATGATAAACTGAAGCAATTTGAGGGTTTCTGGTAACAGTGAGAACAGTCTTTAAACATAAAGATTGCAAATGATCCTGTCAAGTTTTAGTTGGCTTTGCCTTAATTAATATCTTTGCATTTCTGTTGTTGTATTATAGTCTTTAAAAGTTTTAGAAATGTAACTGTCTCTGAACTACGTTGTATTATATGGAGCAGTGCTTTCAGATTTATTTCTTTTCAAATACTGTATTCACAGCTGAAACATAAATTTTGTTCATATTCTCTGCTGAGAAGAGGAAAATCTTAAATTTTGCAAACTGTTTATCATAGTGTAACATGTTCCCCTGTTTCGCAGCTGCTATCGATTTACTGATGTTAATTTAGGCTTTTCTCCTGAAAAGTCATCAGTCACACGTAGTTTGTCTTGAAGATAAAAGTTGACAGGTGACATAAATCTAGATTTATTAAGGGAATGATCAAATTTGTAAGGGATTACAAACAGATGGTCTCTGACATTATTTATTTATGCTAAGACAACAGACGTGCTTGGAATATTTGTATCCACAGATTTTTGTACATATCTTTTCAGTAATTGTTGTTGTAGATGCTATAGATTCATTTGTACAGTAAAGTATTGTACCGTTACAATTTCAATATTGTATTACAGCATTTTCACAGGAGCTTTTCACAGGTTTTATCTGAAACTTGTATCACCATAAGAAAATACATGAACTGTGTAATGTCAGTGCATCTGAAATAAAGTGCCGGTTTATGAGCATTTAATCTGACTTTTTCTTCAGTTATCTGATTTTTTTTTTTCATGTTCTTTCCAGAGCTCTTGCAGCCAGTGTTGTACACTGGTTTATACTGTGGTAGCTCATGGGAAATGCAGTCTGTTAACAGTGTCAGATCAGCAACACACCTGATTATATAACATGAACTGACCATTTAAGTGCATCTCAGACAAATGAGAGTAAAGGTAAGAGCTGATGAGTGCTGGGCTCTTGTGCACACAAATCCTGCCCTGATGAATTGGAATTAAGATCAGAGAAAATAATAATGGAAGTGATGACCTGCGTGGGCATGTGGAGCTTTTAAAAATTCTTGGTACATGAATGCACTGCCTTTGCCTTTCATCTCATCTTTGAATTTAAAATGAGGGTGGATGTGTAGCACATCTTTGTTTCTGTCACAAGAGAGCGGTGGTAAAAAGGTTGGAGGGCTTAGATATCCCAGCCAGTGATTACCCTGTCATTAAAATAATGACATATGAGATACTTATGAGAAAGGTGATAGCTGCTCAAAGACAGATCTATGAAGAACCGAATTTCCAAGACTAGACAATATCTAGGAAAAGAAAATACAAACAACAAAAATAATAGCCTCTCTGTTATGCCCTCCAACCTCATCATCCTCCCCAGTAATACGGAGTATATTGTGTTTTGTAAGATACAGGGAAATATATGAGAAAAAGAGCAAATTTAATAGTGCAAAGCCTTTGTTTTATTCAGCAGCTGTATTTCTTATCAAAGAGAAATGTAATTACCTTTGACATGCTTGCAACTCTCCCTGCAGAGCCACTGAGCCGACATCCATCGTGTCAAGTTCATGGGGGAAGGCAGCTCAAATGCTTACAAGCAGAAAGTATTTTATTTGATGCATGTTGAGAGAACACAATTACCTGTGGGCACGCAGTAATTGGAAATAACTTTCAAGAATTGTCACCCAGTTTGCTGGAGTGGAAATGCACCACATTCAAAATTACCACCGAAAAGCAATTGCGTTTTTGTGTGGCATGATTGTGACAACTCGCACTTACGGAATCACAATTGGCCTTTTCTTAAGGATGATAAACAACTTTAATTTGAAGCATGTTCATGAGTATACACAGATTCAGATGAAGCCAGAACAACTGACTGAAATCTAGCTGGCTAACAAGTTCTCACTGTTTTTGTGCACTGTCAAAAGTAATTCAGATGACCAGTCCCTACACTATGTTTAAAAAACATTTTCAACAACATTGAGTAGTCACTGACAGCCTTTCCTCTGCACAAAACAAACACATAAAATTGATTATCTAACCATAATTACATAAAATGGTTTGCAGGTGGCAGTTTACAAATGTTCTTGATTTCTTGTAAGTGGTGAAAATGACATTTCTGGATTTACATGCACAATTCTCTTCCACTCTTGCTTTCTTTCATATAAAATTGGCAAGCCGGCATTGGTTCTGCTTTCGAAAAATGGATAGTCTTAATTCTATCTGAATATCCACTTTGAATAAAACAAGGAGGGAAATATCTTTGTGTGAGGTCAGCGCTTACAGTGGAATGAGATTGCAATGCTTGACTCCAGATATTATACCTTTAACTTTGGCATGTGGCCAGCATAAATGCACCAACACAGGAATACAGGAAACTCACTGAGCTTCTGATAATATGATGAAAAGAATGTGTCTTTTTTCTTTAGATCCTACCACCAGTGCTGAAAGGGAGAAAATATGACAACCTAGTGACAGATTAGATGAAACATGAATGTTTGCATCTCCTTCACAAAGCGAAGGAGAAATGCACATTGTCAGTAAGATTTTACCACAAGTCCATTGTTGCGACTGTCACTCCTCACTGTTGCAGTGGTCCAGGCACTTTGGGGGTCATCCAGGACAGGGGTGGATTGGACGGGGCTAAGGCGACGTCTGGCATGTACCCTATAGCACCGCTTTCTGACTGGGGAGCATCTCTCTATTTATATCCACGCACACACACACACACACTGGGACAACGTGAATGCAGAGGCCTGGAGCACAAAAATTCCCCACTGCCAACTCTGTATCTGCGCTCAGTGTGAACACTGTGCTCATGTTGCAAATCTCAATGTTGTGGTCAAATCCAAAAAGGTTATTGCAGATTTATTTTTCTTTAATAAAAAGTGAATTATGTATTCCAGGTTCTGGTTGTTAATAGCAGTTACTTTTTTGGGTATAAAAACCATACGTATCTGTAAAGATGTGCTGACAGTGGACATTCAGCAGAACATAGCCGATATGCAGTGCTCCTAACTCTGCGTCAAATGTATATGCGGTGTGACAAACTGACAGGAAGGGTAAGAGGGAACAGCAGGGAACAGCAGGGAAAGTGCATTTAATATCTGCAGCCGAAGCTCCTTCTCTGAAGTTAATTGGTGCTTTGAGACCTTCAAGGATTAGTTCACATTGTATTTTATATAAAGTAAGCACATTTGCATTTGTGAGTTGCTGGATAACAAATGTGAAATACGTGACTTTTCCTGAGAGTTTAGACTTTTGACCAAACCAGTCATACACTGATGCATCACCAATGAAGATGTATCAGATAAAGAAACTCCTGGGGACACAGTAGCACAAAACACATCCTTTCGTTTTCCGTCTTGTTGTTCCACTAAACTTAAACTCAGCGTCTGCGTTTAAACAGATTTTGAAGCAAATGTGCACACTCCTGAAATGATAGAAAGCATAAAGGCATATGCATTTGACCGCACAGCTCGTGTTAAATCATAAGGAAAAATCTGACTAAGTGTGATGTAAGTAATGAAATGTAATGTATGTACAGAAAATCTCGGTCCGTGACACGTTGTGTGTGAAATATTGAGGAACAGTCATCTGAAGCAACTTCTCAGAAATGTTCTTTCATATTTTTAGCAGCACATGAAAGATAAGACAATGCTCGGCTACTTCCACAAGTTTCATAATATATTTTTGTCTTGCTATTTATGAAGCAGAACATCTAATAATGGAAATTAGGACAGTTAAGGCTGGCCAGGAAACAAAACTGAAGATGCCAATCTTTTCTTTGCCTCCACAGCAAACTGGTTCATGGTTCCTGCACATAAAACAGGACCTTCTGTCTTTGGAGATTCCACTTGCTGCTTACCGACTGAGATGCAGCCTCAGTGATAATGGCAGATGAATAATAACTATGTCCTAAAGAAATGACAGGGGCCTGTGGGACTACAATGTTCCACCTTTGTAAAGGTTATAATTCCTTCTGGCTGAAATAACATTTTAACACAGCACAAGCAGCAACAGAGGACTAGATGGGTCCCTTTGGATTATGCAATAAATTTCTCATCACGACAATATGAATATCCAAGGGTTAATAATTAAACACTGATTAATGAGAATTATCAAAAAATATCCAAGTACTTAAATTGCCAGTACCAGTATGACATTGTTACTGGCTTAGAGTTTCACTTTTCCTCAAGAATCAACCAATCAGCAGCAGACTGTCGTACTGTTTCCAGGCTGAAAGCTGCATTAAATATGGATGATGAGAGCAGTCAGGGCTTGAATCATACTGCTCAAAAATGGTTAGAAAGTAGACTGTGAGCTATAAAGGAAATAATGGAAATCACTAAAGAAGAAGATCAAGGTTTTTGTTTCTGAGTGAGCACCAAACTGCACATGTTTCTGTAGGAACTGGGAAGAAAGAAACAGTGAAGTGAGTGATGACAAATGGGGAAAGCTATGACCACAGGGCCTCCCATCTGTTGTACCTTAAACTCAGAATTTTCCAGAACTAGCTAGAACATATTGAGATGGCCTAAATACATTGTGTATGAACCCAAGATATTTTATGGCTTCTCTCATCAGCTTCATTTCATCTGTCAATATATATTGTTTTTTTTTTTCATTTTGGACCAGCAACAACCACTGCAGAACACGGGCTTGCATTACCAACTGTCCTCTCTTTACAGACACACCATTCCAGAAAAGCTCATTTAATGAGCTATTAAGCCATTATATGAGCCATTATAATTCTTACGTCAGTTTCAAAGGTCAACGCATTTTCTGTGAGAAAAACTCTAGTTGCTCTTTGAACATATTGTTGAGCAATGACATAAACATCAGAGGTTATAAATGATGAATGGGCACATTCCAGTTTGGTGGGGCAGCACCTTCAGGGCTGATACAAGAGTGTTTGTTAGAGACAAAAATATCAGATGAAATGACAGGAATTTGGCTAATGGAAACAGAGTGTTTGAAAAGTCTGCTAACAAGCCGTTAACAAGCCTTTATTGTAGTAAAAGTGTCATCTAGCTTAAAAACTTCTGCCTTCTGTGTTCATTTCATACGTCTTTGCCTTGAGCTTTGGCTCTCACTTCAGCTCACATCCATATTTAGAAATGGATTTAGATTGAGGGCACCAATTAGATCACTTCTAGAGGTCTGCTGAAGTG
Source organism: Hirundichthys speculiger (assembly GCA_018398805.1). Taxonomy (NCBI): domain Eukaryota; kingdom Metazoa; phylum Chordata; class Actinopteri; order Beloniformes; family Exocoetidae; genus Hirundichthys; species Hirundichthys speculiger. The sequence continues at coordinate 2,371,893 of JAGFBZ010000855.1, read as the reverse complement.
GAACAGGGTGTGCTGAATGGCAGTGGGTGTTGTGAACATATGAACACTCCTTTAAAATCACTAGTTTCATATGTATGAGCAGGGTCTCCCAGGGATAAGCGGCACAGCTCACTCATGAATTTGTTTTGGCAGTCAAGAAAGCCACCAGTGAGAATCAATTTGGCCTTGGCTGAGCTGTGAAGTTGAGAGGGGCATTATGCAAGACAAACTTGATCCTCTCCTCTCTAAGACTGTCGATACAAAGTGTTGACCCGCTGGTTGATGACTAGACACCACTTTTTTGCTTGAGTAAGCACAGGTCCCCCGCTCCACCGCTCGCCGACCTCAACTCCTGTGGATGTGTGAGGTGCGACTGGTCATTGATCCATGCAGAATCTGTCTCCAGAAGAACCAGTCAGAGCTCTGCAGTCGGGAGCTCACACAATGTCGACGCAATGCAGCGAGTGGACCACAGATCTGGGATACATGGACAGCACCTCCCCATTCATACAAGGTAGAGTTCCACTCTTCGTGATTGCTGGAAATGCTTATTTTTTTTTTTTTTTTTTTTAAGAAAAGAAAAAATAACAACTATTAGTACTTATTTTTGACTTGTCAGGTTTGATGAAATGCAAAATCATGAAATAATATTTGTTGAGGGTGATCAGAGATGAAGCTTCCTTTATAATAAATCTGGATTTATTTGAAGACTTTCTTGACAGCCAGGACTCATAGCTCAAACAGCCAAACTCACACCCTGTGTTATTCTTGCAGAGCTCACACTTCTGCACAGAGACAAAGACAATAGCTTGATTCCTAATCACCTCCAGAGAACATAATTACCCCATTACTGGAAGCTCTGATTAGATGTAATCAACCATAACCCTGCAATCGTCTTTCATTCTCTTATCCTGAGTAGACATTGTGTTTTTGCTTCAGTTTTCTAAGACTGCTCACAGAAACATGAAATACATGCAGGTCCAGCTATCATCTTGAAATTCTTTAGAACTACTCAGGTGAAGCAGACAATGAAAGATTGAATAAAGGACAGCCCAGGGGCTCAATACATCTGCAGTGAAATAAAAGGTTTTATGAAAGCAACGTGTCTCACATTTGTGCTGGGAAACATTTTGAGCAGCCTGGACAGGCTGAATAATATAATAAAATGACTAATTCTTTGCTTCAATATTCCCCAAAAGGCACTTACATCTTTGCAGTGTAAATGATTGAGAAAAAAAAAAAAAAAAGTGTATTAAATTAAAATCAGTACGGCGTAAAGATTCACATTTCCATGCTCATAAAATACCATAAAGTGAATAAAATCTATAAATAAAATGCCAGAGAAGAAGAATCCCAACAAAATTTCAATAAGTGAGCTGACATTTTCTTAAACATAAATGATAATATGATAACAAGGTGATGTGCTTCATAATCCTGCTGCATTTGTCTTTTCTTTCCTTATTTATTTATTTATTTTTTTTTTTTAGATTTCCACTCGTTTGGATTAAAAAGTCACTACCCATTTTCTGCTAAATATACTCTACATCACAGATAAACATGAAGTGAAGGGATAGAAAATAAAAAGGATCACGGATGGTGAAACTTCTTCTCTGTGGTGCAGACATTGACGGGTCCGGTAGATGGCGCTGTTGCAGCGACTTCAGCGCGCAGCATCCTCCAGAGCAGAGCAGAGCGCGCCCTGTTAATGTTGAAACAGTGTGCAGGCTGCTGTAGTGGGAAGGCATATGTTCGTCGGGCTGCCAGTAAGCGGGATGATGGTGCTTGCCCCTCGGTTCCGTCAGCCCTGACCAGGTTATGGATCCTCAGTAGCTGCTCCGCCGCGCGCCTCCGAGGATGTACGGCGATGGAGAGGGCACCGTGTGGGACCGGGTCGGGCGGCCCCACCGGGACTGCATGTGCTACCTTGGACCTCCGACCACTTTAATGCCGATGTAAGACATTTGAACTTTTTACAAAACGCATTGCGGGTAACGGAGAGGAGGTACCTGTTGCGCACCTGATTTCACAGGTGCACTGAAAGTAAACTGAGTAAATGTCCGGCGCAGCTCTGGAGCTGTATTTATGATCTCCTCATTTGATTGATATTCTAGAGTTTACTATTTGTCAATGTCGAATAGTGATTGCTGGAGTCACAGCTGTCGATGGAGGTTTTTCCAGGCTGTGGCACCACGCGAGGACATTATCCTTACCGATTTTTTTTCTTTGAGTGGGTCAAACTCATCGTCACATGGTGACGGTTTTATAACAGCTGGGGGGGTTAGGTACAACAGAGTCCCACTCGTGTAGTTTTCAACTCGTCTTTGTTTTTATTTTTCAACATGCCAAATAGGTTTTGAATCTCCTTTGCGTGACAAAATGACGCTTGGTGTTGAACGCTGTGCGCGCAGTTTTGTGGTCCAGTGCGCACTTGTCACAAGTGTCGCCTTTCCATCTTCACACATGATCGATTCATTACTTGCAGATCCATATAAGTCTATAATAGGAGTTGCACAGTGCATAGTATACAACAATTGTAGGACCAGTCACTTTCGCTTAGTGTCTTGCTGTTGCGGACTCAGGTCCAGTGAAGGATGATGATTTGTCTACTGTACAAGAGAGGCGCTGCAGGGGCCCGGCCCTTAATGCACGACACCGACTCCCCAGGTTCAGCCACGGAGAGCTCCCATATCACCAAGTCAAGGTTTAAAGGCTCCCCTTTGCCCTTGCCCGCGCCTCACTTGGTCTTGTAACGCTGCCACCCCTTGTTCTCTCTTCCCAGCGGGATGCGCAAGTCGCCTGACGTGAGCCCCAGAAGGCTTTCTGACATCAGCCCTCAGCTCAGGCAGCTCAAATACCTGGTGGTGGACGAGGCCATCAAAGAGGACCTCAAGTCCTCCCGCTCTGTCGAGGACATCAACAGCGCGTCCATAGAGGAGCGGATTTTGCGAATCACCGGCTACTATGGATACCAGCCGTGGAGTACGAGTTACAAGAGTGAGTTTACACACTTTGATCTGCTCACCTTTCTGATCCAGCTGCCAAGTTGGCATAAAGGGCATGTAGCCAAAGAGTATAGACTAGAAAGGTATTGTCACATTTACACCAGACAGATTCTGTGCTTCAGATTCTGTTACAGTATTCACATCAGTGGTTTAAAAAAATGGGAAATGTAGTTTTTAAAAAAAAATCTTTTTTGCATGGATGGTCAATTTTATCACAGGCACTGAATGTATCTGCATGTAGCTGGTGGACTGAAAATACAGGCTAAATAAACCGCATAAATGAATATACTTCCGTACTGATTTGTGAGGATTTGCAGGCTTCACAGATTTGGTAGAAGTTAGCCTTTCACCTTACAAACTAGTGGCACATTTGCAGTTTTGGCCCTCAGATGTGAAGGCACTCTCCACCCATCCTTTTTTCTCCATTGCTGACCTGACAGTTCTAAAGCAAGGTGCAATTACACCTCTTCCTTGCACAATCAGTGTTCTGCAAACAATAAGTAAATTATGAAATACTTGTGGCTTGTCACAAGCATCCTCATTATTTTCCCTCAGTGAATCCTCCTTCTTTCTCAGGTTCAGAGGTTGTTGCCAAAGCCTGAGTGTTGCCTTTGGTTTCTGTAGAAGGTGGAGTGAATCTTTACTTTACTAAAGCTTGGAGTGAGGACAGTGAGGATGCTGCTTGGAGCAAAAAAATCTTTTATTTTCCTTTCTTGTTTTCCTTCTCTACATCACATCAGTAGATTTGCATATTTATTTAATTTTTTTTGCACAGAGCATTAAATCCCTGAGTTGTAGCTCCTGCTGATCCCGGCTGGTGGGTGTGATGGATTACAGTCTCGCTTCACCTGCTTTGTGGCTTCATCTGAAATGGCTATGAGGCTATTTTATCATGAAAAAATGATAATGACCGTTTAATTGTTATTGCTGCTGAATGCAGAACTGGACACCATCTGTTCATATATGAATTTGTTTTTCTCAGTAATAACTGGGGATACGATGAGGGACTGTAAACTGGAATATTCCACCACAACCTGTGTGCATATGCATTGCTTAATTGTTCAAATTTGATGAAAGATACGCAACACTTTACTCTGTCATTCGCGGGGCCTTTTGGCTGGTAATGCATCAGTCAGAGGTAATTACAGCAATTTTACTAATGGGTCAAAAAAAAGAGCTCTTCACAGTAAGGTGACAATATGAAGTCATTTGATTGATGACCAAAAAAACCAAACCAAAACAATAAAATAAAAACTCAGAAACCCTTAATGCGTCGACTGAAGTGAAAGAGATTGGTTTTTAGACAGACACAGCAACCCGATTTAAATTTTAAAATAGTCACATTTTTTGATTAAACTGGGTAGTTGTCAGTAGTATTGCAGATATGAAACAGAAGCAGAAGGAACTTTCATGTAACACCATTTAAAAAAAAAAAAAAAAAAAAGGTTGGGTGCTCTGTTTTAAATGTAACTAGAATCAGACTTTGACCATGTATGTATATGAAAAACCAATTATGAGGCTGAACACTTTTTTCAAACTTGTTTATCAGCAACAAGTTTCAGAGATGATGGGACAGAAGCATTTTAACACCATGTCGCCACACTTTATTTTTCAACAACACTCTAAAAGCACTTGGGGACTGGGGAAACCAGTGGAAGTGAACTGTCTTGATATAGAATTTAATCAAGTTCAGCAGTTGCAGACTTCTTTTTGCTGTATTTTTAATTTCATAATGCTGTCAGTAACTGCTCTGGACTGCAGGCAGGACACTTTAGCACTCGGACTACTTTACCATGACTGCCTTTTGTAGATAAGTAAACACGACCGAATGACGTTGGAGTGTGTGCTGCTTCCGGCTTCTAATATTGTTGCTGGTGACAGCAAATAACAGCCTGTGTGTCTTTCAGAGATAGTGAAGGCTTTGACAAAATGGTAGTGTTTGGATTACTTGCAATAAGAACTCTTTATCACAGATTACTAAAAGGAATTTTAAATTTTGATCAGACCCCACAATACATCTTGCATCAGTGCCTTTGAACTCTTTACGGCTTAGTAAAACATTTTCATGTAATTTATACAAGTATGAGCAGTGTTTTAATCTGATTCAAACATAATTGTTGTACTTGCAGATATTTTGAATGTCACTGAGTGAAAACTGGACAGAAAAATACACAAGTATACAAATATCTATTTTCCCTTTTTCTTTACAGAAAAATTACTGTGTCATGTCATATTCAGAAAATAAACATATGGGGCTCTGTGCAGGCATACTATATGAAATATTTCATAGTTAGTTACAGTGTTACATCAGACATCTTTTTTTTTTTTTTTTTTTTTTGGCACCAGGAAGTGCAACTACTTCTCTGTTTCCAACAAAGCAGTTGTAAGGTAAATTAATATATACAAAAGACCAAATGAGCACACCATTCAGACCCTTTTGGCTCATCGGCATGGAGGCGTGTTTTAGTGGTGACAGAAGTTGGGTGGATTATAAGCAGTTGCATGTGAACAGAATCAGCCCTCAGCTCTCTCTAATGTATACACATACACACACATAGGAACACAGAAACACACTCACACATAAAATTAGACTATTTAGGACTTATTGGCATCTGGACAGTAACAGTTAATGCTCAAGAGTGGAGGCTCCATGCCTAGGACTGCCAATTTCAAAAGAGGTTGGTGGCGTCGTTCTTCTCATTTGAGGGCAAATAGATGCTGGTTTGTTTCCTTTTCCCACCAGCATCTCCAAATTGGCACTCGCGCTTTTTCCCACAGATTTAAAGTGGGAGCAGTCAACCGCAACTCAGGCCGGGGGTGAAAGGTGGCCGTGTCATTTGGCTTCTGACTTCTTGGATCATCTCAAAATGAAGCTTCAGAGATAACAATTATTCCGGATGCTGTGGCCCTCTGAGCATAACTGTGCGTGAAACACAGCCAGCATGACAAAGCTGCTGTTTCAGTGAGTCACTTTCTCACCAGCGGCTTACGCGCAAACTCAAAGCGGCACTGATGCTGCAGTTTGTGTCTTAATACGGTGGAAGGAACTGATTGATTTTGCAGAACTGTCCTTTCTATCCCCGGGTGACACAGCTCTGCTCAGCTCAGTGCCACTACTTTTCTCTTATACACATAGATGTAGCCAAAATGGGAGCGATGAGTTCACTTGTTAGCGAAGATCAATAAATCATTAGGTGTGCTCTACTTGCTAGAAAAACTCTCTTAGTCCACTTCAAAAAGTCGTGAGATAGTGGGGTTGTGGTCCGTGTTAATGAAAAGGTCACTGCTGGAGAAAGCTTATTAGAGAAGGCACAGTGAGCTAAAACAACACATCAATCATTTAGTCTATTTTCCTAGTCTCTTCTATTTGCAAATTTTAGTTTATGGATTTAATTGACAAGGCTCCTGCTAAATCGAGGTTAACGAAGCATGAATGCATGTCCTCCCCTCAGGATAGTTTGGAATTTGGAGTGAAAAGAAGCGGAGTGTGACACTTCTGCTGCAGTGTAAACTGTTAAAACTACAGGAAAACAGGAGGAAGGGGAGGGAAGCGAGCCAGTCATCACTATTCTTTTTTTAGCAGAAGAGTCCATAAAACATATAGAAAACCTTTCATAAATCATACAGACTTAAATGTGTTTAATTGAATGTCTTTACATGATTTTCGATTATTGTATTTTTCTCCTAGATGGAATAAAAAGGACGACAAAGTCTTCTCGATATTCTTGGGTGTTTGTTCATTCTGTGTTTCTATCTACATTTGTCTCAAAGTCTTCTGGTTTGCATCTGTCCTTGGTCTCTGTTCTTGCCTTTTGTTCTTGATTTTTTTTTAAAAGTTCCCTGGTAACTCTGGACATGAGGAGTATTTTGACAGGGTCTTTTTGAACCTGACCTCTCTTAGATTGAATGGATGTTCTTATTTCCCAGATTCTCCTGCAACCGATGAATCCTTTTCTTATTGCTACCTGTTTGTCTTCTCTCCCTCCTACATTTGAGTCCACTTCAAACCTTTTTCTTTAATTTAATTTTTCCTCCACTAGTAAAGCTTGTGATTCATAAGGTTTTCAAAAGTTTCTTTTTAAAACATTACCTTGAAAGTGGAGTTGTTCTGAGTGTATTCATAAAAGCTACAATTGTTTTTGAAAACCAAGGTAGTTTTCAAAACGTGACTTAAATTTGATTACAAATTGGGGCTGGAAAGCTCATTTTACATTAAGTTCTCTTACCTGAGGGCATTCCCTTCGTCTGGTAAATTGTCTCTTAAAATTCTCTTGAGAAGGAACTATTTATCAGACAGTCTTTGTTCTTTTTTTCTTTTTTCTAAGTTACTCGCACTATCACAAACACAGCACTCCCTATGGTGCAAATTTAGTACTTCATGAGGTGTGAAATGAGGTTGGATTCTATTTTTAGCTGAAGGTTTGGGCATAGCGAGACACAACAAAGGAGCAGGTTTGAACGAGCCCGTGTACCCACGTACAGCTTTACGGGTGGCAGTGAGTGGACAGCTGGAGGGGATGGGCTGGATATGGTCGAACTGTCAGAGGACCTGCTTTCAGTTCAGCTCGAGCTGAGGAGGAAGATGGGAGCAGTTATGCAAATACATCCTCCGGCTTGCTCAGCGTCTTATGGATGAACATAGCTTATATTCGTTTATATACGTTTGAGGAAGACTTCCAATTTGAACCAGTGTTCATATTTAGTGACTGATGAGCGAGGCGGGCGAACAAGCCTGAAGATTTGTTTGAGGTCTGGGAAATTCATTCAGTTCCAAATGATTACAATGGCAGTAAATGAAAAAAAAAAAAAAACTAATAATGTGATCTCAAAACAAGCGAGGTTGACCTATTCATTCATATTCTTCCTTTAAATTCAGGCTACACTGATCAGCTAAAACATTAAAACTACACCAAACAAAACTGCATGTAGATCCCCCAGGACATGGACCTCAGGGGCTCTGTGGTGTCTGGTACTTGATCTGCCAGAGTGGATGTTAGCAGGTGATCCTTTCAGTCCTGTGAGAAAGGTATGTGGACAGTTTGGGGTCAACACCTATGTTGTTTTCTTCAAGGCTTTCTTGAGCAGCTCATGCTGGGTGATGGCTTGCTTGGCTCAGCTGGGGTAAACCGTTGCCATGGGAAAGTGCGACTGGTCTGCAGCAGTATTTACAGAAGATGCATGCTGTTAAAGGCCCACTATGTAATACAGTGACTATAAAAAAATATTCACCCTCTTGGATGTTTCAACCTTTTATTGCTTTTATAAATGAAATAATTGTCAATATACTGTAATTTGACAAGAAGTTTCCAAAAAAAAAAAAAACCCTCTTTAATATAAAAAGATAACAGATTTTTGATTGCATACATATTTACCCTCTTCAGGTCAATATTTAGTCGATGCACCTTTTTCTGCAATTACAGCACAGAGTCTGTGTGGATATTCCTCAATCAGACAAGCTCATCTGGACACAGCAGTTTATCTCCATTCTTCCTTGCACAACAGCTCAAGCTACGTCAGGTTTCCTGGGGATTGGGTGTGAACAGCGCTTTTTGAGTCCAGCCACAAATTCTTGATCAGATTTAGATCTGGGCTTTGACATGGACACTCCAGATCCTTCACTTTGTTGTCTTTAACCCCACTTCTGTGTAACCCTGCTGGCATCAACTACCTGAGCCTCTGTTGCATTAGGTCACTTCAAAGGGGGTGAATAGTAGGTGACTGTCTTTGAGACGTCTACACCCACAATTAAGTGAGGTGCTCACAGCTCTCCCCACCAGTCTGTAAGAAGAATCCCCCGTCAGCCAGCATAACTTCCTCTTTTTCATTTGAATGTACAAAGGCAGTCAGAACCCCGTAATGATTCCATATTGCTCCTAGTGGTACGAAGTGGTATTACAACACTTGGAAAACCGTTTGCAGTCATCAGCCCGGTATTTTCAGTGGCGCTTTCGTCAACACAGCATGGTTGACGTGGCATCAAAATGGTTGTTGTATTCATTTGGTTGATTTTTAAATATTTCAAAGAATAAATCCTACATAAAGCAGGTTTTAACGTTTTTACTGATTGGTGCCTTGTCAATATTTACAAATAATCCTCATAAGATAAGTCAGAAAAAGGTCCTTGTTTTTTCATTGTTTGGCACAGCCGCACGGAGATAAATTCACGACTTAATTTATTTGAAAACAAGTGCCTGATCCCTTTGTTCTCCGTGTGAAGAGAAGTGATTAGAGTGTGCATTAGCCTGAAAATAAAGCCTCCTAACTTTATCAACTTCCATATCTGTAGCCGTTATTCAAGCAAAGCAACTTCACACAAAGACAATGCACAAGTCCTCCTAATGTTCAGTCGAGAGGGAAGATTATTTATGGATGTTGCTATTAAATTCCAATTTCTTCAGGCTCACATGCTCATATACACAGTCAGCCACGAAGAGGCAAGAAGATGATAAGAGAAAATGAGACGGGGCAGTGTTTAGAGAAATGATTACTCTGCAGATTTCAGCCCTGTGTTATTCTTCTTCATGCATACACTTTTAAAATGCTGCTACATTTTTTTTATTGATATGTATAAAATATAACAGTTTAAAAGAATGAGATACCCAGAGAACTGGAGAACTGTACCGGATCTAAACATCAGGATGACGTCAGTTAAATATTTAATAGTTTTATGTAAGCGGGTTGTGCGACATCGGGGCATGTATATTTATGAGCACATGCCAACATCTGACGTGGTGTCATGATGGGATCATTTAGATGTACTGTGTTTTTCCACTTGTGGTTATTTATGTATGTGGTGATGACTAAAGAAGCCGAGGCATTGTTTCTGCAAGCGCACAAGAACTGGACAGCAAATTATCCTGCTTCAGCTCCCAGTCAGCCAAAGGGACTGGAAACTCCACTCGAAGAAGAACAACCTCACAGTTCAGTCCTTGAGACAGCTTCTAACAGCCCTTTGAGCCAGGATCCGTATTTTCTTAAGCAGTAACAGTTTTGGCTGATGCAAACTGGCCCACATCTGTTGGAATTCAACAGAACCAGTTTTGGAGAGCACTGTTACAGTTTTTTTTTAAACTATTGTATTAAAATTACTACAACAAAAGGAACGGCCTACTCTCAGTAGCTGGTTAATTTTCCTGCTGCGTTTCAAAAGCGCTGTGACCTCCTTCATGTTTCAGATGATGTATTTAAGGTTCTTCATAGAAGTGTATTTCAGACCTTTTTACTCTCTGTAGCACAGAAGCAGCTGCTCCTGTTGCGTAACATGACATGTATAATTGAAGAGGATGCATAGATCATCACACACCTGCTGCTGAAGTCCCGCCTCTGCTTATTGGACTGGAGGGGCTGCAGATCAGCTGAGGTACTTTGAAGAAAACCTCCAATCTTGTCTCGCAGCTTTGCCTTTGCTCTCCGTATCATATAAAATGGATGTCCTAATCCCCGCCGCTTGGTTCTCTGTGTTATCCAAAGTGGTGAAGAGATAACTGCAGATGGGATGGTGGAGGCAGAGAGGCAGAGAGCCTTCAGTACTTCCTGCTGAGGTGGTGCAAACTACAATTTTGACTTTGCATGAAAGAGACGTTTTGTACCCTTCTGTTACATTTGCTGACAGCTGTTTGCCTCGGCTGGGTATTGTTAGTGCTTTTGTTTCTCAGAATTTGTTTTGAAGACAGACACACTAACTGAATTAAAGCTTTGGTACTCTGTTTTCAGAGCTCATTCTTCCTTGTAATGGAAATGCTGCCAGTTTTATGACCACATCCTGCCCTCAATGCCATCCCTTTCACCTCCTCACTCTTTCTATCTGCAGTTAATTAGAAGTTGTGAAGTGATGAATCCTACCTCTGTGTAATTAATCAAGGCTGTGCTGTGGCCACGCACGGCATATCATTGTCAGTGCTGGCCTCAGAAGAGCAGCGCTCTGCAACATGAAGAGCAACGTGTACATGTGCAAGTAATTAGGGAGCTTATTTGGGTTGATGGAAGAAAATCAGTTCTAACGAAACGCTGCTATATAATAATATAAGCGTTTCCCATATGCTACTTGCTAGTTTTATGGTGCACGCACGTTTGACACTTTCACACAAAAGCAGTCAATGAGTGAAAAATAAGTAATATAGCGGATCATTTTTAGAAATAAAAATTTTAGACTGAATCTTGCACTCCGTACAGATACATAAACAAAGATGTTTGGAATAGTAAATAAAGGAAGTAAAGCTGGCCCTGTTTCAATAACTTTTGAGAGCTCATCCGTGGTGTTTGCAGAAATTAAGGCACTATTGTTGTGGAACAAAAAAGCCTGGCGTGCACGCTAGTTTACAATGACAGTGCTTCAGTTCAGGGCTGCAAGCCTGCTTCTTTCTTTAAAGGTAGGGTAAGGGATTCTTTGTGATTTTTGACCCAAAACATTGTTGTCACATTCATAGATTATCAACTTGCCATCTACTTGCTGCCCATCTTGTGAGAATACTAGACAAAACAAAAAACAGTCTTTATGCACAGCCCTGGTTCTGTAAACTGGAGGCAAACGTAGTGGAGGCAGCTCATAACAAGTACCAGCAGGGCACGTGCTTGTGCTACTGCTTGTGCACATGAAGTGGGGGAGGGTTCAGGGGCTTGGGAGAGTTGATGATGGGGCATGTTTTCTCAGGGAGCACTGGAGGGAGGGCGGGAGGAACTAGCTCTCTGCGGTTTGGTGATGTTTTGTTTCAAATATCAACAGATTTCCCCAACACACTGCCTTTAAATATCCATGTGTTATTGATTGCAACATCTCACATGAACATCAATACATGGACAGAAAGAGACATGACGGATTGATTTTTACTTTCTGTGCAAGGCAACTGGTAGCTCACAATGAAGGACAAAATAGTGCTGTCCTTTGCTACTGTGACAGCATAAAGGCTTTTCCCCTGGGAGACCTCAGCAGATACAGCTCACAATACCAGTTCTGTGTTTGTTGTGACTCTCGGGACACTGAGGGTAAACAGGCCATTACTGATAATTGGAAATGATGTAATCAAGTTGTTGTAATAGGGGTTCACACATTTAAAAAAAAACTATTTAAGCACTCTGTTGTAAAAAGAGAAAATATTCTAATCTAATCATTTAAGATGCATTTCTGGATGCAAACTATGTTTCCTTGTTCATGTGGTTCAGTCACTAGAAAAAAAATGACTTCAACCAACAAGTAGTTATTGTTGATAATTCTATGACAACTATTGAAAAAGTTGGATAGCACTGGTTTTATTCACTTATCTCCCCTGAGCATTTGATCAGATGTTAAATTAGCTAATTGCTACAACAAATACCTGTATATTAATTTGACTACAGCAGTTAAGACTTGCACTGTATTTTTTTCTACTTTTTCTTATTTTTTTTCTGGATTTAAACTAACATTGTCATCTAAAAATATCACAGAAACACAGCTTAGTGTTCATTCAAACATGACCTCAGCACCCTCAGTCAATGAAAAGCTGTGCATGTCTGCTTGTGTAACAGCCATGGTCATCTGGTTATGATAAGATTTATTTTGCTAAAATGTTATGTTTAAGTAGATCAGTTGGCTATGTCTAACAAGGAGTGGGTTTCTTCTGCTGTCTCAGAAAAGCATTTGGATTTTGAGACAACAAATCTGCATGGGCTTGTTGGCGCACTGCATGCTGAAGTGATGTAACAATTAGACGGTGGGCGGAGAGTTATGACATTGTTTCTACCAATTATCTTACAGTTGTGTCAAATTTTGCCCATCATGATACTAAAAAAAGACCTCCTTTAAGATTTTATGAACTTCATTCTATTTCAAAACAGAGGAACCCTCCTCCAGTCTTCGGCAGTAGTACAAAAATGTTCTACCATCCCCTTCAGCCCTACGAGGTCTTAGCATCTTTCAGCTCATGTTATATTTTGTAAACTTTGTACAAACTAACTAATAGATAGCAATTGTGTTTTAAATATCGGACACTGTAAAATGTATGCATGTAGCATTTTTATAGATAATGGAACAGGATCACACACAATATAATTCTAAACACATTATTTTGATGCTGATTGATGATCTTGGACCCTTTCCCAGGAGACAGAATAACGCATGAATAAATAAAACAGCTAAACATATGTTGATAAAAGTTGTAGACAGGAAGCAGACAGAAACAATATTCAAAAGCATCTAAACAATAGGTAGTATGATACCCACAGATGACTAGTTAGCAGTAAATGTGTAACTCAAGCACTTTGAACCGGAAATTTATGGGAGAAGGTTATATTTCTATGAGATCCACTGCAAAATACATGAATCATTGTATCGCCCCTTCAGACAATAATGGAAAAAATAAAAACCCTGTAGTTGGACCTTACCAGCGACCAAATGAGTCAGTTTGCTACCAGCAATCTGGAGCACAGGGCAGCGAACATCTTGTGAACTGTGAGTAAATATGCAGTCTGTAGTCGCTACTCCTCTCACCAGCACCAGTGAGTCATTCTGTGCACCTGCTGACAGTAAAGAGCGATTTTCCCAGCTGTTAATTAATATTTCGGTTAAACGTGCTACTTTGTCTCTGGCAATAAACAATTTTTGTGGAGAAAACAAATTATCATCAATGAATGTTGATGTGTACATTTAGGTAAGGCAACATTATTATGCTAAACGATGTTTTCTGTTAATTCTGGCAGCAGATTTTGATGCAGTTTTCCACATTTCTCTCGTACTCTTCACAGTGCGTTCTTAAATCAGATGTAACTTTTTCAGGGTGCAGCAAGCTATGAGAATGTGGAAAATATTTTACATTCAATCAAGCAGTGAAACAGTTGTGCTTTTGATTGGCTAGAAATATGCGGAGATATAAAGAGATCGACATATAGTGGTCTATTCTATATGCATAATGGTATAATGTGGCTTCACACTACACCCAGTTTAATCAATAATTTCAAAGAAAAAAAAAAACCTCCTGACACTGGTACTTAACCATATCAGCGGCCATTACATGCCAAGATTACATACAGTTCAAATGCAATGCTTCTAACTGCAAAAATAACCAAAGCGATAGTCGCATATGATGCTTTGTGTTGTAGTTTGTTTTGTTTTGTTTTAGTTTCCTGTCTGTGATTTTCTATACTAATGAGAAATGACGCATGATTAATATGCTTGCCATCCATTCTGCAACACCTGCTTACGACAGCTTCTGATTGCGTGGGTGTCCAAACTAACGTTAACCATCTTATTTCATGGTGTGACATTATAATACTGTGTATTTCAAGGAAAAATATTTAGAATTTGTTGAATATGCCAAAGAGTTGCAAAATAATGCTTTGACAGTTTTGTTTTTGTGCTTCACAACACAAGAAAAAAAGAAACTGGTTTGGGATCAATCCCCTTTTCCAGATTTCAGGTTGAAAGCAAGTCATATACCAGAATATTAAACCATTCACTGATGTTGTTCACAGAACCAACTACAGTATATTGTTAATGTCTGAGAGTGGCTCATTCCCTCAGAGAGGTAACTAAAAGCCTTATAACATCTGAGCAGAGAGAAAGAGAATAAGGCTTAGAAAAACAACATAAATAAATCTCCCTCTGGTCGATAGAAGAACTTATATTGCCCAAGGTGTGTACAGGATGTGCTAAGCCAGCCAACTGGTGTTTATGCATGAGAAAATGTATTACTGTGATTGTTTTACAACAGATTACTTAAGTCTGAATTGTTGAGAGTAGAATAATCCTTATGCAGAACTTAATGTGTAGAGGCTTTGACCTTTTTTGATCTGTGATCTTAATCCTTTTTTTAAGGGGTAATTTTAGTCTGGGAACAGTGTGTAACAATTACTGACATCTAGTAGTCATGTTGGATGACAACCATTTCAAGTGCTGTCAACCCACTCTCCAGTGTTGCCAGATAACTGACCAGGCTGCTCATTTATAAAACTGTGCGTAGGATCCGTGCGCCCAAAAGCTGAAGATGGGCCAAAAGATATTCTGATTTGTACACTGCGTGTACGCACATCTCCAAGCTAGTTTCCCTTTATAAATCACAGCCCACCTGTAGCTTTGAGCAGGTGGATTTGCCTCACATCCCGCCCTCTACACGCCCACATTCTACCACAAATGGTCAAGCATCTCGTGAATGTTTTTGCATGTAGATCAGTTATAGTAACGTGAGTACAGCCAATTGCGCTGATTACATTTAGGAAACCTGACATTGCTGCAAATTGCCTGTTTGATGTTGGCCTGCTTTCCTTCACTGTAAGAAACCTTGATGCACTGACTAGTCATGGTAATAAGGCCGTCCAAAACAACAGGGACGGAGGTGACATCCCAGCCATCCCAGTTAAATTCTTTCTAAGGATGGAATTTAACTGTATGACATCAAACCCAAAAGGGGCTTTAGGCAGACAATTTAACATTAGCTACTTCCTGTTGGAAAGAGTTGGTCGCCAGAAACCAAGCGATTGGCACCTGTGCATGCACCGGTTTGTTTAACACTGGACCCAGTTCAGCACATATATCCAAGAGCACCGCACTGGGGAATCTAAATATAAGCCAGTCATCAATATGCGCGAGGAAATCTCCATCCTGATCCTTGAGAATTGTAATCCTCAAGGTGTGCCAGTGCATCCAGATAAACATTACGCATGTGCGCCATGGCATTCATTCGTTTTTTTTATCAGTAATGAGACTGATTGCTGCACAACATGTTACAATTAATGCACCGATCGGTGCTATCCACTGCTCTAATATATAATCTGAAGATGGAAGTATGATATACTGTATACACATAATGTGCTGACTGCTTATGGAAGAGTCATGGCTCACTACAGCAACACATCTCTAATACTGCAGGCTTGGGTGTTTGTGATTACACAGATATACAAGTGTGACATAGAATGAAAATGAAATGTAAAGGCTGAACGTGGCTTCAATTCACCAGAACACCATCAGTGTCCCCCGTCTCCAAAATGCCTGTGTGCAAGGTTCAAAATTTGCTAAAGGTGCATGCATGCTCCTGTCAAGTTTCTTGTTTTTTGATGTTCACAATATTTGCTTGACAAGTGACACGAGCAACTTTCAGACATGTTCAGAATTACACCATTTGCTGTTAACATGCTCTGCCTCTTCCTTTTAGCCTTGCTGCTTTGTCTCCAGTGTAGGCAGACCAATGGGTAGAGAGGTGTTGGAAGCCAAAATATGTTCCCTCAGCCATGTCTCAGTGAAACACATAGTACTTAACTTCCAACAGTCCCACTTTATTTTACATCGGTGCTCTGAGGTCGTCCATTTTACAGCTTTTTTTTTCTAGTGAAGATACATGGCAAATGTTCCACACTCTAAATGTTCCTTTCTATCTCAGCAGCTGCTCATATTTAAAGCCTTTAGGATGCATCCTCTGTGTATCTTGAATGTATGCACACGTTTCTATGACGGTCCATTTATAGGTTTTAAAGAACTTAACATCTCCGGACCAAGTACTGATAAGATCAGGTAAAAACCAGTGAGTAAAAATACTTAATATGATTTACTGGTGCCAAATGGTTATATTTTTCTTCAAAAGAATCCTGCTCCTAGTTTAGTCTGCTGCAGAAAGTGTTAAAGTATTCAGAGAAAATTTAGATTGTGGTCATTTTAGAAATCATAGTTACATTAGAACCTTGTTACATTCACTTTATTGCCACTGATTAATACCAGGCAGTAGACAGCTGTTGTCTAAGTCATACTGTGGGATTTGTCTTTATTTACATTACATCACATTTAGTTGTCATGGGATATTGTGTTTGATTCAGTGATTGTAAAGTGTGTGACTTGTCCTGTGACAGTAACATTACTCACAGGGAACATTTGACAAAAGTACAACAAAAGTACTCACTGGACATATAGCATAAAGAAAATATAAAGAATGTTATATGTTATATTTCAGCAACATATGTAAAATACATATTGGGGGCGTACCTCTATACCTTTTTGTTCTGTTTTTATTTTTTCCTTGCAAAATGTGTCACAATGGTGTGTTGAATTCCAGGCTGTTTTATACAATTTTTAAGCCTCCATAAACTCACTCAGGCACTACAGCTGTGATGTCAGTCATCCCTGTGAGGGCTCAGTGCCTTAAAGGATGAAATTGGGATTTGAGCCTTCTCCAGTTGAGTTGAGTCTGTGTGTACGGGACTTAGGTGATACTTCACATTTGGTAGTAGCTGCTGTGATTGGGATAAAAGGAAAAAAAAAAAGAATTATATAGGTTTGTGTCCACGTGATATGAAGAGAGCTTCACACAAAACATGTATGTTTTTGTAACCCTGACTTCAGTGCTTTTAAGTTAAATTGCCATAATACATATTACGTAAGATGAGTATCCAGCATCCAGCACTATGGAGCTGCTTACCTCCCTCTCTCCTCCTCATAGGTGTTTACAGACAAATCAACATGTATATTGTCAAGTTAAGTGTATATGTCGTTGTATAAAACACGCTAATCTGGGTCTCTGTAGCAAACAGAATGAGGAAAAAAAGCAGTGACTCTAAAGTTTTATACATTATTATATGATTTATTGCAAAGTCTTACAGCAGTCAATATTAATGTATCTGTATAACTAAAGGAATCCTACAATAGTTCCGGGTTGCATGATTCCTAGACAGACCCAGAGTATTTTCAGTAAGAAACGTTCTTGTATGGTCTAATATTTAGATTTAATTTAGTTCTGGGATAAGGCTGTAGTGAGTGGGTGAGAGATGTTATAGTTGAGTGAGCGAATCTTCCCCATGGATGTCACAATAAGTCATTATTACAACCCTCAGCCCCCAGCACACAAAGTATTCAATGTCGGGTTAGGAAAACAGGCAATTAAGGGGATTGTGGATGTGGATGAGAGCCGACAGCCAATGGGGGAATGCAGAAGGAGTCAGGGAGGCTTGAACCTTCTCTTCCCCCTCAGGGGACTGACTGGTCTACATCCCTCAGCCTACTACATTTACAGAGCAAAAGTCAATTACAATGTTTATTCAAATAAGGCCAATGCACAGGCCACTGTTTGTGCAATTACTAAATACCAATCTGTACCAATCAACAATCAAGCCCTATGGATGGTTTCTGTGCAACAAGATCATAAAAATGCATGTGCAACAACGGGCAGAAAACAGTGCTCACGCTGTTTGACAGAACAAAGCTCCTGAGCAGATCTGTCAGGAGCAGTTAACTGTAGCCACAAAGATACATAGAAGTCATTCAAAATTAGGAGGGGTCACAGCTCTTTTCAAAGCCCAGTCCAGGTCAGTAAAAATGGGGTCCTTTGAATCCTGAAAAGATGCTGAATGACTCGACTGAGACATTGTATCTCAATCAAGTGTTGCAGGTAAAAATAGAGGTAAGGAGACAAATAAAATCTGGGCTGGTTTGGAGTAAACCTGGTGGGTTTTTGAATTTACTTGTTTGGTGCTGATCTGAAACAAAGCCAAAGTGCATTTACTCCTTTAAAGTCAAAAATGATTTTTTTTTTCCTGAGCCACTCATCCACACCACACTTCTGTTAGCTGTGCTACTAAACAATTCAATTCAATTCAATTTTATTTATATAGCATCTGTTACAATGACAATTGTCTCTAGGCGCTTTACAGAGACCCAGAGCATGACCCCTGAGCAAATATCATCAACTAAGATTATATCATTAAATCCAATCAATGATAATGGCAGGTAAAAAACTCCCACGTAGGGAGAAAAAAAACCTAACAGAGGTTGATCATACGATGAGCATAAGAGCAGGTTCAGTATTCTGAGGGTGGCACATGCACATGCTACACTACAACACAAAAATACATCAGCAACACACAACAATAAAATCTATACTATCTGCCTTATTTGCAGTCTATTTACAAGAATGTCTTTTTCTCCTTTCAGGTTTTGCTTTCCTTTGTCACACTAACAAACTGTCTGTCCACTTTCTCCACATCCAGGAATCTTCTCTTTGGTCTTCTCTTTTTTTTTCCTGTCTTCCAAATTCATCTCCAGCATCCTTTTACCAATGTATTCACTTTCCCTCCGCTTTATGCATCCAAAGTAACCTTCTGCACATCATATCATCTGGCTTTCTATCCTTCACATGTATGGAAGTAAAATATGTATAATCATTTACAAGTAATTTTAACCACTGGGCAACTGCATGATTAATCAGGGAAATCATGCAATACAGATTGTCAGGTTTTTTTGGGCTTGAAACCACCATCAGCTGGATCTGGTAACACTGGTCTCAACACATCAAACTCTGAGGCTATGTCATCTGAAAATATTATCTTGTAACTGCGCAGAAAGTGTGATTATATACATTGTGAGGAAACCTTGAGTTGAGTGAAGCTATTCTTTCCGTAGAATGATAAGTTGCCTCATTCCTAACACATAGAGCTGTGCATTGGGAATGCAAGGGCATCAAGATCTATTTCTGTCCAACACTGAATGCTTATTACTTGGAATGCTCTCAGTGTTCGAGCTTGGTCAGGGAAGTGGTGATAGAGAGGAGAAAGAGTATGAATCTTGCACAAATGATATCATGCACACCTGCTTGGCCTTTTGAAGAGCCTCCAAGCACCTGCTGCTGCAGAAGATGGAAAACTGTTAGCTGATCAGAAAGCAGTCAGATCAGAGTTGAAAGTGAGCTAGCTGGTCATTGCATCTGATCGCAACACTTCAAAGACAGAAACTAACAGATCAGAAGCTTACTGATAATTCAGTTCAGTTCAGCTTTATTATATAGTAATTGTCTCCTGTTGCTTTTCACAGACCCAGAGCATGACCCCCAAGCAAATATTAATATTAAGTAATATTCATTAAATATTAAGCAAAGAAACAATACTTTAACCTTTTCTTTTCATTTTGCATTTAACAAAGACTTCTCCGATGAGAAGACCTTGCATTCACATTGTATTATGATGGTTTCTTTGGGGGTTTGAGCCTATTTAACAGAGTTGAATTATCTACCACAAAAGCCAAAGTTCCTGTTTCAATTGTGTAGAAGCAAAAATTATTCAAATAATAAAACCATTTTTGGAGGCATTATTTTGCCTTATATTCAGAGCTCTCATTTGTCCACAGTTATGTCAGCAGTTTCCATTGCACCATTTGTTACAAAGATGGAGATGTGATGAATCTTTTATTTAATGTCCCATGTCACTGCCAGAGAGACAGTTGAAGATTGTTGAAAAGTGAAGGAGAGGCTTCAACAAGCTCTCTATTTTGTGAAAGGATCCTCTACCTATAATTACTGTCCAAGTTCCACGCAGCATCCTTTTGATTTGACAGTCCTGAGCTGCAGGATCGGCCCGGTGAGTACTGTGGTTGCCTCCAAACAAAATGCTTCACACTGGATTCCCATCTTCCATAATATGGTAAAGAAATACACATTTCCTCCTCTCTTGTTCTGTAGGCCCCTAGGTGAGCAGTCACATACTAACTTCTTAGAGACCCATTTCCAAACTGTAGAGAGGGTAAAGACAATTTTTTTATTGCTTGAAGGCAAAGATCAAGCTATGTTTTGAAGAGAAAATCAGGAAAGAAGGAAACTCAGTGATGCCTTAATTTGAAATTCTTATTACCCATTTTAATTCATGCAAATGAACATTTTTAACAGCGTGAATGTAAACCTGCAATGCAGCAGGACATGAAAGCTTCTTCTGCTGCTGTGAAACAAGTGCATGCCCCAGATAAGCTGAGGGCACTGCTTTCTGTATACTATATATAATACAGTCAAGTTAAAAAGAAAGTAAAACTTTCTTTCAATTCTATGGTTAGATAAAAAAAAACACATGAAATGTTTACATGTAGTCATTATTCTCTGAACAAGAACTAGGGCAAAATGAAGGAACACTGTGAAAACTACTCATACTCTTTTCATGCTTCAATAGCTTGTAAAAGCCTTAGTTTTCACTCACTACTTTCATAGGAATTAATAGCTTGAGGAGTAGCCAACTAGACGTTTCTTGGCCTTAAAATAGTTTTACCTCTCATCAAAAATGCTTCTTTAGTTCTAACTGACTGGTTGAGAGTCATCAGGTTTATAAGCTGCCACTGATCCAGTCACAGTCACTGGACCATTCATACCTTCTGTGGGTTGTTCGTGTCTTAGTTAGTGTTAGTGTCTTTTCTCGACCTACTTTGTTTACGTGATCAGATCAAGGTGTGAATGGCTGTGAAACTGTGTGGAAGACTGATGGTCCTCGCTGGACCCAAGTCTGGGTCCTGTTTTCCTGCCACAGGTCTTCCATCTTTTTCTACCATCTTTCCCGTTTCACTCTCCACTTTCACATAAAGTCCACGATCACTTAAAAATTCTTAAAAAAAAAATACATTGTCAGTCTTCTAGTCTTCCTACGAGTGGACATCTCAACCCCCGCCACCTCCCAAGTTCAGACCGTGTAATGCTCAGAGAAATTACGTAAAATCTAAGAGCTACATCTCAGATTCTGTATGCTTCGATTAGCATGTGAAATGTCAAAGTTCAGGATAATACAATCTGTAAAAGACTGCACATGCACATGCTAGTTTTAAAGGGCTGTCAGAAGAAAGCCTAATTTTTCTTAAAAAAAAAAAAAGGAACATGACAGCAAAGCTTACATTTGTAACGTGCCATTTAAACAAACCACAACATTTCTGGAACAATATCTTTTGGACAGATGAGACCAAAACTCCACTCCTTAACAAGACTGAAATCCTGTTGTGGGACCTTAAGAAAGCTGTGAATACACAAACTCCCATGAACCTCAATAAATTAAAGTTAAATTGCCAAGAAGAGTTGGCCAATAATGCTCCACAACAATGTGTAAAAAAAATTCTGATGTCACATATAAAATAGTTACTTCAAGTTAATGCTTCTAAAGGTGGTTCTTCGAGCTGCTCAGTCACTGGGCACACATTATTTTACAGACACCACTGGTGCATTTTCTTGGATTAAAAAAAGAAGAGAAAAAATGACAGTGGCATATATGTTAATGTTTATCTGAGGTTGAATTTCCTAATTTTAAGACCTGGTGAAATCAGATTATTTATATATTATGTCGTGTTACTAAAAACCTTAAAACAGTACTTCCTTTTTTACATGACTATATGTTCATGGCCACATTTTTTGGTATCAATTTTATTTTATTTTAGATTCTTCTGTATATTTCTTAACTGCAAGCAAGTCCACGAGAACAGTACTGCCCAGTATAAATGCAGTCTAATTCTGTTACAATGTCTTCCGTTGTTGTCCGTAATTTCAACAGGATGGTATACTTACATATGAAAATTGTAAATATTTTTGCACAATTCCACATATCCTGTCCCATTACTGGAAGTTTTTGCCAGATAACTAAATGAATTATGTGTGTTTGTGAAAAATCTGATAAATTATTCATAGGAAATTGTTCGGTCCTGCATTTTTCTTTTTCTTTTTACATCAGGTGATTTGCAGATTTAACCACGATGTCATGTCTACTGAAGCCTCTTTTGGAATTTTCTATATGTAACACAATGCAAAGTCCTCTTCAAAACAAACACAACTAGCTACATTTTTTATGATTATTATTAAAGGTTTACATTTCCAGATGCATTTTTTCTTTACTTCTCTTATACATATTCTTCTTTTGAAAACCTAAAATGCATGAATGTTCTGCAAGATTGTCAGTACTTTTTCAGGTCACTCTGGACTCACTCCAGCCTTTTGTCTGAAAATGAAGGGGTGTTTGTAGGGGGAAAAAAAGGTCAAAAAGCTGTAGTGAGTGCCTCACAGTGTGAAGTGACCAGAAAAAAGTGATTACAAAAAGCAGTGTCCCTAAGGTTGCTGGATTTGTCCGCGTCTGTGTGTCATTCATTCACGATCTGCCATGTAATTTTGTTCATTTCTTGAGGTGTGTATGTGTTCCTATAAAGGAGTATTATTTTCCTCCTTTCAGTGTATCTGGGTCACTTTATCACCTTTTAATAATACTAGCCCACTACTGTATTCTCTGCTGGCCTGCAGTGAATTGCACTTCTTGGTCCGTTTTATGTCAACCCTGAGCAGGTGTCACATTTTGCCTGAATGCATGTGATCACAGTGCCCTCTACAGGCAGAATAGAGAAACTGCATTGCGATGAGTTATTTCAATATATATGAATAATTGACAAATGAAAACAGCATTTATTCAGCTTTGTATTTGACTGACACACTGATGTCAACATAATATAAATCTGCCTTTTTTATGTAAAGGATATTATTTCTTCAATGTTTTGGTTCTTTCTGAGGGCAGCCATGATTTCAAGGCTGAGAAATTGATACTATTCTGATATTGTGTCTGCTTGCTCTACGGTATGTACTTAAATTGTTGCTGGTGCTTAAGTTGCTGATGTGTGTTCCAAAGTTACAGGTGGTCTAATTGCATAAGTCAGATTTCTATGTAAAAGCATATTAGCAAAAGGATTTTTATTTTTTCATCTTCTAACATAACAGGAACAAAATTAACCTTTTTTCATAAAAGTAGTTCTGTAAAAAAAAAAAAAAAACAAATTAAAACTACATACCCACACTTGCTCTCAGGAAGTGGAGAGAAGCTCTTGGTAATGTTGTCTTTAATTACAGCAAATGAGGGCGATCTGAATAATTATGAGTGCTGTTAGATGAGTGCAGTTCAAAGAGGAGCTTTAGCAGAAACAGCTGGGAGGCAGTTTTGACTGTTAAAATTGCTTTAAACGTGTAGTCCTGGTCATGGTTGTTGGCACTCTGGATTGTGCAGAAGGGAACCATTTTTGTTAAATCAGAATATTTTAACAAAATGTTCAGCAAGGCTTCCATGTAACGGAAAAATTAATTAACAATGCATGATGTAGAAATAAATTGCATCTTTTTGATAAATTTAAGTTACTCAAAGAAAATAATCATTTTTAAAAAATGAGAAAAGACTGCATTTCAACATTCATATGAACTGATTTAACCAATGCAGTATGGCTTTACTGCATAAAGTGCACTGATTGTTTTTGCTTCTTTCACATAATGATGGAGACAAAAGAGCTGCCTGAGGACATCAAGAATGTTTAACCTCACCAAAGATCCAGTTTCAAACCCATGGAAAGTCATTAAGAGGTTGTCAAACTAGATGAGATGGTCAAAAACTCAGTAAGAAAAGTTTGTGAATGTTGGTGCAGACCGTGGAAGAAACAAAACACAAGAAACTAAAAGAAGATGAGCTTGGCCTGGAGTGATCTGGAGTAGAAGTTTCAGCCTGTACCATAAATTGCACTCTGCATTGATAATAGCTTAGTAGGAAAAGGTCAAGGAGGTTAATACAGAAAGGAAGGCACGTAAGGAAACATTAGTGTTTGCAAAGACGTTCAAAGATGAGCAGCAGTCGTTCTCTCATCATGTTGAATGGACAGAGAAAACCAAAGCAGAGCTCTTTGAAAATTTAGTGTCATTGTCTTCATTGGCAGCTGTATGTAGCCTTTCAAGACAAAAACCCTTGATTGTGAATTACTGTCATGCTGCAGAGCTGCAATGCTGGTTCTGTGACCCCAATAAGATGATTTAGATAGCCATTTACCAGGACAAATCCAGCAGAACAGTTTCAACCTTGAAAAGGAAAGGATGTATTGTATTGTATTGTATTCTCCAAGTATTCTGATTATACTGTTTTGCATTTTTCTCAGAAGTTATTCCCAACTTAGTTTTTACTCTACGAAGACTCTTCAAGGCCTGAAAAGAGCCGAGAATTTTGTGTTTCATATCCAAAATTTAAGGGAGTTCTGCCTCTAATGCCTTTTCAGTAAACCTTGAGGAACACAATTATCATACTGTACCTTGACAACAGAGGGAGCCAGTGCCATTTATTAAAGAAAAACATGTCAGTGAATAACTGGGGTGCAAGGATCACCCCAGTGTTTAATATCATAGTAATTTGACATGCGGTGTTACAACGACATGTATTGGGCTGCAACATTAAACTGGGACTAAACATACATGTTGTGCCAAGTAAGGAGTTTATAATGATAGTAATAATTTTTAAAAAGAAGCTAAAGGTTTGAGCAAAATTGGTTCGAACAGCAGAATGGTGAGAGGTAGCAAGAACTGTGGTTTCTCTCTGAACATGGCCTGTCACCTATAATGCCACTGCGATGCCAGCCAGGATGCAGGGGGACAGAACAGCAGCCACATCAAGGATAGAAGCGGGCCATTTTAGTCATAGTGCAGCCACCCGATGACAAGTTACATATTTAAAAAAAAAGCATTTTAGATCATCGGAACAAAACGAGAAATGATGACTGTGAAAATTATTTTGCAATACTAAAATTTCTCTAAACAAGTAAAGGATAAAATATAAGCTTTTGTCAAAGAGTAACTGTACATCTATGTTCCCACAGAACACTAACAGTGATTTTGTATGGATCGCTATGCAACAAGTTAAGAGTTCAAACAGAATTGAAATTAAGCTGTCAAAGGCTACGACTGGCTTTTGATTTTTTTCAGAGAAAAACTGTGTGAATACTAATTTTGATTGTACTTCTGTGTTTAACACTTGGTGAACAGGTGAAAATTTGCACATATAACTTTAGGTAAAATGAGTGGTGCCTTGTTGTGTTTTATGACAGAGTTAAAGGATGTTTCAGACATGAGCGGTCTCATTGGCTCCCTTTACTCTTTAGCTTCTTATTTACTGACAATGTACACTCTACATAGAGGTATATACTGTATTTGATATTGAAACCCCTGGAACATCTCCACCTCAAATAAAGCTTGTGAAAGCCCTCAAACAACCTTAATTGGGAAGGAGAAATGTGCTGTCAGGGGCCGATTCCTCCGAAGGGATTTAAATTTAATAGTAACACATTCTTCCTGAAGAAGCATAGGCCGCCTGGGTCTGATTATGAGGACTATCACTGGGTATTACTAGATTGCATTTAATAAATGCAGGTGCACTTTATTAACTGTCAAGCTGAAGAAGAAACCCCACTTTTAAAAGTTGAAGCCTTCCTGACTCCCTGGCATCCTCTGAGACAATTAAATTAGAGGTTATGAGCTTCTTGACTCTTCTCACAAAGGGTTCAACAGACTGTGTGTTGCTGCACAGTCAGGGCAGAGTTATGTAATTTAATACTGAAACAACTGTTGAATAATCAAGAGACAATTGAACTGTTTATAATTTATATATTTACACTTATATGGAGTGTTTCTTCTTTTTTTCCCTGTTTTTCTTTTCATAACGAAAAAGTTTGCTTCCCATAGGGGAGGTTGTCCCTTTAAGCTCAGGTCCTCAGGGTCTTAGCTGTTCCTAGGACTGTGCTCATCCTAACAATCTCTAAGATTGTTCCAGAACACTGCTGGAGCCACCATCCCAGTTTAGATCAGTTCAGTTCAGTTCCATTTTCAATTCAATCCAGTTCAATTCAATTCAGTTCAATTCAATTTTATTTGTATAGCGTCTGTTACAATGCCAATTGTCTCTAGGCGCTTTACAGAGCATGACCCCCGAGCAAATATCATTAACTAAAATCATAATATTAAATCCTAATCAAGGATAAGAGCAAGTAAAAAAAAAAAAAACTCCCACAGCGGGAGGAAAAAACCTTTAAGCCAAACAGTGGCAAGGAAAAACTTCACTTTAAGAGGAAGGAAACCTTGAGCAGGACCTGGATCATAAGGGGGGACCTTCCTGCCGAAGGCCAGCCAAGTAAAGAAAGAAAAGGAGAAAGGAGACAGGACAGAGAGAGGATGTAGGGCAGAGAGAGGAGAGCACATACACCCTGGCAACACTACACGAGACAAAACATATAAATAGTTATTATCCATCAGCTTTTGCACTAAAAATTCCAGCATGTATATTCTGACTGGTTCGTTGTTAGTACATGAAATACAGAGATGACTATATAAACAGATGTAGGTAGCAGCATTGAGATGAGATGGTCAGAGGACTAGATCGCTGGTCAGCATCTACACATGGGTGGAGGTAAATGCTGGGATGGCCAGAGGATGGAACTGCAGGTTAATATGTAACTCTGGAAACTCTGGCCTGCTAACATACATAAAAAAAGAGAAGGGGGTGGGTGGGTGGGGTACAACAAACTACAGGAAAAAAAAATTGAGCACACTTACAGTAACAAGGTGCTAATAATATAATAATTAATTATTAAATATAATTTCATTTATAATATAATTATAATATATAATAATATGGATTGAGCTGGAAGAGGAAGAGCAGAGGAGGAAAGGGAAAGAGGGGAGAGAAGAGAGGTGGAGACACCACTCAGCAGATCATGTTGGCGTCCCCCTGCAGCGTAGGCCTATAGCAGCATAGCTATGATAAGGCTGTGACTAAGACGACTCTACTCTAGACTTGGCTCCTATAACTATAGCTGTCGCTATTAGCCCTATTGTTTAGACTAACTGTAGGCTTTACTAAACAGAAATGTTTTCACTTTTGTTTTAAAGATGGAGGTGGTGTCAGCCTCCTTAAATTGGTATATTGGTAGCTGGTTACCAGTCTGGGGGTCACAGCCCTTGCTTCCATTACCACTGTGTAATGGTCTGCTCACCTACTAAATTCATGTGTTTTATTTTTGTTCTACAACCTTGGTGAGGCAGACTTCAGGAGTGACTGACAAACCTGAGCCTGGTAACTCCTCTTGTATAAAGCTCCTTCTTTTCCACAGTTTTTCATTATCAGCTTCTTTTTTCTCCCAGTCTGGTAATTTTCAAGCTTCTTCTTGATGTTGCTGTCATTTGAGATTGCCACTTCTATCACTGCTGCTCCTTCAGGCGTTTTTTGACAACCACAGTCTTTGGTCATCGTAGTTCATCAGTCTGGTTTGACAGTAAGAGCCTTGCTCTTTCATTCTCTTCTACCCTTAGAGGTCTCTTTCATTTTGACTTTGGCTTTCCAATCAATATGCAGCACAGATATTTCTTGCACACTTACGTTGTAAACCCTGGTATTATGTAATGGACTGCTTTATCTTTGCCCTGCTGACACCAGCTGATCATAGTCTTTATTGCTGATTGGACTTCTATATATTAGATAGATAGATAGATAGATAGATAGATAGATAGATAGATAGATAGATAGATAGATAGATAGATAGATAGATAGATAGATAGATAGATAGATAGATAGATAGATAGATAGATAGATAGATACTTTATTAATCTCAAAGAGAAATTAGCCACTTCTTCAATTTGCAGGTGGTTCATGGTATCCAGTAGCTTCTCCTTCTGTGATGGTCCTCTGTTTCTCTTCTCCCTCACTGGATAACCACTGCCAGAGATAATCATTTAACAGTTCATTACTGGGGGTCAATGTCTAGAAGCATTTCTGGATCTTGTTGTTTTTCATCCTATTTATATCCTAATATTTGCAAGTTTTGGCCTGACTTTTTTTTTTCCGTTCTAAAATATTCCTTCTGCTGTCATGCTGCAGAGGAGAAAAAAATATTACTTTAGTCTTCCTAATCAATATCACTCGGATATACCCCCTCTTTTTCTCGCACCGTGGGAATTGGTAAGTAGCCAGACAGACTTTGTTTTTCACTGTCTGTTTCCAATGCTAAACATGACAGAAGTCACCTGTGATGGAACAGAGAGAAAAGGTTCAAAGAAGATGAAGAAGAAAGAAGGAAGGAAGAGAAGGTGCTGTCTCTTGATTAGAAAAAAAGCAACATCTCAACTCATCATCAACTCAGTTCAACAATTTGCCATCAATAATAATGAACTGACCATTTATATTCATAGAAAGAGTAAAATTAATTGACTTCTCATTATTTCTGTGACCAGGATCCAATTGGATTTTCTCATACAGAACAGTTTGTGTGTGTTATCACTTAAATGGAGTACAATAAGAAAGGTTTCACAAAGTAATGTAAACGAAATGATTCAGTTCATTATTATTTGATGTTGTCAAGATAGACTTCTGTAAACACTATTCATGGTAACATTGCTGACTTTCAGCAAGTATAATGAGCGGGCCTCTCACCAAGCAAAGTGTATTATGCTAGCCTTTGATAATTTGTAGAAGTGGTAACGTCATAATAAAAGTTTGCAAAACTGACGCACACGACATGCTACTTTATATGTTAAGTCACAGAAGGATGATGAACAAACTGATAAACTGAAAAACTTTACCTTTCTTATCATGGCTTAAAAGTGATATTCACATTTTTACACAGCAAGCTAGCTCTTTCTACGATGTTAAACTAACTAGCTACAAACCAGCCATTGTTTTTGTAAGATGACACGGCACTCATTATTCTCCATTCAGCTTGCACTAGAAGTGAATGATAAATTATCCTTTAGTTATGAAACTGTTGCTGCTATGTCTTCAGTCTTTTTATGGAATATATTATCTGAAGTCTGTATAGAGAGGCGTTGTCCTAGAACGTGTCCCTGTAGCCATGTTGAAGTGAAACACACTGTATTCCCAATATTTCCACTGTGTCCTTATCAGTAATCTCCAGTAATCTTCTATGATGAGGAAGGGAAGAAATAGTTTCGGCTTCCTCCTACTCCTTGCTCTCCGTTGTGCTTCTGCCTATATCCTCAACAGCTTTTCCTCAACCTGAATCTGGATTTGGGGTTTTATTCGAGGAATTAACTTACTTTTGCTCTGGAAAGCTCCACATGCTGCTGTCACATGTAAACAACTTTTACCATTTTCATGGTTATTTATCATAACAGATGTTTAAAAAGTGCCAGAATTGACAACAGAATCCTTTAAAGAGCCCATCTTTCAAACTGGCATTTAAATCATGTTTCAAAATCAATGTTTTAATGGGAAAAAGCTCAGGAGAAAATGTCAAACCAAATGCCCTTTACATATTTCCTTTATTTAAGGTTCCCGCCTAGTGGACATTCGTTTTAGCTGTTAGCAGAGCTTCAAATTGAAATTTCTATTAAGCAGAGATGTGAAGTGGCAACATGACTGATCAGCCTTTTAACACATGTGTTATGATCATTTGCTTTGGTTTTCACATGTTTGTTTTTTTACTCAGACTATGCTTTTCTTGATATACGTTTAATTCGTTCTTGTGCTCTTGTGCACATTAACTTAAGTTATATTTCTTGTGAACATTTTAAAATCCTGTTTTAGTACTATTAGTCGGCTAGTGGGGCGGTAATAGATTTTTAATAGTTATGACTGCAACCCTATGACTCCATTTGACTACATTTAATTCAATTCGAATCAATTCAATTCAGTTCAGTTCAATTTAATTCAATTTAACTGAATTCATTCCACTGACATTTTATTAATCCTCATTACTAAACATTTTATTAATAAATAATGTTGGAGCATAGAATATTTGCGTGTTCATGTCCATCCTGTCCAGATAATTCCTGTAATATTTTACTAATTTATGACAAATTTGTGTTTGTTCTGGTTGACATATTAAACCCAGAGGAAAATAATGAAGCTCTTCTTTCATAATCTCCCCAGGATTTGTTTTTTTTTTTTTTTTTATTTCAACAACGTAAGGCTCACATTAAGTGGATTAACTGGTGTTAAACAAGGAATTGATTCGTTTTAAATCAGGATGTGCTCAGTCATTGGACAGTGGGCGCCAGCAACAAATCGCTTTGGCAAAAGGTGCAGTCCGTACAACTGCTGTAGACAAATTAAGTCAGGCACATTTAATCACACAGCCATTATTCGTTCATTACTGTCAAACAATAAGAAAACATTAACCCTTGGACACACCTCTTAGCAATCTGAGCTTATCATATTCCACTATCCATTGATTAGTGCAGTCAGATGTGTATCTTAAGCTGTTTTATGAATTATCAATAAAAATGGATTTTTGGGCTAACTATTTTCCTCTCTTTCTTTCCTTTCTGTGAAATGGGTGTAATAGTCAGCAATGTGGTAAAAACGTAAACAATATAAGATCTTTTAAACATGTATGAGTCCCCATTTGACCTCTTGTTAACATTATTATTATGTTTTTGTTTTGTTTTGTTTTTTTGCTTCATCTCAATATAATTATACTGATAATGCAAAAACATATTTTATTTCATTCTAAAAAGATGTGTCAGATTTTCAAATAAGTACATTTGCTAAGCAATAATAATTCCTCAGGGGATCAGCTTCAATCTACGTTTTTTGCTGGGTACTGGGAAATAGCTGTTTCCTTTCTACATAAGAAAGAAAATAAAAGACTACATAAGAGGTGTTTTCCTTCTGTTTGTCTGACCATGAGTGGAAACATCACATAGCATTTTAGTTGAAGATTGTTTCTATTTGGCTGAAAGTGGTGAGCCAAGCTTCCTTCATTATTTGGCACAGATAAACTAAAGAAAGGCAAGTACAAGCCACTATTCGGAGCATGCCCAAGCATTCCAATGCACTACTCATTCCAGATCTCCCTCTTTCTCTCTCTGGGTAGAAAGGCTTTGCTCATGCAGGGAACTGCATAAGCAAAGGATTTTGCTTTTGACACATCACTGTTGCTCATCCGCACCTGTCCCTATACAGTGTGTTATAGAGGGAGTTGTCACGTGGCATCTCAGGGCGTAGACTGGTTTGATCCTCCTCTGTGTTTACGGATAAAAGTCTATGAGTCACTGACTGAGATCTTTTAATGATCTCATCCACTCCACCTGTTTCCACCTTCCTGTCTTTTCTATCAATAGTATCATCTCCACTCTCACTGAATCTTCATGTCCTCTTGGTACTAAGCCGCTGAAAACTGACAGCATTGGTTCTCAAAGGCGGGTGCAGAGCTCAAGTGAGACTCACACATGCTTTTATCCTTTCCTGCCTTTACTACTGCAATGCATTATACTCAGGTATGAGTCAGTGCTCCCTGCACTGTTTTCAGTAGGTAGAAAACGCTGCAGTAAGACTCATGACTGTTGTGACATGGTAGATATCATACAAGGACTGTTTACTGAATTTTACTAAAGGTCTCAAATTTACTGACCATCAGGGTTTTGTATTACTGTATTATATACATTCATATGATTGAATTCACCTTATTCTATCTTGAAAAGCACTTTGTACACTTTCTAAGAAAAGTGCTATACAAATACTACTTTACTATTATTCTTAACATACAGACACATTAAAATGTGACATGGACTCTGTCACTGTGACACACAACAACATAATTCAAGGGTGAAATGTTTATCCATTCGGTGCTGCTCTTTGAGACCATTCAGTGTGAGTTCTTGCACGTCATCCATTAGCTTTCATCCGCTGTCTATGACATTTCCCATTTTCAAACCCAAACACAGGAGCGGTGGGAACTAGTGGAAAATAGAAGAGTGGGATTTGGTTGCAGAGGGAGGCTGGAGTGGGTCTGGTCCGAGTGTTTTTACAGCTCCCTGTCCTAGTTTGGCAGGAAAGGGGATTCTTGCTTGAGACTGAGGTACAATCTAAGCAGTGAATTATTCAGCACGTCTTCTTTTTGGCATGCTCACACTGGATTTGACTCACGTACAATATGGACAGTCTCTGCAGACACTAATATGTTTAATTACATTAAATGAAAGTTATAGGTATGGTAACAACGCTTGTATTTTTTCATTCATTTAATTATATTTAATGCTTTACTTTGAAACACAAAGACACGGTTTGCTTTTATTGGCCAAAACTATAAAAGTGTGAGAAAAACACACAACATAAAAATTACAAGAAAATGGCAAAAGCTTATGTGCTGTACAGAATTACGACACAAAACCCAGAAACAAAACAAGAAGAAGCACAAACTCCACTGGAGCACAGTAACCAAATCAGTTTCAACAGACTTGGATCTGATTCTAGATTCAGTCACAGATTTACTGAAGTGTTGTCTCATCAAATGATTTAAGATTTTTTAAATCATTATAAACTGGTATGAGACTCAAATTATCATGTTTTTTAAGAACTCTGTTTTCCGTGTTTTATTAAGTCAAAGTTCTTTTACTGACCATTAATATAACTGCAGATATGACATTCCTGTACCCTAACCTGCTCAACATACAGTAATTGAAGGAACCAGTTTCTGGGAGTCTATCTGAGATCTTATTTCTATTATTTGTGATCTATTTTGAAATGGCTGAAAGCCCTCCAGCAGATTTTTAAAACTGAGATTAGTGTCCAAAATATTGCCAAGATTTCTGACTTGATCATTGTGTTTTAGAGACAATTAACCAAGCAGGAGCTAATTTTGTGTTTCTAAACCTTTGAATCAACTGAGAGTATCTATATATACCATATACTATATACTATATATGTATCTGAGTATCCAGTAGTTAATGTCGATAATCATAGTTTACAAGTTTGTTGACACAACAGAAGTAATCAGAGAAAACATTAGTGTACAACTCAATATATACAAATACTGGATTATATTATGATTCTTGATTAAACTGAACCTGAGAATGTGTAGGTTTATAAGAAGTGGGCCCAGTAGTGACCCTTGAGGGAGAAGCGAGAACCTTTCTTTCTGCAAATTTAAAACTACCTATTGAAACATAAAAAAATTTGTCCCATAAGTATGATGAAACCCAGACAAAAGCTGGTATAGCGAAACCAAATGAAATCTTAGTTTCATGAAACCTTAGATGTAAAATATTATGATCAGTGGCGTCAAAGGCAAGAGTCTTATTCTCCCTTCAACAACAGTGAAATCAAGTAAAACTAAAATTTAATCATTGTTGATCTCGAGGTCATTAATGACTTTAATTAACTGTTTAAGTGCTGTTGTGAGCTGCAAACAGATTGATTCATCCATTATCTATACCCACTTCTTCTTTCTCAAGGTCACGGGGGTCTGCTCGGGCCTATCCAAGCTTTCTTCAGGCAAAAGGCAGGGGTACCCATGGACAGGTTGCCAGTCCATCACAGGGCCACACACAGATCAGTGACCACACACACTCATTACTATGCCCAGTTTGGGATCACCAGTTAATCTAACATGAATGTTTTTAGAACGTGGGAAGAAAACAAAGTACACAGAGAAACCCAAGCAAGCAGAGGGAGAGCATGCAAACTTCCGACAGAAAGGCCCCAGTCGGGGTGTCAGCCAGGAACCTGGCAACAATGCTAACCACCAAAATAACATATTGATAGATGTCATAAATGCTGTTAATTAAAATGTATTTGTCCAGTTGTTTGGAAACAATTTTTCAATAAACTGGATGAAAAAAGACAACTACAAATGCATTCATAATTATTGATTACCAATGTGTCTTATTTTTTTATCTATAGCAGAAGTGTAGGAAAAATTGAGAAAATGCTCATCAGACAGCAGTAAATATTTTCTATATAATTTATTAAGCTATGGAATTCTGATTTAAGCATTTCACATTTGAAACATTTATATATTCCAGACGTCTAGACTGACAATGTGGACACTGAGAAATACATGGCAGAGACATCCTCATATCACACTGAGCAGGATACTCTACTCTGCTTCTCCTCATTTATGATCATTTTATATATATATATAACAGCTTCTCAGGACCAAAACACAAATGACAAATGTGGTGACAGTATAAAGATGCCCTCAAGCACCTTTTCATTTGACCAGCCGCCACCACCATGGGTCTGACAGTTCTGAGTTTAAAAATGTTACCAAACTTGATGTGAAGGTCTGAACTGTCACTTTAGACTTCAAAACCACTTTATGTTGTTAATTTACAGTCCAAGCAGACAAGATTCGTGGAACACTTGACAGTGTTTTCAGCACCTCTCACTTAACTCATGGAAGAGCCTGAAAATGTTAATCTCTCCAACACCTCAACTTGAAGAAATACAGCCAAGAAGACTTTGGCAAAGTGACAGCAAATTAAGTGATGTCTGACTTTTTTTGGGAGCCAGTCAGTAAATTTTCACGTTGGCAAGAATTTTATTTGCAATCAATAATGTACAGGTTGTTCAAGATAGAAGGCTGTAGTGACTTTAGACATAGAGTTATGAGAAACTGTATTTGCCTATAGATAGGTTTTGTTTTATTTATTTATTTTATTTTTTTATTAGGGAGCTAGGGAATTACTTATGAAACAAGCAATTTACCTTTAGTTATCCTAAAATTAACTTTTTCTCTCCACCACTTATTTTAATTCTGATCAGATGGCCAGTCAACTCAGTTTTTATTAACTTGGCAACCTCATCTTAGTTTACTTAAAATCATACCAGTGAAAACAGAACAACAACAAAAAAGGAAATAAATAAATAAAGAAAGGTTGTCTCTTGGCAAATAGCTGAGGCATCAGTCTGTATAAGAACAGAAAATGAATAAATAAATGGGTACATCATCAATAATTTCAGATCAGTTTAACACAGTATGCACTAAATATAATTCCTGATAAATAAATACGTATATGTCAAATGTGTTATATAAATGGTATTTCAATATGTGAATCCCTATTAATGAGCTTTAACATATAGCTGGGTTAGAAATCATATATACTATATATATATATATATATAGATATATATATATATATATATATATATATATATATATATATATATAGTTCTGGTAGATTCTTTTGCTGTCTTGCCTGCTCTGCTCTTTTGGGGTCTATTTGCAGATTTTTGTTCTTGTTTAGATCTGGAAACACAAGAGTTGTGTTCTTTCCACAAATATCAGCACCTGTTCTTACTCCAAATACACATTTGCTTATTGCCGGCTTCTATTTTGGTTTCATCAGTGAACAGCATCTGTTTCCAAACTGCATCCAGCTTGTTCCAGTGTACATTTGATTCGATCTCTGGATGAGTTTCATGTTGACAACGCATTAAAGGGCTTTTCTTTTTAAATTTGTGGAGAGGAGTGTACAGCCACCTCAGAGTTTGATAAATTTCAGTGTTCTTTCACAGTCAAACAGTTTTTAATTTCCTATTCCATCAGTGTGCAGTAATATACTTGTGATGGTGGAGAGGGGAAGCAGCGGTTCAGGGAACTGCGCCAGAAGAGACTCAACTCTTTTCTACTTATGTAGTTGCACGCTGGGTGCACACTGACACCAGTCCCAATGATGCAATGGCAATATTTGCTTCAATAAAACAAAATACAAACCTTGCTCCACCTGTTGTGTTCCTTTCCAGCAGCACAAAAAGCTGATTCAGTCTCTCCTGGTGCTGTTTCCTGAACCACCGTGTCACCTCTCAAGCCGTGGCTGAGCAGAAACTACACCCCACCATCATGATACTATTCAAGCCGAGCTTCTGGAAGATTTTAATAGATTATGATATCTCAATTTGACCTGATCATTCATGTTAACGGTCAATTTTATATTTATATTAATCTGTTGCTCTCTGGAAATTTTAATTTCAGACTAAATGTGGGCATTTTGGTTAACAAACTGCTCTGTGTTCGCACTTTGCACATCTGTTGCATCACATAACTGCCACATGGTGGCAGTCTCAGAAAAATGTAAGATGTGTGTCGTTCTTGGTCATATTTATGTGTCTGTGGTTGTTAGGCACTACCAAGTATGCTAAGTTTGGACTTGCATACATAGCATCTCATTTTTAGGAAGTTTGGCTCAGGAGAAAGTACCGTGGAGGATGGGAGGACGTCGTTTCTGCTATTGCAACAACTGCGTATTTAATGATGTCACAGCTCAGCCCACACTTTTCTGAAAAAAAAAAACCCAGAGATTTTCAAATAAGTTACGTCTTGATAAATCAACCACAAATTTGAAGTGAGAAGAACTATATTCACATATGACATTGTTTTGTATTCTGCATTGTTACACGACAACAGGAGTATTTCTAAGTTGAAATATACAATTGTGAACTTTCTCCTTTCACCATTTTATGCTCATTGATGTGAAAGGCATTCTGGGATATTTTGCCATCTCAAGCTTCTTCTAATGCAGTCTGATCTCAAGTATTCACCACAGTCATAAGAAGAAGCAGACAATCCCCCCCTGTGTGTCACCTGTTGGTTTTCTGAAATCTTTGAACCCTCTCCTTCCTTGTATTATGACACCATGTTACAAAAGGACAAAACAAGCAGGGGAGACAAGTCAGTTGGAACACCCCCTTATGTCAATCACAGGTAGCTATTTTAGTTTGGCTGGCTTAACTTATGCTAACCTAGGATGCCAATTAATATTACTTTATATTCATTCTGATCAAATCTGTTTGAACGTTTTCATTACAAGCGTAGCAACCAAAATGACATCTGAAGCAAGTGTTTCCAGAGCTGAAACAAGGCCTAGCAGAGCTGTGCTAGGACCCACCGGTAGGTAAGATTGCCTCTGCTGTCCAGGATAGTAATATTGCAAAGCCAACACTATCAGCCTATGATTCATGTGATGATAAACTGTGGGTCTGAGCATACTTGTCCTTGGAAGGGTTCTGAAATTCACCATCATGGCTCCTGGATCCTTCAGCCAAGCCAACGAGCTGTTGATGTCTACTGGACATTCTGTTTCAAATTTTGCTTGGGTGGTGACATCAGAAAAGGCCACTTTGTTTTGCTGAAGCTCATTTAGCAAAACTGTGGCGCTACTAAGCTAAGCTTCATCCTCATACCCTTCCAGGCCGACCAGCAGCCAGTCACACCAGTCTCTGAGTAAGATTAGCAAAACACACAAGCACAACAAAACATATTCTTTTTAAAATATGACTGACTATGCCCTGTTAGGTTTTTTTATTCAAAACTCAGAATCTGTGCTCAGAAGTCAACATAATTCTTAGCTCTTTGCGTTTCATCCTGGCCTCCAGTGGTCAGTCGAGGAACTGCAACTTCTCTTATTTCTGGGATGGCTTCAGCCCGCAAGTGGGAACGTTGCCACTTGGTCCCCACAAGTAAATGGGTGGAGTAAGAATTTATCTGAGGATTTCGACCGTACGTGCCTAAATGCAGACTTTAATGACAGCTCACAGGACTACGAGAATGCAGGTACAGACTGAGAAATGCCCGCTGTTGATCCTTAGGCTTTGCTCTTCCGCAAATAAAGACAGAGGACATGGTGCACAAATATTTGCTTAGTGGTAGAGTGAAGTAGACCTCCAATGGAAACATGTGACCTCCACTTAACCTTGTTCCCTTATGTTACCCTAACAACCACTTAAGAGTGCAGGCCGTGTGCTTCCACCCTCGAGTGGAGCAAGATTCTCTTGGCTGCTACACTTGTTTCAACTTCCTAATGTCTTCTAAACATAAATCCGATTGATAAAGATTACACTCCCTAGTGTTAAACACAGGAAAATGCATTTCGGTGTGAAAGGCAGTTTTGCTGCAGCCATGCTAGAGGAGCTAATATTAACTACTTTCTATGTGCTGTTTTGCAGAATGTCTGGAAGATCTGTTGATGAATGCGTGACCAGAAATAAATAAAGAGACTGGTTCCTAAGTGCACAGCCCTTAAGTACAATTTTGTTTTGTAGATAAATTATTCATTATATAAAACGAGAACATTGAGCATCTCTATTCATTTAAAGATGGTCTTGTAAGACAATTATCTCTTCAAGATGTATTTAATTTAGTTTATTTCGCTATTAGCTAGATAGCTATAAGCTATTTTATATTCAGTTTAATAACATCCATTGTTTAACAAACTATTCCACTGATGCAATTTTATTGAATTAACATGCAAACTCATCTTTGCTGGTTGAGTTCTAGCCAAAATACTCCAAACTTTCACTCAGCAATGGTGTGAGATTAAACCCAGATGGATTCCTGTGCTCCTGCCAATGAAGCCTTAGAGGAGCGCAAGACTTCTCATTGAGTCTAGTGTCCTCTGGCCTTTCCTAAAGATTATAGACAAGCCTTTTCATCGAAAAACCTAATTAGGTCTGAAATGTTGATAAAAACAATTTTGGAGAACAAATAAGGTCTTTTCAGAACATTTTACCACGCACTATACATGCTTGACCAGGGGTGCACAAACTTTATTCAACCAAGTAATCCATAATAATGACTCATAATAACGATAATAACAAGGTTTAAAACGTCATTCCTTAAAGCTAGGCTAGAGAAACAGCTAGAGAAAATACATTTAGAAGCCAGTAAAAGGTGAGAATTACCAGAAGAAATGGAACCAGAAACTAAATATGATCCTCTGATAAAGAACTAAACATTTATGCACCATAAATTGTTCATTTTCCAGTGTTTATGGGCTAAACACCCCACATCTGCCCTCCCACATCTGCTGTGTTGGTCCCATCTCTCGCTTGAAGGTTTGCCTGCACGCCTGAGGGTCAGCGCCTTCATCACCCACCTGACGCAGAGGGCGTCAGGTGTGGGCGACATGGTTATGAGGATGGTTAGTTAGTGCGTGACGTTAGCGAATTGCAGCAAACCATCAAAACTGTGGGTGAAGGAGAGAGAGAGAAAGAGAGAGAGAGAGCAGCCGGGACAGACTGGAGAGAGCAGATTTAGGGCGGGTGGGGAGAGTAGAGGAAGAGGGGTGGGGGGGGGGGGGGACACGACGGAGGCAGGGAAAAAAACCCAGCAGCGGAGAGACGGATGGATGCGAGGGAGAGAGAGCGGGAGCGGGAGAGCGGCTGTAAGGGTCCCACCAAGAGGTCCGGTGTCTGCGCCAAATCAGCTTCAGGGATGTAGTCGAAGCGGTTCGGAGCTCAGCCCGCCCGAGCTCAGCATCATGAAGAAACACTCCGCCAGGGTCGCCCCGCTGTCCGCCTGCAACAGTCCGGTGCTCACCCTCACCAAAGTGGAAGGTAGGGAGACTCCTGGGACCGCTGCTCCTGTCTGCTGGACACACTCAGGGCTTTTTATTTTTATTTTTTATTTTTTGTTACAGAACTGAGCTTAAATATTTAACTTAGGCTTCTCACGAGTCTCTTTAAAGATGAACTTCAGAGGATATTGGGAGCGAGGTGAGACTTCAAGTCTGATGCGGTATTGAAGCAATTTGACATTGAGCAGCATCCTAATTCAATCCCCGCATACAAACAGGACACTTAGAATTTATTAACATGAACTACTAATTTACCTTTGAACGTTACATTTGGGGTAAAAATTAAGCTATAAATTTGTCCAAATTACAAATGAGGCTTTTTTTTTTGGGCGGGGGGTAATTAACATGAGCCGTGGTGGTCTGATGTGCCAAGCCTCGCTGGTCCTTAGGGAGTGTCTTAAGTTGTTATTGCAGTAGGGATTCCCCTCTTCTCCTCTTCTCCCCCCCTCCTTCCATCACTGGCTGAAAGAGTCACAAAAAAGAAAATGTCAGGGCATCATACCACAGCAGCTGGCATATGAAGCCAGCAGTACTCATGTTAAGACTGCTGTGTAAATGTTCTGCATCTGTTGGGTCTCCCCGCCTTATCTGAGCGTCCCTCACATCTGCAGGAACACAGTTGAGAAACTGGCATTTCCTGCCGTCATCCTTAAGGGAGGACACTTGTCTGACTCCGTGTGTTGTAGAAGCGGCAGCCCTGGATGTGGGCTGCTGCATCATCCTCAACACCCCTCTCCTGATGTTTCAGGCGAACATTGTGGCATGCCTTCCTTCCTACAGTATCTGATGTTCTCCCCCGCTTTGTGCTTGTGCGATAGAAGCAAGGTTATGCATTTTTTAATCCTCCCCTCAGCACAGACTATTGAGCATCTCGGTGTTTGGCGTAGGAACAAAGCGACGCTGAACTGGCTGCTGATTTCACAGCACTCTTTAAAAGAACAGTATTGTCATATCAATTTATTTAAGCATGTAAGAGTAAGAATTTAAGTGGCAACTCAATTTATAAATAAGATCTGGGCTGCTATATAGCATACCTTAATCTTGTAAACTGTTTAGTTCATATTTACATGACGAAAACAGCCTCACGTGTACATGTCCATCTAAGAAGTAATGGCCCCCATTTATTCAACTTTATGTGTACTTTTTGCAGCACGAGGAAGCCTACAGCTACAGTAATGTGCTAACATGTTATCATTGCCTCTACAAAAAAGCCTATTTTGATTACCATTAGCTCTTCTTCTAGTTTCTTCTTGTAAAGAAGTTCTCAGCCTTGGTTGTGCAGCGCTTTCGCCTGTCTGCTGACTAAGACTCATCAGTGCTTATCTTTCTGTCTGTATTCCGGTTGTTTAGAAGCTCACAACAGTGTGGGTTATTAATGTGAAAAAATATCTACTTTATCCATAATACATGACTTAACCAGCTTCTTGAATATGAATGAGGAATTTCCCTGCAGTTTTATATGGACGCTGCAGAAACAGAGCAAATTAACTTAAAAGATGCCGGTGCTGTTTAAACTGTGCTTCTCGTAAAGGCGTCCTGGAAACAAAAGGTGCTTTGTGACGCAACGATTTGGATGACAAATACAATTATTTGCCGCGGTACAGCCGTGTAAACAGTTGAGAGGAGTCAAAGCTGGAAAGTTTATGATGGGAACGTTCGGCTCCTTGTGTCAGCAGCTGCTTTGAAGGAGAAGGGAGTCACTGGGGGCCGCGATGGATCAACATGCAGCTTCTCACTGTCTCTGCTGCTTATGTAACACCAGCTTCCAAAACCTCCCTTCTCCCCAGTAACAATCCCCACCCAGCTGACAAAGAGTGATGTTTTTGCAGCTTAGGATGCTCTATGGGCTTCACCGTTTTCCTCTTCTTTTCCTGGTGTCCAGTTAACATCCATCATTTGCAACAGGTATCTGAAACCAACCCCAGGACTTAACTGCTACTTAACTTTTTAAAAATCCTCTGCACGATGAATTCTCCAGTAATCAGTGATCTTCAACCATGCCTTAGGAGCAGTTACAGCTTGTAAACACTCCAAGGAGAGAGTGGAGCAGCTACATGGCAACTTCACGGAAACTGGCATCTCAACGCTAGTAACAAAACAGAAACCCGTTCTGACCATATACTGTTGATTCCTACTGGTCTGAGGATGATTTATTGTCATAATTTGGAGTAATCACTGCTTTGTATGTGTTTTCCTGTGACAAATTAACCATCTAACAACCCGTGGGAAGTAATTATTGATTTCACTTATATTATATGGTGTCCTTGGAGAGCATCCGTGATGTACCTGTATTGCTGGAGGTGAGGGCAGGGAAGATAATTATACATCCTTTGAAATAAAACAGTCACATTTTAAGGTCATTTCAGCTTTCATAAATCACAAACAAAGCTGGTTATTTTGCACCAGCTGTTATCATGGTTACGGTGACTGAACCTTTCCCTAAGGGACTCATAGATGCGAACAGACCACACTGTTAGCCAGATGATGGCAAATTAAAATCCTTCACACATGGATAATGAACTTGTTGAGCAGTTTTGGACACGAGAAAGCTTTTCCCAGTGGGAGAATGACAAACTTCCCTGTTTCCTAAATTAGCCTGATTGATTTTATTGTGAACATCTCCTGCAGTTTCCCTTTTATCTCTCTGCTCCTGAAAAGATGTTTAGAGGAATCCAGGAGAAAAAAAAAAAAACTTGCTGCTTTCTGATTTATACAGTAGTTGTCTGTACATGTACGTGCACTTACCGTCGTAAAACAACAGGAGCCTTTACCACCGAGCAAATGAACCAAACGTTACTGCTTTGCAAGTTTCTCATTCGTACATGAATGTCCAGTCATGGTGTACAAATGTTCACACGGCGGGAGTTAGGTCAGCAGAGATGTTCTTGAAAGCTCTCAGAGGAGTAGAAATATGAAAATTCACTTAAAATACCAGAGAAATGCCTTTTTCTCTCGCTAATAACAGTGGAAGTTGTCAAACAGGAGAAGTGGTCACCATTGGTTTAAGCTCTGTCGGCAGATTTCTTTAAGAAAATATCACATTTGTCTTTTATATATGAAAATGTTTTATGTAACAGTGTGGTGGAGTCTATCTTCCCCACCAAAACATTTAATGAGGAATTTCAGAGTTGTAATCCTAAACTGAGGGAGTTATTTAAAAGCTTTTGTCAGAGTGTGGGAAAACTGCCATGCACATGGCGCAGTCTTTCAATTACAAATAATTACACAGATTGAAATAGAGATGATGCATTTCACAGCAAGAGTGTGTGCTGTGTTGTTTCATTTTATCAATGAAAACGAGCAACTTGGAATCTGATTGGTAATAATGCAACTAATCTTTAATCTGCGAAGGTCATTTTTGAGCTGTGACATCACAGATTGGTGAAGGTATGTTGAAAATTGATGAAGCATTAACACAGGCTGATGTCAGTTTGATAGAGTCCCTGTGTCGTCAGTGGCCTCGGTGTGCAGAGTAAGTGAAACCACTGTTTGGGCAGCTACTCGGCGTACATCTGCGGTGGTTGTCTACCCATTACTTCAACAGAGATGCTGTGGCCAATCTTTTAAATATTGATTTGTCGCGGAAAGTGCTGGGACTCATGCCAGCCCGTTAAAGTGCAGGTCTATCACACTATATTTGTTTTTTCAAAGGGACTGCAAGAAAGAGGGAGGGTTGTTCCACACACCGGGGGTGGGATGGATGTGCACTGATACCAAATATGATATAGTTTTGATGCTTGAATGCGTACGCCATGCTGCTCGGTGTTTCGTCTTCTCACTCGTCGACGAGGATCAGAGGGCTGCAGCATCAGCTTGCATCACGAGCATCTGTTGAAGCAGCTGTGCAGGTCAAACAACAAGTTTGCGTCTCGGTGAGGAAGTTGCTTCATCGTCCTTTGGGATTGAAGGAGAAAGGGATCAAGACTGAAGGCGAGCAGGATCAGTAACATTTGTCCCACCCTCGTCTGCCCTTCGGGGCCTCTGTCCCCTTGGCCCGTGCTGTCCAGCCAATCAGCATGTTGATACAGCGAGGTGTGTTTGCCACTCTCGTGCTACTGAGTCTTGCAGGCTCGCCGCTGGTTCTGGTGCGTCGAAAGGCCTCTTACTGACAGGTTGGCCCGACCAAGCTGTCACAGCCAAGTATCACCGTCTCACACTGTCAGACAGTGATTACAAAGACTGCGACTGATGTCCTCCTGTCTC
This sequence comes from Hirundichthys speculiger, assembly GCA_018398805.1. Lineage (NCBI taxonomy): Eukaryota > Metazoa > Chordata > Actinopteri > Beloniformes > Exocoetidae > Hirundichthys > Hirundichthys speculiger. The sequence continues at coordinate 2,328,101 of JAGFBZ010000855.1, read as the reverse complement.
TCCACCACTCTTCTGCAATAACAGGTGTAGTTTATAGTTCGTGAACATTTCTACTAAGTGTCTCACTTTTCAAACACAGACTGCCATCTTTCAAAGACCGCCTTTGAGTTGTGTGTCAGAAATGACAAACCAAATAAGTCAACAGGAGATTGAAGGGGTTATTTTTATTACTGATTCACTGATTGATGCTGTGTGACAGCGATAGGCAAGGTTAAAAATGAACCGTGATTTTGCATTTGCTTGCCTGTTTGTCATCGTGAGTATTTCAACCAAAAGCATAATTTGATGGTTTACTTCCCCTAAATTTCAAAACTGAATGAATCCATAAATCACTGCTTTTAACTTATTTTGAACCTCAACCTAGTAATGAAAAAGGTGAAAAATTCTCATATTAAGAGCTTTTAAGACATTGATTTAAGCAATGTAAAGAGCACGCAGTTATACAAGGACTTCAGTCAGTTGCACAAGTCCATTCATATTCAACACCGAGCCGAGCCGACTGTGTGACGAGCAGAAATGGTCCTATGAAGTGTGTATGGGTGATTGATCTGTTTACCCCGCTGAATCACTGAGGTAGAGCGCTGCAGTACAGTCCGACAGTCCGATGGGGGGGGGGCAGAACAGTCAGCCAGACAAAACTCCCACTCACCTCTTTGCCTCCCGCGTAGCTGATCTCTCAGTGAGTCGCTCATGACTGTCGCCACCCTGACAAACCAAGTCAAGCCTGATGCTACCATCACTGCTGCCGGTAAAGATCCTTGTTCTTGTTCTGGAAGAAGCAGAGCAAGAGAGAGAGAGAGAAGGGCGGATGGTGTGGTTTGGGCGCAACAGGGGGACATTGTCGGCCTGTCATGGGCAGGTTGGTGACGTGCCAGAGCAGGCAGCCAGGCACGGCTCTGCTGGCACGTTCGGGATTTGCAGCTATCAGCAGGAGAGATCTGCACTGCAGTGACTGCAGGGGGAGGGAGGAGAGCAGAAGCAGGAGTGAGGCTGGTCAGGAATCAGGGAAGCAAGGACTGAGGGGGGTGGGAGAAAAAGCTGGAAAACTGGCAAGATGAATGTCATCATCCTGTAGAGTGCCCCACAGGGAGTGTACCCGATGAGCAGCTTATCAGGTGCTCAGTGTGTTAAAATGCTGCACGTAAACAAATGAACATATACAGTCTGATCTACTGTGGCTTTAGAGGAAGTCTTGTTGATCTACAGAAATAGATGTTCACCCAAAAGAGGAGGATATTTTCTCTTTAATGTTAATAGAAGACAAAATTTTTCTTCAGGAAAAAATCCAGCACGGATAAAATATTATAATCTCTGTCAGAAAGTGTTTAAAGAACCATAGGAAAGTCTTCTATTAACACATACTCCACCCTTCAGTGAACGTGAATGCCTTCAAATGAGTGTTACATTTGTGGAAGCAACAAGGAGAACCCACATACAGCTGTCAGAGCAGATCAGTGTGGGTCCTACAAGCAAGCCAAACACTCTCATCCTGTCTCCAGTGAGTTCACAGATTCCTTTTAGGACTCATTTAAGTACATTTGGACGTAAAAAAGGTTGTATGAACTGAGGTATTTTTTTGTCAAATTAAACATTCAGTTCCGCTTTTGCATGCGGAAAGCCTAAATTTTGCACGAGATAATACAGGCTACAGATCCCTGTGTTAACTTCACAATATACATTTGAATGTGAACTGATGAGGTTAACTCATCAGTTAACTATTCAGCAGTTTAAAAAAAGTAATTTTAAGCGCTTCATTTACAATAGTAATGGCTTTGACAGACATCCATTTTCCAATTTGCCCTGGCCACCTCACACTGATGAGCTCATCTTTGCTCTGTGCTGCTCATCTGTAGCAGAGTTAATATAGCACCATTAGTTCCAGGTAAGTGGAAAAATAAACATATTACCTGTAGTGTTGCAGAAAATTTTCAGAAAGTTTCCAGACATGGATTCTAAACCAGTCAGGCATGTTAACCCTGCAAAGATGTAGCTAGTTTAGCAACTGGAATATTGTGGAGTGGTTAAAACTTCACAGTAATTCACAGTTGAGCCTACCTGAGTACCGCTGAACATGACGAGTAAAGTGGCAACACTCACACTCATCCGGGGCTTTGCAGATATGAGTCTTTCTGGTCTTCTCTGCATCAGTGGCTCCGGTTATTCTAGAAAAAGCAAACAGGATCACCACTCGCACAGCCGTCGATGCTGATCTTATTCCTGCTGGAATGATGGAAACATAGTCTGGACTTTCTTGTGAGGTTCAGCACGGCAACATTCTTCCCCATTTTGTACTTTCTCTTAATGCAGAATCAGTGCCTTTTATCCTCTCTGCGCACAGATCTTTCGTCCACTTTACCCACATCATGTCATCCATGAAGGGATAGATGTGGAGCATCTTTGCTTGGGATTTATGATATTTAAACTCTGCACATCACAGTAGTACACCATAGCTGTTTTGAAGGCAATAAATGATGTAAAATGAAGGATCTTTATCACTGGCTTGTAGCTGTTTCTTTCTCCACTGGAAGTGGTCACGTCCACGAAAAGCCCCAAATGCAATGAGTTACTGCCACCTAGCGAATAAATCTAGCACCATTTCACAGTACTCGGGTAATACTAAACAAATTAAGAGACATGGGATAGATGAACACTCCTCAGTCTAAATCAAACTATAGTCTAAGTTCTTATATGTTGGCAAAAATCTGAGTAGCAACAAGAAATTAGCATTACAGTCATAAGCTAACTAGCACCATGGTAACCGGCCACTTAAACTGTCAATGAAATCAAGCAGGTTATATAATTTCCCAACAGGGATTAATACATTATTCCATGAATTAGTTAACTTCAGAGATAAATAAAGTGTTATTGAGTTGAATTGATTTCAGGTATTATGACAGCATTATTGAATTGAACTCTTTGCTAGCTTACCTTTACCACATTTGATTTTCAACTGTATAGGCACATATTGTATTTGAAAGTTAAACTTTAATACCATAAGTCAAGTATATTTACCCCAGTACTTACTGTTGTACTTATTGTGTTCAGGATTCAAGAAAATATCTGCACATGTGATGAAGGAAGATAGAAATTAAAGTTCCCTGTTGTAGATTAACCAGCAGTTTGGCAAATATCCTGCTTATTCCCATTAATTCCCATTTATTAGTTCCTATATATCACCTTTAATTCACACACACACACAAAGTACACTATAAAAGTTTTTGAAATGATGTAACTCAGTTTAGCCCTTTTTCATCAGCCTGCGTTCCACTGGTACCAAATTAGCAGGTGGTAATATCTTTAATCACAGCAGCTTTGATCAAGCTTTTATCAACCGTGTTTTATTTCATACAAAAAGGACTATATTACATTTAAGTATTATGTTAACAGGCTCAGTCTAGAGTACAAGCTGTTCGGTGGGACTTTTACTGTCATGGCACCTCTGTAAGGGTGCCAAACTGCTTAGCTGAGCTCCAGCGCCAGCGTGGGGGTTGACTGGCTTGGCCCACGGCTGCATGTGCAAGATTAAGCTGTGGTGCAGTATGGAGAAGTGTTCAGAGCTGTGGGATGTCGGACAGGGGCCCAGGAAAAACGAAAGCTGGACAGTAAAAACAAAGATGACCTTCAGAACAAGAGAAAGAGGCTTTGAACTCAGAATAGAGAAACTTAACCCTCACCCCTATACCCAAGACTTCAATATATATTCATGAATGCCTGCCTCTTTTTGGTTTTTTTTTGGTCCTTGCCGATTCATCATTTCCTCACACTCCCAGACAATGATCAAGAATCTTTCATTGCTGCCCAATTTGCTTCTGTTCTGTCAGAGTTGCTTTGCTTTTTCAGTTGTAGGGGATGTTCAAACAATGAGGATCTTAATTGCATCAATTTTTTTCAATTATCTTTTGTTTTCAGTAGATAAACATGAATGAGAACCTCATGTGCATTCATGGGACAGCCTGGGGAAGCGAGGGTATTAGCATAAGAGGTGATAGTCATCAGGGGAGTTAATCTGTGATATGATGAGACCACCTGGCAAGGTCAGACGCAGCTCTTTCAGGAAGAATGAGCTGCCTCATTGGGCTTGATTGATGCCCCCTTGTGCAGCTCTCATCTAAAATTCTCAGCAGGCCACTTGTACAAGAAAACAGGTGTCTCTTTGCTTACATAGATTAGATTAACCTGGGGACCAGCAGTGTTGCCAGTGCTCGGAATGTTGCAACAATCTCACATGGAACAACAAGAATAGCAAGAGAGACTTCAATATCCCGTTGATGCTGTTTAATGAACATTTTAACTTCAACCTAAGGTGGATTTGTTTCGGTCTCACTGAGGCCTTTTGAAGTGCGTTTTGTTTTAAGACTGCAGCCTACATAGATGAATCTTGAAACACAGTCAGGGGGATCCTTTCTTTTCAACTTTTTTGGAGAGAATCCACAGAAAATACAATGTGGTTAGGAAACAGAGCTTATACAGGCCTGCTGTTAATTGTGTTGTCCTCTCACTGCTGTTACTTATGACACATCAGTGACTGTTAGTCTTTGCTGAGAATATTAATGCATTATCAATACAGGCACTTAACCTGTCTGAATGGAGAATTACTGTATGAATAATGTATCAGGCATTGTTACCTGCAAAGTAAATGTGCATTAAGAGGACAGTCTTTCTTGCGGCCTTTATAAATTTCAACGTGAATATGCAGCCATAACTGAGCTGCTCAGAACGTGCAACAGACTGTGTGTCTGTAAGTGAGTTTAAAGACTGACGGGAATAAAATGACCTTGGTGAAGGAATCGGCTATGAAGCAGCAGAGTGGGTGCGAGTGGGACGAAAGACAGCAGGTCAACTCTTTGTTTCAATTACTCTGTTACTGTAGATGTATGGAGGCAATCAGGTTTTGACAGAAGACACGGTGAGGTTAAGTGTACCCGCGTGTGCCTTTGTGTGACATGCAAACAGAAGTGCTGCTCGGTGGGTGGAGTAGAGGTCGTCCTGGATTGGATATCAGATCTGTCCTCTTTTGTCCTCTGTTTGGCTGCCGCCTAACACACTCGATCACCATATTTTTATCTCAGGGCTCTCATTGATTACCTCCAAGTTCATGTAAATGTTGAAAGCAGCTATTTATATTTTGAAAAAAAAAAAAAAGGCAAAAGACAAGTGACACCAAGTCATTTACTCAAATTGAGGTGTCTCCTGCATAAGTTCCTACCTTAGACCCAAAACACAATATAACTGTTCACCTATAAGGCTAAAATGACTTCCAAGACAGCATTAGAACATCCAGGAAAGACGATAAGTATTGATAATCATATTTCTGTGTTCTGTTGAAATTTTATTGCACTAATGGCCTTGTATTTACATTGAAGAGGGACTGACCATCAAAGGGAGTTGGGAGTTGAAGCTGCTACCACTGAGCTGCGCAGTTGCCCTGAGATGTTCTTAAACAGGAAAGATACAAGATACTTTGTGAGCAGAATTAGATGAGTCTAAATGTGCATGTGCTTATCTGCAGGAGAGGAGCGCAGCAGAGAAAATGTGGTGGGCACCACAGACGCTCAGTCGGCCGGCGTGCCCGGGGCGGACGCCGCCTCCAGCCGGCGGAGGCTCCACTGCTGTGTCAGAGTAACGGCTGTACAGGTGAGGAAGGCCCTGTGGGGAGTCGCCATGGTGATATGTGTGTGCTCCTCCTGGGCAGGCTCCACCCAGCTGGCCAAGCTGACCTTTAAGAAGTTCGATGCCCCGTTCACCCTCACCTGGTTCGCCACCACCTGGAACTGTCTCTTCTTCCCGCTCTACTACATCGGCCACCTGTGCAAGAGTCCAGAGAGACAGACACCAAAGCAGAGATTCAGGTCGGAAGACTCAAAACAACACTACCCAGCAAGCGTTATGTCCAGAGTTGTATTTGTAGCATTTTTTCTGACTTTTTTTTTTTTTTTTTCTGGGGCCTTTGGGTCACCTCTGACCCCATACAACACATGCCGTGAACCAGGTTAGACCCAGATCATGACCTTTGGGCCATCTCTGGCATATGTATAACACTGAACTAAGCCATCAGTGCCAGGAATAGCTGTGATTTCTGGATTCTTGTATGTCGGTTTCCCTTGATCAAGAATTGATCCATTAAAACAGTATCACCAAGCTCAAGCATGGTGGTGGAAATGTAATGCTGTTTTTTTTTAACTTTATGCTTTGCTTTTCCTTGGTTGGTAGGGAGACAGGATTATGAGAAAAGGACAACCATAATATTCTAGAGTTTAACCATCATGCACTCTGTTGTTGGATAAACTCTGTTTAAAGCAGTTCTACCAGATATATGGTTAAAAGTCATCTCATGCCAGAAAACGAAAACCATATGCCAGGTATTTGTGAAAACAAAACTTATAAGGAGACTTATTTGGAAAACAAAAAAGAAAACAACCATAAAGGAAGATGGTGGCGTGAATTTTACCTCACCGTGATCTGCTTATGATTGCCAGACTAAAACACAGAGCATGAGATGAGATTGCTCTGTTCCAGCAAACAGATTAGAAACACACATCCACTATAAAAGTACAATCCTCTGCAGAATAATAACAAGCCAAAATACCAAAACACAATTACGTGAGTAAAATGTTAGAAGTGCTCTAAATGTCAACTGCAGCAAAAGTGCACTCTGTCCATATTTATCGACGAATCAGATTATTACTGTTTCACAATAGAAAACCTCTGTTGGCTCCAGGAAATCGAGGTTGAATCCAGAGGAACCAAACTTATTCTTTGTATCAAAGAGGAAAACAATAAGAATGGCTGGCCAAGCTAAATGTTGAATAATCTCACAAGTTGTGGTAAAATCCAGGGCTGATCCACTCTAAAAGTGTCCCAAGATGGATTCATATTTGTCTTTTTTTTGCCTGGTCCTAATCAGAATAAAACAAGCAGGAGCCACAAGTAAGATGAAACAATTAATACGTGATAATTATCTGTTAACCGTTTTTTTTCACTTAATTATATTTAGATAATGTTTAAATATGGGTGTTGCAGGTTCTGCTCTCTTTCTTTATTAGGAGACAGTCAAACCTGTTATCCAGTTATGAGCCAGCTTCTTTGAATTCTCATCATGTAGTCCAGCTGACGAGCTAATCTGTGATTTCTGCTCCCCGCTGTGCTGCGAAGACTCAAAGAGCCTGGTGGGGTAAAGGGCGAAACAGGTGGAATTAGCCCTGTATTTTGGATTCAGCTCTGTGATCTAAATCTTCTCTTCTACGAGAGCTCACGCAAGCATCTGGGGCCCTCGACCCCTGGACCGGAGCTGATCTGGTCTCATTATCAAACGTTCAGCATTCAGGGCGTTCTTCACGTTGTACCCTCTGGTGATTTTTAGACAATGCTCTGAAAAACAGCCCAAGAGATGACATTTGTGATATGTACCCCGTCTTTTTTTCATGAAATTGTGCCCAAACAAAAGAAACAAAGACCTGATTGAGGTAATAGCTGGTTTCTCTGCTCACTGACATGTTCTTTTTTCACTTTCTCCAGTCCAGTGACTCTTTACTTCATGTGCAGATAGTTTACGGTCTGCTCCAATAATACCTTCCCCCACGTACTGACAGAGTGGGTCAGAAGGGCAAATTTGCTAAAGAGGGTGGTGATTTCTGTGCAGTGCAGTCACTCGGAACAGTGACTAAGACAATCTACCATGACCCGTCAGAATTAGTGGGGGTTCACAACCAGATGTGTCTTCAATAATCAAGAGTATTTAAAGCTCAGGCACAGTTCATCTTGTGTAAACTGGATAGGCGGTAGGGGTGACAGTGACTTTGCCTATACTGTGTGTGATGTTTTTGAATATAATTAAGCTTGGCTCTTCGCTCTGATCAGTGACTAGTAATCTGTAAACTTCACGGAATAAACTCTTCCATTGGTATAAGTGGTATCAAGCTTAAATCTTCAGTTTAATTTCTGTCAAACATTTCTTTGTTTGGATAGTTCAAGAGTGCAGACAGCAAATGAGATTCTATTCATTTTTATTTGCATAGCGTCTATTATAAGTCGAGTTGTCTCTGGGTGTTTACAGAGACCCAGAGCTTAAGATGAGGCGAATGAGATACAGCCGTCACCAAAATCATAAAACTAACAGCCAGCTCTCATCAAAGATAAACACAAAACACAAACATAAACCTGCACCGGGCCAGAACCTCTTCATTCTTGACTTCTTAGACCAAAAAATTGGGGAACTACAGTGGAGTAAAATGCTCATTAAAACAGCAGGAGAAAAGCAAAGGGGCGTTTACAAGTTGTGGATCATCTGATGTCATGAGTCTCTTCTCCTCCACTGTGCGCTCGTTTTTATTATCATTTTATCTGTGCTGGATGGTGTCCTTGTAAAACACTTTGTAACAGAGCAATAAGATGCTTGGTAATCTTTATCACAACAGTTATAGTTTAGATTGTCTCTCGTAAATTGAGAATACCATGACAGCTCTGACAAGGTCTTCCTTTTGCTTTTCATATAAACTGACAAGAAAAGAGAAAAAAAAACATCTGCGTTGGCTAAATGCAACAAAAATGATTTGGCTAACTAGGCAGCAACTTACCTTTTATAAAATGTTAGTTAATCACAGTATATTATGTATTTAAATATGTTAATTTCTCTCCTTTAAAAGGCCAGCCCTTTAAATTTAAATTCACCGTGCCCACAACTTCTAGGTTATTCCTTGTCCTTGCACCTCATTAGTAAAACCCCGAAGTAACAACTTCAGATTAGTTTTCACAAACGCAGCAGAAATTCAGAAAGACGTAACGAAATGTTAGTGGTCAGGTTTTGAAGGTGGAGTATCCAGGGCCTGTAACTGTGATAAGCTTTAAAGTGATTATCTCTGAATACGTGGGGTGGCTGTAGGGGGGGTGAGAGCAGTGTGCTTTTAGTGCAGATTCAGCTATCTCGGGTTGAAACCATTTAAGAGAATCCAGCAGGACATTCTGGAAAATGTGCCACCTGCCACTCCTCCGTTATTGCGGCTTCATCTCTTTCGCAGGGCCAGATGCTCTCAGGGTAAACAACTGCTGTAAAAGGTAGCTGCGAGAAAACACGCAATTGTCGTGTTTTTGAACCAGGACCAAGGGTGAGGAGTTGTAGTCATCCTTGTCATCGCAGCAGAGCGGGACACAATATTATTGAACAGAGAACAGAGTATGAGACTGGACACGACCACTATGAGGTATCTGTGAAACATAATTTCACAGTTTGGTTCCATCTTACGTAACACCAGCTGCACTGCAGTGACTCAGGCCAGTGAGTTTTGATCCGTCAGCTTTTACTCAAGCACATTTTCATTCAAAAGAATTTGCTAATGTTACAGTATTTTATCTTTCACGGGCCCAACCCATATCCCCAGCTCCACGGCTCATCCCACAAATGCATGTTCTTTACAAATCTGCCACCATTTAAACTGAAATAAACAGGCTCTCCAACTGTGTAAGATTTGTTGCTACGAAGCTTTGTGACAGCAAATAAATAATCTACCAAAAACTTACTTTTATATATATATACACACACACAGATATATAAAGGAGGAAAGAAGATGAAAGACGACTGGCGGAGACACCTAATGTTATTTTGCTTTTGCAACCACTCTTCCTTTGATTTCATGCAACACCAGAAATACTCTCAGATCTTACCCATGTTCTGTGTTATGTGTCTGACGTTGTCTAAAATGAAGAGCACTCCTACACTCCTGCGCTCCTACTCCTAGCTTTATGCATGGGGACAGCAGGTTATTTATCTTTTAATGCATTCTCAAACATCTCATTTTGTTGATAAGTGTTTTGTAATTTCTCTGGTAAGGTAGACTTTATTATCCCACATCAGCACCGATGTCGGACTGAAATCATTTATCTGTAACTACTGAAACAGAAATCATTCCAACATTCTTCACAGATCAGTGTTTCTGCTATCACCTGTTGAGATTAAGCTGCTCTTATTCACAATTCCTAATTAATGTCTCAATTATCTCACATTTTCACTGCTCCAACAGGGAGTGCTGTAGGTTTTTCGGGGATGACGGGCTGACGCCCAAGGTGTTTTTCACCAAGGTAGCGCCCTTCGGCCTGCTGTGGATCCTCACCAACTACCTGTACCTGCAGGCCCTCAGGAAGATCAACACGACAGACGTGTCAGCATTGTTCTGTTGTAACAAGGCCTTCGTCTTCCTGCTGTCTTGGATTGTACTCAGAGACCGTTTTATGGGGGTTAGGGTGAGTATCCACGTGTGTGTGTGTGTGTGTGTGTGTGTGTGTATCATCCAAAAGAAAACATTGTTGTATCTTTGGATGAGAGTCCACCTCAAGTTTAAAGTGCCATGAGGGGTGGATGATAAAACAATGATTTGCAGGCTACAGTCATATAACATGAATCTGTAATAAACTAAATAAAGAATGTTAGTGTTATATTACAGTTGATGACAGTTTAATATATGATTTGTTTGCAAAACCCAGCTCCTTGTGCTTTCACATCAGTGTTCAAAGATTGTGTATTTTAAGTTTCATGTCTTTTAAATGCTTATGAATTGAAGTGATCACAAACTTTTGAGTACTTGCATGCATGTCTCTTGGATAGTAAAGTTAATGACACATATGTGTTAAGGATCAATGCATGATCAGTAACGGTTAAAAAAAAAAAAAAGAAAAACCTCTCCCATGTTTCTTTATCTGATATGTAACTAGCTCAAACCTACATATTTGAACATGACTTAAGTGTGTTCGGAGATGACATGGGGAAATTCAGAAAAAAATATGTAATTTTGTGCTACAGAAATGTGTTTTTGTTTCCTATTTCCTGCTCTGGAAGTCAGCTCCTGGACCCACTGGGTTTATGTTTATGACCCCACGCTGAAAAGGAAAAGATGTTTCTTTCTTGTGCTGCATTCCAATTTACCCTGGAAGTTGGAACTGGGCAATGAGTTCTCACCTGACCTGACAGTGTTTCACCTTTAAAGTCAGAAAAAACTTTGGCGCTTTGGAATCTTCCCAGACGCTGAACCAGCCGCTGCTGATTCAGCTGTTAGCAATGCTAATTCAGACCAGCACTGTACATGGTATTTAGCAAATACAAACATCATGTGTAAATTAAGTTTGCTGTGTTACTTATCATAAAATACAAATTTTGTGTTTATAACCCCCAACAGCGTGCAAATCACTTGTGATGCTCTGACAAGATTTAGATTTGAGTATGGAGTTAAACACACAGCAGTATTGAACAGATTATCAATATGACACTAGAATTACTCTCCATTGATTGAGTGTCATCCAGTTGTGCCTTATTGGTGCGTCTCTGTGTGTTCCCTTGCATGATTTATCTTGACAAGGAGAGAAAAGGAGAAGATTCAGTGTTGTAGATGACATGACCTACTCTCTGCCCACCGCGTGCTTCAGGAGCTTTCACGATCTACAGCCGTCCTGCACTCTGCAGAATGGCTTTCCCCTTTTTTCTTTAACGGAGAGACAAACGCCCCGTCTCTCCCTCGTGCATGCCCATTCCCCACCCCCATTATGTGTGATAAAAGCCTCAGTGAGCAACAGCTACTGTAAAAATGCTGCTTCCCTGCCACTTGTGCACACTCTCCCTCGCTCTGTCTGATGCTTGCTTGTGGGATTTGCAGTATCTGAAAGTCTGCAGCGGTGAAGGGGATCTTGGAACAGTTGCTCATGAAAGTGATGGAGGAAAAAGCTAAAGCGTCCTTGCCAGACAAGTATGAGGGTTGTTTTCGTAATATTCTGTGCATAAAAGCATGATTCAGTTTTACTGGAGAGCTACATGTGTGGCAGGGTATTAATCACATAATTGTAATTATCACATAATCTATTTCATGTGCAGGTGCGTCTTAAACAACTGCACAAGATTAAGTGAAGCTATGGATTTTTTTTTCAGCCTCCGACACTCAAAATGTGCTGAAACACCTCGCGTTATCGCTGACCCCTGCATGCGATCCAGCGTTCACTTAGATGAATGGGGTAGTTGTGACTGACAGGCAGCCTGCAGTGCAGAAAGAGCCATTTTGCCAGAAGTGCTGTAGGGCTTTGGTCAAGCAAAAACACACAGCTCATTTATCTTCCTGACACCTCCTTAACGCAGAGCTAATCCACTCAGCTGGACTGTGTCACGTGCCCGTTGTTGATCCTCGGCCAAACATCTCTGCATGTACAGTTCCAGTACGAGCACAAGCACGGGCAAACACAAACGGGTGTCTCATTTGTGCACCCACGGTGACTGGTGTCATCTTGAAGCCGTGGTAATGACAGAGGCAGGGAGTGGGAGTGATGAGTGGGGCAGGGGGGTTCTGGATCGAAGTGTCGTGTGGGGTATTTGGTTTGTAAACATGTAGGCAGCGTAACCAAAATCAATGTCAGACAATCAAGCCAGCACTGTAGCCAACACAGCTCACACTGTGTGAACCTGAGAGCAGAATTTTTGTGAAGCACACCTGTTTGGGCAGGAGAAAATCTCACCGCCATATGAGCAGCCTGAAAACAATCAAGCTAAACCCACACATTTATTATGGCTTCACAAACGTATCCCTGTGTGGCTCCTGCTGTCTGTCCTGAATAACAAAGTGGAGGGAGTGTGCGCCTGCTGTGTCCCCACACGGTAGAGACGGACTGAGCATCTCAATCACCAGTCTGTGAGCAGCATGTCGTCCATAACTGATGTTATGTCTCTCCACAGATAGTAGCTGCTATCTTAGCCATAGCAGGCATCGTCATGATGACCTATGCTGATGGGTTCCACAGTCACTCAGTCATTGGCATTACTCTGGTTGTGGCCTCAGCTTCAATGTCAGCTCTCTACAAGGTATTTGTTTACATCGAATTAACATTATTCACAAAGCTCACCACCTTGTAAGGCTATATTTTATCTGCACTGGAGGCGACCTATTAAAAACAATTAAATATACATTAATGTATGAATATTCTTATGTAAGAAATATTACACCAGCTCCCTTCTTGTTATGCAACCCATCAACAGAAGGTAGAAGTAGATTGTGTTTGATATGTTTGAATCTTGGTTGCTAGCCTCAGGCCTGTGATATCCTGATCCAGAGGGTAGATAGACAGTTTTTGACCTGCTCTTCCATAAACAGACAGCTTCAGTCCCAACAGAGAGAAACTTGGCAGGCGAACCCTCTGTATTACCGCCCAGCTTCTCAACGGGGTGGTCTTCGCGCATTCATTTGTTCCTCTTTATCTTCAGGTGCTCTTCAAGATGGTCCTGGGCAGTGCCAAATTTGGAGAGGCTGCACTTTTTCTGAGCCTTGTTGGAAGCGCCAACTTTGTTTTTATCAGCTTTGTGCCAGTCATCCTGTATTTTACGCACGTGGAGTACATCAGCTCACCTGCGGACGTCCCCTGGGCTTACATCTGTGGAGTTGCAGGCCTGCTTTTCGGTATATGAAGCTGACATATCTGTCACTTTTGTTATAATGATGTAATTCACAAATGGTTTGTCATTCTCATGGTGTCGTGTGCTGTTGCTCCGATTGTCTTTCTTTCCACAGCTTTTAACATCCTGGTGAACTTTGGGATTGCGATAACCTACCCAACATTAATTTCCCTTGGCATTGTCCTAAGTGTCCCAGTAAATGCTAGTAAGTCTTTGAACTTTTCTTCCAGTCCTGACCTTAAAGTCACCATTTTGGTCACAATTCACTAATTAGTGGATTTGGAATTATCCAAATTTGTCATCAAGTATTTGATGAGGAATATTTCAATTTCATAGACTTTGTCTCTGGTTGTGCAGATTTTCAACAATTTCATTTATCACTTTCTTTATCAGAAACTGTAGCATAATTAAATACTGAATTACAATCTAAACAGTTTATGATCTTCTCAGGAACCCTCCAAGTTGACTAACCAGACCATTAATCACCGACATCCGAAACAAGCGCTGCCCAATCTGTGTGAAAAAATACCAGAAGTCTCTTGGGACCCACAGTTACTAACTATTTCAGTTTTATAAGGAATTTGAGGAATTCAAGGCAGGGAGTTCCAATAACAAGGTTATTGGAACTCAAAACTCAGGAAAAACAACCTCTTTAAATTTGATGTATGTTTGCTCTGAGAAACACCAAAATATTGAGTACACCAAACCATCAGGAATCCTCTCCTGGTAATAAAATAGAATAAATTGGAGTGAACTTGCATTGGCTGTACATAAAATAATAGTTATAGCTTAAAGAAAATGGAACAATTTGCTATTTGTCATTAACTAAAAGGCATAATTAGTTTTTTTTTTTTTTTTTTTTTTTTTTAATGGGTTTGTGTGAAGTATTTATGAGTAGTTAACGTCTTCCCTGTAGTAGATGTCAGCTCTCTGATTGTGGAGAATCAGGAAGAAATTATGATTTGGAGCGATGCTAACAGCAGCTCATAATGAGGGTCATATATTCACACGTCTAATACAAGTCAAATCTCTTAAATTTCATGACAGTTCAAGCTAAAGCTGTGTTTGATATATTTACATGGTGCCACTTTGGCAGCAGACAGGATATCATGGTGATGTGAAGCAACATGGAGGCTTGTCAGGTGACAAAATAGTCAGGTAAATAATTTTTTAGCGCAAAAGTGACATAGTGTAAATATATCTAATAGCAAGAACAATTGTTGAACAGCTTTAACATTTATGAGATTTGAGCTGTTTTAAATGGTGAAAAGTTGCTCCTCTCAGCCTGACACCCCATCAGAATCCAAGATAAGATTGTTAAAATTCATGACAACTGTGTGTGTCGGAGTGGTATCATCACTTAGCACTATCTTCACTTCCGAACTGTGGAAAAAAGAGTTAACAGAGAATAGTTGTTTTTATTTTAAAGACATTATGGCTATGAGTAGTTTTGGGTTGGCCTGAAAGGGTTTGGAGGCAGAAGAAAGCAGCTCGAACCAGCTGTCCTCACTCTGGTTTGAAGATGCTGGCCATGGCTAAGAGGACACCAGCTGGACTGTTTCTTCTGCCTGTGGAAGATGGGTCCTCCAGTCAAGTAACTTTCAGATCATTTCAGGACCCTTCCGAGTTGACTAACCAGACCCCTAATTAGCAACATCTGAAAAGCATGCTGCCAGATCTGTAAGGAAAAAATCGCAGAAATCTGCTAAGACATCCCAACCTCCCAACTCGGATATTATGCCCGTAGGGTCACCTGATCTGCAGGAAACTCCAGGTGTAACCCCCGTGAGTACCTGGCCCCTTGATTGCTGGTCCCTGCTGAGCTCCACATTACAGCCGTGGCAGCACTGTGTCAGATGTCATTTTGGTAGCGACATTTGAAAGGAGGATGTTTGGATGGATTTGATCAGAATGAATGTAAAGTAATATTAATAAGCATCATAGTTTAGTATGAGCTCAGTCAGCCAAGCTAAAGTAACATACTGAGTTTGACGTCAGGTGGGTGTGTATTTAGAGATGCTTTGTTGTGTTTTAGTGAACATTTTTTATGCATATACTTGTATATCAGTATTGTTTATGTTTTGTAACAGTTGCTTCCCTTAGCTGTTGCCCATCTTGGCCAGAGATCTCTTGAAAAAGAGATTTTAGACCTCAGGAGGTTTTTTCTCCCTGGTTAAATGAAGGTTGATACTGTAATAATAGTGTTTTAGCTGGCTTCCCAGCCCTGCTCGTTCCACCCATTTATAACATAGCGCTGTGCAGTGTGAGGGGGAAAAAGGCTTCAAACGGACTCTTCAGAACACCTGTGGGTGATGCCACAGGGCGTTCGCCCAGCTCTTCTTATCCAGTACAAATCCCTCCCTGCAAAGTAATAGTCCTCTGACCAGCTGTGGCTGACATCCACCGCAGGATAAGACAAAAACTAATCACAAATACGTAGCACAGCCTCACCTGAACATGTCCTAAATATCCTCTAATATCACACTATTTGAAATAGGTGTCGTGACAGCTTTGTTATTCCAGGAAAACTGCTTTGACCTCTCGTAGAATTCATTGTAATGTTTGAAACATGTAATCCCTCATCTTGCAGCTCATTGACAGCACTACCAGACACAGACGTTTTCTGCTTTGGGCCACTTAACTTAACATCAATGTTAGCTTTTCAATCTCTGCTAATAATAAATAGCCAGACTCTGTGTTTCATAACATAAAATTTTCACAGTTTTGTGCTGCTTGACTCATCATCACAACTCACTCACAGTAAAGTCAAGAGGAACTTTTTTTGTTGTTGTTCATTTTTGGAAAACAATATGCTCCTTTTACAATTCACGTGACCCTTACAGGAAAATACACCTGTAACTTCATGTTATATTACATTAAAAGGCACCACCCAGTGTTATAACCAGGTACTACAGTAAACCCACATTATATTTTCTGAGGGTTACACTGCATCATTGCTATGTGTAATTTTGCTCTAATTTATAATGTGTTGTTTTATTTCAGACAAAAACTTTTTAATTTAACATAATTGACAAACCTTTGTGTGGACTAATAATTTAAATTGATTTCTAACTTGACATGCTCATATAATTGCATTGTTGAATTTTACAGTGGTGGACTTCTACACATGTGAAATCCATTTCAACACGGTGCGCCTCATTGCTGTGTTCATAATCTGCCTGGGTTTTCTCATGCTGTTGTTGCCGGAGGACTGGGACCAGTGCATCATCCAGCTCAGCACAAAGCTGCGCAAACGTGAGGATCCGGCAGAGAGCAACGGAGAGGCTGGTGCCACCACAGGGCTCAACTGGAGAAGCAGAGGCAGGACCTCCATGTCAACATTTGCACATTGACTTCATGAAATGTGAACCTACAAATACATGCCGATATGGGGAGAGAGGCACATAGTCAAATTCGGTCTGTGTGGTTTCCTAGGTTTTTAATTTTGAGCATCTCCCTGAGTGAAAAACTAATTTTGACTGCTCTTGATTGGTAATTCAACCAAGATGGGAAATTGTGGGAGGCTCAGATTGAGTAGATTTTGTTTGGGGTCTTTTCCACTCTGAACTTGTACAAGTTGGTGCATGGACTTAAATCAGTTGTAATCTTTTTTACCCAAAAAGTGATCAGGTATAACTGATTGAGTCGTGTGTTAATTTTCCTGTACCTGTTAACCGTCCCATTGATCCTGGAAGACTTTCCATGTTGAAGAGAAAATAAGAGGTGGCCTAACAACTTCTACACCAGCTGGCTTTAACTAACGTGTACACATTTACACACCTATAAGATCCAAAGAACAATGTCTGAAAGCTGAATGGCTCAGAAAAAAATAGGACGGCCCTCAGATGCATCCTTCGGGTTTAAGCTTAACCATAAATATCTGCCTTTCGTGCACTGTACATAGCTACAATTTACACCTTGGATGTCTTGGAGCTGTGAACCTGATGGGCCTATCTGGTGTGAAGGGACCTGTCTGGACATCTGAGGATCAATCTGAGCTCAAAATGCTTTTACAACGCCTCTCTCTGCTCATCCTGAGAGAAGTCGGGTTGTTTTTAACTACAGTGTTTGGCCTCCTGTGGCTTGTTCTATCCTTGGGCAAAACTCCCATCTTTCACTGCTCACCCCATGAGTAAAGACCACCCTCATCGCAAGATATCTAGGCCAGTAACCCGTATCGCCACTGCATTTAGTTTAAATGCATGGGATGACTGAGATTTGCTTGTCCATTTTTACACTTTCCCACACTATAACTAATATGTTAAGTATCCCAATATCTGAATGATCTAAAAGGTTATAATAAGACTGAAGAGCTAAATGCAAATTTAAAATACCCCTTCAATAACTTTCCTCAAAAATGACAACTGTCACTGAGCCTTCCTTGAATACCTACCTTATTTAACTTTCTAGGTTCATATGCACACAAACAGGTCTGTGGCAATTTACTGATTGTTTTGTTTCTGGTGAAAGCAACAGATGGTAGAAAACTGTCTCACTGTGGCTTGAAAACAGGCATGTTGACACAGCTCACACTTCTCTGGCCCTTCTCTAAAAAGTCTTATCTGTTTTCACTGATCATATTTCTGAGGCAGGTTAACAAACAAGATAAACCGGAGAGCGACTTATGAAGCGACTGGTATAAACTCTGCCTTGTTGTGAATGTATGAGCATCACTCGACCACACTTGTTCAGTATGTGCTACGTGTTTTATACAGTGCTACCACAGACTGCTGCAGATAGACTCTTTAATACTGTCCTTGCACTCATCTGAATGAGTTCTGTTTTGTTTTGTTTTTTGTCAGAGGGGTGGAAAAGCTGTCAATGCATTGCAGAGCACTTGTTTTTTTTTTTCCACAGAACGAGCATGCACATACTGGGAGAGCAGATAACAGCTGAAAAGTCCACGTCACTGCCTTTTCTTTGTTTTGCAATAGAGTACATTAGCACTGTTTCCCATTGTCATTCTCTATGACAATAAATAATAATATTGTATTCCTCTGGAATTATTGCAAGACATAAATGTAAACCTTTGTAAGGAATGATGATTTTTACACTAAGATGCAACATATGATTATCACATTTGAGGAAGAAATATTTAGAGGGCAAATGAATGATGGGTTTGTGAGATCTGTGGGGTGTCTTCAAGTGTGATCACATGTACGATATAAAAATAATTCTTTTCAATATGTTTCCTTGTCAGCTTCTGTTCTTCCTCAACAAGATTCTGTGGGTTTTGTTCCTCTTTCTACACAAAGATTTTTACCCTTTAACTGATCAGCAACGGTGCCAGTCCAACCCAGTTACAGTGACGCCAATATTTTTTGGAAATTTTAATCATTTAAATATACTTATTTGAGAGTTTACACAGCCTCAAATCTCTGAAACCGGAATTTGTCTGTGATGTTTGACATGACTGAATTACACCTAAAATGGATGACTCATAACTGGTTAATCACTGAGGTGATTTCCTCAGCAGAAAATGCTGAAAAATGACCCATGTTACATGTATTATTTGGTGATCTCTGACAGTAGGGCTAACATATTTGGATTGTGCATTAACACCACAAGCAGAATAGAAATGCAAACTGCTATTTTATGACATTTATTGAGCCAAACACATTAGTTGTGAAAAAATTGACAAATGAATTGATCAGGAAAATGGGTCCATATCTGAAGATGCAATGGTGGCAATTTACCTGCTGCCCCTGCAGAAATCTCTAACAAATATCATGTTCCACTTTCACAGTAATCTGGCCAAAGAAAAAAGTGGCCTGCCGTTCCTTAGTCAGAGCAGAAAAAGGCAGTCTGCTTCCTTCTTCCTTCCACTGTGCAGATATACGTGGGAACCACATAGCTGAAAGAGCTCCAGCCTAGCAGCGGAGGGCTACTGGTGACCAGGGCCTGCAGCCAGATCCACAGGACCACAGCACAAGTCCTCCAGAGGGTGCAGCGGGAACTGTAACGCAAGCAGTCCATGATGGAGTGGAAGCGGTCCAGGGCGATGGCAGCGAGGGTCAGCACCGAAGCTGTGCAGTACACAGAGGAGGTGTACCCAACATATAAACAGAGATCCTGGCACACAGGAGAGAGACAGACCCTCGTCACATCAACATTCAATCAATATTCAGTGGATTAAAAATAGGTCAAATATGACAATCTATGGGACAGAGGTCACCTACATGACATTGCACCCATGCACTGTCCATGATGGACAGAGCAACAAAGGGCATGACCCCGATGCCCACCAAGAGGTCACTGATGGCCAGGTTCATGATCAGCACTGATGTTACTGAATGGAGGGTCTTGGTTGCAGCCACAATAACAATGACAAGAATATTACCTAACACACAGAGACACAAACACACAATGACAGAAATTACACCCAAATGGATTCTTGACCTACAACCATCTCTTTTGGGCTGTTGGCCACAATGTAAAAAAAACTTTGGCATTTCAAAAGTTTCAACCCTAGAGAGTTATTGGGTGTTATTATAATACTTTAAAAAGCCTTTCTGTTTTTTTTTCTGGGAGTTTCTACCCCATGTGTTTTTTTGTTTTTTTTTACCCTTTAGAGGGTGAAACTGGATTAATAATAATAATAATAGTAATATTTTGGTCAATCCTAGTCCTTATTATCCCTTTAACAGCGTGCAGCAAGGAGGTAGACAAAAAAAAAACATTTGATTGTAGACACTGAACACATTAAATGTGGACAGTTATTAATGGTTACAAGGTATAAAAACTGTCTCCAAAATAAATAGTTTTTGAAATTGTGCAGTCTCTTCCTTCTCTTCATGGGGACGCGGCTGTTAACGGCCTGCGTTAATCTCTGAGATGTGCGTCTTCGACTGAAAGCTTTAACTTTGGCACATTTAAAAGGACAGACTGGTATAAATGCTTAGAAATTCAACTTGCTACAGCCAGCGCAGGTGATTTCAAGTATCCAGCATCAACATGTCGGCCTGTAGTTTACCTGTCACGGCAGCCAGACACATCAGCACCACCACAGCCTCCAAGAGCAGCTGGATGTGCGCGGACAGAGCGCGCTCTGAGCCCGCTGTCCTGCTGCTGTTGACCGCTCCCAGGCTGGACCCCCCCGGTCCCAGGCTGGACCCCCCCGCTCCGTCCATGTCCCCCTCAAAGCACCGCTGTCATCACATGCTGGATATCCGAGTGTTCAGGGCTCGATGTGAGAAGAGAGGACTGTGATCCCATACAGACACTCCTCCTGCTCTCATTCAGAGCTGATGTATCCAGGTGAACCAGCTGCTTTGTTTATTTACTTATACAGTCATGGAAAAAATTATTAAACCACCATTTTTTTTTCTTCACTTTCTTGTTCATTTTAATACCTGGTACCACTAAACGTCATCATGTGACTAAAACAGACAGAAAAGAAAACACTGAATGCATAAAAGCAGTGTTTTTGGCAGTACAACGCCATAGCTATTGATGTAAAAACTTAAGTTGATTTAGGTTATAATCAAGAAAACCATGGAAAATGGTAAGATATCAGCTCTTAAATAAAACTCTTATGAGCAATCTTTGTGGTTATAGTTATGTTTGTCCAAACAAATGTACCTTTAGTTGTACCAGGTATTAAAATGAACAAGAAATTGAAGAAAACAAGGGTGGTCTAATAATTTTTTACATGACTGTATATCCATTTATTGAGGAGAGGAAAGAGGATGGACTAACAGCCACTGATCAACTTCTTAAATGTTCCCTTCATATCATCTTCTGTTTCGTTAACAGAAACGAAAGCAGGACAACATGAAAAATTATTTTATTCAAATGTATTAAAAATGCAACACCGCAAATTGCAATTAGACACAGAGCAGCCTACTGGATGTCACGCCAAAGGCGATACCAGTATTTTAATATGAATTACAGTTTGCTGGGGATGAACATTATAATCCAGAAATAACTGCTCACATAAGCAATACATCTGCTCTCTGAAGGGAAGAACGATCATTTCTGCTTCTGTTCTGCCAAGAGACTGCCTTCATTAATATAATATCATGGCAAGTGGAATATTTAGATATAATAACCACAAGTGCTGTCATCTTTATGCATGACTCTCATTAAGACACAGAGCGGTGCTGACAACTGCTGACCACACACAACCCTGAAAGGAGCCAGTCCCATCTTGGCAGAACATGAAAGTCCCGCAGAAGACGTTAACCATGTGGAGAATAAAAAGGGAACATCTGGTGATCTGGCATCTTGCGGGCCAGCGTGGCCTGCTTCTTCTTTAGCTACATTTGGAGCTGGCTTTAGATGAGTCACAGCCGAGATGCTGACGTGTGTATTCCCAAATCAACAGGGCAGCGCTCACATGCACGTTGAGCGATCGGATGACCCCTTGTTGAGGGATTTCCACACACACATCCAACATCTGGAGTAGACTGGCGGGAATGCCTTCCCGTTCATTTCTGTGGATGAGAAAGACAATGTTTCAGAATGTGAAAAAGTAGATTAATTTAGTTATTACTTGTCTTAACTTTGACAATTAGACTATAGCCCTTTGAATGATGCATAGCCATTATTTCACCAGACCAGTGCAGTTAAAGCTTTTAATGCAGATGACTCGTCAAGTCTGAGAGCAATACCAACTGTAATCAGCCGAATATGTACATTACACAATATGAGTCACTCAGAGTAAACATAAAGTGGTAATGAGCATTTGCATTTAATCTCAGCAGCAAGCCTTATTTTAGAAAGTGGATTTGAATGAGTTACATTTATCCTGAATGCAAGTAGGTGAGATAATAGTCACTTGATGAGAACTTAGAGTAGTGCCATGCTGAGCTGAGGGGAGCACAGCTGTGAGAGCGTTAAAAGACTGAGCTCAACTCACACCCCCGCTTGCATGTCTGTGGCCGAACAGAGCAGAGCGAACCCAGACACCTACACAGCGCTGATCGATACCAATCCCTGCCTCTCAGCCACATGAACTCCACTTTGACAGAGCATGTTTAGTGTGGACTGAAATGTGCAACTACTGACGCACAGGCTTTTAATATGTGGGCAGCTACAAATAGCGTGGGGGGGGAGGGGGGTACAAAAACTTTTCACTGAGTTAATGGAGGCTACAGGGCAGCTTTCCAAACAAGGCTAAATGAAGGTTAGTTTGTCTCCTGTTACAGCTCGAGCAGTGTTAGCTTGTGTAATTCATTTCCTTTGCTCTCCTCCCCAGGGAGAGACAATTACAGCCCAGCATGTCCTGACACGTACACAACAGACAGGAGAGGCGAAACCCCCACGGAGAAACACACTAAACAGGTGTGATAACGGGGAAAAAGCCGTGTCAGCTCACACCTTTACCTCCGAGAGAGCATGTGATTTGCATGCATCGCAAATGCTCTGGTGTAAAGATGCTGTCATACCCCAGAAGCAGCAGAGTCTTCTCTGGGAACTGGTAGTCTTGGAGGCTTTGGCTGTTGGCAGTCTGCTCCACTCCAACAATGCAGTAACCTTCACTCTTCTTCACCTGCAAGAAGTCAGGCAGCTCCAAAGGCTTCACCTGAAGAACAGAGAGGGAACGATTTGAGCAATAACAATTCAAGTCTTATAATCAAGGAGAGATAATGCTGTCAGTGTAGATTTAAGACGGTTCCTGGGGTACAGATGTGGAGGGACACCAGCATATAAGCTTGCTGCAGTCTTATTGACTGAGATAAAGCTTTATAAAATATTCCTGACAACTTTATTGTTTGCTTAGGATATTAAACTACAACATACAAATACTTTTACCTTTCAAGGTTGGAGTCACATGTTACTCCAGGCTTTAGACACACAAATTACTTCATATACGTTTTTATATTGTTAGTACTGATCGAATAACGGCAACGTGACTCATTTATATATATATATAGGAGATTTAACTTCTAAAATGTATTTTAATTTACTGTTTCTTGTTTTCTCATAAAAAAGGGTTTTGTGGAAAGCTTTAAGTTTCTCAAAAACTCTAACATTTTTTACAATGCATTTTTTTCCCAAAAGGATTTAGAACTGAATGTGTTGAATAGATGAATTTGGGATTTAGTTTTACTGTCTCATGCCAAATTGTTAGAACTAAATCTCCTTTCTATACTAAATTCATCACTCGGCTGTTATAGATGCTGTTTATTTGTATTATTAATGTAGGATGACATCATCTTAACCGTCATCCTTATGTCTATTTTTCACATGAACCACTGTGCGTGCTGTTATTTTGTGCATATCACCTCAACTAAAGGTAGCCACAGCTCAGATGAGACGCTCAGGGACTGGAAGTGTTTGTCCGTGACGTGCCGGAGGCTATCCAGAACCAGAGCGCTGGCACCAAATATCTCACATGTCCTGCAAAGACCTACAATAAGAAAAATACAAGCAAATAAACAAATGACAACAAAGCAACATCTGTTATATCCATGAACTTTGGACTGTCCTGACATCAAGCATGTTGCAGGAACAAAAAAAAAGATGACACCTTTTATAGCATTTATAAAGAGGAAGAGGATTGTGGTTTACTTTTTTAATGGATTAAAATTATGTTTCAGTTCTGAGTCACCTCTTGTAATAAAGACTCACCATAAATGGTTGTAGCCTTTGTCATTACAGGCACAGAACGGACATTAAAAAACTAATCTGGCTGGTAATGGAGTGGGTGATTTCAAGTGAAACATTTACAGAGAAGCCAAGCGAATTAATCATTTTGCTTGCATCATCCAGTATCAATATTGATTTTGAAAATGGATCTTTTCCTCTATAAACAAATTCGGATTGTTTCTGCCACCTATCACATGAGACAACAGTACAGCCTGTAAAAATTTGTGTCCTTGTAATAAAAGCTGGGCAGTCCCTGTTTCATGTCTGATTAGAGAACAAAAGAGGTTTTAGTGGCGGCTTTGTTTTACCCATTTCCTGAAATCAAGTGTAACTAAGTTACACAAATCAAAGCAGAATTCACTGACAATTGAGTATAACTTATAGGTATGATCTGTGCTGCTCTGCACCTCCCAGATTGGTGGGTTTGTCAATGAGTGAGGCCACGACCAGCAGCGCGCCATGCAGCTTGCCCAGTCGAGCAGCCCTTTGGGCTGGAGCCAGCTGAAGTTCAGGGTCTGGCTCCTGGATCCCCAACCTCCAGGGGATGATCTTCTTCTGCACCTCAGCCCAGCGCTCCTCTTTATCTTGCTCACCTTGGAGATACAGCACCATGTCAAGACAGTAAGGGAAGCCTGTGCTAACGTGTGACATGCAGCGGTTCGGTTGAGTGTGAGAAGTGTTACTGTACTCCTGTCTTGCTGAATCCAGTCTCCAGGCTGGAGTTCGGCCCAAGTCAGGAGAAGGGTTTCTCAAAGGAAACGATGGACTTTCAGAAAACCATGACAGCTTCTCAAACTTCCACACTGGAATCCACTCATCATCAGTTAACTCCAGATAAACTGGGAAAAGTGTAGAAGATAGTCTAAAAAAAGTACAAAACCGAAGGAACGCAGTTATTAAACTGATTTCATTTTACTTTAGTAAACTTAAGCTTTTTCCTTTTTTTTAAGCAGAAACATAGCTCACCTCAATACTGTAATCCCTAATAGGGTGAAAGGCACTGAAGAAGAAGTGCTCCTGAATCCTAATCCAGTTCTTGTTAGCATTTCTAAACAACCGAAAGCAAATACAAATGCAAATAGATACATTCACTGTACTTTAAAGACAAAATTTGTGCCAAATATTGCCTGCCGTTCTGCTCTGACCCAGTGCTCTGCATGGTCTCAGCCTGACCCAGACACGCCTTGACCACCTGAGGACAGTCCACTCAAAGCATCGGCCTCTTCCTCGGCCATGCTTTCTGCAAGGCTCCACACCCTTTTTAGCGCCAATAAGGCATACAGGCGCACGCTGAAATTATGATTGAAACACGTCTGCAGGATGATGTCCAGTGCTTTACGCAGCTGCACTACCTTAAAAACAAGAATACGATAGACTATATACACTTAAGCAATGGCACAAGAGGATAAGCATGTTAAAGAAGAAAAAAAGAATAAAAAAAAACATGCAGGTCTTTACCTTATCTTTAAGATGCGGAAGAATGACATTGAAATGTACCAGGACTGACAGGAAGGTGCAGATGCTTGTCTTGGTCTGTTCATGAATCTGCATTGAAGACAGAAATTGGTTGGCTCAGGCTGGACTCCTGCTCGCTCTAGATGGACAGAGTAGGACCTCACCATGCTGAAGCAATTCCAAAAGCTGTTGATGTGTTGTGGATAGTGGATGAGGATCAGAATCATCATCCACTCAATGAGGTATTTCACTGAGGCCTGGTTACTGCCAAATCCAGCTTCAAACACATGGTTTAATAGAGTGGCAACAAACTCCTGGATGCACAAAAACAAAAAAAGATAAAAAACAAAAAACTGTTCTCTCTCCAGTTACTTCCTGTGTGATTGTCACTGATAGTGTTATTGTCTTACCTCTCTGAGTTTGGGCAGCAACAGCAGCAGTGTTTGCCATGCTCTATTTTTTACCCGATGCTGCAGGGAGTTACTGTAGTAACGTACTTTAGACTTTGATATATCATTATCCTGTTGAGAAAGAGAGGGAGTTGAGTAGGATAAAAATGAAATTATGCTGGTAAATTACTGGAGCAGAGTCTTGCCTTATTTTGCTAAAGGGAAGTTCAACAAGCTCTGCCTCTTTAAAAAAGAAAGTACATCCTTGTTCAGTTCTGAGGTTTTACATTTCAAGTGACCACTAAAAAAATTCTGGCCTTAGTAATTCTTACAATGTGGTAAATCCAACTTGAGATGAACAGCAACACATGACACATTACATTGGTGCCATTATTTAAAAAAAAAAACAAAGCCAAAATGCAGAAACTGTGTGTGAAAAACTAAGTGCACCCTTTTAGAGGATAAGTAGCAGCCAGGGACTGCTCAGTCCAATGACTAACTGATAATCAGCAGGTGTTAGCACCTTTATGAAACCAGATGTTTAGGCAGTTTGCTGGTTTGGAGCGTTCAGGTGTGTCAACGCAACAGTCAGAAGGAAAGACACCCACATTTACCGTTGAGAAGCATCTAAAGTAAAAAATCAAGGTGTTGCAACATCTCGCTTCAATTACAAAATGTAATGTACAGTGTATATCTTTTACATTTTTTTTCTTTAACTCAGTAGCTCTGCATTTTGGTTGATTTTTTTCTCAAATACTGACACGGTATAATGTGTCACGTAGTTTTCAAATGTATTTACTCCATTTTAAAACCTCATAACTTCATATATAATTGTTCATTGTTTCCTGATTTGTCAGACACTTGAACTGAAAAAGGTCGCATTTTATTTTTTAATATTACTGTATTTTTTTTCCTTTTTTTTTTTTTTTTTTTTTACATACATGTACCAAATTCAAATTCAAAGTGTTTATTGTCATATGTGCAGATAAAAACAAGTTCCCTTGCACAACGAAATTCTTACATTGCTGCCCGCGAGGAATGCCAAAACAGACATTTAAAAACTAGTATAAAAATAGTATAACTAGTGCAAAGAAGTAGTACAGAAGTACTTGTTTATAAAAGAGAGATAGTATATACATATGTACAAATAACAGTTTTGTGCAAAAGTAGTGCGGATATGTGCAAATGTGCAGTCTATTGTGTGAGGTAGTCCGTGGGGAAAAAAAAAATAAATAAAAAAAATAAAGAATAAAATTGTAAGTCCTGTCAACTGTTCAGGAGTCTGATGGCAGTTGGGTAGAAATAAAGGAATTACATGTTAATTTAAAACAAGGTCATACTTGTGTCATTTGCCTGTCTGGAGCAAGGTATGCTGCCATTAACAGGAAGGCCTTTCATATGTCAAGAATGTCAAGAAACATTTTGCATTAATGTTTACAAAATGTGCTGTGCACATCTGTCAAACACTGAAAACATCTGGCATGATATTAAACAAAAGAATATGACAGTGAAAGCTCCAATTATTGTGGAGGTGAAATTTTATATTACGGAAAACTGGTGAAAAATCTTTCTAAACTAAAGTAAGTGGTGTTATAACAGATAACAAACACTGTTTGTTAAAAAAAAAAAAAAATCTCTGTTGCAACTTTTATGAAACACGATGTTGACAAGAAATTCAAAGAGATGATAAATACATCAAAAAAATTGCCTGTCTTTGGATTATTTTAATGAGATACAAGTTTTAAATGATTTGTATGTGATTTAAATCTATTCTTTATACACTTTACACAGAATCCAAATTTATTTGAGAAGAGAACTGGAAGGTTTTTAGGCAAACTGACATATATACAGTGAAAGTTGTCACACATTTCATTTTTTAGACAACTTACCTTTTTCAACAATCCCATAACAAGCTGCTCTATGAGTCTTTGGTGCTGCAGATTAGAGGAGTTCAGGCGGCTCAGGAAAGTCAATACACATATGCGGGGCAATTGATCATCTCTGTTATCACTGCAAAACAGGAGCAGCAGTTCAGCTGTGTAAACCTCCACATAGCAAGAGAGACCTCAAGTGGCAATGATTTTAACTCAGCCTTTGTGAATGAGTTGGCACAAATCACACTGAAGAGAATTTTTAATATACCTCGTGACAGCAAGATTAGCAGCACACTTCTCACCAAGGTTCTCCACATATATTTGGACATCTTGCACAAGTCTTTGAAAGAGCAACATAAAATCATAAAACGGTAAAAAAAAGAAAAAAGGCTGAGACATCACGACAGGTCAGGGAAATACTGCTAAGACTTACCTCTGATCTCTCCTGAACACAGGCCCATAGACACAAGCTTCCGTGACAACGGTGATGTGGCTGAAAACACTAGAAAACACGGTGTCCGTGTGCTCTTCACTGTCTGGATGTGCGGGCAGCCACGCCTGACAGCAGTGCTGCAGCAGCACGCCGTACACTCCGCTCTTTGACTGAGACAGCTCCAAAAACTCTGCAGCTATCTAAAAACAAGCATATGTACATGCAGAATGTAGAAAACATATGGTGGAGCTACAAATTACTGCTCTTATTCTTTTTCGAGTCAGTGAGCCCGGCATGAATCACCTCTTTCAGAGTGGCTGTGAGGGTCGGAGCCTCAGTGTCCGTCAGCTGGAGCAGTTTATGCTGGAAGGTCATGGAGATGAAGCCTTTCAGGGCTGGCCAGAAGTCATGGGCGTTAGTGCTCAGCCCCTGAACTAGCTCCCAGCTTAAATTCACAGCCTGCACACAGAGGGCCTCTTCATCATGCACCAGCTGCAATACAGACCACAAAACAGACAATCAGAACAGCTCCCCACTGTCCTTAGAAAATCTTCACATTATAACAGTAAGAAGCATCTTTAAGCTCGTGGTTATTGTGCTGAGGCTCACCTGTGGCAGCACCGACTCCATAAAAGTGAGCACAGGCAGCACCAGGTCACTGGGCAGCAGAGCCAGGGCCTCAACGCTACAAGACAGAGCTGCTCTGAGAGTCTCAGATGCTTTGGAGTCTTCCACAGACTCTGGAAGACCAACAGCCCTAATGAGGAAGTTGAAACAAATCCACTGATCCCGCATAAAGTTTGCAGCAATGAGTCCCCAGTCCTGCAGAAGACCTTGTGCTTCGAGATCACTATCAAAAGGAGAAACAGGCTTATCACTAGTGACCTCATGCTTAATTTTCTTTTCTTCTCAATTTTACAGTGTTTCCACTAACCTTGAACAGTCTGTTAGCTGTGGTTTTATCAATCGTTTATTGATGTTTCCCAGAGAAGCCTGGTGCTGTGAAGAATCCACCGGACTGTAAAAGTAATCACTCAGTGACCTCAGAGCAGAAATAGTTTCTAATTGCATCCCAGTATCGTCCTGCTCCATGAGTCCACACACACTAGCCAGGGATGCCATAGCAACGGCCCTCACCACCTGGTTTGCTACAGAGGGGATCTTACAGTGGAGAGTAAAATAATAAAATCAGAGTCAAACAGCTGACCGGTCAAACTGATGACAGGCGACAAGTATTCAGTCAAGTACCTGTTGGGTTGGTTCTTGCAACACTGTAAGGTTGTACTTGATGAGTTTGGGAAAGCTATTCTGCTGAATTTTATTGCAGTGCTGCAGTGAAGACTTGCACATGACTACCAGCTGCCTCAGGACACAAAGATACAGCTCTGCTCGCTCCACGTCGTACAGCTGTTAAAGACATGCACATGTCAGAATTGACCACAAGAGGCACTTTCTTAATGGGATATTCAAGATGACTTGACCTGCCGTTTACCTCCTGCAGCTCCCCACACAGCCTCCTCAAGAGAAACTCCTGAACTGGATCGACAAGCTTAAAAAACACCTTCTGCATGGCGACCATCACATTATCCTCTGTGCATCAGAGTGAGAAGAGAGAATTAAATATGTAACAAGGCCAACGTTAAAAAGCCCATATTATGCTAATACATCTGTCTTCGGAAACTTTTGGAACAGGTGTATTTAATTTGAATGTAAGAACTAAATATTGTCTTTAAATTGTAAGAGCATATCATCATTTTACTGTAACTTTTTATTTCAGCTGCTGTCTCTTTAAGATCTCACTTCCTAAAAGCTCGGGCTGCACTGCTTTGTCAGTTCAGTGATTAAAACTGATAACAGTGAGAAACCTTGTAATTATTTCATTAAGATGTGCCAAAACAGCTACTAGCTAGACGCACTGATGTCATTAAAATGAAGGAAGAAAAAAGTCTATAAGTGTCATTTTGGAAGGGCTGATAAGAAAAACTCTTTGGGTTAGACTCTGTAACTGCAGACCTCTAAATATGCCCAAAAATAAAGAAGAAACAGTGAAGGAAAGGGGAAAAGGGCAAACCACCATGCAATCAATTGAAATTAGCAGCAGAGAAATAAGATTTAGAGGACAGTTTTGAGAGCCCTCAGGTGGAAGAAGACTTTTTTTTTTTAAATGATGCCTTAGGTCTGAATGATCCTGAAGAACCAGAAATTAAGGATGACATGAACTCACCCAGCATTTACTGTATTTATAGGAGCAGATTTGTCAGGTATAACAATGAAGCTGCATTTTAATTACAAACCTCTGTCAACTCCTACATGCTGACGACGTGGCATTGCTCCCAGCTGCAACAGACTGACCAGAAGCTGCAGGCTCTTATCACTTTTCCGCAGGGGCAGGTACATATTGGTGCTCACTCTGCTGAGGGTGTCCAGCAGCGGAGACAGCAGGGAATCCAGAGTGGCACTGATTTCTGCCCTCGGCTGACTATTCTCCATGTCCAAGTACAGCAGAATGGCCCTGGCCAGCTTGTCAGCCTCTCTAGAGTCGGATATCCTTTCATTCTGACCTGGGGACAGAAAAACTGAGTCTGATGCGTATCAGAATAATCACAACTGCAGATATGATTATTCCCTTTCCCTTTGATGATCTCAGACTGCCAGACTTACCTGTGCTAGCTGGTACCCTGAGATAGGCCAGTATCTCATCTTGAACATAAGATTTTATGGTTTCCTTCTTTGTCAAAGGACCAGTACAATCTCCATCCACAATCTTGGACTTGAAACTGCTTTCATGTTCCAATAACCAGGTGCACAACTGACACAAACATATACGGTTGCAATTATTCAACTATGCAACTTCTCTAGTGTGGTATTTCATAAAGAGCTCAGACTGTTTCTTCATGCGTGTCAAAAGTGCACCTGATTCCAGAGCTCCGTGCCTCTACACAGCGATTCATCAGCGCGGAAATGCATCAGGAAACTAAAAATATCATCAAGGGTTACTTCACCCTGTAAAAAATAGAAGAAAAAAAAAGTAAATACAGATACAAACAGTCCTACAGTTACTTTGGATTCTGACTCTGAAACTGTGAATGTTAATGGTTTTACTTTACACACATTGTTGATATTGTAGCTTTGTGTTATTGAACCAATGCATGAGTTAAAGAATAACTACGGGCCCATTTTGCCAAATAACATTTCTTTTCTTTGTCATCAATATTTCACTGGTTGGAGAATAATGCACTAATGCAGCTTTTGATTAAACAATTTTGTTAACTGTTTAAGCAACCTGTACTGCTTTTAATTTTGTATTTA
Source organism: Hirundichthys speculiger (assembly GCA_018398805.1). NCBI lineage: Eukaryota > Metazoa > Chordata > Actinopteri > Beloniformes > Exocoetidae > Hirundichthys > Hirundichthys speculiger. The sequence continues at coordinate 2,296,634 of JAGFBZ010000855.1, read as the reverse complement.
TACAGCATTTTTGAATTGTCACATTAAGTTACATCATGATCACCGCCAACTAAATATAACTACAAAGCAAACTGATTTTGAATTCTAATGTCCAAGTCAAGTCAATGAGATTCATGTATATAAGACCAGTTCACAAGAAAAGTCCTCTCAGGAAGTAAACAAAGCCAAATTCATGTCCAGTTAAATGCAGGAATTTCTATTCAACGAGGTCCAGTTCAGCAAAACAGTACTCATGAAATATCCGCTCATAAAAAGTTACTTTGCGAAGGGCTACCAATGGATTTGATTAAACCTTTACTTTTATTCAAATCTCTGAACCAGGTACTTGGAAAACTCTGTAGAAAATTAGAAGCTTCACTAAAAAGTTGCTTCTTATCCTCAGTCATATCAATCTGAAAGGCAGCTTGTACATCATTTCCGTCTTACCACCACTGTGAGACAGAGGGCGCTGTTCAACAAGAAACACTGAGCAGCTCCTCTCAACACCACCTGGTGAGTGATCATAGTGCAGCGCAGCACCTCTCTGTAAAACAGTGCACACAACATCAGCCTCCTCATTTAATATAATCCGCTTTGACAGTCTGTGTAGCGGCAAACACAACAAGCTACCTTAACGCAGTGAGCCCGCTGATCCCAAACAGTGGATCTGTGGTAAGTTTGGAAAGAGCCTGACAGATGAAGAGGAGGGGTACTGCACACCAGTGCTTTGAGCCCAGCTGCTGAATCAGCTGAAGCAACACGCCGCCTACAAAGTAAACACAACAGTCAGAAATAAACAGGCAATTTAACTGTGAAATGTGGCTCATGGCTGTACCATCTGTTCTGCCGTACCTCTATCTTCTGATGGCAGGCTAGAGAAAAACGTGGACATGAAGATCTGGAGTTTAACTGCTAACTCAGGACAGTCCCCTATACTCTGTCCAGCTGACCTATAAGTGGACAGAAGCTGGGTCAAGTAAAACCAACGAAACAATAATAACACAATCCCTCTGACGCTGCAATTATTTTGGTAGAATTTAAATCCTCACCTGCAGAAGAGTGAGGATTCAGACAGAACATCCATAAAAGGACCAACGATAAACTTCAGTGCAATGCAAAAGAAGGGAGAGCCTTAACATATCAAGGTAACTCGGGGTCATTTCTGCTATTCTGAATGAATGAACATTGTGTGTACCTGTGAGAAGGCCAACGCAAAGGCCGAGTGCTGCAGGACCTGCAGCTCCAGCAGATGACACACTCCTTCCCTTGTTAAAGATTTATTTTCATTGTGGAACATGCGCTGATACACACACAGCAACCAGGAGGGGTGGAAGAGGCCATGACTTGAACCTGGAATGCAGAGAAAAGACACATTGTTGAGACTTAAAACTTTTGAGTTACTTTTGCTTTTTTGTCTTTCTCAAGCGCATTAATAGTTTTGCCCAGCTGAAGCGTTTACCTTGAGCGTCATTCACTGTTGTTTGGATCAATCGTGTCTATTCTATTCAACACTGGCCGGACGACATGAATCTGGAGAGGGAAAAAAAAAAGGGAAGTCTTATCATAACATCTCTGAGCAGAAAGAGAAATGCTCACGTGGGATTTCCTACCTGGTTTTCCTCCAGAGTCTCCATTACCAGAGCATAATCTTCCCAAAATTCTCTGAGCACTTTGCTCTTGTTGGGGGCCCATTTGAACAAGGTTTCATCTGCAAAAATTCCATAAAAAGCTATAAGAAGCCATTTAAAACCTAAAGCTGATGTAGTGACACTTTATCTGTTTCTCGCCTTCTTCTGAAGTGGTGGGAGGAAAGTCAACCTCCTCTTCTTCACAAAGCGCTGCACATCTTTTTAGCAGGTACAGTGCCCTCTTTCGTGACACGCTGTCTCTGTGAATCAGTCCATCTTGGACAATCCTCCAGAAGTGCAGGGACAGACGGGGGTCGTAGGGGGGGCTGCAGGGGGCTGGAGGCCCGGGAGGCTTCAGCAGCTGCTCTGACAGGGCGGTCAAACACAGCAGCGTCCGCTCTGTGACCACTGGGCTGCGGCTGGAGGAGTGCCAGCTGCACAGATCATCCAGGGTGGACCCGAGGATGCTGTCTAACCTCGCACCGCTGCAGCACTTCAGCAGAGTTGAAATGACCCTGACTGTGATTTTGGAGACCAGAGCATCGGGGAGAGATCTGATCGAGGACAGGGCAGACGACAATGTGGCGTGCGTGAGCTGCTCGTCCACATACAGAAAAGGTATGAGAGACGCCATGCCTTCAATGGCAACTTCCACACTAAGCCGCCCCGGACCGACCAGCTCTTCCTCCTCTGGCCGTAATGAGGGCAGGATGGACAGAACCGCTCTCCTCCACGCAGCGTCGTCGCACAGCGCGACACAGACGCTCAGCAGCCTGCAGGCAGCGGCTGTACTCTCCCTGCAACGGGCATCTCCGCCTGCTTCCGCTGATATTTTATACAACAAAGGCAGACATTTGGTCCAGATGACCGACTCGGTTTTTTCACGAATACAACTTTTTTTCTCTCCCGTAAAAGGAGATGAATCCGAGTCGGACAGAAGTGGTCCGAGTCCCTCTATGAGAGCTGCCAGCGCCTCCACCCGCTCCGTCTCTGGCCACGACTCAGGCGGCCAGGACAGAGATTCAAACAAAAGTTCGTAGTCAGGGGAGCTTTTCAGGACCGCCTTAATCAAAACGGAATGCATTTTAATATATATACATACACACGCTATATAAACAGATACCTGACAGCCGGTTACCACCAGAAACACGTTCTACAATGTAAACTTCCGCAAACGTAATCTCAAATTCTCGCGAGATTCTTTGGAAAGACACCAGTAGAGCGCAGCATTGAAATGCTGTGAAAACTCTTGTGTCGCATTATAAATTAATTTTCTTCGAAATTCAAAACAGTTCTTTATTTGGGACCCCCCCCCCCCCCCACACACACACACACACACATTTTCATCATTTAACACCGTTTTAGCGCATATAACTGGTGTTGCATAAAAGTTTAATAAATGGCAATTCATACAAATTATTGTATACAAAACAGTGGTGTCTGAGGAATGAAATACAAAGACTTTTTGTTCACAGGTTACATAATACAAAAATACTAGATTCATAATACACTTACTGATTACAGAAATAGCGCTCCACTATTAATACTTTTATCTTACAATTACAACTGGGTGAGGATAGTACAGAGTAAGTAAACTTTGGATAAAGGCATTGAAAGCTGTGAAAGATTACATTATTTAATGAATCAGTTTGGTGTTGTGGAAAACTAAATAGAATAAGCATGACATACCATGCTATACAAAATGGTATGTTATTAAACATTATTAAAAAAAAAACAAAACAAAACAAGAGGATACACATTATCCCCATGGCTTTAAGAAATTCTAAATAAAACACTGAAATTTGCTTAGAAAGAAAGTGAGGAAAGTGAGAAACAACGTATGAATGCCCTGTGCAGTACACCAAGGCATGAATAAAAATCTTAAAACATCAACTGACATAAAGCTGAAACTATTCAGAGAATTTGAACACTGAACTTACAAAAGACAAGTGACTTGATCAGATGTTTTTGTTTAGAGAAGTTGATATGAAATAAAATAGTGCAAGTACTATGTACACAATATACAACATTAATAAATAGGTTTTGTTCACTTATTGAAATGTTGCTGAATTACAGTAGGTCTCTGCTATCTAATCCACACATTTTGGAGGAGGCACACCTGGTATTGGTCATTTTCAATAACGCCTCTGCAAGGTGAAGTAAACACACATCTTGTCATACAAAAGCCAGACATTCATGTGCTGGTAACCTCCATGTCAAGTTCCACTGCAAATGGAGGATGAGAACAGGTGTACACATCAGCGTCAGCGTGTTCACAGGATGAATTCCAGGAACTGCTCATCACCCAACATATCCAGGGAAAGGCAATTGGTAGACCTACGACCATAGAAGCAAGGTTTGGACTGACAGTGCAAAACGGGATAATAACTGTAATCATCCAAAGTCTTTGTGTTCGTTGTGCCATCTGGGAGTCCAAAGGTGTAACTGTGGGAAGAATCAGGGGGCAGTGCCATCCCAAGAGGTGCAGAGGGTGTGAACAGACGGACATCATCAAGACTGTGGCTGTGCCGATCCACGCAAACTTGTGTTCTGGACTTCAATATCTGCAAATGGAGGTTTAAGTAAATAACTAATAAATCGAAAAATGAAGCAAAGACAAACATATAGTGGAAGAAAATGTATGCCTGACCTGATTTAACATATCTTTATCTGATGATTTCCCAACATCTTTATCACCGTCTAGGTGACGTCCCTTGTTTTCTGTGAAGCCCACATGATTTTATTAGTCAATTGTAATAAGGACAAGGCCAAACAGTGTTTAGGAGTTACCATTAAAAATAATAATTTTGGTAGATGGATGAGGACAGTTACATTAGTGATACCTGGTGAGAGAGTGTCAGAGAAGAAGGCTGCACAATCCACAGATATTCCCTCAAGAAGATCAGCCAACTGGAACATCTCATTAGGATCATCAACTACAAACTCCTTTGGCTTTTCAGCACTGGATTTTATTTCTGGAAAATAAAAGTTATGATAGTATATGCAGCATATTTCCTAGTTTTGTGATTCAATTATCAGTAGGGATGGACAGTATTTATGATAACAAGCATTTCAAATACATTATTGCATTTTGTGATTTGCATTTGAGTTGGATTATGGAAAAAACCTTAATATTTTGTTTTAAAATACTTCAGTACTTTGTATTTTGTAGTTTAAAAACATCATGTCATCTACAAGATGACTTAACAGAAAAATAATGTATGCAGCCTCTGAATCATTCAGAACTTGCCCAGACAGATCACATGAAAGTTGTTCCTGCGCAGGTGAGTAACTTACAACACTTTTCACCATTTAAGGACAAGTTTTGATGTTTTATAGAAGGCCATTAAATATTTAGCTTGATACTTTCAGCTTCATGGTAGCTGTGTAGTGGATGTAAAAAAGTCTTCTACTAATTGTTTTGACAATATCAGTGCATTGCACCTTGAAATGGTCTAACGTGTGAAAACACACAGAAGAGGAAATGTGCAACGCCACTGGAAGACTGGAAAATGTGTCTCAGCTCACAACACTGTGGTTTGGTGTGAGCCACGAGCCAACAACTGTTTCATTTTAATGTCTCACCTTCCTCTTGCCACTCTTCATCATCCATGACAGGCTTATTGCCAGAGTCAATCCCAGAGGTGCAAGGGCTGTCTTGTCTTGTTGCTGATCCCAAACGCTTGTCTCCATGCTGCTGACCTTCTTCCTCCATGGAGGTCATTTCTGTGCTGCTGCTGTGCTGCCGAGCATCTGCTTCAATGCCAGAGCTGCTGGTGGAGTGTCGGGACAGACCGGGGCTGCTTTCGCTTCCTGGTGGGTCTAAATCCAGGTCATCACTAATGTAGGACTCTCTGTAACACTTCTTCTCTAAAATGAATAAAAAAAAAGACACATTTTAAAAAAGAATAATAATAATAATTCTTTAAACAAGTTCTCATCTGACAACCTGGAAAAGTTGTTACATCAAATGTGGTCAAACAAATTAAAAATTAAGCCAACAGCTGACATCTCTTGAAACACTAAACAGGCCTTCGACAGAGTGATATTGAGAACTTGTTTCACAACTTAAATTTATAAATCACTTTAGGAAGCCCTGGACACTATGATGTAATCCTGTTATTTGTCTTACAAAAGGAAACAATGACATGAACACAAAAGATTTCTATAAGAATTAATCTCTTATGAAATGTTTAAATTTTGTTTAAAAAAAATGTTTTGAAAACATATACAAATTAAAAAACTGTAGCATTCAGATTCAGTGAAACTTCAGATAATTACTTCATTATTAGATTCCAACAAAACTCCAGGTAATGAAAGTGACGAAGGATAATTGCTGGAGGTGTTAAACAGAGGTAGGAACTGTTGTACAAATAAGGAGTCGTCAGATAATTCTGGTTAAAGGCGTGGAAGTCCTGAGTCACTTTAAAGAAACCTTAATTTAAAAAAAAAAAGAAAAAAAGCCACAGGACTCAAAAGTGTTTATTAAGAACTTGGCATAAAAGACTGAATATATTACTAAGAGACTAGTTATGCTGGTTCAACTGGAAACTGCTGGAGGCTGAAAGTCATTTTTAAGAGCTGCTGTAAAATAAGAGACTTTGCTTAAGATACTCATTCAACTTTCAGAGGCTAGTGAGGTGTTTTTCTGAGCACAGCAGCCCCACAGCTAAACTGTAATGATCACTGATACTCACTGAGTCAGCACATTTACTTCCCCCCTCCCTACCTTTGCTCTCCTCCAGCTGGCGTAGATGTTTAAGGGCAGGCTGCAGGCTGAGGTAGAGCTGATGGCTGCTGCTCAGGTGCAACAGGAGGTGTCGAGAGCGAAACGATGACCCAGTATAGTAAACCAGCTTCCTGGCTGATGGTAAGCCATCTGGCTGGATCTCAAATTTCTTACCCTGAATAGAAAAATATACATTTCTTTAGGCCACTAAGTAATTGTAAGAATGGAGAATATGAAATGAGCAAATGAGAAGTGATCGTACCAGGAAGGTTAGACGCCCCACATTTGACCAAGGGAAGTCATAGAGCAGCTGTCGCATGTTGTTCACCTCCTACAATCAGAAAACACACACAATATTTATAATCTGCTTATATGCATTTCAAAATGAGCGATCAATAATCAATTGTCTTTTTGGAGCCATCTGGACTTAGAAGAGGCCAAGGGCTTCTCGAGATATCTCACGGTCTGTTGACTTTTAAATCAGCAAGGCCTGGTGTGCTAATCCCCCCTCAGATGGCCCCTGATGGATAGATCAAACAACTGACAGGCATGGCAGGCAGCTATCTTCTGCCAGACTGCTGTTGATGGCAATCCCACACATTCCTCACATTGCTAGTCAGAGGTTTTACTTGGAGTTCGGATGAAACAATCGAATCTCTGAGCTAACACAGATCTATGTTTGTGTACAGATGTGAAGATGTACATGCGGTGCATTAATAACGCTAACACACACGCACCTGATAAACTTGCATTCCTCGCAGGGTCAGACCAAGCAACGCTGTTCCTCTATCCTCCTTTTTATCCTGGACAAACGAATGATGAGATGTCAGAGAGGCATCTGCATGACTCAGATAAGATAACTGTTTCACAGTTGAGCCTCCCTCTAGAGAAACACTGACCTGATGCTAACAACACATTTAGAGAGATGGCAAATTACCCAATGGGTGAACCAGCCTTCAAAATACCAATCAGTTCATGAAGTAATCTGAACAGGGAGGAAAACACCCTGGAATAGTTGGAGGATTACATAATCACCCTGTAGTCATTTGTCCAACACAGCTCAAATGAGGCCAAACAAAGTATCTTGGCTGAACTTGTTACCCTATTACCAACAGAGGGAAGAACTTTTTCTTGGAATAAGTAGAACAATATCCTCTCATTTTATCCAATTGAATAAAAATGCTAATAATTAGCCTACAATATTCTGTGAGATATTAAAACTCAGTTCAAGTAAGTAGCTTAATTTTGGAACATAATAATAAAGTGACTCATGACCTTTTGTAACCTGTAAAATGTGACAGGTACATCCTCAAGTTGACATGAGTCTCTGATGAAGCAGAGGGCAGCGTCACGTGTAGACATCCCCCACAACTCCTGGTGTACCTTGGGCCCATGGCACAGGAGATAGCTCTCTCCACGTTTAGCTACAATCTACAGATTGAAGAAGAGACGGACATGTGGGAGAAGTTAGCAGAGAGCTCAAAATACAAAAAGACAAAAATGCTCAATATTTTAAACAACTGCATAAGTTAAAAGAAGCTCAACAGTTTTTTATAGTATTTCAAACATTTTTGACACCACATAATTAACACCTACCCAGGGAGGAAAGTAGTCCTTTGGTTCAAAATAAGGGTTGACCTCCATACCCTCCCTCTGCAGGGGGTGGTCACCGAGGTCAGCCTGTAGGGCATAACCTGCCAGCTGGAAGTACACCTCCTCCTGCTGACGACATTCAGAGTGTAGCGCTCGCTCTCGCAGGTCAGAGTAGTACAGATGCCGTGCCTTTCGCTCACTGCTACCAAACGTACACATACACAAAAAAAAAGAAAAAACACAAAGAAGGACAACAATGATGAAGAAGGCCCCAGCTATAAAAACAACAAGCAAAAACATATCTAGAAGAACGTACCCAATGAGTCTTCCATTTTCAACATAGTACTGCACTTTGAGGCAGAGAACTAGAGAAAAGGGTCTCTTCTGTGATCCCTGCGGAAAGAATCAGAATTGGCTTGTTTCACCTTCTTGTCGTGCTAAATGAAAAACAACAGTTCACAGATGAATGAACTGCATCTTCTAATTAAAATGCACGCATAACTGAGAAAAAAAAAAAAACAAAAATCTCATGTTCAGCATTGAAATTTTGCAAAACAATGCCTTGCCTTTCCAGAGTCTTGCTTCCATTCCTTCGGAAAGTACTTTGTAAGTTTCTCCTCCATGTCTAAAAATACATGCTCGTTGTCTGGAAGGGAGAAAGACAATCAGGAAACAAGGAGACATAGACAGACAAAGCAATAATGTAACCAAGCGTAAAATTTACCCGACAATGGGACTCATTAGGGTAAAAGGGAAAAAAAAGCCCTTGTTTCTCTATGTGTGAATGAGGCTACCGGGAAGCTGTGTCTACAATGTATCCACTTTTTTATTCTAGTTACAGAATAAACCAAACATTTCTGGTAGGAGCTGTGTTGCTTTAAAACATTGTAACCTTCTGAAGAGGCAGGCAATCAAGATCTTGATATTTTGCTACGTATCAATCATGTGACCTCCTTTAATGTAAGGCATGATTTCAATTTTGTTTTGGCAAAAATAACTTTCCATTTCACTGGAGTATAGAAAGCATTTGCAACCTCTGCTGTGCATTAAGATGTGGTCCAACCCTGCCTGGTCCAGTGAATCACAACACAGGCATTCTCCATTTGATCCACTTCATCATTTTAGTTCAGCTATGTGAAGCTAAATCACTTTCACAACTTGACCCCCCTCCCTTTTTTCTCCCCATCCTTCTCCTCTTCAAGTTTATCTCAATCCCACTCTGACTCACTCCTACTCACTCAGTTGTTATTTCCAATTGAGGCCTTTGAGTAAAAGTGAGGGAGCCAGCGTGTGTCATGCCACGTCTCCCCTGTACCTCATTTACGTCTACCACCACCCTCCTTTTTCCGTCATCAACCCATCCCTCCTCAGCAAAGCAGAGGAATGCAAGGGTGCATTCCAGGCTTAATGAAGTTAATATCACAGGGATCTATGCCCAAATGATCGCTGAACCAACACCACAAAAACAAAAGCCCGTTGTTTGGGTGGTGAGCTATGCAAGATTACTGAGGTATTTCGATGCATTTGTAAAACAGGAACACTAGAAGCAGAAAGTTCAGGACTTTGCTCAGTGGCTCAAGTGGATTACACCATTTAATTATGCAGACAGGGAGGGGAGAATGATATTTTTGCTTTATCTAAATAGCCTAATGGTAGAAAGTGGTCCCCAGTATTACATAAACAAGTGCCACCATTTTAATACGGTGGGATCGTCAATGGTAAGTGAACTCACCTCTCACCACCGTGAGGCCAAAGAAATGTAGCTCTTTGATTCCAAGAAGTTCTTTTACTCGATTAAAAACATCCTGCCCTGTGGATTTCAGCTGAAGCAGAAGATAAACAGACAATAAATAAATAAATAAATAAATAAAATCTGTCTTCATTATGTATTTAGACTGTACAAAATTATACAACATGCTGCGTGGTATCACTGCAATGAGAGAAAACAAGCACCAACAGTTCAGACCCCTTGATGACAGTAAAAACCACACTCAGAAATATCAAACACTCACTCCAACAGTGATATCCAGCTGGTCTTTGTTTGGAAGAAGAACACAAATGGTTCGTTCATGCTTTGCAGAGATGGACATGATGTCTTGTGAAAGTCTGTGATACTGCTTCTACGTTGAACGTCAGCGTTTTCCCCTAATCTCTGTCCTCTCTGTTACATGTTCCAGGGTGATTCATCCATATTTCATCTAAGAAAGAAAATTACATCAGACTAAGATAAGAAGGGACACGAAAAACACAATCCAACATTTCAACATTAATGACAACAAAAGAACAAAATGTAAGAAATAATTGACCCCTGTGATCCGACAACAAACAATTCCTGTGTAACGTATTCTTCGGCACCACTACTGCATTGGTCAATGGAGTCAAAGGAAAAACAATCACACTCAGACACAAGAACATACATGTATCTCATTGCCCTACAAAGAGATTAACTCAGTCCTTCTCAAATAGTGGGGCACGACCCTTTGGGGGGGCGCCGTGCGATGCCATGGGGGGGCCTGTGTGACCCCGGGGAACAAGCCTTTTTTTTTTTTGCCGTACTGGAATAAAGTGTAATTACACAGCACAGAGCAGGAGATATGAAGTGAACAAACCCTCAAGAGACATCATGGGAAAATACTTAACAGGGATGAAGAGAAAGGCGGAGAGAGACGGAGATAATGAGACAAACGAAAGTTACCAGAAAGTTAAGACGAGGAAATAAGATGATGCTGATGTAGCGCTTAGCTTCACTGTGACTACAGTGGGATTGATGCACTTTAAATATTTACAAACTAAAAACAACTTTAAGTTATTCTTTGTTATAAGTTAAGCTATATATATTTCTTTCTTTTTGTTTCTCTAAATGTTAATAAGGATGCATTGTTATGCAGAGGTGTACTTCTAACAATTTTATAGACAAATTATACTATTTATTAGGGCTGTGCGATTTTATCGATTCTGCGATATATATCGATATTTTATTTCTCCAGGGAGTATCGATATTTCAGCCGCGGGTATCGATATTTTAAGCTCCCTTCAAAACCCTTGTGTCCCCACGGGTGCTCTTCCTGCAAAGTGCAGGAAGAGCCATTAAGTCCTCCAGCTGCTAGTGTCGCTGTAGAGCATTTCTAACAAGTTACCCAGAAGCTAGCTTCTTTCTCTTCCAGCTAGAGCTGAGCCAGTCAGGAGAATGGCGGCGAGTATAAATCCAGCGCTTGCGTGCTTAAAAGCAGATGTGTGGGAGCAGTTCAGTTTTAAAAAGAAAAAGGAAAGCGAAGATTTAGATTTAAAGTATAGCGGTTTGCAAGCTGTGTCACACAAACATGAAGTACTCTGGAAATACCACCAACCTGCGAGCCCACCTGAAACATCACCACCCGGACAAGGTAATGCTAACTGAGAGCTAGCCCAAGAAGTTGCAGCGTGATCTGAAACAAACCACCTAGGTCGCAGAAAATTACAGAGTACATTGCCTACTTTATTTGTCAGGATTTGAGACTGTATTCAGTGGGGGAAAACGCCGGCTTTAGGCGCACAGTGAACGCGATGGAGCCCCGCTATCCTATTGTCTTTTTAGTCATTTTGTCCAGCATTTGCAAGCTGCCTGTCAGCCATATAATGTGTAATTGATGCTTTCAGTTCAATTAAATCAAACAAAGTAATTGGAACACTCACAAGATGTCACCAAAATCAATTTGTCCCGTTAAAATCTTCTGGAAAATGATGTAAATGTATTGTAAGATGAATATATATATATATATATATATATATATATTAGGGCTGTCAAAGTTAACGCGTTAACGCGTGATTAACGCAAAATAATTTTAACGCAATTAATTTTTTTAACGCGCGTTAACGCGACACAGCCTGGCCGTGTACAATAGTAAAGAGGAGAGTAGGTTTAATGAGCCTCGGGCCCCGCCGTAGTTGTAGCCCTGTAGTCCTGCTAGTCCTGTCAAAACAGGAAGTCATGCACTGACGTCGATGTCCATGCCGCAGACAGACAGACGTAAACAAACTATTAGCAGTAGTTGGATACAAATAATAAATGGATACAAAAGATACTATTTTGAATGGTAAGTTCAGCTTCAAAACCTTGCCTGATGGCTAACTCCACAAGATAAATGTTGTTTGTGTTTGCTGTCGATGTGAATTTAGTTACCACCGGAGTCCGGTCACTTGACGGCTAATGAGAGCGGTGATGCAGAGAGCCCTGCCCCCCCCCGTTTGAAGCAAATAAACGGAAATATTTTGTATGAAGAACATAAGATAAAATATTGAGTATATATATATAATATATAATGGATTTGGCATTGTAGCAATAAATAAAAATGCATTTGTTTTGCATAAGGCAAGCATTTGTGTACTCTCATATTAGGCAAGGCAACTTTATTTGCAACTTTATTTGCAATTCAATTCAAAGTGCTTTACAGATGCAGTCACAAGAAGGCAAATAGAATCATTCCATACAAGCATAAAATAATCAATAATAAATAAAAATTAATTAATGAAAAAATTAATTAATTAAATTAAAAATGAAGAGTGCAGATAAAATCCTTCCAGTCATCATCTTCACATCTAAACAGAACTGTTTTCAGTCTGGATCTGAACATTGTCAGAGTTCAGGTCGGTCTCACATCTTCTAGAAGACTGGTCCAGATTTTAGGAGCATAAAACTGAAATGCAGCTTCACCTTGTTTAGTCCTGACTCTGGACACCAGCAGGGGACCACTACCTGAGGTTCTCAGAGTCCAGGTTGGTTCATATGGATCTAACATGTCAGAGATGGACTTTGGAGCCATGAAGAGACTTGAACACAAGTAGAGCTGTTTTAAAGTCTATTCTCTGAGTGACAGGAAGCCAGAGACCTCAGGACTGGACTAATATGGTCATATTTCCTGGTTCTAGTCAGGACTCGAATTAATAAGAGTAATACAACTTGAAAAAGATCTGTATAAGGTAGATTTAGAACAGATAAAAATATGCGATTAATTTGCGATTAATCGTGATTAACTATTGACAGTCATGCGATTAATCTGATTAATTATTTTGAGAAATTGACAGCCCTAATATATATATATATATAGTATCGTATCGCGAGATTAGTGTATCGCTACAGCCCTACTATTTATAGTCAGGGTGGAGGGTGGGGGGGTGCAAAATGTTTCTTCTTCCGGGGGGGTGGTGGCGGGGCACACAGCGGAAATTAATTGAGAAGCACCGGATTAATTTAACATGGCTTAACCCTTTTGAGGGGTTAAATGAAAACAGTTTTACCACCACAAATTTCTTCCAGAGGAATCAACCACAACTAAGTCTAATATAGGGAATTAATCTAATTTTATGGGGGCTCTGAAAACACTACACTAACACTGGGAACACTGGGAAGTGGGAGAGGCCAGCGGTGGATGTGATCACATTCTAATTCACATAGCGGTTCTTAACTGGAAACAATCAATATCCCTGTAAATTTGTTTGCTGAGTAACATATTACGATAAAAACTAAAAGTATTCATACAGATTATTCTTAAAATACCGAGATAAATGGCTTTGGGGGAGGTCACTCTTCAAGCACCCGAGGTTCACCTGAATCTTGCCCTGTTATGCTGACCCAAAGCCCCAACTGGTACAAGCCTCATCTGCTTAACGTCTAAGAATCAATTAATCAGGTTAATTACTGCTACGCGCCGACTCTGATCCCCTTAAATCCTGCTCTGAACAAAGCTTGAAGGGGATATTTGAAAAAAAAAAAAAAACAACAACAAAACAAACTAACTCCAGCAATCTGTCCTTGTAACAACTGTTTAAGAAAAAGCTTTTCAACAAACACTATAGAAATACATTTTTTGACACATTACTGTTTTTCTCTGTGTGACATTACACACACAATATGTGAAATACTTAACTCTTCAATTTAGCATTTACAAGGGGAAGAAGACGTACACATACATTTAAAAGCACTACATTAAAGAGACCACAAGTAAATAAACATTAGAAATAGGTGTAGTGAGTACGCAAAACAAGTTGTGAGACCTGGAGAACTAAGTCTTCCAGGCTTATAGGATCATACCTAATATGATTTACTGACATGTTCAAACACAGCCTCGCTGACAACTGGGTGTCAGCACAGACAGGAGAGGGAAAAAAAAAAAAAAACTTGAATTTCCAGTAGTATGAACATCTCATTTGTGGCACAGACATAATAATCTTTATCTAATTTTACCAAACAGTACCAAACTCAGGAGATCTAAATATACTATCTCACAATGTATTATTGTTTTTTTTTTTCTTCTTTTTAAAATCATACTTTGCTTTAAGTGTTGGACCTGTTCTTCACAAGAACATGGGTACTGTGCACTGAATTAAATTATTGTATATATTTCCTCTAGTTGGTGAAGAGACTAGAAAGTGGGTTTTACCGCAATGATGATTAAAATCGACTGCATTTATTAAGTAGTCTTCTAATGACACTTGTAAGATAAAACAGCACATAAAGGTGATCTGCACACATGGTCTGTAGTCATTATATTCACAAGTTTGCCTTTAAAAAAAAAGTAATTAACACTTAAAAAGGAGAACATTTGTTGTACATGTTTTTAAGTGTTTGCTTTTATAAGTACTGACAAACAACTACATTTATGCATACATTCAGCACAATGTTTGCCATTCATTTTTCTCATTTGTAGTCATTTTTAAGATTCTAACGAGGTGTGACAATGACAGTTATTAAAGTAGTAGTCTTCACTGCATACAGCTGCAAAACAAGCTCACCACCAGTCCAAACGATGTTTGCTGGCATCCTCAAGCATCTCACCTCAAGCAAGTAGGCGTGAAACTTGGCATCAAATGAGAGCAGCGTATCTGTATGCTTTAATTCTCCGACAAGACTGCTATAATCCTGACTTCTGAGACTCACTGGTGGTTAGTGGAAAAACAACATCCCCTGTCTGCACTCCGCGAGCTCTCTGTGAGGTAAGTAACAGGGATCCCAGCTCCCCTTGTAAAAAAAACAAAAAACAAACAAAAACAAACAAAACAAACAACAAAATCACGAGAGAAAGATAAAGTTCATTTGCATGAGTTGGGGTACACCATGTACGCTCATCCCACTTTAAAACAATAGGCTGAGCCAGTCTTTTAGTTTTGGGGCACCAAGCGGGAGTCCGCATACATTTAGGCATTTGGTCTTTAAAACTGGAAACTTAAAAAAAACAAACAAAAAAAAAAAAAAACACAAAAAAAACTTTTTATTACAAAAAATAGACTCGGGTGTGATATACTCCATTTATTATAACTGTCGCTCTCCAAATTGTTTAATGTTATTCAACGTAACATACAGTTTTCCAGGATGGAGGTAAATCCATAACTGTGCAACAAGTGCAACGGAGTGAGTTTAAATAAACAGGAAGGACGCGGTAAACTACTTACCATCACAGAAGAAGGAGCGCAAACTTTACTCGTAGATAATTTCAAGGCGTCAAACACGGTTTTCCGACTCTCCTTTAAATCCAAGTAAAATCATGACAGAGGTATCTTGTTTCCTTTTCACGGCGTATTGCACATTGTACAACTCTGCAACAACCACTGAGGTCCAACAGATTGAGCCATACCATCAGGGTTAGTTGTGGGGGTGTGTTGCGATAACTGGGTTGATACTAGACATGGTCGTAACAATTTTACGTCCTATTCTACAACTGTTTTGGTTATTGCAGTCATAAAAAATGAAAATCCTATCCCTTAAATCAATATAGACTGAAAACTAACATCAAAATATTTAAATGATGTAGAATGGAGACCCCCTTTCGCGCTTGAACAGTGAGTCGCGCTAATCAGAGGGACAGGCACAAATGTTACGTTTGCATCTTTAAGAAACCGTTGAAGGCAAATCAGGGCTGAGATATTTATAGTTGTTGGAATTTGGATTAAAAAGCCCCTTTCCTAACATCAGCAGTTTTAATAGTTAAAGTGCTATCGATTACAGTCGAAGAAATGTAACATAGTGAAGCAACTCCCGGCTTAAAATATCAGTGATCCATGTCATTCTCACCACTTTACTGTAGTAGCTATTATAATTATTTCCAGGCCAGTTGTGTTGTAACAGCACAGCAAAGACTCAGTTCGGTTTCCTAGAATTGAAAAGGACACGCACGAGAAAGCACATCGTACTCTAAATCAGCGCTTTGTTAAAAATATAAAGTATCCCCGTTTAGACAAGTTAGCAGTTCAGTTACGTTCTAAATCTTTTTTTTTTTTTTTAAGGGAAAAAAATAGTCTCACTGAAATTTGATTGATCCCGTTGATTAAAGTAATTGTTTTGAGAGTACACCGATAGTCTAGAAAAGTAATTGGCGCAAATCAAATACAAATGAAGGAGCATCTAACATAACTAATTAGGTAAACTGTCAACATGCCAGTAACATACTTTAAAGGAGAATTTCAAAAGAATGATGTAAGGCGACGGGGTAGAGGTTCACCAATCTGTGACAAACTACATTTAAAAATTGTGGAATAAAAAAAAAGTAAAATTGCCAGAGACTTTGAAGATCTCACCTACTAATATCATCAAAAGATTTAAATAATCAGGATGAGTGTCTATGCACATGGGACAAGGCTGAAGGTCAAAACTGGATGCATGTGATCTTCTGGCCCTCAATGCATCAGAAACGGGCATGATTCTCTTCTGGTCATCAGTGCACAGGCTCAGGAACACTTCCAGAAATCACTGCCTGTGAACACAGTTCAGTGTGCAATCCACAAATGCAAGGTAAAGTTATATCATGCAAAGAAGTAGCCATATGTGAACACAATTCAGAAACGCTGCCATCTTCTCCAGACCAAAGTTCATTTAAAGTTGTCTGTGGCAAAATGGAAAATTGTTCTATGGTCAGTTGAATCAAAAATTTTAATTCCCCTTGGAAACCATGGATGCTGTGTCTTGGAGACTAAAGAGGAGAATGACCATCCAGCTTCCAGTGGACAGTTCAAAATCTTGAACCTCTGATGGTATGGGGTTCCATCAATGCTGAAGAGTACATAGAGGTTTTATAGCAACATATGCTCCCATCCAGCCAACGTCTCTTTCAGGGAAGGCCTTACATATTACAGCAAGACAATGTCTAGCTGCTGTCCAGCTGATTGCATCTGACAAGAATGAGACAACATTCCTCTTCTAAAACTCCAACAACTGGTCTTCTCATTTCCCAGATATTTACAGACAGTTGTTAAAAGAGGAGATGCAACATGATGGTAAACATCACCCTGTTTCAACATGAAATGGTTCAGTGTCTCAACATCTGATATGTTTAAGTTCTCTTGGGATAAAATCTGCATTTATGAGATTTACAAATCATTGCTTTCAGCCTTTGTTTTACACAAAGCCCCAACTTTTTTGGAACTGGGGTTTGTAAAATATCTGAATGGATAATTAAAATAGAAGATTAAACTTACACATTTTAAACCTACATAAACATTTTTAGAGGTTTAAAACAAATTGCAAAACCTCTAATACAAGAAGAATTATTAATCTGTCCATGGAGAGACTTTCTAGGTGACCGAGACAACACTATTGCTTAACTAGTTGTGCAGAGTTCCACCTATGGAGGCTTTCGCCTTGTGTAGCTGGCCCACGTCTGAGTCCCGCCCCCGCCTGTCACTCTGCTGCATATCACTGACTGTCTGTGCGTTCTTGGAAGTTCAATTTTTAAAAAGGTACACACTATAAATACAAGCTGTGAACTAAAAAAAAGAAAAAAAAACCAAGAAATGTCAATTTTTTCCAGCAAAGGGATGTACATAATTTTCAAACTAAATTTCATAAAATTGAGAAACTATGCCCAATTTTAATATCTTTTCCTTATTAAATGCACACAAACACATCTGTCAGATAAAATCCTACAAGTCTTAAAATCTTAAAATGAAAACAAGAAAAAACAATGCAATGACTTTATAAGATGCATGTTTAATGGTAGAATATGATCATATATAAACAACAGTTCAAGAAGCATTTAATTCAACCAATACTTTCCAGTTTAAACAAAATCACCAAAATGATTAACTTAATACTTTCAATAAGACAAGTTCATGTAACAAACATGTGCTTTTGTTGAATAATGATCATTCCTTAGAACCCCTGTAATAAAATGTCATTATGTGGTAGCCAAAACTTTTATCTCCCAACACCAGGCTGGGTAAATGTGCACAATGCTGCAATGCAATAAAGTATTAAGATCAAAGCCAAAACTGCAAAATCTGAGCAACAATCCTATTTCAAATGCAATCTTTGCCTTTAAAAATGATGGAAAATTGTTGATAAAAAAGTAACTTGTATAAATGACCTGTTATCAGTACAAAAGCTTGTAAAATGTAGTTGTGGTGCAAATTAATGCAGTGTCTCTTAAAATTGGTGGAAAATCAGGAAGGACAGTAGGTGCAGACTTGACTTGGCCCGCTCACTAAAAACAGCCATTTCATTTTTGTAGCAGCTACAGTTCCAGTTCGGCATCAAAAATTAGTTGAGTAACCTGGAGTCAAACAGTTTAAAACAAAAAAAATGAACATATAAATAATACTAAAATCATAGCACATGATGGGGAAAACTGTTTCCCAAACAAAGTTAAAAATAATCATGGTAGAAAAATAAAAATGGTGAACTCCAAATCCACCATGATTCCACTATAAACATGAAAATTTGAAAAAGAAAGAAACTGATTGTTCAACTGTATTGAAATGAAATTAAGTGGATTTCTAAAAAAAAGAGACAATCTCCATACCACCATCAAAATAACTTTAACTGCAGTGAGGTATTGGCGTCACATTCCTCTTGTCTAACCAAGTGTTTGATTCTGACACAGCTCTACTGAAAGAACTTGAGGCCTGCAACGAGGAAGAACTTCTCCAGGAAGATCTCAGAATCAAGGACGGCAATGTGAGCAGCCCGGCCAATAAGGGAGTTGGCTGTATTGGGCAGGGCATGAATAACGTCATACCGTACGAGATTACAGTCTTTGTTCTGAAGTACTGGCAGCAGCAGGTTCTCGATCATCTCAGCATACACGGGCCCTGGTGCAGATAAGAGTGAAACAAACATTTTAAGGCAACTGCTCCTCCAATGTACAGGATGGATTGATAGCAAAGCTCGAGGAAACTGCTCTACATGGACTGTAGTAGATTGTGTGTATGCACGTGTGTGTTGTCAGACCCTTAACACTTAGCGTTTTTCTGCTTCACTCCTGAATGATTTAAAATATGAGCCACATCTCCATCTACATATAACATTTTGTCTTGGCAGATCATTATATCAATGTCCCCACCAAGGATCTTGCATAAACTACCTGTTTGTTTGTCCTTTAATGCGGTTTTGCACATTTCAACCCGAGCAGAATGATAGGGAACATAACGATCCTGCAGTGACCCCACCAGCACTACGTTCTTGAAATACTGCAGACCTAGAATGGCAGGCAAGTAGGAAATTTATTATTACACTTTAACACTGTATTTCAAATTTTCAGACTAAAAAGTGTGTTTAAGAACAGAAAATCTAACCAGATTTCTTGCTGAGTTTATACAAGAAAGTTTGGCGAGGGTCAGAGTGATCACGACACGTCAGCTGCAGGAGAGATCCTGATTTCTTCCACTTCTGCATGAACCAAAGGCCTAGGAAGAGAGGAAAAGTTTACTTGTTATTTAACAGTACTCATCATTATGACAAAATAGTAATGGAGGCAAAGAGGGAACTCAATGATAGCTACTGTAATGTTTCTGAATAAAAGAACCGTGGCTGGAATCATTCAAATTACATTGAAACATTTCTGGCATTCACCTGTGTTGACCAGAGCAGAGCTATTATACAATGTGCCCAAGTGAGGTCCAGAGAGGGAAAGGAACGTATGCAACTTGCTCAGGTAGCATTTAAACCTGGGTCTCGTCAACACTGAGCGAACTATGAGGTTCCCCAGGGAATGACCCACAAAGCTGCCAAGGAATGATACTGACAATTAGGCATGACATATAATAAATAAGCTTCAGCACTCTGGTTGATAGTATTATTTAGAGTTTAGTTGGTACCATATATATAAAAAATATATATATAGAGAAACAGTTTATGGAAATCATGACAAGCTTTTCCAAAGGCATAGTATTACCTTATCTTTGACACAGTCAGGTTGTATATCTGAATATACTGCACTATTTCATCCAGAAGTCGGTCTGTCATTGACTCAAAGTCAGCAAAAGTGTCATTCTGCAGATGAAGAGTTTTAAATTAAATCATGAGGAAGGTTATGTTCTAATGTGCATTTGATTTAGTTCTTTAAGCAAAAGAATATACAAGTTTTTATCAGAACACCTCAGCTCAAAGGATAAGCGTAGTGTCTAATCCACTTACTTGATTCCTCTCAGACATTAGAAAGTCTATCCGAGCACCAGGAAGTCCAAGTTCCAGATAAGTCTTCACCAGTCTTAGATCTGCACTGTTACCTATAACAACACAGGAACAAAGGGAAAAAAATACAATCTTATGTTTTTGAATATAGATAAAAAGGAATAAAAAAGAACTTTACTTTCAAAGATTCAGATGGAAGGTCTCCTACCGTCCAGACCATGTACACAGACTACAAGATGAATTCCTTCCTCACAGCTTTCATCTTCCTCTAAGCTGAAATAGGGCACAGTGGATGCCAGCTCAGGAACCTCACTGTACAAGAAACCAGGTAGCTTAAGCTGCTTCATTTCTTCCTTGGCCTTGATAAACCTGCACATTTATAATGACATGGATTAATGAATATTAAGTTTTGTGTGAGATACAAGACATATATGCATTGTGTATAACATTAAGTAGGATTTCAGAAAAAAAAAAAAAGATGACTCACGCTTTCATCTGTGGCGTGGGTGCGCATTCGTACCAATGCAGGTTGGAGGACAAGGAGGTGGAAGAATAGGTAGGTCTACCCAAACTATACCCAACCATGCTGGAGGTCAAGTTGGAGCATATAGGAGCTTTTGATAAATCTTTTGTTTCATGATGGTATCCAATGCCAAGCTGCTCAAATAGGAGACTTGTCTGTAGAGCCGCTGCATCCCCAGCTGCTGTTTGTTCATCACCAACAACCCCGTTCACAAAATTATAGGCATCGCTTTCCTCATAGTAACCATTCTCTATCATCTCATGTTCCGTCTCATCTTCTTCTTCCTCAACCTGTGGACCTGTCTGGATTCCCAACGTGATAGCAGATGTTTCGACAGGGCTGATCTCAGATACATCTGTACTCGAGCAGGAGCCAAAATAGTTCTCTACCATCCCATGTTTTACCAGGTCAGTGCTACTAGTGGCAGAGTTGCTGGAGGGACAGGCAGTATGGGGTTCACTACGGGATTCTTTCGTGCTCCCAGGTCCACCTGCCTCTTCTACTCCTAATTCACGTGTGCCAGTAAATTTAGAGTCTGCCGCCAGATCAAAGGTGTGTTTTCTAAGTTTGGTATCATCTGCAACACTCTCAGGGTTGCAGGCCACATCAGGTCTTTTACATACATCCCCAGAGAAGACTACACTCTGTTCTTGTACTAAGATGCTGGACTTCCTGCCTCGGACTTCAGCTTTGCTGGAGCCCCTGGAGGAACCTTCACCCTCATCATCTGAGGGCAGGGAGTTGATGGACGTGAGAGAAGACTGGACTCCACTGACAGCACTTGTACTTTCTGGGTAAAGAGTTTCTCCTGTGCCACTAAGTTTTTGCACTGCGCTTTGCTGAGCAGGACGTGGAGTGGGACACTGGAGGGTTTTCTCAGGCTGTAAGAGCAGTGACACCCATTTCAGTGAAGCCTGGTCCTGCACAAGTATGTGGCCCAAGAGCAAGCTGAGTGGCAAAGGAGCTAGGCTCACTCTCAATGCCTGAGTCTGAGAGGCGAGATGAGGCACTGGGTACGCCTCCATCTGGCAACCTGATACAATCACTCTTTAACTGCACCGAGACCGCAGAGGACTGGTGATGCTGCACTGTCTCTTTACTTGACCGTTCAAATATAGATTCCACTGCAGACTGTTGGGAGGCACAAAGATCTGTCTGGGTGATCTCAGGAATATTAATGCTGAGATTTGCACCCAGTCTGATATGGTAGGAGAGCTGCTACTTTATCATCTTGGAATAGGTCCTTATTACTTGATTTCGCCTCAGTTACATTCAGTCCAGGAAACTGCTGTGGCAGATTTTGGCCACAGATGTCAACTGTATCATCCTTTTGAGTTTGTTGGCATGTAACAATGGCCCCAGTACCAGCCTGAGGTTTAGTGTGAGTGTCCACAGCAGAAGGACTTTTGCAAAAAGCCTTATGACAGGCAGCAGTATTTGAATTGTTGTAAGAAACAGAATCATCAGTACGGTTTACAGAATATGCTGATGTGGCAGCAGGATCAAAAAAAGAGCTAGAATTAGTCCTTAAATAACTACTTGAGCCCTGATGCAACGAATCTCGTACTTCCTCTGGGTTAAGTGGAGCCTCATCTTCTTTGTACTTTGTGCTGCTGTTCCCATAAGGAGCTTTGAGGTTCTTATAGCCAACTAAAACCACAGAGTCTTTAGAGCCCTGTCTAATCAACTTCTTGGAGTTGTCAGTCTTTGAATTTTTCTTCAGTTTCACTGACTTGCCTTTGGACTTTGGTGGTGGATCATAGCTCTCTGACCAGGTGCTGTCTACGGGCGTACAACTTGACTCAGGGATGAGGCTGGCTGCTGCAGTGTAGTCCTTTGCATTGGGCTTGTCTGTTTTACTGGAAGCAGCACCAGTCTTTATATTGTGCATGCCCAACCAAGGTCCATCACGGTCTTCAGAATTAAATCAGTTTAAACACAGACAAAGAAAAACACAAACACCTATTTGGTTTTCAAAACAACGATGGGATAGTGAGCATGTTTTCATAGTGAAGTAGCAACAGAAATACTTTGTTACTGACCTTCAGTGATAGAATCTAGGTATCTATCCTCAAAGATGATTGGCAGGGAACTAACATCACCATCAAGGTCTGCACATTCCACTGGCAGCGGAGGCAAAGACAAGAAGTAGCTGGAGCCTTTGATAGCATTGGTCATCTGTTGGTGACTGTGAGCACTGATGGAAGGATTGAAGAAACAAAAGAGACAGTCAAGATTTAAAAAACAAAGAAGAAGCGAGAACCTGTTTTGTGGTATTTCAGACAAGAAGACATTGGCTCAAGTTTGATCATGTCAATGCTAAATTTATCAAAAGACAAAGATGCCAGTTCAACTTACTGTAGTTCCTGATACGCAAGAGCAGATTGTCTAGGATGTTCGAGACAAAAGAAAGCCTCAGCAAACCGCCTAACCTGTAAAAACACCACAAACATTATATACGTTTGTGATCTTTCAATACTCAAATACAGATGGACAATTTTTTATTTCACCTAGAGCAGATATAAATGCTTTGTTTGTAAATGTTTGCATGCGCCTCCCACATGATGTAGGATATAACATATATATAAAAAATGATCATACTTGAAATGCACCTATTCAGATGTTTTTATTCATATGTGATTTAGGAATCTGAACTCACTCTTAGTGTGTGGTGTTCCAAAGCTAGTAGGGCAGCAACATGTTCCTGCAGAGACACAACCTCTACGAACTGTCCCCAGAGAGCCATGAGTAGAGAGCAGAGCTGAGCCAGGTTCATATTTACAAGCTCTGCCAGCTCATCGGGGACTCGGCTTTTTTCTAAAAGTAAAAGAACACTGTAGTCAAACTTAAAATTGATACCATCAAGGCTAAAATATCGCATGAATGTAGACATACAATAAATCAGGACTTCATATTCATGTCTTGGAATAATAAGGAAACAGCCATTCAATATAATGCAGAGCAGCTAACTCTATACATTTGACTTCTGTCATATTTCCAGTTATTCCCTATAGTCGAAGAGAAGTTAAAACTTTGACAATCTGCAAGGTAAATCATTTCCAACAATGTTTTGCATTCCATGGCATTTAACCGAGTCAAAATTATCTTTAAGACAGTAAAAAGAAGCGCTAAATGGGTATTACCTTTACTTGTTCGCAAAGCTCAGCGAGACGGGCTTCCAGGTCGAGTTGTTCTAAAAGGCAGAATTATCATCATACAATATTAAAATAAACAAAAAAGAAAAACAGAAAAAAAGAATCAGTAACACACACCGAATCAGAAATAAGAAAGTTGTGTCAAAAGAACTTGTGCTTGAAAGTGTTTTGTATATGACATGACCAGAGTCAAGAAAGTCCATAGTGCCAAAGTTTGAGGAAATGTTTTTGCCCAATAACTTATTATAAAGATGACAAGAAAGGATGAAAATACTGTACATACAGCAGTGAAAGATAGGATGAAAGAAGTTTTAATATGTGCTCTAAGAAGTGGGCAATGAAAAGGACGTGTTTTCTTTAAGAAGGAAACTGGAGTGAAAAGGAAAAGGAGAGAAAGGCAAATTGATTTGAATTACTGTAAGGGACGGGACATACCTATGTAGACGTGCCTTTGACCTCGGGGATAGGGTCTTCTGAGTACTCTCTCATATAGGACTTGCATGCTGGGCTTGGCTAGTAAGATTGCACATATAGGCATGTTTAACCTTTTTGTTATTTGGCTGTTTTAGGTTGGGTTAATATTTGTCCACTTGTGCAGATTCGCTTTGGCAACAGTTAGTTGTGTTTGGCAGTTGTGTCTGGCTTTAGTCAGCTGGTTAAATGACTTCTTTACTGAGTGCAGGTATGATTTTATAAGCATTATAAGCTAATATTTGTTAACCAAAGAGCCCCAATGCAAAAAGTCAGTTGGTGTTTGTCATCTGTTTTAAAAGAGCAACTGTTGTAAGGAGCAGGTGAGATGATATGAGAACACAAAAAAATATTTACAACATAGACAGATGTTTAAAAGGAAGGGGAAAAAATACAAAACATCACAATCCATCGAAAAAAATTAAAAAAAACAAAGGGGAAGGCTTGCTTGTAAGTATATTTTTGTATTGGATTCATGTTAGTGTATGAGAGCTGCAATAAATGCATGCATGCATGAAAAAAAATAAATAAAAAGGAAAAAGTCATATCTTTGTTTTAAACCTGTTGCAAACCCGCACTTTGACACAAGCGGATATAAAGCTGCAATGCCACATAAAGCCCCACACTGTACCTAGTTCCATACGATGGGAAGAGGGCAGATCCTTGGTGATAGTGGTGAAGTAGTCAAAGAGGCCCTGGTAGGCTTGTAAGATATTGGAACACAGACTGTGGTGCAGAGTGAAGGCATGCTGCAGACAATGGTCAGATACCAGGAATGACCTGCCCTAATATACACACAAGAAACAGAAACCATAGATGAGCAGGAGAACTTTGAGACTGTATACTTCTGCCAAGCTTAATAAAAGAGTCAGAGATCCAGATTTACACCATCAGATCAGAATTTCTAAGCTGGACCATGCCCCAACTCTGCTTCAGATTTTCATGCAGGTGCATTGATTATTTTTTTCAGTAATTCTAATAAATGAACACAAAATGAGCCCAATTATCCATAACCTTCTGGAAACAATGTTGTTGCTGCTGTTAACAGCAGAGCAGCAGAGCACCTTTGCTTTAGCAGCCAATTATATGGAAAACAACATTCAAGACATGGGAAAGCTTTTGCCAATTTTTAGTTTAGTCATTTTAAATACTGTGTTCTTCACTAAATTTACTGTGTAAATGGTCACAAACACAAGTAAATGTTAATTTCAAGCAGGTAATGGACTTGCAGTATCTTTGTTAACTACATTACCTTTATAGATAGTTTCACTGACAATCAAACATCCGGGTATTCTGACCTAGCATCAAGTTACTAACATTAGCCTCAGAAATGGATGAAAAATCACCTAGAGAACGACAACTGAACTGCAGCAGAAGGCAAAACAAAAAAAAAAGGGAATTATGTTGAAATGCTCGACGCCCCGTCTGAATTGTTATGTGAGAAAATGGTAGTAACAATGAAATCAACCGGTGCAGACGACTAAAATGGATTATACACATGAACTGAAGGACTTGCACAACGTGTCATACTTCCAGATCTACAATTATATTTTTCATGACAAAAGTGCCTAAACTTTGGAGGAACTGAAGACCTCTGGAGACCTCTTGTGAGCAGCTGGGTGAGGGATTTGGGCTACGTGTCGTCCAGCAAGACACGTCAAGGCTGCAGAAAAGGTTTGTTGAAATTAATTTCATGATCTGAGCATGTTAATTGTTCCTAAAACAAAATGTTTCATCAACACATTTATCCGAGTCCTAGATATTTAATAAATTCTAGAGTCACTATCATCAATAATATCAGGAGAAATGTCTGTTTATGGTAGTCATGGAAATATTACCAGTCTGTATTTTCAGATTTCTAAATGGATCCTTTTACTTTCAAATGTTGGTCACTTCATTGAATTTAAAAACAACTTTATTCAGTTCTGAATGTTTACTGAATGAAATAAACACTGTATTAAATAGGCTAGGCTAGGTAGTGATGTCCGTCTATGGAAATCTTTTGTGATTTGAACTAACATTATGAGCACAAATTATTATTCTTACCTTCCACAAAATGGTCAGATCACACTAGAATAATCCGTGGGAATCAAGCCTTACATGAATTACTTGCATGACCCAAGTTTCTCACAGATGTCTGCTGAGTTCTTTGAATCCTTCGTGTGCTTGAATTTTAGGGATGGGATCTGTTCTCGCATCCATGAACAATGCATGTATGTGGTACTTTAGCTACTTTGATGGTTATTTCACCCTCTAAAAGTAAGTAACATTCTCTCTACACACTGTGTTACAGCATTTATAAATCAATCCCTTGACCTAAAAAAATAGCAAAAGGCTTGTTGTGATGTCATATGAATACCATCTATAGACAGAAATACTTATCCACTGCAACATTTTTTTTTTTAGATTGTTTTACAGTTTCTTAAAAAAACAAACAAAAAAATAGTGTAATGATTACAGCACAATAAATAACTTTTGGTTCCTTTAAGACCATCTAAACGCATTATTCATAAGAGCTTTATAGAGACTTTTGTGCCCATCTTTTAGTAAAATAAGAATTGATTGGTTGTAATTCCCATGCTGTGTGTTAGTATTGTATCAGGAAGTGATTGTCACTGCTGCATCTCAGTTGAGGCTCTAACTGGCAGCCAATCCAATTCCTTGTAGTTTTCTCTTCTTTTGCCCTGTCAGTCAATAGACGGGGAACATTTCCCCATATTTCAGATACAATCAAAATGAACAAATAAATATACAAACATTAGGCTGTCTTTTTCCTTTTAGATCATTTCTCTGTCATAGGTAAAACAACTGTAGGCCAATAAAACCCATCTTTTTAGTGGTCATTTATATTTAACAAACTCTAACCTTATTGTGGAGGATACTTACAAAAACATCTCTAAGGCATTTCTAAATAGCTTAAAAGATCGCAATCGCAAGATTAGCAACCAGAAATAATCAGTAGAGGTTTACTTACATCTGATGAAACCTGCTTCACATAGCTGCTGCCAAACACGACATTCTCCAGAGGTGGAATGACTGAGTCTTTGCTCTGTGCTGGAGCATTTCGATTAAGCCATGTGGTTTTCACAGGTCGAGGAAAACTAGAAAAACACACACTGAAATCAAACTCATGTAAACATGGAAGCAATTGTTGATTGTTGGTTTCTGTTAGTCTAAAGGTCAACAGTTTTATTTCAATTTTTTTTTTTACTTAAACTTGATTGTTAGAATTTGTGTGAGGAGTTTTAAAGGGTTTATAACTGGATGAGGTTTAAACAAACAATAACAAAAAACCAAATCAATATTTAGTGCAAAAAGACAACAACTACCACTTGTCTAACCTGATAAGGGGCTGATGTAGTGCAACAAGGGAGGCATGGATAGCAACAGAGATGACTGACAGGTGGAAATAGTCAAACATGACATTGATGTGTTGGTGGATGCCTCGTTGAAGGCTAAAGTGCAAACGAAGTGTACGACTACTGATGTTCTGTAGAGAGCTTGGATCATCTGGCCTGGAAAGATTATACAATAAAGATAGAAGATCGCAGCATTGCATTATTTGCATAAGAGCTCTGACTATAACATTTATTCAACAGTGTAAAGGCAGTTAAAATATTGCAACACTTACGTGTAATCGCCATCTGTGAAATACAAATCCAAGAAGAGCTGGAACTCCATGTCATTAAGAGACTCTTCCACCTAAAGATAATTAAAAACAATGAAACCAGTCAACTTTCAAGCCTGCATCTCAGTAGTGGAAGCTTTGTGCTTGAAGGTTCCAGAATAAACCTGTCAAGTCCAACTATGGATCAAGTCCAATTATTAAGATAGATTTTGAAGCCTGTTGTTATATGGCCAAGTACACACCTGCTGTCAAAAACAGTCAGATGCATCCTGTTAGAAGAAATTTCAATATTTTTACTGACAGCTATTCTGTTTTGGTTTAACCTATTTTTGGTAATTTAAGAGTTATCACTTGGTCTGTCGATTTGATGGATTTTGCATGTGTACCTAATATTGTCCTTTTGTATATAAAGTTCCAGAGTGTTTATACAGTTATTGAGGAAAAACCCACACCTTTTACTTTCTATTTCTTTTCTTTGTCTTTTTTTTTTGATTTCACAAACAATTTGAATGTAAAAAGAATGTAGAGGACCACAGATGATCAGTGGTCTGTACAGATCACTCCCTGAACAGTTTTCCTGACTAAGCAGGAAAAAAAAAATACATAAGGCACAGTGCGTTGTGGGAGCTTAGATGGCAAGCGGAAGTGGAGAACAGGTAGAACCTGAAAAGCAGCTTCCATTAAATCCCTAGTCACTGTCAGTCACCAGCATGAGAGCACTTGCCTTTCTGTTGAGACAGTCTGTATCAGACTAATGCATAGTTACATTCCTGGTGAGGTGTACATCAGTGCAATGCAGAGGTAATGGTGCGGAGTCTCCAGCTGCAGAGCAGATATGTCACTGGTTCAACATAGAAGCATAAATCACCTTATATGTGATTTATGCTTTATTTAAGAATGGCTTTCACAGTAAATGATCATGGTGTGTCAGCATTACCACACAAGGAAGCCATTTGAACAAGGCAATACATCGAGCATGGCAGCACAAATGAAAAGATCATCCCACAATGCCAATGATGCAAGAAAAGATTAACAAACTTACTTAAATATCTCGAAGAAAGAAATTTTAAAATAGGTACCCGTTTTAATAAAAAAAAAAAAGTTTTATTACATAGATCTAATGATCAGGGAAGAAGTATCATACCTCTTTTTGTATTGCACCCTTTTGAGTAACCCATTGCTGTTTTTATCTTGAATTAATGTTTTTAAGAGAAGACAAATTCTTAGTTGTGAAAGTTTTTCAAATTTAAGCTGTTATTATCTGTGATGCTCTTGTGAATCATTAAAATGCCACTGTTTAGTTTTGAATGTTTGTGTTAGCTTTAAGTACTTTTACTTAAACTGAAAAATGGAAAGAAAAATCTCATTTGCCTCCCCTTTACTTTTTTAAACTTTACTGATCCAAAAGATTAACCAATCAGTGGCCCAAAAACTATGATATACCTGAACCATGAGATGTGTTTCGGCTCTACAATTCTGATGCAAAATAGAAAGTACCCCAGCAGGGGGGGGGGCTTCCGCTGTGGGGTGGGGGGGTCTTGGGGGCTGGCGGAGGGGGGTGGGTGGTGCCTGGGTGGGCTCATTGGGTGTTGCTGTCGGGGGTCTGGGTGCTTGTGTTGATGTGGTGCCTTATGTGGGCCAACCAGGTCGGGGACTCTCTTGGTTCTGCTCTTGCGCCAACATTATGGGGGGCTGGTGGGGGGGACTGGGCTCAAGCGGGTTTGGTGTCAAGAGTGCAGCATGGTGGGATGGGGGGGGGGGGGGGGGGGGGGTAATATGGGTGCTCTCGGGTTGCACTGTGTGTGTGGGTGTGAATATGGAGAGTGAAGTATATGTAGTATGTACTGCAGTATATACTATAGTATGTATTATAGTATGTACTGTAGTGTGAATGTGTGTGTATCATTATGTATGTATGTATGTAGTTAAATGTCTATGTCTATCTGGATATGAAATTACAACTAAAATTTAGGATAAGGCCTCAAAAACTGGATAAATTTTAAGGGTAATCATGGAACATTGGAGAAGGGTAGGAATAAATAAGTTTTACTTCTTCCTACCCCTTTTCAGACATGTTAAACCCGATATGCGTTTTGCATATTGATATGTATATGTATGTAGATATGTAGATCGGTGTGTATACATTGGGTATAAATTTTGTTTCTTTTTTGGGGGGAATATGTCCATTTAATATTTAGTTTTATTTACAAGAGGTTCTATATGTTTCTAAATTATGGTTATGCACATGTGTCAGTGTATAATGATTTATGCATTATTATATACTTTATAAATATATTTATTTTCAGATACATAGATTCATGATAGTATTAAAATTGTCTATGCTTTTAAAGATTGTTTTGACATGTCTGGAATGAATCAATAAAAATGAAAAAAATGAAATGAAAAAAGTACAATAGGAAACTCTTGAAGAAATCTTTTGACACCAACGACATTCAACTGCCAAAGTTGGCTTTAATATAGAACTAATTGTATATCAAGTACATAGAAAACAGTGTCATTCCATCAACAATATAAGACTCGAATACTCTGAACAAATGGACAATCTATAATTTAGAATAGGGATTAAAAGAAAAAAACAAAACAAATTCCCTGTAAAGGCAACATCACTCTTTTCAAAACCTACCTTCCTTTCATCCAGCAGCATTGTCACTTTGAAGAGAAAGACATCATTGACTACGACCTCTTCGTTCTTATACAGTATTTGAAAAGTTTTGCTGCAGAGGACATCATCTTGAACTGAAGCAGGAAATGCCAGATCAGAGCCTAGATGAGAAGCACTAAGATTAACTGCATGTTACTGAAGTATTATAACGAAATGACTATAGTCAACCTGTCAGTCTCAGAAACAGTTGAGAATTACCACAGAGGTAAAGAATAATATTTTATAAGCCATCACTCATGTCTACATTTAAAAATAATCTGATTCTTAGCTCATTTGAGCAACAGTAACAAAGTACTAAAAATGGAAAAATTAAACATTAAAATAGCATGTTGTCTCAATGACATAGCTTTATTATACTATAAATAATAGTCAGTTTTGTAGATAGACAATTTGACCACTAATTTGAAAGAAAAAAAAAGTAGTAGCAGCACATGACTTGATACAGCCTGTAGGTTACCAACACATCACTTTCACAGCTTTGATTTAAAATCTCGTAGGGAAGGACCACAGCTGAGTGCTCAGGGAAACAAACTAAATACACAAAGAGAACCTGAGTCTTTCCAAACTACAAAACTACAAAAATTGATTCTACAAATGTGATGTAGATAATCCTTGAAACACAAGTTTGGTTCAAGTGTATAGGAAAAAAAATAAAATCAGTGTCTTATATTGTCCATATCTTCAAATTTAATTTACCTCCAGGATGAAGCAGACTGGCCTCAACTTTGTGTGGAACACGAGGTGGTACCTTAAGACTGGCACGCATCTGGTAGAATCTGAAAAATGGTATGAAAAAAAGAAAGAAAAATAACACCTTTAGCTGGGTCTATGACATTATATGGCCTTCAAAAGGGTACCAAACTTCAGTGGTTGGATACAACTGGTTTTACTTGTAAAAGGACACTACACCTCTCATACATTTATAATGAGCACTTTCTTTTGCAGTCACTCATGTAGTAAACTTGAGCTTTCAAAGCACCAATGACTCACAAGCACTGAGAAAGCGTTGCATTTGAACACAGCATCATGATATTTCTGCTGTTAGATATGATTTCCAGATTTTTAAAGATCATAATTGAGCTGCACAGTTTGAACACTGGGAGCCTTTTCAAGTGTGACTAGAAAAGCTGGAGATCAAGCCAACAGCCTTCTGTTTAGTACACAATCTACTTTACATGTACAGTCAGAGCTGGCCCACAGACATGGCAGTTGTGAGTTAGTTATATAATGCTGATTATTAAGCTCAGTGCATAGCCTACACAGCATTACACTACTCCAAACCTCGACAAATAGATACTTAGTTAAAAACATGGATCGCTGTAAAATTAATAAGTTCTGCCTTCTATACTATGTTAATATTGTAAATTAAATATTACAGGTTTTCTAAAATCATTAAGGCACTGAGGTAAAGCAGATTGGCCAGTCTGCGAAATGCCCATTGTTATTTTGTTTTACCAAAGTAAATTAACCTTTAAAGTGCTGTTACTATAAAACAATTGCAAGACAGGCATTAGTTAAGTTTGTTTACTCATATTTTCTGACCAGATGACATGTAATATGAGCTAAGTTGTCCCTCCTAAGAAATACATTTTTGTGGAGCAATCTACATTTGGCTTTATTATTTAATAGCCTTGCAGCAATATCATTGTTACAATACAAATTCTAATTTTGCAAGTTAGAAAAAAGAAGTTTGTTCTTCATACCAGTGAACATGTGGGACACATAATTTAATTGTAGAGTTATCTAGAATCTTTACAAATTAAATTTTAACTTTTACATTTTTAAATACTTATTTTTGAATCTTTAAGAATCTATCAACCGAACCCTTTAAGAAAAGGCAAGAACTTGGCATTTCTTTTTTTTTCCATATTATTTGATGAACCATGTGTCTTTCATTGTCAAAAACAAACTTAAAACAATGTCAACAATGGAGAGTTCCAAGAAGAGCTACTTAGTGAACAAAATCTACAATTGTTGATTGTCATCACATCAAATAGCCATCTACACTTAACGTCCACTTCATTAGGTACACCTCGCTAGTACCGGGTTGGACCCCCTTTTGCCTTCAGAACTGCCTTCATCCTTCATGGCATAGATTTAACAAGGTGCTGGAAACATTCCTCAGAGAGTTTGGTCCATATTGACATGGTAACATCACGCAGTTGCTGCAGATTTGTCGGCTGAACATCCATGATGCAAATCTCCCATTCTACTGCATCCCAAAGGTGTTCTATTGGATTGAGACCTAGTGACTGTGAAGGCAATTTGAGTACAGTGACCTCGTTGTCATGTTTATAAAACCAATCGCTTTGTGACATGGTTCGTTATCCTGCTGGAAGTAGCCATCAGAAGATGGCTACATTGTGGTCATAAAGGGATGGATATGGTGAGCAACAATACTCAGGTAGGCTGTGATGTTGACACTATGCTCAATTAGTACTAATGGGCCCAAAGTGTGCCAGGAAAATATCCCCCACACCCTTACACCACCACCACCAGCCTGAACCGTTGATATAAGGCAGGATGGATCCACGCTTTCATGCTGATGCCAAATTCTGACCCTACCATCCGAATGTCGCAGCAGAAATCGAGACTCATCAGACCAGGCAACGTTTTTTCAATCTTCTATTGTCCAATTTTGGTGAGCCTGTGTAAATTGTAGCCTCAGTTCTTAGGCAGTGGGACTAAGGAGTGGCATTTCTTTTCTGACCTCTGGCATCAACAAAACATTTGCGCCCACAGAACTGACGCTCACTTGATATTTTCTCTTCTTTCGGGCCGTTCTCTGTAAACCCTCGAGATGGTTGTGCGTAAAAACCCAGTAGATAAGCAGTTTCTTAAACACTCACCCATTCTGATGCTCGGTTTGAACTGCAGCAGATCATCTTGAACCATGTCTACATGCCTAAAAGCATCGAGTTGCTGTCATGTCATTGGCTGATTAGAAATTTGCGTTAACGAGCAGTTGGACAGGTGTACCTAATTAAGTGGCCGGTGAGTGTATATCTACGAGTACATGATGCCACAAACTTTCTGGCCCAAATACAGGGCTTTGAGCCTCGAAGATGCATTGCCTTGCAATTTTGATCTGCTAAATATCATGAGAGTCCACCTGCCACATATGATCAACTCTGACTTCCACTGTCTGACATCTAAGAAGTAACAATCAGTATCACACAGGAACAGAAAACTGAAAAAAGTACATACAGGAACAGGAACTTACAGCAACCATGCTGCAGCATGCTAAACACTATATATACTGTCAAATGAGCATTTCTGAGCCCCCTAATGGTTCAGTCAAGCAGTCAAGAATGCCATCTGTCCCAGACTGACCAGGACATTCACAGAACACACCCTGTTTCCTACAAGCCAGTTTGTTCTTGAATGTCCCTTCAAAGCATTCTATCATTTATGTTTTCTTTAAATCAAGGCAAACCTATGTAATACATAACTAATAAAGATACCGTATTTTCAACAGATAACTGAAAATGGGCTAAATGAAATGAACAGCTAAGGAAAGTTATATTAAAAAAGAAGAACAATAATAAATTTAGAAGACAGAACTCACCCTCTTTGGAAGAGGTCCACATTGTAGAACTTGTGGAGCTCCACAGAGAACTCCACTGTGGCCTGGACTTCAGTCATATTGGTCTCTA
This sequence comes from Hirundichthys speculiger, assembly GCA_018398805.1. Lineage (NCBI taxonomy): Eukaryota > Metazoa > Chordata > Actinopteri > Beloniformes > Exocoetidae > Hirundichthys > Hirundichthys speculiger. The sequence goes on along the minus strand of JAGFBZ010000855.1, from coordinate 2,262,213 downwards.
CAGGCAGAAATGCCTTACATCATCTTGGGTACACCTACAGGCCTGTAGGGAAAAGGGGCCACATACATGTATGACACATGTATACAAAATCCATTCATACACATTTTTATTACACACAAACTACTGTTTATAAAAGAAGAATATGCAGCGAGAATGTTTCAGGTCTTCAGACCATGTATACATGTGAAAAAATTGTTAAAAATTTAAACAGAAAGCACAAAATAATTGTATTTAAAATGTATCGCCATTTTTTCTGTGTGGTATGGAACAGTTCAGGTTGGTGCAGCATGTGTGTTTTTTTTTTTTTTTTTTTAAGATCAGCGCAAACTACCTAACTGAAGACATTAATCAAAAGAATAAATTGGTATAGCCAAAATATCAAGTTAGTACACGCAAGATTGGAGTGATAGTTTCACTTTTTATGGTATTTTTTTTAGGAAATGAAGGCCAAACTGGTAACAGACCAAACACTTCAAGGGAGAACACCATTAATAACACTGCAGAAATACAATATCACTGGTTTGTTGAGTTAAAAATATACACTGTCATCCATGTAAATACTTTTAGCTTGATATTAATTTAGACCTAATTAAGGAAAAGGTCATGCTGATATCTTTGGCTGTAGTTGAGGCAAAATGAGACTGGCAAAAACAATTATCCAGACGCTCCCTTAAATTAGTCATGTATGTAATAAATAAATCATCCCCTGGGCAACTACATCCCACTGTGTTCAATGCCAATGAAAACCACCAGAACACAAAGGCCATAATGAATCTGACCTGGACAAAGATGCCCAACATAGACTGATGAATAACAGATTAATATGCAATGCTGCCTCCATTCCTGGCAGATAAAGGTACCTGCTGTTGAAAACAAAATCAAACTGCATACAACAGGCAGGACACAGAATCTGGTGGTCAAACTGCAAATGTTGTCAAGGTTCACAATAAATGTATGTTCATTTTGGGTTTTGTTTCTCTGACTGACTTTAAAATAAATATACCACTGTTATCTTATAAAGTGATCCTGTATATCATAAAAAATACTGCTAATCTTACATCAGAGTGGTGTTAATGTCCACACAAAATGCAGTGTCAATATACGCATTGTGGATTTATGGCTTCATGAAGGGCTACTGTTGAATTGTGGGGTGTGGAAGCAAGTAGTTTATTCAGTTAACCTTTTGCTGGGAACTTTCATTTAACTAGTATAAAAGCAAAAGCAAGCTGTTGACAATTTGGACTGCTAAAATGACACAATAGACTAGAGATAACTCACCAGCATGAAAGGGGTTCATTATAGTAGATGCAAAAATACAATTAATTAAGTCACAAGAGTCAAAAAGTCAAAAAAGTGTGACCCCTCAACATTTAGATATTACAGAGTAAATCATTATGAAATTCGTAAAAAAAAAATAGGTATTTTGGAGCAAAAGCCTTTCTATACCGACCAAACAGCTCACCAAATAATACCTGGTTATCAGTTCTGTATATTATTTTTACTGTCACAGAATCTGCTGCGCCACTGATATCACAAACCACAGCATTAACGCGAGATCCTAAACAAACACATTTCTATCACCGCATTCAGAAACAAACAGTCATCCAAATATATGCAAAAAAAAAACGTACTGGAGTAGCTGAGTATCCCTTTCGGGACACGACATCTGACGGGTCACTGAATGTTGCGTTACACCGACAATCAATGCTAAAGAGGAAACGTAACCGGCACTTAAGACGGCACAAAGTACGTTTGAAACATGAAGCCAGGGGGAAAAAAACTGTATAAGTCGAGGCCTATATTAATCGGTGCGATTGTTTCCCCTCTTTAAAAGAACGTTGACTGTTAACGAATATAGACTGGTTTCATAGTCAATGTGAGGTTCTGATGCCCTCACTTTAATCTGTGAGTGAGATTTTTAAGATCCCAACTGGTGGGCAGAATCTCAGCACGGGTATCCTTTCCAATACAGGAAAAAGCGACTGAAACGTCTTTAAGGGTCTATGAGAGATCAGGAACAAGACAACAAAGTTATAACATACGCGAATAGACCAACCAAAGGCCTCCCATGACGTCCAGTTTGCAAAGGTTGACCGATGCAGCCACCCACCGAGCAGTTGTCACCGTCAACATTAGCCACACTGAAAAGCTAGCGCTACTCACCATTGCGTTGGCAGGCTAACATTAGCTCGCTATCCAACGTTAGCTCCACTTTTCTGGTCGTCCTTTGACTGTGAGGCACTGGAAGAAAACACTTATCCGCGTACTTTTTCACTTCCTCGTTTTGCCGCGTTTATAAGACAAATGCCCATATAATAGAACACATAGACGACCTGCCGCGTAGTCGACTGACAGAGCTGTGTTTGTTTAGCAAATCCAGCTAACTGTGCTCAATCTGAGAAGCTGACAGCAGGCGCTGCTGCAGCTGCGAAGAACTGCTCACAGCACAGACGCAGCTCTGACGCCATTCAAGATTATTATTATTATTATTATTATTATTATTATTATTATTATTATTATTATTATTATTATTATGCATATTTGATCGTATGCAAAAAAAGTTACATTAAAGCAAATTATTTCCCAAAATTTTTACTACATGTAAAATACATTATTATTAATAGTGACATATTGATGTGGGATGGTGGTTTGTCTTTCTCAGCAATACAATGTAAAGAAAGGGTAATTGTTGACATTAAACAAGCAAAACAGTCACTGGTGATAAAACTTTCAATCTGAAATGAAAAGTCCACAATGACAGGCAATGATATACATCCAAAAGAGTCTCTACCGTTGATGCTGTTATTTTCCTTTTGTTGTTGTAACTTAAAGATGTGATCAATATAATCAAATAATCTGTGGCAATTTAGTTATAATTTAAATACCCATTTTCTCAAGTTTTGGTTTGATTCTATGTTTTTTCTCTGATCTATTTAATCCTGATTATGTGTTATTAGTTGCTATCCTACATGTTGCTTAAAATGATTTACTGGGTAAGGCATTGTGCGTGAATGTCTTTGCGTGAATTTCTCTTTCTGGTGTTGCACTTTTTTTTCTTCTCAGAGTTTAAAGACCTATGCTTAGCAAAACTAATTCCCACAACCTACCAACAGCAATGAGTTAACATATGCATAATTTTGTTCACTGTTAAAGACCAATCAATTAAAAAAAAAAAAAAAAACAAATGAGTAAATGTTGAGTCAAAATGTGGGGAAGTGACATTAGTCAGTTTCTATAATTAAAGCAAAGCATTTCTTTAGATTCTGGATGTTTTCACATACACTTTATTGCCTCTTTCGTTACCTGACAGAACAAACGCAGCTGCAATTGTTCTTTAGTCACCTCTTTCAGTCAATACTGTCTGAATACCCCGCAACCATGGTGATCAGAGAGAATGTAGATCCCAAAAAAAGCAGGAAAAGTGAAGCCACCACAGTTTTAACAATAAGTAAGGTTGGTGCAGATGGACTCTGGAAGAATACAAAGCTGACAACGTGGAGCCTGTTGACTCTTTCCCCACTCGCTCCCACAAATAAATGGCAACAGTCAAGTCTATGAGACTTCACGCCACGACCTGAAGTTTTTAAGTCCTAGTGAAGGAGAAACAGTTCAGGGTTATATTCACTCCTGGAGCCAACTCTGAAAAAGCATCCAACAGCAGGTGTTTTTTTCAGTTTCAACTTCAAGGTGTGAAATGGGTATAACCAAAAGGTAAGTAATTTACTTGATATTGTGTGTATTTTTTACAGACCCCCCCACAAACAGACTTGTTTCTTACATAGTATATTGTGAAAGGTTTATCCCATTATGTTCCAGAGACATCATTCTGTACTCTTTGTGCTGCTGCTATGTGATACCACAGTATCTTTGCACTGGTCTTCATTCTCACAGTAAGTAATTGCATGGTGCAATCGCTATGATAATAATGGAAAAGGAAATCAAAACTTTTCAACTGTAAAAGCATACCACATTGCTTCAAACTCGAGTAATCTTCAAGTTGTGATATCGCTTACCCTCTACACAATGGAGTAATCTTATCTATTTTGGTTAGTATGTTTTTGTGACTTTTGTTCCTCTTTAATGTAACTCTTGTTCTTAAGTGCATCAAAACTGTTCCTCCTTGCATAATATAACATGAGAGTGCATTTTGAAATTTCTTTTTTCTTACTTTGTAATTACTAGGTCTTTAGAATTCTATTAGGTGTTTCATGAAGCACGTCTGTTTTATGGTAGACATATTGCAAAATTGATATTATTATCTTTCAAATGACAACACAGGTTTTATTATTTTGTCATTCCTCTGTTTGTCTTTCCTCTGTACCACAGTTCTTATCTATATTTTATTACATATATCTGACACGTGGCTTCCAGAGCAAACACTAGGCTAATCCAGCTGGTTACATCTACTTAGATTGAAGAGATCACTAAACAGCACTCTTAAGAGAAATGCAGGCACAAATTCAACAATGGTATAAGTGCAATGCTCCAGTACCAATCCTGAGTTATACATTTGAACAGGGATGGGATTTTAACACAATGCTGGTTCCCACTTGGCAAAAGGAGGAAGGAAACTATACCTTGCATGTTGACAATCCATTCAAACCTAAGATAAACTCAAAGTTCTTGTCCAGATGTGTAAAAAGAGGCAAATCTTGAGCTTAACTGCCAGAGAGGAAGCCATAAACTGTAAGAAGTAGCCTAATATTTATTCAAGGCAGCAGCACATCTCTCCAAACACTAAGCTTTTATTTCCTTCTCTACAACACACACGCACACATGCTTGACAACTAACTACTTTTTTTTTCTTTTTCTTCCATTTTACAGCTGTGAGAGTTTCATCTGAGGCTGCTGGTGAAATAGAACAAGGGTCAATATGCCCTCAGATAGGCTACAAGAATCCTTTCCCAGGTTAAGTTGCAAAATGCATGTTAAATATTGCTGAACAGTCTAAAAATAAGATGATTCTGTGACTTAAAGAGGAAAGAAAATCTAAAAAACTAATGTGGTTACAATATTACAAGGAAACTTGTAAAAAAGCAATGCAGTATGTAGATGATTCCCTAACCTTAACAACAGAATTATAATCATAAAATATAAAGTAATACGCAATTATTAGATGATTATATGAATTTTGATAATGCAGAAGAATCAACTCCATTCTTTTGGATTACATTGGAGTGCTTTTAAGATGATTTTGTGTAGAACCTGCTTCATTAACCCTTTTGCACCCTCAGGGCTGTACATTATGTCCCAGTTCCATATTGCTGAACTTGCTAGAAGAGGCACTGTTAAAAAGGTTGCTGGACCGTCTCTTGGGGAAGCTGCCTATCAAATAGGCCCAGCTTTCAACTTCAGGATCAACACAAAGTAAGTAGCAGCATTAGCTTGTGTTAGTAAACACCGACATCTAGTGGCTGAGACGGTACAACGGCTTTTACCCTGTCCATGGTCCTGAACAGCCTGAACTGAGCCACAAAGGAATTAATGTAAAATAACTTCCTACACACACATTAGATTTTATATGGTCAGAAATATGATTTGATCGTTTAGTTAATGTAGTGAAATGTTGGGGTTTGATAATAGTCCATTGTTTATGTTTCAGATCAGCTTATCCTCTGGTACTACCGGAGGAGTTTGGCTTTGTGGCAGTCCTGCGCATGACTGGCAGCACCATAACAAAAAACTGGAATATCTGGCAAATGCAGGGCATGGATGGTGACGAGCAGATTGCCGTCACCCTCAATGGGGAGTCAAAGTCTTTGGAGTTTACCTTTACAACACTCGATGCAGGAAGGCATACTACTGTTTTCCAACCTCTGGGTTTTCTCTTTAATGACCGGTGGCACCGAGTGTTACTGGAGGTCAGAAAGCAGTCCGTGGCTCTTTTTGTGGACTGTGTCTTGATCGGCTCTCAGAATATTCCAACAAGGCAAAAAGTCAGTCTAGATGGCTTCACAGTGGTTGGAAAACTCAAGGGTAACCCAAAGCAGGCAGTTCCGGTACGTAAAGCACTGTAAGCATCACTTTTCTCAAACGTTAGACCCGTCTGTTAACGCTGAAGATTTATATTTTTTCTACACTCTATTTCTTAACGCATTCAACCCAAGTCTCTCTCTTTCCTATGATAATAATAATAATAATAATAATAATAATAATAATAATAATAATAATAATAATAATAATAATAATTTCATTGATCACATACGTCTCTAATAACTCTCAAAGTTCGTCAAGGAAAACACCTTGTTTGAATATCCTTGTCTTATATACTCATAGGAACATGATAATGATTTGGATCTTTATTTTAAGTCTTCAATCTCTCATCTTAGGCTTTTTCACCTCTTATGTAGGGTTTCTTGCAGGTTCTGGGGAATTAAAATGGGTTTTCACTTGTTAAATCATTATACAGCACCACGCCATGCAGCTCAGGTGCACAGATGAAATATTTTCAGGCCCATGTGTTCTTTTGTTCTGCGCCAAAACCAAACTCTGCGCAGGATTCGCATTCGTTTAAAGCCCCCCAAAATGCTGCAGTGATGAGTCGGAGGCTATTCCAGGATTAAGACGCGGGTCTCCACGGGTTTTGTGGTATCATTTTCCTAATTTGTTGTTTTCTTTTTTTGTGAAGTTTGAACTCCAGGCGATGGTGATTCATTGTGACGTCATGCGGGCCCGGCCAGAAACTTGTGATGGTCTTCCAGCCAGGACAGTGGTAGGGAGCAAAAGCAGCAATGGCTACCAGTCTGTTGTTTCAGGTGGCAAAATACTTGTTTAGAGATTATTTGGGTATTTTTCTCTTTCTTAATGTTACATTTTGGTGTAAAAAAAAAAAAACAGTTTAAACTCCCGTTGATGCTGCCTGTTGGTGGTGTCTGCGCTTTGGCCCCTCCCCATGGTGTCCCCGACAAAACCCTCCAATCGCTTCCTGTAACCGGTGTCTGTATGAATATACATGAGCCCCCGGTAGCTATGGGACCTCGGGCAGTGCAGATAGCTGCAGCGGAGTCATTTGGGTTGTTTTGCTGGGGGCTCCCTCAACCCAACAAATCCCAGAGAAAGGACCACAACTTTTACCTTTCCTGCTCACGAGGAGATCATGGCAGGGCCTCCAGGCGTCAGAGGGCCATTACTTTTGGTGCTCCTGGAGCTTGTCCTTATTTGCTCCTCTCAAGTAAGACTTATTATGTTTCCCTGAGTTTGTTCTCACTGTTTGTGTCTTTAGTCTGCTATGACAGAGGTGCAGGTGAGTGATCTCTCACTGCTGATGACAAAATAGCTTGATCATTTTACTTGTAATATTCTGGCATCGTTTTGAATTGAGTGGCCATTTATTTAAAAAAAAAAAAAAAAGCAGTGTGAAACTTTTGTGCAGGGCTTCCTTTTAAAACTCTTTGTATTATAATTGTTCTGTTGAATAAATAATGTGTAGCAAAAATATTGCCCACAGATTGTAAGATATTCCAGCTGTTATCTTGTCCTCTTGCAACATATATTATGGCAGTGCACCTGTTCGCATAAATTTTTGTCATGATATCTTTGTAGCTGCAGGGAAGTATAAGAAAAAACAAAATTGGCATGGCTGATTCCAGAAATTTGAGCTCATATTTTCTTAATATGTTAAAATGGCAATAAATTTACACAGACGAGCCAAGGACCCCCCGGCCCTCCTGGACCCGCAGGTGTCCCAGGAATTGATGGCATAGCTGTAAGTCATCTCAGTTCTGTAACAATGTGCCAGATACTTTAAAAACACACACAATTTTCTTTCCTTATGGCACTGAACCTCTTCTGTTTCAGGGAGAAAGGGGAGCAGATGGCGAGGACGGTCCTCCTGTAACTATCAATTTTAATGAAGATTGTATGCATTAGCGTAATTTTCATTAAGGATGTTTTCAGTGAATTCTTTATATATTTGGAACTTTTGACTGTAGGGACCTGATGGGGATGCAGGGAAAGCTGGCTCTTCAGGATTACCTGGAATTCCTGGAAATGATGTGAGTCCTCTCTTTTTATACCTTTATATAATTGATGTTTGCCATGTTTTTGGTTATGATGAGGTCAGCTTGTGAACTTCAAACCTGCTAAGGGGCGGAGCCACAAAGTGGGATCCTCCTACTATATAGGTCATGTTTCCACATGTCTTAAAAAGATGTGAATGAAGTTTCAGATTGTATGGGATCTTGGGAAAATAAGTGAAAAAATTTGAGGAATTTATTCAGGAGGATGAACAAATCCTAACTTCCTTTGCAGGAGGGGAAATCAGGGCCTGAGTGTAATTAACTCTGGCTGCTGTCAAGAGTTTAAAGAGAGGTTAAGGAAATATAATCCAAAATGTAATTCTGACCAATGCAATATCCAACAAAGAAAATAGGCTGTAGGTAGCTTTAACTCATCCTAAAACATTATATTATACAAAATAAATCTGAAAACAAAAAGGAGCCTTGTTGGCTGGGGCCACTGTTGGTATCTCTGGTGGAGAATCCTCAGAGAAGTGTGGAATGATTTCTTTCAATGCACTTGCTTCAGATGAGCCAGACAGGAATGCTTCTATGTGTTTACACTGTAGTTTGCTGGCTGAGAGTTTTACCCTCTGACTTCTATGCAGATGTCATGACATCTTCAGAACTCATTATTGTCAATTCAACCGACAACTTGTGTGGTTTATTGCCACATTTTAAAGAACCTCAGTTAGGATTTCTATCATACAAGAATGATTGTGTTGTAGTTATGTAATGTGTAGATCTGAGACTGAATTTAAACATATACACAGAGGAGGGAAAAATACATGTTACATGAACATACACACATTTTTTAATATGAATTGCAAATATATGGATACTTAATCTGATTAAATATTTGTTAATGTGCATTTGTTTATCTGGATATCTCCTGTCGCTGCAGGGTTTGACTGGCCCCATCGGAGATCCTGGGCCTGATGGTTTCCTTGGACAGAAAGTGAGTGCCTAATGAGCCTTTTCTTTCCCTCTTCAGAGATTGCCAGTGAAATGGTGCCAAGCTGCTGTCCAGTCTTCTGGCGTGGCAGCAGGAGCTGCAGAGCATAAACCAATTCCTTATGACAAATGAGACTTAATCCTGCAAGTCTTCTGTGTGATCCCTGAGGGGCATGAAGGCCCAATATCAGTGCTCATTAGGCTAAACATTGATGGGTCAAGTTTGCCCTGTTCAGTCATGTGATGTACTGAAGGAATGTTAATTTGGACCATCTGCAAGTTTGAAGAACTCAATATTACTTGAGCACAATGTTTTTGTATGTGAATCAGTGCATATTTATGTATGTAATATATTTATTTCTGTTCTTTAGGGTGAACCCGGAAAACCTGGACCTCGCGGAAGTGCTGTGAGTTGCATTTCCTCTTTTAACCTGCCAATCCAGGAATGAGATAAGCCAAAACTATCTGAAAATCACATAGTCTTAAAGCTGTGTCCCAGGAATTTTAATATTTTTAACTTTTTTTTTTTTTTTTTTTTTTAATCCTTGTTTTTCTCTACTCCAACAAATGCCTCCTTAGGGTGTTGGATCAGATGGAGCCCAGGTAAGTAATTCTTAGACAAACAATAGCAAAAGTCATAATGGGCATCTGGAAATATGGTATTATTTGGTTTTTATACAAGCTGGGTCAATAAAGTGCAATACCTGCAATCTTTGAACAGGGACCTCCAGGGCCTGGGGGACTTCTGGGTGAAGTGGGAAAAGCTGGACCACTTGTGAGTAGGAACAGAGAGATGAGCTCTTTTTGTATATTAAATTTGATATGCAGCTTCATGCAACACACTGCAGTGTCAAAAGCTACAGGTTTGACCCCTGAGGTGGTGGTGGGAAGCCACTGGCCAATGACAACAGATGACCTTTTCTTCACATGCTGATTGTGAAACTGCACAGTTCTGCTGTGTTGATGAACTGAAAGTAATGTGACATTTATGAATATAGATAGAGTCAGTATTTTATTGCTAAATTCTTTCACACTCATGGGTTTTGCTGGCATTTCATTACTATTACTTTTTTGCTCATTATACTTGACAGCATTTTCTGATAGTTTATCTTTTCCTTATCATTTTACTTAATTTCCTTATAGTTTTACCTTTTGACCACTCTTGTCAGTATTTTCTTATTAAAGTGTAGTTATAGTCACAATAACCCAGATTGTGATTGAAGTAATAAGAAAAGTAATTTTGATGTTGAACCTTCAAATGACCATCGCATTAGACTGATGAAAAAATATAAAGAATTTGATAGTATAAATAGCTCTGTATGTTTTATAGTATGTTTAAATACTGAAGGCATTTAGTGGCTCACACAGGTTTTAGTAATTTCATCTTTTTAAGCTTCAATGTTTTGGCAGCATACAAACACAACATTAAATTTCATTGTGTATGCTTGGACTCATTTACGTTTCTTTCCACAGGGGTCCATAGGTGTGAGAGGGCCACAGGGACCTCGTGGACCAACAGGGCCCAGAGTAAGTAACAAAAGCTTTGCCATCAGACAAACTCAGCTAATGTCCACACGCTTTAATAAGGGAAGTGACATGTTGCACTCATGAAATAAGCACGGCCTTGTTACCAACTGAGACTGAAAAACTGTTTTCACTTTGCGTGTGTGTTTGGGTGACATGACACACGTGTGTGATCCTGAAATAACATGCTGTAAAAGTGGCAGGTATTTTCTGTCAGTCTGAATTCAAACATATTTTCTCACCGCAATATTGCAACTATGTATCTCAACTACAAATATTCATGTGTAGTAGAGATGAAAATAAAGATCAAAAATGCATGTTTAGCCATGTGGACACAGAAGACCACTACTTCTTCACTTTTATGTCTCTTTTGCTGGATTATTTAAAAATTTGCAGTGTGTTTGTAAGTTTCTGTGCAGTGTTTCTGTGTCTGATGTGCAGGTATTGTCATGTTGGTGCGATCCAATCATCACTGATGATGCCATTGATGATGATTATAATAAACTAAAGTGATTTTTTTTCTCCCCATTTCAGGGTGCAGCTGGAATGTTAGGCAGTACAGATCTGGTAACGCATTTAATATTATTTTATTTTAATTTGCACAAAAAAGCCGCGTAATCTTATTTATTCTCATTTTGTGTTTTAGTGTCCAAACTCTTGCCCACCTGGTACCTCTGGACATCCTGGAATTCCAGGCATGAAGGTGAGAAGAAGGCCACTTTGTTTGGTTCTAAAAGCCCTTATCCCAAATATTCCATGTTTAATCAGTTGTTCATTTCTTCTCTGAATGTTTCCAGGGTCACAAAGGGGTTAAGGGGGAAGCAGGAGAACCTGGGAAACAGGGGCACAAGGTAAAACATGTTCACTTCAGCAGTAAAAAAAAAATCTTGATTTGTGCTATTTCAAGTCAATCTGTTTCAAATGTTAAGTTTCTCTACATAAGCAAAGTTAATTTAAAATCCCAAACTGCATAAAAACATTAAAAAAAAAACTTAATTTCCTCCCACACATGCAGCAATATTCACATTAGAAAATAACAAAACAAACAAACTGCATGATCTCCACTTATTAAAGGGATTCCCAGCACCTTCCAGACACATTTCATTCATACTTCTGTATTTCAAGAAAAGCAATGTCTGTAATTCCTCTGACTCTTTGCAATGCGCAGGGGATGATTTATTTGAAACGATGTGCAAGTACAACTATTCTGTCGCTGTAATGTGTCTGTGCACTATATAAATGGAAATGAGTCTGGTCGCATCTCCTCTTATCAACCTCTGCCAGAATATGATTTACTGTCAGTCTGCTCTCCATCTGTTGCATGATTTTCTCCTTGATTGAAAATTTCTTTTACAGGGCTTCCCCTGCCCTGCACTGACAAATATGAAGACATATATAGTATACAACAAACACAATATTCACATGTTGCTTTTGAGTAGAGGTGTCATGATGGTGAAGAAGAAGACACTGAACTTTTGTAAATGAAGTGAACAGAAATAATGCTTCTGCTGTCAGAAAGTATTCATGAAATTAGGCATTAATGGGAATAATGATTTAAAAAAAATCACAATAAACAACAGTGAGATGTTTTGTCAGCCTTTTTGAGTTAAAACACAATGAAGGACCGTTCTCTTGATGTCTAAACAGCCTGACCTTCATTTTTTTTCTTTTTATTAGAGCAAAAACATTGTTCCAGCAGAAGAATATACTTTCTAAATGCTTCTTTAGTAGCATCAGATAATCATGCCTTATTAAGAATGACTTCTGGTTGCGACCCTCCTCCTCCTCTTCTGTGCAAACACCTGAAGCTGTTCCACTGTGTTCATTTCTGTTTATTATGAATTTCTTCTACATCAATGACACAAAGATTTATTGACTGAAAAAATTTCCATCCAAAATGAATCTTCATCAGATCAAAAATCCACTTTCTTTCTCTTCTTACGTCTCTTAATAGCTACCTTTTATATATGTATTTGAAAGCAGAAATTGGGTATTTAGCAAGGTAAAAACAGCAGAGCTTGAGATCTGAAGCGCCATCTATCCTAATAGATATGCCTCTTCTGGTTTAACAAAGATACGGCATATAAATTATTTATAATTTGCAATGCTGAAGTTATTAGGTGATTTGGAGATAAATGCTTGCCTGCTTTTGCCTACTTACTTACGATCCATTAAAAGACGAGTATGGAGCACTTCCAGAGTGGCTGCTTCATTTTGTAATTAACGTAAAGTGGATAATATCAGCCTTCATCTGAATTTCTCTGTAAAGAGGAGGCACTGAAGGGATGCCAGTCCTTATCAGGTGTAAGGATTCCCTCTTAGTTAAGCTGCTGCTCAGTTTTTTCCCACGTTCAAGTGTGATGTTATTTCCTCTTCACTTGCTCAGGGAGAAGAGGGAGACCAGGGAAGTCCAGGAGAGGTCGGATCCCAAGGGCCAAGGGTGAGCTCTTTTGCTTATTAAGTAATATTACATGCTTTTAAATGTTTCTCCTTATATGTGTCAATTTCTTTTTTTATTTATTTTGTATTATTTTTTAAAATTTGCTATTTCAGGGACCTCAGGGAGTTCGTGGAGCCACAGGAATGATGGGGCCCAAAGGAGAGATGGTGATTCTTCCTAGGATTTTTAGGCCTGCTGTCATTAATGTCTTCCAGCAATTATACAGTGAATTCCTTTAATAATAGTGAACTATTATTGTAAACTGTCTCTCATTTAAAGAGATTATATGTACGGTTAATACCTAAATTGCTTACTCTGCAGGGGGCTCGGGGTCCTGATGGAGATCCGGGACCTCAGGGAGTTGCAGGGGCAGTTGTAAGTTTGCCCTTCAGTGAAATACAGTTTTGTTGCCGTTGTTAAATACACATATGAGTTGGACATTACATATGTCAATGCACTACTTCAGGGGGACCACGGTCAAAGAGGCGTGATGGGCGAGCCTGGACCCTCAGGTGAAATGGTCAGTGGACAGACGTCATCATGAATGTTAAAAGCCTCAGTTGGATAAAATAATGATGATCACTGGATATTGTTCATCATTCAGGGTGTTCAAGGTCCAAGAGGGATCACGGGCCTGCCAGGTCCCAAGGGAGAGGCTGTGAGTTTCTTCTCAACGATGACAAATAATCTGCCTCTCTGACTGATACGTCGACCACAATGTGTTTTACTCTCTCCTCTCTGTCTACAGGGCTTACCAGGTGTAGACGGCCGTGAAGGTATTCCTGGGATGCCAGGAGCTAAGGTAGAATAGATTTCATGCGACATGTCAAGTGATATGTTGGATTTATGAGAATTAAAGAGAAAGATGGGCAGGAGTGCTGCTAAGAGGAGAGGTAGAGCTTTTTTTTTTCTTTTCCTCTCTGCAGGGAAACATTGGGAAGCCAGGCGTTCCTGGAGAGGTTGGACTTCAGGGGCTTCCTGTAAGTATAACTCCTGACCTTAGACTGTCATGCCTGACTGATCGGATTGAACCCGTAAACTTATTGCAGTGCAGTTCAGAGCACAACAGGTGATGCACGCTGCAGTGCAGAACTCACTTCCATACCTGCTCTGCAGGAACAAGTAGCACTCAGATTTTTTTTTCTAATTGCTATAATACATACTGAAGACGGCCTGCTTTTTCTGGGTTTATATTTTGAGCAGATAATTATGGATTCTGTATTGACATTATCCACAAGTATCAAAAGTGTTTGCTGTCTGCTAGGCTGTGATCTTTCTGATAAAAGGCTCCAATAAGAATAAACGGACAAACATGACTGACAGTAACAGCTTCATGAATGATTTTGTTTTAGGCATAAAAGTTATCCATTGATCTATATTAAATACAGAAAACACCTTTACAGAAGCCACACGGAACCAAAAACTGAAGGAAAACACATTTGTATCGATTATATCTTACCTCATGTCTCAGTGTTTCTTGCAGAAGATCACGTGCATTTTTTTCTTTACCTGGAGCCTGAAAGATATTTCCTTGTTGGCTTTGCTGGTATTTTAGTTAATGTTGAAGATGTGTTTTCTGTTTTTCAGGGTTTGCCTGGTGCACCAGGACCAAAAGGCTCCAGTGGCCTGAAGGTGATTTTCTTGATCAACTGAAAAAAAAAAATGCTGTCATTGTTTTGCAAATTAGTTAAAGTCTAAGACTTAATTTGTTTCTCTACAGGGAGATGGTGGTCAGCCAGGACTGCCAGGAACATTGGGATCTGCTGGCAAACCTGTAAGTATGAACAGAAGCATCCTGAAACACCAGTAGTGAGTCATTTGTTTCATCTTTGTGACGTCACTGTCACACCACAGGGTGAGCGTGGGGAGCAGGGAGAGGTGGGACCTCTTGGACCCATCGGTGAGCCTGTGAGTGCTGTCTTTTTTTTTTTCCTGGCTAAAATTCTGTTGTTCACCCATTCAGCTTTTCTTGTCTTGACTTCCTTACCATTTTCACCTTTTACCTGTAGGGAGACATAGGAGAGCAAGGCCCCCTGGGTCCAGCTGGCAAGCCAGGTGCAAGGGTGAGTTATAAACACATGAGTAAAATAACCGTAAAACAGTTTGTCTATTTGTCATCCATTTTTTTTTTTAGCTTGAAATCATACATTTTGTTTTATTAGTGCATTTATTTAGGAAAGTCTTCAGCAATCAGTGATCATTTATTACTGACAGCTATTGTTGGTATGAAAGAAATGAATGAAATTAGACTCACGGGGAGAAGAACTGAACAGACAATGATTATCTCACACATTTCTATATATTTTGGATGGAATAAAGGAAAAAAGAAGGAAAGTGTAAGTGTCGTGTTGTTCCACTGGAATGTCTCAGAGAATAGGCTGAGGCTGGATCTCACATGAGCTCTATTTTCACAGTAAGAGGAGACTAAGCAGCAGGCTGAAAGAGCTCTCTGTTCCCCTGACATTCCTCAGACAGTTGGCCAGTGATCAAAGGCAGAATGGCACACACACACACGCCTGAGAGAATGAGCAGAGATGCTAAACTTAAAAATAAAATAAAAATGAGTAAATATCAGCACAGTATGTGCACATAACTGATACAAAACACATTTTAACTTTAAGTCTTGAGTTTTATCCGTGGTTACTGGACAACTGGACTTCAACATAAATATCATATTTCAACTCTGACTCTGTGATTCTTGTCATTAGATGTGAATGTTTATGTGTCATAGGGATCTAAAGGTGATCCAGGGCTTCCTGGCCTGCCAGGCCCTCCTGGCCTGCCTGGGGCAAAAGGAGAGAGGGTAAGAAAACAGCACGTTTTTAGTTAAAGACCTTTTAAACATTTTAAAGCTATTGTCTTAAAAAAAAAAAAAAGAAAGAAATTAGGATAAATACTTCAGAACTAACAGACAGTCAGCCCCCTCTAGTGGAAAAAAGTAAAACAATTGTTCCTTCTAAATTTTGGAAGTTAGTGCGCCCTTCATTTGACTGGTCAACACGTTTGTTTTGTAAATTACAGGGAGAGCGTGGAGGTCCAGGACCTAAAGGAGAGCAAGTAAGAAGTCCTGAATATCAGTTCTCTTTTAACAGCGAAAGACTGTACTCAGTTAACAAATAGGCTTATTTGCATAAATTATAAACAGAATGTACTTTCATAGGGATCACAAGGTGATGAAGGAGATCCTGGAGACAAAGGGGATGTTGTAAGTTCTTATACTAGTTACACAAACTCTATTATCACCACTGGCATCGCTGAACTGAAACTACCATCATTTTGATATTTTGTGTTTTATTAATGGCGTTAACAGGGCGACCCAGGAGAACTTGGACCAAAAGGAGAGGTGTGTCTCCATTTTTCTGTTATTTGCAAGTCAGTGACAAAGTCCTCCATTTTGTAATTTTTCTTTCCTTTTTTTTAAAAAATTGACCTGCTTTTATTCTTGCTCTCTGTTCAGAATGGTAACTCTGGTGAATCTGGAAATAGAGGTCCGGACGGAAGTCGAGGCCAGCCTGGCATTGAGGGACCTCCTGGCACACCTGGACCACGAGGCATGCAAGGGAACAGGGGTTCACGTGGTGTCAGAGGGTCCCAGGGTCCTCCGGTAGGTCCAAGAAGGAGTAAATGTTAACTATGAACAAATAGTAAAAACTTAGATGTTAACTATAAACGTCAGCTTTTCTCTATAACAAATTCCTAGGTTTGAAATCTCAACTTTACACCTATACAGGAGCCTCTTTTCAAGTTACAGAAGTTGAATGACATTTTGTAGGTGGAAAAGTCATATCCCAGTAGATGTTTGTCTGTAGCCAAATGCTTCTCTATATCAATATTTTTTGTGTCTATACACACACACATACATATATATATGTATGTATTTGTGTACGTGTTCATCAAAAAGACTTTGAAAATCATGTCATGTGGTCACCAATCAATAGATGCATCTTTTTGTGACCATTTCACCATTTCAACCATCAAATCAAACTTAAAATCCATCCATCTATTTTCTGTACCTGCTTTACTGCTGGTGAAGGTCACAGAGGGCTGAAGTGGGGCATAGCTTTGACATACTGACTGCAAATCACAGTTATTTAAAAATACAACTGGTTTGCTTAGAAGAAAGGGGATTTTCTGTCTATTTGTCCCACATTTTGGCGCAATATAACCGGTAACAACAACTTAAACTCCTCAGAAAAGCGGTGGTTAGGATTAGACAAAACTGACTGAAGCTCAAAGTTCAGACCTTGTATACCTGTGAATTATGAAGCTCATTCATAGTTGTGCCAGGAGTTTTGCTGCCAACCTTAACAGCACTCTGCAGTCAGTTATGTTTTTTTGAGGGTAAGTGCATTGTAACAGCTGACTGAAGAGAGTCTGAGAGCAGATTAAATAAGACAAGAATAAAACATTTTCATAAAAATTTGATCAACTTTAAAATTACAAAGCTTCCATCAAAAGTACAGAAACAGCATCCACTGGCACCTCCTTGGTTTTCTATACATAAATGTCAAAGTAGGATGCTCTGTACTTGTCAATAAAAGCAGCCGCTGCAGGATCAGGGTCATGAGCAGGGTCACAAATGCTGCGTCAAGACATGAGTGAACTGTAATATTGATTTATTAAGGCTATCCCAGTCTAAACTGGGTTATGCCGTGCACCGTATGGCTCAGATGTGGCCTGGCATGTCATCAGCTGACTCTGACACAGGCTATGGCAAGTGTTGTGACGGTCAGTCGTACTCTAAATTTGATGGATGGTCTCAGTCAGGTCCGAAAATGTGTCTTTTTTGGGCCAAACATTTATGCTTTTTTTTTTTTGTTAACTTGGAAGTTCATTTGAAACAATAGAGAATACAATAAATCACACAATCAAAAACATTGTTTCATTATCCAATTTTACCCAGAAAATATTTCACTATTTATCAACTGTATCCTCCTTGGTTTGATTTGCCTGCATTCAGAGAATCCTTGTAGAAGATCTGAATGTTTTTCTGATCAACATCGTCCAATTCCACATTCAAACGTTACACCCGTGTTCGTGGAGACAACTTTTCAGGGGAGGAAAAACTAGGTCTCCATGTCAACTTTGCTTTCAGTTTGCCAAATATGCTTTTAACCCCAAGAATATTATAATTTTCTCCACCGGGCTAACATTTTATTTAAAGCAAATAATAATGTTTGATAGGTGTGAGCATAAACGTTTTAGACAATGTCATGCTTTTTTTCCTCACAGGGTAAAGAGCCAAGTGATCAGCACATCAAGCAAGTTTGCATGCGAGTCATGCAAGGTAAGAAAAGAGAGGCTTTTGACCCCATTTATCATTCCTTTGTGCCTCATCTCGTAGCTTTAATGTTTCCCAGAGTGCCTCATTACACAACCACACATAGAGCCAGCCCTGCATTGTCTCATTGATCTGGGTGGTTGCTGAATCTCTCAAGTTTAAAAAGGGTTGGTCTCATAACCAAAACATGAAATAAGCTTCAGCTTTTGTTCATGTGATGGATGAAATATTCCTTTTCAGAGCCTTAGAAATGTTTCACTGAAGTCACAACATCTGTTCTCTTCATTCTTGTGCTCTTACATCTTCACAACTTATCTCCTACCCTCATGACTTTTTTATGCCCGATGTGCTGAAAAATTAATTTCACCTCCAGCAGACCTGCACTTCACTGCTCCAAGCAAAGAGCTTGCCGGGAAAGGATATTTAAAAAAAAAAAAGAGAGCAGCCAAGCAGTCACTACATGGATTACTATCCATGAGGAGCTGGAAAAATGAAATCCTGCATGCAAAAAAAAACAAAAAAAAAAAAAAAAACACCCAGCAATGAGCCACTGGAGATTGATATAAGACCCTCTGCACCATGAACATGCATTTTTGGTCACTGATCACTCAGAGAGCATTATCTCCTTTTGGCTCAATTTACTGAAGCATATATACTGTAGAAAAAAACAAAACCAAACAACAGCAGAGGCTCGAGGGATATAATGACCACAATTTCAACTCACTCAAGTTCAGTGTTCAAGAGCGTCGTTCTGAACACAACAGCAGGAGCTGCTGCACCATGACTGTTATTTGCAAAGGTTAGCTCTTCAGGACTAAGATACAATACAAGGTGTTATATCCTACAAAATCCAGTAATAAGTATCAGCTATGCCAGTGATTCCCAAAGTGTGGGCCGCAGCCCCCTGGATGGGCCGTCATGGTACTGCAGGTGGGCCCTGCGCGCTCATTAAAATGAAACAAACGTGTTTTAAATCCTTGATTTTAAAAAAATATTTTTTAATTACTGTAAAATCTTCATGACACAATTAAAAAACCTTTAGAAGTAATAAAACAAACCAGTTAAGTGTAATTCTACTGTCATCTTAACTTAATATGACAAGTTTTACCTATATTTGTTGACCCCTTACATTAACATCGGAACATAGCTTCTAGTCCTGTATGTTGATCACAGTTGTGATTAAAGGTTTGGGTAGGCTGTGCAGATTTTTCACATTTCAAATTGGGCCTTGGTATTCTGAAGTTTGGGAATGGCTGAGCTATGCTGTTTGGAAACATTAATATTGTCAGTCTTGCACCTTACATTTCACTCCTACCTTCTTTCTGCTGTGCTTCAACAGAACAGCTGGCTCAGTTAGCTGCTAGTTTAAGGAGGCCAGAGTCTGGAGCTGCTGGTTTACCTGGAAAACCTGGACCTCCCGGGCCTCCCGGGCCTCAAGGAGACAACGGCTTTCCTGGGCAGGCTGGAACAAGAGGCCTTCCAGGACTAAAAGGGCCACCAGGACCATTAGGACTCAAAGGACCTAAAGGTACCAAATAGTTTGAGTGGATGTGGGAGAACTGGACATGTGATGGAATAACACATTTTCTTTGCCTTGAGTAATGCTTTTAAAATGTGTTTTATGTTACAGGTGAAATGGGAGACAGAGGGTCCAGAGGGTTCACTGTACGAGGACCCAAAGGTCAGCAGGGAGCTCCTGGACTTCCTGGTGAGACCTCCTTATATTGAAATTCGTATTTGATAAGCTTATTGGAAAAGTTACTGTCATTCATCCTGACAGTCCTGGACCTAAGAGCTCCACAACTGATGATAACATCCACACTGTCCTTGTCGGGTCTAATACTGACATCATCTAAGGATCATCTGGCTGGCTCAAACAGCTGAATACTCATGAAAGCGTTAGGCATTCGTGAAAGATATATCCATCTTTCTTTAAGTAAAAGTAAGGAGTCAACGCAGAGGAAAGGCAATTCATATTTTTGCTTTTTAAGTTAAATGAATTAAATAACTGCTCATGAAACTTTTCTGTTTTCAGGGTTGGTTGTCACTTCTGACGTTCAAGTTTTTAAACCCACCCAAACAATATGAATTTTGTTTTCACAGGGGAGCCAGGCAAACCTGGATACGGCCAAGATGGTCGGGATGGGCAAAGAGGACCCCCTGGTCTTACTGGACAGGCCGGTGTGCCCGGGCCTCCCGGTCCAGCGGGTCCAAACGGTTACTGCGACCCGTCAGCCTGCAACCTCCAGGCTGGGCTCCAGCCATCTCTGGATGTGAAGGGTCCTGCAGGCAACTAAGAGACACTCTGGCAGAGACAGAAAGACTGTTGGATGATCTCCCCTGAGCACACAACATTTGTCAGTTTCCTCCCGGGGGCTGCAGTTGTCATTAACCTCTTCATGAGCCAACATCTCCATCAGAGGGAGCCAGCATCTTTAAGGTGTAAAAAATGTGCAAAACTTTGAGTTTTATGTGCTTCAAAGCTTGTTCCTGGTGTGTTTTTCATCCTGACAGATGTTTTGCCACATCCAGGATTGTGCTCACATTTCTAAAACACGAAGCATGCAGAAAGTCTTTATATGTCTGCTTAAATTTTCTTTTTGCGTTCTCATTTTTCATGTTTTCTTAAAAATAAAACAACCTCACCTTCCTCACATAACAGCTCAAATAATCATCAAACTCAAATCAGGGTCAGGGTTTTCTTTGGTTAAAGGTCCATTTTCAGTTATTATATGCTTTGTTTGATAATGTGTCAAAGATAAACCTGCAGAGACCTAAGTATAATTTAACCAAGATCCTTGATACATGTCTTACTGCCTTGACAGCTCTGTAGCTCTAATTAAAAAAGATCTGCAGTGCTGCAGTGAAGTGCTGCGGATGAAAGTGTCATCAAGTCATACTGACTTCAGTGAATGTTGTAAATCTGTAAAAATGCTTGAAATGCGGTTAATTATAATTTCCTACAAAAAAAACTAAAACTAAAAACAACTTTCTGGTGTGAGATTTTGCATCATTGTACAGAATGGCAACATAGTGCAGCTGTGGATATATGGAAATACATTTTAGGGGAAAGAAAAATCCTCAAATAAATAACATAACAGGTGTTTTTTTTTTTTCATTCTTTTATATTGATATCATCTGTGGTGGTGAAGTCATTTTAGAATATAAAATAAACATTTCCATGTTTTCCATTTGAACTTTCATCAAAAAAAGGTACAATTTTCCTTTTTTACGCTCGAAATGAGTCACACAATTTGGTGATTGTTGAGCAGATTTCCATCCCATCACTTTAATGGAGTTTTACCAGCGACAGACTTTTCTCAGTGATGATGTGATATGATCTGAAGCTCCAGAGCAGCAGTTAAACGGATGTTACAGTCAGACTATTTGTCATCACTGCTGCTTTGAAACAAAACAATTTCCCAGCGACAGATAATTCATTCCAAGCTGGTCTTATTCAGTCCCGTTTTTACTGGATCTAGACAAGCTGTGTTGCTTTTCAAAATGTAAATAAAAACTGACCGATTCCTTTATTTAATTGAAGATTACAAAGACAACGGGGACAATTTTGAAACAATTCAAAATAGCTTGTAACAGGGCCTGCCTACCACTGTGCTGCAAAATCTCGTCTTTTAACCAACTGCTTGTCTAACAGCTAAATATCTGCTAAGCTTCTCCCTTTTAAAAGGATTTCAGCTGCTCAACAGCTGCAGGCCTTGTTTTTTTTTTTTTCTAAAATCATTTTCAAGGTCTGGACTGGAGGGAGGTACTTTTAGCATCCATGAATCCAAGCTGTTAATATATATATATATATATATATATATATATATATATATATATATATATATATATATATATATATATATCTATATATATATATATATATATCTATTATATATATACTGTGCAGACGGTGGTTTTGATATTGTCTTGTGTAAAAATCCAGTGCCTGGACACTGTCTGTCTGCCTCAGCGTAGCGTGTTCAACAGTTTGTTTTAGTACTGTCATAATGTGTTATCTTCATTGGTCATGAAGTGTAAAAGCAAAACAAGACTACGTATTTTTAAAAATGTGTTTTTTTTTTTTGTTTGTTTTATCGTTGTGTTTTACACCTCAGGGCCTGCTGTAGTTATTATATTATGCTGCTCCGAATGAAAAAAATGACATGACTCTGCAGTGGAAATCAAGAACAACTCTGAAAAAAATTTTTCAAGGAAAACATTTTATTGCTCCATACATAGATGCAAGTTAAAGTTCTAGCATGCAAAGGAAAGGCTTTAATGAAGAAGATTCAGAATCGCTGTTTCCCAAGCTCATTTGAGATGTCACAGGTAGAACAGATTTTGAGATAGGGTGGTTGTGGTTTACCAAATCCAGATCACTGAATCTGCCCCATCCATGGAAATTACTAAAACCAATCAAGCAAGTCTTGTGGTGTGAAAATTATACATTTGAAATCATGAAAGCTGTATCAGCTTTCATGATTTTCATTTGTTTATTTCATGAAATAAACAAACAAAAAACTGAAAAAACACTTTTCCTAAAACACGTAGCCTTGTTGTGTTGTTATGCGAGTAAGATTTATTGTAAAAACTCTTAGGTGTGTTAGCACAGAAAACCAAACTGAACACAAGAAATAAAGCACTGGATAACATTTATTGCACACATAAAGGCAGATTTCATTGAATCAGTGTAAATAAAAGTTAAATAAAAAGAGTAAAATATAACCTCTGCAACCTGGTAACCACATGTACTGGACTGCCATCCACAACAGGGACATTAATGGCCCTTTTCTTTCTCAGTTAACGTCTGCAGTCAAGGTATTCTTCCACACACCTGAGGTTTTCCATTTTCCAAGGCAACAGTTCTTCCGACTTGTTTTTGTCAAAATTTCTAATCATGTAGACATGCGGTAAACCAAGAGTGAGGTAGATAGTCAGCCTAAGAAAGATTTCCAAAACAAACATGAAAGTCACTCAGCACGACACGAGCTCAAACAGGAGCAAAGAGCAGTTTCAGTGAGAGCAGCAGGCGGGCATTTTTAATCCTAGAGGCCGTGCTGAGAGACTGATCTATATTCCCCCTCATTACAAGTTTACAAGATTAGATTACACGTGGCAACCGGATCGCCTCACACTACTGTGAAAAACAAGCGATAATGAAACACATGGATGTATGAAAATCATTGTTTGAAGTGATTTTATCTCTTACTCGAAAGGCCTGTCTTGAGGTTCATTTTCAAAGGACGCTTTTGAAAATGCACATCCTGTGATCTTGTTTTCATCTGCCATTTTCCATTTAGGAAAAAATGGATTTTAACTTGGTGTGATGTTAATTAGCTCCAATCTTACAGAGAAGTGAGCTGTGACATCAGTGTTCTTCCCACTTATCAAAATGTTTAGTTAAACTGAAGTAGCAAAGTGATGTATGTTGATGTCAATTGAAGCTAAATTCAATATGCAAAGGGAGTAACTCTCAGTAGTACAGCAAAAAAGTTGAGATCCCACTAGTTTGCTGGAACTGTCTCATTTGAATCTCATTAATCAGCAATACTGTCCTTGACAGGAACCCATAAATGAGATATAAAAATGAGAAAGATGAAAGGACAGATTAAATTCAACAGAGGGGATTTTATGAGGTTAATAAACCAACAAAATATTATTTTCCCCTTTATACATTAAAAGCAGTAAAAGAATAACAACATGGTCAGCAGGGGGCTCCTTTAACTCACAAATGAAGTCAGTGACATGCATTCAATTCTAATTTTAGACTCACTCACAAAAATATAATTTCAGCACAGATAAAAAAAACAAGTTGGCATGCTGACAAAAAACATATTCTGCACCTTCTGACTTACATGTGAGTTATAATTAATTGCATAAGACATCCATATTCATTGTGATGGGAGGCATGAAAAAAATGTCAAAAAGATCTTAAAGGATTAAATATAGATGGAGGAGAGTTCTTAATGTAAAAAAAAAAAAATCAGATATTGCAACAGAACTGTTCAAATATTGATCACAACAGGACTAAAAAGTAAAATGAAAGTCTTTAAATAAGCAAAGCCATTAAACAGACCGAGAAATGAAAGCTTCAGGAGAGTTATCACCAGTTCACTACAAGCCTTTTCTTACATGTACTGAAATATGTTCAATATTTTTTCTTATTTATTTTTTCGGAACATACACGTTTTAAAACATAAATCTTTACAAATGGAGGATTACTGAAATGTACAAGCCAAATACTGTAAATTTTAGTCCTGATTCTGTGACATGCTCATCCTTCCACCAGTTTCTGGACATACACTGCCCTGGCCAAAACAAAAGTCCCCACCTGGATTTAACTAAGCAAATACCTACGAGCCTTCTATTGGATAATTACTGCATTGGCAATTATCTTTCAGCTGGCAAGAAGTTATTCAACCCCAACTGGTGCAATGAGTTGCTTCTCATTTCCTAAATAACCCTGTCCAAATACACATTCTGTGGTTGCGGAAAAGATGTTAGTCTGTTTGAGAAGGGTCAAATCATTGGCATGCATTGAGCAGAGAAAACATCTAAGGACATTGCAGAAACTACCAAAACTGGGTTAAGAACTGTCCAACGCATTATTAAAAACTGGAAGGATAGTGGGGACCCATTGTCTTCGAGGAGGAAATGTGGCCGGAAAAAAAATCCTCAATGATCGTGATCAGTGATCACTTTAACGTTTGATGACATCAAGTTTAAGAAAAACAACAGTAGAACTCAGGGCTGTTTAATAGTGGACATAAGAGCATTTCCACACACACAATGCAAAGGGAACTCAAGGAATTGGGACTGAACAGCTGTGTAGCCTTAAGAAAACCAGTAATCAGTGAGGCTAACTGGAAAAAAAGCTTGAATTTGCTAGGGAGCATAAAGATTGGACTCTGGAGCAATGGAAGAAGGTCATGTGGTCTGATGAGTCCAGATTGACCCGGTTCCAGAGTGATGGGTGCATCAGGGTAAGAAGGGAGGCAGATGAAGTGATGCTCCCATCATGCCTAGTGCCTACTGTACCAGCCTGTGGGGGCAGTGTTCTGATCTGGGGTTGCTGCAGTTGGTCAGGTCCAGGTTCAGCAACAGTATGAGCTCAAAGAATGAGGTCAGCTGACTACCTGAATATACTGAATGACCAGGTTATTCCATCAATGGATTTTTTCTTCCCTGATGACACGGACATATTCCAAGATGACAATGCCAGGATTCATCAGGTTTAAATTGTGAAAGACTGGTTCAGAGAGAGCATGAGACATCATTTTCACACATGGACTGGCCACCACAGAGTCCAGACCTTAACCCCAATTAGAATCTTTGTGATGTGCTGGAGAAGACTTTGTGCAGCGTTCAGACTCTACCATCATCAATGCAACACTGGATGCAAATAAATCTTGTGACATTGCAGAAGCTTATCGAAACAATGCCACAGTGAATACATGCCGTAATCAAAGCTTAACGAAACAAAATATTATATTAGAGTGTATGACCTTCTTTTTTTTGGTGGCAACTTTTTTTTTGGCCAGGCAGTGTATATGCGTAGTGTAGCCTGCAAAGCACAAAGCACAGTCATCTCAAAACCATCCGAGATTGAAAGTGTTTAACAGTAGAGTTTTACAGAGAATAAATAAATCAAACCTCCAGTTTTAAAACAGCCATAAACCCAAAACTCTACAGTAACAGACAATGTTGGTCAGTGAGTGAAAAACCAGGATTTCAACTAGAATAAAGTGGAAAACAACAACAAAAAAATTCAAGTACATTCGTGAGTATAACTTTCCACCAAAAAATGAAAATGCCTAGTAGTTGATGTGTGGTAGTCTGATTTCCTTTGTGTGGTTGAAAAAACAAAAATATACACATAAAACAAAGGAATCATCATACATGACACTATGTAAACAATATATGTCAGTAATCATCTGAGACACAGCACACACGTTTGCACCAGTGTACGATCGATAGTGTAAAGGAGAACGGTAACGGGCCGTTACAGTAACAGCTTAATTATGAAGTTATATTATCAGGTCCCAGAACAAGCTCCATTAGACAGAAAAAGAAACATAATCACTTATTTACAGAATAAACCAACAGGAGAAGTACGTGAGGGGGTCTCCTTCACATTCCCTGAAAATCAACATTACTTAAAGTACACAGTTTTTCTTTTTTATGTAGAAACATCTGGCATTGACATGCATGTCTTAAACTAATAGTTCCAAACAGTATCAGAGGGTTTTTTTGTGGGTTTTTCAGTGTCAAAAAGTCACTCATGAGTGCCCAGTACTAACATGCGACTTGCAGAAAGTGGGAAGACATCGTTAGTCATGATTTTACTGCAGGTTTACTAAAACTGATTATCGTATACAATGCAAATGCAAAAGGTTAAAGAAGGAAAGAAAGAAAAAACCAATAACCTCTTCCCACATTATAAGCAATCCAAATTTGCATTAATCAACAGTCGAGCAATAATAGTCTAGAATATCCATGCTACATTTAGAATAAATTCCATCTTTGAATTACTCACTCAAAATAAATAGTTTCTACCTCAGACACATTGGCTGCACTTTGGTTGCATAAAAAGTTTTATAAATTAGTTATTTTCTCACACCTCCACAAAATAAAGTACTTTTACTCAGCTAATCTCTCTTCCCTTGTTTCTTTCACACACTTGCGCGTGCACACACACACAGACACACACAAACAGAAACATATGTACCTTCTGCTTCACAGTTGCTTATCTGAATGAGAACAGAAGAGTGCATAGACAAGCCCATTAAAGAGGCAAACAAATAATTAAGATCTTGTTTTCAGTCAGGTCTGAACTTGACAAAACAAAGTCATTTCATGGTCTTGAAAGACATGTTGAGTCGACAAGGAATGCATTACATCACAGTAGGGGTTGTGAAAACAAGAACTGCCATCAAAGTACAACATTGCAAAAGGATTTTGGCTGCGTTCAAAACAAAACAAAACAGCAATCCCAAAAAATAAAAAGAACTCAAACCCCGGCGGCATCCAAATGTTGTTGTGAAGTGAACAGAAGAGGTCGGTTATGAGTCTGCCTGATGAAGCAGAGTTGAGGAAGGTGTCAGACACAGTCAGGCTGTCTTTTTCCTGCTCAGTGGCTGCAACGTGGAGATCATGTCCTTATTTTAGCTTACACCACATTCTGCTGGATTTATGAGGAAGGGGGAAGACAGTCACTGGGGTCACATGTTCCAGGGGGTCCAGGGGGTCCCGGTGAGCCAGGCGGGGCCGGAGAACTGATGCCAGGTGGGCCTTGAAAGAGAGTTAGATTTTGTTTAATTCAACTGCACTTTATAATCATTCAGAAGAGCTTTCCTTTAATGTTTAATAGTTGTTTGGCACAGTCACAGGTTGCCCTTGCACAAACCCTTTAAGCCATTTGCTAATAATACAGCTGTACAACGGCCGTTATGAAAAGCTGCATGCAGAGGTTTTCTTTCTGTTCCGAGGAAGTTGATTGTTTTTTGTTTGTTTGTTTGTTTTTCTGTAGAACTTGTAGATTCATCCTAGCAAGAAAAGTTATTTGGTGAAAAATCTTAATGACAGTATACTACTCTCAGTATCGGAGTTATATCAGTTCCAACAGAGAGCATCTGCTTCGCTAACCCAGCTAGACAATGTGTCCCATCACGGTGCTCAGAGGGATCAGGGTCAGCTTGAAGAACACAACAATAAACCCAAAGTATTAAGTCTGGGGAATCTGAGCCGCAAGTTCCTTAGATCCCTGTCTGAACCAGTCTAGAAAGGATGCACTGAAACAAGGCCAATCAAAGCAGGCCCCAATCCCCCAAATCCACAGAATTCAAAGATCCAAAGCCAATGTCGCTCTGCCAGGCAGCACAGAAAGCTCTCACAGGTTTTGCACCCATGTGCCAGAACTGTCCTGGCGCATGGGTGCCTACACAGTATTAAGCAGGTGATATAAATGTTATATTTGACTGGTACATGCTCAACAGGGACATTTCTACTTAAATTAAATAAATGAATGATGTTTAAATCTAGACATGCCATTATCTCTAATGTAAGGAAAAGAAGAAACTATTAAATTACATATAAATACAGTGTGCGTGTGCAAATATATATATATATATATATATATATATATGTACACAACAACAAATCAAGACATCCTATATATTATTGCTGTTGATTATTATTGATGTCATTTATTGTTCCCTTCTGGGATTAATAAAGTATTTTTCATTCCATATATATATATATATATATATATATATATATATATATATATATATATATATATATATATATATATATATATATATATATATATATATATACAGTCATGGAAAAAATTATTAGACCACCATTTTTTCTTCACTTTCTTGTTCATTTTAATACCTGGTACCACTAAACGTCATCATGTGACTAAAACAGACAGAAAAGAAAACACTGAATGCATAAAAGCAGTGTTTTTGGAAGTACAACGCCATAGTTATTGATGTAAAAACTTAAGTGATTTAGGTTATAATCAAGAAAACCATGGAAAATGGTAAGATATCAGCTCTTAAATAAAACTCTTATGAGCAATCTTTGTGGTTATCATTATGTTTGTCCAAACAAATGTACCTTTAGTTGTACCAGGCATTAAAATGAACAAGAAACTGAAAACAAGGGTGGTCTAATAATTTTTTCCATGACTGTATATATATATGTGTGTGTGTGTGTGTCAAAGAAAGAAATGACACAATAAAAAAAAAAATACTGGCCAATAAATTGTTATTTGATTTTTTTTTAAACCCCTTTTTTCTTATATAACTCTTAAAAAAACAGGTTTTTAAATCCAGTACCAGCCAGATCCCAGCCAAAAATGACTAAATTAGGCCCAAAATCAACTCCTTTTGATTTTAACAATTACAAACAAACTGTAAATAAAACAAAATTTGCTGTTCATTTTGCTGGGAAGAAAAATGATCTTCACAGATGTACCGCACATCTGTGGGAATCCAGTCATAGACCATTATACAAGAAGTGACTTTGCATATGGTTTCCAAATTGTCTTTAGAAAAGTATTCAAAGTAAAGGATCTAATTTACAATTAATGACTTCCTCTGTTTCTCTCATGAGAACAACAGCAAGGACATATTTTTCCCAGTTTCTAATATTCTGAATATCTCTTCAATATCTCTTGTTACCTAGCAACAGCTCGTTGAGGTGGTCTCTTACATGCTGTTACATATACTGTTCCTGAGACCTGAAACCTGGTGATAACAACATTGTTTAAATGGATCTTGGTAGGCTTGTGAAAAACCCTCTGCTGCAGTCCTGCCAAAGGAGTGTCCATTACATCGGTCGGACCAGCAACAGTTTGACAAAAGCAAACACACTTTGGACAAAAGCAGCCGCTTTCTCTTTTATCTCAGTGTGAAAACACAAGCTGGTCCCTTCCATCACTGTCCCAACCATCTATAGCTTACCTGCTCACACATAAACTACAAAATACTTCTGTGCTGTAATACCAGTTATATCAGAGGAAAAGAGCAGATAATGATCAGATGTATTTTTGTTTTTCAAGTTGTTAAATTAGTGTGTTCATGCCGTTCGTTCACTTCTGTTAATTAGCAACTGCTAAGAGGTAACGCACGGCTGGAGGTGAGGGCAAAGACAGCAGCTGGCCACTGTGGCCACATTCACATGAATTATCCAAAGTAATTAGTAATTCTTATTCACTGAGAATCTCCTGCTCCAGTATCTAAACATCCTCACCGCTGCTACAGCCTTCCACAAGGAATTCCTCTCCTTATCGTTTGAGCTGAACTGATAAATCTGAGTTGTATGAGTCTCCTGTGTGATTTATATAGCCTAGTCTTCACAAATCAAAGGAAAGTTACATGTGCAGATACCCAGGATCCCAACTATCTTTCATTACGCTAGCCAAGTGGAGGAATATTTTCAGGTAAAAATTATCTTGTGTTGTGGCCCACAGGGCCTTGTAAATCTAAGAGCAGAGAGAAAAGCAGAGCTGTGGACCTGCATTCATATGAGTTTGCTCAAGTATTTCTCAACTCTTTCCAAGATGTGGCTGCAGCTTAAGTCTAACCCCCACCAGTTATGCCGCAGGTGCTTCTCTTAACTGTGCGCCTCCAGAGATGATGTCTTTCAACTACTGTGATTTATCCTCTCCAGAGGAGCTACAGCCAACTTGCCTTTGCCCTAGACATGCATTATGCACAGATGATATGAGAGATTTTAGGTTCAATGCTGACGCAGTCCGGAAACCAGTAAAGTGATCTACTTTCCACAGTAGCAGGGGACATTTTGACATTATGGGTTTGGTTCTTTTGTTCAGGACAGCAGTAAGATGTGTTTTTTTAGTTTTCAGAACATGTCATTTTCCCTTCTTGCATAATTTTGCTCTCTATTGGAGTGCCATGATTGCTAAAGTAGTGTTAAGGTTTAAGAAAACACAAGCTGTATTTATCACTAACTTCGACACTGACTTTCCAGTTGATGCAAAACTATTGGTGCTGCTGTTGTGTATAAGTTATTAATTACGTCACCACGGGAATTGGGCTTTCAGAGCCCTGGTTGCTTGTTGGGAACCTACCAAGATGTTACATACAGCATGGTAACTGATTTTCAGCTTGGTTAAAAGGTGAGGTATGACCAAAGAAAGAACCCCCTGAGTGTCCTGATGAAAGTGTCTTTACCACTATAACTTTTGAACCATAAACCAGGTTTCTACAACTGATGTATTGTTGAGCGTCTTGGATCCTGAAATGTTCAAACCCTATCAAAGAAATTTTTTATTTTATTTTATTTCCACTATAACTGGTACATATGATGACACAGGACAATTTTCACAAGATACACTGTCTTGATTACAGCTTTATGAAAGCTTTAGTCTGTCACAATCAATTGAAATCAGTAGTAAAGCTACTGAAAGGACAATTAGGCCACGTCTAAGTGAGGCTTTAACCTAACTAAATTGATAGAAGATGCAAGACAATACTTTGAGGAAACATGGGAAATTGCCATATTTTACCAGTAGGGGGTGTTGTGCTATTTAAACTAATACCTTTTCCATTTGATTATACCTACTGTAATATCTAGTCATGTTAACTTATCATATCATACACATGGCGCATATCATACATATTATTAGTAGACTCACAAATATTATCAAACTGATTGAAAATGTTTTCAAACAATTTAAGTAAGAAGAAAATTACAAAACAGAAAGTAAGATCATATCCTAGCAACTGCTATGACTGATACTGAAGTGGAAACTGAAATGGAAAAACTTCTATTGGCTCAGCTTCATTTTCACAGGAAATCCCAAACATTTCCTGAGGTCTACAGTATCAAGGGAAGAGAAGAAAACATCTTCAGGTGGTCAGTACTGATGCTTGTTGGGACTTCCTTTGAGAAAATGTTAACTCCATTATTTCTTCCTGCCTCACGTTGTGTTTGATTGAGCCATAATTAGACCAAACTATTTAAAAACAGCTACATCAAACCTGTTCAGATCAGGGTAGCTCCTGTGCAGCATTCTTACCTGGTGGCCCCATGGGTCCTGGATCTCCTGGTAACCCCAGCCCAAGTTGACCTCGTTCTCCTTTCTGACCCCTGTAACCTGAAGACACAAAACGCACGAAACACTGAACAAACTCTGAAATTGGGAAGTATAACAGTGTGGTGTCATATTTACAGAATGTGCAAGTGCGATTAGTAGAATTTGTTTAAATGCAGTGTCAAGGTGGAGACACAGCTGTCCATCCTTTATGTCTTTTATGAACATTTGTGATAAGAAAAGCAAGACATCAAGACAGTGATTAGTTTGATTAAACAATGCAGCTTTAGCATGTATTGGAGAAACAGACTCCTCTCAATCCCAAATTTCAGTCCTAAACATTTAAAGACGTGCCGACATCCCACCAAAATACAAATCCTCATACAAGCCATCTGAGCATTATTGCTTGAAGACGCAGGCATCATGGTCAACATCGGGACTGAACAAAAATAGTCTTTGAAGCCTTAAATACAGAGTGAAGAGGCTTTTTTTAAACAGAGGTCAGAACTGTGGGCCACAGCAGACGTTCAGAGTATGAAAACATGGACTCTGAGGAAATGTAGACTGTATATAAAACAAACAGATGCATAAAACTGTTATGGGTTTCATGAGTGATACTCATATTTAAATAAACACATGCTTAATCTGTCAAGAAAAGACTAATGAGTAAATAAAATAAAAATAAATTAATGCATGTGCACTACTCTTCAAGCTAGATCAGGCAATGTGTGTCTGTTTTCTTAAACAATATGCACACGGTCCTTATGCAAAGGCTTTTCCACTGCATGCCATGCTGGCAAGTATTCACAGTTCAAAACAGCAGCATACCAAGTCAGAAAGAAGAATATAAGGGGCCGCAGCAATATTTCCCCATGGGGCACTTAAAGTAATGGAGTCTCACAACCAGCGGTTGGATGGAAGTGCATCAGGAACATTGACAGCGGTATCGAGCATCGTACCGCCCAGCCCAAGAGGAGAAATGCTCCAACGCTTACATGTCAGAAAAAATCTCTGAAGAAAGTCCTATGAATGATCCAAAACTGAATCTCAAAGAAAGAGAGGCTATTCCACACAATGGCACAATAATGAGACTTCTTTCAACACTCACAGAGCCTGCGGCATTCATTCAAGGGGGAGAAATCCCATGGAGAAAAGTGCACTGTACCTTAAGCACAAAAAAAAAAAGAAGTGGAATAACAGAGAGCAGTAAGCTTAGGCGGCACGTTGGATTGGTGCACTCTGACAGAATTGAAAAATGCCATACGGTGCACTTCGTAAAAAACAAATTGTTTCCAGGGCCACCAATGTACAACATCATATTTCCAAAGACATCTGGTTCATTCTTGATTGATATGATTGCAGTCCTTCACTTGCTGCACACTGTTGTAAACATTACTGATAACAACAACAATGTATTCATGCTACCAGCATTCCCTAACAAAAGAATAAAGAAAACACCTTTCTGTGGGCAGCTGCTCTATCAAATACAGATATTTACTGAGGCATCTATGATGTACAAGAAAAAGCAAAGCAGCTCCAAATCAAAATTTATAACCTCACATAAAAAGAGGAAAAAAACACTCTGTTTCAGTCAGTAAAAATAAATATACAGAAGACACAGAAATATAAATAAATATATATATATATATATAAAAGAATGTTAAAACAACAAAATGCAGAATTTATGAAATGTGGGCTCAAACACAATGACATCAGAGGGACTTTTCTTTTGGTTCTACAAAGAAAAAGATGAATAGAATGATAAATGAGCACTCAATTACAACAAAGGAGGAAATAAAAGAAAAGCTGCTCTTCAGCGTGAGTCCTCGTGAACCTGCTCTAACAGCTGGAGACTTCCTCCCTCGTGAGATCAAACCAGGAGGAAAGAAAAGACAGTGATTTTCAACAGAGGGGTTATTTTTCTCCATAAACAATTCATTTTGGCACAGCGGAGAAGAAGTCAAATTGGATATTCCAGAGGAGCACAGTCTCCAGCAGAGGATGACGAGAAATAATGAGGAAATATTACCCCGATCTCTCTCACCAGCTGAGAGGAGGCACAAGTCAACAAAGAAAAAAAAATTAAGAAGTTGTTGGATTCTTGATTTATCAAGGGAAATAACTTTCCTCTTTATTTTCAATAAATATTTATTTCAAAGCTGCATTATAAATCACCTGTAAAACACTCTTTTGAAGCATAAAAAAAACACAAGCAAAACAAACTTCAAGACGTGTAATGCCAGTAGCATTAACACAGCACAAACATTTGAGCTGAGTAGTTGCCTACTTCTTACTACATTGTTCATGAATGAAAGCAGCACTTTCAATTATAGCAATGGGTTAAAATGCAAATGGTCTTTAATAATGTGAGGTAGATACAAATCTCAAAGAGAAAGGCCAATGCATTGGTGCTGTGATCTGCACCAACACATAAAACACTCCTCTTCAGAAGTTAAGATACCATAATTCTTCTATAGACACAATACAAATCTAGGTAAGTCTGAGGCACAAAAGCCTGACTGGCAAACCATTAGTGTAGTGTGAGCAGTCAGAGAATTGTATTAGTTTGATAAAAAATGTCCACCCTCTTTCCTGACTATGCTCCTTTTGTATTTTAGAAGATTTCTCTTCCAGAGTGAGGTATCAATACTGAAGCTCTTTCCTGTCCACACTGATAACACTTTCTCTTATTCACTTCAATTCTTCGTTTGTCTTCATATTTCCCAGAGAGCTGCTGTGCACCACACTCCTGGCCTTTCCTCTGCTTCCCGCCCCTCAGTCTGCATTGATATATGGGTCTATGCAAGAGAAAAATACCCATGAATCCATACAAAATACAAGTGTCAGCCCAGCCCCAAATCCAGCCAGTCTCTATGATTTCATATCAGTTATTTTCATCACAATAACATGCTTGAGTTCTAGTCTAGATACCTCCAATCTGCATTTTTTACAGTAATAACTGGACCTCTTTTTAAAAATATTAGGCTACATGGATGACACAGTAGACAGTTAATGGTATTTTCAAAGTGCCAGTGGGGTTTACACATGTGATGCAGGTACATACATAGATAAACATTCAGTTTAATAAGGCAACAAATGGTTAATTGATGTTCACCAACAAGCAGTCAAAGGTTATGAGTGTGACATGTTTCCGATTTTTATTGAAGTCGTTTTTCTGGGCTGGTGTTCATGTCCACCACTTCAACACCATCCTAAGGTCCTACCTTGAGGACCAGGTGGCCCAGGCTCTCCTGGTGAGCCTGGAAATCCATCCCTGCCAGGGGGTCCTGGAGGCCCTTGGACCTGTGAAGCCAAGATTCCAGCAGGTGTCTTTTGCAGCATGGTAGTGCTCGATATTTTCTCTGCACGGCAAGAAATTAAAGAAAGATTTCACACAGAGAAAACTCAAAGGAGACAGATGGTGTGGAGAAAGAAAGCCGAGCGAAAACATGTCAACTATAAACAATATTAAGTGTCAAACAATTAGTACCTTGAAAAATCCGCATTACTTCCTTTTGGATAAATGTTCTGAGTTCTTCTGTGAATCTTGGATCACCCTGTGAATGACGAAAATAAAGTAAAGTAAGAGAATTCAGCAGGATTGAAAAGAGAAGCAGAGGGCAATCACTTAAGGTTTATATTAGGGCTGGGCAACGATTAAAATGTTTTCACATTTTCACATTAATCACATTATTTCCCTGATTATTCACAATTAATCGCATTGTATACGCAGAATCAAATAATGAATTCAAAAGTAGTGTAAAATGCACTTTTATTTAAATGTTCTGCTGCCATATGAACTAAAGTGCCATAACATTTGTTGTTTAAACACTTTTAACATCAGCACTTGTCAGTAACACATATTTAATGTAAATCCCATGTTCTTAAAAAATGTAAAATAAAATAAAGCTTATTACCACTGCCAGGGTATTAATGTCATCCTGTTTTTTTATAAAAAAAAATAAATGAATAAAATAAATAAAAAAAAAGTTTACAAACAAAATCCAACAAAATGATTGTGGCTCAGCACAATCAGAACATTAAAACAGGTAATTTCTGAGGTAAGAGCAGAAACTTTTAACAGGGAGTTCAACTTGTCAGTTGTTACAAATAACCTTGTTTCTGTCAAATCCTCCGTCTGGGAGAACTTTAAAATGAAAATGTCCATGTTAAAGTTCAGTAACTTTAATCAATCCATGTATTTTTCATTCTTTCAATTCATTTTCAATTGTCAATCAAAAATTAAAAACAATTAAAAAGTGACATTTTATTATGTTTTTTGTTTTTTTAATCTAACACAAAAAATGAAAAGAATGCCTGTTTTTTTATATTTCAACTTCAAACTTGGATCAAAAATGCGAAAAAAAACAGGCACAGGACTGAATTTGTTTTATAATCGAGGACTGTACTTTCTGTTGTCATTACACATCTGTGCCACTAGATGGAGCTGCACTGAAGTAACCAGCTAGAGCAATCATTCCCAAACTTCAGAATACCAAGGCCCAATTTGAAATGTGAAAAATCTCCGCGGCCCACCGAAACCTTTAATCACAACTGTGATCAACATACAGGACTAGAAGCCATGTTCTGACATCAATGTAATGTACTTGTCATATTAAGTTAAGATGACAGTAGAATAACACTTAACTAGTTTGTTTTGTTACTTCTTAATGTTTTTTAAATTATGTCGTTAATATTTTACAGTAACTAAAAACATATTTAAAAAAGATCGAGGATTTAAAACATATTTGTTTAATTTTAATGACCTCTCACGGCCCACCTGCAGTACTGCGACGGCCCACCAGAGGGCCGAGGCCCACACTTTGGGAATCATTGAGCATAGCACGACAGTGAACACATGGAGCAGATCTGATGTAACATGGAGAAATGACGGGAAAGTTTTGTTGCAGTCCAGAATTTTTTTTTTAGACAGAATTGTTAATATTGCTACCCGAGTTGCTACCCGAACTGTAAAGTTCACGGATTTTTGCAGTTCTCCATGTCTGTTTTAGCTTTTCCTCAAGTAACAGTAACAGCATGTGAGCAACATGCGTTAAGGCGCGATAAAATAAATGTCCACGTTAATAAATGACCCCTCAGGTGGCACTGAACAGCATCCAAAAATTAATGACAGCTTAGAATCATCATCAGACGTTTAACTTGCTTCGCTGATGAAGAACTAATGAATGAAAAGTGTGTAGCTATCCACAAAACAGCTT
This sequence comes from Hirundichthys speculiger, assembly GCA_018398805.1. Lineage (NCBI taxonomy): Eukaryota > Metazoa > Chordata > Actinopteri > Beloniformes > Exocoetidae > Hirundichthys > Hirundichthys speculiger. Next base: position 2,225,225 of record JAGFBZ010000855.1, on the reverse strand, counting down.
TGGAGACAATCTTCCAACTTTTAAAAAGAGGGTTCCACATATAGGCGAGCTGTAATTTGAAGTTGTGAACTTTATTTTAATTATTACATTGCTGACAAAGTAACATTCAAAACATTGCATACTCCCAGATGAAATCCAGACATGCGTCACTCCTGCTGTCAACTGTTGTCGAATTTGTAGTTTTCCAGAGCAGCAATAATAACTACGGCAATCAATAATACGCTCTAACAGTGAGTTGGTGCATTTAAAACAGCTTTTTATCACTGTAATTGTTATATAAGTGCCGTGAGTTTAAAATGTCTGTGACAGATGGAGGTGTTTTCTTTGCTCTGCAGTAGCTCTTGGCACACCCACATATCTCTCTCTTTCTGTCTCTCTCCCGCTCTGACCTTCTGTTGCGCCTAGATGATCGGGAGTGGGAAGCGTGGTGTGGAAAAGAGAGCAGCAAGCGCTCGCTCTGTTTTGTTTGATGTTTCATGCAGAAAGCTGTAGCTACACCATTTTCCATATTGTGAGTGAAGACTGAACTAGTTACAGCAGCTGTGCGAACAAGTCGGATGATGAACATTTGAACCGTCAGTGAGGGTTTGTGTTTACATTGAGCTATTTGCAGTTTCCCTTCTTACCAGAAGCCTTATACTCTCCAGCTGTCCTGGGGGGCCAGGATCACCTTTTTCACCTTGGGGCCCACTCGGTCCAACCGCGCCAGGATCTCCTATGCGGCCCCTCTCTCCTTGAAGACCTCTTTCTCCAGGAATCCCCGGATCACCCTGCAGTAAAGAAGCCCAGCTTCATCTCGGCTCAGTACCGTACTGAATGTGTGGAAGTTGTACTCTATATCAATCAAAGGCAGCTTTCCTGGCTGGCATAAGCTGCATCACTGTCAATACGATTGTCAGTCCAACTTTATCACTTAACATGCTGCGCAGAGTGACTGCTTTCTTCTAATTTGTCGGTGTCAGTCACCTGTCCTGAGTTTCTGCTGCCAGCTGTGAAGCTAAAAGCCCCATTTTGTATCCTCTATTACCAGCATTTGCAACAGATTACTGCAGAAGTGTGACAGAGCTTTTGCAAATACAATAGCAAACTGCACTGAGCGTTAAATGCCTTTTTCCAGTACTTATGTGCTCGCAGGGATTAGTCATATTTGTGCTGAAGTGAGGCCTTTCATTGCTATTCATTACTTTTTATCAACCTATTTATGCATAGTAGTTTGAGTCATAAAACAGCTTCCCTTTTGGAAAACAGCGGTGACACAACTTACACGTTCTCCCTTGGATCCTCTGTCACCTGCTTTACCTGTAGCACCCTTTGAAAATAAACAAACAAAATACACTTTAAGTTTGTGCTACTGAAGAGAAGGAAAACATCTGAATAGGAGGACACAGAAATTATTCACACATAACAGGCTATTAATGCGTTCTGTTCATATGAAGAAGAGATCTTTATTAAATCCCAGACATTCACTCTTATATTTGTAGAGGATTTTCTTCTGTTTACCACAGGAACACTGTGAGCAAGCATTTTCCAAATCATTTGACTTTGAGGAACGTACACTTTTCAGATGAGTGTGCATTGATTGCTTCTAACTCAGCTCAGGTGGATCACTTCTATAATATCTCCCACTACAGTGTTTCACCTTCTGCAATGTCATGGCTCCTCTGCATCACTCCAGTTTTGTTTGACAAAGGCCTGCTTTTCCAGCAGCTGTCTCTACTGAACAGAGAAGCTGTGGGAAAAATGCCTGTCTCCGGCTTCGTGTCACAACATCTCGCGTCTTCCAGTTCCTCCCTGTCACTCCTCATTGCTTCCTTTTACTTGGCTCGCAGCAATACCTCCGGGAGCTTCTTTGTATCAATTTCCCGCTGGATTACAGGAGCCATGCAAAAGACAATCTGGCGTGATGTGGCTTTAAAACGGGCATCACTTTGTGGTGCCATTCTCCCTTGCCTGCTTTAATCTGCAGTATGCTGTATTCCCCGCTGCCTGGTGGGAAGCTTAAATCTATCAACTTGCCCACTGAAATGTGCTTCCCTGCGCATTACATTAAATCTCAAAGCAGCAAGGAAGAAACCTACACAGAAGAGCAAAGCCACCATCTAGATGGCACTGTTGCGCTACTGAAAAGTGAGTCTCTGTGTAGCCAGCCACTGTGTAATATTGAGAATACAATGGAAGAATATTAAATAACAAGAATGAACAAACAATAAGTGTTGGGGCTGTCATTAAGGTGTGAGGTGAAAAAAAATCTTGTATATCACAGCATAACAGCGATAATCACAATCACTCAAGTCTTGGTATTGAATCATAATGTGTTGGAAACAGCTACTGAAGCATATCTGTTCTGCATTCTGCAAGACCAGTCTGTGTGTTCGCAAAGAAAATGGTGGAGAATAAATTTGATTAGTTGCCTAAAAGCAGACTTTTTCTGCGGTATGCATTTTAACTTTAACCAGGTTCACCAAGCAGGAAAATACACTATTATTTGAAGTGTCTACTGGCTTCTATTACAAACATTTTATCACTGTCTGAAAGCATTAACTGTATAATTAGGTTAAAAGACTAAAAGTCAACAAAGCCTTAAATCTGCAGGATTCCATTTACTTTTTATCACTGAAATCTCAAATATGCAAATAGGTTTAATGCAGTCAGCATGCTGTAGCTGGAGGGGGGGATAAGAATCTGCTGTGCCATCTTTCCGAAGCAGGACTGATGTAAAGTGCTTTCTATAAGGGGATTTAACCGTGTTCACTCAACTCACCTTGTATCCAGGAGTTCCATCTTTTCCGGGTCTGCCCTGCTCAAGGAGTGCAACACAAACAAAGACATTTTGTATCAGCTCCCACTTTCGATTGGATCAGCACTGTTGCACCCCTAGTAATCTCCACAGTTAATGAGATATCTCAAGTAAGGGATAATGATCCTGATTGCTGAGTGAACATTGTTCCATTGTGTGCTTACAGGGAAAATTACAGAAACTACCTCTGATGGTAATTATGTAGAAGAATGTAATCATCTACAGGACAAATAGAAACTAACATATGTATTTCATCTATAGTGTCCTTGAATCATGCTCATCCCTCCACTGCTCATGCACCATTATTGGGAAACAGCAATGGTTCTGCTAGTGTAAAGGTGTGTGGACATTACTAGAAGGTGCAGTACTTAGATGGCAGCATCTAGTCCTGATAACAAAGGGAAGAGAGCCCTTACAGGAACGCCTTGGGGTCCCTCTGGTCCAGGAAATCCTGTCTCTCCGATAGGCCCCCTTTCGCCCTGTCAGAGAACAGAGAGGGCCGGTGTGTCAGTCTGCGGTGACAAAAGACTGACGCCTGGATTGACAATTCAAAGAGAGTCAGAGACTGTGGCTCACCGGTTCTCCGGGGATCCCTGGCTCACCACGAGAGCTGGGCTTCCCCTGTCAATCACAAATATAGTAAGAATACATGCTGTTTGGCAGATCTTCAATAGTGCCATATGACCATGTGACCTCTGCAGCGTCCCCTTTCTAATGCAGCTCACAGCCACAGCTGCACAGGACATCCACCCAACAGACCACAGCTTTATATAGGTCTTAATCAAAACAGTGTTTTTACGGGACTTATATTTTTAAAGCTGCTATTCAGTACATAATAAATCATCATTGACTTGCTGTCATCAGTAGACCTAAACAACACAGATGATTGATCAAGAAGAAGTATCAAGTTAATTAACTGGGGTAAAAAAAAGTACTTACTGGAGGACCTGATGTGCCAGGGGGACCAGGCAAGCCAATATCCCCCTGAAAACAGATGACATATCAAGCAGATGACAGACATATCACATAAAGAATCGTTGTTATGTCAAGTAGATGCATATACGTAGTAGTAATGTAAGAAAACCGCCTAAATGTGGGTATAAGGTATCCTGGAGGGCCCTTTCTGGTTTGGACAAATTTAACCCTTACCCTAACCCTAAATAAATTAAAACATTTATTTATTCATTTTAACATTTTCAAATGCAAAAACTTGGCACACGTCAAGTTTCTGACAGTATTTCCCAGAAGGATAAATTACTTGGGAAGTTATAAAAACTGATTCCACCCACAACACAGTCTCACACTGCCAGCCACTGGAGATGTTTTCATGCAAATTTAGATGCAGGTTGTTGTTAAAAATTAACAACAACCTGTTTTGCTAGTTTTGTTCTCTCAAGGAAAATGCCTCTATTACTAGAAATTCACTGTGTTTATCGTTCGTTATTACATAAATGCTTTGGCTCCAATTTGCCTTACATCCCATTTGGAAACGTCATCTTGAAATTCCTTCAGGCAATATTCAAATAAAAATCCAAGTAATTGAATTCATCTGGAAACATTAGGTTTTCCTCAAGCTGAGTCACAACCTCAGCAAAATGTGTTTAACTCTTAAACTGGCGAGCATTTTTGTGTTTTAAAAATTTGGAGGAAAGAAACTCCCTAGATGCTCAATAATGAAAATGTGGTGCAGAAAAAGCGCTTCTCCTTGTGTTGCTGTCAGGACGGCTCAGAGCAGATGAGAAATCTCTCTGTTGCTTACCTTGGCGCCAGGTAGCCCTTCAAGCCCCGGTAAACCCATGGCCCCGGGTTCTCCCTGTGAGACAGAAACACACCAGCTGTTGTGTCAAGATGAAGAGGTCAATCCAGATACAGACCAAGAGTTGTTACTTCCACCTTTTTTTGCAAGCCAGAACGTGACATTTTTGTCTCAAAATGATGAGCGAGCAAGCTTCTGAGAGGAAACAGGTATTTACTACAAAGGTCTCGATCGTAAATCACCCTCAAAGCAAATCAAAGCGACATGGAGACAGGTGGAATTCTGCAGAAGCCAATATTTCCCACATTTTCTTCTCTCATCTTAATATCTTTGGTCAGGTATTGATGGAAGTCTTTATGTATCGATATGAAGCCACCTTGAGAGGACAGTACATCAAAAATCTTATAACACATGGTAAAAAAAAAAAAAGGCACATTTCACAAAGAGACTTTCTTTTTGTTCTAAAAATAGAGACTCATTCCCTGCGTTGAACAAGTGATGGCCTCCATCTACCTCCTCTTGCTCAAGCTGCCATGGAGAAATGCCATTACGCAGAAACAGAGGGGCAACCGGTGCTGACATAGACGGATTGTCCAGGTAATTGTCACACATGTAGATTATCATGAATAAGCTATTGTGGCTAAGAGGAGAGTTGGCCAGCCAGAGGATCAGCTGTGAGACGAATTGGGGCAATTCCAGCACAGCACTGGAACCAGTCGCACAATTTATTAAAATGTCAAATTAACATCCTGGTGAAAAATCACTGTGCAACAAAACAATAAAAAATGCAATTCGCCCCACGAGGATAAAGAATCCAAGTTGACAGCAGAGATGTCAAGTTGTTTCCAGGACTGTGTGGGTTGTCTGTGTGCGTGTCTGTTTGTGTGTGTGTGCAATAAGGGTTCATGGGTTCCAAGCAGCAAGACAATATGGTGCAAACGCTTCATATTTGTCGGAGACGAGGTCTTTTCTTTCCTGTGTGTTTGGGTTCTACTAAGGGTGGTTAAGTGCTTAGGCTTGAGGCTGCATTGACCTGCGCTGCACAGTGGAAAACCACAGAGATAATGATGGAAAGCGACTGGCAGCTCTGACGTCTTTTGTGTGAGCAGGACTAAAATAGATGAATGCTTCAAAAATACATATCGCAGAGTGAAAAGCTTCAACTCACTGCGGGTCCTTCATCTCCTTTGGGACCCTTTAAAGAGAAAAGAAAAGAGAACAGATTACCCCCATGAGTGCGACATCCGACACCATAAAAAACATAAATACAGTCAGATGTGGCACTGTTGTTAAAACGTATAATATTTATATATTTTTTTTTCTTTTTATTTTAGTGTCTCAAAGTGTTTGTCTCAATAAAGAATCATGCAACTCAGCGTGGTTATCAAGGAGGCTTTATAAACTAAGGCGATATTTTTTGACATTAAAAACAGACAAACAAACAACCCCCCCACATGAAAAAGAAAAACAAAAAAAAAAACCCCAAAAGACAGCAAACAATAAATTATTGATATATTGTGTGCCCTGTCCCTCCTAACCCTGAGGAGGATACGCCCTTATTGATTGCTCCTGAAGGGCTGTTCTGCTGTGATAGATGCAGTACAGGACGAAGCATCCTGAAGATTCTGCTGTAGTTTGTGGGCAGTGTGTACTGGAGACAGCACAGAGTTGGCTTTTTGTCACCTCCTTAAATGTTCGTTTCGGTGGATGCATCCCTGCAGGGCCTGTGACTGAATCTCTCTCCGAACTGGACAAGATTATAAACTGTTTGATAAGCGGGAGCAGGAGGGACCGATAAGCAAATCGGGTCACTTCGTTTTGGCACTGTGTGGAGCAGCTAAACTTCTGAAGTCCATTTTGCATATCAATGAGACCATGTGTGCTGGGGTGTATCAGAGGCACCTGTTTGAGAGTCAGGAAGCCTCTTGGCCTTTGCCAACCACAGGCTTTCAATGAGCATGATTGACTATGATATAAGAGTCTCAGAAGCCAAGATAACACTGGAGACTTGGTCAGGTTACTTGTTATTCAACTCTCCCAGGCTCTGCTGCTCATTCAGTATTAGCAAGGCTGTTAGCTGCTGTTCCTTCATGGCACACTGTAAAGGATCTGCTTCAGGCAAAACAACACTTACCGGGGCACCAGGAGCGCCAGGGGGTCCTAAAATAGCTCCACCACTCTGAAAAGACATTTTTCTTTTAATGTAATGACTATATATTTTAAAAATATAGGTCAAACTCATTTCAAGATAAGAACAGATTTTTATATTTTTGGCAGAAAGAAGGCATTGTATCATGAGCTCAGCGGATCACACTAAGGGTGAATTCCAATTCCTCCCCTAACCCTCAATCTCAACCCTCAATCTCCAAAATGCGCGCACTCCCGCTAAATGCAAGTGCTGTCCCGATTCTAAGAACGTCAAGGTGAGGGCCGTATCGCCCTCAAAATTGAGATTCTCCGGACACCACCTTTGGGAGTAAGGGCTACCCAGAAGGCACTGGGTAATTTAGCCAAGACATCTTCAGGAAGGATGGCGCCAAAAAAAGCTAGCTACAAATGTAAGTATCTTTGTAGTTCTTAAAGATATAAATGTTACGAAACCATCTTATTGTCTTTGTTTGAGACTTTTTTTATGGATTAACATCGTTGTTGCCTAACATTTATTCTTTAATTTTACGATGTTCGCTGCCGGCCCGGTGGTCCCGGCCCGGCAGTCCTGGCCCGGCTTCACGTTACTTGTATACCTTGTTGTGTAGCGACGGAGGACTGAATAATGTATCCTCTATTGTAGTAATTCCCAAAGTGTGGGCCGCGGCCCCCTGGTGGGCCTGTCGCGGTACTGCAGGTGGGCCATGAGAGGTCACTAAAATTAAATGTTTTAAATTCCTCGATCTTTTTTAAATATATTTTTAATTACTGTCAGAAGTAAAACAAACCAGTTAAGTGTTATTGTATTGTCATCTTAACTTAATATGACAAGTGTCACCTTATTTGTCGACCCTTTACATTAATGTCAGAACATAGCTTCTAGTCCTGTAAGTTGATCACAGTTGTGATTAAAGGTTTCGGTGGTCCGCGGAGATTTTTCACATTTCAAATAGGGCCTTGGTAATCTGAAGTTTGGGAATGACTGCTCTATTGTGTTATTTGCTAATATTGATTTAGAGAATATACGGTGCTCTTTTCAATGTTATCCCTGTGTCATTTCAGGGAATACAGAGACAACACGGGCTCTGATACATTTCAGTCTGAAGATAAAACTGCACTCGAGGGGTGTCCCATTTCTAAGTCACAAGATAGCCCTTACACTTACTTTTTTCGAGGGTTAAGATTGAGGGCCAAAAATTGAGGGTTAAGGGTGAGGGTTGAGATTGAGGGTTAAGGGAGGAATTGCAATTCACCCTAAGTCATCTAAGGAACGTCTTTACCTGGAGCTTGTACAGACTGCTCATCCCATTTCCCTCCACATAAGGCACACCCTGAAACAGAAAGAGTGAATCAGATATGTTCTCTCTGCAACTCTGTGAGTTTCAGGCATCAAGAGCCTTCAAAAGAAAAATGTACAGTCCAGAGGAGTTATAGACTGATAAGTCTTTCAAAGTAACATAAGACGGATCAATGGCTCATTTGGTGATTACATAGAGAAAGAAAGTAAGGGAGTGTGAGAGTGGGAAGAAAAAAGGCAGGAAAAATAGGGAACTGCAGGCTTAATAATCCTTGAGCCACTTGTAATTAAAAAAAATGAGTGGCTTTCACAAAAAATATAAAAGAGCAGCGTGATGAAAAAAAGATTTGGATATGAGAACTAGGTAATCCTGTCTTCTTGAGTAGTATTAAAACATAAAAGGGTGTTTTCCCATGATAGATTGGTCGATGGCAGCCATTGTAATTGAAGGAGTCACGGTTCTCATTTAGAAGCAAGTGAACGCCTGTGCCCTTTTCAGGCCACTGAGCCATCCCCTGTCCTCCCAGACTGCAGTGTATGAAACCAGGGTGTGTGTGTCTGTGTGCGTGTCCACGTGCAGGGGTGGGGGGGCATGACAGGTTCAAGGGGACACCCAATGAATTATAGATTTGCCTTTCGAAGTGCTTACTCACTTGCCTTTTAAAGGGACAAAACATGATTCAATGCCAGATGCCAGCGAGTTGGTCGCCACGGTTTCATCATGTTTGCACTTGTCAGTTATGCTTTTCCTGTTCACATTAAATGCTGTGAGACTGGACCACGCTGACGTGTTGAACAGATGGCTTCACCTCAGTAACCTCACGACTGTTAGAAGCAAAATTACTTAACACAAGTAAGGACTGGGGACGTAAAACCGATGACCCTGTTGGAGGTTTTATGACTTATTGTCAACAGCTGGTTGTGTTGAGGAATCATGAACTCACAGGAAGCCCTGGTCTGCCTGGAGGTCCTTCGTTTCCCTGTCAAACAGAAACCAGAGGAATTCTTAAACATGTCTGTGAAAATGGAAATGTTTATCAGGCACCGTTCCGTGGTAATACAATGCACTGACACGGAACCTCATTTACCAAACCTGAGAAAAGATTCCACAAAGAGACATGCTTTCCTACACTTTGATGCATAAGGCAATATAAAAAACCCTTTTTAATATTTTGAATAATATTCATCTTTGTCATCTTTGTTATACTGTAGGAATGGAAATCATTTGGCCTTCTTATTTTACCAATTTATCTTTAAGATGTACAATACAATAATAAAAAAACATTTGGGGGCAACAAAATAAGGATACTCCCCATTACAGCCATTTGTATATTACAGGCATTGTTCCATGGAAGTTCTTTATATCTGGATATATATGTATACTTTGAATAAATTAGGGATTTTAGGGATTTTATGCAAGTCCTGTGCTGAGCATATCCATCTTCATTATATACCATATAAATCACAGAAATGCACACACACACACTGTCATGCACAGACTACCTACATTATATAGAGAAATCTTTCAATGGTAAAACACCTTACTTTATCTCCCTTTGGTCCTGGTTGGCCCAGTGGTCCAGGTCTACCCATGAGCCCCTGCAAACATTCTTACAATGAAACCTGAATTCAACGTAGAGTTAAACATAAAAGCTTCACACATGCTGCAGTAAAATAGACTAGAAGGTGATTTGTAGTTTGAAATTACTCAGTTATTTTTAATGTTGTTAAGAAACATTTTTGATATCGTTCCAAAACACATTACAAAGTTTACTGGAGATACCCTTGCCTTCTCCTACAGCTAATACAATTTCTCTCGATAATTACATCATATATCCTATTATGATCTGAGGTGTCCTTTTATTTACTCTTTCAGCCAATAGTAGAAAGACGGACAGGCTTTGCTGGCAGTTGACAGCAAAGAGGCGGGGCCTGACTCTGACTCCACCCCCTAAAACAGGCTTGTATAACAGGGATGATTGAAAGAGGTCTGTGGTCTTTTGACCAAAGCCTGTCACAGGTATTTCATTAATACCTCAGGTAATTAGCTCTTTTTTTTCTCTTTTCCTTTAAAGAGATTCTATAAATATTGGACCACATAAATGGACAGACTTCTTACCGCGGACCCTGTTCGACCTGTCACACCAGGAAGTCCCGGTGCTCCGGCAGGCCCCTGGGAGAGAAAAAGTGAATATTTTAAAACAATAACCAAATGTGTAGAGAAAAAGAAAAAGGTTTCTGAAGTGATAAAATATTTTTCCCCCAGCTTTCTTTAGAATGGGTTGCAGTACTTAAAGGTGGGGTGGGTGTTGTTTTTTTGCAACACTTTTTACAATATTGCCTGAAAACCTTTTCACATTTCCATTGCACCCACTGAAATAAAATGTTTGCAAAAAAACTAAACATTTTGGTCCAGTCTAGAAGGTATAATCAGAGAAAAACTCTGACCAATCAAAAAAGTGATCATCACTATTTTTGATTGGCTGCCTAATACGTCCTTCAAATATCACCCCTCCCTCCCTCCCTCCCTATGGTTCATGCAGTCGTGAATCATGTGAAGGCGTGGTTTCGAGGGGTGAGCTGAAGAGGAGGAGGCGGAGCCTTTGGGAGGAGGGAGGGAGTGTATATTTTCAAAATCTCACTTGAGTTGGATTGCTGGAACCGTTTTTCAAACAACACCTACTCCACCTTTAAACGCAGGAGAGGAATGGGTGCATAACATTTTAACAAATGAAATGAAAATGGCAGTGAAATAAAATTCAGAGTTTATGCTTTTTACTTACTTATTACTTTCTTTCTTTCTCTTACAATCCAAACATTTTTCCTGGTTTTGAGGTTGTCATTCATTTTATTTTTTGCAACAGTTCCCTTTACAGGATACCTTCTTGTCTCAATCAGAAGCATAACACGTCAGAAAAAATAGACTCGGTTTAAATATTTCCGTGCACCAACTGTTCAGTTAGTTAGGAGTTCTACACTGTGCTCACATCTGTTCAGGAGCGCATGTTGACAAGTACATGAAATGAGAGATCGACTTGAATGTGAACACCAAGGAGAACATGAGTTTAAAGACGTGTCACCTTGTGCGCAAAGCAAAACATCAATTACAGTCAGTATCTTTAGATTATTTCCATCTGTGATGGCGCTGTGGGCATATGGCCACGGTGAACGCTACACAGCTCGCTACATATGGGACAGATATTATAAACCTGTGGATGAAAGTGTAAATAAATGACCTGAGTTGCCTGTTTTCGAAAACAATCATAAGCGAATTAAAATTTCACAGAATATGCATAGAATAAAGAATGAATGAGAAAACTTTTTGGTCCATTGCAACTACTGGTATGTTTGTATTTGTGTACAGAAGATGTGAAACATACATCACTCGTATCAGCAGGGCAGTTTCTACATGCAACAACGTTTCTAACTGAATATTCTCCAGGTGAATGGTGTGAATGAGTATGAGTGTAACATAACTGATATCCCATTTTACAAGAAATGAAAATGAACTCTGAAATAATAAGCTGACATTTCCAGAATTGAAATCTGAACGTTGGATCAAGTGTTGATATACACTTACCAGTCACTATGATAGGTACACCTGTCCAACTGCTCGTTAATGCAAATTTCTAATCAGCCAATCACATGGCAGCAACTCAGTGCATTTGGACATGTAGGCATGGTCAAGACGATCTGCTGCAGTTCAAACCAAGCATCAGAATGGGGAGAAAAGTTGATTTAAGTGACTTTAGATGTGGCATGGTTGTTGGTACCAGATGGGCTGGTCTGAGTGTTTCAGAAACTGTTGATCTACTGGGATTTTCACACACAACCATCTCTATGGCTTACAGAGAATGGTCCGAAAAAGAGAAAATATCCAGTGAGCGGCAGTTCTGTGGGCTCAAATGCCTTGTTGATGTCAGAGGTCAGAGGAGAATGGCCAGACTGGTTGGAGCTGATAAAAAGGCAACTGTAACTCAAATGACCACTTGTTAGAGCATCCTTGAGCATTTCTACAACACGTTGAACCTTGAGAAGGATGGGCTACAGCAGCAGAAGACCACACCAGGTACCACTCCTGTCAGCTAAGATCAGCACACTGAGGCTACAATTCACACAGGCTCATCAAAATTGAAAAGATTGGAAAAACGTTGCCTGGTCTGATGAGTCTCGATTTCTGCTGTGACATTCGGATGGTAGGGTCAGAATTTGGCGTCAACAACATGAAAGCATGGATCCATCCTGCCTTGTATCAACGGTTCAGGCTGCTGGTGGTGGTGTAATGGTGTTGGGGATATTTTCCTGGCACACTTTGGGCCCGTTAGTACCAATTGAGCATCGTGTCAACGCCACAGCCTACCTGAGTATTGCTGACCATATCCATCCTTTTATGATCACAGTGTAGCCACCTTCTGATGGCTACTTCCATCAGGATAACGATCCATCTTATAAAGCGACTGGTTTAATGAACAATGACAATGAGGTTTACTGGTACTCAAATGGCCTCCACAGTCACCAGATCTCAATCCAGTAGAAGCACCTTTGGGATGTAGTGGAACGGGAGATTCACATCACGGATGTTCAGCCGACAAATCTGCAGCAACTGCTTGATGCTATCATGTCAATATGGACCAAACTCTCTGAGGAATGTTTCCAGTACCTTGTTGAATCTATTCCACAAAGGAATAAGGCAGTTCTGAACGCAAAAGGGGGTTCAACCCGGTACTAGCAAGGTGGTACCTAATGAAGTGGCCGTTGAGTGTATTGAGTCAAAGCGTCTCTAGAAGGGTTTTTGGAAAAGTCTTACATGATTCCTGCAATTAATAATATGTTAGCAAAACATTTGATAAAAATCTCCTTGATAAATAAAAATATGAGAAAATGCCCTTTTGAGATGTACATTGTATTTCTAAACTAACATTTACAAAAAAACTTCAAAAATATATTGATGACATAGAGACAGATTGCAGTTACTTTTCAATAAAATGAGTTCAGTTAAATGTCCTAATAATGTACTAGCTATTGGAATATGATAAACATAAAATAGACAAAATATCCAAAATAATTATCTGAATTAATATTTTCTGATTTTGTTTTTCTTTCGGTCTGAAACAATGTTAGTGAAGAAAAAAATGCTCACAATTGTTTAAAAAAAAATGTTTTACCTGGTGTGTGTTATTTTTTTTTAACCACAAAATGTATTGCACTACTATGTATCTGAGAAATAACAGTGAATCTGTTTATTATTTTGCAGCTATACTGGCCTTTGAAGGATATATGCTCAGTACAAGCGTGCTTATTTGTACAAATCTGCTGTGTTTGCTGTTGAAAAACAGAGATTACAGTATATATCCATTGTTTTGAAAAGGTTATATCGTAATTTCATAATGATGCCCAGATGCTTAGATAACTACTGAATTGATTTATTTGGATCACTCACCTCGTCACCTTTTTCTCCAATAGGACCTGGAAAGCCTCTTTCTCCTTTTACTCCCTGCAGGAGAGCAGAGGCAGTAAGCTAAGACAACCTGAACATTTAAATTAGCCATTGAAAAAGATTCTAACTAAAGGCTGATTTGTGTAAACTTCAAAATGTCTCTTCCAGCAAATAATTTGAAATTGCTTAGCCTGTTACACTGTGGTGCAAGACTGTATCCATGGCAACAACTTCTGCAGAGAACCCCTAGTGTTCATTATAAAATGACTTGTGAAACATCTGTTTACCTTCCAGCTTCAATACAAAAGAGATTTTATGAAAAGCATTTGTCAATGTAAATTTCCTTTGACTAGATTAAATATACATTTCAACAAGCAATATTATACATCGATGCTATTCATTTTTCAGACGTTTGTCATGCTCAGTTCTGTGGCAATTTTATTAAATGCATGTTGTTTACTGTCTCTCTTTATCCTACCTTTGGGCCCTCTTTTCCAGGGTTACCCATCGGACCTCTTATACCTGGATCTCCCTGTTTAGACCAGAAATAAACAATTAATACGGCTGTAAGCACTGATTTTGTGCTATGCAAAAGTTTATGCCTCTTTGATTAAGTCTAGTTTCAGTAAGTGTAAATTTTATATTTTAAAGCAGGTTCCATGAGATTCTTACACCATTGTGCATAGTAGACATTTGGATCATGGGTGCATTAACTTTTAATTGTCTCTCTCTCTCTCTCTCTCATATATATATTATATATATATATATATATATATATATATATATATATATATATATATATATATATATATATATATATATATATATCTATATATATATATATATATATATATATATATATACATATATACATACATACACACCAACAGACAGCAGCACAATGCCAAATATAAAAATGTCAGAACTAGTTGTACCTTTTCTCCCACCAAGCCTTCTGCTCCTTGCACTCCAGGGGAGCCCTTCTCTCCCTTCTGCCCAGGCAAACCAGGGACTCTCGTCTGGCACAAACTGCAGGCGTTCTGCCAGTGCATGCAAAGCAAGAAGCAAAACCAGCAGTACAGATAAGATTTCATCAAGCTGAGCTGGCACACTGCTTTTTCATCCTTTATTATGTCACATCCCCTGGGTGGAAGATGAGACCTCAACTGACACAAAATGTTCCCTAAATGACTGCTGAGCAGTAACAATGTGAACCCACCCAGAGCGCCTCCAAGAGTGTCGCTTATGCAAGTGAGAGGTGAACTTTGTCAAACTCATTGACTGTGACATTTAGGTGAAATTTTTAAATATCACAGTCCCTTATTCAGTCTGCATGCAGGCACCTCAGAGAAAGAAGTAGGAGCTCGAACAGAAATACTCAAAATTGTAAAATTGAAACTAGAAACTAAACGTAGAAAATAATTTCTAATTCTAAATGCTCAAGACTTCCAAGATAGGAAGATGTTTCACATTAAGAAGTGCCTGACATGAATTGCATTGTGAGTAAAAGAAATGATAAATGTATTTAATAAATGCGTGAGTTCAAAGTGTTGAATTTACTAGAGTGCTGCTCTGTGGTACGATAAAGACTGTAAGCATAAAACCAATGACATCTCATTTTATCATAATAACATATGAAGAAAATGTACTCAAACTCTCTTTTTACACAGCAGTCTCAGATAATACAGGATACAAAGGTTTTACCTTAGATTTGACCCTTTAGTTACACTGCACATTCTGCCATTGTTCATAAAATATAAAGGGACTGTGTGAAATGTTTTTACCATGGGATGAAAAAGCCATGTTAGGTTCATATGTTAGAAAACATTTTCAAAATGTGGACACTTTCAGCGTAGATTTGTTGGATATTTGAAATTTAAAGTACACCCTTAATGAAAAAGTACACCCTCTTATATTTCCAAAGTTATATACATCAACACATAAAATTAAATCTGATCTTTACTGGGTTTTAATGTTAGGCTAATCTGAATCACACAGATTCTGGATCCAGTTCTGCGCAGGATCTTACCATTGATGTCAAATAGGAAATACGCTTAGTTGCAGTTTCTGGACTGACCACTGGAGGCTGGCTCCAAAAGTAAGTCAATCTCTGAAAGTAAGCTGTCAGCTTTGGATTTTGTTGAGTTCACTCGCTCGCTTTTTGTTAACTGATCCCTCGTCTTTAAAACACTTTGACTGCCATGTTAAAATGTACAATTTTGCAAAGCAGAAATAAGCATATTGACAGTCTTAAAAAAAACATCAGGTCAAATTATAAAAAGCAATTGATGTATACATGATTAGGGATACACGGTCTTTGATTGAAGGCATAGCCACTAGCTAGATGTTATCACTTTAGCTACTAAGCGGTGTATTGACTTCTGTGAATAAAGATATAAAAGAGCACTGTCATTTATATTTTAGAAAGAACATGTTTTATTGGCTGGCTGTGGGTTGGTCTGGATGGGTCTGAGGAAGAAGCTCAGCTAAGCAGTAAGCAGCCTGTACTCAACGTGCATTTCTCAAATGCAGTGGCCATTTCTGACATCTCCACTCAAAATGATATTTGAAATGCTGTCACATGGATCCAGCAAGGGCTCCTTCAAGGTGGCTCAACTGAAGGAACCAGGAACCATGGTGGATCATTTCAGGACTGATCCAGATGGCGGTCTGCTGAAGACACCCAGTGGCTCAACCCACAACTCTCAGGCCTGTGCTAGTAGATTTGTTTGACCTGCAAAGGGTCTTATCCCCACAAGTCCGAGTGACGGGAGATCCCATGGGAGCAACGCTAGTCCTCGTTGCAGCTCCAGACACACAGGTTTTGGATATCATTTCGGTTTGGTGGTGACACTTGAAATGACGATGATTGGACACAATTGATTAGAATTAATCTAAAGGAATGTTAATTAGCATCATGGGTTAGAACGAGCTAAGCCAGCCAGGCTAAAGTTGTTAACTTCTGGTGGCTGAACTAAGGTGGGCATGTTCAATCATGTCGACATTAATTTAAAAAAACCAAGCCAAGTTGCCAGAAGCAGAGCAAAGGCCAAAGTGGAGATGCGCCATGGTTGGTGAGAACCAAACACCTTAAATCAACTGTGAAGTGCAGTGGTGGAAGGATAATGATTTGGGCTGTTTTTATGCAGCTACAGGCCCTGGGTACCTTGCAGTCACTGAGTCTTTTGTGAGGCCATCTGTCTGACATCTACAGCTTGGACACAACTGTGTTTGCCACAGGATAATAATCCCAAATGCACCAGCAAGTCAACAATAAAATGGCTGAAAGAAAAAAAAAAAGAAACAAGGCATTGCTATAGACTCATTCAAGACTAGATTTCTGCCTGATCCAGATGCTGTTGCAGGACCTTAAAGGTTTAGCAGGTGGTCTTTTAAAGAGGAATGTTTCAAATTATGTTAGGATAATTTTGACTCACTCAACTTCCGACAAAGGACAGATATTCTCACATTAATCTAAGTACTTTTTTTTTATTATCTTAGTTTTTCTCTATTACATATGGTTCAGGTGCCTTGTCAATTGAACAAAACATGAGAAAAACCCTGTTAATCTGCCTAGATTTTAGTTGCATACTTTCAAAATTAATCGCATTCTTGGAAACTTTCCAGGTATCTCCTTTTCCACCTTTGAGAAAATGGTGCTAAAACATCAGTCAGTAAAATCTCAATGAACTGAAACACCATTGTAAAGAAGAGTGGGCCAAAATTCCTCCAAAAATCTGCAAAAGACCAATAATGTCATACAGAAAACACTCAACACAAGTTATTACTGCTCAAAGTGATTCTACCAGCTCTTGTTTGTAACAGGCCTCTTCTGCATTTTGACTTAGCTTTTGTTAAAAAGACCATATGCTTTCTGTGTTTTCTGACTTACCAACATCATGAGGAATTATCTTAGTCATTACCAGAGCCTCAAAAATGAGATTAATGTATGTCATAGTATTCTAATGGACAAAATACTCTTTCAAATACTGTTTCATATTGTTTACTCTATGAGGGCAGAAATTCCTATTCACATTTTTTGCATCTCATGCTCCACTGGAGCAAGAGTTTTCAGCAGCCATTTTAAAAGTGCATATTTACCAAGCTGCTGTGTAGCCCAATGGTTTAAGCAGGTGGCCCATGCACAGAGGCTCCATTACTCCTGCTGGTCGCGGGTTCAGCTTGTGGCCTGTGACCCTTTACTGCATGTCTTCACTGTAAATAAGGGCTGCTAGTGCCATAAAAAGTTTAAAAAAGAAGTGGGTATTTACAACTTTGCTCCAAGGATCAAGTATGTTTCCCATCCTGCTAGTACTTCTTACGAAGCATTTTGTTCCGGTTTCCAAGATGTGTCCAGATAAATGGGTTTTTGGATGTGAGGGAAAGTTGTCCAACCGTGGCTCGCTGGATGCACTTTGTTTTTCTGGGCCAAAAGCAGAGTGAATGTATTTGTTTTCTGTGACATTTCACGGAGGACTGTTTTATGGACAGGGTCTTAGTACACCACTGGATTTGCAGAAAGACTAAAGCAGCGCTGTTCCAGTGCTAGAAGCTTGTGAGTTTGAACCGAAAGTAGTAAATAAATTGCTTGTGCTGTGTTGGCAACTGACGTGTGTGTATACTTCAGGGTACATTGGCCATAGTTTCATCTCACAATTTCATGCTTTGTCTCACCCCAGAAAGAAAAAAAAAAAAAAAAAAAATTCAATGAATTTCATGCAAAAAAAAAAAAAAAAGCGAAGCAAAGATATTCTTGATTGTTGTCAACTATGGAGTCAAAATTAATTTGGTAACAGCAACATCAGCAACAACGTCAGACATTTTCTGACTCAATTGGCATTTTACTGCATGTCCCATATCCACACTCATTCACGTGTGTGTGTGTGTGTGTGTGTGTGTATATATATATATATATATATATATATATATATATATATATATATATATATATATATATATATATATATATATATATATATATATATATATATATGTATGTTTACATATACATAGTGTAAACAGAAAAACAAATATATAGATGACAAAACAATCCATGAAGTTGTAGTTCACAATAGTAGCAGCATTTACGGAACAGAGGAGTCTAGCTGTCATCTTAGTTGTTTCGGTTCGTTGGGATTTCCACTTTCAGGTTCTGAATCTGATTTTAACGCGAACATGTATGGCAGGATTAGAGCTGTTGAGGTCATTCATAGCTATTGCTAAATATTACCACTGATAACATGCTGATATGTTCAACACCTGTGTGCCTGTCCAGCAGCGGAAGTTGTGTGGTGGTGCCTCCAGAAATTCGACCAATCAAAAACCACTTTGACCAGTTCTGCTTGATGTCTTTCCTTGTGAATTTTAGTTACTGTTATTCGGAAATAATTTCATACTTATACTGGGTTGACTGGGTGTGGAGCTACTCTAGAAATATCAGAGAATAATGACTCTGTGTAATATGAGATTTTTATGTGCATGAATTTATTTTGTTTGCACTGATAATACTGGATGCCAGGTTGTCCTGACAAATTTAGACTGATTCCTATGTATAACGGTGTGTTAAATACACCACATTTACATTGTAAAATAACCTGTGTTATGATGTGTTTTTTTGTTTGTTGTTATTTTTCCCATGTAATGTAAGGCAGACACTGAAATGTAGTGACACTTTTTAGTCACAAGGTGGCAGCACTGAGCTCCTGTTGTTACGCCGCGAAGTGCATCTTGGGTTTTTTTTTCTTTTTTTCTGCTGTGCGTGGGACTGAAAACGTTCAAGCGTAGATAGAGACTCGGTTGTTGGAGTCCAAAGGTAAAAGAAATGCACACACATCAGAATATGCTGTGAACAGAAACTTACCTGCACGTAAAATAACCGAAAATGGGAAATGATTGTGAATGGTAATATGTTTCAGGATGTATATGCACTCGGCGACGATGTTAGCATTCGGTGCTAAGTGAGGAAAACTCACATATGAAATGGTGTCTGCCCAGTCTAAAATAAAATAAGTATATTTTACTGCACAGTTCATGGTGTTGTGTAAACGATTAATTTTGCTTACACTGTGTTGTTTTTTTATTAGTTTCCTCGGCCACTGCTGTATTTTGTGCCACAGTTTCAGCCAAAGACCGGAAAGAAAAGTCAAAGTAAAGCTACAAAAAGAAACCCCGTTATTGTGTCCTGTGTGTGTCTGTCATTCCCACGGGCTACATATTTTCATTTTTTAAGCATCCATGAGTGATTTCAACACTACATAGAAGACAAAAAGACTTAAGCATAGTGACTACTATAATTTGACAGGCATGTATTATGAATTTAAGGTTGGTTTTGTGATAGTTTATATCGGATAAATCATCTGTACTTACAGTACCTCAGAAATCCAAAGGTTGTCCATCTGGTTTAATTTCAATCATAAACTGCTATCTGACTACATTTTCCTGAAATAAACTTTTAGTTTAAAAATGGCACAGGACTATAGAAGAAAGTAGAAGAAAGTTAAACCTATGCAGGTTGATTTCTGGATGTGGCAAGCACCATCGTCAGCTGGTTTGTACTTAGACAAGTTTACATGGCAGCATCAACATTAAGAAACATTGTGTGTGACCAACTTCTGTGGCAAAAATGAATATGACATGTGTGTGTCAGACCTTATATGTTCTGAAGAAACCACTTAATATTTCTTAAACACTATTATAGTATGCTTGCATAACTGTGAGTTTATGTCTGCATAAACACATAGTTTGCTTTACTTACATTGCACCAGCAGTGTGATATTTCCTGCTGCAAATTCCATTACAGTTATGAAGAGAATTTATTAACATGCTGTCACCTGCTGTGAATGAGTAATTCTGGATTTCAGGTGAAAGTACTTATTGTGAATTTTTGGATGTACAACAATTCTCTAGTTTATCCTGATGGAGGCACTCAAGGACTTTTACTATAGTACCTCTTTTACCATGTATGTATGTATATATATATATATATATATATATATGATATATATATATATATATTATATATATATATATATATGTTCAGACACCTCTCTGCAAATTCTTCTTTGAAAAAAAAAAACAAAACAAAACATAAAAAGAAAAATAAATTATTGTTAACTATGCAGATAAATTACCTTAAGTAAAGCACTCATGTCTCCAACAATAGGCAGGGCAGTCTGTCAGAAAAGAAGAAAAAATAGTTTATCTAGTTAGATCTGTCAGCTGCATCTTGGAAATTGCACATAAAGCCACTGTATATACCAGAAATGTAATTTATTTACAATGCATATTTTCAACAATTTTCGAGTTTTTATCACACACACACACACACACACACACACACATATATATATATATATATATATATATATATATATATATATATATATATAATATATATAGATATATATATATATATATATATATATATATATATATATGTACACACACATATATATATATACACACACATATATATATATATTCAAAATTCAATTCAATTCAAAAATACTTTATTAATCCCCCAAGGGGGAAATTCAAGTTACTGTACACCAGGAAAAATCTGGTGTACTAGGGGAGCTGCTAGTGTCCAGCGCTCCTTTTCATGCCCGGTCCCGTGGTCCGAGTGCTAACTCCAGTTGACCGCCGTTAACAGCCGTATATACTTGTAGGGAAGGTGGCTGATGGTTTTACCATTTCACAGTCTGTACCTGTAGCCACACATGGTGATGATCTAACTAAAGGGGTTCAAGCCTATGCAAAACAGCAGGGGGGGCAGGGCATCTCATTGGTATATACCGCATTTAATGTTCACCTGTGCCACCGACTTTAAGTTCAACCTCCATAGTTGTCTTCCACAGCTTCACAGAAATCTCGATGAACGCGGTTAGTGTCTTGTTGATCTTATGCCACTTCAGACACTCCAGTGTCCATGTCTGGCACTGAGTCAAAGGCATTCTTGCTGTCAATCCAGGCAGTGCACAGGTTGGTGTTCCTGATCTCGCAGTCCCAGGCGACTTATGGATTGCACTTAGGTTCTTCAGCCAGAAGGCATGAATCGTGTCAGGCCCTGGTGCTGTCCAGCTCTTCAGTTTTGACATGTTTTCTTGGATGTCTACTATTGTGATCACTACTCGGTCTTGTTGTGCAAGGTTTCTGTGTTCTGCTTGTAGATCCACCAGCCAGTGGGTGTTGGTGTTATGTGACTCCTCCTTCTCCCAGATACTTCTCCATTATTGCTCAGTCTTAGCACTGGGTGGGTCTGCTGCCACCTTACTACCCTGCCACTGAGAGTAGACCTTAGATGGATTGTTGGAGAACATCCTATTTATTCTCCTGGCCTTTATTTCTTTGCTGTACCTCTTCAGGCGGGTAGCCTTTATTAGTTTCGAGTGCCTCAACAATGGACAGCTTGCTGTACTTCTTGGGCAGCGGTTTCTTCATGTTCACACCTCTCTGTAGCTCTGATAGAAGGTTAACCTCTCTCTGTGTTACCATGATTTTTGTCTCTAGTCTTCTTCTCCATGGAGGGTGTTCCTGCTCCCTCTGGCTACTACTGCTGTTTATCTTGTAGCCAGACATTTCTAGGAGGACTGTTGCTGCTGCATAAATCAGTCGATTGGTCTCGGTGAGGATCTTGGTAGGGATGGTTTGCAGTACTGTGTTTATGTCTTCCAGTAGAGATTATGATACTTTGTTACTTAGCCTTGGCAAGCGGGAGGTTGTTGAATTACCCCAGAACTTTCTGATCTTCTCTCACAGGTCAGTTGCCCTTGTGTTAAGGTCAGGCTCAGCTGTTATTGGTGCTTGGTACACACACACAAATACATACATACATACATACATATACACATATCCTGTGAAATCCTAAACTGTTTCTGGGTTTTGCATTGGCATTGATGTAGAAAATTGTTTCTGGGCTCCCATTGGATGTATTGAATCCTTGTCAACTCCTGAAGACCACAGCTTACTCAAATATATATATATATGTATATATATATATATATATATATATATATATATATTATAGTGTATATAAAATTGATGGTAATGCACATTATACATTATTACACATGAATAGAAACATGTTAATAAAATGCTAGCTGCTAGTAGGCTTTGATGCAGAAACAGCGGCACCCATATGGTACTCAAACAACAGCAACAGAACAAGAGCAAATGTTCAGTTGAAAAGCATAAAGAGACAAGACATGAAAACATGTGCTAACAACAAGGTGCTGCCAATTAGTACCAAACAGCAGCATTTTCCTGAAAGTGATTTTGTCTCGTGAGCACTAGCTGCTAATTATTCTAAAACTTTAGTGCATTCTGAATATAGACGTTGACTGTAAGGGATCTCTGTAGGTCTTAATGCTGATCAATGATTCTGAATTGTACAAAGCAGAAATTAGATTTTCTTACTTACAGGTTCACCTGGAGGTCCAGCAGGGCCCGGTGGACCTGGTCTACCAGGGGAGCCCTTTAATTGAAACAAAGAATAAGAGTGAATAGCCCTTCTGGCTGTAACACCATGCAGTCATGCAAGGCTGTAAGTTTTCAAACCCATGTCAGTTGGTGGGAGATTCATGTGCACAAGCTGTGATACAGCATACTAGTACACCCACAGTGTGAAGCTGATATTCTTGTATGTTTCCAGAATAATAAAGGAGGGATGGTTTCAGCACACTCACCTCTTTCCCTGGAGGTCCAGGAGGGCCGGATAAACCTGGTGGTCCAAGAGAGCCCTGAAAAATATTCCCTGTAGATTTTAATGATTCTCCTTTAAACAATCAGCTAATTGTTACTTTTTTTTTTTAAGTGAAATTGTTTAAACTCTTTTAAAATAATTTTGAGAATTGCTTTACAGACCTCAATTCCTGCCTTCCCTGGGGGTCCCACAGGGCCCTACAAACACATCACACATCTTGTTAACACCACCTGCCCTCTAGCACCTGGATCCAGTATTGGAATTGTGTTAGACACCTTTTGGTCTATTGATTCTCTTTCTCTAACTATTCTGTTTTTCAAAACTAAACGCAGACTCAAAGTGTAGCTGCAGAGATTGTATAGGATGAAAGCAGACTGGAATAAACTGGCATCTCACAATAACAGCCTGTGGTTTTTACCCATGGGTGTATCTAATGACCATTGATGTGGGTATTCTTTCCATGTCTACAACCAATACAACAATGTTAAGGTTTCACAGTTTGGACTAAATAATGAATAAAGGATTAATGGACCAATCTTTGCATCATACTCACAACAATACTCTCCCCGGGTTCACCCTTTTCACCATGATCTCCTGGCAATCCTGGTACTCCTCTCTCACCCTGATGCAAACACAAGTGACAGTAAAACAGAGGATGACAGATCTGCTCCTGTGAGTAATCATTAAGTATTCAATTTCTGCCAGTATGCTTTTGATTTTATATTTTGAGTTATTATCATTATTATTATTATTACAGTCACATGAAAGAGTAACTACATGCAACTGAAGTTAACTTTACCAAATTATTTGCACAAGCAAACACTCCAATCACATCTTGAAATGTATATTCTTTGTAATTAAAGCTTTCTTTTAATTTGTAGTGATTTGAACATCTAAAGTCTGATGTCCTCTTTGGTATTCAAGTACTTGGTGATTCACAATGTTTGTGACGTTCAAAAGGAAAATGCAAAATGTTCGTTTGACATTAATATCATTGGTTCTCGTAGTACTCCTCAGATACTAGTTTCCTCAGAAACTGACTGCGACAACGTTATCTCTATATATAAATTTTTAATGAATAAGATTTGTGATATCAGGGCACAAGTTTCAACATCATTGTCTAAATTGCTTCTTGACACCTCTCTTCCACCAATCTGATGCTTCCTTTTACTGATTTCTGTGTTGTATCCTTATGTTCTTTTAGATAAGACCATTTTCAAGCCCTCTTGACATTCCCCCTACTCCTTTAATGTTTAAAACCCTTCAAATCAATAAGCCCCTGCATTGTGAGGATTATAAATCTGTGTCTTTGAACAGGCTCTGTCCCCAATGTTTTTAAGGCTGTTGTGGAACCAACACCAATCCAATTTGAGTCTATCCCAACTGAAGAACCACGGGGCCATATTTAGTCTACCTTTCATTTCCAAGATTTTATCAGTCCCTCAGGGTTCTGTTTTGGGCCCTATTCTGTTTTCACTCTGTACAGTATTATCCTTCCAGAACAGATTCCACCAACAGTTTTATGTTGTTGATACTTAGCTGTACTGTTTTTTTTTTTTTTTTTAAACTGTGAACTTCATAAATTGTGACCCTAAATTGATTTTTTGACAGACATCAAGACAAGACTGATAGACCTTGAACAAAACTCATATGAGCAAGAATGTCTGATCACTTTCCTGGACAATGTGATGACACAAGTGAGGCAGCAAAATCTTTAGGCTCATGTGTCTAGTCAAGTCTGTGCAAGTTATGCTCTATTTATCCAGTCAATGTTTTTTCCACTCTGAGCTTGTAATCCAAAACTGTTTTTCCAATTAAGGAAGCATTTTGAAATTAATAATGTTGGTGATTATTCATACTAGTATTTTACTGGAACCAATACAAAAGCTGTCTGGGTTATCTGTTGATTTTAGAAATAACTTTAAAGTTTAGGTGCTAACCCCATCTTTACGTGGTCGGGACCTTCAGTAGGTGATAGACGTCTTAAATCCCTACTTTCAGTCCGCCTGACTGGAATACCCTTCCCATGTTTTATACTGCACTTTACAAACTAACTGAAGCATATTTTTTATTGAGATAAGGTTTTAGTTAGTGGGGTTCTTAAACAGTCCTTTACATTTTGTTTTGTTATTTTTATGTTTTGTCTTATTGTACTTTATTATGAGCCATCTTATGTGTGTGCTTTTTTGAAAAAATGTTTTGCTTCATTTCATTGCATTTTGTGATTTTTATCTCTGAAATGTGCTATATGAACTTAATTATTTATTTACTCTTTATGAGGTTTTCAAAAAAAAAAAAGAAATGAGGATATCTAAGAGCCTGCCATTTAAAAAGACTTAATAATTAATTTAAAACAAATCACTCCATTTTAAGTATCCAACTCCCCACAAGTGTAGATTTGAAATGAAAGCCAATGTTTCCAGATGTTACAACTCACAATACATTTATTGTTAATTTATTACAAGTGGAGTGTGTGCTCAATATTGACCAAAAAGTTATAATATTCCATACACTTGATTAAACCCTGCCTACTTTGTACTATTGTTTGGTGGCTGGAGAAAGGAGTGGATGAGATCTGACATGGGCCACAGGAAATCAGAGGCTGCTGTGCCCCTACAGAGACCTGGCTTCTTCACATCTGGATACACAAACTGTGCTGACAGAACACAGGGCTTTGGCGGGATGATGCTCAGGTGTAGATATGATCCAAACTATTTGCCAAAGTCTTTTTCTCTCCTTTTTTTTCTTTAACCCATAGAATCTAGTGTCACCATATTAATTGCTGTGGTTTCACATTCACGTAGATGCAAATTCAAAAATGGAACTGCAATAACTCTATCATCGGAACAGTGATAGTCTAAATTCCCTCGGCAGATCAACATCTCCATGGAAGGAAGAAACATCTCAGACATTACTACCAGCTACAAAACTCCCCAATTTTTGCTCTTTTGGCAGTCAGACTCTGTTCTCTACCTTCTTCAAACAAAAACAAATGTTTTGTTGTTGTTGTTGAAATGATTTTTGTCCCTATTCATTTGAGAGTTTATTTGATGGCAGATTGTGTTTTGGAGGACAATCTGAGCCCATCTGTCTGAAAGTTAAACTTGAGCTGGAGGCTGACCTTTTAACAAAACCCTCAGTGAGCTTAAATAAATCACATCGTTCAGCAACTAAATGCGTTGATTTGCTTTTACTTTTAATGAACTTTCTTATCTGTTTGCCTTGATTTTGCATACAATTGTGTCCTACAATAATTAAAAGAAATAAGAATACGTAGTTTGGTGATAGTTCTTATTTTACTTGTGTTTGACTGACATGAACTGCAGATTGCTGTACTCTTTATTGATTAATTGAATGTTAAAGACTAGATATTAACATAATTGTAGACCAAGAATATTCTGTTTTGTATGTTTAATAACTTACATAAAAGGTGATTTTAATCAATATAGATGAATTCATTTTAAATTTAACAAGCATAGCCAATGAGAGATTTTTTTTTCTCTTTTTAGTCCATGTGACTAATGTTTGATAACAAAACCCTGTGGCTCTTACCTTTGGCCCACGAGATGCTCTGGTTAAGGACAACCCATCACGCTACAAAACAACAGGAAGAATACATCAGACCAGAGGATCATTGCACATTTATCAACGGTTCACATGACAACTGAACTTGAGCTCCCACACTAAAAAAAACAAAGAACAAACAAAGAGAAAAAAAAAACATTTTCTGGTGCTGTAATTAAAACAGGATTCTTGAAACATCACAGGCTACAAGCCTCTGTAAATAGTCTAACGCAGCGATTCATTATGAGTTCATGTTCAGCACCGTTTTATTAGTTTCAATGTGAAGAGGCAGGGTGATAATGCCATACCACGCAGAACAAAACCTTGATTGGAATTGAGGTTATAGTGTAAGCATTATTTACTGTGCCATCCAGATGAGACATTGATTTCTGTGGTCAGCAAGTATTAGTGTTACAAATCCTGCATTGCACAATGTAAATTAGTTGTGCTGAGGTTGGATTTGGACTAACACAGCACTTCTACAGTATCGAGGGAAAAGGGCGGGGGTGTTCTCACTCAAACATAAAACAAGAAAGTTTGAGAAGTGCAGAACTTTGAGACAAACGCCATGAAATGACTGCAATTTTGTTTTAAAAATGGCTCGATAAAAATGTAGCATTTACACCCATTTTAAACAAAAACAACTATGTCAGTGTGTTAAATAAGAGAGCGATTACTCAGTAAAAGACAAGTGGACGTCTGCTATAAATTAAAGCCATTTCTCCTTGTTAAGTTTCTGGCCGATGCTGTAACCACACATATATACATAGCAACCCAATATTTTATACTCCTTTTCTAATTTTCACAGAGCTGAAAAATATTTGAGGTCTAAATATCTCAGTAATCCTTCTCCCGCTACTCTGTTCCTTGCTAGATCAGAAGGATCTGCTGCCAGGACTTAACGTTCAGCTCCATGTTTTCACGCACAAACAAACATACAGTAAGTGTTCAAAGAGCACTGCTGCTGATTAAGGAGCACAAGTGCCGCCAACCAAGACTGAGGCACTTCTTTATGGAAAGTGATGCCCACGAGAGCAAACGCTTCAGAAGCTTTAAGCTCTAAAATGGGAGGATATGTGATTACCCAGGCTGGAGTTATCCAGGGATGGATCTCTTAATGAAAGTGCATCTCCCTAATGTCATTCACTAGTGTACTGGCCATGGGCTGTTCCAAGACAAATGGGGACAAATGGGTGGGCTGCTGGATCAGTGGGCAAGTGGTGATTTAAATTGATCCCGCCTGTCCCTTTACTGGGCCTCTGTGAGTTTCTACATCTGTTCTGACAGTTTGCAGATGATCCTGTTCCAAAATCCTCTTCTACACTAGTTTTTCTACCAAGTTTTCTTTTCCTGTGCTTTGAGGGCTGCGTAAATCCATAACATATACCCACCATATATCCACCACCAGGTTCTCCCGGCTCACCCTTAGGACCAGGAGGTCCCTGTGGCCCAATCACACCACCAGAGTCCCCCTATAGGCAGAAGACGACACAAGATAGTCTGTTTTGATGTTTCTCCACATACAAAAAAAGTTCAATTGTTTTTTTTATTGTTGCCACATTTGGTTCACTTTGAAACTCCGTCTTTACATTTTTTTTAAAAAAATAAATACTTTATGATGTTATGTTCATTTGGGTTATTTTGGATGCTCTCATGATTTCTTTATTACAGTAGCCCCGAGGTGCATGTCACAACAAAAATAGAAACACTAAAATGTTTTGGAGACACCCTTTCAGACAGAGGGCAAAACCCACTAATTTCGGTGTGTCTGGCTGCCTCCAACATGCTAAAATGAACATGGGTTATGACTGGCCTACTTAATACGAGTAGCGGTAATCCTTTTAAATGTGTTGAGTCTGAATCACAGCTGAGTGTTCAGCATGTTGAGAACTTCATGTTGCAGTAACTTACATAAATGATCAAAGTTGTTGTGTGAAATATCACACAAATAATCATTACAATTTATCAAAGCCTTCGTCCAGAAATGCAACAGATTCAGAAAAAAAAGAGATGAAAGGAGACTTTAATAAAAAATAAAATCAAGGAAGTTCTGGCTGCTTGTGCCACAGAAGATATTTCTCTGCAGATCAGTGGAGCTGATGCAGTCGTCCACGGCAGATGAATCTATAGGGGCTGAGAGAAAGAGAGCTGGACATATTTTGATATCTGCGGTTCCATATCAATCAAGACTTGTCACCTGGCTCCTCCAAACTACTCACGGTCCTGCAGCTCTGTGAACAGTCCAGATATAGAGTTAGCAGTGAAGAGAGAGGTGACAGGAGCAGCCAGTCAGCTTCAGAATGATGAAGATGCTGGATGTTTCAAATATCTCATTGAGCACAAGTTGGTCTGAAAGATTGTGTTGCTAACGTGTTAAAATAAACAGGCCTTGTGTCTGAAAGCAGTATAACAGTTTGGTTTAAGACAGTATTAAAATGTGCTTTTCTTATGTTGTAGAGGTTTTTTTTTTAATCTTTAGGACGATCATACAATAAATTTACTGTATCTGATTATAGTTTGTATGTCTCTTTGTTGATACTGTGTCACTTTTTTTACTTTTTTTTTTTTTTAACTTTCTCCTTTTAACTGTCTCCTGCTGTGTGTAATTCATTCCTGCAGTAAGAGCAGACAACCCTGACTTTGTGGTGTCATGGACCTGTAGTACAGCATCTGTGGTTACTAAGATGGTTTATCATTGTCATCTGAAACAGCAGTGGTCTGTCTTCTTGTTCTTTGGCGCAAATGTAGTACATTTTTAACATATTAAAACATTATTTTAAGGGAAAGGTTTTGTGATTTTCTACCAAATATGGCAAATATTCTTCACTTATTGGATGGATCAAATCACCCCCTCCCCCCAAAAAAAAGTTGTTTGCTGAAGATTCCTACTAAACCTACTGATGTCTTTACCTGATAAGGTCAGACATCATATTGGTGTTCTTTTTTGTGTTGAAATACAATTTTTTTTTTTTTTTGTTTTTCTATGCCGAGTTTGTGTGCAGTGCTGCTTAAGAGTTCCCTGCTGGCTTTAACATCTGTTATGATAAACAGCCATGGAAATGAAAAAATGTCTTTACAGATGGAAGCAACTGATTGATTTCTTAAGCCTCTGTAAAAATGCTTGGAATAAGAATCCAAACCCAGACAGGCTGCATCAGAGACGTTAGGTTTGAAGAACAACAGCAAAAGAGGAGGAAAAGGTTTAAACTGTTTCCTTCCTCGGTCATCATGGGCAATGAAAGATCAGTTGTAAATAAAGTGGATGAGCCCGGAGAGCCCATGAGGCCTCAGTGGTTTCAATGGAAATGCAGTTTTATATGGAGGTTTTCTCGACTCCAGTGCCTCTCTACCTGGATTTCAGACAATACGGACAGAGAGGGACAGCAGACAAAGCGACAAGAGTAAAGAAGGTCTAAAATGAGTCAGTTCACTACTGTTACCTGCTGGTACTGCATGTGATTTCATCAGCTCACTTGTTGCCTGGCAACAAACTCAACATCCCATTGCATTCACAGAGATTTCAAAACACACCTCTCTCTTGCCACACTATCAACTAACCATCAATTTGCCGAGTGATTTTTTATTTACTTATTACATTACTATTTATTTTTCTTCTGTCATTGGCACTGCAGCAGTGCATTT
This sequence comes from Hirundichthys speculiger, assembly GCA_018398805.1. Lineage (NCBI taxonomy): Eukaryota > Metazoa > Chordata > Actinopteri > Beloniformes > Exocoetidae > Hirundichthys > Hirundichthys speculiger. The sequence goes on along the minus strand of JAGFBZ010000855.1, from coordinate 2,194,884 downwards.
TCCTTTAGGGAATTAATAAAGCGCCAATTAGTACCAACTGAATTGAATTGATAGCAAAACTTTCTTTTGTAGGATGTGAACAGCCCAAACTTTACACACTCACCTCAATTTAAAAGCTAAATCACATAGCATGCCTTTCTCTCTCTCTCTCTCTTTTTTTTTTTAGCTCATTAAATAGCTCGTAGTTTATTCAGCTAAAGTTTATGTTTCCACTGACAGTGGGATAGTTGTAGAAGGCAAAGAAAACATCCATTAATAGAACAGATGTCTCAGTTTCTCTTGCTTTCACCTATATTCCTCTTCTGTTGACCTTTTTTTTATTATATTTGGTAGCTAAAGGGTTTTACATCTCCATGTTATTGAAGCTAACTCGCAGGTGAATTTCCCCTGCAACACCTGCTGTGATGCAGCATATTTGACTTGCTCCTGGCAGGTGTAGCAGCCCTTTAAACCCTTGTTTTTTCATGCTTCTGTAAGGCTTTTTGGTTGTCTTTAGAGCTCCTGTTAGAAAGATTACACTCTTCTCTCTGTTTCATTAAAAAACAAACAAAGAAGAGCTATTACGCATTTCAACTGCAACCAGTTTTTGTGCTAAGCAAAATTAAAACAAGCCCCTTGTTTTTTCAGCTTGTTCCACATTTACGTATACATGCAAAACTTCCTGCTGGATCAGTTAAAAACAGTATAGCAACACAAAGGAGGATTATAGAATGAACAAAGAAAGCTTATGCACTGTGTGTGATTGAAAGAGGCTTTAGCACTTTCACTTTATTTCTCCACCCCAGAGAATAACAGAGTGACTCAAGTGGGTGGGAAGCACTGAGTACAGCTCTTGAGAAATAATAAACCCAATGAAATGTGCATTTCAACTGCACTTTTGTACTTTGCCAATTTCAGCACAACAATTCTGGGCCCCTCTGCAGGAGGAAGCATGTGCGCAAATAACACAGTAGTCAAAAGCATCAAAGACCAGAAGACAGAGTTTACAGCAAGATTGAGGGTGAGCTATCACAACGTTGTCCTCAAAAATATCCTGGTAAGTTGAACCTCTGATAAAACACTTTATGTTCATATTTGTCTTTGAGCTGAGAAATTGATTTGAAGTTTACCTACCTTTTCTCCTTTCGGGCCATCTCTCCCAGGAACCCCTGACTCCCCTGCTGAGCCCTGTAAATAGTGGGGAAAAGAGACACATCTATCACCAGGCCTTCATCACCTCACACACATTAATCTCCTCCTCCTCACTGCTTCAGCAGGCCGCTGTGCTCCAGCAAAACTTCCCTTAGCCAGGATTTATGAAATGCATCTTTTCCCTCCCTGCGTTTGAATAAAGACAGATGCTCATTACTGAAGCAGGTGCAGGGAACAGATTGGACTGCTGCCTCCGTTCCTGGCATAAAGTGCTTAGATTTGCCTCTTTTCACTAATTAATTCTTAAATTTGATTACTGATCGTCTGTGTAAAAATTCTGGACTTTTTTTTTTTTGTATGTTTTTTTCCCCAAGACTTATTCTCTGTCTCTGCCTGGCGAGGTTTTGTTGTTTATCTCTTTCACTTTGGCAGGCTGAGTTAAGGGAGCAGAGAGCAGAGGCATGGTGACAGATAAGACAGGGAGGGAAAGGAGGTCTTGACATGAAGCTTCTAGCGTTTAGAGCCAGCGTACGTACCGGCTCTCCGGGGAGTCCTGGGAGTCCAGTGGGTCCAGGTAAGCCTTGCTTTCCCTGACAAAACACAAAAGAAAACCAATGGTTTGGGATAATTTTTTCTTTTGATTAGTGACAGAATCAGAATTTCAGTTATACAACCTCCACTACGGTAACTTAGTTCTCTGAGTGTTTCAGACAGCAGTGCATGCTAGCAGATGTTTTAAATCCAACTTGTTAAAGAAAAAAAAAGCTTTAACTCTGGCCTTTAAGTGGTGAACAATTTACTCTCATCTTCATGTAGCTGACCTGACCACATGTTTAACAAACCTTAGATCACGGTCACAGCTTTCAAATCGAGTGAATATGGGTAAAGTTCTCATCTTCATTTCAGCAGGTTATAGCAACAAGATGTTTCAGTTCTGAAATGACTCTTCATGTGAATTAAAAAAAAAGGGTCACAGAAAATAAAACAGTATAATTAAAGCTATGCTGGGTGCTAAAAAATGAAAGGCTCACCTCTGGTCCTTGATCTCCCTTTAGTCCTGGTGGCCCAATGCTTCCCTTTTACACAGCCATAAAGCAAAATTAGGATGCATGAAGGTGGAAGGAAAAGTGGAAGAGAAAAACATCTTGAGTTGTGTTTTGCTATATATGCAGAGAGAAAGACTTTAGCTAACATACAGTCATGGAAAAAATTATTAGACCACCCTTGTTTTCTTCAGTTTCTTGTTCATTTTAATGCCTGGTACAACTAAAGGTACATTTGTTTGGACAAACATAACGATAACCACAAAGATTGCTCATAAGAGTTTTATTTAAGAGCTGATATCTTACCATTTTCCATGGTTTTCTTGATTATAACCTAAATCACTAAAGTTTTTACATCAATAGCTATGGCGTTGTACTGACAAAAACACTGCTTTTATGCATTCAGTGTTTTCTTTTCTGTCTGTTTTAGTCACATGATGACGTTTAGTGGTACCAGGTATTAAAATGAACTAGAAAGTGAAGAAAAAATGGTGGTCTAATAATTTTTTCCATGACTGTATATTAGAACATCTGGACACTCAAATGATGTTTACAAAGGTTTTGAGAGGCGCAAAATAAGAGTTTGTTTCAGCAGGTAGATGAATTACATGCCAGAAGTGTCACTATAGATTTGCTCTGCCTGTGATGGCAGCTCAAAAACATGACGCATAGTGGGGCCACTGTCCACCTCAGGACTTACAATATGTCAAAGGAGGAATCTTCTCTCGAGCGAAAATGACTTTGATCAACAATCTGTCAACTCTATACAGCTATAACCTGGTGGTGCTGTTGCACAGACACTACAGAACAATACAGTGAAGGGTTCTTTATGGACAAGAGCCTTATTTTGTTGCCAGTGGATATTGATACTGATGTTTTAGTGCAAGGACCCAGTCTTCAATAAGTCACCTTGAAACCTTGAAGTCCTTGAGCCCTTTCTCGCCCTGCAGAAAGTAAAGGAGAAAAGAGAGAATCCAATGTCAGGAATGACACAAAGAAAATAATCAAGTGAGCCATTCCTCTGACTGTCTCCCCAACAATGTTCATTTGCAGCAGTTAACTTAAATATCATGTGAAGGTTAACAACATTAAGAGCATTTCTCTGCCAAGTGTAGATTTTTGCTGAGTAGATTTTGAGTATAATTAAAATCGCAACTACAAATGAAACTCTCAAGGAAATGATTTCCTGTTTATAATATTCACACTTGGTCATCAAAGGATGAATGTTTGTTCCTGATGCACCCCCTCCCCCCCATGTTTTTACAATTAACTTCTTTCAGTCAGTTTTGATAAAGGTTTCACTTCATTAGCCCATATGAGTCTAGAAGTGTTATTAATGCGGCTGCTATGGAGATTTGCTGCAGTGCATGGCTGCTGCGTTCAGTGGTGCTCTGTTGGCGTTAGACTTTCACTAATTTGACTTTAGGAAAACCAGAAGAATGTTTGCCCTAAAACGATATTAATTTATTTATTTCTTCCTTTCTGTTTATTTTTGCACAAGTCTGTATGATTCAATAAGCAGTTTGTGTGTTGACATGTTACAGATACAGCAGGGGTTGCTGGTGTTCCTTCTGCAGCCTCGATCTTATCCTTGTGTGATCTGATGGTTTTTTTTTCTTTTGTTTTGTTCTCTTACTTGTAGTTAATATGTTCTTCTGCTTTTTCCACTGAGAAAGCAGACCTCCAAATAAGACTATGTTTTAATTGTCAGTATCTTAATTATGCATTTGGTAAAATTGCTCTTCTTCTCTGTTTGTCTATTTAGTTGTAAAAATCAATGTTTGATGCACAAATAAGAAAGAAATACATGTTAGCTATTGTTTGTGCCTAAAAGAGGAAGTGAAAATCAGTCTTATGCGTGAGTGTAAGCTTTCATGATGATTTAAAGCTGTAAAAATAGAACCAAACGCCTAAACAAATAGAATTTATGTTCCCACCTCTGCCTGCGTAAACACACAGCTTCATTTGTGAAACTACAGAGAGTTTTATGCATCTGGCCTCTTGTCTTTATCACCAACAAGGAAACATGGAGACCTACATTCTAGGAAACATTTCTTACTTGTCAAATAGGACGCTTGCTTTATCATACAAATTTCCCCATCATCCAACAGATTTTTCAGTGCACCAGTTTGTCCTCCATTTTCTAGTTTTACTGCATGTTACCTTTTATCATAGCTTTCTTTTTATCTCAGCATCATTATCATCTTCACCAGCAGGATCACCTCTTTAATCTCCTCACTGAAAGACAACTCTGGCTCGAGCGAGATGGCAGCTCTTAACTCTTGAGTTTCAATCAACTCTCAGCTACTTGTGAGCTCATTTGCTCTTGAAGGAACATTGAAAAAGCAAGTAACTGCTTGGGTTTCATTCAGCAGCTTCAGTGACTTACTTTTAAACTTTTGAAATTCTGTAATAAGGTGTAATAAGGACTATGGCTTTTCAGTGCCGACATAAACCCAATCAAGTTAAGGCTCAGCCCTGGCTGTTCAATATAGTTTATTTCAAACTGTGTTCTCACACACAAATAGTTACTATGAAAATATTTATGATTCGGCCTTCTGATGTCTGATCAATAGCTGCATCAGGGGCCTTGATGAGCTGCAGGCCTGAAGCAAATGCATCTGTAGCTCTGAGATCCAAACAATAACTGTGTGCCAGTTTTTCGACGCCTCATTTTGCGCTTCTCTACAAAGTGCACGAACGAAATGAAGCTCTCGGTCTGAACAGCAGGAGATCACTTGTTATTTCCAAATCAAATGCCAATGCTGCTTTTCTTGATGTTACGTAAAAATGAAAGCCATTATTCACACTGTGGCGTTGATGCAGCCATTTTCTTTGGTGAGCAGTAAGGAGCAAAAATAGTTACCTCGTCTCCCTTTTCGCCCTTTTGTGGTTTTTCTTTCATTTCATCCTTAAACACAAAAGAAAACAGAGCACATCTGACCAAAACACATTTTGTGGGCAATCTGAATATGGTACAACAGACAACAAGGCCTCAAACATAAACATTTAAAAAATGTGATATAATCTGCATCTTACTGTTCCAGGGAGCTGTCTTAATCCGTGAGCTGTCATTACCTATGGAGATAATGAAAGAGACGCAGTGTTCTGTAAATATTCTCCACTAATCTAGCAGACGCTGCCAGTAAACATTAAGTAGGCGTAAGTAAACTGAGCATCTACAAATTCACAGACCCACGGCATCTCTGGATATGAGATGCAAAGTAAAATGTCGGTCTAAAGTGGAGAAAAGGCTGAAAATGAAAATCAGATGTTTTAGATTTTTGTGCTTCTTTTTGTGTTGTATCAGCCACGTCGATCGTTCCCGTTTTGCAGTTTTAACTACTTCAGATTTGCAGAGGTAAGAGAAAGCAGGGAGAGAGGCTGAAAATTACAGCCATACCTACAATGTTGTATGAAGATTATTATGATTATTATATATTTTTTGGGGCTAAAATAGCTCTTAAAGTTGTGAAAGAAGCTTTTTCTAAGTGCATATCATCACTGCTATTGGTTACTTACTTTCACTCCCAATTCAATTCTGCATTTCACTTTTGAAACCCTTTCTTTATAATGTGTACCTGTGAGCCCTTTTAGAAAATTTCTTCCATTACAGGCACTATTAAAGTGACATGAAGAGCTCTCTCCTCGGCAACAACGCTCAAAAAGGCAAGTGAATCCTAATAACGTGTCTGCAAAATCCATTAACATTTACCTGTTGTTACAAAACAATATGGCTGCCGTTGATGTTTTCTTTCTCTCTTCAGACACACTGCTACATACAACAGCAATCCAACAAATATCATCAATATATTTTTCTCCAAAGCAAAAAATTAGCAGATTAATCTGGACAGAGTCAGGCCTGAAAAGACTGTTTTCCCCTTTAAGGGAATTAGAAGACATGATGGCCATGGATGTGTGTGAGCCCACTGCCCCTCCTTGTCACTAATAAACAGAAGCACAAGAAGGTTTATGAAGAGAGGGTAATGATCTGAGCCCCTGCTTCTGCTGTGTAAGGGAAATCAATGCTTAACTGCCAAAATTATCTGCCACAGGAAGGCAGAGAGCGCAGACAGAGACCGGTACTAAATATTCAAACAGCCTCATTTATCAAATGACTAATGTTTTCCCCTCTACTCTGTGCTATATCATACAGTACATCGCTAGTATATCCAGGCCTCTCTGCACAACAATGAGTACTGGTAAGAATTTCGGTTTCAACTTCAATTTTGTTTTCTTTCCACAACAAATTTCATTTAGAGCAGAAACTTTTCAAATCTAACTGTTAACCAAGACTCCAGTAGTTTCAGGGCGTCTACACGCTGTACGATTTTGTGCCGTCGCAGATGAAAGATCAACGTGGTGAAAGGGTCTTGGGGATATCTTTGGTCAAAATCTGCTGTCCTGCATCCAACAACGTGGGCGGCTTGAAAACAGCCATCACACGGGTCTTGTGAACAAAGACTACTACGGATCTGTCTACTTATGAGCCAATTAAAATGTAACTTGAAATGATGCATTGATTATTGCAGCCTAGCGCCATTTCACAGAAAAATAAGAATCCAAGGTTAGCCTCTTTTACCCTAACTACAACCAGGACCACATTCATCTTCTTCACTGCTTTTATTCAGCTTTTAGGCACATGTAAACACTACAACAGAGTGGTTTCGCTTCATGTGTTGTTTGTTTACTGTCAGCACATACAGATGACGCAATTCCACGTCCACCCAAATCTCTGCATCAGCCGTAGCCTCCGACTGAAGAGGACTCATCGTTGGACAGTCATTCCACTCTGGGACGTCATACCCAAGACTGAGCAGATGCAAATCGTACAGCATGAGATGTTATGATCTTATATGGCTGCAGAAATTGTGCAAAAATAGGAGCCTTAAAAGCCAATCAAGCCGCCTACACTGAAATCTCCTCTTATTAACTGAGCAGACGTTTGTTGCTTTGATGGAAACCAACGAAACCAGTAGAAAGTGAGAGATATTTGTTCAATCTATGATTAAGCTGTCTAATTTCCATATGAATTGACGCTAACAAGCAATGAAAATGAGAATACCAATCAGAGCCATCAGTAAGTAAGACATGAAATTGTGTTCCTAATTTCATGTCTAAAGCTTTCAGAGTTTTAATAAGCCGCAGACTTTCAGAAAAAAAAAGCACAGTAGGACAATTATCGAACCGTCAAAGCCCTGCAACACCAAACTTTCATTTTCATCTGACACTTTACATACTTTTGATTTCATTCTGAAAGAACCTAGTTAACAGCATATATTTAGAGTCATTACTGCCATTTTGCAGATCTTTACCTGATCTGTCACAGTTTGCTTTAGACTCCAAAGTGTCAACGCACTGAGTTCTCCTCCACCAGCACCATTCACTCTGTGTCACCATCAGCGCACATCATATGTCCACCATGACATTGGTATTTCAGCTTTTTGTTTTAATATTTTTCTCAACTAAAGGCTGCACCACAAACCTACACAAAATAGAATTTTCCATTATGTACAACTGCGGACATTGTGAAGAATTCATGAGCTTTCTTTCAGGGAAATTCAACAAAATTCAGCTCATCTGCCTTTAAAGGTTTACCCTCGCCTGATGCATTTTATTAACTCTGCCACCAGTATCCATAAGGGAAAAAGGAGAAACTATCGGCCTTCTCATCTTAAGGTAGAATCAATCGGCATCTCTGTCACAGAGTGCTTACAAGAAGATATGCTCAAGGCTGAAGGTGTGATAGCAAAGGTAAACACTGCTCTCCTGTTTATTGCCTGCCTCTGGTTTCCAAATGGTATGTTATGAAAAGTTACTGATGTAAAAAAAAAAAAAAAAAAAAAAAAAAAGACTTTTTTGAGGTTTGTCACCTAGAAAAAAAAAAAAATCAAAATACAATGAGCATCATTCTGCAGGGAGGAGTTTCTGTACTTACAGGACCAGGAGGACCAGGAGGGCCAATGTCACCCTAAAGATACAAAAGAGACATAACATCGTCAGTCATGATCGTAAAGTGTCAGAGACAAACGAATATGCCAAAATAAAAATACACTTGAGACACCTCCTCAAAGCAATGTGCCACAGGTGACTTGAGACAGCTGCATCAGTAGATTTTAGATCAACAGTTAAAAAAAAGACTTAAAAGAAAAAACTGTTGAACTGAAGTGATGTGAGAAGAGCTTTGAAACAACCACAGAAACAAGATATATATATATATATATATATGTTGCACATTGCACTACAGGTGCATCATGCATATAGTTTTAATTGTAACCAATTAATTAAGAGGTTACAATTAATTGTAACCTCTTAATTAAACCAGAGAATCACCTAAGTCTATAAAATACAGTACCCGTAAAAAGCTTTTTTCCCCCCACATTTTAAATCCCTTAATATGATGCTTTTTGATCTGGATCTTCAGGACCCAGCTCCCTGCATGTTTAGGATGTGTCCCTGCTCCAAGACAACTGGCTCAAATCGATGGGTCATTGACATATTTGTGCAAACCTAGATGACAAGCTGATAATGATCCACTCATGATTTGCCTTAATAAAGTGCAACTTGGTATAGGACACAGTGATTTTATTTTTTACTTGTCCACTGTTGCTTGTGTTGTTCTGCAATTACACCACAAAAGACAGATGGTATTGCATTTCCATTTCTGCAGTGCTGTAGCTTTCATTGCTGAGATCTCTTTTATTTACTGTGTCTTTGTTGCTCACCTACAGTAATGAAATAAATGAAATATATCTTCCACGACTTGGAGCTGATAAATATTGAGCAACAGTCATTTTTACTGACATTGCAGCAATCTGTCTTTCCACCTCACTTTAAAACAATGAACAAGTAGTATTTCTGGTATTCACTCTACTACCAAGTGGACCAGTCACATTTGTTGTGGTCTAGTTAGATTTTCAGGGAGGTGCATGTCAGACTACAGTGTTATCATGTAAGCTTTCTCTCTATGGTGGACATACATTTCTGTCCAGCTGTGTCAGTTTGTGACTGTTTGACCAAACCAGTTTTTTCTTCTGAAAGCACAATCGTTGAGCCAAAGTTTCTGTTCCTTAATTAGCCATCCTAAGGACAGAACAGTGGAGTTAGTTCATCCAGCATGATGCTGCATGTCTTCTATAAGTCTGTGATGGAGACTGCAATCTCATCCGCTGTCACTGAGCATCCTCTTAACAACATGATGATTCAACCACCAAGTGTCTTCAGTCAGACGCTTCTTCAGTTCTGCTGCAACAAGAGATCCTTCCTGCCCACAGCAATAACCATCTACAAGAGTGGTTCTCAAACTGCCTTTTTTTTTTTCTTCACATTTCTAGAAATGTACTCATTTTCAGTTTCACAAAACAAACGCTGCTTCCATGGTGACAGACAAACAGAGTTGTAGAGAACTATCCACTGATGGAACATGGGTATTTTTTTGCTTCTCTTTTCAGTTTTCCACCTCCTCTGCTTTAACCTCTCTGAAAACAAGAACAGATCCAAACCAAAAACTGACCTGAGAATTGAAATCAACAGTAATCAACCCATTATTAAAAGACATTGTACAAGTACCACTGATGTACAGGTTGGTACCTTTCCATTGAGAACTTATCTGAAGCGTTGGATGTTTGGGAAAAAAAATACACAAGGACACACATACATACATACACACACACACACACACATACATATATATATATATATATATATATATATATATATATATATATATATATATATATATATATATATATATATATATGCACACATACATTCTTTTTTTAATGACTCTTTACAGAGACTCTTTAAAGAGACATTTCAAGAAACGCTAAGCATTTCCATCTTACAGATGGAGGCAGAAAGTACACAAAAGGAAGCTGAATGCAGGCAATGGAGAGTCCTTATTTAGGTACTTTTTCTATAGTGCCCCAGGTTCTTTTAAAGTATCACTTAGACACGATTAAATAAACAAGTACAAGGGCAATATGAAACACCCACAAAAACACAAACAAACTAACAGACAACCTGTTTGAGTAAGAAAATGAGCTGAATCATGCTTGGTGGAGCATATACAAACAATCACAAAACAAGAAATAATCACCTGCAGTTTCATTATCTGCTGCAGGATGATTTGAAAGACTTTTGGAGGGTATTTAGGTTTGAAGAATATAACAAACTCAAAGGCTTTAGCCTCCTAACGATGGGACCAATTTAACTGTGTGAACTACCTTATGCCCTCTCAATACACATGCAGGTTGAGTTTAAGGGAGCACAAACTGAGGGACTCATCATCTCCGACACTTGACATTGATGTAACTTACTTTTTGTCCTTTCATGCCGCTGGTCCCCTCGGCACCTGGCTGACCCTGTGGGAGGAGGCCTTGGTTAATGTCTCTGTAACACAACAGCACTGTAAATGTCACTGCAGAAAAAAAATACGTACAGGATCTCCTTTTTCTCCCGTCTCCCCTTTTTCCCCTGGGACTCCAGCCTCCCCCTTCTCCCCCTGTGAGTGAACAGAGCAGACTTTTGACAGTGACTGACAGCAAAGGCAGGGCAGAAAGACAAGAACGCTCTGAGAGTGAAACTTAGGCAAGGACATTTCCCATGAATAAGTTATTAGGAAAACATACAGTCCTGTGACATCCTGTGTCAGAAAGAAAGAAGAAAGAAAGAAAGAAAGAAAGAAAGAAAGAAAGAAAGAAAGAAAGAAGGAAAAGACATTGAACCTGTGCCCTTATGAGACTATCCTGCCACGTTTGTCTTGCAGCATAGTGAAAACTTTCAGCTCCTGTTGTGCTGCAGCACTTTACCATATTACCAAGTTAAAAGTTATTTCATTGTCTACCAATAGATGGCACTTCTTGACTGTGAGTGAGCGATCCTTGGACTATTTTAACAGGATTTTTTCAAGTCAGTTTCATGGAGAATGACAAAGGTACATGGACAAGACAGGTGAGGAGTACATATTTAATATAAATCAACATATTTTATTTGTTTTTTTACATTTTTATTTATTTACATTTTTACAGGAGAATGCCTACCTTTCTGAATTGTATAATTAACATCTATCAACCACAACGAATATTCTCATAGTGTTCTCATAGTTCTACCAGATTTTATTTGCAGCTATGTGGAAAAATGTCAGCCAATCAACCAAGTGCATCTAGATTCAGAGAAAAGCATTTCCTTTTCTTTCTTTTTTTATCATTTGCATGGTTCACTCCAACTAATACATGATTGCCTTCCATACAGCAACATACAAAGAACAACTAATAGGCTGTTCATCAAAGTACTGGTTTATTTGACACGTGTGAAATTTTATAGCATATGTTTCAGCTACTCCACTTGGAGACATTATAGAGCACCTGTGTAGCGATCTGAGAGGACAGAAAGACATCTGAGAGAGGTTGAAGTGTATTTGTACACTAACAGACAATAACTGTTATTGCCGTTTCAGCCCCTCCTCCCTATTCCTTTAACTTGTTAATGACAGCCGCCATAATACCACATCATTCATTTAATGAGTCATTAGTCACTGTTTCCTCATCCAAATTAGGAGCTATTATTAAGTTAGCTGCCATGTATGAACAGATGGATTATCTCATTAATATTTCAGGTGGGGAGTAGGGACTAATAGCAAAACTGACTTTGAGTGCTAATTGAATTTTGAAGACCCTCTCAACCACACAGAACTGGATGAGTTTACCTTAAAAAACAAATAATCCAACTACATTAAAACTACAATTATGTCTTCAAAAAAGTTACAGTTTTTAAAAACAACATCAATATCCTGACAGGAAAAATAAAACTGTTTAAAAAATGGACTAAAAGTCACCAAATGTTTATCATAGCTAATCAGTAATCAGTTTTTTTTTATATATATATACGTTTTCAGACTGGACAGCACGTAGGCCAGTTTAGTTCTCCGTGTAGCTAGTTCCGTGTGACTACTTAAACAGCACTTGTTGCTTCAGAGATGCATGCAAATGTGGCCCCGTAACATCATAGGTTTCTCAAGAGCGGAGGATGAATTCTACAAAAGAATTTAAATTTTAGTTTCATCAAAGCATTCCACTTCATATCAGTTCATCTTCAATGAGCTTTGGTCCTGAGAAGGCAAAGGTATTTCTGCATCTTGTTTATAAATGTATTTTCTTTTGCACGGCGGAGTTTTAATTTGCATATATGGATGCGGGCACAAACTGTGTTCAGAAGTGTTCCTGAGGCCATGCAGTGATTTCCATAACTGGATCTTGTCTGTTAAAATTTTGTTTCAGACGAGCAGCCTGAAGATCACAGCCACTCAGGACTAGTTTCTGGCTTTGTCCCAAGCACACAGAAATTTCTCTGGTGTTCTGTAGGTCTTTTAGCAAGATTATGTGCATCCAGTATTAAAATCCTCAATATTTTACAGCTTTACATTGAAAAAACAGTTGAGACGGATAGCCTCGTGTTATAACTAACGCAACAGAAATTCTGTATTGCAAAAAGGATATGCGCTTTTTGTAAAAAAAGAACAAAAAAACAAACTGTGCATTCTGACAGAAAATTGTTTCCATCATGAGACCTCCATCCGTTCAGAGTGAGTTTATTAGCATAACACTACATAACAAGTTAATAAACCTTTTAAGTGACATAACTGCTGCATGGCAAGTATTTATGTGGATTATCGCTGTATTTGCACAGCGATAGAGCCCACAGTTCTCCTCCACCTGCGGTTGACTGTGGGAGACATGTTGACTTTGAGCCACCACGAGTCATCAAACTGCAATTAAGACTGTCGGCATTACTCTCTCCATCAATATCTGCAGTGCTCTGTCAGAGCCCATTTGAGACTGTCAGTGGGGGACACAGTTATGGAGATGTAATTCATGAAGACTCCAGCACATCATGCACTACAGACCTCTTTTTCTTTTCTCTCTTTCTTTCTTTTGTTTCAGAACATTTACACTCTGCTGAACAAGTAAGATGGGCTTCAGCTCACGCATATGCATTTTACTCTTACTTTTTCACTTATTGATAAATAGAAAAAAACGTAGTTCAAGCATAGCACTGATGTTGATGCTGTTTAATTATTACTGCTCATTAAAACTGACTTTAAAAAAAAATCTAGTTTGTACATTTCTTTTGTATTCATGACTTTTCTTTTTTTATAATCATAAGGAAATGTTTAGTGATTCTCTGAGACACAAGTTTTCTTGTCATCCACAGAAAGCATAAAATTATAATGAGAAAGTGAAGATGCAGCGGTAATGTAGGGGCATGACTGATTTATAGCGAGGGCAAGGCACATTAAAGTAAGAATTAAAGTAGGAAACAGTTTTTCTTAGCGCCTGCTAACATGAGTCACGGGTCTTACAATCAATGCTTTAACTATGTTCTTTTATCACAAAATTACATTTAATTTCACCTCAAATGGAAAGCTTTATATTTTATTATAATTCATTTAAATTAATTTGGTCACACTTACTCAACTGCACCTTTCAAACTCTTTTAAATAGCATACTATAATTCTTATTTTGTTACCGTTAGGTGGAATCAGCTTTATGGATCTTTCTCCTCTCTGTTTTCGCACTTCTTAGTTAGTTATTCAACAAAAGATCTAAAGTGGCAATTGAAAAGAGATCCTGAGCCCACATTCTCAAGGCTGTTTCCTCTCCGTAGATGAAGTTTTGAGTTTTATGGCTTCATTTTATGATACGAGATTCATTCAAGACAATTAAGCTGCAACTCAGCAGGCAGTTAGCAAACTCGTGAAAACTTAATCAGGGTAACTTCCATTTGACATTTTGTTCTTTATTGTATTTTTATGTCTCTTTTCATCGGAACAAAGACGGCATCTATTGTGCTCTCTGCTGCTGGAGAGTTCACTGCAGAGGTTGTTGACTACACAACAGCGTTTGCTCTCAGCTTGATCTCAAGTAGGCCAGTGGAGGTCTGTTGAACACCAGGTAGCAAGTTGCAACTGAGACTGGGAAATCTGGTAGAGCTCTATATCTGAGCGATTTTTTTTTTTTTCTTACACTCTGCATATCTCATACGCTGCTGGTGAGCTACTGCACCCCTGGGCTTCATGAAAATGATTGCAAACCCTTTTTGCAAAAGCACTGTGTGTAATGGCCATCTGTCAATTTGGAGTGTGAGCACTGAGTCATGCTGTGCTGCGCTGCAGGAGGTGCAGGGGGGGGGGCAGCTATTTAACTTGTGCTACAGTTGTCTGAAAGGTGCCATTTCTGATGAGGGTGATCTGTTCCTGACTATTAACACACATGCAGGCAAAAATGTCAGTCAAGGGCAGAGCGGATCTACAGATTCTGCTATGTTCACACGTATGTCTGCTTGTACATCTGGCTGGTCTGAGCCAGCCTCCTGGGACAACAAGTTGTGTTCATCTTCATACAGACAACGCATTTCAGATGATTTACCCCCCCTGCCTGTATGGAGGGCTGCTACAATGAACACTGCTCCCTCATCTTGACAATCAGCACTTGCTGGAAGTGCAGGTAATGGTCAGTTTATCAAACTGGAAGACAGCCCTACTTTAAATGCCGGATGTCTTTTTCCCCTTTTTTATGTGTGTGTGAGACAAACAATGCTTTGAATTATACCTTAACACTTGCCTCCTTCAGCGGTTGCTGGGGAACCCTGCAAGACAAACCAAAAGACAACGACATTAATACTCTCACAAATCAACAGAACTTTCTTCCACCATGTCTAAAATGGCAAGTTTGCTTGATTATATTCTCATTAGCAGCGACAGCCTGTGGAATTATGTTTTCTAACCTTCACACTAACAGTAGATTTCATAAAGACATGGCCGGACCCCAGTGGTCTACACTTAATCTTCGAGTGTGGCTTTGTTATGCACCTCTCATGGACTCCACTATTTCAGTAAAATGATAAAAATGACTTGAAAAACAAGCACTGACCCTTCATCTCCACAGAACATCCTGCTGCCTGTGGACAAGACAGAATGATGCCCTGGAGTGTGTTTTTGAATAGATGAATTTACCCCTGTGATCTACACAACGAAAACGGGTGACTCATGAATGCCAATATCAAGGGACGGGGACAAATCTGCTACATGCAAAGGGTATCATCAGGACATTGGCATTTAAAAATGTCACACCTTCTCCACTGTCTTTCCTTTCTCCCACTACTTTGCACTCCACAACAGTTTGAGGACGGGCGTACATTGAGTTATGTGGTAGAGATTTAACAGTGAGTAGCTCAATTATACGAAGACAACTGAACCTGACAATCAGGACAGAGAATATCTTCATTTCTGGATGAGATAAAGACAAACCCTATGTCCTGATCAAGTGAGTAATCAGTGCAGTCGTGCTTGAAAATAATTGTACACCCAAAGCATCTGAGCTACATGATGCCTAAATGCTTCTGTTAGTCCTGACATCAGCAGTAAAGAGTCTGACAAGCTGTCTCCTTTAATGCATCATGGTGTTTGTGCCCTTTAGTGTGTGGGTCACTACACAAATACACAAACAGTGTTTGGGACTGGTTTCAACACCAAGAGAAAAGCCCATAACTCAAGGAGTCACGAGGCACACGAGACAGACTTGTCTTACTCATCAATACAAACAGTCTTCAGCGTTAACCTTAATACCACGTGTTTGTTTGTGCTAATAATAAAGTCCGTTGGGGGCAGCGTGGGAGTGCAGAAGAAGTTTTTTGAGAGATCAATACTGTGTATTAAGAATGAAAGTGGTTAACACAGATCTCTTATTTCATCCCCAGAGTGCTAATTTCCAGAGCAATTACACACTTTCCCTCTATGTGTTATGTATCTGCTCTCCTTTTTGACTTGATATTCTATGATTTCTTTGTAACATTTGTAATGCAAGATTTCAGACTGCAGACCTTGGTAACTTTGTTAACTGGAAAAAGAAAAAGCCAATTTTTATCCTTAACAGAAATACATAAGATTCACCACTGGACTTTAACAGCAGATCTCCGCCCCGATAAGGGAGTGCTGAAGACAGGATGTGGTCGTAACTCACGTTAACTCTCTACAAGGAGACCAACGAGCAGATGCAGGACCTGGAATCAAACATCATGCAATGCTGAAATCTTTTGCATGCGCAAGCTGCTGTTCAAAGTTGGAAAACTGTCACACAGGGACCCACAACCATTTACCTAAGAGATGAAACAGTCTCGTGGCAAGCACGCACCTGCTCGGTATCGGTGCGCATAAATTCCCGGCATATAAATGTCTTTGGGGAGAAAATGGAAACCCGTTTTCTGACACTAAGGTGTGTTTCTAAAATGGAATTAAGAGTTTTGGCGCTCCAGTTTTTCAGCATCCAGGATGCAGAATTCCTCACTCACCTTGATGGTTCATTGTTAATGTCAGAGCTGACAGAATCAACAAAGGTCTTTAACTGATGTACATGACTGCCAGTCTTTCAGTTGATTTGGATACCAGCTTCTGCACTCATGATTGCCTCTGCGAAGCAGCGAGGAAGAGACCTGAAGGTGAATTATTTCACCTTCTTCTCAAGATTACCAGATTCTGCTTTAAAGCACTGCTCAAAGTGTCGTCCCAGCTAATGTTTCTGTGTTCATCTTCAGTCACCGCAGACAAACATATCAACACAACAGTAATTCATCACGTTCAGGCTGATCAGTTAAAAACTATAATATATAGTTGGTCTAAAACCAGTGTTTATCGTATGGTATATCACTTACAGGTTGGCCTCTGAGTCCAGGCTCCCCAGTCTTTCCTCTCCGTCCCTGGGGAAGGCACCAAATAAATAAATAAATGAATTATTAAAAGCCACAATGAGTGAATGTACAACAACAGGTGCGCCGTGGCATGCATGCTGCCAGCAAATAAGGCTAGACAGCAACTCCTGTCGCAGTCTCTAATTTGCTTTTAATTAAGAACAAGAAAACAGCTTAATTGCTGCGCCCTGTGTGGCCCACTACTCTTTGTTCCCTCCTCTGGTTTACTGCCGTCTTTCCAGCTGTGTGATTCCCTCGGTCAAATCAATCATCCTGAGGAGCACATATAACAGCGAGCAGGGCAATCCAGCCGCTGCTGGTGCTCCCCAACACCGCAAAACGATGTTAAGACACTTGGCACTTTTTTTGGTCACTTACACAAAGCCTCAATGCTAAAAGTCTTGAAAGCTGACGTCTTAATGAGATGAAATACTTTCTAAACCGAGGCAAAGTTGTAAAATCGAGAGGTTTTATGTCCTCGTGAGAAAAGGGGCTAACGCTGTGTGGATATCAACGTTACTTTCTGCTAACAAAGTGTCTCTGGATCTGTGTTGAGGGTTGTCTGGAATTAGCTGGAATTAGCACACGAGACAGATCTAACGCCAACTGTGTTAGATCTGTAATAATACTCCAATATCAATTCATTGGACATAATCTATGGCAAAAGTAGGAGACAATGCAGATGCCTGTATTAGGGTTAAATATGATTACCCTAATACAGAGAATAAGCTTAACGTGCAGTAACGAAGAACTGCATTTCTCTCCAACTGTATGCGGTATAATGGGTGACACAAAAACACTTCTTTCCTCCATTGAGTTACAGGCTCTGTAGATCTGTGGAGGCAAAGACTCACTGGCTGCTAAAAGAAAAGTTGGGAATCACAAAGTGACGCCCCCGACTCTTCCCTCTGACATCCCTCTGTATGCGCATGCTTTGATTAACTGGGTCGAATTTGACATGTGCGTTTGCCTGCAACAAAGACAAAGGAAGGAACTTCACTTCACTCAGAGCTATCACTTTTAATCATCTGTTTGCATGTGCGCTCATGCTCATATGGGGAGTGTGCACATCTCTGTTTGCAGTCCACAGATTACTGGATTATGAAAAGAGAAGACAAGGTGTAGTACAGTAAATATTAACCCTAATAATGACACAATGGAATAATGTATGCCTCCTCTGGGGTATAATGTGCTATCCTCTGTTCATGCTGTTTGATGTACCAACAAAGCCCTGACCAGCATCTTTTGATCATCTCCGTTAATGCACCTTTACGACCTCAGTATACGCGCTTTAATGTGAGCATGAATGAGAGAGGAGCTGGAAAAATTCATATTCCCTTGATGTCCAAAAGCAGCATCTCCAAATGTTTTTCTTCATGTACCCAAGATTATTTCACAATGAAATACTCTCTTTGAAGGGCTGCCTACCAGTCAGAGTGGGACGCAAAGTGTTCACTGGGTGCTTGGGCATGTGGGTGTAAACTTGTGGGTTCAAAACTGACTTTTGTGTACAGGATCAATTTCTCGCAAATCAGCCCCTTGGTTAGGGTGGACGTGTTCATTATCTCTGAAACAGGAAATGTAACTGACTGACACCGAGTCACTTCTATGGTTGTAAAAAGATCAAACTTTTTGTTATAGCCCCAGTCGCCACTGCTGCCCCCCCCCCCCCCTGCATGCAACAACAAAAGCAGATTACACAAATAAGTAATTTAGCTTATGAATATTTCATGTGCTATTATTCCAAGTAGGTCATGAATTATGCAGTTTTTCAAAATTATCTCTCCACACTTGCCCTTAAAATCTCTTTTAACTCCAAAGAACAGACTAATTTCATGCCCATGCATTTGCATGATATCATGAAAATAAATCAATGGATCTTGCCATCAAGCGAAGTGAGAACAGCTCAAATAGGATTAGATGTTTACTCCAAAGACCTGAGATTTTACTTCCATTGTTACCTGCATGTTATACAATGATTTGTAAAGCAAAGCAAAATTTCTTTTTTCATGCTAGAATATCGGTTTCAATTTCTTTGGAAGAAAAATTCCATTTTTCTTAGGGCATGTTATCCCAGCTTCGAAAGTCTCCTATCCCTACTATCAGCAAAACCCCCCCCAAAAAACAAACAAACAAAACAAAACACTGGATTCCCATCATGATGACTTTTGCAACAACTGTTAATCATTGTACATGACGGGAGTCCTCAATCACAGTCACTTTGTGCCGCGTTAATAATGTGATTGGTGTGAGTTAGTGGAGTAACTTGTCTACCTGAAAACTGCCCTTAACAAAAGGAAAAAGGTTGTGTCATAAAGAAGTGTAAAGACTGGGTGAGTGGTTTTAGTCACACAAGTTTTTACATGTTGAAGCTTTGTTTTATTCCTTTTTTTGTCTCAAACTGCCTTTATGGTTTCACTATGGATTTTATTTGCATTCTTTGGCTGTTTTTATTAATGTCATCATGGTTTTTCCCTGTTCTCTTCATCTTAAAGCCTTTGAAAAGCACTTTGATTTGCCTTTGTGTCTGAAATAGGAAATACAAATAAACGTCCCTGGTCTTGATATCAATACTGGCCTATAGATAAACCATACAAATATTGAAGTGCTGTGGATTACAGAAGGCACACAAAGAAATCTTTGTAATAAAGTATTCTGTCTGCAGTCACTATGATCTTTGTGTGTCTGATATAGCATTCAGGGGTGTCTATGTTGGAAGCCCACGCTGAACCTTTTTTTTTTTGTTTTTTCCTCTGATGACATATTAATATTGTTCCAATATATGTTAACATGATCAGCTCGGACAATCATTTTTGTCATAAAGCAAGCCAGAGTAGTTCACTGAAAAATCTCTTTCAAGAGGACCCCCGCTTAGCGCTCCATCCCTAAACAAATCTGTGTACAGGGTGACAAGAAAGAATTAGTCCTGCAGCTGTCATCACCATTCGCACTTAGTTGACTCCCCAAACGGAAACACCTGCCAGTGACACAGTGAGATAACCCCCTGTAAAGTGACATACCCGCTCTGGAAATCTGAGATAATCAAGATACCAACAGTCAATGTAGTGCCATGAGATGCTGCGCTCATGGAGTTTGGCCTTTAGCGCAAGTGTGAAGTGTTGACTAAATTTACTACGATCAACTTCGGTTGAATTATGTGTTGAAGCCATAGTTAACATGCCATCGTCAAAACACTAGACGCGTGTGAAACTCAAACACTTTAGGTCGTTCTTTGGGTTAAAAGCTAAATTTGAGCTATTTTTGTCAAAATCTACTCTTTCTGAAAAACCTGAAGCATCATACAGTATATTCAGCTTTAGGAAAAGTAAAACATGCTTCGCGTTAATGTTGTGGTAACATTTCTGTGTGCACTGTTAGACAGAAATGACTACCTTCACTGCTGGAGCAGATTAACGTGAATGAAAATCATTTTAAACAGAAATCCTTATTCCCTGACCACACTATAGCGCAAATTATTTCACATCAGACAGCAGTGAGAATAAAGCTTAAGCAAAAAATCACTCAGTATGTCACTGTCCACATTAAAAAGAATCATGTGATGTCCAGTAGGCGATCCATCTGCCTGTCTGTCCATCCATTCTCATCCATTTATCTGTTATTTTAACTTTTTTTCTTCTTTTCTTTTTAGAGGAAAGGCGAGACCCAATGCCAGAAGACAGATAAATGTCAGAGGTGAAAAGCAGCCCAAAGCCCACAGCAGTCACTAGGCAACAAGGACGAGAAGGAAATGAAAACTGAGGATTTCAGCTTCATCACAAAAAGGCTTGATAAAAAATAAATAAATAGATAGAAAAATGTAAAAAAAAAAAAAAAACAATCCTAAACTGAAAAAGTAAAATGGCTTTATCTTTAAAATGAACATATGATTTTCTATAGCAAAAATGTCCATGTTATGCTAGTAAATGAATCAAGATAAAAGCTGACAGGGCCAGAGAGTGGTAGTTGTGTCTAGCAAGTCTCTTCTTCCAGCTAAGTCAACCTTAACTTTCTCATTTTCTTTAGTGTTTCACCATCTCTCATTCATCTCCCCCTTTGTGGATATCACTGTTCTTTCATTCTGATCTCATCCCTCTCCCCTGTCTCCTGCTTTTACTTGTCATTCCTCCTTCCTTCCCCTGCTTTCTGTCACTCAGCCCGTTTCTTTCCGCACCCAACTTCCAGCGTCTGTTGGATCGTCCTGGCAATCTCTGTTGCTATGCAACGCTCAGAGTCCTATAAATTTGACAACATCCTAGTGCTTGATTATTATTTGAGCGCCGCAGTGTGAAACCCTCCTTCAGGTCATTGCGGCAGATTAGAGGCAAGGAGAGAACGAGGAGGACGAGGAAGGAAGCGAGGCATGAGGAGGAGGTGAAGGATGAAGGGAACGTGAAGGAGAGAAAGTCAGGTGAACCACCATTTTTGTGTTGAATAGTCCAAACACGTGCTCACATTAACTATTCAACCATTCTACTCTTAAAACCTGCAAAGCATATATAAGAGATGTGAAAGACGTTTTATATTTACTACCTGTTC
Organism: Hirundichthys speculiger; assembly: GCA_018398805.1. NCBI lineage: Eukaryota > Metazoa > Chordata > Actinopteri > Beloniformes > Exocoetidae > Hirundichthys > Hirundichthys speculiger. The sequence goes on along the minus strand of JAGFBZ010000855.1, from coordinate 2,173,432 downwards.
CATACTGGTGCTCGCTAAAAGGAGGAAATGCACACATCAGAACTGAAAGGAGAAGGCCTTGGATAGACTTCATTTACACCTGACCCTTGACTGGCTTAAACTCAGCAATGCAGAGTCACGAGGCTCCGCTCAGTCCTGCAGCACAGGCCTCAATCTGAGAGCAAAGTCAACAGCAGCAGTGACGCACCGAAGAGGTACTTCTTTATGATGACTTCATAATCCTTATCCCAAATGTCAACATGGACTGAGACGTTCGATTGTCTTGCTATCCATACTGGGGTAGCACAGCGGTGTAAAATGGAGAAGGCAGAATGGGTTTAAGATAGAAAGCAGATGTACCATCAAATACTGCATAATCCACCAGATAAATGACCCTGTCAAGAGGGGTCAGAGGATAAGCTGGAGAAGCCTCAGGAGTTGAACACCTTAAGACCAAGCTCAAATCTGGGATGTGACGGACAGTGCTTCTCTTTTGTAGAGATAGTGGAGCAATTTTAATTCCTTTCAATACTTCAATAATTTCACCTTTAACCAGATGTACAGTCGCAGGCCATTTGCTGAGTGATATCTTAACATGCAATCACGTTATGCAACGTTTTACGTTATTTTTGTTCATTTGCTTGACTTAAACATGTAGACTATTATTGTTCTCCTAGAGGAAATTATTTGATGATACTAAGACAGTATTGTCTGCAGGAATGTTATGAGAAAGATGACTATTTTTACTTGATAAAAACCACTTGCATGCTGCTCCGACTCTTTCTGCATGGGCTGAGTCCTGAGTCTTCCTCAGGGGACAAGTACTCAGGCCACCTGAGCCTTTTGTCTTTCCATGTGCTGGGCTTACAGGAAGTGACAGATTAGCTCATGAGCAGCAGCTGTGTTTGCTTTGTTAACAAATGCGTACAAAACTGTGAAAATGACAAACGTACATAATATCCTTAAACTGAATTATTAACTCAAAGAAATCCTCCCTCTGTTCCAGTTTTATAATAGATAATGAGCCTCAAATGTGCACACAGACTCAAAGAACAGAACTCATTTTCTCACACCCAAAAAAAGCACAAACATTGCGGACATCTGCCCACCACGTAGCCTGTCACAATATTTACTCCCCAGTGAAAAGGCTTGGCTGCTGGCCTGCAGAAGGCTGGGGGAAGAAAAGCTAACACATACATTACAGATGCATCTGATCCCTCAGTCCTTCAATCAAACCAGTGGTTACTTTGGACTCAAATTCAGACAAGATTCAAGCAATTACTTAGCAATACCACCAACAGAAGCTAATTTATTCTGCAATTAATTCAGAAATGTCATCCCTTCCCTTTCTAAATGTTTCTAATTTAACAGGTTTCATAATAAATTATTAAAATTAACAAGATCAAGAAAGGCAAGAAGAGCTCCTGCAAAATCCTCCAAAAACCTTTTTTTTTTTTTTTAACCAAATTTAGCTCTATATATGTCTAATTAAATGCAGTGTGTTTCCCATGAATCTCAGCTCTCATTGATAAGACTTGCATATATTTGCATCACCCTGGGTTCTAGTCCTAATATATTAAGGATCCACGAGTGAAAGGATCATAAATTTGTACCAGCTACAGAGCCAAGCACACCAAACTCATTTTACTGTGTCAAATTTGCTACAAATGCATTTGAGGTAGCCTTTATAGTATATTGATTACGCGGCTTGCTTGACATGTCACAAAAGACAGCGCGAGGACCATAGCCTCACCTGCTTCTTATTAAAGATCCAATTAGAGGCAGACTGTGCAAATTCCCTGCTTCTGACTGCCCTCACTGGGTGCCATCCTAGGGCACTGCACAAGCTCACAAAGTGCCTGGGCACTGGAGCTTGCAGAGATCCCTCGCACTTGGTAAAAGCCTCAATAAAATAGGATTTGTTCCAGTTGTTTACTGAGGGTTAAGAGGAGCGGTCGGGGCAGGAAGAGAACGGCAAAGCCGACAGCTGCCTGGCAGGGGCTCAAATGCAGCTTAGCATTTTTCACCATTCTGACTGGCACACAATGCTCTCTTTAACTCCCAGCCATCTAAATATTCAGGGAAGTATAAAGAGATGGCTGACACTGCAGCCGACTTAAGACACAGCTCAGTTGGCCAAGATTGCACCTATAGCCCTCTTTAAGGCATTCCTCACAGAGACTCAATCATAGACCCCATGTTACTAAACGGTTATTTGTACAAGTGCCACTAGATGGCAAACTGGTTTCACCACAGATTCTGTGCGTGGCAGGGGGGCACAACCAACAATGAATCTGTAAGTTCTCTCTAAGAGAGGATGGATGTCCTCAATGCATGAATGTATGATGTGTGTCGGGTAACATTCCTAATTAGGAAGTCTGGCAATTAAGAATGGAATATCATAAAGACGTTTTTTTTTTTCAGTGGAGGACTTAAAATGATGAGAAAAGAAGAAAGCAGACAAGAAGCTGCAGAAGAGTGGGAGTGAATGACAAAAATCCTCATTCTGCACTGTCCTTCTTTTCAGCTGCCACACAATTCAAAGAGACCCAGGTGGTGGTACAAAGGTTCACAGCCACAGAATACAGCTTATCGTTTGGTAAAATAACCATTGTGAAGCTATTTCAGCCAACTTCCCATTCCTAACCATCCAACAGTGTGCAAACACTCAAGCCACAAGGCAAAACACAGGATACATAGTCAATGGATGTCAATGGAAACTGAACCAGGAGCTCCCAAGGGAACCTCAGAAAAGCTCTTTACAAGACCCATGTTTCTACATCTTCAGCCATGAGTTTTAAGATCTCATTGACTTTAACAACTCCTGAGGAGAGGAAAGACGGTGGCTGATATTATCTGAATTTGCATCTTTATGTGGTGAGGAAGGGAAGATAAATCTATATTTAACTATGAGCTCAATACCCACCCATCAGCTGAATGTCTGCAGTGTTTCCATGCAAGCTGGGTGCCTATTGCATTGGCTCCTCACTGGTTCAGCAATGCCTCTTCAATGTTCTCATCTTCTAATGGATGCTGTTATTAGTCTTGGCTCTTTCACAATTTCACAGTCTCATTTGGACTTTTGGCCATATTATTCACCCAGAGCAGATTGCTCACTTCCTCTGTTTACAGATACTGAGTGTTTCATTAATGCATTATCCATCGAGTGAATAGGAGGGGCCGAGAATCTACTCTGAATAAGCCCTAGTTCATTTTACAAACCAAATATTTGAGGTCAGAAAGAATACACTGTGTAAAGATCTGCAGGGTGCTCTCTCTGGGTTACTCCTAGTCCACCGCAAGTCGTATGTTCCATATCACCAACCACACATAAAAGATTACACTAAGGCCCCCCACACTTCCATCTGTATAATATCAGGCTACCGTCTGCGCATTGCTCCCTGACATCTCATTAAAGTGGACGCAGATGAATTTATCTAAATTGGTTGCAGGCAGGATGAGACTGTGAAGAATCAGTATATGGATGGCAGGCTGTAACAGTGTGCTGTAAGTGATGCAGCCTCCCACCACCACGCCCCTGTGCTCTGCAGTCTTAAGAGCTATATCTCCTCCCCAACCAGCCTTCTTCCTCCTGCAACTCTTGACTTTCCGTGTCCTCCTCCTTCCCCTTGACCGACTTGTCTGGAGAAACCGGTTGATGCAGGCTTACTTGGGGCAAGCTTCAGCTAAAGTATCCGAAATGAAGACAAGTATCCTTACAAACTGTGTTTTCTCTTTAAAGTGACGTAAAATGCTGAGACGGTGTTTATGTGTATCGTCAGACAGCTTGTAGCCTGAAAAATCACAGCCAGCTTCTGTATACTGACATACTTCACTGAGCCCAGCAAATGCAGCTCGGCTGAACCCGTTTGATACATGACATGAGAAATGGGCTCCTGTTACCTTGCAGACAATGAAACAACGTTTAAAAATGTGTTTAAAAAGTGTTAGATGCAGCCCATGGGGGTGCCAGGTCCTGATGAATTTGAGTGCTGGAGTGACATGGGCCCATACACTGTCTGCAGTGATCCCACTGTGTGGCATCGCTGCCTCCCGGAGAGGTTGTAAGGCTGGAGGTACGCGAATGAGGGCCATGCTCTGGGCAACAATAACAAGCCAATGCAATGCTCAGAGGATGTGTTGACCTACATTACCCCTTAAACATCAGTTTTTTACACCTACACCCACACACGGCAACTCACAGACATACACAAATATAAGTACGCAGTTACAATAAAAACCAGTGAGCAAGGTGCAATCAAAGTGGCCATCTCAGAGTGTTTCCACCTGTATTAGATCCCGTAATTAATTGACCAATTAATCTGTGTTTATTCTGGACACCTATGGATGCAACAAACTGTGGCTCCCAGGGAGAGATGAGAGTCAGACAAATAAATCAAAGCTTTGTGCATCTGTCCTTGTATGTGCCAAATGCTTCCCCAGTAACCCTTCTGTCTCCCAACAGAGTCTGAATGAGAGACCTTTCCGTAGCCAATCAGGTCAAATCTTTGTTTCATCCTCTCTCCCAATGCACTTGACATTGACAAGATTAATTGCCTTGTGTTCTGGGCAAATGTGTTACCTCCTGGTGCATTACAGGTGTCAAGAGCATGCCTCTCTAAATTTCTTCAGTGCAAATTTAGATGGAAACAGAAGACGAGCCATTTCCATTTTGTTCTGCAAAGGGTTAAGGAATGCTCCTCCTTGCTTGTGAAATCACAGGGGGTGTAAATCTTGCCATAAAGTCTCAGCTGTGAGCCCTGCTGACCTGTAAATTCTTCTCTCTGTGTTTCTCTGTCATTGAGCTTCAGCAGGTCAGGCCAAAACTGTAACTACACATCTACATCACACCATTCTGTTGAAACACTGCTTTGAGCTTATGCACCATCGGTAGATGGTAGTCACCAATTGTATTTCAGTGGTGTAATATACCACATGATGAATTTACAGATAAACCACACTGAGTTAGAATAAATTTAGCAGACATGCATATAAATCTGTACATATAGAACAGAGTAGGAACTCAGTCAGGCTTGTAAATGTCTGTAGACAGCTGTTTGTAATGGGACATAAAAATGCTTTAGATTTACCAAAACGCTGTTAAAAGTGTGAGAAGATGACAGACTCTTCCAGCAAAAAAGCTCCAACTAAATTTACAGGGCACCAATGTATTAACGTACGTGTTAGGCTAGATGGACGTGTGTGTACCGCAGGACTTATGCACTGTATGGTTATGATGTCAAAGCTTTGATCTGATACAAATCACATTCTGTGCCAGAACAAAGATGACTTTACACAAAGGCACAATAAAAAAGGCACACAAACGGTTCTGTTTAATGTAAATGTGAAACTACTGAGGCCATTTGCCCTCTCATGTCAGAAAGCCCAGCTGGAGAAAATAATTGAAAACATCATTATATATAATACTGAACCGGACGTATAAAAGATGGATTTAATCAAGACGCTTTCATTTCATGCATTTACTGTATCACCCAAATCAGCCATAGCCTCCCATGGAGAACTTCTGGCAGGAAGACTTTAATTCTCACCAGGGACTCGTTACTTAATAATCTCGCGCTGCAGGTGCTCTGGTAGAGGTCAACCGTCTGCTACAGCTGCTGTTCATGTCTACCTCCCTCCACCTACGGAGCAAAGGAACTGCTGCCAAATGTTTCAGCCACCGCAAACTGAGCCATTACTCCTTCCCCATCACTGCCACTGTCCACATGCGTCTCCACAGACACAAAGACTGATTGAAATGATTCTTGGCCAAATGCATTAGATATGATATGAACGTCATCTCTACTGCTTTGGTTCAATTATCTCAAAACAGTATTTGCTCCGTCCTGCAGAGGGGAGTCATCTGCATTCCAGTTACAGCGTGCATTTGGTTTTCAGTAAGTGGCGTGCTTTTTTAAATTAGGTTAAATGACAAAGGCGATTAACTGTGCAATGAGGATACACAGTATTGGTTTTAAAGTTGATGTATGTTATTGCATCACAGATGACACTAATAGTTTGACCTCAGAGCACTTGCATAAAGCCATCTAAAAGGAGATCACCAGAAGGATAGCAGTGCCAAGAAAAACCTTGTTCTGAGAGAAAGTGACCATCAGTTTGGTCGAAGAGAAAATATATTAGCTCCAGTATTGCTTATTGGTTCTCCTGATGGGAGTAAACATTTGATAGATAACATCCATCCAAGCGAGCGTGAAGAGATAAATGTAGAAAAAATGATGTCAGCATTTGTGGTCAGGACTTATGGAGGCAAACTTGTCATATATCACAAATAGCCATTACACATTTAAAACTGAATTTAAAAAATGTCCTCCTACCAACCAACTCGTAGACATTGCCTTTACGCCAGTGTTCTCTAGTTTCATTTTATTTTCAGCATATGGATCACATTCCTGACTGGTTTCATGACTTCACTGATATGTGTGTATGGTTAAATAATACTGGGACTCTAAGTTGCAGCGTGGCTGCTGTCAGAGGATACAAATCCATTAGGTCCACTTTTAGAGGCACTTTGTGCACCACTAGCAACACTGCCTTAACATAAAACATGTTTTCATGTTCAGTCAAGAATCATTTCTGAACAACAGAATACCTTTGTTCAGAAGTGAGTAATAAGGCTTGGACGTTGTAATTGGACACCACTCTGGTTGTGCTGTAGGAGGACAGTGGAGGGTGAATCACCTATTAGTAAAATCGAAGTCACACGTCACAGCTCCATTCTGTTACATTCCTTCAATAGCCATCAGTTATCGGGCTGGACTGTCTAATCTGCACAAATGATGCTGTACATTTGGTGAAAAAAGACCTCGGATATAAAAGCATTACTTTTGTAGATATAACCTTCAAATATTGTGTAGCCCTGCCAGGATCATGATCTGAGCCTTTTCTGCTTTATTAGGACTTTTGTAGTCGATTATTTCCTTGACATAAGAGAGGTATTTCAAAAGGCTAGTAGAGTTGTTCAGAAATTTTTTTTATGAGAGACAGGAGCTTTTCTACAAAGGAGACATCCTGAAGACAACTGGAAGGCAGCTGACTGAGAACGTTTCCACTTATTTGATGTCAATTCTGCATCAAAGAATGTAAATTCCTCACAGCAGATTCGAAACCTACCAACCCATTTTTACTGACTTGCAAAAATGTTTCCCTCGTCTTTAGAAAAAAAAAAAGCAAAAAAAAAAAAAAAAAAAAAAAAGCACAGAAGTAACCAGATAACTAAATTTAAATATATTAAAGAATGAATAAATCACAGAGAGGATCTTCATTGCATAATTCATTTGAAGAGAACATATCTGTTCATGGAGCAGTAGTGATGTTCTCCCTTCCTCCTGGGCTTGCTGGTGTTTCATCATCTCTGCACAAGCACATCTACGTCTAATAAGAGCACAGCACAGAACATCTGTCAACACTGCGCATTGTCCAAAGCAGGAAACTAGGAAACCTTGAGACAGAAGCGGCCTGTGCTCATTAAACTGGGGTTTCAAATGTCTTTTTATTAATATTCTGCAAAATGCAAAAAGAAAAACAGCATTTACATTATTTATCAGTTGAGATTATCAATATAAAAAGAAAATCTATTTTTAATGCTTGTGCCCTCGTTCTATTTAATCAGAACAAATGCCAGCACCATTATACCAAAAATACATAACAACATCACAAACATTCAATCCACACACAGCTGGGGTTGTTTTTTTTTCTGTACAGATATATTTATCAGGTAAATGAGGCTTAATCTCTTGTTAGACACGGATTTAAACTCTAGGAACCCCTAGAAATAGGGATTTCTGAATGTGCTTATTTATTAATCCACAGGAACATGCTGCCATGCCCAGGGATGAACCCCATATCTGGACTGAACCCACTCACAAGTGCCTACTCCCGGAGCTGGATATGTTGGGAAGACTTGGAATAAGGCAAATAAACAAACCCTGCTGTGGCGTTCCCTATGTATTTTGCTCTTAAGAAAGCAGTGTTTACTGTGTAGGTTTCCGTCCTATTTTAAGAAAACCAATTCATGTGATTTGTCACTTATATAAGGCTCCCTGGCTCAGCGTCTACATCACTTTTGTGTGCATACGTGGCGTTACAATCAAACTTCATATTTGCCACCTTTAATGACAACTGTGACAGGATACTTAATGTAACGTCTGTGTACCTACGTGCTGCCACCTGCAGTCGAAGCAAAACTTAATGCTTGGCTCCCAGCTGACTAAATTGAAGGATTTTTTTGCACCTCCTCCACTGGTGTGGGGGGACCCCGACCATAGAATGGCAGCACGGAGCTAAGCACATCCTTACTGAGTGTGATAAATATTTTAACAGGCCATCTTCAGCAAGAAGGACGTATCATTCTTACTGGTTCTTCCCATCTTAATTTTTGTCTGACTGTAATTTGCCTTTGAATACCAAAGTCCTTTTCTATCACTCTGAGCCAGAGCTGTTCATATTAGACAGAACCATGTTATTCACATTATCATTTATGGCAATGTACAATGTGGGGATACGTCCCCATAAATTCCTGGTCATAGTTGTCACTCTGACAATTCATAAATCAAGGTAATAGGATAAGATCAAGATGCCGTGAATGTTAAGACATAGGGTAACAAAAATGGTTTAGTGACTGCCCTTGATATTCTCTTGCAGATGTTGTGTTAGCTTCAGAGAGGGATCGCTGCAAATGGCATCATTCCTCTTCTTCCCACAACAATGTCCTCCATATCTCCTTGAAGTAAATCTGGATGGCTTAGAGTGGTTGTAGTTTCCTCAACAATAAATTAAAGTGGACAGTTTGAGAGACGGTCTGGCTTGATTCTAAGGCTTTGTGAAAGCTTTCCACTTCCAGCTATTCTATGGAGGATGCAGAGTTGCATCAAGATATCCTGCATCATTCGTATCGCAGCCACAGCTCTTCTTGAAACCAATAAATTGCTGGCATGGTCAAGAATTGCTAATTGGGTGACAGTCTATTGCCGTTTCAGCTGGCCACGAGCTAGCACTAGCTCCTGGTCATGATACATGTTCGCCTTCTTAAAATAGCCTGTCGAACTGCAGAAACACACGCTGGTCAACAACTTGGTCTCCGTGTGACTCTCAGGTCTAAGAATACGCAGAAACCTTAGCACATTAACAGTCACCATGAAGTCAGCCAGTCATCAAAGACGCGGTATTAATAGATCAGAACTGTGTCTTCAGCAGCAACAACAGCACAAAGTCTGGAGGTGCAAGTTTGATGCCCTGCAGCTGTTTTACCTACAGAACCTTCAAAGAAATAACTCAAGCAAAAAAAAAAAACATTATAGGGATATACAGTAGCAAAGCAGGAAACCACAACATCAAACAGAGAGCAGTATTCTATTTTTTTCTCACCCAATTATGATTGAGAGAGTTATCATAAAATTCCAGAAGAAAAGTGCACACTATAATTGATACCTCTGACGCGGGGCTCTTCTTAAGTCAGGTTAGGTTTAAAATAACTCAATGACTAATGAGGTGGGGAGACAACAGTACCAAGCCTATGTTTCCACTTCTGTTCAATGGGAAATTTCTATCATAGATGACATTGCATTCAAGGAAATAATAATAATAAAAAAATGTCCAACTGATAATAGGCTGTGAATTGTGGTATTAGATGACATTTTGCATCTCAGAAGGTTCCAATTCCTGTCATACATATATCCAGATGTTTTGAATCAGCTGCATCATCTTCATATTAGCTTCATCTATGAAGAACATTTGCCTGACCTACTTATGAGGGAGTGTATTTTGCTGCCATGCAGCCATTTTCTTCTGTTTTATGACCTTTCTCTCCAAGACACAAAACAGAAATGCTAAGTATTGTTGAAAATCTTCAATAACACCATAACTTTTTTTGTTTTTTATACTTATGTCAAAGCACAGTGTGCAAATTAAAAATTCAACTTCATTTTTTAAATGTCTATTAAAGAAAAGAAAGATATCTTATATGTTTCCTGGAAGACAGATGCAGAGTTTTGCAAATAATTCTTTTCTTGAATTAATATTGCACTAGATGTCCACTTTTGATTAAGACATCTCGTATCAAATCCTGACACTTGTATTCCTAACCAGAATTATTACAATCAAAGGTCACAAAATAATGAATGTGCTATTATATGTCAGCAGAGTCACTTGCTGACATTGTGTCTGCTCCAAATCAAGCTTTTAGAAACTTAACACTGCCCACCACACTAACGGAGCGTAAGCATGTGTGCTGCCAGTCGTACTGTGAATATGTGCGTGTGTGACCCTTTGACCATGGATCCCATTCATTAATTGTCATACAGCATGCTCTCAGCAAGGCCCATAACCACAGAGGATTATCTACAGCCACCGTGGCCAATCAGCTTCTCTTTCTCCAGGCAAAGGTCTCCCAGTCAGAGCACCCAAAAGCCAGGCCACACAACTGGTTAACTGTCTCTGTTTACTCACCCTTTTGCCCTCTTTCCCTGGTTGCCCAGGCTGGCCTGGCTCTCCAGTAGCTCCCTGGGGAAAGGGCACAATTACATGTGGTTGTGGTCTAAAGCATTTGCCACTGCAGGAAGACATTTACACGTTACTTCTTGTCAAATCTAATGGAGACAGATGTTTGTGCCACATGTTCTCAGCAAACCAGTATATACAGAGCATAATTTCAGTGAGGGAACTGGATAAATAAAGGCTAGGATGTACAGCAGTAATTTTGACTCGAAGACATGAACAGCTTCTGGGAAACTTCTCTAATATCTCCTTAATAGGCAATTTGCAGCCTCACTTGATCAGAGCTTCATTCCATTACTCTACAAAGTGTCTTAATAATAAACTATTAACTAGTTAATCAGTGTATATGCTGAGCTAAAGTTCTTGTGCAACGCTCTTCCTATGATGCTACAGTAATTGATTTTTGAACCAAATAGTTGAAAGAAAATGTCACGTACATTTTGTCCAATGAGAAAAATGAGTGCATATTAGAGTCAAGGTTAAAATGTGAACATTGTTGTGTTACCTTTGCTCCTTTGTCACCCTGGGGACCCTGCAAATGATAGATCAAAATTTATTTTCTCAAGTTAAAACAAACAAACAAACACAACATCAAAATTAATTCAAAAAAATTTTAAAGTACCTGATCTCCTTTGAGGCATTCATTGTTGGCCTAAAATTCAAAGAAATAATAACAATGAAACTATTTCTGTCTGAAAACATAGAAGAAATGGTCCATAACAGCTTAAGGAAATTGACACAGTCAGGAAGTATTCAGAATGATATGAAGAGAAGTCAGGCCATGAGAACTATAACTGTCCAGACACCCTGCTGGCTACTGTTTAGAGAGGCCAGACAGTGATCTTCCCTCCAGGCGGCAGAGTAAACACCACGCTACAACAACATCTCAGCTTTCAAATTCAAGCCAAGCAATTGGCGACCTCTTTCAACTGGCATCCGAAAGTCGAAGACAGCTGATTTTTTTCCTGGTAACAGCTGAGGTGATGGAAGTTTCGTGTTAGTTTGAAGACTCATGTGGATCAACAAATGAGAACCGAAAGCAAAAGATAAGCGGGAGGCTGACAACCCAGAAACTTTAGAATATCACATATGCATGTTTTATTACTACTCGTGGTCTTCAGCTGGATTGTGCACACTGTCTCGACCTCAAGTAACAAGCAATACAATACAAATCCACTGACAGCAATTCGGCAATACTTCAATAACATCCACCCAATGTGTTCTGCGCACACTCACCAACCGATTTACTGGCATGGTGTTAGAAAGTTTGCAAAAGCCATGTTTGGCTGTCAGGGAACGCTTGTTACTTTCCTTGTTGTGTAGAATTAGCATTAGAGAGTAACTAATGAACGGAGGCAGAGGGCTGTGGGTATCGCAAGCACTTTGGTGACATAAAAGGGGCCAGCCAGCAGCAGAGGGACTTTTTTTTTCTTCCTTCCACTGCAGTGCCGATTTAAACAGGCAGGCTGATCCCTTCATTATGTGCACATAATCAGCTACCCACCCACAGCATACCTTTAATCTGCGGCAGCCTTCAACTCCCAGGCTACAATGCATTGAGAGTATGGATGTTTGCATCTCTGCCCACACATTCATCATATTTGCAGATAGTTGACTATATATGCATAGTTATATGCACATATCTGGTGTGTCGTGCCATGTTTAACATCAGTGTGTACACGCTTTAATTGCTTCAATATGTTATATGTGCAGTTGATTTTAAATGACCATAGGAAAAGCGCATATACCGCCAGTTCAATTGTAAGTTCGAAAAACGTGGTGCTAGGGTAGCTCTCCTACAAGCAGCATGCAGGGAGAAGCACTGAAGAGTGCATGTCTCACCCTTATAGGATACGGCTTGTGACTAACTGTCACCCTTCTCCCACACCTTAAGGCTTGGAGCTCCACTCCTTCCCGCCTGGCTGATCATCCCCATCCTTTTCGGCCAGGGTAAGGATGCCCACTGAGCCCTTTCTATCTGCTCCTTGTTTTGAGGTGATGGCAGTGTGACACAGAGACTGCTCACCTGAGTACCTCAATTTCCATCACTGTGGGCCCAGTTTTAACACAGTCTACAGAGCCTGGTCAGCCAAAAAGGCCACAATACTTACAAAGCTCAGTCAAACCGCTGCAGGTTATAGTCTCACAAACACATTTCAACAGTTCAGATTCGGCTGACCTTACATACTGCATCAAGAGACATAATGAGATGTAAATGACGCAGTGTGAACTTACAGGCAGCCCTGGTGTACCAGGCAGACCAATGTCACCCTGTGAAGGCACATAATAAAACTTTAGTTCATGACATCTTTATCATAAATGGCTGGAGCTATACAGTATATTTTGGAGTATTAAAAGGACATCCGTCAGGTTTGTGACAAACCTGAAGGTCAAACCAAATGAGACAAGGCATGTAGCAGTAATTTTTAATGCACGTACCTAGAGAAAATCATTAACTGGTATTTATTGTAAGTCGTGAAATGAAGCACATCTGAGGAAGTATGTCTGACAACTGGCAGGTTGACTGGTGCCATTATATGTAATGGGTCTAAAAATAAACTAATATACCTATATATCTTTCCTCATTCCTATATATCATGTGAGAGCTTACTACTGTTAACAACAGTTCCTTTGGGAACAGGCTATGATCACATTGTTTGGTGACTGAGACATACAGGCAGTCACAAGTGTGTCTTTGATACCAGTATGAGCCAACATAAGGACTGATTTCACCTGTCTTTTAACAGCCTGTCTCAGTTTTTGAAAAACTTGTCACTGTCCTATATTTCTTCTGTTCCAGCCCAAACTTTATAAAGCACAGGTGTGGGAATTCAGTAGACTTCACAACTGGCAATGTCCTTTTCACTCATCTGGTTTAATAAAAAAAAAAAAAAAAAAGAAAAGAAAGGAAGGTGCTTGTAGTTCATATCCATTTTGTTGTCTAAATGCATGTCACAGCTAAAATATGCCTGCTATGGGATATTCAGGGGACTCATTACTTTGTGCTCCCAAATCTGCCTCCCTGTGTCAGTTTCAATACAAACAAACCTTCTCTCCACCCCCACCCCACGCTTCCATCCGGAAAATAGGATAAAATTGCCTGTGATTCTCTGTTGTCTTCACAGAAACACGCAGGCCTCATTATAACTTCAAGGCTGGCAGACAATACATTGCACCTACAATTATGCATTGAGTTCTACTGAAAGACAACAAGAGGCAAAAAAGGGAAAAAAAAAATAGCTCCAATAAGGGAAGAAAAATAAAAGAGCAGGAGATATGGCAAATAATTACAGGGAAAACAGCCCACCTCAGACATGGAAAATAATCCCACAGTTGGATGAGAAGAAAAGACAACCCTAAAATACCAAAGCAAGGATGCCCACTAAACCATTTCTTCTATCTCCTCCTTGTTTTGACCAATTCTGGTAGAGGAGTTAATCTAATTCATGTCAGTGATGTCAGTGGACAGACTACATGTGTAAGCATAGTTTTGTATCATAGATGCTGCACTTCATTTTTCTTAAACCTAGAGCTTATGAAACTGCTCACAGCGACCATACCAGACATACCTATGTATAGTAACTATGGGGTCTTCTATCATATAAAGCAAATATCAGCTCCAAACTGAATGTGCCTCTTCAGGCAGTCACCAAACCAGAAGAATCATGTGAAATATGTCCATTATAAACATATATAAATTCAAAACCAAATATATAAATACAATGAGAGAAAAATCTTCACTCAGCCAGGTTAAAAGTTACTCTGTTACCATTAAGATGGTCGTGTGAAGTTATAATAAAGTACCACAATGTATCTTAGTACTGTTTGTCTTAAGTAGCAGTTATGGCAGCACTTCAGACTGATGGGGAAACAGATTATTGACGCTGGAATTGCAGCTCACAAAAATCAAAGTAACTCCCTGAAACAAAACCAAACAAAAAAAAAGATTATCATTTCTATCCCAGTCTGTATAGCAGACTCACTCACTTTGGATCCTTTGGGACCAACTGGACCAACAGGTCCTGGGTCACCCTTGAGACCCTAGGAACAAAGACACACACAAAAAGCAAAACAAAACAAACAAAAAAAAAAAAAAAAAACAGCACATTTAGTGATAATGATGGATTCCCCCCAAGAAAAAAAAAAAAAGCCCAACATGTGTTACTGTATGTCAGTATGTTGACACTCAGCAGACAATCACATGCAGGTTTGAGATTCTCAAAGGTCCGGTAATGCCAATCACAGCATGGAGCAAGACTCTGCAGCAAGAGTCACTATCGGCTGGTTACACCATGCCTACCACCTATTCCTTCTCCTGTTTTCCCTTAGCTTTGCTAAGCCAGTTAATGCCGCAGCTTTTAAACCTTCAAGCAAAAGATCTTGCCTCTTGGTGGTGAAATGCGGAGGCAGAGGGACAGCTTAGATGAAGAGTGATAGCAGATGAACAGGTCCTGACACATATTGACAAGCTTAAATTTGCAGCAAGCCTTGTTAGGTGTGACACATTTGGTCCACTCTCACCAACCATTTGAAATAAGTTAGTGGGGAATGGAAAAGATGGGGAGTGTGAGGGGCCTGTAAAATGACTCAGAAATCCAATAATTTGTCATGGCTAAAATTAGACTTAGATAGGCTATTAATAGTGAATTATATATCTGCAGAGGATGATTACCTACCCTTATCACATTAAGTCTTGCTACCAGAGATGTGACTAATTCATTACCTATTCCCCGCAAGTCTTGTCTTAAACACCGCCATTCAAAAAACAAAAGTCAGGGTAATATCAACGTAAAAAGACTGCTTGTATGGTAATGATAGCTATACTGTAGCTATAGCAACACAGCTCTCCCTTAGGTTGTGAATAGTGAAATGGCTGGGCAATTATTCCTATTGTATCGTTCACTGTGATTCATCAGCACACAGACACGAAGAGCCTCATTGCTCTTCATATGAGTCCAGACATACTTTGCTGGGCCAATCTGGCACAAGGGAATCCAGAGGCAAATTTCTCTTTCAAAAGGTATCACCAGAACTGTGGCAAACACTAACGATAACAGCAGTGAAAGCGGCTTCAAATCTGGCAATCTTTTGAAATTTGGATTTTTGATCCATCTATCCATCCCTTCATCCAATAAAAAAAAGGAAAAAAAAAGTTCTTTTTTCAGTGACCAGTTCCTGCAATATGTTATTGTGATTCTTCACAGTTATTTTGAGAGAAGAATTATTATGGTGACACGTACTACTATACTATACTAAAAAGCTGGGGTTAAGAAGGGCATTAAACACTGCTATATAAATTCATTACAGCACATTTTTCACTAGCAGATTACTGTACTGGCCCGAATAAAGGATGACTCTGATCCCTATTTTTCAAATATCATTTTGTGAAAATAAAAATATGATGAAGACAATAAGGTTATTCATAAAGTGAATAAGCAACTACCTATGTATTTCGATAACTGCATTAATGATGTCAATAACTGCATAAACATCAGAGTCGAGTTATATTCTGTTTCAAGAACAACATTAATAATTCTGTCTGTAAAAAACAAAATCTGGACTGCAACAAAACTTTCGAGCCCCTTTGCTTGAGTCGTTCCCGTGGTTCCTCCATTTTATATCAGATCCTGGTCGCATGAGTTCACTGAGATGCTCCATTCACTTCCATTGAATCACTTCACTTACTGTTTACTTCGGTGCGGCTCTATAGTGGCGCAGATGTGTAACAGCAAAAGAAAAGTCTAGACATGGTTTATAAGATGACCCCCATTTTTGAGAATGTGATTTCTTGAATAAAATATCATCCCTTATTTGGGCCCAAGTGGTAATACTTGCCGTTAAAATTCTTTACATACGTATCTTTTGTCACCTAGAAGATCAGATTTATAAGTAATTCCATCTTTTTTTAGCATTGTTTGGAAAGCTGTAGTTTCCATCTGTTGTGACTCTAAACTGGGCTCAAATCTCCAGTATAAAACATCTGCTATGTTGGTGATCAAAAGTTGATTACTAATCAATTTATTGCAACTCTTCAATGGCATTGACCTATCCTGTGAACCACTATAAGCAGTCCATTAGCAATCATTCTTTCAGAATTTATTACTCTTGTACTAACCTTGTAGTCATGCTGCAGCCCTCTATATTTAGTCACAGTCTCTCATAAAAACAGTATCCACCAATGGCAGTCAATAGTATCTAGCATATTTACGCCTAAACAGAATTATTGGACCTATTGCACGATCACTAGTTTTGATGAAATTTAAATCTCTGTCTGGTGTAAGAAAGCCACAGGATCTTTTAAACCCCATTCTGTTGTTGTTGGTGCCTGTGGTTTAACTGTTGAAGGTTAGCTCGATCTCAGTTGATGTTTCAACAAAATGTCTCATCAGCCATTGGATGACTGGATGATCACAGAATGATTTCTTTGCATGACATGCATTTAATCTGACAAACAAATTCTGTTGATATTTATCCTGATTTTGGATTTGGGTTTGGATTTTTGACTCTAAATTAAAGACAGACATAAAAAAACATATTTACAGTAAACTGGATTATTTATTGACTAGAAGCAGCCTTTTTGATATTATTTTTAGCCCCGTAACTATTAATCTTGTTTCTGCTTATAGCTCTTGGCCTCTTTGTTAAATCAAAATATCATGTGACAGATTTGAAGTAGATCATCAAGACTATTGGGATGCCTTTCATGTCTTGTCAGTCTGTGTAACACAAACTGCTCCTTAAGGTGTCATCACATGTCATTAGTTATGATTCAGGCACAGTCCAGACTAAATCCTTGATTAGCTGGCTGCAATGAAGGTATCTCATCAAACACTTTAATGATGACACAATTCATTCAATGCCCTTTATTTATTACAATTATTTTATTTATTATTTTTTTCTTTTGGTGTGTATGCAAAGTTTTGTATTTAAAGTAGCTCATTTCATGCAGGTTGTAAGTTACCTGCAGGGTTTATATTGACATTGTAGTTTACTTCCTGCTTCCAGCCAGTTTAACTGAGGGGCAGCTGAATCTGTGCAAACATGTTTCAACTTGAAGCACAGCTGAGGGTTAAACTCGAAATATTTAGGCAGTAACGTGTCGAACTTGAGCTATGTTACCCGCATGCTGAATGGCAGTGCAGTTGTTCCAAAATGTCATGGCTTAAATGTTAAAGCACAGCTAAATTAGCTACATGCTAACTCAATTTTAGAGCATTGCTTCTTACTTCTTTTACTGTTATTCTGTTTGAAATTAATAAAAAAATATTTTTTGTGTTCTAATATGTGTGCTATTTGCTTCATTTGGGTCAAGGACAAAAGTTATGATTTATATAAAAAAAAGCTCTGTCCTGATCCTTTTCTTCATTTTTCCTTTTCCCCTTATGAGTCCCCTTCTCTGTTTTTTATTTGGTCCCGTGTGTTGTCTTTCTCTCTGTGTGTGCGTGTGTGTGTGTGTGTGTGTATACGCAGCCATGGTACACCTGGCATCTCTTCAATCAAGTAATCACACCTGTGGTGCATCAGCTCCTCAGTAGCAGCATAGCTTCCTCAGCTCAGTCATTCTCAGCCAGATTGCTTTGCCTCTCATTATGGAACAGTAGTTAAAGCTCAGATGTGTTTAATATTCAGTAACACTTCTTGATTTTTTTGTTTCCTCATCACCTGTCTACTATCCTCTGCCCTACCTTAAAGTCTCCACACTTGTTCCTATCCTTCCACACTTGCCAATTCATTAACAATCAAAGCCCAGAAATATACCACTCTTAAAGGGCTTCTATAAGCTGCACGATATCTGCAGTTGTATACGATCATAACATCTCCCTTTGTACGATTTGCATTAGCTCAGTCTTGGGTTAAATGTTTAAAATGGTATGTGCAGACTGTATGATAATACTACTACTGATGCAGAGATGCAGGTGGATGTAGAATTGAGTAACAGTTAACAAACAATACATGAAAAAATAAACAGCTCTGCTGTAGCTTTTAAGTGTACAAAAAAAGCTTTTCAAAAAAGCTGAAAGGAGAAGAATGTGGTCCTGGCCATAGTAGGGAAGAAGAGGCCAAATTTGGATTTAGATTTTTCTTGGGAATGATGATGGGTCGTGATAATCAATGTGTCATTTGAAATTGAATTTTAATTGGCTGGTAAGTAGACGGAGTCAGAAAATTAAATCAGGTAGCCTTTGGTTATAAGACCAGTGTGATGGCCGTCGTCAAACCACTCATGTTGTAGGATGTAGGACAGCCGATTAGACCAAAGATATCCCCCTGAATTCTTTCACTACACTGATCTTTTGTCTGCGCCAGCCCCAAATTGTGCAGTGTGTAGGACACAGGTGTCAAACTGATTCCTGAAAGGGCCGTGTGGCCATGCAGCAGCACAGCTGGCTTGTTTTAGTCAATCAACTAGTTGTCTTCACTAAAGGTCTGAACCAGTTCAGTTGATTGAATGAAACAAGTCAGGTGTGTTTCTGCATGGTTGGAACAAAGACCTGCAACCACACGGCCCTTTAATGCATCAGTTTGACACCCATGGTGTAGGAGCTCTAAGGCTTTGTTCAAACTGCAGGTTTTAATGCTCAACTCAACATTTTTGCCAAGTACACATTTTTTGTTTAGTGGTTCTTGTTAGAATTTAAATGTGACCTATATCAGACCCCAGTATGAACTGGCTATTCTGATGTGACATCAAACACAGGCCAGGAGTGGTGGGACTGCGATGTTACCGGATTCGCTGAAGTAGATTTCAATCCAGAATTGTGAAATAGTGTCATCAAAGACGGATGAAAAGCGACCTGACAGTTCACACTTATGTCATCTTGGAAAACGTCAGATGCGTATCTGGTTAAGACCAAAAAGTGACCTAATTTTGATGTGAAAAAAAAAAAAAAAGAATTTCATGACATTTGAGCTGTTCAGGCAGCCATAAAGAATCAGATATGGGTCACTTTTCCCTGCATTGTCGTCAGCAAAATTCTCCAAACATGTGTCTGAGTGTTTACTCTTTTGGGGTCCAACTATTTCTTTGGGTACGACCAGACCAAATTTGAAGTGCCTTGGAAAAAACAAAAATTTGTCAGTGTTACAGTGGAGTTAATACTTGCTTAAAATGAGCTCACAGGTTATTCAAAGGACTGCCACAGTACTAGTACTAAATATTTACCTGATGTTTCCCATTTATGTTATAAAATAAACTTCTCTTCCTCTGTAGACTGTGGACATTACACCATGTTTACAAAAGAATTGACTGGGAACTGCGATAATACAAACTGAATAATACAACTGGTATAAACTTTTGTAAGATGATTTATTTTCCAGCAGCACCATCAGAAATGCAGGTCAGACAGAAGCTCAGTCAGCCAACAAGTCGCTCTCAAGCCAGACTCTGAATAGTAAAAGTTCAACCTGTTTAACAGTCAAGCTAGGCAACTACTCTTGCAAACCTGTTTGCCTCAAAATGTTTTCTGCTGGGAAATACTTTAATTAAATCAGTCAACAAAGTGGTTTACAGAATTAAAAAAAAAAAAAAAAAAAAGAATTTGTTGAGTTTGCCAAATGCAATACAAAGAAAGGACCCTCTCATTCAGAAAACTGTGATGTCAGCGATGGCACTTACACAGAAGACTGGCACCGTTTGAGTGCAAAACATCTGAGCTTGTCTGTTGTAATGGAAATATGGACAACCGCAGTAAATAAAAGCTCAGTCAGGGCTTTTGGCTGAGGTTTGAGGCAAGTTGGTCTTAAACTTACCCTTTAAATTGATCCCAAACCTCAACATATACCAGTTATCACCTTTTTGGTGACTTAGGAAAAAAAACTCACTAACCTTGGAACAAATTATTTCAGAAAATTAGAGAGTGAATTTACTTAAATTAATTCCAAGGAAAATTGAAATTTGACTCTTTTTTTTATTTACATTTTACTAACTTATCTAATGCCAGAGTAACTTATTATTTTAAAATGAAGTGAGTCTAAACTGTCCCACAATTAATTTACAGTGTTAAAGTAATTTTATTCTCTATGCTATATCCACTTTAAATTCGTGTTTGTTTTTGTTGTTGTTTTTTTAAACAGTCTAATTTATTATTCACTCTATCCGATTTTAATGTCCTGGACAGTTTTACCATGCTGCAGGCAGTATAAGGTTTATAGCCACTATTTGTCACTATAAAACATGTAATCCTGCTATACTGCCTGGGCTGGAATAGACATACATTCAATATTTTATGTACAGAGGGCATATAAAATGTGACAACGTGGGTATGTTTTTTTTAAAGGCAAAATATGTAATTTTGTTTTTATAGATTTCTCTTTTTGGCATTATGATTTAGGGTAAAAGAGGCATATCATGCCATTTTATTTTTAATTTTTTGAGGGGGGGTAGGGGTGGGGGGTGGGGTTTGACCTATTTACCTGAGATCTTGATCAAATTAATGTAACATTCTTTGGTCACAAAAACTTATTGAAGCGGTACAAAAGAGCCCTTTTTAACCACGCCTTCAGAGTGCTCTTTATAGCAGCCAGTTAAAGGAGGTGACGTGATTCAACTTTACTCTCTTCTTTCAAGAGGGAAGAAGCCACTTTCACAAAAGAGTTAGAAGAATAAAGAGACACTGGGAATCCCCTCTTCATTCAGGATCCACTGTCCAGCTGTGCAACAATGATGCCACAAAGAAGGAATATTGCTTCCCCAATCTGTGTGCTTTCACAAAGTGTTGTGCAATCTGTCTCTGCAGGTTTTGTTTTTCCTTTTCTCTACAGTCAGTGGCCAGCAGCAAGTTCACCAATATCTGATTCCTGTCTGGGGGTTCTTCAGTCAACAACTTCCATTTGCTCCCTGTTCAAATTGAGTTTTACTTCCTGAACCTCCCACATGACAGGCAACAGCGCTACCACTCTCTGGGCTTTTATTCATTTCAATTCAATTCAATTCAATTGTATTTGTGTAGCTTCTGTTACAATGTCAATTGTCTCTAGGCGCTTTACAGACACCCAGAGCATGACCCCTGAGCAAATATCATTAACTAAAAAATAACATTGAATCCTAAACAAGGATAATAGTTGGCACTGAATGTTCCCACCTGGATTTTCCATTTCAGTAAGTCAAAGCACACAGCAATGCTGACCTCAGATTAACCAGTGCTGGCACTGATTTCACCTGGCACGAAGGGGGCACCAGGTTGGCCTCAATAGGTGGAGGCTGCCCCAGGTTGCTAAGCAAGGTAATAGAATTTGTCGAGTGGCAAGTTTCCCAAACTGGTGTCAGAGTTGACAGTGCGTCCAACTAGCCCCTGCCAGTCTGACCTCTGTGACTTGCAAACCTGATGGTATTTTTTTCCAGTGCCCTTAGCTTGGCTTGATTTTTGGGGCTTTGTCCATTTTCGTGTCCACACTCTTGAGGTTCTTTTGCTAGGCATCCCTACAACGGGACATCTCTCACCATCCCCATGATGTACTAACTGGTTTCATCCTCTGCGCGAAGGAGCTTCCTTAGTTATGCCTCCCCAGTTCATCCATTTACACAACACTCCTTTCGCCTCTGTTACACCTGTTACTACCACTCAAGCCAACACAAAGGCATATGAGTGGCAGGATAAATGTTACACTTTTCTGCATTTCACACAGCAAAGCGAGTCAGAATAAAGGCACAATGGAGGCATAGTAATATGGCTCTGTGACTGGGGCTACAGCTTTTTGGTAGCTAGTTCTGAGGTACAGCAAATCTATCATGATAGGTTGAAAAGAAATACAAACTGGAAGACTGGATAATTCTACTCTAATCTGGGTTTGTAATGTCACAGAACTCTGCAAATAGAAACTTGGGCCATATTTACCTCAACAGGTCCCTGTATAGGTGTGGAGATTCAGTTGCAAGAGCTTGTTTAGTCTCTTGCTTGGTCCCGCTCTCATTTTCTCTTCCAACATTACTATCTCTTAGTTGCCTCTGCCATGATGTCAACTGTTCATCGTTCTTAATGTGTGACACTGTGCCGTAAAGTGAGAAGCAATTGTCACAAGAGACGACTGGGATGGGAGTCCAAAGTTCCTTTGGCTGGTTTTTGCCGAGAGTAGAGACATGAAACCCTGAGCGCTAGACGCTGCTTTCTAAATGGAAACAAATACTCTTTCAAATGAAACTGCAGCTGATTTTTGACTGATTTACCATTATGTCAAGTCAAAGTTGGGAATTGGTTTTGTTGTCATTTTACATGCCCAAACATCTGCTCTCAAACAAAGGAAAGGTGATTTTCTTTTTTTACATGTTCCATTTAAACAACTGAGTAGAAAGATGAATAACATGTAAATAACATACTACAGTATTTGAGTCATTTCTCATATCCTTTTGAAATATTCAAAATCTTTGCATAACTATGTATGCTGTCCTTTGAGCATTCATAGAAACAATTTTCAGGAATGTCCCATTTTAAATGTGATTTCCAAAAACACTCTTACACTTGAACACTTGAAGGATTGGATGACACAGTAGGTTAAAAACAGTCCATTAAATGCTGTTCCAAACTGTGCTGTTTAAAGGAGTCTCAACTGACTGGCACTAAATGATTCTATAATGCCGTGTTTATGAATGTCAGAAAGGTCTCATCTCTAAAGAAGAAAACATCTAATGACCCCATAAGGGAAAAAAGTGACTATTTCTTTAACACCTTCTCTTCTTTACCAAAGCCCAAAGCCCCTCTATCTAATGGCCTCAGTTGTGAGCCCGTCAGTCTAATCCAGGTGCACAATGAGATGAAGGGATGTAGTCTACCAAGGCCAGGTATATGTCATTCTGTCTCTGCTGCAGGATATGAGCTTTGCTGCTTTTTGCAGGGCAGGCTGAAGCAGGGGAGAAGGAGCTGGGAATAGGCTGGTGCTGGCTGTGTGGCAGTTGATCCTGCAGCACAAGGTCAGAACACTGTGGGGAGCTGTGCGCACTCGCCTGCTAATTACACAGGCCAGTGTTTCTCGTCACTCCTGAAGCGGCGGGGACACAAGACAATCTGGCAACTCTCCAACACAAAGCAACTAAAGCAAGCAAATAAACAGAGCTGGGGAAGCAGGGACAAACAAATGCAGCCCTAATTATGTTTGCTTATACTTTTTAACCTAGCACAGCAGCTGTGGGTCGGTGCCCTTGTGCAATAGGAGGTAGAGTGATTGCATGTTTCAGTTACTGGACACAATTTAGGTTTTGCCTGCCGAGTAAAGGCTAAATTAAAATCAAAGTTATGGTACAAATTTTTCATCATTTTGTGGGGAAATGTTGTTGTACTGAATGACAGACCTTTAAAGCTCTGTGGAACAAGATCTGTAAGTAACATAGATATCCTGAGTGCCGGCCTACAAATGCCAGGGAGGTTACAGCAGGAAATGCCGTTTGTGACTTTCCATTTACTCAGCGATACACCACCACATTCAGTTTGGTGTAAGAGTAATCAGACTGACACCGAGAACTGGAAAAGATAGCTAATTAGCATGTCCATTGCTCCCTGAATAAATAAAACAATGCTCCGTTGTGTGAGGATATCACAGTACACTGATTCTCAAGTGCCGGGGATATCATGTTCTATGACTGTTGCTTGACTCTTTTTTTCCTCTTTGACACTTCCCCGTACAGCTGAACATCCTCTACTTGAATTACCTACAAGATAACACAGCAGTCCCCCTGGCCTATATGAGCGTGCGTGTACTGCGTGTGTGTGCGTTGTTGGGGCGTCTGCAGCCTGCGAAACGATCCTACATCACATGTTCATGCTCAGAATTCCAGTTTCTCAGGTGTCAAGCAGAGCTTTAAATAACACACTCGCTTTAAAAATGGAATATGAGCTAATTCCAGTAAAAGGACAGTTCTGGTAATAGAGTCTGTCACAAGCGTAGTCACAGTAAATAAGTTAGCTGAATCCTCAAATAAGTTTGTTTTCACAACACAAAAGTTTTTCATATCTTTTCTGCTGGTCTCACCTTTTCCCGTGTTGTCAGCATTCCACCCTCTAAATAAGTACAAGGAGCAGTACAACAACAATTTACTGAAGAAAACCTTGAGCTCTGTGTTTTCTTTTCAATATCGTAGCTATTGAGAGCAAATGAATTTAAACCAACTGTGTCATCTGCTACCTCCTCACAGATGTGATATCTAGTGGTATATTTATTTTCCCACAGCCTCAGTTATGCAGATGACTACATGATCCACGGCCCCAGAACATATTCTGTCTTGTTACTGCAAATAATGTCTCTGGGACTTTTGAGTATCACAGAGCTGATTACTGTAAATGATTAAATGGAAAGAAGAAGCATCCTTATTCTAGTCTTATTAGGTTGATGAGGCTCAACGTCACCCACTCATTTATGGAGATATGGAGGATACTGGTTTTAACCCATTTATCGTGTGCTGCTCAGTGGTCACTGATGAGCCATGGGGACTGGTTACATCATTTCATTTAGTTTTAGTGTCCCGCCATTATATTAATCTAAATCAAATACAAGGGTTAGGCCAGGAAATCAAATAAATCACGGAAATAGCACAGCTTTGAAAAAAGCTACTAATGAACAGTCTATCACAGCGTGATTTATGCTTTCATTTCTTCGGTAGAGACACTTCTCGCTGATTCTCAAAAAAGAGGAATACAAAGAAAATGATACTGCGGTTGAGCTTAATGTGATTAATGGCTGTGCTCATTTCTTAAACAACATGATGGGTAGAAATGACCAGTCCTGACAATCAATATTCTTACATTTAAGTTAAGGTTCTGATATTTTTCCATCTGAACTCGTTGTTTCTCATCTTTTAATTCCACTTATGATGTGACAGCAATGTAATAGGCAACGATGAAATCCTGCTTTACAGATCCCGTTATGCTCTCTTGCATATGTAAAGTGGTCACATTTGAGGACTTTATGGGAAGGGTGGGCACAGACTTTCTTGTGATAAGTAAGAGAGGCCATTTCTTTAATAGAGTTTCCAGATCAACGGCACATGTTGAGTCCTGTTGACCTACGGTAGATTGTCCAGCGAAACAAGGACACTCGCTGCAGTCAGATCTTTTGAATGGTATTTTTTTAGGTAAAAAACAAAATTATATTTTGTACTTGGGGAATTTTTTGAGGCAGAGTTTTCAAATAAAATCTGAGCCGGCTATGGTAACAGCAACAGTCTGTGTGCAGTAAATTGTGCTTTTTATTACCTGACAGACAATCCCTATTTTATTTTTATTTACTTCACTGGAGTTCAGGCTTGAAGTCCTACTGTAAATTCTTTTTACTACTTCAAAACTAAAAACTTTCTGCAATGGCATGGTTGATGGATCAGAAAATAAATGTAAGTCTCTTGAGGAAACAGTGCCTGGGCTTTTGATGAATTTGCTATGGACAGCCCTAAAGGTGCCGGATTCATCCAGAACACGACTGCTTTGGCCCCAGAGACTTCACCGCAGAATCTTTAAGTGAGTGTGGCAGCTTAACTGTTTTCCAGGCAAAACGCTTTTAGTTTGGCCTCTTGAAATCACAACAGCACATAAGAAAATGTAAATAATAAATTGAATTACTGGTGCTGTGCTGTGGGCATAAATTGCCCACGGAAGCTCTTTTTTTGAGGCAATATTGATCCTGTTGCTGCTGCTGCATAATTCTAATAGAGTCATTAAGAAGAAGGCTGGATTTTACATGGATGTTTTTCTGCACAAGATGGGTGGAATCAAAGTCAGTTTTAAGTATTGCTGTTCTTTGGTGATTCAGTGATAGTAAAGTAAGTAGTAAGTAGTAAAGTAAGTTCCAACAGGATCAGGTGGCACAGCTGGGCTCCAGTGTATTCCGGCCCAATTCATCCCCTGTGCCAAGATCTTCTCATCCCTGGGCATCAAATACTGCACATAACTAACCACAAAGGTTTCACTTTCCCAATGAGCCATGCTTTGTCTGTTTAACCCATTATTTTTTTTTTTTTTAAGTGATTTTTACTTGATGCCTGCTTGACTCTTTGCACATTGGGCCTGGGTCATCTATGACCCCAATGATGGGCTTTTTCTTGAGCTTAAAGTGGCTGCTTTTCTGCCACGTACATTGTAATCTTTGATTGAGTAACTTTGCAACCAGCACAGCTCCAAACCAGCTGTAATTATTTTTGAACATCACAGAGCAAGAATCACAAGAAGAAGCTCTTTCTAAAAACAATCAGTCGGCTGAAGTGGTTTTTTGGATTGATCAAACTGGAAAACAAAGAGGTGTAATGGCTCGTGAACAACTCCTTCTGCTGGTCAGATACACTTTTTCAACATATCAGCATGTCATCGGCGCTGTGTTTTCAACATTTCTTGTTATTGATCTCATCAGCTCAGATCCTTCCATGCATGTTTGAGCTAGAATGAGGCTGAGAGTGTGAAAGTGGACAACATGACGAACCATAGCAGCAATGCTTACGGCTGGATGCCTGTGGACTGACTTTGATTTAAAACTGCCTGTTTGGAAACATTTTTTTTAACCTCAATACAAAGCCTAAATCCTCCCCTTCCTGATTTTATTTTTTGATGTGGAATAATGTGGAACATATTGCAGTCCTGAGATGGGAATAAATTGAACATTAACTACTTAAATGAATCTTTTAGAGGCAAAACATAAAATATCTTGAGTTCATCCCATCTGCAATTCAATAAGTAGAAGTGGAAAAACAGAAAACAGCTTTCAGTTTTCCATCCATCCTCACTTTTTTATGACTGAGGGTTTTTCTTTGTTGACCTTTCCAGGGTGTACCCCTGCCTTTCGTCTGAAGAGAGCTGAAATAGACTCCAGCAGATCCCCGTGACCCTGCAGAGGATTAAGCGGGTATAGATAATGGATGGATGGATGGATGCATGGATGGATGGATGGATGGTTTTTCTTTGTGCCGACTTGGTGAGGAAATCCTATATCAAATCAAATTTTCTAGAAAAAAAATATTCTTGCCGTTGAAAGATAGAAATACAGTGATGTGGACTTTATCAACTAAGCTCATTTTGTAGACTAATTTGTGTTTATTTCTGTGCTGCTTTTACCAGCTGTTTTTGCGATTGCTGGTTATACCACTATCAATCAGAACTGCACCCACACCAATCATTTCATCCCTAATAATAATTTAGATGCAATAAAATGAAAAGGAGCTGAATTGCATTACATTTATTGCACTGTAAATAGTATTTCTGTTTTATTAAGCATATCTTACTTGATAAAATCAGTTTCAATTTCTCTTTGCGTGTGTGAAAGATACAGATAATAAGTTTGAGTATCTAACTTATTTAAATTTTTTTAATCATAAAATTGATTTCCGTCAAATTTCCATTAAATTGATTGATCAAACTCAATTTTAGAGGGTTTACCAAAACTAAATTTTTCTGACATGCCCACATACTGCAGGATGAACTTGTCCGGACTTGTCTGGACTGAGATGGCTGTACATTACGACAAACATGTAAGTAACCATTTTTATTTCTCAAAATGAGATTTTAGCTGGATGGACATGAGGGTGCTGCAATATTTAATTCAAGACTTGAATGCAGAAGCATGGCTTGGTTTTTCCCACTATGTTTTGTCAGTATTGTAGCTACAAAGCTGCAAAGCTAACCTTACAGTTAGCTTTACAGTTAAAGTTTGTTTCTTAGACAAATTCATTTTATCTTTCATATCGTCTACAAATGTTGTCTTCACAATTTTTATCTGATTATTTTAATTCAGCTACTGTTTTATTCTATTTTACTGCCACTGTCGAAATTCTAGCTTACAGAAATGTGCGCTGGGCTAATGCTAGCATGCGAGATAATCATTAACGGCACTGTTTGTAGCCTGAAAGCTCTCTTTCCGTGTTCTTCAACCGCTGTCCTCAGGGCCCACTGTCCTGTATGTTTTCAATGTTTAAAATATGCAGAACAGTTGGAGAACAGTGCACTATGTAATGTAGTGAAGACCCACAGTGCAAATGGCAAACAGATTAGATTAAGGATGCTCGCCTGTAAGATTGTGTTTAATTATTCACTTATAACTCCAGGATCCAATGACATCAGTTTCTAAGAAGAGAGATGCGACCCTGAGATGTCTCATTAAATATATGGGAGAGAGTGTTGAGGAGCTCATCTCAAAGTAAGTATTGTTTCAGGTCAGGACTGAAGTCAGTCACTCAGATGGGTCATTTGTGGGTCAATTTGTGTTCTGTTATTTGTTTAATTGTTGAAATGTTCTAATATGCATCTTTAAATCAAAAACGTTGTTTTGTTATCGTTCCCTTGAGTATATTTGCACATGCTTAAAAACAAGTTCGTTTTACATGTGTTGGACTGTTTTATCTGAAAGGTTTTACATTTCATCTCAAGAGTGATGAGAGTGTTTGAACTGACAGGTCCTCAACTAGTACCTAGTTCCTAAAAAAGAAAATAGATGCAAGGGCATGGCTTTGTAGCACTGTGTTTTCAAGTTTAAGTTGGAGATAAGAACTTAGTTAACACCAGCTGAACTAAAAATACTGTAATTATATCCAAATGTATAACTATAAACTGTAAAGTAGTTCTTCGACTAATTCCAAAAATTTGCAGCTCTTATAGGAAAGGAATTTGATCATTAAATTTAATCAATATCAGATACAGAGATGTGCTGATGACATCTCTGCTTTTGTACAAAGATAAATACCTCTTGGATGTACTTGCAACTAGCATTCTGCGCAGACAAGATACAACAGGCATTTCACACATCATGCTGATATACAGGCTGCAGGACCTCTATTATGAATATCTGGAATACTGGACAGATTCGACCACCAGAGGCAATGCATCAATAATATGTATGCCTTTTCTCTTTTTTTTTCTTTGTTTTATGTGAGTCAATGAATCAGGGTGCAGATAAGAGAATAAATCCTTTGGCAAACATTTCTCTTTACTGGACCTATGCCCGCACCCAAGTAAGAGAAAGATGCTTTGATGAAACATGGAGTTGGGACTGTCTCATCACTGAATACTGTTGTAAAAGTGAGGTTTTCTTGTCTGGGTTGTCTGTAAAACACACAGAAGCGCAAAAGCATACAAGGTAATCTTGCTAATCTTTGGTCTGAATCTGCGCATGAAGGGAACGGGACACACTTTACTGACACTCTTTCCTTCTTGGAGAGAGCAAACTGCTCATGTCCAAAAACATTAAATGGTTTGTACTCTGTACATTTTTGAGCAGCTGTTTTTTTTTTCTTCTGTTTTGTCTTTTTTCCTGGGAAATTGTCTGTCTGAGACTCTTCACAGTTAACAAGCTTCCAGCTGTTTTCAGTTTATGTACTACTAATATCCAGTCAAGTGGAGCTCAGGCTGAACGAGTGAGTGAAGCATTATGTCATTCTTGCTACTGATTGCCAACAGCAGTCAGTAAATACTGTGAATGATCCATGGAACCATGAACATTCGCAGTCCTCCGTTGCAGTTAGAGTAATATTATGACTACAAATCAGTCAGTGTTTGTGTATCGAGTTAATTTCCAGTCAGGTGCCCTCACTCTCCTTCAAATTCCTATGTAAATAAACTTGATTATGTTATTCAAATGCAAATGTTAGCATGACATCAACTGGCTTTTCAAGATGCCAGTAGCTAGAACAAAAGGATCAATTTCTGCTTGTGTGGTGGGGATGCGAATAACGCTTGAGTTTCTTCCCTGACAATCCAGGTTTTTTCCCTTCCATCTTAATTGATTTAATGTTCATAAACAATGAATTTTAACTGGGGTGCATCTATCAAGCTGATGCAAGAGAAAAACTGATAAAAGTTGATAAGAATGGAGAGTATGTAATCAGCAATTGCAGGATCCATCAGAGTTAATCCCTTATACTCTGCTTACTTAATAATTTGGAAAGAAAAGCAACATTAGATTGTGTGTTCCTTGGTTATTATCAACAATCATCGCAAACACATTCAAGAAACAAAAGCAATTACAATGACTATAATCAATTTTCTCACAATTATCTAGAACCAGGTTGGAATAGCAACTGTCAGCAGAGAGATCATGAGACCTCCATCTCCCAAGCCACTTCTCCGGTTCCTCCGGAGGGAAACCAAGGTGTTTCCCATGACAGTCGAAAGATATAATCCTCTAATGAGTCCTAGATCTGATGATCACCCTCCTGCTGGAGGGACGTCTAAAACAGCTCCCCAGGGAGCCATATACTAACCAAATGCACAAACCATCTTAAATGCCTCCGTTTAATGCAAAGAAGCAGTGACCACACTTTGAACCCCATCTGGATGACTGAATTCCTCACCTTATTATGGTGATTGCCACCACCCTTCATAGGAAGTTTATTTGACCACTTGTAATTGTGACCTTATTTTTTGCCATTACCATTGCCATAGGGTTGAATCGACTGTTTAGTTGATAGTTTTGCCTTTTTGCTCAGCTCAGCCATTCCTTCATCGCAGCAGACTCCCATAGTGTCTGCATTATTCTAAATGCTGCAATAATGTCCTTGTCAATAGGCAAGGGGGTCCAGGGTAAAACATACGATGCTGGAACTGCAATAAGGCCGACCTCTTTCTTGGTCCTTTCAACTGCTGCGTCTCCATTATGAGTGTTGATCCAAGTAGGATTTACTGACCTAGCAAAGTAACACTCCATATCACTTTGTGGTGGTAATACAAGACCTGTGTTTTTTGCCAACCACCAATAAATGAGAGAAAGACAACTACAGGAAAAAAAAAAAAAAATATATATATATACATAATGAATAAGAAACACAAAACAGAGTTACAAGATGAACAGGAGCCGAGAGGGTTGATGCTTTTCTGTTCACTGTGCTTACGTACATAATGATGGTGGAAACAAATGAGAAGAGAAGGTTCAAGGTTGAAGGGGACATCAAGAGGATGTCAAGAGGACACATCCATCCAGCCCCAACCATGCTGAAGCACATAACCCCAGGCAGGGACTTCTCAAACCCTGGTAGACATGCACACATGTCCAAGGCCCCATAAAACTAACCCAGACCCAGCTAATGGAAACTCGTTTAATTTCTCGCTCTATTCAACCACTATCCATGAGTAAGACCCAATGATACTTAAGCTGCTCCTCTTAAGCCAGTAACTCATTTACAAGGTACAGTGAGCAATCAATACTTTTCTTTCTCAAGACCATGATCACAAACTTGAAGCTGCTACTTCTCATCGTAGCTGCTTCTCACTTCGCTGCTATCTACCCCAGAGCACTGCTTTAGGTCTCGACTCACTGAGGTCAAGAGGAGCACATCATCTGCAAAAGATGTCGAACGAAATGGAATCTTTATGTTCCCTGGCTGGGTTTATAAATTCTGTCAAACATTATGAACAGAATTGATGACAAAGAGCAGTCTTAGCAGAGTTCAATACCCACCAGAAAAAGAAGTTTGATTTCCCACTAAAAATGCAAACCAACCTCTCACTCCGGGACCAAATGGCCTGTTGCAAAGAGCTGATGTAGACTCTCAGTCATCCAGGTCATGGTAACTCTCAGAGGTTTGAATAAAGGCAACTGGACTTCTTTTTCTTTGTTTTTTTTTTCTTTAAAGAACAAAGAAGAAGTCAACCTGCCTCGATTCAAACCTTTGAGACCTATTCCAAAGACTTCAACTCACAAAGCACTTCCCACATACCATAGAGGACACAGTTTTAAGACTTCTCTCAGTCCACAAAACACATGTAAACGTCTTGCACAAACTCCCATTTACCCTCAGTATCCTTGTGAGGATAAAGGGCTAGTCCAGTGTTCCATGACCAGGATGAAGGCTCTGTTGTTGTACAAGGTTCAACTATCGGCCAGACTCTTCTCTTACCATCCTGGCATAGATGTTCCCAGGGAAGGTTGAAGAATGTGAGCCACATGTAGTTGGACAGTGTCTGTGAGGCATCACTTATCCCTGCGAAAGCATCCAACCAGTTGTTCAACTGAAAATTGTCTTTCATAACCTCGCCAAACGCCTCTATGATTCCACACTTATGGGAGAGGTTCCAGAAAAAGCCTGATTTAAAAACTCAAAAAGGCACCCAGATACCTCATCAGGATCAGGGATTACAGGGTTTTCATCCCAAAGCTGGGCCTCAGAGAGAGGCTCATAGGTGAACGCTGGGTGGTTGGGCCTTGGGGCCCAAACAGGCACAGTCCACATAAGTTACATGGGTACAGCCTCATGAGGATCTACCACCTACAGGAGGCTCAGTGAAGGTCTGGTGCTATTTAGATTTTGGCAGTGGTTAGAGGTAGTGGTCCAAACTCCAGACTATGGGAATATGGAAAATCCCTTCACTTGATATTTTCCTTGAATTAAATTAATTGAAACCCTATTACAGTGTAAATGCTCTGCTGGAAAATGTGCTGGGACCGCATGGATGCTACTTTGACAAATACAGAACACCTGCACAATATCACAGAGGAAGTTCCTAAAGGACCTGCTGCAAACTTCCTCCCTCTCTCTCTCTTGCTCTCCCTCACTTGCAGCTCGAGGGGAAAATTATAGTGACAAGTACTTTTATAGAGGGAATGTACCTATATCACTGTTCCAGCAGACATGTCCCTTGAGTGGCAAAAAGTCCTGACAGGAATCCATCGGCATTAACAGCTGGCCAGAAATCTAAGTTCTTCTTTTTTTATATATTTATATCTTCCTCATTTCTACAGGAGAGAAATTCATGAAGTACAGCTTGAGGGCATGTAAAAGTCAGGATGACTAGTATAAGTCAGAAAAGCCACATTAGGAGGGTGATTTAGCAATCCATCTAAATGTCAATAATAGATTTTTTTTAGAATAGACTTAGATACATTTTTTAATAGAGTTAAGTGAAAATATTTGGAGCAAACTAATTTTAAAATAAGATTCTGCACAAATTTCATCAGCAGAATATACCCCTTATTGTTACCAAGGGTTGCCATGACCTCTTAACATCTCCAAAAGCTAATGGAGCTTGACATCATTTATATATTTAATGCTGGTTTTAGTTTACCAAATACCCAAAAATGACTTTTTTTTTTATTTTACTCCTACACAAAACTCTACCACACGTAAAATGTTCAAAGCAAATCTATATTTCTAGGCCTGGATTCCTTATGTAGCTTTATGCATTAACATAGGTTCTTGCCATGATATGCTGGCACAAACTTTTGTTGTGAATATCAGGCTGTGTTGGATCGCTGTTACTCAAGTAAAACATGTGCTCGATCATACCACTGTGGTCCCGTTGTTCGGAAGAAAATGAATCGGCTTTTGCCTTCAAGTTTATTGCAGAGGTTCACATACTTGTACCCCCGAGTGATATGTAATATCAGGTCATATTGCTCAGTGACAGAGAACAAATTTCAGCCCTATTTGTTTAACTGAATCATTTTAATCTACTTTGTGTGAAAGGATTCATGTGAAAATCGGATGTTATTTTGAAATGTTTATGCAGAAATATTGAAAATTCCAAAACGTCCAGAACTTTCAAGCACCACTTTGCATTAGTTCAATTACAGCAGCCAAATTTAAGTGCACACAATAAAGAATGACCTGAAATGACATGGAAGAGGCTTACAGTAATTTCAAAAATTAGTTTAGCCCATTAGTATGCCAAGCCTATGGCTGCACACAGCACATATCAATTAAGTCTTCTGCAGAAGGACATTGCAGGTTATAACACACTTAGATCTGCTTCTGGAGATATGACAGGCACAGAGAAAACGGGCACAAGAAATTCTGCTGGGCCTCTACCTCCAGGGCATCGCACAGAAAATGAAAAGCCTATAAGAATTGATTCCCTGACGAAACTAGATCTAGTTGATGTGATATGTATGGAATATATGTCTGGTGGAGATAGTTGTACTTACCTTCTCTCCATCGATTCCCTTTTGCCCTTCTGATCCAAGTTCCCCCTGCAATGACAAGATTGAAAGTTAAAAGTGAAAGAAAGGGCCCTTGAACAATTCATGCTTGATTTTTTTTCCCCTTATTTTTTCACTTTTACAGCCTGTGGATCTAAAGCAAGAATTTAAAAAAATACAAAAACCAAAAAACAAATAAACTTAAATTTGGGGATTTGCATTGCTAATCAGATATCAGTTACATAGGATGACTACAGTAATCAACAAATACTTTTAAAGTAAAATATATATATATGTTCGTACTTTTTGATCCTTATGAAAATTAAAGCATTAAACTGAAATTCAAGACTCTTCTACGAAGTAACACCATTTTATTAAAAGACTTTTTACTGAAGGTGATGCTTGTAGCAGCTACTGTACTTTAAAAGTGTGGGTCTTCAGTCACGTGTTAAGATGTTACATTGTCTACAGATGGTACCACCAAACAGGGAAAAAAATCCTTTCTGAATTCTAATAATATCACTAAAGTGAACAGGAGTGTAATAAAGTTTCTTCATTTGAACCATGGAGAAAGCACTCTCCTGGACCTCAGTGCTAGCTATTCAAAAACACACTTCAGAATTTATTAAAAAAGACAAATCAAGAAATGAATGAATCAACAAATAAAGGATGTGTGTTTGGGACCCAGATATCATACTCCATGCAGTGTCGTTTGCCAGTCAGCTCACTGCAGGGTTTCAGCCTCAGCAAAGTGTTAAACATGTGTGATGTTACATGTAGTCAGTGAAAAGGTTTTTTTTTTTTTAGGCTCACTCATTGACTCTCCACACTCTGAGCCAGAAATGTGTGAGATCTCTCGGAACTTTTGATCTCTGTTATTTGAGTGTAACGTATGCAGTTAGATGACCTAAGCCAGCATGTAAAGTTGAACCAAGCAGTTGTATTAGTATCCAAGGGCGACCATATGATTACTCCTGGAAAATTGACAGCTGCAGATAATTGTTGCTCACACAGTCAGGCTACCAGAGGAGTGTGAAAAAGTGTATCTTAGCCAATTATGTATCACAGCGGCACTAATGGACACAAACATGGGCTCATTTTAACAAAATCAAAATTAAAAATCCCAAAAATGATATCTGGAAGACAAACATATTTGAGCATACCTCTAAAATGCACATAACATGGTGCAGTGAATTAGAATCATTATTATGGACTACTGCAGCTGCTCTTTATGTATGCTATTCTTTGAGTGTTATGCCACAAAACTGCTTTTTATGTAGCTCCAAAATCTCATCTCAGGAAGCAGGAGCTCCATATTCCACATATCAAAGTTCACAGCTTGTGAGCTTTGATATGTGTCATCCTACACCCTACAGTGGTCCGGGATGAAGCCATCTTCCACCTCTAGGAATTCAGGAATCTTCAAACAAACGTTAAAATCAGATAAAGATCATCTGAGTGAATACAAAAAGCAGTTTTTAAATGATTTTGTTTGTTAAGAGAAAAAAAGCTACCCAACCAACCTGGACCTATGAGAAAAAAATAATTGCCCACCCCTTGATAAATCATGAATGAACTGTGATTAACCACATTTGTTGTAAAGTTAAATTTCCACCAGCCCCACCCATGACTGACTACTGCCAGACCTCTAGAGTCAGGGAATCACTTAAATAGAACTTGTCTAACATGAAGTAGGCTCATAGATCTCAAAAAGCAACACACCATGCCCTGACCAAAAAGAAATTCAAGAACAGAGAAGAAACAAAGTCACTGACATCTATCAGTCTGGAAAGAGTGACAAAGTCATTACTAATCCTTTGGGATTTCAGCAAACCACAGCGAGAGCCATTATCCACAAATGTGACTGTGGTGAACCTTTCCAGAAGTGACTAGTCTACTACAAATATTCCAAGACCTCATAGATGTCTCATCTTGCCTCAGTTAAGGTCAGTGTTCATGATTCAACAATTAGTAAGAGACTAGGCAAAAATGGCATGCATGGCAGAGGTCTAAGGCGAACACCACTGCTGACCAAAAAGAACAAAAAGACCAATCTCTCATTTGTCAAAAGACATCTTTATGATACCCAAGACATTTGGTAAAATACTCTGTGGACTGACGAGACAAAAATGGAACTTTTTGAATGGTGTGCATCTGACATAAAACTAAAACAGCATTTCAGAAAAAGAACATCACGACAGTCAAACATGTTGGCGGGAGTGTGATGGTCTGGGGCTGCTTCGGCTGCTTCAGGACCTGGTCAACTTGCTGAGATTAAAGTAACCATGATTTCTGCTCTCTACCAAAAAAATCATGAAGGAAAATGTCTGAACAATGATCCATAGCATGCCAGAGTCCACCTCTGAATGTCTTTATATGTATGTAATAATTCAATAATTGTTGCGCTTGGTGGAGATCTGCGCTCTCCGAGTGCTTTTCTAGTTCTAACATGTATTTCTTACAGGTTTTTATGTCATTTCATGTATTATTTATAATTTATTAAAAAATTATTTTCAAATTTTGGGGGGCTTGGAACGGATTGGAACGGATGATTAATTTCGTAAGTAGAGGTACCACTGTGTGTGGTGTGTGTGTATATATATATATATATATATATATATATATATATATATATATATATATATATAAAATGTGTGTGTGTGTGTGTGTAAATATATTGTCCCACAATGGGGAACATTTCCAGTCCAATAGCAGGACAGTACAGAGCAGAATAAAGTATATTCACATCAAATGATAAATAAATAAGAAAGATTAAAAAAAAAAAAAAAAAAGGCTATAATAATGATGAGAGTAAGTCGTCCTCCTG
The DNA here is from genome assembly GCA_018398805.1 of Hirundichthys speculiger. NCBI lineage: Eukaryota > Metazoa > Chordata > Actinopteri > Beloniformes > Exocoetidae > Hirundichthys > Hirundichthys speculiger. Next base: position 2,136,306 of record JAGFBZ010000855.1, on the reverse strand, counting down.
CCTCTAAGAATGTTGATAATTCAAGCCCCAGATGTATCACAGTGTTTATGGTTAGGACACTGAACTACCATTGGCAGCAGCAATTGTGGAAAACCAGCTAAACTGGGATCTTAAATTTGAAATATTTAATAATTTTTCATGCATTTTAAGATCTGGATTTTACTGCAAATGTCTCTTGTTGCCGACTTACATGTTTTCTAAAATATGGATACATTCATGCTCGTCATTTGTTTTTCACCGAGCAGCAGAGGGCTTCATCAACAAGTCCTGTTCACACTAAGATCCAGCTCTCTCTGCACAAACAGCTAAAACATTTAGTAGGAGTTCCAACTGCAGTGACAAGGACATGATTCCTTCCTGGCATTCACCCAGGATGACTGCCAGAGTACGTACAACAGGGCACATAACCAAAGACTTGTGAATGAAAGTGAACATGCAGCTTTCTACCTTCCACCCTGCGCCAACCAGACACCCACTTGTTGGAGTAATGTCATTTTGATATTATCTTATTTTATGAGCACTGTAATTGGGTAAACAAAGAGCAAACCAGTGATTTATTCCAATTATAATAGAAAATCATCACAGATATTGAGAAACAGTGACAGATTTCATAAATCACTTGACCAAAAGAGCCACCTGTTATCACTGCATCTGTAAGCCTTGCGGTCCTACGTTGAAAACAACAGGCCACAGTTAGTGGGACAACACTTAGTGAAAGGTCTCTCGTTCACACATTAGTAAATAGCTTTTATGAAGGCTTGTCATTTCATCGGCGGTCTTGCAACTACAGCTGTTCCAAAAGTTCAGCCACACAGTGGCTCAGCAGCTGCAGAGCAGGATACTATTTCCAAACAACTGGAAAACATCAATCTTACTGTCACTGAGGTTCTTTGTATTATTTTGACAATTGCTTTAATTGCTTCTTAAAAAGACAAACTGCACACCTAAGAAATATACACTGGAATTTAACAGGGATAAGATTGTATTAGCAATAGACAATGGGAAAAGAACTATTTAGATTACATTTGTTTCTCCCTGTTAACAGGGAGTCGTACGTTTCCACAGCAGCCTTGTGTATGCTCAAGACGCAAGAATGAACTTGATGTGATGCAGCCTGTTGGGTTTCTTAACAATTGAATTGATGGGGATTTTATGTGAGGTTTGGCTTGTAGATATTCTTCTCCATTTCGTCCTTACCCTGGTGCTAAATTGGTGCCTTCCGATGTTGCTTCAAAACCAGAAGTTTACATGACAAGTGGTTTCTACTGGTGCTGCCACCCAGTGGATTCCATTCTCAGTACTCTGGTTATATTAAAATTCAGTCCAATTCACTGCAATCATTTTATAAATCTCTTCATTCCAGTTGTGTTCAACAGCCTTGCTAATAGTATTAGACTGGAATCAGTTGGATTATACACTGATTACAATGAATTAGATTCAACTGGCTGATTTAACAGGACTGACTCCTTTCTGTGTAAAGTGCTTGGGGATGACTTAAGGTTGTAAATTGGCGCCACACAAATAAAGCAAACTGAAAAGAAATGAATTGAAACATTATGCCTATTATAACCCACATGTACAATTCATTCATATTTGTACAAATTCAACAGATGAGTGAAAAACCATGTGCTCTTACTTAACTAAGATACAATCGCTATTACTAAAGACAATGAGCCGGTTATTCTACTATTTCAGGCAACATGGTCGTGGGATCTGCTGGAGTCTATCCCAGCTCAAACCATCCATCCATCCATCCATCCATTCTCTATACCCACTTAATCCTCTGCAGGGTCACAGGGATCTGCTGGAGTCTATTCCCAGCTCACTTCAGGTAAAAGGCAGGGCTACACCCTGGACAGGTCACCAGTCCACCACAGGGCCACATGTAGATGAACAACCATGCACACTCACAATCACTCCTACGGGCAATTTAGAACCACCAGTTAACCTGACATCCATGTCTTTGGACTGTGGGAGGAAGCCGGAGTACCCAGAGGGAAACCCACGCAAGCACAGGGAGAACATGCAAACTCCACACAGAAAGGCTGCCCTGTGATCACAATATACTTTTGTGTATGTAACACAAGTATATTGAATTACATACAATAAATTTGTATAGAATATTTATAATTCAAAACTGCAAAATAGATAAACCTGTAATCCACAACAGTGATAACCATTCAATATTCAGTAATTGAAATTTGCTTTCAACCTCCAACACAAAACCTTTTACAGAAAAACTAAAAATATAACTCTGGCAAATATAATGTGGAGGCATAGAACGTTTTTCCAACTTATTAAAATTCACCGTCATTAACATAATAAACTGTGTTGGCTGAAATTTAAAGGTATAATGGGTAGAAATTGAATTTGAGGGTACTAATTGAAAACACAAGCCGTAAGAGCAGGGGAGTTGGTGCAAAACAAATTAAGCGTATTTTAAAAGTGGAAGAAGTTTTTAATTTCATCATTTTTTTTTTTTTCCATTGGTGTGTGTATATGCAGGAGCTGTAAATCTAGTAATACCAGGATTTATGTGCAAGGCCATAGAAAATGGATTTCCTTTCAAGTAAGCTGCATTCTTATAACCCACTACTTATCTGTTTAATTTCCTGAGGGATGCTGGATTAATCATAGCAGTTTAATCCCTCTGCACTGCATTAGAATCCTCCATCAAACTCTCACTGTAATGCAGGATAGCACTTTCTGTTGGAGTAAGACAGTCAAAGTAATCCCCACACACTTTCCCAAAAACCCCACTGTGTAGGTCACGATGATTGGCCTGCAGTTCTCATTATGGATGTTTTAAATGCTCTGAATAGCCCAGATGTCTTTGATTAATCTCTACAAAGTCAAGCTAAATTGTTAGTTAGTATACTCTGACTATTTTTAATCTTACAGAGAATGAGTTTCTTTTGTTGGTAATTGAAAGTCTCACGAGCTTACCTTATTAACAGTATTCGTTCTGAGTTTGTTACCCCCTTTAAATGCATTTTTTAGAAGTGAAAAACTGTTTAATAGTCACTGGAGCATTGCTGGAAATCCAGGGATCAATATGAACTAACAGAAGTGAACTGCTATCAAAATCTACCAGCTGAACAATGTCAAAAAAAAGGTTAGAGTGAGTAAGAGCGTTGCTATGCATGACTGTGTCAAAGCACCGCATTTCTGGTACTCTACAGATGGCTTTAAATAAAGCCCTACTTTTTCTCTCTGATCAGTCATAGCAGCGCATAAACATCTGCAAATTCCCCCAGGATACGAGAAAAACATTTTCCTCCATGATCGATGACATTTTGTTGTTTTTCCAGGTATGATGTGCTCATGTTCACAACAATGATCCTGTTCCACCAAATGAGTTCCTTAAAAAATATCACCACCATATAACTAATAAGATGACATCACTTTATAAACAGGGTTGCAGATATTAACAAATCAAAAATATCTTAGATTATACCTGTCTGTTAACTTCCAATCATTAGCATTACATTGTCTCAAAGATCTGCTGTGTGTATTCGAATTAGTCAAGTGACACTTGAGCTGCTATGCTCATTAACGTGTTGGTTTGATTCGTCATTTAAATATTTATTTTCTGATCATTCGTTATGTTGACATTTTGCCTCTAACTAGGTCATTTTGACACACTGAAAACGTTTTAATTGCCCAGGGCATGTGGGTGAATAAGGGAGAAGTGCTTATTTGATCCCCGACATCTGCAGTGTCGGTGTCCTTGAGCACTAAAATGAGCCCTAAATTGATCCTCAATATGTTTCTTACTTTTAAGTTGTAAAGAAAATGAACCTCTAAAGAGACAAGGTAGAGAAACACAAAAACACAAAAACTGTTCAAATAAATTTAGAAAAATCATCTGTGATGCTAATTATTGTGATAACACTTCAGTGATGATGCTCCAACCCTATTGAAAGAAGTGATTTACCTGTCTATTTACCTTTAAAAAAAATCTATACTGAGGAATATATTATATTTATTTATTTAAATAATGGCTTGTATCGGTTGTTGGAACCTAGAGGGCCTAGTCTTGAATGCACCTTCCCTGATCATGCTTTTACTCCATTGATTGATTTAGTGTTAAAGCCTGTAATAGGATTTGCTTTTTTTTCTTGTTTGTTTTTGTTTTTTTTTTTACATACAATGACCTAAGTAAACGAATGGTGAAAGGCATTGATTTTTAACTGAAGAGCTGAAATGAGATAGAATGGCCTGTGATCCTGTAAAGCATGTTCAGATGACTGTTTAACCATCTGCAGAGAGATAGAAGCTGTGCACTGAATATCACTTTGGACATGCAGCTATGTGCCAGGTCAACAACTACTGAGCACCCTTTACACCAAAAGGAGAAGACGTTTGCTGCAGTTGTGGCCAACACAGTGACAGGGTTTCTTTTTAAACCAAATAACACATTTACCCTAAAACATGTACAGTAATTTAGTTGCATGATGCCTAAACCTAACCAAACCACAGAAACAATGTTGCAAGATTAGTAATAAACTAAGTAATACAAGCCATGTTCTTTTTTCTAAATCTCCACCATGCTAAAAAAAAGAGTTGCTCTGCTAAACATTTAATTATAAAACTACCAAATCTAAACTTAAATGAAAACACTGCATTGAATTATTGTCTCACATTGGTTTAGTTGGGTGCACTGTTGGTTCCCAGTAGGACGGTCTCTTCTTTTTATTCTCAGAGGAAAGTAAGCATTCATAAGATGATATTGTACTTTTACAAGAAAAAAGTACAATATCTAGAAAGTATAACTCCATTTTTTCATCATTAAAAACAATTAAAATATTTTCAAATTTTAAACAGAATGTAAAAAAACTGATTTTTTTTTTTTTTTTTTTACATTATAGTTAATACAGATGAGCTGTTAATCCCCAAAGACTGTAATTAAATGATGAAAGAGCCCTTTGGTCACTTAACCTTTCTGAGGCCAGAAGTGACAGCGTGTGGAGCTGGTGATGACACTTAAAAGCAGAACAAAGAAACAGGAATTATAAGGACCACCACTGATTAGAAAGAGTTAAGTTTATTTATAACTTATAAATTTTTTCCCTTCAAAAAGTTGTTTTGAACATTAACCTAGTGGATGTCAGTGGTATTGGCAAGGCAAGTTTTTGCACTTAAGAGAACTTTTGGCATCAGTTTTACACCTGAGCATAGATGGTTTGGTAGTTTGTTTTGTTGTTGTTGTTGGTGGTGGTGGTGGTGTTTTCAGGATGGGATACAAATCAAATCAAATTAGGTTTACTTGAGGTTTTCATCCATAAAAAAAATGTGGTTAATTAACAAGTTTTTCATTCCCTGCTCCTCACTGCCACTGTTGATTTTTACCCATGTTGCAGACACTCGTATGTGTAGTTTGTGGAGTTTTTGGCAATCGACCCATTCTGTCATTTGGGATAAGGACATGTTGCTATTTGCAAAAGCATAAGACACTGCCAACACACCACAGGGACTGCTACACATGATACCTCCTGCCTGATGCATTCTAGTCCACTGGATATCAAATAACAGCGAGTAATTAATCACCAGCACTGCAACAGCACATAGAGACATACAGTATTAGCTCGAGAGCTAATTTCCACTCTGTCAATAAAGAATCATTAGGGAGCAGGTCTTACATATCTACACATAATCAGTTTCACCTCCTTTTAAATGTAATATGAAATATATTTGGCACTTTTAAACATTATAAAATGTCTTCTAACAAAATAAAATGTTAAATTTTAAACAACTGTTGTCTAGACAACAGATTTTCAAAGAGATTGTAGGTATTTCAAAAAACTATGTAATTTATGCTTCATTTTATAATATATGAAGAAAGAAAAACTGAAACTGAGACAATCTGACATGCTGGATGCTAGAGGTATGATTCTTTTCAGGAACGGCTGCTCTTCCAGACACAAAAGTCCAGTAGCCATCGCATACATCTTAATCTGACCACCACATCATGGTAATTAGGACATTAACCCTAAAGCCATCTGCTCTTATTGGCCACGCAGTACTACCACCTGTTTGCCTGTGAATTCCCGTCATATTTGAATTGATTTTTCCCTTCTTTAACCTTGTACAAACACCTAAAGGGACATCTAGAAAACTAACACTATATTGTATGGGCATTTGATGTCATTCTTCGTCCTCCTGCTGACACATCATCTGCAGTTTTCACTCAACTACAGGTGTCTATTGAGTGTTATGGAGCGCTTCTCTTTTTAAACTGTAGTTTTAGTGATTATATAAATGTATAATTTCCAAATACCCACTTTGTGGATGTGTTCATCAAAAATTAATCTTCCTAAAGTAATCATACGGTCGCTTCTTTGAGTGATGCTGACAGAGGACCATAAAAACATTGCCAGATATTACATCACTGACGTTTGGTTCCTGAGGTTAGGAGAGAAGGATGCATCCTTTTTCTGCTAACAGTTAAGTATATTTGCCCTTCAGAAAATAGCAGTTTTTGCTGACATTTGGACCTTGCAGAAGTCCTGGAAAACTAGCAGCACTGGCCACAGTAGGTGAGGTAACATTTCAGAGCAAAAGTAAAGTAATTTGCTACAAAAGGCAAAGCATGTTAACCCAATGAACTGCTTTATGTGGATGTTGGAGGTTAAGTCATCCAGCAGCTCATGCTTTCAGCTCTGAAGTTATTTCAGTCCATTACCATCATTTAATTGCTGCATTTCCTTTTAAATAAAGAACAAATAAGGCATGCATGCATTAACATGATAAAAATGTTGCTACCTTTTCTCCTTTGTCCCCCTTCTGTCCTGGCAGTCCAACTACACCTGGAAGACCAGCATCTCCCTGTGAGGACACATTCACCCCATTCACATCAACCATTTGACATATTCAGTAAGTTTAAAGAAGAAGAATGATGGGAAACAAAGTGTTTTAAAATGGAAATATTTACTTATCAGCAAAAGAATTTTAGTAATTTACTGTCAGTGTGTGTGTCCAATGATTTATTTACAGGATCATTCATGAATACAACTTGAATATTCTTCTGTAGTGGGGCACATACTACTGTCTCGAACCCAAATTTTCATGAATAGAAATGAACAGTGCTTGTAACATTCTTAATAAAGCACCTTAAATTAGTTGGGTTTGTCTCTTTGTGACATTCAGGGAAAATCTTAAAGATTAAATGGAGCTCGAAGCTTTTGGAGCTCAGTTTACATTGAAGGCCAACATTAATACCTGCAGCATAATTATCACAAACCTACTGCTCGGTACATGTCCACCATGCACTGGGAGAATTACTCCTGTGTTTGTGTTAATAGATGATGGCAACATTTCCTTTGGTTGGCTTCCAAGGAATTTATTTATTTAATTTTTGCTTTTTTTTTTTTTTTTTTGGTTAAAATGTCATTTAAATGGCTGTTTAGTTCTCATAAAGTATGGGGAGCATGTTGTGTCAAATCAGTTCTGGCTCAGATACAATAGCCATTACACTTGCTTAATTAGTGGCCCTTGTTGGGAGAAATTGATTGTACCTTTTCAGCTGGACACGGACATCTGTCAGTTGACTCTGAGGCTGGCTGAGACAGCATCAGGGGAATCTGCACTGTAACTGGAGGAGGGGAAGTCCCATTAAATGTCTTCTCGACTCCACACTGGATCAATAAAGAAATTTCAGCATTTAGACACCTTCCCTTGTCATGTTTGCTTGAGAAGAGAAAAGAAATAAGAAATGCCCTGTCATATAGAACATTGACCCAAAGTAACCTAGGTTTATTTTTTTATGCCTATCCCACTGTGCAGTGGCGCTAATGAAGACTGTACACTCTGTGAATCGTCCCTCTTTGGGTTGTGACAATCCCCTAGGAGTAACTTTACACTGGCATGACGGTATGCTGATGGAGACATGTAATGGTAAGGGGTCCAAGGTCATCTCTCCATTTTGAATTAGTGTAATATTAGATCTTATTGATTTAATGGTGATGGAAGATCTCCTTCATTAGGTTTCTGTCTGGGGATGTGTGTCATTTTGGATGAAAACCAACATCTTGCTCCACTTTTACTCTGTGATTAAACTGCATAAATTAAAAATAAGTGAGTTTGTCTGTTACTGAAGGACACCAGGACATTTATCATATCAATTTAAAATGTATTAATGAATGGTGACAATTATGTTTCTGATTTTTAAGGGAAAAAAACTTCAAAGTATTCATCTGACAACATTTTCTTGCACAATATTTCATGCATTTCAACATTTTACCTTTGGTTCCAGCAGTTCACAGCAATTTTCCATCTCAGCCATGTACGGGTCACAGTAGATGAGAATTTGTTTCAGTTCAATCTGTAGAAAAATTCATATTCATTTTTTTTTAGCTGACAAACATCTGTGCTTGGATCAGTATAATCTAATGCTGGTAAATGCTGTGATGTCAAAGAGTAGATTTATCCACATAAAAAATATGTTCTCATGAATGTGATGTGGGACATACATCAACAGGCCGTCCATCCTCCACCCGAGTAGTGATGAGTGTGCGCCCACTGGGGTCGATGCTGTCCCTCTCATCAGTCAGCCTCCTTTCCACTAGCTTGCAGTCTATGTAAATGGAGACAATGTTGCTCTGCACAGAAATGCTCAGCTTGTGCCACTGGCGATCAAAGAGGACATGCAAGTCACGGCTCTTGAATGTGTAACGGAGCGTGTTCTTCTGGAGGCCCTCAAAAGAAAATTCCACCACCTTCTTAGCGCCATCAACCACAACAGATATCTGTGGAGAAAAGAAGCTTTGACAAAAATGACTCAGAACAAAAAAAGACAGAAAAAAAAAAGACTGGTGTTTATTCTCTATGGAAACTGATATAAAACATGAAAGCGGGCCTACCTGGCTGCCTCCTGATTGGTCAAAGATCTGCCAAAGATACCAGCGATCTTTTTTCGTCGTTCTTCTCACCCGGAACAGGGAAACAAGGGAGTACTCACTTGGAAGCCCATTTGGAAATATTAATCTACGAAAAAACATGATGATCAGATTTTAAAAGAATATCTGCCTTAAAGTCATCATCAGTATTGAGGACAACAGCGTCTATCCTCAGTATTGACTATAATGCCGTTCAAAGCTTTTAGGGGCTGAATAATTGAAACAGCCAATCAGCTTCAGTGATCAATAAAACATTTTAGTATCCTCTTGCTGCAGAGACAGTCACATAAATAAACCTGACAAACCTAATTCAGTTCAGTGTGATGAATTGTATCCATGATTCCCTGTCATTCAGATAATGAAAGCATATCACTTATACAAAGCCACAGCAGCCAATCTTTTAATGTACAGAGGGACCATATGCTCCGGTTACAGGGTTATAGATGCATAGTGTGGTGCAGCTACTGGATTATGTCCATGACCCCGACTGCTCTGTAAAGGGGTCTTTTCACACAGTGTTTCAAAAAATAAGGCATATATAGGTAAAACAATATTATATTCCAAATCACACCCTCTCTGAGATGAAAAACTGTTTATTCGCCCCCACATTTCATTCTTTACTTTACACAATGTATCAGAAAGAAGGAGAAAACAGAAATTGTGTTCTTCAAAAAAAAAACTACCACCCTATAGACCCAACTCCAGACTTAAATTAACAACCACAAGTGGAGGAGCATAAACATAATAAATCAAGATCAGCAAAAATAATAATAATGCAATGATAAGGTCATTGGAAGGCAGAGCGCAGCCGGGGGGAGGAAGAGAGAGGCAGCTTTCTCAGACAGGTTGGAAATTAGTTTTTACTTCAATATATCATCTCCTATTCTCTCAGAGCTTCATACCCTCTTCTTTTGTATTCTAGGTGATTTTAGGGTAAATGGTACATGAGTAAAATGATAAATACACCAAGTTAGGGCTCCAAAAAAGGAAAAAAAAAAAAAAGATCAGATGTTTCTGTGAGAGGCTGAGGACTGTGAAGGTCGTTTGAGGCCCAAGGGCTAAAGTACTATTGCAGTTGAAATTCAATATCAAAAGTGACAGGGCAATTTATTAAAAATGAATTGAAAGTAAAGTCACCAAACAATTTAAGGCCGATCACTACCTGCCTGTTCCCACTGAAAGTAGCTATTGCTCATAGTTACAGCATAAGACACTAGAAATAACTAACGTAATTATGAGAAAGTTTCCCTGCACACAATGCAAAAATAGATCTAACTTCAAGAAAGTCTAATGCAACTGAGAAGTTTAGCAAAAATACTTTCTTTTTCTTAAGGCTAAGCTATGGTGGTTCAAACTCAAAGTGCCAAACTAAGCCTTCTCAATATTTCAAAACATGGTGCATTTACAGTGTAGCACAGTTGGTCTCTGTGGGCCCAGAGGGTTAAGGTTCTTGACCTCAGGCTGACTGCTCTCAGGGCTTAAGTGGAAAAAAGTAAAGCTCGGTGCAGCTTTGTTTAAATGCTGTTTGTCTGGTGTTTTAAAGAATGTTCTGCATGTTTAAGCAGGTGTTAATGAGAGAACGTGAAGGGCGTTCATTCATTTTCCCGACTACCAAGTTACTTTGCCAAAACAGCTTTTACATAAGTCTGGGATTCTGCCAGCTCTGTCTCTTACACATCCCATTTAAATGTGACTAATTTGCACTGGCAAATATGCTTGGGAAGAAATGTAATTGCCTCTTGGATTACATTTAGCACTAAAGTTTTACTTCAGCTCAAGTCACATGATGATTATACATCACAGTATTGGACTGTACAGAGTGAAGAAGGCAATTTAGCCTACTGAAACGGTCACAGCGACAATGAGCAGCTTAGGAATCGTTCTTAAGAAACACTTCTTATAGAAAGTAGTTGTACTGTAAAGATCACAGACTCTACATATGTGGACTGTCTGGAAAATGAGACTGTTTTCACCTGTCTTGGAAAATGCCATTTGCAGCAGCTTGACACAATATCACAGCAACACAACCGGTGTATATGCAACAGAAGCAAAAGCCACTTTAGTGTCCTGTTTAAATGAAATCCTACACCAGTGTTGTCTTATAGGAGTCGGAAGAGTCAAATTGCTGCACTTGAAACATTCAAACTTCAAATACTCGCCTTATTGGCTCGCATCACTATCACTGTCATTCAGTCCTCCTTAAGACCAAAGTGGAGCCGACTGCCATTGAAAATGGTCACCGCATTACATCTAAGGATTATAACTTCTGCTCAGCATGAGTTCACATTTCTGTTTAAATTTTGGAATAAATCCTCTGTTTGTCTACTGTCAGTGATTAATATGCCTATAATCTGGAATATGCATGACAACACTCCTTTAATTTAAGAATATATGCAGTTGTTTACATTTAGAAAATACTTCCCGTCATAATTATTTGTTGCTATGACTTTCAAATGTGTTTGCAAATGTGTATTTTCTTAATCTCTGGTTGTATTTACCAACATTGGAAGATTTAGTAGGGACATTTTTTTTTTTTTTTTTACAGTCCCTTGATGCTTAAAACCACAGACTTAAACGAGTGTGAGCTTTCTTTTTCACATGACTGTAAGTAACAGTTTAAGAAAGAATATTCTGATGAATAAAGAGGATAATGTAAGCAATATAACACTGAATAGAGTGAGCATGACAACTCGTGGACAACAAAGTCATCACACATCCATCAGATCATCAGGGATTGTGTTTATCAGTCTGTGGTTTGATACATTATATTTCAGCTTTAACACAGCTTAAAACATTAATTTGACAGTTTGTTACATTCATGAGAAATTTACAAGTCCTTTCCCATTACATTACAGAGCTACAGACAAAACTAACTTCTGATAAAGCTGGATAAAGGCAAACATAGCTTTTAGTTCAACTTTTTACTTCTTTTGCTTTCGTAAGAAAAGAATTGTTTCAGTTTAGTCTTGCAAAAAAGGAAAAATCAAAAGATGTGCTAAATATCCAGCAAGAAATCTACAGTCCTTTATGACCGCTACCAAACCTGAAACTTGAACTCGAAGAACTGAGCTCCCCAACTACACGGAATAAACTCCAATGTAGATGCAATGTAGAGAAATTGTGTGGCTGAGATCATGTTGCATTTTTGTCCAACAATTTGTCACGTCACATAAATGCTCTGAGCGCCAATCTCTGTGTCATAATGTGGACTGTGCCAAGGAGCTGGCAGATCACCAGCAAGGTCGAGAGAAGAAAGCATACATTGCTGCATATCCTGCAAGCAAAGTGAGCAATGTTTTAGTGGCTGTGGCAGGAGCAGAGGCGCCTCCTGCTCCGTGCAGCTACCCTTGCTTTCCCTCTTCAGCTGACATGCAGTATCACCTGTCAAAGTACTTAGATAATTGGATATGAGAGGGATCGCAGTCTTGCCACTATAACCAATGACGCTGTCAGCAGCGTGGCTGAGAACCAGCATCTTCTTGGATTATGGGCCCAGACTGAGACAGGGGCTGAAGCAGAAATGTATTTTCAGCTGGCTGGCAGAACTGGTAAGGAGCCCACAAATCACCTTGCGCAGATTCATTCACTAGCTACTGGGAGAGTGGCAGTAAATGCTTCAAGTTGCATGTAAAAATGCTAAAAATACTTGCCCTCCTGGAAGAAGGACAAAGTGTACTCCATCACAGCTACAACATACGACTCAGAAGTACAGTCACCTCAAGGTACATAAATTAGAATCAAACATCACTGTAGGCCAAGCCAGGCAACTATCACAAGTTCATCAATGCCAGCCGCCTTAAATGTAAAAGAGAAGTAAGGTTTTCTTAAGTCAGATGTCCTCTTTTTCACTGTATCAGCATCAGCATGGTGGAGTTCATATGGAAAATAAAGCTCCTTAATAAAATACACCTTAGTGCAAAAAGTAGTTATTTGAATATTTAATATTCCTGTTTTATCATATATGCTCAGGCTTTTTGTCATTCCTTTATGTCCAACATTTTGCCCTGGGAAGAACGTAGAATAAATGCAATGTATATGAATAATATCCATATTATTTCCTGTCTTCCAGCCTTCCTCTCTCCTTGCCCTTATTAGCCCAAGCAAACAGAGCATTTGCTCTGAGCAGGATGCATCTGGGTTTCCTCAGTTCAGCCCTTCACGAAATGCACGACAAAGCATTTTTTTTTTCCTCAGAAGACTGTAAGGTCTGAATGTAAGCAAGCATAAATCACGTTTGTAGTAAGTGCAACAAAAACTATATACATTTTTTTCTCTCATGCACAGTGGCACAGCTGTGTGTGCCGTTTACCTTGTCGGCTTGATGAGTGGACTACTCCCCAATCGAAATGATGGCAAGTCCTCCGTGAGTGTTCCCTTTCTGAGCAGAAACTTTTCTGAGAGATCAAATCCTGTGAAAAGGGCCACAACGTGTTTCAGGCTAAGCCAGCGTTGACTTATTTACAGTACAAAGCCAGTCACGTTCCAGTCAGCACATACCTGTGATCTCCAGGGGACGATCTAAAACATCAGAAAACCTGTGTTCCTCCACCTTCAGAGGGGGGCACGGGTCATCTGAGGAAGAGCAAACAAGAAGTAGTAAATTGTGATGTTTTGAGATAGAATTTCAAAAATGCATTTCTATTTGATAGAGATCAGAGTACAACTCTGACCTCTGTTTAATTATTAGATAGTAGTTGCAAGAGACTAAGTTTTAATGTCTTATTTGAATAAGAATAATGACTTTAGATAATAAAATATCGAATACCTTTGTCTGTCTGTTCTTTTATCTTTATGAAAAATTATGATTCATAAATTGTACATTTAAGGGCAAAGACCACAGCTGGCACTTCTGTGAGACAATAATTCATTTTAATTCAACTTTATTTGTAAAGCATCTAAGACAAGACAAATTGCCTCGAGGTCCTTTTCAGAGCCCCGGAGCATCACCCCCGAGCAAATATTAGTAACTATAAGTAATATTATTAAATCCTAATAAAAGAAACAATGGCAAATAAAAGAAGGAAAAGAATCATTATCAGAAATATCTATCTTTCATATTTATTTTAGTAAGATGTCATTACATACAAAAAGTGAACAACAAATTCACATACCTGTTCGTTCACTCACAGCCATCCCAGCAGTACAAGGAACAGAACTCAGAGTCCAGATGAAAGCAGCCCATCTTAGCAAGTAATAAATCATGGCTCTGATGCTGGAAAGCAGCCCACCTGAAAACCTGGATGCAAACAATACAATTTCCTTTTAAACTACATTTAGTCAAACTTTGAATAATGAATAAAACATATAATATTGTTTAATTGTGGGCCACCCAGTGGCGCAGTGGTTAGGGCAAGCGGCCCATGTACAGAGGCTTCGGTACCCGTGCGGCTGGTCGTGGGTTTGACTACCAGACGTGGGTCTGACCCTTTGCCTTCCCCATTTTATATATATATATATATATATATATATATATATATATATTTGGGGAAAACAACTTTTTCAGGAGCCATGCTGCAGAAATAGAAGTCTTTCTTGTGATGTTTCACAGTTTCTTTTTCTTTGACGTAACAACAGTTATTTAAAGCAGTTTTCAATGTGAAATAAACTTTTAAGTCAATTTATCAAACAAACAAAAGCTCAAATCAAGAGAGAGGAGTAGAAACAGAAAAAAAAAATTGCAATCTTTACTGTCACAGAAATGGGTGTGGCTTAATATTGTTCCCTTCCACTTCATTCACTTCAGCAGACGCCACATTACTGTTCTAACTTTCTCAGGGTTCTCAAAGCCACTCAATGCTGGACCTAAAACTGATGTAGAAGAGCTTCAAAATGAAATTCCTTTGATGGCCATCATCTCTGACTCCGAAACAGCTCTGCTTGCTTTAGATTTTCATTCAAAAGGCATCAACAACCTTCATAAAATGTTGAGTCACATTATTCCTCTGAGTCATCATTTCTCCTGCTCATCAGTGAGCTGGTTGTCCTGAAAATAACTCAGACACATTTTCATCCAATCAACATTTAAGGATCACTTCCCAGCTCACACGCTGAAAAAGCTGAAAAACAACAGCTCACAAATCAGTGAGTAATGTTATGATGGTTCCCTCCATAATCTGCTTACAGTGTAAACCTCTGAGCTGTGAAGATGTGAACAAAAACATTTAAAATATATTACTTTGGTTAAAACTCAGCACATTGATGTGTTATTGCTGATTTTTGATCATGTGGAGCATCAAGGCACTGTCTGATAGCATTTACATGTATTAGATAGGTATTTACATGTGTCAGCAATCACAGAAATAGCAACGAACGCAAGTGAACAATGTTTTAAAAGGACTGATTCTCAATGCAACAAGCTGAATCTGAAACTTATTCCAACAAGCTGAAACTTGTTCCCTTAGATATGTTTTCATTTATACTCCACATGATTTGAGCTGTGCCGTATGTGTGACAGAGTGCATACTGGAATTCAAAACTACGGTTACTTCCTCGTCTGTTATTTAGTCTGATTTTAGTCATAGTGCTAATGCCTTGATACATGTCTAATAGCATTCCAGTGTGTTTTGATCCGTGAGCTGTCTGCAGGGTCCCGGTCAAGGACATCTCATGTAAGGATCAAACAAGGGAACCTCTAGTTACAAGGCAGACTCTTGAACCATTCGGCCGTGCTGCCAAACCAAATCTTCAGCATTGCTTTCATGCCATCGCTGAGGCAGCAGACATTAAAAGTCATCTGGAAGTATGTTCCAAAGTACAGTCGATGAAGTAGATTTAAATCTAGCAGGTCATTCACACTTTAGATGAACATCTTTGTTAACTTTTTAATTGCGAGATTTAAAAAAAAAAAAACAAAAAAGGATAAGCAAACTGTTTCCCTTGCCATGATGATGAGGACAGAGCTCAGACATTAAAATAAATAGGCTTGTCCAAGGACTTTGAAGGACTTCAAACAACAAAATTAAACTAATTAACTGAACAGAACCAAAGGAAGAGCTATACACACATAAAAGATGTTGGCAGTGAAGTGCATTAAAAAAAAATACTTTTAATTTTAAATCGCATATCCTTTCAGCCCAACAGAAACATCATGTCTCAACATAATTCAATGTGAATATGTAGTTTATTGACAGTTTCCACTGGAAAATGCCACAACAGCAGTTCATTTCTTTGCATATTGTCACAAAGTGTGACCATAATATGTGTGATTTTTTTTTTGTTTGTTTGTTTGTTTGTTTGTTTTCCACTATGCTCTACTTTATGCTCTCATAATCATAATCCAAATGAATTTTCCTCCTTCAGATGAATGGCCATCCTAACAGCAAGTTATGCCTGCTGGGATCATAAAGTTTTGCACGCTGGCCTGCAGCAGCAGCGGGCCATCATGGCGCTGGGGGGGGGTGTCTGTGCCACTTACAACTACAACCATGCATGGGTGGCAGACAAGCAGCACCACGGAGGTATCACGTGTCTCTGTCAAGGTGTAATGTTATTCCCCTTGCCGGTGCAAACGAATGCAACACATGCCACTCAACAGCCTGCAGTCAAAATCATTGCACGTCTTCACTTAAGTTCATAAAAGCGCGTGGGTTTAGAAAGGCGACTTTAAAGGTTTTACCTTATGTAGTAAAGTCAACAACAAGGTCACAGCTTGAGAAAAGCACAAACCCAAGTTTCTGTGCATCATTCCCTCAGCCAGCAGTTTCTCTCAGAAACAAGCCCAAATATTCAGAGGCGCGTTCCGCTCTGCGCGAGCGCTGATTGGCTGGATGCGTCTGTTTCTTAATAATTACAGGACGTGGAGGCTCATAATCTCCCAGTTCGCACTTTTCCCCCCCCGTTAACAAGTGATGCAGCGCAGTCCGCGCTTCTCCCACGCAGCTGCAGGGCGCTCATAAATCACAAATGAGCCGCTCGTGTAAAGCCATGCGTCCCGAAGCAGACGGACCGAGACAGAAGTGGAAAATAAATTCACGCCGAGCAAAGCGACAAAACGGTGCGACGTGAGTCCTTTTGATGAGAGTTTTCGACAGATCCACGCTCATTTCTGCATTTGTTTTCCCTTTTTAATGCGGACGACTGTGACTTGCCTTTTGCGTTTAAGAAGTACTTACAGTTGCTGATAAAGTTTCCTTCAGAAAGAAAACAGGTAAAAAGCGGCGAAACAGACATAATCCATGCGTGGTAACGATGAGTCCGGCTCCGGATTCCGGCACTTGGAAATAAAAGTCGCAGTGGGATCGCCTGCTCGATCGCGGTCCTTATTAGTTGCACAGGGTGGCCCTCCCACTCTGTCATTACTGAAACCACTGACAGGGACTTCTGCAAACAAGGGGGACGCTCATAGACTCACTGAAAGCTTTCACATAAAGGGAAATAAATGCCCAGAGGCAACTCTCTTACTGACAGAGCAGGTGCTGGAATCAGATGTATTATGAATTAATCAAATGTTCTCAATAAAAGGTCTAAAAATCAGGTGAATTGACTCACCTGTGGTGTCGCCTCAGGTGTGTTATTTCCAACGAGAATTGGCCAAGTCAAGCTTGACAGTGCATATAAAGGTGTTAACAGTAGCCTTTCATGTATGTGTAATGCTCTGCGGGAGAGAAATGACTTTCTATTATGAGTTGAACGCATTACGTTGATCCCGCATAATAAAGTGACAGGTTTTAGTTTTACAGGGAGCTCTGGTTCTACAATATAGGCCACTCAATCCACATAGCCTACTATTTTAGTCAGAAGAGGCCAATGCCATGCTGCAATACTATACTCCTATAAGGAAGCCAACAACTTCAACATTCACTGCGTTTCAGATGGCCAGTTTGCACCTAATCACATACAAACAAACTGAGGGTTGGACACAGTCTCTGTGTCATTGTATTATACATTGTCATTTGAAACAGAAAGAAATGTTGTGACAAATAAAAGAAAGGTACTTTCCCCTTACGTTTTTTTGTTAAAAGAACACACGGACAGTTTAAGACAGCCGCAGAAGCAGGTGTTCAGGCTCCACACATGACTAATGTTTAGACAGATGATGTTAATGCATCCTCTTAATCACAGGAACACACACACTGTCTCACACTCACACACTTCTCAGTCGTGTGTTAAAAGAAACAGAGAAGAAACTTAACAAAGAGCTGAAATTGAAGTGAAGCAGATGGCTATATGTTGGTTGAACAGTTCACTTTTTTTTCTTTTTCTTTTGTTCTCAGTCAAATTCAAATTTTGTCAGGAGATTTTTTTTTCACATGAAGTCAATATTTTATGTAATAATGTGTATGTAAGTGGTAAAGGTTAGATCAGTTTTAACTCACAAATCGAAACTCCTGTTTTACCATCACTATGGTTTAAATTCAGAACAATTTAACAATTTAACACCTACAGTTTCAGCCCATATTCACGGTAGAAAGTGCTGTGAGCTGTAAAGGGTAAAGGGGTCCCCAAGACCAGGACTTAGGAAAAACTGCACTCATGACAAAAACCTCTTTGGCCCAACCTAAATCAGATGAGTGTGAAAACAACCTTAATAACAACAAGATCATCATATGGACACATGTTGAGTATTTGAGGCCTTCTGCATGCTCTCATAAATGAAGATATATAAATATACTGAACTGAAATCAAAGAGCAGGGCCACACCTTGAACATTTTCTATGTGTCTATTAATGCACCTGCCCTGCACACCTGTTCATTGTCACTCTTCATGACTCATCCTCTCTTCCCTCCTTTCTGTTTTGTCTCATTCTTCTGTATTGTTATGTGGGGTGCCACACATTCAAAATAGGTTTTTCACACAGCTGTCTAACAGATGTCATATCAACATCATGATTAAGGCTTACGGTCCGGATATAATTAATCATTGATTATGAGATATCAAACTACAAGAGAAAAACATAGTAATAATACTTTAAATTGATGCATTTTACATGGCGTAAAGTCATAGACCCTTAATGATAATGAGCTTTGTTTAGAGGAGTGCTGACCAGCCCAGTATAGGAATTAACATGATTTCCAGTTAACCTCTTCCTCCTTGAAAGAGCCTGTGATGATAATTATTCTAAAAATACAGGAAACTCAACTTCTCAGTCGCTTCCAACCATGAGAAAATTTGAGAGCCCACCAAGTGTTGCAAATTAAATTGATGTAATTTTTCATGTCATGTCTTTATTCATGTCTTTCATGTCTCTTTTTCATGTCAACTTGTGTTGCAGCAAGTTTGGTAAAATCATCATTTGAAAATTTTCAGTGACATCTGCATCCGCTGACTCATTGTTAAGAGACTGTTATTTACAATCTGTAATTTACAGTGTTGTTTCAGAAGAAATCTAAATGTACATTTTCTGATTTTCCAAACGTTACTCTAACCCTTTGATAATTAGGATAATTATTGCAGAATTTTCCGTCAACTTGAGCCCAGTGCTTTCAGGATATCATATAGCAGAGGTGCTGTTCAAATTCCAAGATGCATTTCATGTGGAGGTTTACAAAAGTCATAAAAGCTTAAAGGGGTAGACAATTATGTGTATATAGACTGTTCCCTAAAGCAGAATCTTCAAGTAATGTCTGGCTTTCTGACTGTATTACATTACTGTTCAAACAAGACATTACAAACTTTTATCTCTATGAGTGAATGCCGTCATCACATTTTGGTTCAATACCTTTGTTTTGACATAAACCTCTACTTGATGTGTTGTACTTAGGTAGACTGGCGACCTGTCCAGGGTGTAGCCCTGCCTTTTGCCCGAAGATAGCTGAGATAGGCTCCAGCACAGACCCCCAAACCACCCTAGATAGGATTAAACGGGCATAGACGATGGATGGATGGATGGATGGATGGATGGATGGATGGATGGTGTGTTGTAGAACAGTGACCTGTTGCTTTGTAGTAGATCTCTGGGTTATGACAGAGTATAGGTGTAGATTGTGCTTGTGCTAACCTTAAAAATTCTCACTAAATCATAAGCTGTCACAACTTATCAAAAGTATTTCTTTAGCAGCTCCAGTCAAAAACAGCTTAGTGTTTTTGTGAATTATCTAGAGCTCAGCATATTGTTTCTAACATTCAGATAGCTGTTGGCTAAAAATGTAATTTCATTCACCTTATCTTCATATGACTGAGGCAGAGATAGAAATCTCAACAGCTCCCAAGGATGTCTGTCCCCACTTCATAACATTAAAAATTGAATACCTTGGGGTTTTTAAGTGTTGTTGGACTAAGCAGCCAACCGAGGTCCTACATCATTTTGACCTGAATATTGAATATATTTTACATGATTTTGTCACATATTTGACACATCTTAACATCTGAATCATCCCAGAGTTAAAAAAAGGAGTGATGAATTATTAACACAATGCATACAGCACATTAGGAAATGGTGATATTTTCTTTGGGAGCTTCACTACAGAAATTCATATATGTCAGAAGTGAACTGTTATTAGAAGGCTTTTGGAGTTGTTTTTTTTTTTTACAACAAAACAAAAAACTTAAGATTCCCTAAAAAGCTCAATAGAATTGACCTTTGAAATACAATTTTTATGACATTTCAGCTTTATTAGATAGCAAAAGTCAGATAACAAGGGACATAGTAAAATGTGATAAACAACAGATGGTCATGCTGATTCTGACCCCCAAGACATCCCATCTACATGTTTAGCATCCTCAAGATACAACTCAGAACAAATCCTTCAAGACATTTGTCAGAAAATGCTCTTTTTCAGACTTTTTTTTTTTTAATTCTTAAATAACCCCCTGATGTTTGTGTGGACATCTCCACAGTTTGTGCTGTGAATCTTACATTTAGGAGTTTCGAATGGCTGATGAGCACTTGAATCTTCTACATATAGATGTAAAGATGTAAGGCAGCTGGAACTGACAGCTCTCTTACATCAAATGTGTCAAGTAAATAAGCTAAAAGTATCCTTTTTTTTTCTTTTTACCTCATAATAGCGCTTTCACTTTTGTTAATAGAATATAAGCTTAGTGTTTAACCTTTTTATGACATCCTGTCAAGCCATAAAAACACAATTCATTGTCTCTGTGATGACAAAGTCAAAAAGTAGTCATGAATTAGCAAATATTACAGCTGTTATTTCAAGCTCACTGTTCTTTTGCTATTTTACTGACACAGATTCTCTCATAACATCTAATACACATTAAAAAAGAAAAGAAAAGATTATGTTTGTCCACCTCTTCAACTGAAGGGAAATTTGCTTTGAAACTTTGCATAATGGTTTATCTGCTGAACATTTTTTTTCCTAAAGTTTTGACTCAATTAATGCAATGAATGCACTTATTTTATAAACTACTGACACCAAACAGTCCAATCTTAAGTCAAAACAGAACTTGTGCCAGAATTTGTGCATATAAACATGAATCAAGCATTTCTTTTGAAACATGAGTTGAGACACTGTGAGAGGATCTGTTTTATAGCACCCAGTGATGTTTTCCTAACCCTAAACAATGGCTTTTTGATGCCTAAACTATTAGCTCCAGTTTCATTTGAGGAATATCTGCTTACATTTAGCAAATGATGTCTCACTACAGCGATCATCTGTGCCTGCAACTGGCAAAAGCCAAACAAAGTAAGTTCCAGATCCTGTCCTGGTCAGACAAGTGCGTATCAGTTTGTCACATATCAGCAACAATGAAACTAGCTCACAGCCGACATCACGGCAAGGGCAACTAAGGTTCTGGAGAAATTAATCCCAGAAGAGAAAATAAAAGTGACCAAAGAAGAGACCGAACAAAAGTAAATCTTAGACAGAGTGGTGAATGCAAACTTACCTCCAGTGTCTGTAGGGGGAACCAAAGCACCAAAAAAAAAAGTTCATCTGTGCTGTTTTAAGCAGGGGTTTTAAGTGTTTAAATCTAATCACGTTCAAGTGAAAGACAACAGAAAAGAAAAAAAAATGTTTGAATGTAATAACAGTTTACATTTTCTAGGCCAGACAAAAGAGGTTTTCCTGGATCATACCCACAGTTCCACTGTTACACCAACCATCCACCATCCATGTGTCGAAAAGGGTAAACAATTTCAGTGATAGTTCAGTTCCATATATTTTTGTTCTTTTTTTTGATCCATAAAAAAAGAGGAAACCTTTTCTTGTGTACTAACAGATTTTGATTGACAGCAGCTTCATTCATGGCCATAGGACTTTGTCTGTTTGCAAACTATCAGGATCAGAGCGTACCTACCAACATCACAGACTTTATATGAAACATGAAATCTGTTGATCACAAGAATTCCACTGAAGAAACACAAAGTTTGATAGATGGTGTTCCAGGCTCACAGAACCTGGTCCCCCACAGAAACCAAGAGACAACTCTGTTTACAGCAATGATGCTTGCTGCTCAAACACAGACTAGGTGAAGTTAACCAGATGTTTTCAATGCTACAAGAATGTCAGCTCTGTTTTTTTTTTTTTTTAATAACAGACCTAATAAAAGTGTAAACTATTCATATCACTGCAAAGCTCCCCCATGATGACTGAAATCATTCTCTACGCAGCCCTTAGATTTTTATTTAAAATCTCATTTGTGGCATAGAGGGACAATATCATTACTTTCATTTAACGATTCTGTGTTGAACAATGACCATTAACCTGAATCTGTAATGTAATACCCACTAATCAAATTATGGCATAAAAGCTGTCCTTTGACCAGCTAAGTGTCAATAACAGAGTGCATTGAACCAGCACCAATCTCATCTTGCATTGCACGAACACATCCACAGAGCCATCAGTCGATTATATTGTATACTATGCACTTAACCACACAAGAACACTATGAAGTATCAGTGTGCTGTCTTTTACAATGAACTGAAATACAATTGTAGCACACTGTGCTCTTTGAGTGAGTTTAAGTGTGGATGTGTTTTTGTGAAAAGATTTTTTCTTTTTCTTCTTCTTCTTTTTTTTTTTTTTTTTTACTGGATATGCACAGATGTAACCTCAGCAAACACTTCTACTCTGGCAAACAGTGCTTTTGTTTTGAATGCAAACACTGTGTATTCTAATCATCAAATGGACCACTCAGCTCATTGTTGCTGAAAAGGTTTTGAGGCAAAACACCTGTCTGTTTTACAAAATGATTTACTAAACTGACAGATGGCAAAGCACCAGACAAAGACTTCATATTATGTATCATTAATCTGTATACTGACATAACCATTGATGTGTAGCTTTTATGTGCTCATAAAAAACAATCACAAAGGCCATTAAGCAGCCTGTTGTAATTTCTGAGAGCTCACCTGCGCATGAAAGCCTGTAGTATGCAGACAAATGTTTAAAGGAATAAAAAGATACAGTTACAGCTTGATCAACACTCACAGCTCTGTAGGATATTCTAAAATTCTATAATTTACCCAATTCTTGAGAATAATGAAAAACGTAAGATGATTACAACCTCAGTGGGCTGGGTATGCTGGATGCATTTGACTTCAACAGACGTTTAGTGGTCTGGGTCTGATTAAACATGACGGAAATCCTCAGCAGGGATGACGACTGTAAATTAAATATTCTGATGTCATCATTAGCACGGCTTAATTGAGGAAAAAAAATGAAACAAAACAAAACAACACACAGATCTATATTTCCCCATAGAAGACACTTTGATATATTACACATGCAGCATTCTTACTGTATGTGATTGCACGAAGAATTCATAATATTCTCTCCATAACTGTGTGGCATAATTTGTCTCCAACTGCCTTTGAGTGCATTGCATTGTGAGTTTTAAATATGGTATCAGTTACAACAACTTTTATAAATATACCTATAAATTCAATAAATTGTCCCATAAACCGATGCCTGTTACATAACCTGCAAGTGACAAACATCCTGTAAATTCACGTTGCTGTAAGCAAGACAATGTAAAACCCAAAACCAAAACATGATAAATGAATTTTGCCTCTCCCTACACATGTTACATGCAGAATCTGGTGGATTTGACCCCCATACCCATGTATCAGACATCACATCAGCCGCAACATTCACCCACTTAACAAACAACCCTGCATGACTGGCTGTGTAACGTTAACCTCACTTACTTTCTCAACCAGGAGGTCTTATGAGAATTGTAATTTTTGAAATTAAAAGACTGTATATGATAAGGAAGCAAGAACCTAATGGTGACAGCTTTTAGACATGTAATTGAAATTATGTCCTCAGCGCTGTTCAGCTATTCCAATAAAATTTGGTTTGTAAGCCAGAAAATAAAGACATATGATGACATTTGAAGGTGATAATTAAACAAAACCATTGTGTTTTGGAAAACATGATGAACTCTCTGATGTGCTCATTTGCACCAGCCTCTGCAGTTCACAGTAGCATTATGAAAGGCAGTGTGGGCAGAACAGGAATTCTGTGCTTGACTGACAAACATCTAGATAGTTCACTACTTTTCTAGACAGCAAGCAAATAAACCATGACTTCATGCATATTGCTCAGATGAAAGTCAGATCTCCCAACAGAATATATCATAATTATGTTACTCCACAGCTCAAAATGTTGCAGTTTCTTAACAAATGTACAAAAATTGTACAATGACAATATTTTCCTCTCATTTGTCTTTTTTATAAATGTGGAATGACAAGTCCCAACTTTATTAGGTCACCATTAAACATGTTGCAACGTGACGATGTATGTGCTGAAATCTTGCTATGTGATGATATTAACATGAGACATCTTGCTAAGAAACAATGAACATACTGGATAATGTCGGTGTGGATGCTTATAAAAAAGAAGAGGAATTATCATGGCACTAACCTTGGTTTATGAGTGACAAACTTGACGTCATAATACCAGGGACTTTGGTGTGCTCAAACAGTCATGCACAATTTTATAGGCATCTTTATGATCTATTAAAACCCAAGAAAGTAGTCTTATATCATTTTACTGAAACATTGACGACAGCTCAAAATTAAAATGGTAAGTTGAAGCCATGTCTGTATATGGAGTAGACTTGCATTGGGTAACACGCCATGTGTCCTATTCCTGCAATATAGTGGTACCATTTATTTATTTATTTTTGGTCATGATCTCTTTTGTTTCGGATGGCAAAGTGACCAATATCTTAACCCCAATCAGCCTCTGATCCCATTGACTCCCATGCTACAGACCATGGGAGTCCCCTAACACTTTCACTTTTCTCCTTGGCTCTCTGAATGGTTAAAAGTAAAAAAAAAAACAAAAAAACACATGATAAGGTTAGAGAATCAAAAAACCTGGTTAAGTTTAAGTATTAAAAATATAAAGTTCACAAAAATATGCATGGTTACAGTTTATACATTTTATAGGACAGGCTTGAATAGGACATGGTATTGAAGCAGTTATGCGACAGCACAGGACTGAAACGATTATACAAAATGAATGATGGCTGCCATGATATCATGTTGATATGTTTCTGTCCTTCATAAAACAAGAACCTTAGATATATGTCCATCTCACAATTTCGAACCATGAATATTGACCCTGCTACATTTTGGAGATGTGGACCAATGTACCCATTACTCTTTTTAATGTGAGATTGGGCTATACATAGTCTTTTTTTTTTTTTTTTGGCTCAATACGCAATGGCAATTTTGAAAGGAAGTAGTTAATGGTGTGAATTAGTTGGACCAACCTTACAATTTGTAAGTGAACAATAGGTTATGAAAGAACTTCACAGGTTAAATGCTCTTTTAAGGTCAGGGTCAGGGGCATAAATATGATACAGTGTATAGCTATTGAGTTAAGTGAGATAAATTCAAAGTGTCCAAACCCAAAGTGAGCAGCTAATTACAGTAACCAGTGAAAGAATTATTCTTTCCTGTAAGTAACAGACTTAATTTCCCAATGCAAGAGAGATACATTATTTTCACTTTCAAATTTCTTTAAGTCATTGTGACAATGGATTTGTTTATTCATCCCTCTAGCAAAGGTAATTACTAAAGTAAAATTTCATGTCTCAATAACTATAATTTTATACAATGAAGCATGACTGCACAGTGTAAGAGAGCTGTAATTTCAGAAACAATTAAAATGGAGGAAATATCTTTAGGATTATGTGCCTAAAATGAAAAAAAAAAAAAAAGTCAGATTGAAAGGAGCTTTTAGTTTGAGATATAAACAGATAGATACATAAATCTGATTAGACCTTAAAGAAATTGTGAGAAATTCATTGCTGCATTAAATAGAGGTTTAAGAGCATTGCATGGTATTTTAAATAATA
Source organism: Hirundichthys speculiger (assembly GCA_018398805.1). NCBI lineage: Eukaryota > Metazoa > Chordata > Actinopteri > Beloniformes > Exocoetidae > Hirundichthys > Hirundichthys speculiger. The sequence continues at coordinate 2,110,200 of JAGFBZ010000855.1, read as the reverse complement.
TTACCTTTAGCAGAATATTCTGTATTAAAGAAATACACACAATGGCTTGGTGCGAGTCAGTGCACAGCCCTCAAGTCACTGAGTTTAAGAATACAAGAGAAAAGACAAAAAATAGACATATTAGTTTAATATATTTGTCAGGGACTGACAGCCTGTCTGGGGTGTAGCCTGCCTCTTACTTGATAACTGCTGAGATAGGCTCCAGCACCCGTGACCCTGAACGGGAAGCAGCAGGTATAGAAGATGGATGGATGGATATATTGGTCAGATGAGTGTCATTAAAACTTGGACAGGAGGGCAAAGTACATACATTTATAAAAACAAAGTGTAAATATCACTGCTCAGGCAGCTGTTTTAGTCATGTCTATATCACACTTCTTTAATGCCGACTCACAAACAAGTTTTTTTTTTAAATCAGAAATTGAATATTTTATTAATTAAATGGAAAACTTCACTTTCAAATATTGTTGCTTAGGCGATCTGCCATCGATAAAGGATGGCCAGTATAATGATTTCCACAAGAGAAAATTGTGCTACTGGTACACTTCACCCTAACTTTCAATGATCACCTTTTAATAAATGAATCAAAAATGTTTTCCAAGTTGCTTTGACCAATCCTTGATGTGAGAATGAAGTCAATTAATTTAATTTATTTCACCATCTCTCTACAACACTTGCATTCCATGATTGCTTACTATAATTTGTGGTACCATTATAGATATTTAAAAAATTAGACTTTAAATTAGCTGATATGTAACTGTTATAAGAAAAATCATGATGTTAGATTACAGAAGTATATTTAAAAAGATGATTAACTTGTCTTTTATGCCAGTTTATATGACCCTTATTTGGATCAGTTCACAAATCACAGTGGCTTTATAAGGTAAGTAGAAGTGTTTGGCATTGATTTACTTGGTCTACATGACCCACTATTTAGCTGCTATCTTTTGCTAAGTATATATTTCGGGAAAAAAACAAAACAAAACAAAACAAAAACGAATTGTACCTCTTGTTATATCGATGTGCCCCCTTTTCATCCTTCCTTTCTATTGATATCACATGGTTTAATTTAGATTTTGGGGTTAATGGATAAGTTACAGTGGTTAAACTGCTTACATCCAAATGCATTAACAATACCAGTTTTACTGCATTTCGTACATAGAAGTATACGTAAAAAAAAAAACAACATTTTTTTCTCCACACATTGTACCTGGTGGCTGCAACTGTACCCGCCTTCATTGTGGTGACGTCATCAGAAACACGTGGTTTTGTTATTGCAGGAAGTGAAGATGGCGGCGCAGTCGATCCTCTCAGAGTCTGTACTTGGATGGTCAATTTTCAGCATTATACTTTTGGTAAGCAACTCTGAATATTGTAGTTGCTTCATAAAAACAATGGAGCGGCAGAGAATCAGTTAGGAATGCATTTGCAGACGAAGATGTCACAGAAACATCGTGTAATCCGGTGGAACATGGCTACGGTGTATTAACGTCAGTCCTGGCTTTAGACTGCTTTTAGCTAACTTCAGCCATGACACACATACGGAGCTGTTCCGTAAGAAAGAGGTCAGCATTTCTGAAGTTAGTTTAGTACTGTTTATTTAACGGTGCTTGTAAAAGTGGCAGCATACACTGCCACTCCGTCGTGTTAAGGGCATATTCTTATCAAGCATAAATTCACGCCTTTTGACGTTGCTACTTTCTTGTCAGTAGATTTTAAAATGTGCGTTTCCAGATAAAGATATACATTTCTGCCGAGAAAATCAGGCGGTGCCACTGAATATGAATACTTAAAGCAAACACGTGTAACCTTTGTTTCCCAGTGAGTACCGCTGTGACACATCCAGAGACTTAACTCCTCGGATAAAATGAATGCCTTGACGTTGTGGAGCAAAGTAATCTGCGGCCGCATTTAGTCCTCATTATCCCACCTGTCATTCCGAGTCTCATGGTTAAATGGGAAGCCCTCGAAAAGAATGTCTGGAAGCCGACAAAGTGCTTTGTTTCTCTACCCAGCTCTTTATTTGCACAGGCCTCTCAATAGATCTTATTTTGGATGCAAAGCGCGCATATTACCAGGCAAAACAAGCAGTCAGAGGCTTAAAGCTGCAGGCCTTTAATTGATTGATCTTGTCTCTGAATGGCAGACCTTGATCTGCAGGAGCCATTGTTTGCAGTGTCCTCACTTCTTGTAGCTTATGTGTCTGGAATATGACCTTGTCATTTTGAAACTCTGTTTTGCATCTTTGTCTTTATAAGGAACTAAGACAGTTCCTTAACTATATTAATGATGGCCCATGTCCTCCCTTGTGTTTGCCATTTTAATTTTGAAGACCAAGGCTACATTTTCAAATTAATATTGAAAGCTTAAAACAAAAAAACTGTTGAATTTTCTAAAAGACATTCTTCTGTTTAATATTTAAACATCATCTTAGCGTCTGCATGCCCTAACAGTATTACTGAGGCTGCAGAGTTAGTGTGACATAATCAGATCAGCTGCCCCAGAATGCTTACAGTCATGCTATTCTAAGTACACACAGTCATGTGAAACATAAAGTACATCATCTTTCAGTTCTAATGTTTTAGATATCAGCATATTATGGGAAAAAAAAAATCATCTGGTCCTATCAGGTAATAAAATCAGATAAAAACAGCATCAGGTGAAAAACATTACAAGATACATTACACAGTGTGAATCTTGACTAAACAAAAACTAAGACACTAACTAAACTAACCAAAATGCAGAAACATTTTGTGAAAAACTAGGTACATTCTAACACCTTTCATAGAAATTAAGAGGGAAAGTAACAAATCAAGTAGGTGCTATGAATCAAATGTTAATCAGTAAATGTGACCACCTACTTAAAAATGTAATAGTACTTTTAACATTTCTGGTTGTTTGAGTATTCCCAGCATATTATTTGTGCCTTTCTGTTTCTGCCATTTGAGGTTTAATGTTCATTTCAATATTGGCATTTTTGGCATTTTAATATTAAAATGCCAAAGGTGTTCTACTTTGTTTTCTGACATTATAAAAGAAATTTGCTGTGCTTATGGTCTTATGAAAGTAAAAAATTATTTTCAAAATTTTGTCTTTATTCTCTCTCTTAAAAAAGTTCTTTTTTCAATGTTTTTTTTCTCTCACTCTTATCCTAATAGCTCATGTTTAAACCCCTAGTGTTACTTCATTCTTTTGTTTTTTATCTTTTTAATTTTTGAGTTGTGACCTTCTCTGGAATTTAATTTACACACTCGGCTTGTTTGAAACTACATTAAGATTACATTTAGATTGCTTCTGTGTTGTTAGTCTGTCTCATGCATTATATAAAGTCACTCAGGTTTAATTTTTTGGTAATTATCTTTTTGTTGATCCACAACATGCAATATATCTTATGGGGAAGCTGCCTAGTATAAAATTTTATTGTTTTTTATAACAGTATTTCTCACCATATATTTTATATTAATCACTACCTTTTTCTATTTAGGTAATCTTGGCTTTCTGTTGGATTTACATTCGGAAATTTCAAAGTCGGCAAGAGAGTGAAGTTGTTTCAACTATCACAGCAATATGTGCGTTGGCCATTGCTTTGATAACTTCTGCGCTTCTACCAGTGGACATATTCCTTGTTTCATTCATGAAGTATCCCAATGGTACCTATAAGGTTAGTATCTGTTCTGTTAATAATCACAGTCAAATCTATTTGAAAAGTTCAACACGTTTTCCTGGTAAAAAAAGAAAACTTTGCTTCCCTGCCATATGAGATTTAAAAAAAAAAAAAAAAAAAAAAAAAAATATATATATATATATATATATATATATATATATATATATATATATATATATTTTTTTTTTTTTTTTTTTTCTTTAAAGCTAAATGAATTTGAACAAAGAACCTACATTTTCAGGGATTCATAAACATTTTGACAATCAACTGAAGAGAAGTTAATTGGCCAGTTAAGGTCCATTCCCTTGTTCCTTCAAGACAAATCCTGATCCGAGTTCTGGAAAAGCATTTGGCAGTCGTTTGACTGGAGTTACCACTGTGAAGTCCAAGGAGACCTCAATGCATGTAGGGGGCTATCATTAGGCTGAAAATACGATGTAAATCTATAAGAAAGATAGCAAAATAATTAGGTTTGGCCAGATCAACAGTTTGATATATTCTTAGAGAGAAAGAAACGAAAGCGCTGGTGAGCTCTACAGTATCAAAAGGCCTGGAAGATCACAAAAGGCAACTGAAGTGGATGATCGCAAAATCCTTTCCCTGGTGAAGAAAATCCCCAGTCAAGAAATGCCTCCATTAAAATCTGCAGTCAAGAGATGGCTATTTTTTTTTAAATTAATTTATTCAATGGATTTTATTTAAAATCCATTGTGATAGAGTATAAAGGCAAAATCATAACAACTCATTGTCTAAATACTTCTGGACCTCTTTTCTGCACCATTTTGTTCTGGACATCATATATTGGCTGCTCTTGAGAAACCGTTGAGACATAACGCTTTCAGTGAGCCTGGAAGAGTTTATTTCTTAGCATATGAACAAAGCTGAGGAAGTTGCCAATCTGAAGGACTAAGCCTTTTTTTTATCTCAAATTACCGAGTTGGATGTCATATACTTGCTTTTTATAAAAACACAGTTGTTGTGTCAGGTGGTGATGGGGTAACTCATCAGGAACTTTATAGCTCACTGTCTTAATATAAAATGATTTATTGGTAATTACATTTTTTGAAAATTATGAAGTGGCTTGTTTTTCCAAAATGATTAAGTCAGCCTTTAATGAGAAAAAAAATCACATTCTGAAAATACTCTAAAATTGCAAAACCATTTCAAGTTCAGGATAGTCGCTCTTTCAAAAAGATGTTTAACCTTTTTCAGGTATTAACAATTTTTTTCTTCAGCTGGTGAATTCATTTTTAATATAAAATTCAAGAACTGCTTCCAAGAGGTGATTTTCCACATCTGTTCTGTATTAAAGTAAATGTCGATAAAGGTCTGATGGTGCTGAGTTATTCCCCTCATACCTGCTGTTATTGCACCTGTCTCAGTTCACATTAATAATTCAGTTTATGAGCTAGATATACAAAGCTGTCGGGGCCCTGCTGTGGCCCAGAACTTTCTTTTGTGGTATATCCTACCAATTTCCAATGTTAAAGTATCCTTACTTTAATGTGATATATTTCTTCAATTCTAGTTTCTAATAAGATCTTGTCAGTTTGGTACCTGTTCTCATTGATTGTTACACTTGTGTAATTCTCCTTTGTGTTGGAGTTAATGGACTTTTCTTGTGACATTCAGGAATGGGCAGCAAACAATGAAACAAGAGAAGAAATTGAAGACACCGTGCTGTATGGATATTACAGTAAGTGCATTCTCTTTAATAGTTTGAATTCATAACAAAATAATATTTTGTTACTATATATCACTGAAGAAATTTATTTTTTATAGGAATTGACTGGAATTTATTTTTGATATGTGTGAATCTTTTATCATATTGGCTCTGTTCTTTTGATTTATTTTTGATATTTTTAGAGTTAATGGTAGTGTCAGTTTAATTTTAATAACACCAGAGGCCTGACTCAGCTACTCAGCAGTCCTAAAGATTTAGCACTCTAACTCTGAGATTTAGACAGATCCTTTGTTTTTCAGAGTGGTGACTGATTTTCACACAGGATATGTCGGTAGACGTTTATAGTAAATGAAGTCAACTTTATTTATATAGTTCTATTTAAGCAGAAATGCAAACCAAAATGCATCTCAGAGGAAAAAAAAACAACTGACAAATGACGTGGGCAAGGAAGTGAAGAAAAATCTAAAGAACACAGTAAAAAAGCAATTTCCAAGTAGCAGTAAAATATTGAATATGAAAATGAAAACTTATTATAAAAAGAATAACAAATAGTCAAGATGAAAAGGGCCAAGTAGTGTCCAAAAAGAACAGTGAGTTAAGTATAACCTCGTTCAACAATGCAAGTTTTAAACCTAAATTTAAAAACAGAGATTGTGTCATTATTTCATATCTACTGTTAACGCAGGAAAGGACCTTGAAAACATTAAAGTTCTGTGTCTAGATTTGGGATAATCTGCAAGTCTCAAGTCTTTGGTGAGTGAAGACTTTATGTGAGGTTGTTGTGATCAAAGAGGTCTTGAGGTTGGACAGACTATGCCTTTGAAGGTGTTGTGAAATTATTACTAATTGATGTATATTAGTTCACCTATAATTAGTGAGTTCTAGTGAGGCAATTGTACAACACTTTAACAAAGCACTTGACAATCAGACCGAGGGTGCAGAGTGGATTTTACTTGTCCATTTGTATGCAAGCAGAGAGTCAGGTAACTCACATACAGCACACAGCCGTTGTCAGCACAAGACAATGAATCAAAGAAAATGCAGGCATTTTAACCACTTGTTATCAATAGCCTTGAGCTAAATTCCTCTCAGAAAATCATGCCATGGCACCTGAGCAATATCCCACATGGATTAGATATTCTACATTAGATACTGAGAAACAGTTTATAGTGACCTGATGCCATTTCTAAACAACAGAAGGCTATTTACCTGATTAAGTGTTTTTTTTTAATTGTCTGTCTATGCAGTGCTGTGAGCTCTTACTGCTGTTGCAGTATCTCTTTGTTAGAATGCAAATTTTCAATGCATATCATTCATTAAAGAAGAGTTTTTATGCATAATTTTATCTATGCTAGATAAAATCTTCATTTCAAATTGTGAAAACTCTTGTGTAACTGTAGATAGAAAAGATTATTTTTATTATCAAAACAAAGTAAATATACTTAAATAAAAAACACAACTCATAAATGAAATACCTAAAATACTTTAGTTAAAAAGTAATATAAAGTTAAATGCTAAACAAAAAAAAGTCAAACAGGTCAGAAATTGTGTTTAAGATATATTTTAAGTCACACTCTTTGTGTTCTTAAAACGAAAAAGGGCAGCATCCAAAAATCTAAGGGCATCTATACAGCTAAAAGAGATGAGCATTAAAAGGAGATGAAAAGAGACACGGGGGGTTAGATCAATGTCTATAGTTGAGAGAAACACTCAAACTGGAGGAAAGCAGAAAAACACACGAGAAGTAAAAGACACCTTAAGAGCCTTGGTTAAGCTTAAAAGTACTACAAACCTAATATGTATCAGTCCTAATTTATGATATATTTAAACTCTCTCCTGTTTTGATAACTGAACTGCAGACCCTAAATGTGTATTTCTGTATATACTGTAGTATGTTTCCTTGCTAGACTTAATTATGGTTGTTGTTACAGCGGTCATGATTCCCCCATGGGATCCACTAGTTTCATCATGTGTTGTTTACTGCTTTGAATCTATTGATGTTGCCTTTCACTGCTTATTTGTTACAAAGTCTTCAGCCTTCATGTGAAGACAGGACTGACGAGGACAGAAAACTCCTCTGCTTAGAGGCTGGTAATCATAATTATGAAGCTTTTTATTAGGATAATAAAAATAGTATTGGTGGAATGTAGGTTAGGAAAAGTGGTTATGTGAGCATCAGTTGTTTAATGTCAAGAGAGAGGACTACAGATACAGTGTTTTCTTTGTAAATGCTGATGGAAAAGAACTGGAAAGTGCTGAGGGAGGAATTGTGGTGCTGCATGATCATGTCTGTAGTGGCAAAAAAATATGTTGGAGTGGAACAGGACATTTGATGACAGTGACCAGGTGTGCAGTCGGAGTCATAGATGGGTTTCAGGGAAAAGTGGGATCGTGCCATTCAAGGATCAGCCTTTGGGTCCTTCCTGTTTGCCATGGTGATGGATTTATTGACAGATGATGTCAGGCAGGAATCTCAATGGACTATCATGTTGCAGATGATATTGTGATCTGTAGTGAGGGTTAGGAGCAGGTGGAAGAAAACTTGGAGAGGTAGACATGTGCTAGAGAGAAAGGAAATGAAGGTCAGTTGCAAGAAGCAACTGCAGACCAGGTGGAGTGGGTGGAGGGGAGTGTCTGGAGTTATCTCTGTTAGAGGAGCAGCATCAGGAGTAAAGGGAAAGGTTTACAAGGCAGGTGTGAGATCAGCCCTTCTCTGTATCTTGGAGATGGCAGCATTGACCAAGAGACTGGAAGCAGAGATGAGAAAGTTGATGTTAAGACTTTCATTGCAAGTGACAAGGATGAATAAGATCAAGAAGATGCACATTAGAGGAATAGACAGGGTTAGATGACTTGGAGATAAAGTACGAGTGGCTAGATTAAGATAGTGAATACAATGGTGTAAGGTTCCTGGAGATGGAGCTGTCATGGAGGAGAAAAAGGGGCAGACCAAAGAGAAGGTTTCTGAATGTGGTGAAAGAGGATACGTAGTTATTTGGTGTGACAGAGGAAGATGCAGAAGACAGCGTAACTGATGATCCACTGTGCCGAAAACCTAAAGGGAAGATAGAAGAATTAAAAGAAAGAATTGCAAGGCAAGCATTCAGTCTATTTAACAAAAGAATTCCAAACTCTGAAGCTGTTAGTGGCACTGAAAGTTCTTCATGATTTCATTAAAATAATATTGCAAGTTTGTTCTCTTTGTTGGGAGCAAAATCAGTGATGCCAAGGACACTGCATCAATTGTTTTTTAACAGATGCTGGCTTAAAGTGCCTGTTGGCTATCCTCTTATGTAGCGTCTGCTCTTTTTTTTTTTTTTTACCAAAAAAAAGCAAAAGCAAAGACAAGAAGCTGTCTCATAGCTCAGACAGTCCCATCAAAAGAATGAAACAAACAAACACCTGTAGTCGTGAACTGACACCAGAAAACTGGCGTTCACAGACCATGAACAGTGCACATTAATCAGTCATTCAAGGGGCCCTAACATTACCGTCCTCTGTTCTCTGATGTTTATGTTACAACTGTCAGGCTCAAAAAATATGTTACATATCAGAAGAAAAGCATGTGCAGCCATGTGGAAACAGAAAATACAATCTCTTTCAATTGTAGGGTTTTACATATCATGAGATATTAAAATAACAATCTGGCCATCGACACTAATGTTAAATGTAGTTGGTGTGGCCATCAATGTAAAAACAGATGTTTTGGCAATTTGCTGGTTTGTAATACTCAGTTGTGTATAAAGGATTAAAGATAGCCGCCAAACTTCCCAGGGTTGGAGGTCCCAACAAATTCACCCTAAACCATTACACAGAGAAACTGCAAAACCCCCACAAGCTGCATCTCAGAAACAATGCACTGCACCACGTGCATTGTGCCTTGAATGCATCATCATCATCACTTCCAGAATACAGGCCTTAGTTTATACAAGCTGTTCATTTGCTTAGAACAGACATGTGCGCACACACATACTAAAGAAATGGTGTTTTTAAGGAAAATTTGGTAAATGCTATACGATGAATAACTGACCTCACAAACAATTTTCATCATTTCAATCACGTAACATGTTTTATTTCATTTTATTTTTTCTTTTATGGGATTTCTTAAAGCTGGATCACAAGTGACATGGCAAATGTTCGACTGAAAAGAGTTATAGTCAGTATGCTAGATATGAGTAAGTGTGCTTCAATGCTTACATAAGGGTGTCTTTAATACAAAAATGTATTTCAGGGCACATTGCACATATACTCAAATGAATTAAGTGTGTTATGCCATGGAGATAAAGATTAGAGAGTCATAAAAAGAATGACATAAACACATATCCTATACCATTGTTGTTCTTTCATTAGATGGTGAGCATTAGTCCGTGTGATTGAGTTTGTAGTTTTCTTGAAAGTTTCTTTGGGCTCATTTGTGACCTTGAAAATTCTTACAAACTTTGTTTCTTAATGCTTGCCTGCAGAGTGAATACAGGCTTACACTCCTTATTTTCTTTCAGAAATGTCATCTGGCATAGCTCTCCTTGCATACAAGGCAGTTTGATCAAACTTTTTCTTTATGGTTCTATGATGATCAAATCCCTCTCTATCTTCTGTCAAAGACTTTTTTCCTAACACATTAAGAGACCTGAACTGCTCTTGTACTTGCTCTATGTCATTTAAAAAAGATGCACCCGTTAATGCGCCTCATTCGTGAAATGTGAGTAACAAATTTGTGTGGAAACTGAGCATAGTGAGCATCTCTCATCATTCACGTTAATGTTAGTTGTTCTGGAATTTTCGTAGGTACAACATTAAAGGCTATATGGACTGTTATTTTCTCAGTATGCAGTTACAATTAAAAAATATGTTTTAAACATGAGAATAGATGAGAAATATAACATTCTTATCGCTGTCAGAAGCGCCACCACTGTCAGATTTTAAAGAAACACGAATGACTAGATTGGTAAAATACTGTGAAATATATTGATTCTGTACTGTTTTATAAAATCTTTCACAGCCAAGCTAAACCTCTTCTTGGAGAATTTGTCAAGATAATATTAAATAAGCTGACAAGAATGGGCTCTAGAAATGATTGCGCTGTACTTTTTAGGAAAGGCACTTTTGGTCAATCCACATTTCTTTTCAAGCATCTCAAACGTGAAACTCGATACCAAGTGTATATATATATATATATATATATATATATATATATACATATATATATATTTTGTGTATATATATATATATATATATATATATATATATATATATAGTCCATTTGCTAGTCCATTTTGCTGAAATTTCATTGCAGCAACTCAAAATGGTATTCAGTAATTTGTATGGCCCCCACGTGCGTGTATGCATGCCTGACAACGTCGGGGCTAATGAGACGCTTGGGATATCTCCTCCCAGATGTGGACCAGGGCATCACTGAGCTCCTGGACAGTCTGAGGTGCAACCTGGCGGCGTCAGATGGATCGAAACATAATGTCCCAGAGGTGTTCTATTGGATTTAGGTCAGGTGAGCGTGGGGGCCAATCAATGGTATCAATTCCTTCATCCTCCAGGAACTGCCTGCCTACTCTCGCCACATGAGGCCGGGCATTGTCATGCACCAGGAGGAACCCAGGACCCACTGCACCAGCATAGGATCTGACAATGGGTGCAAGGATTTCATCCCGATACCTAATGGCAATCAGGGTGCCGTTGTCTAGCCTGTATAGGTCTGTGGTCCCTCCATGGATATGCCTCCCCAGACCATCATTGACCCACCACCAAACCGGTCATGCTGAACGATGTTACAGGCAGCATAACGTTCTCCACGGCTTCTCCAGACCCTTTCACGTCTGTCACATGTGCTCAGGGTGAACCTGCTCTCATCTGTGAAAAGCACAGGGCGCCAGTGGCGGACTTGGCAATTCCTGTGTTCTGTGGCAAATGCCAGTCAAGCTCCACGGTGCCGAGCAGTGAGCACAGGGCCCACTAGAGGACGCCGGGCCCTCAGGCCACTCTCATGAAGTCTGTTTCTGATTGTTTGGTCAGAGACATTCACACCAGTGGCCTGCTGGAGGTCATTTTGTTGGGCTCTGGCAGTGCTCCTCCTGCTCCTCCTTGCACAAAGGAGCAGATACCGGTCCTGCTGATGGGTTGTAGACCTTTTACGGCCCTGTCCAGCTCTCCTGGAGTAACTGCCTGTCTCCTGGAATCTCCTCCATGCTCTTGAGATTGTGCTGGGAGACACAGCAAACCTTCTGGCAATGGCACATATTGATGTGTCATCCTGGAGGAGTTGGACTGCCTGTGCAACCTCTGTAGGGTCCAGGTATCGCCTCATGCTAACAGTAGTGACAGTGACCCTAGCCAAATGTAAAACTGGTGAAAAAGAGACAGAAAAGATGAGGAGGGGAAAAAAATGTCAGTGGCCTCCACCTGTAAAACCATTCCTGTTTTGATGGTCGTCTCGTTGTTGCCCCTCTAGTGCACCTGTTGTTAAATTCATTAACACCAAAGCAGCTGAAACTGATTGACAACCCCCTCTGCCACTTACCTGACCAAATCAATATCCCAGAAGTTTAATTGACTTGATGCTATACTCTGATTACAAAGTGTTCCTTTAATTTTTTTGAGTAGACAGTCATGGAAAAAATTATTAGACCACCCTTGTTTTCTTCAGTATATATATACAGTCATGGAAAAAATTATTAGACCACCCTTGTTTTCTTCAGTTTCTTGTTCATTTTAATGCCTGGTACAACTAAAGGTACATTTGTTTGGACAAACATAACGATAACCACAAAGATTGCTCATAAGAGTTTTATTTAAGAGCTGATATCTTACCATTTTCCATGGTTTTCTTGATTATAATCTAAATCACTTAAGTTTTTACATCAATAGCTATGGCGTTGTACTGCCAAAAACACTGCTTTTATGCAGTCAGGAATTTGGCGCATTTTTGTTGTGTTTTGTGCATAGAGTGACGATTTATTTTTCTAAAAGGATTTATTTATTTAGCTTCTTGGAACAAGTTCCAAACAATTTCAGTGCTGAATAACGCAATACTTTAAGTAAACAGTTAGTTACCAAACACAACACTTCAATAAACTCAGAGTACTGTAGACTTACCTTTGTTTCCTTGCCTATTACTATTACATTATACCATAAAATACATATAAAAAAAATAAAACACACAAAAATGTGAACAAGAAACACAGTTAAAGTCCATTTTATTATTTACTTTTAGTGCACACTAACTAGTAGTATAAAAAGAGAGGTAAGCAGTTGCAAAAGAAAAAGCGCAATTTATCTGTGACAAATTGGGGAAACATTAAATCAGAGATTCAGAAATACGTCCTGCTTTGCCTATTTCAAATTAACATATTATTAATACATATACATACATAATCAATCCATAAAAAGGCTCTGACACAGATTCTAAACGCTCCCACTGCTCGAGTTTTGTTCTTGTATTTATCCGAGGTGGCACGGTAGATATGTTGCAAAGCCTTCACTATGGACAGTTGTTGTTTTGCTGCCTTTACTTTTCCGGGGTGAACGGAAAGCATAATATCAGATTGATTACGCTGGAGATGCTTTTTGATATGGCTTGTGTTTCTGTTTGAGTATGGGACATGTCTCAAGCAGCGTTTAGAGACTGTGAAGTTTCTGTTAACTGTTTTCACTCCCTCGCTGGTGTGTACAGCAAAACCAAAATGCTCCCACACCGGCGATTTAAATCCGTTTTCTCCCAACTGGCCTGTTGCCTAAAAGGCACGCACAGTCACGTGCAAGTCCAATGCAAAATTATTGGAACATAAATCCCACGGGACATAAAAGCGTATTGTCCTGTGCAGGTCGTACCGAACGGTCCGGTATTTTACCGAGTACCATTGCATCCCTAATATATATATATATATATATATACAAACACTCTTTAGTTACTAAACATATTAAAGCATGGCACTGTGATCACAACCTTGCTTAATGTAATCTCTGTCTAGTTTTATTGTTGGGTTACCACTTGTTAATTTTACAGCGGTCCAAACATAAATTATTTTATGTATGCTAATTTGATACAATAGTCCACACATAATACACCTATGTATGTGAACTTATTTCAGTGCAACACACACACCTGCAGGTGCAATTGTGTGCTAAGGGTGGTGTGAAATATAGTATACAGATATTTTTTTTAAACATTTTTTATTTGTCTCTATTGCTCTTATTTGATTAACATCAACCTGCCAGTGGGACAAGAAATGGAAATTAGCCATGTGGCTATAATCTAATATAATTACATGTTAACGTTCAGTGATATATTTATCTTTAAAGATAAACAAATCATTCATTCATCTCAATTGTTGGACATTTTTCCACTATAAGCTTCTGATTGTGTTTGATTAAATCGACTTGATATGATCACAGATACCAATGCAGAAGGGGTATAGTAGAGTGCACCAATGGCGTCATAAAGGCAAGGTGGTGGTGTTTGGATGGAAGTGGCAGCACGCTGTTGTATAAACTTAAAAATGTTGTGCCAAATGACATTTTCTCTATGTCCTGCACAACATGGCCTTTCAAATTAGGTCTTCCAATGTCAGAAATCCTTAATGCACCTGTTGCTGCAGAACCGGTTCACGATGACCCGATGAAGTGTCTTGGAGATGACAGCAACTTATAAAACGTTTCTGGGATTAGTTTCATTTGGCCAGCGCCGGTAGGCTACTTCAGTGTTGGAAGCCATTTGTAAAGGTAAAACATAGTTTATTTGGGCTAAGAAACCTTTAACTACAATTAAGGAATTTAATGTGCTATACAATTTTTTTCCTACCCATCACTTCTTAAAGCTGAACAAAATGACTTTATCAGTTTAATTTGTGTTAAAGGAACATTTGATTATTTTTAAGAAAAGCAAAGCAACAACTTAATCATGGGACGGCTGAATATCACTTTATGCCACTAAATCACATAGCATCAATAAATTGAGGTTAACTCACAGAGCTTGTTCAACTGTGCATGTTTTGAAAGTAATGAAAGTAATGACAGAGGCCGCGAGAAAGAGAGAATGCAGAGTGAATGGGCAATCGCCTGAACAGAAGTAAATCTTGGGCAGGTTTTCACTCCATAGTGAGAACTGAAAGTGACAAAATGCCAGCTGGATGCAGGTCTCTCCTTGTTGCTGATGATGAGGCATGCACCTTTATACCTATATCCCTGGGAAGTGATTTTTGCTAATTAATGAGCTACAGGAGCATGTTGCCAGCCTGTGATCAAACTTAACGGACAACTCGTGAGTTTTATTTGGTGCTTGTGTTCCGGGGTAAGATTTTTTTTATTATTTGGCCTTTATCCAAGACAACTTGTTTGAAGGCAAGTTTGACATTAAACTTTGATGTTAAATTAAAAAAAAAGACATCTACTCACACCGGATTATCATCCAGTTGCTTGAAACAACGGAGTAAATGTCAGCATATTCCAGAAGTTCACATGTGAGAAAACAAGTATGTGAACCCCACTGGATTGAATCAATTTCTGCATTCATTTCTCAGTAAATGTGATCTGATCTTCATCTAAGTCACTTTAACTGATAAACATAATGTGCTTAAAGATGATAACATACAAGCATTTATTTGTCTATGGGTCCACTAATCTTTTCCAGCAGCACTGTGAATGTTTAGTAGATTTATTCAATAAAGATGATATGATTAACTTCAATAAATGTAGTTTGCACATCTGAAGTCCAATACAATAAGTGGTTCACAGCTAATTTGATAAGAGATGCACTTAAATTTAAAAGTATATTGTTCATAAGAACCATTATTTATTTATTTTATTGTTTCTCGTTATCTACTTTTAAAGTCTTTTGTGAAAATTTTAGCATGATTATATTTGTTGCTTTTTTTGGCAGCTTTAATAGCTTTGCCTACGACATGCCCTTTTCATTTCACTGACTGAAAAAAGAAAATATCCTTCTTTAAATGTACATTTTGGTGTATTGCAGAAAAAGAGCTACACAAGCAGTAAGAGAAACTTGAAAAAAGATTGGTACTTGCTTTAAGCATGTACACATGTGATCATTGCTTGGGGAGTGTGTTGGACAGAATTATCTGCTTGCAAACTTGTTGTGCTTGTAACCTTTGGCGGTTGATAAGACGGGATGTGTGTGCTTGTTGAACATTCTGAAATACAAAAAGTCGAGCCTTGCAGCTTCAGTTGATAATCTGCTGTGTTCCTTGGAGCATCAATGTTGCTCATGGATTCCAGGCTCAGTGGTACAAAAGATTGACCCAATGTTTACTTTTGGCTGTTATATATTTTATATTATTATTTTATAATAATATATTAATAAATAATAGTTAATTTTCATATTGAAGCATACCTGAATGAGTGTTACAAATCGACTGTCCTGACAATTGCGCACTACATCCTTATGATGAGTTAATAAACATAATTCACTCCAGTCAGTTTTTCTTCCAACTTCATTTGGATTGTTTGTAATTTTTTCTGAGTGCAACTAGATTTTTGTTAAGATGACAAAAGCAGAATAAACTTTTATTTTGTTTAAATCTCCAGTTTAAGACATCTAAATCATAAACCTAATTGTGGCTACATGGTCCATTTTAAAACAGTTGTTAATCTGTATAAAACATTTCAAGCTCATTCCTGGATTTTCTGAAAGGATATCACTTTAATATTTGCCAGTAGGTGGAGACCTAGCTCCATGTTTATGCAGAGCTTCCCAACAAATCTAACATTTCAAGTTAACTTTTCCTTTTTGACAGCACTGTCCATTTATATATCACAAACTTCAGTGTTTAAGTATAATTTTATTATTGTTTTGGTAAAGCGTGTTTTTTTTCTCAGGTTTGTACGGTATTCAGACGACTGGTTTGTTCATTAGTGATCACAGTTAATAATCATGTAGGTACTCAGTTATTTGAGGACCTCTCTGCATTATTCACTTGGTCTTAATCTTGTGTTGATTTTGTTATTCTGTCACTCTCTGACAAATCAAAGGTACATGTGTTTTGTCTTCGCAAAACCTGTGGATGATATTGTCAGCATGCCTGCAGCAGCTTTAAATCTACTGTCCTGCTGCATAATCAGCTTTTAAAGGTTTGCAGTCATATTTGCCAGACTTGCACAAATATAAAATTATACAATTATGTTTTTTGTGTTAACAGGATTTCATGCTTTTTCAGTGGTATTGTAGCCATGATTTATTTTATTTATTTATTTATTTATTTGGTTAACCAAAATTCAGGCTCCATTTGTACAGCAGTCTAATAAAATACAGATATGGGTCAGTCTGCTACATAAGTAAATTGTTAACTACATGACAGAAAGAAGGGCAGCTCCTGTGCTGGTAAAAGACCAAAAGTCAAAAACAATCAAAAAAAAAAAGAAGTCCTTTCCTTGCCATAAGCAGCTGAAGTTATAGCAGCAGTCTTGAATCATTACCACTGTTGCCACATTCTTTAAACCGGCCTGACTTTCAGACATTTGGAAATGAAATCTGTTAATGTGACTTTTAACATTCATCCATGACTGTTTGAAGTTTTTATTTAACTAACAATAGCATAGCTTTTGTCAGTTCGATTCACATTTGCACTTAATAACACTAGTTGTTCTGACTGCTGCAGACATGATGCAACATAGAAAAGTGGAGCAGAAGCTTTATACATGGTTTCCAAGTTCACTTGCACAAACTAAGATCTACAGATGTGAAACAATTTTGAATATATATGTAACAGCTGAGGAAATATATTTCACTATTCCCCAAAAACAACAAAGCGCGCACACAAAAAAAAGAAAATTAAAGTGAAACACTTGCTTTTTAAATCAAGACATTATTCACAAATTGAGCATTTATTATTTTTAGACACTGAAAACTTATCTTAATAATTGACAAAGACAATGAATATCTGCAGCATCCACATCTTTTTATACAATACATATTTGATTTTGAGAACTTGGCTTCAGACTTGGAGTTTGTCCATTTATACATTTTACTTGAACTATTCAGTACTTCAAAGCAGTGATGCATAAGACCCTTAAGCAATAGGGCAAAATACCTCTGGGCCTTTTAAATAAATCATTGGCTTTCTCCCTGACTTTTTAATGCCATGTTTGAAAGAGAAGCTGAAGAGGAAGCAGCAGTCATACACACAACAATACCTTTTTGTCCACCTACATGCACCAACTGAAATTCATTGGAAAATGGAGGCCGTGTGCTTCCTTTTAAAGCATTTCTGAAAAAATTCACAAATGACTGCTCTGTTTTGGAAGGCAACTTTGGGTAATACAGAGAAATCTGCAGTAAAAAAAAAAAAAGTAAAGTAAGGAAAAGAAATGAAAGGGGCCTTTTCAGCCTTGATGTCTAAACACTGCAGCCCATAGCTCTTCATCTCAACATTTTGTTTACTTCAGAAACTTCAAAAATATGTGGATCATTACTATCATCTATTTTCAATGATAAACAAAACAACAGATTTTTGGCCACTTGAATTTCCCATGAACTTTTTTACATTAAGTTAATTTACCTGTAGTGTCCAGGTGCCTACTATCACTGACAGCTGTAAAAGGTGAGACACATTGGTAAAACATTTCATTTAAGCTTAAATAATGCTTAACAAACTATAGCAATGGACGAATACCACACATAATAATCAAAACACATTTAGTCAAGAACTGTTGTCTTTCCACAGAGTGTGAATACAGCTACCAGTCCTCCAAATGTTTGTTTTGATCTTATAAAGTCATCAAAATGGACTTTATAAGGACACTGAATCCAAGAATTTTGTATTTTTATGTGTACAGTCGATGAGTGGATACAGAGTAATAGATGATTTATGGTAATGCCAAATGACCTTTTCTCTTCATACGTTAATATTAATAGTGTTCTGATCAATTTTGCCCATCGCTTTAACCTGCAGTCATATGCCAGGGGCTTTATACAGTGCATGGCTTGCATTCATTGTCTCCTTGAAATATCCAAAACTTGGTCTGCCCACAGATGAGTGTAAATTGATACCATAAACAACTATGTGCTTATTGAAAGTAATGCCCTAGCACATTGACGATGGCAAAAGAGAGATTTTTATAACTCTAGAATTCTGTTCTTCTTCTCAGAGATGTCCTGGTTTCTGAAAAATAAATAAAAAAATCATGTTGATTTTCAAAGAGACAGATTTGGACATGCTATCAGACATTTATTTTCCATATGTGCTGTGAAGTTCAAGTGTTGCCTACTGATCTTTTACAAACCAAATTCTGGAAAAGTTGGAACATTTGTTAAATGTGAATACACAACAGAACATAAATAACAAATGTTTAAAATGAAATACAAAATGCTGAAATACACAAGGCCTTCCCTGAAATTGACGTTATCCTGAGGGAAGCATATGTTGCTCTAAAAGCTTTATATACCTTTCAGCATTTATAGTTACCTTCCAAAACATGCAAGGTGCCCATACCCTATACACCCCCATATCAGCAGAGATGCTGGCTTTTGAACTGAACACTGATACCACATTGGAAGTTCTGCCTCCTCTTTAGCCTGGAGGACACGGTGTCCATGATTACCAACAAGAATGTCAAATTTGGACTCGTCTGATCATTGGAACAGTTTCCCTTACTTTGCAACAGTCCATTTTAAATGAGTCTTGGTCCACAGAACACATCTGTGTTTCTTTTGGCATAATAGAGCTTAAGTTGGCGTCTACAGATGGCACGGTGGATAGTGTTTACCGACAGTGGTTTCTGGAAGTATTCCTGGGCTCATTCAGTAATGTCATTGACACAGTCATGAGTGATGGAAGTGTTATCTTTTTCAACATATTATTCTGTTTTTTTTCTAAATGTTACAAAAGTTATAACTACTTCTGCAAACTGTGGGATTTCAACAGTTCTGAAAATATTGAGCCCTTTGAAAATATTCAGCCCTTTTTCAGATCTATAGTTTGACTTCTGCTTTTTCAGATCGTTATGCTTTTAAGTATGCATTACTTTAATACATTTATGGGCATTTTTATCATTAACGTAATACCAGTTTAGGAGTATTTAACAGTCTCCTATCTTAACTTCATTTATAATAAAATAACAAGCCTCTTTATATTCAACTCTTTTCTCCCTTAATTTCAGTTGACATGTTTCAACTCTATGAAGACATCCTGCTAAGATGTTTAGCTAAACTCTTCAATTTCAGATTTTTCAACTTCTGTTTTAAAATTTTGGATACATTGTTAAAGGTATCTTGACTTTTTCTGATTATTATACAATTTTAATTACTTTTGCATTCTCTGGGCAATTTCAACAGTTCCTGTTTTTGACCAGAGTTCAGGTAAAATATTCAGCTTAAAGCATTCACACCTGCATTTTTGCAAGAAATGCAATTTTTCTACTTTTCATTAAAGTTTAACATATATTTATCAAGGTATTACTGAAAGTAACTCTGAGATCTGTATGTCAGAGGTCTGAATCTCCTTTCTCTTTTTAAAAAAAAATGTTATTTTATTTGAGCTGAAGCTGATGTCGTGAATGAAAATAACTGAGGTGAAAGCTTAGTGTAAATGCAGTACAACAGACATGGTTTGGGTAACCAGTTTGTTGTCATTCACATTTGTTTCTATTAGCATATGTGCTAATAATTCATGTTATCACCTCTGTTTGTTGAGCAATGCCAGTGATGTTGTGGACCACATCTTTGAGACATGCTTTTCTGAGAGTTATTTTTGAGTTGGCTGGACTGTCTCCACTGATATCCATTTGCTGTGAGAAAGAAAACCCCCCAGCTTAACATAGCGCTCTTTCTAATTCCGGTATATTCCGGTATATCCGGTATATCCGGTATATTCAATTCAATAATACTTAATTAATCATATATGCATATTAATAATGGCAAATAACACATTCCATGCATACGTGTGTATATTATATAAAAATATATATTATGGTGGTTTTGTGCATAGTGTGAGTATCAACCTTCTGAACAAAAGCAAAACCCCTTGTGAAGATATTGGCTGAAGCTGGTAAGAAAGTGTCTTAATCCACAGTGAAATGAGTCCAGTACCAACAAGGGCTAAAAGACCATTCAGTGATAAAAATGACATTACTCCAAAAGCAATGTAAAAAGCCAAATTATATTTTGCCAATGCACACAGGATATGAAACTAAAATTTAACTGCCATAATGACCATAATTACAAATTTGAGGAAAAGAGGGGAAGCCTGAGAACAACATCCCAACTGTGAAGTACAGGGTTGGCAACAGCATGTTGTGGGGGAGTTTTGCTGCAGGAGGGACTGGTGCACTTCATAAAATCTGTGTTAGGAAACAAAAATCTTAATACCGATGCCTGTTCAGTGATGTTTTGTTTTAAAATCTGAAATGCATTCCCATTCTCTTAACTGTGCCAGCATACTATTTGATCCAGTGTCTATATTCTTGTATGCTGCACAGGACTGAGTTACTGGTCAACAGACAAGCAGCTGATCAAGCCAAGCAATCCTGATGTGTAGAGTCCTGCCTTTTTTCCATTTCTGAGCTAACATTAGTGCTTCTACTTGTGTGGTCTCTGTTAGATATAATTGAATTTACAGGAAGAAGAATTGTCAAAAATGGCACCACACTGCATAGATTAAATTTACAACTAGGTGAGATGTGGCCACATTCCAATCCCTGTATGTATGCATCTTGTATTTGTCAAATTGTTAAGCTTTTACAGATGAAATGGTGGTCAATCCTTATCAGACATCATTTTATAAAACTGTTGACTGGTTAGTGCTGCATAAGTAGTTATTTTCAGTTCTTTACTGCCTGTATAAAACTCCTGATTCAGCCTTTCTAAGATTTAGGAGGCAATTGTTTTTTTTTTTTTTAACATTGAACATGACACAGTTTCCATATATGCACAATGAAATATGTGACTGTCATAAAGGTTATTTAGACAAGTGCAACACTGTTACAGAACTTGAATGTAGGCATTTAAGTGTCCACAAAACTGTGCAATTAAGAATCCTGAGGACAAAAAATAAAGGAAAAGACTAAAATTCTGCTGTGCCATGGCAACCCACTGAGAGCCATTTATTTTCAGTCAGAGGTGGTCTCTGTATCCCCGCTTTCCTTTCCCCATCATTGGTTTCTGTTTTTCAACCAGTTCCGCACCGTACAACTGATAAACCGCACCAGTTTATCAGTTGTACTTTTATCATAATCCAAAATGTTTTGTGGGTTGCTCTGGTAAAAGTATTCAAGGTATTCATTTAAAACTGTTTAACAATGGGGGGGGGACCTACTGCTGTAGGTTTAGCCAATCTCCTGTGTTAGTCTGAATGGAAATATCCCTATTGCGTTAAGCTGCCCCAACCACGGAGAAACGGGAGGAAAATTGTCACCCGTGCAATTCTTATTATTAACTCTAGATTCTGTAGTGTGTTCAAGAGAAAATAAAGGGACCGAAAAATCCAGAAAAGAGGCAGATAATTACCATGACTTAAAAAGATATTATAATAAGATATTTATAAAAGCTTCTTGTATAACCCAAGGAGGGAAATTATAACATATTCTCCATGAAAATCAATTTGATAGTTAATCTACATTGCCTTTAGCCTGTCAAAAAAAGAAAAAAAAAATGCTACAGTAGTATCAGATCTCTATGAAAAAAAAGATTAACATTTATCTTGGAAAACAAAAAATAGGTTTTTACAAAAAACAAACAAACAGATGCAGCTTGTACTCGAAAGAAATGTGTTATAAAGTTTTAAAAGAGATATGCTGTTTTTCTTGAAGCTTGAGTCAGTTTCCTGAAATCTTAATGAAATATCTCTTACATCCTTTGGTCAAGGTACCACAGTACAACAGCTCTCTTCTCAGCCTTTTCTTTATACTTCTGTTCATATTTGGTGAGGGGATGATGGAGTGAGCCACTTCATTCAACTGCTCTCTTTCACAGGGTGTGCTTGATTTGACATTGCTAGTTCTGTGTAGCCATGCAAAAAATTAATTGTCTGAAGCACAACATTACCATTAATTCCAAAGAAAGCATCTGATACCTAGCCTCAGAGCTCATACAACAACACAACTCACTGATTAGTTTATTGGCAATTTAATGCTTCAAATACTTAGATTTCCCTGGCTGGTAAAACACAGCGCTTGAGATAACATTGCTAGAGTGATGTAATGGCCAGAAAGCTTATAGACCTTTAGTTTTAATGCATGTCACACTGTTCAATTGAACATACATTGATTCATGGCTACAATAGAAGTAGGCACAAGGGTTTTTCAGGCTCTAAACGCAGCATTATTGGGCCCACGGTGTGTGGCTAACTCAGGTTGCTGCCATGGGGCTGGTGAGTCGGGAGCTAGCGCCAAATAAAGAAGGGTCCTTCTTTGAGATCCACATTTTTCTTCTCCATTTTTCGGTTGCATCTGACACTGTTGTTGGTAGGCTACTGTGCTGTCTGGACTTACTGATGTTTTCATTATTTCATGGTGCATTCCCATTGGTTGGTTCTGCTGACAGAAACAGCAGTAGGCAGATACACTGAGACAAATCCTTCATATTTCTGTCAAGGTTTGATATCCGTTGCAGCCACCAAGATGGTTTTATATTTCATCTTTATTCCTGTCTCACTCTGAGATGTACATTTTTGAGCTACGATTGCTGAGTTCTCCCACGATTGCGCATCTTTTGTCTGAAACAGACAAAATTATACTGTGTGAACCCAGCCTTACATAGAGAAATAGTCCTTGTACTTAGCAATGTTCACTGGTGCTTGTTTTCTTGTAATGGTGGGTTTCAGAGCTGCTACCAATGTTGCAAATGTTGCCTTTGTAATATATGGGAAATAAGAATTTTAAACTTCAAACTAGGAAAGAAGGCTGGAGCCGCACAGTAAAGCTTTCTTGGCTCATTTCTTTCTTAGGCTAAGTGCTAATGAGAATAAGCTTTTTATAGCAAAACAAAACAAAAAGAAACGTTTTGACTTCCAACATATAGCAGTTGTATTATTGGTTTTAAGCAGTGGGTGGAGATGAAGATGTGGAGGATGAATAATTCTACTTAATGCTGGTACTGTGGTCTGACAGAATGCTGAAATTCAGAATGGCTCCTTGAATTAAATATCTTCAAACACAAGCAAAGTGACAGGGTTGTGTTATTCTGGATTTTTTTCACTTTGGTGTTCACTTTAGATACAGAAGTATTTGTATGCTCTCAAGCACAACAACAACAACAAAAAAACACTTTTGAACATTTTCATATCATGATAGAACAAGTCTACGTAGGAAACAGGTAATAAAGTGGTTTTTTTTTTCTTTTTCTTGTCACAAAAATATTTTGACAAATTCCTGAACTTCCTCTTTTCCTTTGTATCCATATAGCTCTTTACTCCATCATATTATTCTGTGTCTTCCTATGGATCCCTTTTGTTTACTTCTACTATGAAGAGAAGGATGACAACGTAAGCAAGTGTTCGGTAAGAATGGATCTTTCTTCTTTGATTATTCGACACAGAATTTGAAAGGTGTTGTCAGAGTATAATTAAAGTGACTAAACACATATACATGTTCTGAAAATTAAGTAGTTGCCTTTTGTTTCCATAATATAGACAAGTATAAATTTCCTTAGTTGCAATGTACTCATACTGTTGTCCATCTATGTTACTGTTCTACCCTTTTAATCGACTTCACTTTCACCTGCAGCAGAGTGGAAGCCAATGAAACTGTCTCCTCAAATAGACCCATTTAATTTGTTGTTTATTTGTCACTGTGTCAGATTCAGGGTGTAAAAAGAAGGTCAAAGTTCACACTCATTGGCACATTCAGTGATTATGGGAGCTTGAAGCATGGCGCTTTAGACACCATTGATCATAAAAGCACTTCTACTGTCTTCGTTTATTTTTGAGTATGAGAAATAGGCGTCAATTAAGAGCCAAATATATTGCAAATCAAAACCTAAAATCTGAGATCCAAAACCCAGAATCTGTAATCAAGAATATCAACCTGAGTAACCAAGAGCACAGTCATCTTTCTCGGTTTCATTTTTCAGTTTAAAAAATTCCAAATCAATTTTAAAACAATCTTTGTTTTCGAACCTTCTTTCTCAGTTTCATTTTTTATTTTCACAGTTGCAATTCTGTTGTGAGTGTCAAATCAAAGTCCTGTCAATCTGTAGAACTGAGATCTTGTAGCTCATTGGCTGCTGAATAACTGCCGAATTGTTTGTTTTTTTCTTTTTTTTTAAAAAATTTAATTATTTTATTATTATTTAAACTACGTTACAGTATATTTTCAGTTTTGTGATAAAAATTAATTAATATTGTCAAATGTGGGCCTCTTATTGTCTATCAGGTTTGACAGAGACCTCAGCCAGTTGCACTGCTGCTATCTTAGTTTAGGGTTTAGAGTTTAAAAACTATAGGCGTTAAAACTCTATGTAATGAAGGAAAGTCATGTGACCTTTTAAATCCCTTGCAGTATTGTTAGCACCTGTGGTTTAACAAACAACTGAAGGTTAGCTTGATCTCAGTGTTAGTGTCCTCAAGAAAATCACTTCCAGATAACAGAAGTCTCTTTTCCTGTGTGCATGCTTAAACCTGATACAAGTTAAGTTTTAACAAGAATTAAGAAAGAATTCCTTTAACAGAAGGACATATTACACCATACAGAAACATGAATATGCATATATCAAGTGCTGCCATTGGTGATTTTATTTTTAACTTTGTAGGTGATGTTGTTTCTGCTTATGACTCTTGGCCTCTAATAAATTGCAATATCATGAGACAGATTTTAGCAGCTCATAGAGGCTTTTGAGATGGCCCTTTCATGTTTATCAATCTATGTAGTTTTAAAGTGCTCCCTAAAGTCCCAGTGCATGTCCCCAATTGTGATTCAAGCACACTCCAGACCGACCACTTGATGGTTGAGATGAAATTATCATGTCAGCTCACTTTCAGACCTTCGGCGATGAGAGGATTCAAAAGACGTCCTTTATCTATTAAAGTGAATAAATGTTAATTTTTAGTGAGTATGAAATCATCTATGTATGGAAAACTGGAGTAAATACAAATGTAGGCTATACTGACTCCACTGAGTCAATGCTGACATCATTGTGTCCTTCCAGTTTACAGTCAGAGCAACTGCAGATCAGCTGAGCCCACATTTGTAGTGACAAGCAGTCAACCTCAAGCTCAACTGCAGGTTAAGCTTGAAATGTTGTGGTTTATGTAGTTACGTGATAAAACACAGGTATGTTAGCCACATGCTAACTCGCAGCGCAATCGGTCCATAGATTTTTTTTTTTTTTTTTTTTTTAGAAATTGTTTTAGTGGGTGATGATACCACTCTTTAAATAGCATCTAGCAAACACCAGCCATAGCATAGTGCCTTTTCTCCTTGCCATGTGCTATATTTGAGCTGACAGAGGCACTTTCTGCCACGGATAGCAGGGTCTTTTGTATTGTTACTTGAAAAGAAAGCGCTGGGAGTGACACGTTATCTCTGCCAAGTCAGACTGAATCTACATTGACTCTGTCTTATGCTCACTCAGGCTCAATATAGGCCTTATCTGAATAGAGTATGACCCCCCTCCCATCACACAGCAAGAGTAATAATATTTCACTTTATGGCTATGATTGACCAGTTCCAATTTTTTCTTTATTGTAGCAAGTGAAAAATGCTCTGAAGTACACAGTTGGATTTGCCATTGTCTGCGTGGTGCTCCTTTTAATTGGGTGAGTTGGAGACACAGATTGTTTCTTCTGCTTCACTACACATCAGGTAAAGGGGGTGTGGATATGCTATTGTGTTGAGTTAATGAGAGGAGAACACCTTCAAACAGATACTGTACCATTTTTCTGGTGTGACAAACTGTTCAAGAAAAAAAAGCCACATACCTCTGTCTAAAAATAGGCTTGTTCTTCCATACATGAGTCTCAAAATAACTGAGTGAATTTTCTTTATACAAAGAGCATTTGGAGGTCCAAACAAATTCTTTTTTTTTTTGTGATATTTTATGTTCAATTAAAAAAAATGTCAGTATGTCATGATGCACATAGTCATATTTCATTTATCTCCAAATTTTATGTTTGATATTTTGACTAGCACCTAATAAATCACCATTTCAGCTGCAACAGCAACATAGCTGGAATCCAACCAAAGTGATTGAATGTGCTCTTTCAGCCATCAAATCATGCCCTGGAAGAGGATTTTTCTGCTTTGGGAAAATAAGACACATATGATTGTATTTTTGTACATCATGAAGTTGAGAAGATAGGGCAATTTAATAGACAGAAGCAATCTCTCTGTTCTTTTACCTCATGTACTGCAGCTTTTCCTGTTTTGTTCTGCCAAATGCTCCTTCAGAACTTTGATTTTTAACAATGATAGCTTTTATCCTGGGCTCCTTCTCTGATACCAGGAGACAGAGCGGCTTTGTTTGGTGATGGTCAGCTGATATTTGCTTGAAATAACAATTGAGGAAAACCATCTGGCAACCCAGTCACTTTATCATTTTTATTTGAGATACAGACAGTATCGCTGACAGGGGGTCAGAAATATTAATAGTTTAGAACAGTAAACTTACTTTTTTCATGCAGAATGCCTGCCATTTTCATTACGTGAGAATAGGAAACATTAACCTTTATTATTATTTTTTTTAATTATTATTATTACTGTTACAATTATTATTATTAATTTGACAGTGTTGAGGCCCATTTGCAGCCCTTGTAGGCAAAAGTTATGTGATACAACTTAAATACTCGTACTCCTTATTACTTATCTACCAACACTGTTTACACGAGCCAATAGCTTTTTCATTACATTTTAGAAATTAAAATAATTACTATAGAGAATTCAGTAAAGGGCTGAAGTAAAATAGAAATTTGTTCTCAGGTAACTGTTCCTTAGGTTCTTAGTGTGTTTTAAAAATGTAGAGGTCAACAGTGACAGTGGAAGTCAACCCTTGGTCAAGAGGGCATTTCACTGCTAGACGAAAGAATGGAGTTCAGTCAAATATTAGTAAACCCTAAGAGCAGCATTTACATTGACATAATGATCCAAAGCTCTCCACAAAATCCACAATAGATTTCTACAATGGATGTAAGGTGAAGGTTTTGTCATGAATTTACTTTCTAGACATCTGTGGATAGACTTCAAACAGAAGCAGACTGCTTTTTTCAGTGTTAGCTACTGACACTCAACATTAAGCATTGTCAAGCTGAATGCTTGTTTATCACTATTATGTGTCTAATATTTTTGAAAGTGATAGCCAGTGCATTACAATTCTGATTTTTACATTTGCATGTGACCTTGTATAAATCCCTTACATAAGTGAGAACTGCGTTCTTGTTCAAATACAGTGTCACATCTGTCCAGAGCAGAGCAGAGTCAGAACAGGCAACGCAAGACAGGCATCTCATCATAGATCTCCTTTCTCTGAAACAGGAAATTGTTGTAGTGTCACATCCAAGCGACAGCCAGTTCATGATTTTATTTAATTTTATTTACTTTGAATTTACTTATTTATTTTTGTTGCAAAAACGTCATATTTCTTCAGGAGCCGTGTTTTTTTTTTTTTTTTTTAAGGATAAATATCAATAACGGCTGGAGTGGGACAGAGACCGCCCAACCTTTGCATGTTCAGCCAGAAGTAACAAAATACCTTTATTTTGCCAAAGCCAGTGGCGCCTGGGACATTTTTGTGAATCTTTTCTGAGGGGTAACCAAATAAACAAAGAAATAGATGTTGTTTCATTAGCATCCTTTTTTGAAATGAACTCTTTGTGTGAATCAAAGTGAGAGTGCATTTGTTGCTTAAACATTCAATGTCAATTCAAATGCTAACTAACATTATTATACTACTACTACTACTACTACTACTACTACTACTACTACTACTATCTTTACATCGCCAGACTACTAGAAGACTTATAGTAACCAAAGAAATTATTGTTTGTTTTGCTTTCAGAGCATTCGTACCACTTGAGGCCCCGCCTACTCAGAATTCTACTCAGTGGGAGAAGGTTCAGTACCTTTTTGAGGAACTTGGCAGTAGTCGTAAGTAGAGCCTTTTTATGACAAACCTTGTATATTTCTTTTTTTGAATTTGTTTTTGTTTTTATGATTTCTGTTTAAATTACTGTTCAGATTTTTTTATTACTATTTTGTTTT
Organism: Hirundichthys speculiger; assembly: GCA_018398805.1. Classification (NCBI taxonomy): domain Eukaryota; kingdom Metazoa; phylum Chordata; class Actinopteri; order Beloniformes; family Exocoetidae; genus Hirundichthys; species Hirundichthys speculiger. Next base: position 2,081,704 of record JAGFBZ010000855.1, on the reverse strand, counting down.
ATTAAATTACATTTTTTATTTCAATCCAAGTTTTCTTGTTCTGTTTTCTAAATTATTGAATTCATATTTTTTTTCCTTTTAAAATGATATTGATTAATAAAAAGCTGTGTTTCCAATATCTTATACAAAAAAAAGAAGAGAGAGACAGGGACGATTATATTTCTTCTCAGTTTATCCCAGTCTGTTCCACTTGAGGTTTCACTTTTGAAGCTTTAATTTTGAAACTTGAGTGGCTGAGGCTCACGTAGAAGAAAAGACACTAATTACAGCTTTTTGAAATTCAGTACATATTCTCCGCATAGCCCCAAGTTCTTCTCAGCTGCATTGTAGCTATTAATTTATGAGAAACACTTTGTGAAAAAGTATTTTATCTGCCTGTTTGCTTGATGTTTGGTAACCTGGTAAAATGCACTGGGCAGCAACTGGACTTTGTACTCTTTCAGCTTTTTAACTCTGGGTGCTGACAGATGATGTGAGCCTGGGCATTGATGCACATTAGATTTACCCAGCTTCTTCTTCCCTGGAATCCAAAATATGACCAAATGTTGCTTTTGCTGAAGATGGAAGTGCTTGCAGTTCTTGCTGAATATCTCCATATAAACAGTTCTACCAGCTTTATAAGTGAAAACTAACCTTCCCTGACCTGTAACCCAGGGTTCCTCAAAATTAAAGCATAATTAGTACTGAAGCCAGAAGAGACATGTGACAGGCTACTGTTAAAGGGCGTTATGCAACACTGTGATATCTACACCACAGAAGGTGTTAAAAACAGTATAAAATTTGATCATTTTTTAATATATTTGCAATATGCAAAGTTAGCAAACAGAAACATTTTTTCAAATCAAATTAATATTTTCTTTGACCACACACTGCCTTCAAAATAACATGAATTCTTCTGTGTAACTTTACATACAGTTTTTGAAGGAACTCTTGCAGCAGGTTGTTCCAAACATCTTAGAGTGCTAAACACAGACAGGGTTATACAGTTTGGGGCTGTATTTTTCAGCATTAAGGATGCAATTAATCCTGACCAAATCCACTATTAAAATGCAGAAATGCAGCCTCAAACTTGCACTGAACTTCCACCATACTTCACTACTGTCCAACAACCTTTTTTTTTATTGTACTGCCCTTCAGTCTTTGTGTACAAACTGCCTTTTCCTGAAGCCAGATATTTCACATTTAGACTCATCAGTCTAGAGCACCAGTTGCCAGTTTTTTTTTTGTAACTCTGTTTCTTTGTTTTTTGCAGATAAGTTGAGTCACTTGCCTCTGTTCACATGTTAAAAGTATAGCTTTTTGGCCGCAGTTCTCAAGTGAAGACCACTTCTGGTTAGATTTCTCCAGACAGTAGATGGATGTACCCACTGGTTTCTTCCTGTTTTAAGCTGGTGACACTGCTGAGGGCACCTTCTGATTTGGAAGGGAAGAAAGCATAGTGTGAATTTCATCTTTTTGGCCGTCCACTAAATCTATGTTTCATGCTGTCTTTTTTTTTTTTTTTTTGTTTGTTTTTTTTTTTTTTTGGTTTCTTCAAAGGAGCTTGAACAACACAATTTGACACCCGTCTGTTTTGAAATGTTTGCATAGGGGAGTTCCTGAAATGCATGTATATAGGAGTATAACATAATATACTTTGTACCTTATTGCTGTGCCCAGTTTTTCAATGTTGTATGACCTGTAACATGCAACTGTCTTCCAGAGCTTTATATTGGTAGCAGAGTTTGGCTGTTTCTCAACTAGTTTAAGCCTCCTACACGGCTGTTTCTGTTTCAGTTAATGGCTGTGTGCCAATCTACAAATTAAATTGATGGCTGGTGTTTGGTATAATTGGTTAATCGTACACCTGGCTATGATCCTGCAAGATCCCTGACTTTGTTCAAGTATATCGAGAAGAATCAACGCCCTCACCAAATACCAAGTTAGAACATTTTCTTCTGTTCAACCACTTTGCATTTTGTATTTTTTTTAAACATTATTTCTTGAGACCATTTCTTCACATCTGCCTAAGATATTTGCACAGTGCTGTGTATTTCCAGACCAATTATTATCTATTAGTCACTTATCAGTTACATCTCACCTTTTTTACTCATAATTGGGCTGTAATTTATTTAAAAAAAGAGTATTTTCTTGTTTTGAAAATAACCTTTAACCTTGCTTAAACCAATTGCTTTAGTTTTACTGTGGAGCTCCATTTAGCACAGTGCTTTAGCAACCCCTCCCACCCACACACACACACACACGCGCACACACAAACAAACACATGCTAAATGGTCCTGTCCCCTCTTTATGCATAAACTTTAGGAATCAATATATGATCATGCACGTGAGGAAGGCTTGATGAGTTACAGTGTTGCCAATTGAGTTTTTTTAATTGCTACATTAAGCAACCTTTCAGGCCCTTTTAGCAACATTTTTTTTTTCCCCAAGAAAGCATCTACTGAAAAAAATTATTATCCTTACACTGCCACTCAATGCTGCAGTCACAGGGAAGGAAGAGTTTACACCCCAAAAAAACCCTTATCAAAAGATAAAGCTTTTCTTTTTTCTTTTTTTTGTTGCCAAACAGGTTTTGACCACAAGGATTTTTTTTTTCTTTCCAATGAGAATGGCAGCACTTCAAATTTAGTGACAACTGATTTGTCCAAATAGATCTGCCCTTGTTAGAAAATAGAGCAAAAATGAAGCCTCCACACAAACCAGCTTGTCCTGTGTTTCTGTTAATTGGAGGTCTGGGAAAATGTGGATACATCTGGTGTCATCCTCTCTCCCAGTTCAATTTTTCTTTTTCTTTTTTTCTTAATTAATCACCTGCTGGTCATTATCACTATTCTTGAAGCCACGTTTATTACTCAAGAAATTTGGAAATTATAGTCTAGTTTCTTTTTTCTTCCCTCCAGTGCTTTTTTATAGATAGTATTCATTGACATTTTGGAGGTAAAGCTTCACAGTACAGCGCTGAGTCTTCATGCATTTTAGAGCAGTTGTGTGTTCAAAAGTTACCAACATTAATCGTCAGAAACTGACAGAAAATCATCAGAACGACACCCAAACTGCAGCAGAGGGAAAGGGGGTGGACGCAAGTAGAAATAGAAAATAGCAGCAATGGTGGAATTGACCAGTATAGCTGGCTGAAAAGGATTATACACACGACCCGTGTTTCTCGCTGCTGATTTCTTCAGTCTTCCATCCTTCATGTACTCCAATTTTAGGAAATCTGTGTGGATTTGATTTGCTCTTGCATCCATGAACAATGCATGTATGTTGCATTTTAGTGACTTTAATGACAATTTTCCTAAAAAAAACTTGGTTTAGTGCAGAATGTAAGTAAAACTCCCACTACATTCTTCTTGTTACAGTGTTTGAGTGAATCGCTTGAACAACAAAATGCCAGATGGCTTCTTGTGACATCATGTGCATACTATCTCTACTAGATATTATAGAGATATATTGATTAATGTTACGTTGTAATGTATGTACAGAATGCACAGAGAATTTAAGTTCCTGACAATTTTAGTAACTTGGCCAATAATAAATAAATGAATAAATAAATCACACAAGTTGCTTCAAGATGGCCACAAACTCTTATTGAAATGTAATTATTAAAAACCTGACAGTTTTTTAAGTCAAAATAATTAACATAAGTTGGTCAGTGTCATTTTATTTTTTACACATAAAAACATACTATGAGTTCCTAACGGCCCTAACCTATGATTAGCTCATGCATATTCATTTTAACTGCAATAGACGCACATGATAAATAACTTTGTATTTGCACAAGAGTGCACAAGATAATATTTCCTCTTTGCACAAAAATTTTCCAAAAATTGTATGTAAGATGGGTATGATTTTGTAAAACCTTGTAAATTCTTCATGATATTGAACAGAGCTGACATAAACTGATAACCGATATGTTGGGTTAATATTTTATTTTCTCCAGATCCACGGCAAGATGTCCATTACCTCCTGATAAACACTAATAAAAAAAAAAAAAAAGTTTATCCACTGATGCTAATGAGTATACTGGCAAACCTATATCTGAATTGGATAACCATTTCAACAATCATGAAGTGCACAATATATTGTGGCACTGAATTGAATTTAAATTAATGCACAGTCGTATATACCTGCTAAACCTTTAATTGTTTCTGTCTGTGATGTAATTAGTCAAGCAGAAAAGCCCAATACTAACGAGCTGAAAGAGCAAACTGGCACATAGAGAGGAGTCAGGAATACTTTGGTTATTAAATCTATCCCCCTCTTGTATTTGTGTAGTGGGACAGGAACACTACTGCAATTAAATGCTCTTGTCAAGCCATAACAATAACTTGTCTTAATTGTGCCTGTAAAGTCGTCCTTCAGTGTTTCATCCTCTGAATACTGTGGGATGGTGACAGTAATGCACAAACTGCAAAATGTACACTGCTACTCTGAACTTATTGCTACTTTTTGTAACATAAGCATTGGCCTCACATCCTCAAATACTCTGCATACTAATTTAGGCTGCAGCCAACAGCACACAACAGCCTATTGTTCATAAAAATCTTGAAAATGATTCGGGGGCTGTGACATGGCTGGAGAGCAAGCCTTTCAGGCATTGTTTTTAACCATAGGCAAGGCTATTCTTTGGCAAGTGGCCATCATTTTTGTGGGATGATGTCCTTCAGGGTTTTCATAATCAGGAATGAGTGGACTTTCCATGAATGCACTGAAGAAAAGCATCATCTAACCATTCTGACCTCCATGTCACTCATTCATTTTTGTTAAAAGACACCTTGATAGACATTATCCCATACATCCTTCAGCCCTCATAATTCTTGATTTGATTTGTAGAGAACTGCAGAAGGCTGGTGGTACAATAGGGCCTGCTCCGGAGCCCCTCAGGGTGACAGTGAAAAGAAGAATGTTGCATAATTTCAGATGTTACATATTCTGGAGTATGTTACTGACAGAATAGACTGTCTGAAATCAGAGACTTCTTCAGGTTTATGAAAGTACAGACCAGTACAGGATATGCCCCCTGTCCACAGCTATAACCAATAGCTATAGATTTCTTCAGTGACTCTTGACAGTGAATTTATAATACAGACTGATTATTATTTATTTTTTTGTGCAGAAATCTTCACTCATTTCCAGTCAGCTGTATGAATTTGATTACCAAACTATCTAAACGGACGTGTCTGCAGACTGAAGTCGCAGATGAGACTGTTGGAAAATTACACTGAAATATCATGATGTACTTAATGGGTTATTTCATTTCCAGATGCATGCACTTTTCACCAGTACTTTACTAAATACTGTTCTTAAAAACTCTGTAACATTTCAGAAAGCAATTTAAGATGCATTAGGAAATTACCTTTCTAGCTGGGTGTTTGAAAACACTGTAAAGACTCTTTCAGCATCTTCACTTGTTTAACGGAACAATGCCTTTGATTATAGTCATGCTAATGCAGGAACATAGCCAAATGTGGACTCCTTGCATTCCACTGGCCTTTTGCCATCAGGGGATCAAGGAGGAAGTTGAACCATCTGCCTCTCTGCATAATAGTGGACCCCTACATGCTCTCTCTAACCTTCCTCCTTTGGCACAGGGGGAAATTGCTCTGCTGCTGAGGAAAAGTGAGGATCATCCCTTTTTCTAATTCCCTGTCTCTTCCCTCTCCAGATGGGAGGTTAATTGTGTAAAGAAAAGGCGCTTTTGCCCCATAACACTCCTGACTGCTTTGCGACAACTGTTCATTAAGGCCACTGCATTTTTAATGGTTTCAACAATACTTTGTTAAAGCAGTGTTGCCTGAAAGTACTTTGGACCATTACTGTAGCTCTAAATTGTGTTAGATCATGTAGTACATGACCATGCCTCAAGTGGGAGCGAAATGGGTAGCAGTCCAGTTTCACGTACAACATTTAACACTTGGGATGATTTATACCATTTAAGACCTCCTGCACCCCCCCCCCCCCCATCATTTTTTTCCCCTTCTATTTACCCTTCTTACATGTAAACACATATATATCCTAGAGTATGTCCATGACCAAATCTAAACCTTTGCATTTATTTGATTAACCAATCACCTCCACCACAGTCACTGAAAACATAACTTATTCATGCACAAATTTCGAAATGAAACCGTCACCCATTTGAAGTAAATTGATGAATAGGTGCATAGATAGCTGGGTAGATAATTTGATAGATAATACATCTAATGAGACCTCATTTGCAGTGCATATGAGCAGCCTCGTAGAACTTCCCTTGTGTTTCTGCATATTTTTCATTTCTCCAAAGAAGCCAATAATATCAATTAATTGACTTTTCATGTAACAATTAACTTGATAAAGTCTGAGCTGCTGTAGGATATTGTTTCTTAATTATAGATAAAGTGGTCTTCATATTCTATTAGGCAGTGGACTGAGCTTTCATCATTTTTTTTCTTGATAATGTAAATGACAAATTAAAAGTTAAGTAACTGTTGAAGCAGCAAACAGTATTTTAGAGTTCATATGATTTCTGGGTGGGGTAGCCTTATTCATAAAAAAAATGCTTCTTGATTTATACTCAAACTCATTTTTTTTTTAGATCATTGTCTATGGTGTGTTCACATTTCATCATCATGAAGGATGCAGAGTATGAAAAGCTTGCTTGTAGCTCTCGTGTGTGGCATTTAGGCATATGTTTTTTGGCAGAAATCCAATGTAATATTCATAACAATGGTATGTCTTCATTGGCATAGAACAGAGTAGAAAAAAGAAATGTTGGCTTTCATCAGAAAGCCAACATTTCTTTTTCGTTTCTTTTTTGTGTTTCAAGCTTTGGAATGAACTGAATATATCAGCAGGTGGCTTTTTCATCCCAGTGGGTCATTTTGCACCAGCATCATCACCATGTTTAACGTTGCTTAAATCAAACCAAATACCAGCTTTAGGGAGTCTTTTGGATTTTTAGAGGTTATTTCTGCTACATGCTTTGAAGAGGAGACCGAGGCAGGGGTATTAAGTTAATTCTATAGTGAAACTTGAAGGCTAGATATCACAGAATTCCCTCTAATTATGAGTAAAACTAAGGATAAGTAAAATTAACGTATTGTGTATGTAATTAGATTACATTAACTCATTGTATATTTAGTGTTTCCCACAGAATACCATCGAAATACTGTCTTGGTTTTTGTCTATATTTATGTCTATAGTTTCATTTGTATTTTCATTACACATCAACACATAGAAAGTGATTAAATAAAAGTGAGACAGGAGCAGCGGCGCCACATCCATAATGTGCATCATGTACTATGCATAGGGCACCAAGTGGTTTAGAGGGCCCCACAATGAGCCACCTGTCCCCAAACGTGACCAAGTGCTGCACATAAGGGCCTCATTTTATGTGCAATTGTGGTGCATTTGTAGCCACCCGAGTGTCACTGGCATGGACGGTAGCAAGGCATTCAGGCTATACCTCCTGAAACCTGTATGTGCGAAGTCAAATTAATTGCGGAGTAAGAGGAGATGAGAAAAAGGACATCTCATCTCCGGTCTGACATCCAAGTTACTGCAGATGCTGCTCCTGTGATTGACAATCAACACCTGATCAATCACTGCTCAGAGCAGAGCACTACTGTAGGTGAAGAGATGGCAAATAAAAGGTACTTTGAATCTGGTGCAAATAGGAGAAATATGAAAATAAAACAAAAAGATGCTTTAGTTTTATATGTTGTCTCACACTACAGAACATACAAGTGCAAACACTTGTGAAAGTCAAAACAATATTAAAACTCATTCTCTTGTGTTCTTTGTATTAAGGTAAAGATGCTCAGTTTAGCATAGCAGTGCTTCTGTATTTTAAAGCCGGAGAGCTGGATAACATTGCTACTACTTTAAATTTTATGTCAGTTAAAGAAATGCAACAATGCGAACGAGGTAATGTATTGTTTTTCCTGAAGCCAGAAAATCAGCAATTCGCCGTAGTCTTCAAACTCTTGATGTTCTGTCACCGCAGTGATGCAGAGTTGTCCTTATCTACGCCGTGCTGCTTGTTAGAATCAAGAAAATACTTCACATTTACTGTGTAATAACATTCTTCTTTGTATGCTGTGTCACATGTTGTACAATGGTATGTTTCCCCTCCATTGAACATACAGCTGTTTCTAAGTTGCTTTTGATTATTCTGTCATTCCACCGAAGCAGGGTGCCAAGGCTAAAAGAGGTTCTTGATGAACACCTTTCCACATAAGACTCATGCATGAACACAAGCCTGAAGGGCTATATGCAGAGTGAGATAAGAGCTATTGCATTTCATTGGTCTTTGAATTGATGCCTTACAGATGTGAAAGCACCAGTGATAGACACAATTCCCTATGTTTAATCCCCGGAAAATCTGCTCAAGAAATGAAGAAGACTAGCAACAAACATCTATCCTTTGCTTTGTGTTGAACCCCATGAACAAAATGTTCTCTATGCACAACATAAGACTATTGTCTCTTTTACCAAGCTTTCCACTAAACAAAGGCAGTAAAAATTGCAAAGAAACATTTGGGAATAGGAAACCAGTATTCAAATGTTAATGTTCAACCAGGCTGTCAGACTTCAAAGTTTTCATCTTGCAAACAATATGGCGAACATAGCCCTTTGTCTTACTGCATGAGAACTGCTTCCAAAAGAAAGTGATGAATGATATAAACAGCACAAACTACACCTGCCCTGAATACTGAGGTAATATTCCAAATGAAATGTGACAGTCAAGGAGAAAACAAGTAGAGAGACACCTATGGCCTTGCTGGCAGGTGGTCTGGGCATTATGAAGCTGCAGCAGAGGATGTGGGTTATCTATAAAAGGAGAAATGTGTAGTATTTTTTTAAACTTGGAGCCCAATGACAGGTGGGATCTTGACAGGGGAGTGAGGTAATCAGTCTCCTCATCAATCCCTGTCTTCGAAGTCTATCTCTGGCAGCTGGTGTGACACCTACTGTTGCCCTTGCCTGATGGGTGGTCCTCTTTCTCCCTCAAAGGTGATAGACATATACACTACCCGAATACACTGACAGACCGAGCTGTTCACTTATTTTGTTAATGTATTAAGTGACAGCGGTGTGAAAAATGTTGGCCAGATATGTTTGTTTAGTTAAAAAAAAAAAAAAATCCACTTTTGCTTTCTAGGAATTTATTTTCTGAAGCATTACAGAGATTTCTCCTCCCAAGTCTGCTGCAGAAACTAAGAGCTGGTCATCTGTAAATTAGAGGGGACCACCAAAAGTAGAAATTTGGAAAGATTGATTGATGAATAACAGCAGATAATAAGATATCCTGGTGCTTTCTCATTATTATGGTCCAACTTCATGACGCAAATATCCGTGATTTGTCATTTTGTTCCTGAGGCCTGGGAGCCTGAGGGTTCTGCGCAGGATGTTAGCTGTTCCCAGTATTGCGCTTTTCTACTATTGCACAGTATTGCATTCACATCTCAGATGTGGTTCCTGGTATCAGCTGGAGCCACCAGTCCTGCTTGGAGGTTACAGCTCCCAGTGCCTTGATCACTATATGAGAAACAGAGCGAGGTATTTATTTGAAATATTTGGATGTGTAATTATATCAGTCTTTAATACTGTTGATAGACATTTGAAGTTGATGTTGGTGACATACTTTTTACTATATTATTACAATATTATTTTTCAAGTATTACAATTTGAATAAAATTTGAAGCAATGTGTCCAAATGCCTTAATTTTGCTCTCTCAGTCATGTTCATATCCCTGTAAGGTGTCCTGCTACCGAACAGAAATAAAAGTATTTGGCGGCGACATTTACTTGGTCATTTCAGTAATGCATCAATATGAGGTTCCAGTTTCTGTGCCTGAATCAGAGGAACATCCTGAGGGACTGTCTCATGAAAAAATGTAATCAAGTTTTTGTCCAAAGGTTGTTAGATTTCTTTGAGGTGTTTAAAAAAAAAAAGCTGAAGGAATATCCTCTACTCTAAAAGCTGCTAAAAATCATTTGGTGACATTGCAGTCCAGTGAGCATTCCTCTTGTGCGCTATTGTGTATTGATTCAGAGTGTGCATTGAGAAGTGATGGTCTATGTAACATCTATCTGTGTGCATGAAAGAGAGGGAGCAAAAAAGGGATAAAAAAAAAAAGTGAGGTTACTGAATATATTTGGATGGCCACTAATATACCCAGGTGGCCTGCTTAAGTATATTCATGTTGTGTAGGACATCCTCCTTATGTTGTTTTTTTTTTTTTAAATTATGCACTACACATTGGGGTGGATGCTTTAATTATTAAAGCTTTTTTATTGTTACATTTCTAAATATATAAAGAAATTTTTGAGTTTACTTGGTCACTGCAAAGTCTGAAATCTGTAAACATAAGCTGTACATTTTCACTCTGAAAAGCAGTTGAAGTATCATTGGCATGCACAATAAAAAGCAGACTCTTGGCCCTTCGCACACGTCGAGTCTGTTGATGTTTACTTTCAAGGTCCATGTCAAATCTAATGATTTTCTTGATTTTTTTCTTGCAGATGGACTACCAGCTCTGTCTTTCTCCATCAGCTCCTTGACCTTGATTGGCATGTTGGCAGTGATCACTTACACGGTGAGTTGAGACCCAAGGCAAGTAGTTGATGCTGTTTCATGTGTGATCAATGGAGCAACATATACTTGCATGATAATTAAAGCAAAGCATCCACTGAGAAGGTTTCTGAATCTAGGTAGCTGAACAGAACCGCTGTGTATCGAGAAAGCTTCAGTACAAAATGTTTTGAGATACAAAGAAAATAAAAAAAAATCTTTGCCCAACCTTATCCATGCATGATTTATGAAGGATAATGTACAGTATACACTTGAAACATATTTTTTTAGTAGAAACAATTGTTTACAAATGGTTTCCCATTTTACTGGTTGGGATGTTTTGAGTGATTGAGTAGCCAGTCAGAAATAGTAATGCTTTGTGATTTTACTGCTCTGACATTCAATTACTCAAATTGCTCTGGCTGCTGTCTTTTCACCCAAGCACCTAAGATTTTTCATGATGTATGGGTGCCCCTCACAGGCTTATCAACCACTTATCTGCTGTCTATTCATATATATAGATCCACCTGAGTGTCCATTCGAATATGCCTATATTTTGATTCCCTCAGCATTCTGCAGTTTTTCATGTTTTCCCCTCCATATCAAAAATTGACTTGTTAATGGTGTCCATTTTTCATAGCTGTTATCTTGGTAACTAGACTGTGAATATTTCCCGGAGGAGGGGGTCCTGGTGTTAGAGGGGCATTACACAGAATAATGTCAACTGCAGAAAGATACAAAAAAGAACCTACATGAATATCAAATCCAGGAGTAAGAGTTAACGTGACAGGCAACCCCAATCTATCCAGTTTCTGTTGAGCTCAAAAAGTCCTATTTGACAAATTGCACAACAATTGAATGTGGAGTCCTTAATGAATAATACACAACCCAGTCACGTAAGTTGTAGAGCCAATCTCCCTTCAGGACATATAATCCATCTCAGCTGGGGCTTTATCCACTATTTTCACTTGCCTTTCCCAGTTCTCTAAATAGGGAATAATTACTTATTACATTTGGAGGATGGAACTGTGCTCAGATTTGTACTGACCAGTGCTGTTATGGACCCTGTGAATGCCCTGTGGACATCCAAACTCCCACTGTGTCTTTGCTCTTGATGTTCTTGTTTTGTTGAAGTCAGTCAGAGAAATCAGTCCTTAATGCAGCAACAGCAGCTGCCTCTCTCTTTTTATAGTCACTGCACATATACTTTGTTTCCTTTCATCTACTGTATTTGCTCTCTCCTCTAAATGGGAAAACTGTTCTTGACGACAACCTACCTGACTTCGCAGTGATCTGCGTGATTTATCATCTCTTGCAATGTGTTACTGTTAAGCCCGATTAACTTAATGGAATGCAAGTGACGGGTTCCATAAGAAGTGTAGTCCGTGGCTCCTGCGCTAATTTATTACCGCTCTTAGTGTTGAACTAGTCTACTACCCTTAGTGCAAGCAACACCGTGATGTAAACCGTATATTCTGTATAATACAGCAACCTAGAGCACTTGAAATTAATAACACAAAGTAAGTTTTTTTTTTTGTCTTTTTTTTCTTGGTGCACACAATTATTATAGATAGAAGCATCTTCTGAAAGGAAATACAATCATCTGCTTTAATTACGTTTGTTATGTGTGTTATTTTTATGTAAAATGTGTTCATAATTCTTGCAAAAATGTTTCTAATGGAGAAAAATATACAACTATTAATGATACATTCAGTTTATTTTACACAGCGGTTTTCATCACAGTATATCAAACATAGTGCAGTTTATAGAAAATAATCCCTTTTCTCCTTTATTTTATTGATACCATAAATGTGTTGAACTGAACTGTGTTTTCATGCCTGTGCTGATAATTAAGAAAAGGGGATGTGACCTGAGTACTTTCAAACAAATTTCCTTTAGAATTCTAATCCTAGGTTTTATGCACTTGCAATTTTCTTTTTGTATTATATCCCACTTTGATGGTACCCAGCAGCGATGAAATGAGAGAATCTTAAAGATCGTGCATCATCTGAAGTCATGCAAAGGCTGTAGTATTGGCTCATTCTATTCTAGTAAAGTCTCTGGTAAACCTATTCTTCTCTTGCTCTCAAATTACCAACCATGAGATGTCCAAAAAAAAAACTCCAGCACAGTAAAGTAACATTTAGGTCCAATCACTGACTCTCAATAACTTGGTCAAGTGTATGATACAGTAATCCCTCACACTTTGCGGTCTCAGCAATCGCGGTCTCAGTTCATCGCAGAGGTTTCAAAAATATTCATCGAAAAAATATTCGATAAAAAATTTGAAAAAATTCAGACAAAGCGCTCGAGACTGAAGCGAAACCCATTACATCAAGAACGAGTCTCAGGAAGCAACAAGAGTCTAAAAGAGATTCCCCATGAACGAAAATCGAGGCCTGTGATTGGCTGCTATGACGGGCATTACTGTGCCGTCGGTTGTCTGTACGCTGATTGGCTGACAGTGTCCCCGCATCTCCCATCTCTTGCTCTCGTCAGCTATGCACAGAGGAGATATCGTCAAAGTGAGTGTATGTTCCATAGATTTTGCGTACGCGCGTACATGTATACTGTATGTACATATATATGTACACCTACTACACATCGCGGTTTTAACCGTTCGCGGTGGGGGTCACAGCCGCCATTAACCGCGAAGTGTGAGGGATTACTGTACTTCATGCACCTCCAAAACCTCAAGGCTTGTTTATTTAAAAAATATTTTCCATAGTTAGTTCAGCTTACATGTAGATCCTTTTTTTTTGTTTTTTTTTTAATTTGGAACCTGTAGTTAAGCAGAACAAGTTTGCTAAAATGAAATATGTCTTTTCTGTTTATACTTAAAAAATCCTATTAACAAGTAGGAAAGTACCACGTGTACTTGCATGCAGATTATCAGGATGTTGAATATTCGTTTGATAATACATGTTCATATTCAAGTTAAAAACCCTACATGAAATTATTCAATTTTGCACTAGTTATTGAAAATGGTTGCAAAGCACAAATTGGTTTTCTCACAAATGAATTAGAATTTAAGTTCATAGAAAATCTTAAATGATGAACTCTTGCATTTCTTTTGCAATTGTATGAAAAATGATTGCATGATTAGAACATTCTGCATTGTCATCACTATATAACCTTGTAGTAAGTTAATTTCAATTGCGTAAAGCTGATCAGTCAAACGTACTACAATTTGCTCAAGAGGACCTCCACTTCCTCCTTCCTTTTGGCTCCATCATCACAAGTGAATCAAGCAACAAAGACGAGGCTTGTGTAGGAGACCTGTGTCCAACTAGTTCTCCTGCTTCATACTCAGCAGGCAGAAATCTCCCCCTCAGAATGGTTTCAGCTGGCAGACACAGTCTCACACATCCCCATCTACGCTGATAAGCTATTTCTGGTTGTTATCCACCGGTTTTAAAGAACTTTAATGAACATCAATATGTGTGAATTAGAAATGCTAAGTCCAGCAGAAGGGCTTTTATTTTTTTATTCAAAATTTCCTTCATATAGTTGCACATTTGAGGGGAAGCAAAAGGTTTCTCTTGGGATCTGGGACAGGTTTTCCTTTTATGAGTGTATTTGATATTCGGGACATGCTCTGGCCTTAAGAGCTCTGTGATTCATTGCAGGAGGCGACACTCGCCCATAGCAGAGATCCACAGCAGAGACTAATAATAGTGTAGCCTGACTTGGTATCCCATGCGGCTCTCTTAATGCTACATAACACTCAGAAACCAGTAAAAGTTGTTTTAGGAAAAATACAGACTCTGATGTTTCCATACATAAGTAGTAAAATAGAAGGAAGAGTGCAGCATATATTGACGGGGCTGAAAGTATCTTTGCACAGGAGGCGCTTTGTTTTATTATGCACCAATAAAACAACACAAAATGACGAGTCATATAGCACAGGGAAAGCAATGTCCTGTTGCATTTACTTTCATTTTTATTGATTTATCTGTATTAAAAATGTCTTTCACTTCTAATCAAAGTCCAAACATCCTTTCAGTTGGCCTTCAAACTCAAAATACCTTTTGAATGTTTACATATTCTTTTGCAGTGTCTTAACTGCTGATCCTATGTATCTGATTTTTTGTGTCCGTCATTGTGTGTGTGTGTTTGTGTGTGTTTTAGAGACGACCTCTAATACAAACTTGATGTGTGTTAATTTTAACATCCAGTTATACAAAACTCTACACACTTCCAATCTAGAGTGTTCTCTCCAAAAAGATGTTTGAAATTTTGGAAGCCTGGAAGGATGATTTTGCTGTCACATGGGGGCACTGTTAAGCTGTAAATTTATCAGGGTGATACAAGTCAGTGATATCCACACAAAATGGTTGCAGCTAATTCTTCAGTAAACCTCAGCACAATTATAGATCCCACCATTTTAATCTTCTTTCCTTTTTTCCTCAACCAAAAATGACAGCCTAGCACACCAGAAACTATTTGATTTGGTTTGACTGGGCGTGCATGTGCCTGTGTGTGTTTGCTTACACTTGTTTGACAGTTTCCATGTTCCTCATTGTGATGAGTTTGCCATCAGGCAGGAGTGGGTATCTGTGGGTGGATACACGTGCCATATGTGCCATCCTGCTCTCACGATAATGTGTGATTATAACGGTAGGTTTGTACTGTCTTTCAGGCATATGGGATGTCTGTTATGCCTTTGAATCTGATAAAAGGGACACGGAGTGTGATGTATGAACGGCTAGAAAACACAGAGGACATAGATGATGTTGAGCATCAAATAGAAAAGCTGAAATCCAAGGTGAGTCACTCAGTCACAAGAAGCATTGAAAGTACACATGCCTAGACACGTAAATATACAATGGGGGGAATTATTCACAAGTCATTAAACAAGACTACTGAACAAAACCAAGTCAATATCAATAGACATACCAGATTGCTCTTTGTCTTTTAAACTTAAGTATCTGAACAGTATTTACAGTTCTGCATTGATGTAAAGCTCCAGATACATATCCTCCGTTCAGTCAGTTCCCCGTGTATTTTTTTGTGTCTGTCCACACTGTTATAGTGTTAAGATGTTTATATCAACCAACCTCTGAAGAACGTGCATCCCAAACAGAGGCTCAACTCAAGACACTTTTTAGTTGTCAGTAATAACACAAGATGAAAAACAAAAGAGGTAGAAAACCTTTCTTCCTTGCATAGATCATCATCATTATTATTATAATTATTATTTTTTAGGGTTGGGCAACAAATAAAATTTTTAATCGCGATTAATCGCATGATTTCCCTGATTAATCACGATTAATCGCATTGTATACAGAAAATCAAATAATGAATTCAAAAGTAGTGTAAAATGCACTTTTATTTAAATGTTCTGCTGCCATATGAACTAAAGTGCCATAACATTTTTTGTTCAAACACTTTTAACATCAGCACTTGTCAGTAACTCATATTTAGTGTAAATCTCATCTTAAAAATGTCAAATAAAATAAAGCTTATTGCCACTGTCAGGGCATTAATGTCATCCTGTTTTTTTTAATGAAAAATAAAAAGAGTCTACCAACAAAAGCCTGAGCCACAATCAGAACATTAAAACAGTCCATTTCTGAGGTAACAGCAGAAACTTTTAACGGGGAGTTCAACTTGGCAGTGGTTGCAACTAACCTGGTTTCTGTCAAATCCTCCGTCTTGGAGAACTTTAAAATAAAAATGCCCATGTGAAAGTTCTGTAACTTTATCAATCTGTGTATCATTCGTTCTTTTCGTTTTCAATTGTCAATCAAAAATGTAAAAAAAATTAAAAAGTGACATTTTATTTTTGTTTTCATTTTTTTAATCTAACACAAAAAAACCCGGAGAAAAATGCTTGTTTATTTTTTATATTTAAATTTTTTGACTTGAATCAAAAATACAAAATGATAAAAACAGGCCACGGGACTGAATTTGTTTTTAATATTTAATTGTCCAGTTTACGTGACCCGTAAATGGCTTTGTGCGGCAGTTCAGGTAGCATGGCGGCGCTGGAATCACATACTATAATATTTGCAATATTAAGAAAATCTGAATGAAAACTCAGCCCATAAATTGATCGAACCAAAGCACTTTCTACTTTCCAGCTCTTTTCCTCAGATCATGACGATCACAGAATCTTCTGATACTCATTTCCAGCATTGCAGGACACCCAGGACGATTTTTTAATCTAAAAGTAATATTCTTAAAAATGGGGGTCGTTTTATAATCAAGGATGAGACTTTCTGTTGTAATTACACACCTGTGCCACTAGATGGAGCTGCACTGAGGTAACCAGCTAGAGAACAGCACGACAGTGAACATATGGAGCAGATCTGATGTAAAATGGAGGACTGACGCAATCGTCTTGAACAAAGGGATTTAAAAGTTTTGTTGCAGTCCAGAATTTTTTGTTTGTTGTTAATATTGCTACCTGAGTTGCTACCCGAACTCTGAAGTACACAGAATTTTACCGCTCTCCATGTCCGTTTTAGCTTTTCTGCATGTTTAACTCCAATTCTCTTCTGGCTCCGCAGCAGCTAGTAACAGACTTTTCAAAACAAAAGCATGTGATCAACATGCGTTAACGTACGATAAAATTAATGTCGGCTATAATAAATTAATGCGTTAACACAATAATAACATGTTAACTTGCCCAGCCCTATTATTATTATTATTATTATTATTCATTTATTTTATTTTATTTTTTTAAATTTTTTACTGAAAACCATATTTGGGTCAGTTTAATAGTACAAATTATTAGTCATAAGAAAAACAACATAAAATACACAAATTTTACAAAACTCGATGGCACTGAAGTTTGAAAATTGTGTTTAACATGAACAAAAATGGAATACAATGATTTGCAAATCCTTTTCAACCCATATTTAATTGAATACACTACAAAAGAACATATTTAATGTTTAAGCTGATAAACCTTATTGTTTTTTGCAAATAATCATTAACTTTAGAATTTGATGCCAGCAACAAGTAACAAAGAAGTTGGGAAAGGTGCCAAGAAATACTGAAAAGTTAAGGAATGCTCATCAAACACCTATTTGGAACATCCCACAGGTCATCAAGCTAATTGGGAACAGGTGGGTGCCATGACTGGGTATAAAAGCAGCTTCCCCAAAAATGCTCAGTCATTCACAAGCAAGGATGGGGCAGGTTCACCACTTTGTCAACAACCGCATGAGGAAATAGTTGAACAGTTCAAGAACAACATTTCTCAAAGTGCAGTTGCAAGGGATTTTGGGATTTCAACATCTATGGTCCATAATATCATGAAAAGGTTGAGAGAATTTGGAGAAATCACTGCACGTAAGTGGCAGGGCCAGAAACCAACATTGAATGTCCATGCCCTATTGAGCTCATCTAAGATGGGCTGATGCAAAGTGGAAAAGTGTTCTGTGGTCTCCACATTTCAAATTTCTTTTGGAAATAGTGGACGTCATGTCCTCCGGGCTAAAGAGGAAGCGAATCATCCAGACTGTTACCGACGCAAAGTTCAAAAGCCAGCATCTGCTATGATATGGGGATACATTAGTGCCCAAGGCATGGGCAACTTATACATCTGTGAAGGCACCATTAATGCTGAAAGGTACATACAGTTTTTGGAGCAACATATGCTGCCATCCAAGTGACGTCTTTTTCATTGACGCCCCTGCTTATTTCAACAAGACAATGCCTAGGCCACATTCTGCACGTGTTACAACAGCGTGGTTTCGAAAAAGAGTCCGGGTACTCCCCTGGCCTGCCTACTGTCCAGACCTGTCTCCCATTGACAATGTGTGGGGCATTATGAAGGATAAAATACAACAGTGGAGAGCCCGGACTGTTGAACAACTGAAGCTGTACTTCAAGCAAGAAAAGCTTCAACAATTAGTTTCCTCAGTTCCCAAACGTTTGAGTGTTGTTAAAAGGAAAGGTGATGCAACACAGTGGTGAACATGTCCTTTCCCAACTACTCTGGCACATGTTGCAGCCATCACATTCTGAGTTGATTATTAGCAGCAAAGAGAAATCATGTTTATGAAATTGAACAATAAATATCTTGTATTTGCAGTGTATTCAATTGAATATAGGTTGAAAGGATTTGCAAATCATTGTATTGTTTTTATTTACATCTAACACAATTTCCCAACTTCAATGCCAACAGGTTTTGTTTACATTAGTTACTTACTTATAGTTTATTTCAGTCATATATACTTTTCAAAGCAGCAAAAAAAAAAGATAATACACAATTTTGAGTGAAAAAGGATCAGGCAGATGCAAAGCTTATTAATGGCCTCCTACTATGCATCTTAAGTTACACAATTCATGGTGTCAAGTGGGAAGAAAAAAAAAAAAGAAACAAACAAACCAAACAAATATATACAGTCATGGAAAAAATTATTAGACCACCATTGTTTCTTCACTTTCTTGTTCATTTTAATACCTGGTACCACTAAACGTCATCATGTGACTAAAACAGACAGAAAAGAAAACACTGAATGCATAAAAGCAGTGTTTTTGGCAGTACAACGCCAGCTATTGATGTAAAAACTTAAGTGATTTAGGTTATAATCAAGAAAACCATGGAAAAAGGTGAGATATCAGCTCTTAAATAAAACTCTTATGAGAAATCTTTGTGGTTATCGTTATGTTTGTCCAAACAAATGTACCTTTAGTTGTACCAGGCATTAAAATAAACAAGAAACTGAAGAAAACAAGGGTGGTCTAATAATTTTTTCCATGACTGTATATGTTTATGTTTATGTTAATATACAATCTATGAACTTACACATTTGCATTTTTATTGTTAATTCCTGGCTTTGCTTTCTATGTTCAAGAGTATTTAAAAAATGTATCATGTAAAAGTAATAATCTCCTTTAAATTGCTGACTGATCAGTTGTGGCTTAGAAGGTAAAAACCATCTATATATTGCATCATATCTGAAAGAGTTAATATTTCTGATTAATGTAATAGAACCATGTTAAACTATTATATAATAGTGCTGAATATGTTCTGTTTTATAAAATAACACCTGACTCCCGATACCACAATGTTTCAATGCATCATTTATTCTTGTCTTGATGTAAATAAACTAAATGTTGAGCTAAATGTCAAGCTTTCTTTTTAATGGATATCTTAGACAGTTACTGGAAATGTCAATCACCTGTATTTTCCATTATTGTACAGTTCACTCTAAATAATGCTTAATGCTTCCAGCAATCTGTATTCAGAAATGCAAGTGCAGGAACTTACAGAACATAGATGCACATGTTTCCTAACGTATTTGGTATTTGTTTGTCTTCCTGCCAGTGTATAGATGGCCGCCCTCTTTCATCAAGGGACAGACGAAACCTGCAGGAGTTAGAGAGTAAACTGCAGGTCCTCCAGCGTAGGGGCAGACACCTGGAAATTGCAGAGAGGAACTGCTGCACTAAAGTGGGTAGTGCTCTCAGACCTTTCAAGGTGAGTCTGCGTAATGAAGTTGGGTCCCGATGGAACCACATTATCCAACTAATGTCCAATATGGACAGTTTTCTTTACAAATGCAAATTATGTTAGTGCCCTAATTGTGGATGTCTTTGACAAAACATGTGTCCAGGTCAGAGTTCTGGTAATTGTCCCTTTTCTTTAGAATGATGTCCAAACAGGCTGCATAGTAGGTTGTTTCTAATAGTATGATTCCTCCCGTAATGGTAGCTGTTGTTTTAAAAAGTCTTGTTTTTGTTTGTTTTAACCAGCTTTGTTTTCATCTACTTCTTACTGAACTGTTTCTTTGTGTTTAAGTTCTTATCTGGACTGAACTAGATTTACTTTCAGTTCTACTTTACACAACTGCATATTTACATGATTCCCATGGGTAGTCTCTTCAACTAATTTATTCTGAAGTCTCTCTGGAAGCCTCACATTTTTTCAGGCAGGATTTCATAGTTCCCAAGGGACAGACCAAAACAACAGCAAACCTGTCTTTGATTTAACTTCTTTTTTATGGGACAGTCAGCAGCTAAACTCAGATATCCAATACTGATATTGTTATTATTATTGTTGTTATTATTATTATTATTATTATTATTATTATTATTATTATATGATTCTTAATCTCTTTTCCCAGATATGAGTAGAGCAAGGTTATACAACTTCTATCTTATTAATTTATTATTTTATTTATGTTAATATTGTTTTAAAAAGCTGGTAACTATGAGCATGGGAGTACCAGCATCTCATCTGTACGGATGCTGACTGATGCTGTGATGAGTAGAATGGAGACACTTACACATTCTCATTTTAGGGTATTATATGTCAACGGTAAAATATTGTGGTACTAAGATGGACATAATGTCACTTTAAGAACAGTAGAACCCTTTGCTCTCCTCCCATCTCTAAGTCCGTAGAAAGGCTCCAGCAGGACTTCCTCTGTTCCTACTATCTGCTTAACCTCACCTCTTCACTACATCTGTACTCAGACATCTTTCACACAAATCATGGTATATTAGAGCCATTAGAGGAAATAAAATTGTGGGAGGTGAAATTTCAAGAAAAGTGTCAGAAATTCTAACTTTATGTCAGAATTTCTGAGTTTCTAAAGTCACAATGTCTAAATCAGAATTATAAAGTAACTTTTCACTGTTGTGTTGGAGTAGATACTGCATGTCAATTTTTAATCCAGGCTACAGGCCATTTTCAAAATTAGTTTTAAGGTTTTCAGTTCCATGTTAATAACTACTGTGTGGAAAGCTAAAGCTTTTAAATGAAAGTGCCTGTTACATTTTGTCTGTACCACCAAGTTAAACTTTAACATTTAACCCAGGTCATAAAAAACAACAAAAAACAATACACTGTATACTTTATATTTATGTCCATATCGCCTAGCCCTGTGGCAGCACGCTTCATTTAACCTGAATCATAAAATATAGATTGGCAAAAGAGAAGCTCTTTGTCACATTATTTTGGTCATTAAAGGTAAATTGTCATTTTACAAAGCTTGCAAAGGAAATTTACACAAATGTACACAAAGCACGCCATGAGGACGAAAAAAGAAGCTTTTGTTTTGCATTGGTGCTGCTTTATCAGCAGGAGACCTACTAGTGCTCTGGTCAAGATACAGATGATCTGCCATCAGATGCAGAGCATACAGCCTTGGTTCTTTGCCACTATCCATACAGTGAGATATTTCAAGCAGTGTCAGCTGTTTAGGATCAGTATTTGTCTGTCTTTATTCATATTAATGCACACTTCTTGGTAGGTTTTTATGGCACTAACAGTAATAGTTTTTGTAAACTCCATTAACATTTTTCCTTCCCCTCTCTCTTCCTGTTGTGCTCTGTCACACTTAAACAAGATCCAACAGGAACAGAGAGAGAGAGAAATGAACAGAAATCATGCAAATTACAAAAAAGAAAATATTTTATTCATTTTTGTGTTGTAATAGTGCAGCACAAATGTGTTCCTGGCAAAACTTTTTAGGCTATTGATTTTTTGGGGGGCTTATTTATTCATTCATTCATTTATTTATTGCATTCAAAAGATTCTTACTTGGCCTAGAGCAGTCAAAACTTTTTTGTTTTGTTTCACTTTGTTTTATAAATTATTTTAACAGTATTACATAAATTAGCTGAACCAATATGTTTTAACATATAACCTTTGCCCCCAAAAATCCTTTGCCAACATGTTTCTCATGTCATAAATCTTTGTTCTTCAGACCTCACAGACAATGGGATAATTTTGTCTTCACATACATCCTGTTTTAGCTCTAAAACTTTTATATGCTTGTGAATGTGGCTGGTACTACTGGTATGATACTGTGCAATATCCACAGGAACCTTTTATTCATAATTAACCGTAATTTATCTTGCACTGCCATCATGCACATCTATGTAGGTGCACATACGTTCATATTGAGTTTTATGAACGTAATTATATGTATAATTAATCTGTGCTCAATTTAGGTAGGATTCATCCTTGTAAATGTGTAGTTAAAATAGATCCCATTGTGTTTAATCATTTTTATATTTGGAAAAAGACAAGTTCCAACATTTTCTTTTTTTAGATTTCATATATTGCTTCCTCCCTGATATTCACTTTTCAGTATTATCCTCTCCTGCAGGCTTGGGCAAACATTCTAAACTAATATCTGTAACAGTTTGTCTTAACCAACGGGGTTGCTGCTAATGAGTTTGGAGATTAATTCATTGTGTCTGATACTGGTGTAGAATGATGAGTGGAATGATTTAAGTTTCAGTGGCACCTCTGTCTCTTAGGCACATGTTGTCATTTTCATATTAACCCTAGTAGTAAGCAAGTATAACTTTCTTGACATGTTCAGTGTTCATGCTGACCTTTATTCTATGTGAAAAGGCCAACTGTGTGTGTTTGATAATTTGTGGGACATGAGCCAAATTTTACTATCACTTATTTATTCTTTCTTTGTTGATAGATTCTACTTTCAGTATCTGAAAGCTACAATATTCTTACATATATGCACTTGAATTTCTCTAAACCATGAATGTTATTAGGGATTTTTGCTTGAAAGGCTCATGTGATGGTTAGCAATTGATATAATTTATTGCCTTTTTTTGGCTGCTGCTCTCCTTTTACCTCCCTGACTGGAACGTGTCTGCTCTATCTGGGCTGTGCCATTGCTTCCTACTGTTGCCATCGGCTACAGTGCCAAACTAAGGCTCGACATGCCATATGGTCTCTTATTAACAAAAGACTTGACAGACAGGTTTTATTTCCTGACACAGTGGAGAACAATTTGAAAGAACACATTTTCCTTTTAGTTAGGTTCAAAAAAGTTCTGTGCATATCTTTATCTTGGTTCTTTGTTGTATTTATGAACATTTTTTCACTTGAGTATTTTTGTGTATTTACTTGCAGATATTATTGGGTATTTTCTTCATCCTGGTTGCACTGCTGTTCACTGTTGCCCTGTTCATTTCAAAGTAAGCCATGATTTCTGTTGCAAACATACTATACTAGTCATGTTACATAAGGATGATATAATGCAAAAAGGGAGACAGCTGAGCTTTTTTCTTTTTACATTAATTTATCTGTAAAGCAGGAGATCAGAATACATGTTCACCACTTTCCTGTGCTTTTCAGTTTGGATAAAGCACTCCACTCTGCTGGCATCAGCTCGGGGTTCATAATCTTTGGCACCAACCTAACCAATCCTCTGAATGAACTTCTTTTAGCCCTACAGCCTGTGAGTATCCTCTCATCTCTCATCCTGAAAAGATGATTATCCTCAATTAAGATGTGCTCAAAGCCATATTTTCTTGTTTCCATCATTATTATCACAAATGAAGTGTTGATGTAAAAGCTTTATCATGTGTCATTCTGAAATGGACAAGAAAAACTCTTTAAATTGTCTCCTTTTGTTTTAGTATACTGCAGCTCAGCTTTAAAATAGAAAGATCTTAAGTACAAAACCAGTTAGAGTACACACAGTTTTTAAAATTGAGTCGTAGTACCAGTTATAATAAATGCAAGGATGCCAACATATAGAAATACTATGTTTGTAAAGCTATAACTTGTAGCTAAATAGATCATATATTTTGAGAATAAAGGATTATTGCTCCCCTCTCATAATTATCACCTCAGACTCCATGACTTTAAAATTAAAAAAAAAAAACATCATGCTTGTATATGACTTGGTACAGCTGGACATAGCTATTTATTACTAGCCGATGAGTAAACTTTTTATTGATTTTTTTTTTTTTTGAAGAGACATGTCTCTTGGTTATAATTGCCATGTGGAGGTATGTCTCTACATGTCTCTATGGCTGCATTTTGTTGACTGTCCTGTGGTCTTGTCCCTTCAATTTCAATTGAATTTTTCTTTTTAAAAATGTAAAAAAAAGTATTCTGTAATGTAGAGTTCAGACCAATAATAATAGAATTGTTCCATTGATAATAGCATTGCTTAAACGTCTTTGATCAGTGTTTAGGGTTATCACTGTGGTATCTCTTAAATTGAGAATAATGTATTGAGAACATTTTGTTAAATATGTGTGTCAACATTTGAGGTTAGAACATAGAAATTGTCGGTGTTCAGTAGTTTTCATGATGTCTTGATGCACACTGACCAGCTCAGATGTGCTCTGAACTGGGTTGAGCCAATTAGTATTAAAATAAATAACGATTGCCCATCAGGAAGTCTGTTTTTTGTTTTGTTTTGTTTTAATTTATTTTAATGTGGCCAGTCTAAATATTTGAATCTGTGAACAATAATCACTTTAATGTGATGTGTACAAATGAGAAATGTTGCTGACATCTGTGCCTGATTTCAAAGGTTTTCCCCCTGGATTACATCCTGATCACCATCATCACCATGTACTTTGTACTCACATCCATGGCTGGCATTCGCAACATGGGCATCTGGTTTCTTCTGGATAAGAGTAAATACAAGCACGGTTTCTGTTTTGTTTGTTTTTTTTTCTCCTTAAAACCATGGTAAATATACAATGAATAGTGCATTGTTTTCTTTCTTTTTTTTTTATTTTTTAGTTGTACAAAATAAGACCCAAGAAAACACGTCCCCAGGCTCTTCTCTTCCTCTGCATGATTCTCCTCTTGATTGTCCTACACACCAGCTACATGATCTACAGTCTGGCCCCACAATATGTCATGTATGGCAGCCAGAAATATCTTGTACAGGTGAGTTAAAATTCATGCAGGTTTCTGTGTTTTAAGTCTCCCTGATGAGAGCTTGGTAAGGATGGGTTTCTAACAATGGCACGGCATTTAGTAGGTTCAGACCTCTTTAGTCCAATTTGGAACAGGCAGTAGTATGGTCTCTATGGACTGGCAGCCAGGCTTTTAGACTCTTGTTCTTTTTGAAATACGTCTGTCAGATGACATGGCTTTAGCTGTCTGAAGCTATTGCTTTACAGTATACCCTTTGTGTTATCAGATGTACGTCTGCTCTCTCTCTCTCTCTCTCTCTCTCGCTCTCTGTGTGTTTGGGATGTGCACATTTGGTTTCAGTGCACCCTTGTGTGTGTGCTCCATCTAAAAAGTATTTTTTATGCAGTACTATTTAAATGAACCATGGTGGTGTTTTGCTGAAATATCTTGTCTTCAGATGAAAGAAAAGAATCATTTTAACACTAGCTGCATTTGACTCACAAGGTAAACAGCTTTTTCCTCCATGCTGATTTTTCACTCGTTTTTCCATAGTTTTTTGTTTCTCTTCATGTCTTTCCTTCCCAAAGTTGCCAAATATATAAAGTCCAGAATCATTATAGTTGATATTAAGATAGTAAAATCAGCTTTAACTGCAATTGGGTTTATAAAAGTTTGGATGAGATGAAGCGACCCCAGGGATCTGTCATGAGCTGAGGAGAAATGCCAAACAAGGATGCTGCAGAGGAATACCACTCTTATACTTTGAAATTCAAAACTAAAGACATACTTTTACAGTTTTTTTCTTTGGTTTTGCTTTTCATCTACAGTGTAAAGTACAGCATACTGGGTTGAGTTAGGCAAATTCGTTTGAATAAATATGTGCAGCTATATATATATATATATATATAAGGTTACAAGATCAGAACTACATCTTTTCTACTTCTCAGGGACTAATAGTTTAGATTTTTTTATTATGCCAACTGCCAGTGGGTAAGAATTGATTTATCAAACGGTGGCTGATTTATTTATTTGATTAATTACCCAGTGCTAGTGGAACTTAAATACCCTAACCTTAAAGTTTAACATCCTTCTTTGAGAAAACGATGATAAATGACTGTAAATTCCATTTTACTTTCTCAAACCTATAAAACTACAACCATTATACAAATATTGCTTTGTTAAAATCAGAGGTATATTGATTCATCTTTTCAGGCATAGCAGACCTTGCAGTATCACCTGGAGCCAAACTTTACAAGAAATAAAGTTGTATGGCCAAGTGCACTGTCAGTAGCTTATCTGAGGTTTAGGGCCAGTCACAGTTTTCTTCTGTAGCCCTCCAACCCTCCCCTCTCCTCCCCTCCCCTCCCTTTCCCTTTGGCTCTTGGAACAGAAAGATAAGGAGTAGTGGTTGAAAGCTGCTCCCATGAAAAGGAACACCCCTATCCCTAGTTGACAGTTTTCATGTAAGAGGACCCTGCATGTTTTTGTCAGAGATGAACATGTTGTTCTTGTCGCTGGTTATATCGCTCACGTAGGCTATTTTTGACTGCAGCAGAGTGAATCCATGTCAACATGACGAACAGATGTCAACATTACCAAACATTGCTATTACCTTGGTAGCTACCAAGACATCAGTACGTTGTGCCGTGAAAAATGAAAAATTATTTGCGCCCGTCCTGTTCCCTTTATTTTTTTTCCTACATTTTTGTCACACTTAAACATTTCAGATCGTCAAACATACTTAAATAATTAGACAAAGATAATCCAAGTAAACACAAAATAGATATTTAAGTGGTGATTTTATTTATTAAGGGAAAAAAAAACTATCCAAACCTACATGGCCCTGTGTGAAAATGTAATTTTCCCCTAAACTCAATAACTGGTTGTGGCACTTTTAGCAGCAACTACAATCAAGCTTTTGCGATAACTGGCAATTAGTCTTTCACATCGCTGTGGAGTAATTTTGGCCCACTCTTTGCAGAACTTTTTTGATTCAGACACATTGGAGGGTTTCTGAGCACAAACCGCATTTTTAAGGTCATGCCACGGCATCACAATTGAAGTCCGAATTTTGACTAGGACATTCAAACACCTTCATTTTGTTTTTTCGTTTTTTTTTTTTGTTTGTTTGTTTTTTTCAAGCTATTCAGAGATAGACTTGCTGGTGTGTTTTGGATCATTGTTCTGCTGCAAAACCCAAGTGCTCTTCAGCTTGAGGTCACAAACTGATGGCTAGACATTCTCCGGCACTGCAGCCAGTGATTTTTATTTGAATTTATGAATTTATCATGAATTCTGAAGGGACATCAAAGTAGACATTTCAATATTTTTTTTTGTTTTGTTTTGTTTTTTCATTTATAATTCTATTTGTAGCTACGATTAAAACATTTGAATTTAAATGTTCCTTTTTTCCCCTTTCTCTCTCTTTATTTCACACCCATCTTTCTGGTAATTCATGAGATATTCTCAGATAGCCCTCCATTTGAAGTGTGGACTTGAAAAATCTCTGTGTTAAGAGCTATTTAACACTTCTCATACCTCTACCCCTCCATCACAAAAGGAATTGGCTAAGCACCTACACATGAACATGCAAAATGGAGAAGGCCTAAACTAACTGGTAGAAGCCAGTGTTTCATTGGTATTGGCCCTTAGAGTGTAACCTAATTTTAAAAGGACATCACCTGACCTCTTAAATCCCATCGGTTACCCCTGTGATTTGACCTATAGTTGAAGGTTAGCCTGATCTCTATTGTTGTATCCTCTGAAAATTGTCAGAACCACTAGAGGTCTCTTTTCCTGCATATCTTGCCTTGACCTGGTACACGAGTTTAATAAGTAATCTCTCTGAACCAAGGAAACATGTCTCCTTACGCTCCACACTCATTTTGTTAATTTAGCCTCATGCAATGGACTGCTTCTAAAGTATAGACCAACAGAAAAATATGTAGTTGATTATTTTTTCAGCAGGATCGTTGTGCAGAAAACCACACAAATGATAACAATTATAATAATACCTAACTAGCCAGCTGGGGGAAGACTGTCACTGACCTGTTTCTGTTCTATCACCGTTAGAAGATTTGGCTGGCGCAGTGACATTTCCAGGCATACTGAGTCCACGGTCCATGCGGCGTACATTTGGTCATTGAGCACATTTCACGCATCAACCTTCATGCACTTCCATAAGGGCTTTAAATTCTTGGTGCTACTGGGTTTGTGCTCAGGGAATCTGCTGTTAAATTGGGAGGATGCACCATACAAGCTTGTGACTGAGTGTGGTCATGTCCTCTTTTCATGTCGCCTCTGTGCGGTGGAACCATCTCTGGACACCAGTGATAAAAAAAATCTTGTGGGCAGTGCTGTAATCTGCAGTTCTCGCAATCTTCAGCAATAATTCTCTGTCTCTTTCCAAGCTCATCTCATGGATGTGTCAGTCAAATAGGCTGCACCTGCTTCTTTGCACCAGCTCGTGTATGAAGAAGACTTTAATTATACCAGTTCCTAAATTGTCTGATGTTGACTGACTGATTTAATTTCGGATTCTGCCTATGGGTGTGGTTATGACAACTTGTACAGCTGATGTTAGTGATGTTAATTTTAGACCACCGTAGTAATTGTGTTGTGATGTTTCTGCTTGTCTCTTGGTCCTTTTTTTGCTAAATTGCAATATGATGTGACAGATTTTAGTCACTCATTCAGATGTCATTTAATGCCTTGTCAGTCTTTAACTTAAACTGGCCTTTGAAGTGTCAGTGCATGTCAATAATTATGATTCAAGCATAAGCCAGACTAAACTCTTGATTAGGTGGTTGAGATGAAATCATCACATCAACTACCTTTCAAGGACTTGAATGGCAAAACGATTAAATAGAATGTGTTTTATTTATTGTAGTGGATAAATATTTTTTGGGGAGGATGTGAAATCAATTTTGTTCATTAAACTTATTTTATGTACTGTTGACATTGTAGCGTACCTGCAGTTTCCAGACAGTCTAACTTGTCTTGTAATACTGCAGTCATTTAACTTTGAGCTCAGCAGTAGGTTATACAGGCTAAACGGTTAAACCTGCTAAACTGCAGCTTGGGTACACATATGGTAACTGGCAGTGCATTTGGCCCATTATGTTTTAGTAAAAGGCTATTGTTGTTGTTTAATGTTTTACAAAAGTGAACCTGGGGGAAAAAAAATCATGAAGGCTATATTAACCTCTTAAACCCTGTGGAAGCAGTAAGCAGGTACTTGACATTGCTCACATTATTATTTTTTATTTCTCTTTTTGGCCTTTTTACTCTTTTCTTAAATTAATGATGGTGTAGTGAAAAAAATTATGCATTGTTGTTAATCTTGGGTGTCGTTTGTCCTACTACTAAGACTCATTACACTCAGATCATTTTTGCTGTTTTTACACACTCACACATCCACATAAAAAAACACAGAAACATAGGATTAAAAGAGTGTACCAACATTTGCACAAGACTGTATGTGACTCCGTATCAGTGGTATCAGTGGTCTTGTGTGCAAACTACCCATTCCAGGTACGCCAAGTCACCTTATACTATCTCAGATGTTGGCTAAGTATGTGTTCACAGCAAGCTGGATGGTCCCTCTCCTCTTAAGGCTAGAGAATGCAGTCGATGAATTCTACAATTCATTTATATTTTGATTTGTTAGAATAAAGGAAGATCGAATCTATGCAGTGGTTTATGATATGCTCAATATAACTAATGCATCAATGCAGTTTCACCTGAGGGGCCGATGGGCAGTTAGATTTGTATCTGACCTCTTTTTTTCTTTTCTTTTTATTTCAGAAGTGTGTGGGTATTGAAGCCTGATCGTCAATTTTGATTTTCACATGAGAATTTCGTCATATCATTATTTGAGCCTAGATTGGATATAGATTGGCTGCCATGCCCCAAATGAGGATGAACATATCAGAATTTACCTGTACGCGTGCACTGCGCTTTGTGCGGCGGGAAGAATTTCTGGGCAGGCTCGCAGAACAAAGAAGAAAGTGGCAAGATGTCACCAATAACATAGCTGTGATCACTTTCAGGACTGTTTGCATCCTGTGGCATTCAAATCATCTACTTCAGTCTGGTCTCACAAATATTAAGTTTTCTGTTGTTGGTTGATACAAATGACTGATACTGAATGATATTTGGTGCACAAGGAGGCTCTTTCAGAGGGTTGTCACGATTCACATGAAAGTCTGATGCAAGACACTTTTTGTGAGGAATGTGAACCATCACATCAGATCTTTACCAAATCATAATTGTGTCAGAATTGTACAGTTTCTCTGGTAGTGTGAGCATCAGCTTTAATATTTGATCTTTGCCTTTGCATGTATTTATTTCATTTAGAGATTCAGGGATCTCTGAATCTCTAAACTGTAACTTTTACTTTAGATGATCAACTACCAAACTTAACAGTGTATTTACGCTGAAGATTTTTCAAAATTTTTCTAAAACTGTCTTAATTGTATACCATCTCAGTCTTTTATGGAATGGCAAATACCTCTCCATCTTTACATATAAAATACATCTTTACATCCAGATTATGATCTTCTCCATCTTAAGTCCCCTTGTACATTTTAGTCTAAGTAACTCCATGACTTTTGTGTTTTGTTAGATGCCTTCACCGGGAAATACTACTACTGCAACCACAAGGATATGTGGCGCAGATGCACCTGAGGGTAAGTTTGTCATAAGTTTGTCATTTTGGTAATATTTCACATTTCATCAGTCATTAGAGGGAATTTTTTCAAGAACAAATATGTACTCATGCTGGATATGGCTTGTTGCTGACCCCATGTCAGTAGTTAACCATGAAAACATAGATGCATGACCATACATCACATGAGTTAGATTCATTCTGTTGATAGTGGAGTGAGTCCCATGTTGCGCATATATAGACAGAAAATGTGAAATTGTGTGCAGTGTATCACAAAGTGGCTCAATTTATGAAGTGTCTTTGCTCCAGTTTGCTTGTCTGTACCACAGAAGCTATTGCTGAGGGCTTCAGTCATAACTGATACCCTCTTATTCTCATTAATAAATATAATAATTTAATAATGATTCATTACTAATAATGGGAATAACAGGTTAACAATAACTTACAAAATGTCAGTGATAAACCTTGTATCTTACCTGATGCAATAGTTGTTGGCAGTTTTCCTTTATCTTGCGATGAAGCATCATATCCATCCTCCTAGCCAAGTATAGCTAATCCACTTTTTCATTTACCTCAAAAGTCCTTTGCTCTCACAGTAATTGAATATGTAGACAATTTACTGAGAATCAGCTCTGGAGTTCTGTTGCATTTAGCACAGTAAAGATAGCTTGGACTTTTGACCCCTTCAACTTATGTCACCAAAACAGCTCAGACCCATTGGGGCATAGATGAGGGACCTCTGTAGAGTCCCACAGTGTCTGGCACCAGGGGATTATCAGGGAACTCCTTTGGGACCTGTGTAATTGAGAGTTGGACATCCCTCGAGCTCATTTATCCATCACAGCGTGGAGAGCAGATTTGGAGATGGAGAGTTTGGAGGTTGGATCTACACTTGAGACTTTTCTCATATTCATTGAACCTTTGAATTTTTTTTTTCCTTCACTGAGACCGGACAATGTCATACCTGGGGAGTTTCATTTCTGTGGAGCATGTACAAGGGCTACAAATATTTATAGGAAGATGGTGTGTATTATAGACTCAGTACAGTAAAACTTTGGTTTACTGCAAAATAACATATGTTATTCACGTCCTCTGTCAGTGCCATTAATGTTGTGGCTGACAAGCCTTCCTCCCCAGTTTCTGTCGGTATAAAGACTGTAGAACTACATCAGACTGGGTTACATGTTGGGATGGGATTGCCACCTCCTTTTTATCTTTGTCAGCCTACATGTTTGCCTGTTTAGCTTTGCTTTGGTTTGACTGAAAATTGGTTATAATTGTAAAATTTCTTGAATTGGAGAGATGGAGATGGAAAGTAGCAAAGAATGGACCTGTTTAGTTGGCAACAATATGTTTAATGCTGAAAAATACAGACTGAATGAATGGAGAGGAGCAGCACTGTTAGTGAGAAGAGATGCACACACACTATACACCAGAAACAGTTGGTCACTTTATATTGATATCAATTATTATCTGATTTTTTTTTTTACATGTTGTTTAAAAAAATGCTGATATAAATTAAAAAAGCATACCTTTCAGCCTTACTTCAGAGTTGTTTATAAATCTGTCTTTGAATTCGTCCTACTGTGCTGACTGCAGAGAATCACTGCAGAGATTAAAGGCATAGTTTTATTTATTCACAGTACTCTAATATATATATAGTAGCTGTGTACATTTGGTTTCTACCCTAAGGCATATTACTTGCATTTTAGTCATAACATATGTTGTTCATTTAGTTAAATTAATTAGCTGATCCAAATGTTTTGACTGAGAGACATTTGTGAGGAATTAACTTAATCTTCATCAAAAATGGTGCTTGTTGTTATATTTGCTATGTTACAGCTATATCATCAGAATCAGTGTGATTCTGGTGGTTTTATGTTGTATAAAAATATGTTTGCAGTTTTTTCTGAAATTCTTGAAGTCTGAGAGATCATATCAGATTAAAAAGACCCCAGGCATCATTGCTGTATATTCACAACCATATACAGCAATGATGCCTTATATGCTGTATTTTCACAACCATGTTCAGTTTTTTATGACATGTTGTTTTGAAAATAAGAATTTTCACTACACGTCTCATATTTCCATTCTCTGCACCGACCATATACTGTTTGAGTGGAGCTGAAGTCTATGACAGATATGGTAATTAGAAATCAGAAAATTATTAAAGGACAGATTGTGCAAAAAAAAAGTTATTTCCCAAAGAGCTATTTTATATTTTACTCCGATTTTAAAAAAAAAAAGGAAAAAGTATTCCCCTCAGCACCTGGAGTCCCACAGAGATTGCATTCTTCATCAAGGCCAGTGCTGTATTTCACAAGTTTAACAGTCAATGGACTACACTTATATAGCACCTTTTTAACCTTTTCTAGGTTCAACAAAGCACTTAACAATGTGTTTCTCATTCAGCCAGTCACACAGCCAGCCAACCATGCAGTTGACATCTGGACGACCTATAATGCCTGCTGATTCACTGTCGCTCCCACACAGCAACGTTTAATAGGTTCTTCCCTTTGCCCATCACCTTGGTGGAGCTGATACACTTCATTTAACTCTTGAGTGATACCTAATTAACCAGGATATGGTTTATTTACTGTGATGCTTTTTGTCTTTCAAATCTCAATCTTGTGACAGAAAAGAGACATACATTATTGGAATTGGTATGATTCCTGGAAAACGCAGCCAGTCAGGACTAATTAAGTAATTTAAAGTTACCAAGAGAGATCGTTGTACTAAATCAGACTTGACGATACACTAAAGTGCTTAATTTTAAATTGCAAAGGTAAAATAATTTTCAGATTTATCCATGTTACTTTTAGATATGAAAAGTGTTGTCAGAATGTTTTTAATTATATATTCTAGTGATGCATGAGACTTTTAAGATAAATTTGATCTAAAACCTCATCTGATATTCATAACAGTGCTAAAAGTAGATGAAATGAGACAAAACCTATAAATGCAAAAATAATCTAATATTACATAAGTACATTATCTGAACTGTTGCTGTCAGTTTGTGACATGATCCTGTTATTCAGCAATGACTGCAACTAAATATAGCTGTTAATCATTTTTGCCCAGAGGAGTTTTAGCCCCTTCCTCTGTGCAGACTGTTTTTCTTCACACTTTAGATGATACTTTCATTAACTAAAGGACTTTGACTTAGTCCACAATGTTCACCTTATTTTTCTTTAAACATTATTTAAGAGGAGATCATTGTTTCCTGCACAGCCCATTTTCTTGAGTTTTTGCTCTTGGCCTGATGTGGAGTTTTAAAGTCTTTTAGTTTTCTGCTATAGTGAAAAAGTTAGTTTCATTAATGATGAAAAGATTCCCTTCCCAAACTTTTCGCAACACAGGCACATGAAACCTTTCAAAAAATATATTTTAGCCATATTAGTCTGAATATCCTGTAAAATCTTTAGCATTTACTCTGTTCCTTTTGTAGCCTTGCAGACTGTCGACTGATATTTGTTCATGGGCCTCCTTTGTGGAGAGAGACTGTCCTTCAAGTTTCATCCATTTGTGCAGAATCAGTCTGACTGGATCAAAAGACTCCAAATTCTTTAAATATGCTTTTTGTAACTGGAGCTTTATGAGAATCAACACCGTGTTCAGGTCATATTTATGCTAAAAGGTCTGGAAGATTCCACTGCGTTTCAGTCACTACTGTATAATCACAGTAGTCCACTCTGGATTTCACTACACAGCTTCAGCCGAAATATCAGAGAAGATATGTTATATATGATGTCTTTTTTAATTTTGTTTATCACTTTTTCTTTTTTTTTTTTTGCTTATTGCATTCATTCTTTAATTAATCCAGTTGTGTTTACACACGATTATAATACTATCACTGTCAACACACAGTAATTATGTAAGCTGACAATCTCTTTGTAATATTTCTGTTCACATGACTGGTTACAGTATTGTGGAAATTAAGACAGCTGTTTTTCTGTTGTGTTTTTGTTG
The DNA here is from genome assembly GCA_018398805.1 of Hirundichthys speculiger. NCBI lineage: Eukaryota > Metazoa > Chordata > Actinopteri > Beloniformes > Exocoetidae > Hirundichthys > Hirundichthys speculiger. The sequence goes on along the minus strand of JAGFBZ010000855.1, from coordinate 2,046,910 downwards.
ATCTCAAATACTTTTTTTTTTTTTTTGTTCACTAATCCGACAATTAACCCAGACAGTTTCTCAGATGGTTTTGGCTGTTTTGTTGTGTTTGTATTATACTTTTGAGTAGTGGAACTGGAGTCACAGGTAGCTAAGTGAGTCAGATCAAGAAAAATGTGTTCTTGACACCACAGGAGTCTCGCCTTCTTCCAAATCCGCTACAATTCAGTTTGTGGGATTTATTAATTTACAGAGGCATTTTGGATCTCTTTGGAAGTATTGATATAAACTAAAGACTATGGGGTGCTAGAGGCACTTGACCAGCAGGATTTCTGCTTTCTCTTTTGAGCAGCTTAAGGATATGGATCCTTTTTTTGGCCATATTTGAAAAAGCTCCTGCTTTCACAACAGCCGTTGTACCACCTACCTGGAAGAGGAGGAAGTGTCAAGCTGAGTCAACACATGCGACTGAGAAGGAATACAATCACTAATCAGTGATACTGTGTACAGTATATGTAACAGGTGAAGAAATTGATTTTGGGTGTATAAAGAAAAAAAAAGCTGTGCTTTTCTCAATTTGTATAAAGCTTCTCTTTGACACAGGGAGAGGACTTTATCGTCGACACATGCAATGTTATATATTGTTGTAAAAGACGGATTAAAGTAGTTGAGATGAACTAATGACCACATGCTGGATGGGCAACCAAAACTGATAACAGTTTTTGTTTGAAAGAGAATCAGATTAAAGATACCACCACTGAGATGGCCATCTAAGATCTTATATTAACCCATTGATGTAAAGCCTTTTATGTCATTCTGAAACCTGTGGATTTTCTGGAAAAATCAGATGAAACTATAAACATGAAATAAAATGGCCCATAAAATGAATGCTTTTATCATAGCTGCGGCAAATTTGTTTATTCTTTAATTAAATATAAAACATCCAATGTTGGATAACGTATGCAGATTTTAGGATTTATAATAACATTTAAGATTACATTTACTGTAATTTACAGTAACATTCCATTTTTTTTTTAAAGCAAGTACTCCCAAAAATCACATTTTTTTTCTTTATTTTAATTAAACACTTTAATCATCAGTGTTATTCTTTCTTGCATTTCAAGAGCAGTCATTAAAAACGAGTCATACTAGGAAGTGTGAGAAACCACAAGTGAAATCGAACAAGAGAAGAGAAACACCATCAGCAGCTGAAGCAGAGAAGAGGAAGAGAGAGTTCCATGTGGGAGAAAAGACACTCATCTTGAACAGCACTCACTTTGTAATTGATAAGGTTTCATTTGAGAGGAATTATATCTCCCTTGGGAAGCTGAAAAGAGCACAGGGTGGCTGCAGGGGCACATGCCAAAGCTCCTTCAGCAGTCTGTACAGAAAAACAGTGGAACCTCCCATTCACTTAGATATAATGCTGATTTTAAGACTTACATAAATATGTACGATTTTGACATATCTTAGAACGCTTTTTTTTCCTTCTTTTTAACAGCAGTCTACACCACTTAACTCTTGGTTGTTAAGTGGATGCTAAGTGTACTTTTAACACTCTTCTTTGAACAGAATTGGAGCACCATTCTTTTGGGGGATTTCTCCTGTTCCTGGAAAAAAACGTTTAAATTCTCGCCAGTTTTTCAGGTCTTCTCAGAGATAATCCCCTGGGTTGGGTCACTGCAGGACTTCCACAGTTTCCCTAAATCCACTCATGTTTTCATGCTAGTGTGCTTCAGGTCGCTGTCCTTTTTGATTTGTAAACTCCCCCCAGCCTGAGATACCATGGAAAACGTTTTCACAAAGTATTGGAGTATTCTCTGTCTCATTTGTCCATAATCTAACCTGCCATGATCATTGTTCTTGATTGTTGACTTCCTATTAATGACATCAGGTTTAATACTACCCAGACACCCCACTGGGAATTACCAATTAACAATTTGGTCTTTGTTTAGCCAAGATTTTGCTTCTTTTGGTTTAAAAGAAATTCATGTGTCTTTTGGCAAGTTCCCAGAGGGCTCTTGGGTATTTTTTGCATAAGAAATGGCTCTCCTTTTTTACAGTTATTCAATGTGCAATAAAGAAACCATAGATCTTTTTCATCCATCCATTAATTTACTCTTATCCATGTTTGGGTCATGGGGACTGCAACTACTCCCGAGTACCTCAAAAAATAGCTGAACTTGTCACTCAATCTCTAAAGGAAAGTCCAGTCACCTTGCAGAGGAAACTCATTTCAGCTGCAATGTCTCAGTTTTGTTCTTTTGGTCACTACCCATATCTCGTGACCAAAGATTAGAGTAGGTAACATAGATTCCTGATAAACAGAGAGCCTTAACTTGAGGCTCAGCTGTCTCTGTACCTCAACAGACTGGAACAGACTTTGTATTCTTACCAAATGCTGCACCGATTCCTCTGACAGTCTCCCTCCACTTGTGAGCAAGACTCAGAGATAAACTCTTCCACTTGAGGCAGCACCTTTGCCCCTTACTTTTTTCTGATTGTTCCATGTTGCTGGACAAGAGAAATGAGATACAGTTAAATACAACAACTTTAACAATGTCTTTAGTGGATCCAGACTTCCCCCATCCTTAGCATTATTGACAAGACCTTTCAGCATTTCAAACACAACAGAAGAAATGTTTTATATGCTTCCTCAGATTTATGCCTCAACACAATCCTACCTCACTTGGTTTTTCTTCCTAGACCATTATGTGTGAACAGACAGGTACAGTATGTGTGGTCTCAACCATGTGAATGCAAAAGAGCAGCAGTGATCCAGGGCATCAGAATAATTCGTGAAAGCATCCGAAGAACTTTAATAGGAAAGGTATACGCCTTACTTTGTCTGCAAATGTCAAAAAAGTTTGAATACACACTGTACATAAATGTGACATTTAAATAAACAAACGAACAAACAAAAAAAATAAGTTAGATTAAATTAACAAAGCTCGCTAAAATGTGATGAAATATTGGTTGACTGACAAAAGAGAAGATTCATTTATTCCCTGATTCAGAATCCAAAATCAAATCACACAGGGAAAGCAAAAGGGACAAAACAACAACAGATATTTTAGAAACTTGTGTCCTAGTTTGTAATTTTGTGCTCTTTAATAATACTAACAGGTTAGTATTGTTAAAGAACTCTTCCGTGCTATCTGTGGTATATTAAGGACTAGATAGTTTTATAGATTTTTATAATTTAAAAAAAATGTTGATGAGCTATTTTTTAGATTGTCCTCATGTTGATTGAACACCTAAAGCAAAGGGCCATTGTGTCATCCAGGTACTGCTTTTCTCCTGCTCAGGCTGTGTGGTGCTGCAATAGTGCTGAGTGTGGGCCTCACTTGAAAAGGTATGATGCGGTTCTATTTTTGTGTTATATGCACTTGATTTTGAGGCCTAAAGGTGTCATTTGATTTTGTGAACCACACATCAGTATCTCCCCATGAACATATTGTTTTTGTTTGGAACACCTGAGATAAGCTGTGAGGGAAAAAATGTCCAAACTCCAAAGGTTTAAAAGGACTATCCCTTCGTTATAATCCCAAGTATGACACTGGCACAAAAGAGGGTCGATGTCAGACTGGTGACTGATTGGCGAGCTGTTCGCAGTAGGATAATGACACCATCATAGCGGCAACCTGGTGCTCTGTGCCAAAATCTCCATTATCTACTTTAAATAAATCTTCAAGAATTAGCTGACACAGTTCCTCTCAGCCTGAATCCTCTAAATCCCACTCACTGACGAGTATGAAGTTGTTTTAAGGAATAGAAGCATCTGAGCTCCACGTCTATTTCCGTATTATTGCAAGTGCTCCAAAGTGTCCATGCCCGTTTCACCTGAGACCATTTTTGTTTTTTGTTTTTTTTTATCATAACATCCTGTTACTGATACAAACGTGAACCCTTGCAGCAGTAAAACCTCTGTTCAGCATTAAGCCACTATCATCCTGGTCTTTTGTAACCAAAAGCAACTTGTAAAGAATGGGTCTGATCAAGTGCTTAAGGATACTTTATTCACATTCAGTAAGGAACACTGGTCACTTAAAGTGGACCCATCTGTATTACTGCACAGATTTGGCTTTGAGATCCAGCCTCAAGTAGCCATTCCAGGAACTGTTGGACTTGGTTGACACATCACTGTGAGAATGAGACACATTTTCTCCCTTTTTTCTGACAGTTGTGTAAGTGTTGTAGATTTTAACACTGCCAATAATCTATCAGATCATTTTAAAAAGGCTTCTGTCCTACTCTGTCTCACATCATTTCTAATGATGAATCTCTTCATCATCTGGTTTGTAGCAGAGTTGTAACAAAACCTACATTTGTCCTCAGTAGTATCTTTCGGCATGTAATAGGAAGGAAGCTTATTTCACAGTTCATATCAATAAGTATAACCACAGGTTTTCCTTTCTACCCTGTAGCTCAATTTACCAGAAAGCACTCTCTGATTCTTTCTTTTTTTTTTCCTGACCATTCACCTTTTCTTCTTCACCTATATTATTCACAGTATTGGAGAAAATATTCCCTGCAGTTCGGGCTGAATTTTAACCATGATCAGAGTCCAGTTTAAACCCTGGATGACGGCATACAATGTATTTGACTCTTAGTGGGGGGGGGGGGGGGGGGGGGGTCTAAAACAGAGGACTCGGGAGTATTTTTATACTAAGGACTTCTGTTTCCTAGCAACTTGCCAGCTTCCACTGCATTGTTTTCAGAGAGCTTCAGGAGGAAGATGGTCACAATTTTATATTTTACCTCTGAGATGTTAGGTGTCTGGGCAGTTTCAACAGGAGACTCCCTCAACCCCAACCCAAATTAAAAGTAATTTTCTTTGCAGCAAGGAGATCATTATCAATTTCCATCACAATGGAACATGTCCGTCAAAAGAAATTGTCCTGAAAGAAAGTGTCTTGTTATCCACAGGCGCCTCTTAGCTTTTACAGGAATCTTCATTTTAAATCTGTTTGGTGGACAATTTCCATTCGTTAATTTACTGAATTAAAATCACACTGTGATCAAGATTAAGCTCCATAAAAATCAGATTAAAATACTGTTTGCATGATGGATATCAGGACTTTTTTCTTTGTATGTAAAACTTAAGTCAGCAGCATCGCGTCATCACACCTGTCTGTGGACATATTTCTATCATTTTTATTTTTGCAAACAATGCCAAAAAAGCTAAATGAAATGAACATTTTTATTATTGCTCTATTGTTGATTATAAACAATTGGACACTTTTCTTCATTAATGAATTCTATGTATTATTACATTTTTAGTTGGGTTATTTTTTTTTATAAAACAGATAGAAGATGGCATTTCTATTATATTTATTGTGTCTGATGTGTTTTAGTGAAGTTCAGCACAGCATTTTTTTTCTGCATAACACTACCTTCATGACTAAAGACATCTGTATACATCAACAGAAATGAAATGCAAGACCTGCTTTTTAAGAGCCTTTTTTCTCTCTTTTCTTCATGTTGGTATGATGAAAAGTTTTGCCAAGGTCAACATGACACATTATTGCTATGTATGTTTTCTTTGTGTGGATGCAGGTATATGAATGAATTTTTATCTTCAAAAAGATGCTTTTCTGTAAAGCTTTCTTAACCAGCACTTGTATGAGGAGCAAAAGATTTTCAGAATAATTGTTGCTGAAAGAACATCAGCATCCTCAAAGGACACTTGAATAAAAGTGCTCAGCTCCATTTTAGATTGAAAGAAAGCAAAAACCACACAGTTGGTGTGAGAGCGCTTGCTGCTAGAGAGGCTTTGAAAAGAACACAGTGTGCCCGTGCATGTCTACAGGTTTTTTTTTGCGCATGTTTGAATGCAGAGATGAAGGATATACATAACTCATAATGGTACAGGAGGGGGCCACTAACTCAGGTCTCCTGAGTCAAGGTGAAATTACCTGAACTCACACTGCCTCATGCTCTATTAAAGAAAAGTAATGATTTCAAGGTGAAGGTGGTCAGTGTTGTACATAATATGTTTAGGCGGACCACTGTTGTGAACCATCTGCAGGTCCTTCTCATCGCCCGGTGGTTTAGCAAAGCAGCTGGAGAGTTACAGATGGCCGAGGTACAACAGGGAAGTCATGAAGTCACAGGAATGAAGAAAGACATATTCTGACTTCTTCTGTCATAGTGGAAGCTGATTGTTGTTTCACATCCATAGCTCCAGTGGGTTTCCTTCAGCTAATCGTTATTATAGATGAAATAGGCCAGAGCTGGATACGTTTTTTTTTTTTTTTTTTTTTGAAGTCAGCACTCTGCTGGGGTGTGCTTTGAAAGTATCGACTGTAAAATATAAATTCTAAATCTCACCGAGTTATTGCTGTGGGCCCTGATGTCACGTCGTTTCATATAAGTCTGACTGCACTCTTCTGGGGTTCAAGTCAGTGTGAAGAGCTGTGTTAGGAACAGTGTGATAGGAGCAGCTCAGCAGGGTTAGCGTTAAGTCTCCAGATGGCTCTCTAACATAGCCAGAGCGTGCATTGCAATCCTCACTTGAGCTTTATGGACTTTCTCTCTTTCCTTGTTATATAAAATGACACTTAATTAGGAGTGTTTTATACAGATTTTTCTTTTCAGCTTTTAGTGTGCTAAAAAGCTCATTAATAAATGTGATCTGAAGGGAAGTGTTTGTTCTTCTCTTCCCTTTATTCCTGTTTTCACACTAAAACAAACTGCATGTTTGTCACTGGCACTTTCCCCAGCATTTCTCACGCCCTCCATTACCTGTTAGTGCACATAGAGGAGAATGAGTCAGCTTAGGAATCCATCCTGCCGTCTGTGGCAGTCTGATCAATAGCTGTATCAGTTCCCTCAAAAACAGAGGAGTCCACCCTCAAAGATGAGGTCACCAGCATAAAACACAGCTGCTCCACACTATAGAAAGCTAGAAAATACATTTAGTAAGCAGTGAGTGAGCTGCTTGCCTCAGGTTTTTGATTTTGATGTGTTTTTGTATTTATGGATCACAGTCAGTAATGACTGTGCTGCCTTACAGCAACAGAACATCATTTGAGGAAAACTAAAGAACTGCATTTTGCTCCTTTAACGCAGGGCTGCTCTGAAAGGTGCTCCCTGAAAACACTTGCATTTGAAGTCTTAGGTACAAAATGTTTAATGGTTGAATGCATTCCTGATGTATAAATTTGAGCTACTTTTACTTCAGAATTTTTGTTATTTATGTGCATTTGGATATGCTTTGAATTCAGGCTGCTGTATTTTACCCAACCTCAATTTAATGTTCTGCTCTTGAGCTTGATTACTCATTTGGCACCTTAAGCTCCACGTTTTTTTCTTTTTTCTTAAACTCTTTTACTTTAAATGCCAATGTTGTGTTGCTTTTTCTCCGTTATTATGTAATGCCATTAAAGCACCACCTTATCTTGTCCTTGAGTCTGAAACTGCACTGCACAAATGATCTAGCCCAGCAGTAAATGTATATCTAAACCAGGAACCTTGTTGCTGTAAGGCAGCAGAGCTAGTCATTATTCCACCATCTGGACACTCTCAAATGTTACAACTACTGGGCTCCAAACACGGATATGCTGGACAGTCACCTCTCGGCACCATAACACCATCCCATTACCACGGACAGCAATTAGATACAATCAGACCGTGGCGGTAGTCTCGCTGCAATAGTCAGTATGGTATGTGGCAGAGTTCGGTTTCATTTGTGTTCTGAACGCTAATTCAGAATAATGTCCCTGACGACACCTCATAACCAGGCCTCCTGCAGTCAAGCATTTGTCAAGTATTGTGAAATGTTTAAGGTACTTAAAGTAAGGCAATGATACTTTCAGAAATACTGCCTTTTTTTTCTCAATTCAGTTGAGAAAGGGAAATTACATGTATCTTTATTCAATAGAAGGCCAAAATCATATGACTGTTCGGTATGTGAGTGTCCTTTTTCTCCAACATTTGGAGGTTAGGTAAAAATAATGAGTTTCTAATAGGCACTACTTATGCTCTCTACGTGTAGTATTTTATTTTAGAACTAAATTAAACAGCAAAGCTAATGCAGTCATTGTTGATTAACGTCCTTGCAAGGTATTTAAAAACTGCAGGAATCATATTCTGGAGGCACCAGCTGACTTGAACAATGTGATGACACCATTTCTAAATTAAATTAGACCGGCATCTTGCAGAACTTGGCTCAGATCCTCTGTGAATTTAGCCAGTTGCCGTTTTAAGATAGACTTAAAGACATCAGGGTCTGGTGTAGGCTTTTTTGTTCCTGGCGCTTCAAGGTGGTTTCTATTTGGGGGCCACACAAATGAGTGATGGATACGAATCCAGAAAGGTTTTTGAACACATTGTACAGCAAAATTAACCTTTTCAATATGTTTGGAAGAATGTTTGGCAGAATAGTGATCATTGTATACTTGTGGGTACAGTGCATGTTTGACATAACTTTGATGAAAAAAACGGCATTTTCTTATATTAACAGGGCTTCTCCCATAACCCATTACATGTGGCTTACTGTTCTGACAGTATGTAGATATATTTTGTGCACTCGTACTTTAACCTTTTAGCATTCTAGCATGTAAAATTCAGTATGTTTGACACAAAGCTCCATTAAGTGTTGCAACAATCCAACTTTATTTGTTAGTTCAACCATATTTACATCGACAGCAACACAACTTTCCTCTCCTGAGACTACTGGTTGTCTTATTCAGTTAGAATAACAACATTGCCTGAGGCACCGCTCCACGTACAACCTGTTTTAGCTCTTAAGCGAGTTCAGACACTTTATAACAGACATATCATGTGCACAATATACCACTGGATGCGTCACATTTTATTGAGTTTTTTTTCTCTCTCTCTCTGTAAGATGGTTCAGATCACAGAAAAGCTACAAGGAAAACACAGGAGTTGGGTTCAAAATATGTTCAACAGAAAGGACAAAAATTTGAATTTGAAACAATTTGAAAAAAGAATTTGTGGAATACATGTAGTTTTGATGACCTTTAAGTAGCTGCAGGTTTTGAAAAGTCTTTTTCTTTGTCTCTTTCAGACCAGTGCACTGTGACAAGAACCTATCTTTTCCTCCATAAGTTCTGGTTCTTCAGCACCATCTACTACTTTGGTAACTGGGCCTTTATTGGGGTAAGTCCAAAGAAGTTTAAAATATTTGAAAAATGATTTTAAGAAGAGGAACTAGAATTTTCTCTGGAAGATTTTTTTTTTTTTTTGTGGGGGGGGGATTAACTTTTTTTTTCCCTTTTTTTTAACAATAAAACCTTTATGTAGCAATGGCAAATGCAGACACATGCAGTTCAAAAGTATTTTTATGAGGATTTTCTTCATGTGGACCAGCAGACCAGAAATGTTTGATTTAATTTCTGTTCAGAATAGACCACCCTTAAATGATTTTTCAAGACTGGACAAAAGAAAGATTTAATTGCCTCTTTCCTGAGAGCTCTTGTTAGATTCTTATCGATCAAATGTTCCTTGTAAAATAGCTCCTAATGTCTCCTTTGCTTATTATTTTAACTGTAGGCTTTCCTCATTGGTCTGGTGGTGTCCTGCTGCAGAGGGAAGAAGTCTGTGATTGAAGGAGAGGTGGAAGCTGATGACTCTGACATCAGTGATGATGAATACGTGCACTGAAGATGAGAAAAAGAAACGAAAGAAACTCTCCATTTGTAGACATTGTATCTATAGCTTAAAGGGACTGGAAGTTGCAATTTCATTTACAAACAAGTTACTGTCAGTGAATTGTCTTTATTTAATTTATTGGTTTTTAAGGAGTTATTGCTGTGGTATCTCCTGGACTCCAGCCTCGTTTTGAGCTGATGCGTAAGTCCCCCTTAATGTGACAGCTCAGACCGATTGTTGCGTCTCCCCCTCAGTCGATGTTATTGATGACTTTGGGATTCTGGGAGGGTCCTCCAACTCAATCCTACCTTGAGAATTCACTCCTCAACAGTCTGACACAAATTGGTCATTTTTCAGGAGACACTTTACTGCAGCAGCAGAGACAGGGTCATGTTATGTTCCAAAACACAATGTTTGAGCTTTATCTGGGCTCAGAATTTAGACAAAGGCTTTTTACATACTCTAAACACTTTCTTGACCCATTCAAGTGTTTAATTCATTACATCTACAGCTGGATTCAATATATCTTAGATAAAATTTGGCTGCTTCTTATTAAAAAAAAAAAAATCCCTTATTGTTGATATCAGTAACATTTATTTTTTTCCTTATTTGTTTGAGGTTACATATACTTTGGGTGGATTTGGTGCATTTCATTTGACATCTAGTTTTTTGCAGTCCCAGGTCGTTATTTAATGAAGTGTGTCTGCACCTTCATTCCTGCTCTGTGCATGAAATGTAAAGGACCAATTGTATCTGCTGTGTTTTGAACATTTCAGTTATTTGTGGGTTTTTAATTATTAGGGCTTCATGTTGGGAGATATCTGTCAAGTAGGGAAGTAGAAATAAGCAAAGAGTTAGACGTGTTTTTTCTTTTAATTAAAAACTACTTTTCAGGTTTGCTAGTGCTGTAAAGTATGAAATGCAGGCTTATGACATAGAGCTATAAATGGCTTCTTTTAACAATATAAAGAATTGCTTTTCTGTGTATTTGACATAAATTAATTTAAACTGAAGATTTAATTTTGAAACCAAGTATTTGTGCCTCATGAATGTGTTGTACGATGATGGGCACACACTTGTGCGTTCACTACCCTGTAATGACCTCTTCACAAGTCAGCCTGAAAGTCTTGAGTTTTGTTTTTTGCTTTGAGACACTTATCTCGTTACCTTCAGTGACATCAAGGGAAGGGAGCAGCTAGAAATGCAGCGAGATGATAGTGATGATACAGGAGCTGGAACACCTGCCGGTACGGTTGAAATTATTGCTGTCGTTGAAGTTGTGTCAACATTGTATGCTGCCTGTATTTAAAGAAATAAAACAAATGAGACACCCTCCATAAAATTATCTCTATTTTTTACCCAGTTTTAAGTATAATTTCCTTTTAAAACAAGAGCAATAACTGAATAGTAGGGCTGGGAAAGTTAACGCGTTATTATCGTGTTAACACATTAATTTATTAACGCCGACATTTATTATTTATTTATTTATTTTTCTGCCAAAGCATTTTCGACATTTATTTTATCGCGCGTTAACGCCTGTTGCTCACATACTTTTGTTTTGAAAAGTCTTAATGGCTGCTGCGGAACCAGAAGATAATTGGCAGAGAAACTTGCGGAGAAGTTTAAACGGACACGGAGAACGGTAAAAATCAGTGTATTTTACAGTTCGGGTAGCAACTCAGGTAGCAATATTAACAGTTCTGTTTGAGAAAAAAAAAAAAACTTTAAAAACCCTTTGTTCAAGACGATCGTGTCATTCCTCCATTTATCATCAGATCTGCTCCATGTGTTCACTGTCGAGCTATTCTCTAGCTCAGCCATTCCCAAACTTCAGAATACCAAGGCCCAATTTGAAATGTGAAAAATCTCCGCAGCCTACCGAAACCTTTAATCACAACTGTGGTCAACATTCAGGACAAGGAACCATGATCAGATATTAATGTGAGGTGTCAACAAATAAGGTGACACTTGTCATATTAAGTTAAGATGACAGTAGAATAACACTTAACTGGTTTGTTTTATTACTTCTTAATGTTTTTTTTAATCATGTCATGAATATTTTACAGTAATTAAAAACATATTTCAAAAAGATTGAGGATTTAAAACACATTTGTTTAATCTTAATGACCTTTTTTACGGCCCACCAGGGGGCCGCGGCCCACACTTTGGGAATCACTGCTCTAGCTGGTTACTTCAGTGCGGCTCCATCTAGTGGCACAGATATGTAATGACAACAGAAAGTCTATTCCTTGATTATAAAACAAAGCCATTTTTGGGTCACGTAAACCAGACAATAAAATATTAAAAACAAATTCCCGTGGAAGTCCCGTGGCCTGTTTGCTAAAATAAAAAATAAAAAAAAAACAGGCAATTTTTTTGTGTTAGATTAAAAAATTGGAGAAAAAAAAAAAAAAGTCACTTTTTAATTTTTTAAATTTTGTGATTGACAATTGAAAAAGGAAAAAAAAAACAAATGATCCACAGATAATTACGGATTGATAAAGTTACAGAACTTTTACATGGACATTTTCATTTTAAAGTTCTCCCAGACGGAGGATTCAACAGAAACAAGGTTATTTGTAACAACTGCCAAGTTGAACTCCCTGTTAAAAGTTTCTGCTGTTACCTCAGAAATTACCTGTTTTAATGTTATGATTGTGGCCTCTACATTGTTAGGATTTTGTTGGTAGACTTTTTTTTATTATTCATAAAAAAAGATTTACACTAAATATGTGTTACTGACAAGTGCTGATGTTAAAAGTGTTTGAACAACAAATATTATGGCACTTTAGTTCATATGGCAGCAGAACATTTAAATAAAAGTGACCTTTACACTACTTTTGAATTCATTATTTGATTTTTCATTAACAATGTGATTAATCAGTGAAATCATGCGATTAATCGCAATTAAAAATTTTATTCGTTGCCCAGCCCTACTGAATAGATGTTATTGCACTGGAGTATCCTGATGTTTTTGTCACCAACACAAAAAGGTTTTCCACCTATTTTTCATACCCTTTTCAACCTGTTCAGGGTCAAAGGGAGGGCTGGAGCCTATCCAAGCTGTCATCAGGGTACGCCCTGGACGGGCCACCGGCCTATCACAGGGTCACACAAACAAAAGCAACCATGCACACGCAAACTCAACCTCACCGACAAGTTTGAATTGTAAGTCAACCTAACGTGCATGTTTCTGGACATTGAGAGGAAACCTGAGGGCCTGGAGAAAACGGCTTTCATAAAGTGAAGGAAAAACACCAATATAAAAGGCAAGAATTATGAGCTGAAATTAGATAATAAAAGGATAAATAAATGAAATTTCCCTATGCTTAATTTTCAGTGTTCTTCTGTCCTGAAATGATTAAACACTTAGAAAAATTTCCGAGCAGTCGAAAAAATGACAGTGTTTGACAGAAGATGAGTCTACCGGACGAAATTCACCGGCCGACTCATCCCCGCTTAGAAAAATTTCTGAGCAGTCGAAAAAATGACAAAGTGTTGAAACGCTTAAAAAAATTTCCGAGCAGTCAAAAAAATGACAGCGTTGAAACGCTTAGAAAAATTTTCGAGCAGTCGAAAAAATGACAAAGTGTTGAAACACTTAAAAAATTTCCGAGCAGTCGAAAAAATGACAGTGTTTGACAGAAGATGAGTCTGCCGGACAAAATTCACCGGCCAACTCATCCCCGGTTAAACACTTAGAAAAATTTCCGAGCAGTCAAAAAAATGACAAAGTGTTGAAACGCTTAGAAAAATTTCCGAGCAGTCAAAAAAATGAAATCGTTGAAAGGCTTAGAAAAATTTCCGAGCAGTCCAAAAAATGACAGTGTTTGACGGAAGATGAGTCTACCGGACAAAATTCACCGGCCAACTCATCCCCGGTTAAACACTTAGAAAAATTTCCGAGCAGTCGAAAAAATGACAGTGTTGAAACGCTTAGAAAAATTTCCGAGCAGTTAAAAAAATGACACCGTTGAAACGCTTAGAAAAATTTTCGAGCAGTCGAAAAAATGACAAAATGTTGAAACACTTAAAAAAATTTCCGAGCAGTCGAAAAAATGACAGTGTTTGACCGAAGATGAGTCTGCCGGACGAAATTGCCACTCATCCCCGGTTAAACACTTAGAAAAATTTCCGAGCAGTCGAAAAAATGACAGTGTTTGACCGAAGATGAGTCTACCGGACGAAATTCACTGGCCGACTCATCCCCGGTTAAACACTTAGAAAAATTTCCGAGCAGTCGAAAAAATGACAGTGTTGAAACGCTTAGAAAAATTTCCGAGCAGTCGAAAAAATGACAGCGTTGAAACATTTAAAAAAATTTCCGAGCAGTCGAAAAAATGACAGTGTTTGACGGAAGATGAGTCTGCCGGACGAAATTCACCAGCCAACTCATCCCAGGTTAAACACTTAGAAAAATTTCCGAGCAGTCGAAAAAATGACAGTGTTGAAACACTTAGAAAAATTTCCGAGCAGTCGAAAAAATGACAGTGTTGAAACACTTAAAAAAATTTCAGAGCAGTCGAAAAAATGACAGTGTTTGACCGAAGATGAGTCTGCCGGACGAAATTCACTGGCTGACTCATCCCCGGATAATCACTTAGAAAAATATCCGACCAGTCGAAAAAATGACAAAGTGTTGAAACACTTAGAAAAATTTCCGAGCAGTCGAAAAAATGACATTGTTTCATGGAAGATGAGTCTACCGGACGAAATTCACCGGCCAACTCATCCCCGGTTAAACACTTAGAAAAATTTCCGAGCAGTCAAAAAAATGACAGTGTTTGACCGAAGATGAGTCTACCAGACGAAATTCACCGGCCGACTCATCCCTGCTTAGAAAAATTTCCGAGCAGTCAAAAAAATGACAAAGTGTTGAAACGCTTAGAAAAATTTCCAAACAGTCGAAAAAAAGACAAAGTTTTGAAACACTTAAAAAAATTTCCGAGCAGTCGAAAAAATGACAGTGTTTGACGGAAGATGAGTCTGCCGGACGAAATTCACCCGCCAACTCATCCCCGGTTAAACACTTAGAAAAATTTCCGAGCAGTCAAAAAAATGACAGTGTTGAAACACTTAGAAAAATTTCCGAACAGTCGAAAAAATGACAGTGTTGAAACACTTAAAAAAATTTCAGAGCAGTCGAAAAAATGACAGTGTTTGACCGAAGATGAGTCCGCCGGACCAAATTCACTGGCCAACTCATCCCCGGTTAAACACTTAGAAAAATTTCCGAGCAGTCGAAAAAATGACAGTGTTGAAACGCTTAGAAAAATTTCCGAGCAGTCAAAAAAATGACAGCGTTGAAACGCTTAGAAAAATTTTCGAGTAGTCGAAAAAATGACAAAGTGTTGAAACACTTAAAAAAATTTCCGAGCAGTCGAAAAAATGACAGTGTTTGACGGAAGATGAGTCTGCCGGACAAAATTCACCGGCCAACTCATCCCCTGTTAAACACTTAGAAAAATTTCTCAGCAGTTGAAAAAATGACAGTGTTGAAACGCTTAGAAAAATTTCCGAGCAGTCAAAAAAATGACAGTGTTGAAACGCTTAGAAAAATTTTCGAGTAGTCGAAAAAATGACAAAGTGTTGAAACACTTAGAAAAATTTCTGAGCAGTCGAAAAAATGACAGTGTTTGACCGAAGATGAGTCTGCCGGACGAAATTCACTGGCTGACTCATCCCCGGTTAATCACTTAGAAAAATATCCGACCAGTTGAAAAAATGACAAAGTGTTGAAACACTTAGAAAAATTTCCGAGCAGTCGAAAAAATGACAGTGTTTGATGGAAGATGAGTCTACCGGATGAAATTCACCGGCCAACTCATCCCCGGTTAATCACTTAGAAAAATTTCCGAGCAATCGAAAAAATGACATTGTTTCATGGAAGATGAGTCTGCCGGACGAAATTTACCGGCCAACTCATCCCCGGTTAAACGCTTAGAAAAATTTCCGAGCAGTCGACAAAATGACAGTGTGAGTTGGGATGTTGAGATGAGTTGGCCGGACAGTGTCCGAGCAGTCGAAAAAATGACAAAGTGTTGAAACACTTAGAAAAATTTCCGAGCAGTTGAAAAAAATGACAAAATGTTGAAAGACTTAGAAAAATTTCCGAGCAGTCGAAAAAATGAAAGTGTTTGACCGAAGATGAATCTGCCGGACGAAATTCACCAGCCGACTCATCCCCGGTTAAAGAAAAATAAAAAAGATTACAGTTCTGCTGTATGAAAAGGGTCGGATGGTTTTAGATTTGTTTTTCAGAATCATCAATAAAGATCCATCGGAGCATGAGCACCTTTTCATTTAAAAAAAAAAAAACAAAAACAAAAACACCACTGATGACATCTAAAGAGTGTCAGGCTTAAATGGAGAGGTTGATCCCAAGATAGCACAGGTTTTGTAAAACAAAAGAAACAAAAGTGGAGCTCTTCAGAAATGCATATTATCATATCATGTTTTATATATATTTTACAGAGAATATTGAGTAACAAGCATCCATCTCGCAAAGTCAATACATCAAGAGTTGCTGTGCAGGAAAGCTGGAACCAGATTGATACAGAATATTGTTTTTGTTGTGTTTTTTTTTTTTTTTTTTTTTATGTATGTGAGATGACACTAGAGGAGGTATAACTAGGTACAAAGTGTGATTTTCATGGTTTATGAGTTCCTTTCATATTAGGTTATTGTTTTGTTTTTTTTCCCCCTCAACTTGATCCAAAAAGAAAAAAAGCCTTTAATTACAAACATCCTATTCAGTACAGTACTCCTTGTTGTTTTTGCTTTTTTTTTAAAAGTTGTTTTATGATGATGGAAATCAGAGAACAGAGGGATAATACTGAAGGTTGATCAGTACTTGGTTTGCCCATTACTGCCCATAGAAAAACATATAATTATCAATGAATAAATTATTGAAATATTGAAATGATTGAAAATAACTCTACAAGCAAAACTGAGTATTCCTTATGACCTCCCTCAGAACTAAGCACAGATTTAACATTTTTTAAGAAGACAGTCCCATACAGATGTTTGCAGTGATATTAGTTTGGATTATATTTTATTTAGGTTTAAGAGAGCCATGTTCCTGGATTTTGTTTATATCTTAAAGGGACTGACAAAAAAAATATGGACATCATTAAAACTTTGATAAAACAGCAAGACTGCAGGTTACCTACAACCTTTGCAAACTACTATATGTTTACATAATGGCAGATTATTCTGTTTTAAAATGAAATAGTTTTATATTTATTTGGAGACATCATATTACAGCTGTCTTTTCTTCCTACAATAAAAAAAAAAACTGAATTTGTGGTAGTATCTGCCTCAAAATGCATCTAATCTATAGTAAAAATCTGACATTTCCAAATCTATCACGAAGTCATTAAGTATGAAATTGCAATCAATAATTTTATGAATGAGAGGGTGTATCATATTATCCAAAGATCAGGTTCTGACATTTCAATGTGAAAAAAATGATAATAATGGCATTTAATCAAATGAGACTGATAGTTAAACACACCCATCCTTGAATTAGTTCATACTGAGTCTACTTGCTTTGGATTGATTTGCGAAAAAGTTTATGTACACGTTCAATTATAGCTTGAGGTACATCTGCCTGGTAAAGCAAACTGGGCCATTATGCAGTTCTTCCCACACTGTTCTTATTACTAAACAAAATAAACATTAATTCAAAGTTTGAGCAGTAATATAGAAATGATGAATGTGTCAGATGACAGGATTATTGATGTGAGTGCTTCTTTGCTTATCATCTCTTATATTTAAAAGCATGTCTTGTCTTATCTCTCCTTTGGCAGTAAGCGTTGGGCTGTTTTTGCAGGGGAAGATTGAGCATATGTCAATGAAAGAATGAATGAATCCCTTCAAGAGAACTCCATTTTTGAAGTGAGCAGATGTACAATTTCTGCCCGAATGTTTTTCTTTTTCCTAGGCAAACTGTGTTTGATGGTTATAGTTGGGACCTATTAGCTGGAAAACATGATCAGACCATAGTCTGATGCTTTGCCAGATCTTTCTACAAGTTTAATATTCACCATTTTACAGATAGAGTAACTGAAGCATAAACACAATATATTTATTTTTACCTCTGTCATGTGGGATTAATTTCCGTGCATTAAAAAAAACAAGTGTTATGGTGGTTTATATCAAAACTAAAACATATTTCCATTCATTATTTGCAAGTTTTTGTAAACATGCCAGGCATTGTAACAGTCCCAGCTGGAACACTTTACAGGGCTTTAGAGTGGCTCAGTCTGCATTTGAGAAGCGTCTCTGTGCTGTCCCCACTGATGTGCACAAACTGTGGGTGGAAAAGAAGCTGTAGTGACAACTGTGGAGGAGCCAGCTCCTCAGCAAAGGTCTCTGGTCTATAGATCCCTGCCCTTCACCTTATGCAAGATCAGTCACAAAGGTGACGTCTATCAAATGGTAAAATAATGTTTTATATCACATCTTGGAGATCACTCCGTCATGTGAACTGAGTTAGAATAACAGACTGGAACCTTTAACAGGAGGGTAGTGCTTGAAATCATTGTTCTTTCTCTGTTAACCATGGTTACCCTCAAAGAAACGCTTGCAGTCATCGTGCCTTTGCACAAAAAGGCCTTTACAGGCAAGCAGGGGCGATTCTAGGGTCAGAGCTTGAGGGGTGCTGAGCACCCAATGAGCCCCACCGCAACCCACAAGTAACTAGTGAGAAGAGGACGATACCATTAGGCGGGGATGTTTTCATTTTCATTCTTAAAATATAAACTTAAACCACAAACTATGGATTAGGTTTTGGGCATAATCTAAGCCTGTCAAATGCAAACTAAAATTTTAGAATAACAACAAAGTCCAGCATGTGCCAGGATAATCACCTAAAGTTGAATCAGCTGCTGGATCAGGCCACCACCGGTTCTGAGCTTGCTCAGGAATAGCAGCAGGCAGGTGAGCATGCGTCTGCATCCACAGCGAGGTGAAGACTTTTGAAGGATGGCCTGGTGTCGAGAACGGCTGCCAAGAAGTCATTACTTTCTGAGAAAAGCATCAGGGACAGACTGATAATCTGCACAAGGTACAGGGCCTGGACCGCTGAGGACTGGGGTAAAGTCATTTTCTTTTATGAATGCCTTCTCTGATTGTTTGGGGAATCCAGAAAAGGTTTGTCCAGAGAAGGAAAGGTGAAGCGCCACCACGAGTCCTGTGTGATGCCAACAGTAGCGTATCCTGAGACCATTCATGTGTGGGGTTGCTTCTCAGCCAAGGGAGTGGGCTCATATACATTTTGCCTATGAACACAGCCATGAATTAAGAAAAAAATGGTACTGTAACATCCTCTGAAAGCAACTTCTTCCAACCATCCAAAAACAGTTTGGAAATTAACAATATCCTTTTCCTGCATTGTGGAGTGCCTTTTCATAAGGCAACAGTGATAACTAAGTGGTTTAGGGAACAAAACCCAAAGTTGTGGGTCCATGGCCAGCAAACTCGACAGACCTTAATCCCATTGAGAACGTGGTGGTCAAGAGGCGGGTAGTACAAAGAAAGACCCATAAATTCTGACAAACACCAAGCACTGACTATGCAAGAATGGATTCCCATCAATCAAGATGTGGCCCAGATGTTGATTGACAGCATTTCAGGGGAGATTGCAGACGTCTTGAAAGAGGAGGGTCAACACTACAGATATTGACTCTTCTCATAAATGTAATGTGATTGTCAATAAAAGCCTTTGGCACTTATTAAAAGCTTGTAATCGTACTTCAGTGTGCCGCAGTAACATCAGACCAAAACATCTGAAGCAGCAAACTTAGTGAAAACCAAAGGTCTTGGAGGAGGTCCTGTTTTCTTATTACCTTCGCCAAGGAGGTAAAGTTTTTGCCAGCTTTTGTCTGTCTGTCTGTGTACCAGATAACTCAAAAAGTTATGGATGGATTTTAATGAAATTTTTAGGAGTTGTCAGAAATGTGAAAAGGAAGAACTGATTTTATTTTGGGGGTGATCCGGAAGAAATCCTGGATTCTAGATCACTTTCAAATTTTCGATAACATTGCGGTCAATGGGGCCGAAAGTTTTGTTTCTCAATATCTCTGTTAATTATTGCCCAAAACTCATGAAATTTGACTCAGGGATTGACAGTGGGAACCTCTATCAAATTTCAAAGGCTGGTCCGGATCTGACAGAACGCGGATTTTATTGCAATCTGTAAATCGCTATATGGGGGAATTGTTGCACTTGGCGGAGGTCTGCGCTCTCCGAGTGCTTTTCTAGTTATTTTTGCAATTACAGTGGTACCTCTACTTACGAATGTCTCTACATACAATATTTTCAGGTTACGAAACGACTTCCAGAACCAATTAATTTCATAAGTAGAGGTACCACTGTATTGTCTTTTACATTGTGTTTAGACTTGGGAACCTGGGTCTTGGTGGATAGGTGGGTTTGAAGGTGGGTTCTGATTTTATGTTTAGCTGGCCCATGTCATGCCTGCTGTCTTCACATGCTAGCAAAACATCAGTTGTGTTATCATATGAAAAGGCCAGAACTATCCATCCATCCATCACCCACTTTTTCCTATTCAGTGTCACGGGGGTCCGTTGGAGCCTATTGCAGCTCTCCTTGGGCGACAGGCAGGGGTCCACTCTGGACACCAATCCATCTCAGAATAGCCAGAACTTATTCGGGGTATTTCAGCCTTAAATGTTTGAATCGGAGAGTGCTTCTCAAGAAGAAGAAAAGCTGGATTTAAAAGGTCACAAATAAGTGGAAGAATCAGAAAGGTATTTGCTTTTGACAATATGTTATATTAAAAATGGACTCAGGTCACCGTGACCTATTATCTTATAATGTTAAATCTATACGTCCATGATTTCTCCTCTGGCACACTCAGGCGTCAATCATACGATTTTTGGGACATGTAGCTGTCTGGAGAAATCAGCTCAAGGCTTCTTGATAACAGTGTTTAAGAGTATCTGCATTTCCCCTGCTCATAGTCTTTCCGGCTGTCCTGTATGTGAGTAACTGACCATCTCTGCTGGCTGGAGGTTAAATCCACTCCTGCACCCTCGTCAGTGGTCAAGTGTCTTGTTTAATTGTTGTATAACTGCCTCACTAGAAACTCACCCAATTATTGGTAAACTATTATGTACTATTAGTATTTTTTCACGACACAATATATAACAATTAATTTCACAATAAATGCCTCACACAAAAGTGACATGGGGTTAAAGCTAATATAACATTTGCTTGAACTGACGTCTGAGTTGTTTTCCTCCTTGGTCTTTGTATTGAATTGTAGTTCAGTTATGAGTAAGTTCACCATATTTAATATTTTGGCCTCACAGCTGCCCATTCTGGATTCAAACACAAGAAGCCAAGGCTGACAAAATCATAGCTGTGTATTCCTCTGGTTGATCTGTCACCAATATGGTGTCACAGCTGTCCAAGCCAACAGTGAGCACTGAATTGGCAAGTTAGTTCTTTTCTCATACATGAGTGGCATCTGCTCGGTAGACGGATGTAACAGGTGGAGCCTCCAGGTTGCTCACACTAAGGTACTCTCACCTGGAGGAAATCAGCTAAAGTTGATATGAATGAAGCAGCACATCGTCAAACACATTCCCTTATCTCATCCTCCTAACACTGTACAAGGACATATTTCTGCTTGAACATTAGTAAAATAAATTTAATATAGGATTTATAAACCATACTTCGCTATGTCCTCTTCACATGTTGAAAATGTAACTGGGCAGTGTGGCTTGTTATTTTCACCTATCCACTTTGCTGCAGGTAAGGGTTGGAATCTTCATTGTTGGAATTTTTTTTCAAGTTATTGTAGTGGCTGCACCACATCTACCTTGGGAAGATTGAAGAAACAATCACAGCAGGGTATGATGAATCTGTGGGTCCAATGAGGAAGATCCATGACAGTCTAGCTCAGTGTTCACCCCGCAACAATGCGAGGGAGGAATATCTTTACACCGGTTGTCCCGCGTAGGACTGACCCACAGGAGATCCAGGTACTTACATATTATTCCCAATCCAGGTTTTAGTGAAACTACCCCATCCCATATTTCCATTGCTTTCAGGCCAGTTGACCCCATCCTTAGTGTATACTGCTGGGTTTCATGGTGAAGGTTTATGCCACAGGGTTTATAAGGGACTGCACTTAGTCACCAACCCTGGAAGGGTGAGTCAATACCTGTTTTAGACTTATGTTCATACAAAACGCCCATATTCATGAAGTTTCATTCAATAACTACTATTTACATAGCATTACGACTTTGGAATCAAATATACTAAAACAAATCAAAACAAAATGGTCATTGTTTCAACATTTGATTTAAGAAATGGGCCTTCTGTTTTTTTTTTTCTTTTTCTTTTCTATGAGAAAGGTTTGAACTGTGGCAGATATGAATGTGTGGAGCACTGTAGATACCAAGAGGAATTACAGACCACTAGAGCCATTGTCAGGGGCCTCTGTACCCATCATCTATCTTACTACTCACACAATGAGAGACTGTAATGTACTTTACAGTGCATGCCAAGTACCTGCTGTGGAGTATTGCAAAGTTCACAACCTCCACTAACCGCTAATGCAATCTTCCGCTCGCTAAAGCTGCTACCCGTTATGCTGACTCCCTTACTCAGTTTGTAGGTGTGGTAATGGGTGTGTCTTTTGCCCTTTCGGCAAATTCGGTATCTTGCGATTGCGGGTTTAGGGTTGCAGGTAGCGGGTGGTCTGACCACCAAGAGGAGGAAGCTCTACAGCAGAGTCCCAGACAAGCTGTGTATGAGAGCTGCTCCGATCTGGATGAAAAGACGCTCCATAGCGGTTTGCCGGTTACACAACCTGCTCTTAAAGGCAATGGCTACTGACGCTGATTGGTTTAACAGGTGGAACGCCCTAACCACTCCCATGCATAATGTAGCGAGTAGCGCGAGGTACGATAGCGAGTTTAGCAAGGTGGAAGATTGCGTTCTTTACGTGGGAACGCCCCTCCCGCTACCCTGCTATCCCTTAATAGCGGTTTTAGGAGATCTGGAGGAAGATCAGGCCCCAAGTCTCCAGAAACTCCTGAATTCTATCAGTGTTTTTAAGTAACTCCAAGCATATGCAATATGTTGTTGTTTTGTTTGTTTGTTGGTTTGTTTTTTAGAAAAATGGATCTTTCATTGTGCAACTATATCATCATTGCTGAACCATACAGGTTTTGTTTTTCATGAAAGGCCTTTCACCAGCAGCATGGCCCTGTAGTAACGGGAACTGGCCTGCCTGCACTTCAGTTACCCACTGAAAAGATGTGGTGAATCATGCAACAATATATATTACAAACAAGTAACTGAAATGGTGAGCTGCTGAAAGTCAATATCAAGTAGGAATATGGAGAAAATTAGTACCACAACATTCCCAAACTGTTCAAGTCCTATTTAAAGACAGAAGTGATAGAAAACTGGTAAACATCCCCGAGTCAAGATTTTTAAAAATGTGACATCAAAGCAAAACTGAGCATACATTACAAAGAAGAAAAAAAGAGTTCCAAATGCAACATGCGACATGTTACTGTGGAATATTTTTTTTAACTAAAAATAGGGTTTCAGTGTTTTGAAAATCATTGTGTGACATTTCTTGATTTACATTTCAGACGGCATCCCCACTTTTGAACCAGCGTTGTAGTGAGTGAAGCGATGGACCAAAGACTGGGACTTGTGACTGCAGACACAGCTGACACGTTGGGTGCAAAAGAATAGAGAGGACGCTACATCAAAGAGCACTACTTGAAGATAATTTAAACCGAATGAGTTATGGGTTTCGGCATGTTAGAAAATCCAGCAAAGAATTACTCAAATAGAAGAAATGAATGTTTATGGAATGGCCTGTAGTCAAAGTTCAAGATTTGACTCCCATTTTCGCACAGCAGGGGGATCGAATGATAGGTAGTAGGAAACTCTTAAACATCTTGCAGTCAACAGAGTTTAGCAGGAAAGAGTGGCCAAAAGTTTCACTTGGACAATTTCATAAGCTGGTGGACTGTTATGTTACTGCAAACACCAGATCAGCTTCACTTTAATTGAACAAAGGATTGAATATTTATACTTTCCTTGCTGATCAAATATGTGAAAAAGAAAGCACATCTATGAAACTACATGAAAATGCAATTTGAAGAACCACCTTTAGCAGCAACAACTTGAATTGTAATATGTTTGACATTATCAGTATTATACTATTATGGAGGAACTTTTGGTCCAATGTTCTTTATGAAGCTGCTTCATTTCACTGACATTTGCGAGTTTTTATTTATGGACATTTATCTGTGTCAAAAATCTACACTTTGGTCTTGTCTACTCAAAGTACCTTTTTTTTTAGGAGTCCTATTTTTTGTAGCTGCATGCAAGCTAACTAAGGATGATGTAGTTTTTTTTGTTTTTCTTCCTGATTTCTCTCAATTCAATTCATTAACTAAAATTATAATATTAAATCTTAATCAAGGATAAATTGAGGTAAAAAAAAAAAAAAAAACTCCCACAGCAGAGAAAAAAATATTATTTTGCACCTAATTGTCAAGGTTGGAAAACTTGTATTTTCCACTCTTTGAATAAGCTTCCTCCCCCGTATATTAATGGACATCACTTTGGAAAATGGCCTCATGTGGCATTGATTGGCAGCAACAATTCCTTACCTAAGATCATTGCTGAGGTCTTTCCTCTTCCTCTTTATTTATTTATTTTTTTTATGTGTCCTCATCTATAAAATTCTTGGCTTGAAAGAGGATGTATCTTCTTTTAACAATCAGCTCCAGTGGCTCCAGATGCAGATGAGTCTCCAGCCTTCTTTGTCCCTTTCTTTGAGTCTCTGGCTCTGATGCTGCTGCCCCAGCAGACGACAGCAGAGAAAAAGGTAAACTTTTCCCCACAGACTTAGAGAAGATATGCAAGAAGTTGCTGCATACAATGAAAGGACTAACGCTTTCCTCGGAAAGAACCGACTGCTTCTTCCCTTCCTATAAACAATCTTCAGTGTGGCATCACCCGCATCTACATCAAAGCCCAGGTATCAGTAGTGCTTCACCAGCTCCCAGGGTGAAAATAGTGTCCTGCTAAACAGAGGTAACCACAAAGTGATCTGCATCAGGATTGTAGTTTTCTCAACCAAATACTTTGAAACATGACACAATGAGCCACTAAAACTGATAAGAACTTCACATTTGATTATATAAGCATATGGATGATCTTTGAACCTTTGTTTTCTCTTTCTATAAATGAATTTTATTCTGTAAAAGAAGTCACTGATGCATTCGTAAATACTTGCAATTTTGAGACAATATACCTGTTTCTATGACAAATAAAGTAGTGTCTTTCAAAGGAAAAAAAAAGTTATTGCACTGTGAAATGTTATTAAAAGTACAATGGCTCCAAGCTTGTCATCTTATATTTGACCCATTTATACACAGGGCAGCCTTAAAAAATAAGTTGTCAACCTGGAAAAAGCCTGCTGAACCTTTGTCTTTGAAAACTCTGCAAAATGTTCCGTGTCCAGAATTGTGCAGAAAGATAGGTTTATATCTTTAAGTTTAAATGAAAATGATTGACTCTGCCCTGAAGTTCACCAGTCGTCTTATAACTCTGAAATGTACTGCATCAGGGCTGAAAACATGAAGTGCACAAACGTTGCTGTTTCTGAAATGAGATTCACAATTATGTTGGATGCACTCCTAAAGAGTGAATAGAATAGAAAGACTTTTTTTAAAAGTTTTTTTTCTTTTTTATAAACTAGATACAAGGCTGAAAAACCAACAGTAGATGACAATATCCATTAGTTTTAGGATGCGCTGCCTTTAACACAAAAATAATTCTGTGCCAACAATCAGAGGATCAGGAACACAGCATGTCCTTTTGTCATATGGATTGAAATATGATACTCTTTTTGGATCTCATGTTCTCTCTTTACTCTGGTGTGAAAACGAAGAGGGTGCTTCTGGTTTCACCTCATCACCCAGTTATAAAGCCAGGATCTTTCTTGTGCAGCTCTATCATCTTTGCTGAACCATACAGGTTTTGTTTTTCATGGAAGGCCTTGCTCATTTCAGCAATACAACTCTCAGCAGCAGCATGTCCCTGTAGTTGCATCAACTAGCCTACCTGCAGTAACATCTGGTGAATTATACAACAAAAACTATATAACTAACAAGTAACTGAACTGGTGAGCAGCTGAAAGTCAATAGAGGCTACCTGACTGCTGCGAAATGGCTCTATTTTGATCCACTAGGTGGGAGGAAAGTGTTGCATTTGGGTTTTTTTTTTGTGGTCATGACCACTTCTGGTGAAGAAAGCAACAAGCGATACCGATAACTAATTTGACACCATTTTCTACATTCTAACAACCATGGTGTACTACTGCGATGCTGAGGAGTGTAAATCTCCTTGATCCAAACCAAACACGCTGCACATCCCTCCCTTCATGACTGACTTGACGTGGGTAAAGTGGCTGAAAGAGCTTTCGAAAGATGGAAAGCACTGACTCTGTGTGAGAGGAAGGACAAAATGGTGAAAAATCTAGACGTGCTGAACCTCACAAGAAACTCCAGGCTATGTTCCCGTCATTTCGTCAAGGAAAAGATCAGCGCTGACGGCTACACGTGGAGTGGTGATCCCGCTTACTTTGCCTGGAATAACCAGAAGAAGCCACTAGAGCGAGGAGAACCGGAAAGGCACAGATCTGCAAAGCCCCAGATGAGTGGGAGTGCTGCCGCCTTACATGTCATAATCCGCGGTACTCAGGAAGCCTTTTTTTTTTTTTTTTTAAAGTACAAACGTGGGGAAAACTAGCAGTACAGCAGTTTTACCAGTTCCCAAACTGACATCTATGTAAACATAAGCATTCATTTCAAAAAGAAGAGTAAAGATTTCCAGTCTCAACATGTGACATGTTACCGTGGATTTTATTTTATTTTTTAAATTGAAAATAGGTTTTTAATGTTTTCCATGTCATTGTGTTACAATATTTCTTGATCCCCACCTACATTGTGGAATAAACAACTAATAGAAAAGCAGCTTTGGTTTGGACCTTTCAGTTTGCAGTAGTCTTTAACCATTAATCAGTGTCTTTTGAACATGAACATGATATAATTTAATGCTATAAAATGGGAAGATGAGTTTATTTCATTATACCTACAGTTTATAACTTAATCTCCTAGGGCCAGTCTGATAGCTGTTATTAACTGCATTTCAGGTGCTTAAGAGTGTTTTGATGAGCTCTTGATACTGATCTCAAGTCTTTATTCCTTATATGAGACCGCCTCCAGCATTAAACACGCAACCCCAGCCAGTGGTGAAAGTGACGTCATGCTTAAAGGCACTCTGCTGGATGCTGGCTCATTGATGAAAAGGAAAAAAAAACACAAGAGTCCTCTGACAGGGTCTGTAACACAACCGTATCTAATTAACCTAATTATGTCTGGTTGTCGACAATGAAAGGCACACAAAACTGAGACTATCATCTCCACTGAGCTCTGTGTTTAATCTTTAATTTATGCAGTGATGACGTCACAGCACAGCTGAGTCCTCATTCATACCCATCTAGGTTTATTGTCTGGTTCCCACTTTTTCTCCGCCTGTCCTTGTTCCTCATTGATAATGAAATCACACATCCTCGTCCTCTTCTGGCTCTTCCTCTTCCTTTCTTCCCATAAGGGGAGGGGGGTAGCACACGCTGGTGCTCTCCTCGCCGGAGTGGCAGTCACACTGTGCAGACCACCAGACAGAACAAACAAGATTTTCCCTCAGCTCTGGCAGCTTTCTCCCATTAGCGCTCTGTCTGAGAAAACCGATCTCATCAGGAGAAGCTCTCTGGAGAACCCTCTGGAGGCTCGGAGACATATGAGCAGTTTAAATGTTTCCTCGCCAAATTCAGAATTTTGATACAGTGGGTGGATTTATAAGGTGAAGCAGAAAAGGTATGGAGCAGAGCTTCAGGTGCAAAAGGAAGGATTTTAAATCACTCATTAATCTCAGTGAAAAAAAACAAAACATATAAAATAAAATAAAAAAAGCAGATGGTAGGTCAGGCACCAAAGAGAACTTTGCACTTTTTGGATAATCCATTCTGTATTAATATAAAGTGGAAGTAAAGCCAAATATTCAGTTTGTTAAAAGGATTATTGGAACTCTGTAAAAATGCAACCTTTCCTTCATTTCCATCATTTCATTTTCATACATTCCACACATCTCTCATTCAAGCACGGTGAACGATGCACTTCACAACCCACACACAGCATAAACTTGACACGACCTCTGAGGCAGTACGAACATATTTCCTCTTTTATTTACATTCCTTTTCAAATGTTAACATTTTTCGCTATAACTTTTGATCAGGTTGGCATTTTTCCTCATTAAAATAAATTGGCACAAGTAAAACATATGTAGACAAAAGTTTATTTACACCATACAACATTTTGTTTTTAAATATTTTATACAGAGCTGCAGATGAGAGAGCTTGCTGGGATCCTTCAAGCAGATTCTGCAGTATTAAAGTTGTGAAATATATTATTTATATAAAAGTGAGTATTATCTTTATTGCATTTAAAGCAATGAAGAATGTAGCTTGACAAACATTCATTTTAATATGACAGAAAAAATCCTCGTTGCCTCCCATGTTTTATATTATAAAGTAAAAAGTGTAGTAATGGCCAAACAGACTGTTATAAACTTTTTAAAAACCTGCATAAATATATACATTGTGCTCCCGGGTCCAGTTTTAGGAAATCAAAACTAGACCCGATGAAGCTGGGACGACATGGCATGTCATTTGCTTTGTGAGATTTCATCTAGAGGGTTTACTTTTTTTATTATTATCTTTTTTTTTTTTATTAAGCCAATTCCTCAACAGATAATTTGAAACACATGATGGTAAATATTTTACACCAGGCTGCCCCACACTAAGTACACTAGTGAGAATACAAAAAGTAACACTGATGTTTTTATCCCTTTTTTTTTTCTTCTTTTTACTCTCTCACCAGTCTTAATATTGTATTGGCACATAATGTCCCTGCCACACTCGTAAGATCCAGATATGTATGCCAAGGCTGTTAGAAAAGTCTGTTGCTTTTTTCAGTGCAAAATACATCCCCTTCTCCTCCTTTCCCAGTTTGCATTTTCTCCTTCATCACCCTCTAGACTTCTGTTTGGAAGTCTCCCTCTTGGACATCTAAGGGTAAGCTGACACACTTCTCCCACTCTGCAGGCGTCATCTCCAGTGAGTCCTTGGTGTCAGATTCTAGTACATTCATAGTGGCGTAGTTCTGGTACTCACAGGCTGGATTGTAGCTCTCCCATGGGTTCTGTTTTGGCATTGCCTTGTCCTGTAAAGGGTTAGTGGGTACGACATTAGTGGCATGACATCCTCTGCAGCTAAACTGCTACTTTTTTTTCCTTTATTTTTTTGTTCAAATTGACCTTTCCAGTGAGGTCAGTTCATTGAAAAGAGCATTATTTGAACTGCTACCACTGCTAATTGAAAATAATGGATGAATGCTGAGGGAAGCATCCAATAAAAAAAAAGATAATGGTAATGTATTAAATATGAACATGCTTATTACTACTATAATGAAGCAGAACGGTGTTCTCCCTGCACTCAGAAACTGGAGCACTACATGTAATGCGCGTGAGCCATTCATCTGAATGCGCTCTCACTGACAGTCCCAAAGACGCTATTACAAATCAGGGAGAGAAGCAGCTCCTCATCAGGGAATATAAAATGGATACTAATATCTGCTGCCAGGTCTGCAGTAGGCTCGCTTAGAAATAAATAATAAAAAAAATGGGAAAGGGGGAGCGAGTAGTTATCATTTTGCACACAAAAGAACTTGCACTGTAACTAAGCAACGGTCCTCAAATGGCATTGTACTGCAGGGGTGATTGAAATGTAAGTGAAAAAGGGATCATATGCAGCCAAGAGGCTACTGCGTGACACACAGTCTTATTGTATAACTGTGTTTGGTCACCAGCTCAATTTCTTTTTGGAGAAATGCTGCTTGTCTGAGACGGATGCATGAAGCCCGACGTCCCCATTGTCTGCAGCTCCAGCCAGGTGTGGAGACAGATGGTGAGACTTTGGGTTTGCAGCAAGGTCAGAAGGAATTTGAATAATTAGCCTCATATAAAGAGTGAATAAATTTCTCCCCCCACACGCTCAAGAAAACAGCCACACAAAGGTATTATTTGTATAGATGTTGATAGATTAAATAATCTGCCATGCATTAATGGGAAAAAAAAAAGATGGGATTGCTAAGTAGATAAATGCGCATGTAAATAAAAGTGCATTTATGGCCTTGCATTGGAATGGATGTACTCTACTGCAGCAAAATTGCCAAAGGTCCTTTTTTTTTTCCTTGAGACTGGCCTTGTGGAGAAAATGCTTCATTGCTTTTAAGGGTCAGGCTCTCAGCTGCTGGCAGGCTCACTATAGAAGGGTACACTTTAGCTACAGAAGCACTCATTTGCACAATCACACATAATGTGTCCTGCACCTAATATTTAAATAGGGTATTTGGATGTTACTTTCTTTATTTGGCCAACAGCCACCCCGCTGGTTTCCTGTTACTCACCATGCTGCCCATATTTGGTATGTCTCGAAATCGGTCCAGGGTTTGAAATTTCTGATTCAGTTCCTGGAACAGCTCCATGTGTCTTTTCCTGGTGTGCATGACTTTCTGCAATGGCAAGGGTTTTTTCTTTGGTATTGACAGCCAATAATGGAAATGCATCTTCCTCTCCACCCCCTCCAACTCTGATCAATTTGTCAGTGTCATGGTAGTTTACGTATAGGCCAGGTTTGAAACAAATCTATTGCCTCTGCATATATACCAGTGACTGCCAAAATAAAGGAAACACCAAGATTATTAAGTTAGCGTTAGAGGACACCCAATGCCTAAAAATAATTCCCCATAGTATTTAAAGTTTTCTTTCTTTTTGTTTTGGTCTAAGAGGATATCCTTGTAATCAAGCCACAGTGCTCATCTTACAATTTAAGTGGTGGTGTCTGTCTGAAATGAAGCAAAATACACCTAGAGCCAAAATAGCTGCCAGAAGCCACATGTTTCCTGTATTTTGACAGTGTTTACAATATAAATATGCAGTAAAGCTTGATTTAACAATGCAAAGGAAATGAAAAGAAGTTGCCAAAGGGGATTTTGAATATGTGTTTGCAAGCCAATATAATCAAATAAATGCTGAAACCAGTGATAAAATCAGATGTGAAATGTGCAAATGACTTTACAAGCATATCGTCCGAAAAATCAACGTATAGCTAATGGATGTAGGAGATGGAGGAGGATAAAATGTTGATGAGAAGTGTTGCCCTGTTTGTCAGTTGAAAGCCTTGCTTTTACCCTAACTACACAGCATGTCAATAAATCTTGTCAAGTCAAGGCTTTGTAACTCCAATAAGCTTAAGAGGCACAACAAAGTACTCATAAATCAAATGACAAACACAACTGCAAAAAAAAATGGCCTTTTTTTTCTGGATAGAAAGCTAGAAGCATGAACTACAGGACAAAAAAAAAAAAAACTAACGAAAAAAAACATTTTTTTTTCTTTTTTTTTCAATTTTTACATACCTCAAAGTCCAGATCAGAATAGCGTGACTTTCTT
Source organism: Hirundichthys speculiger (assembly GCA_018398805.1). NCBI lineage: Eukaryota > Metazoa > Chordata > Actinopteri > Beloniformes > Exocoetidae > Hirundichthys > Hirundichthys speculiger. Next base: position 2,015,671 of record JAGFBZ010000855.1, on the reverse strand, counting down.
CTCTGTAAAAACAAAACAAGAAGAGGTCAAGTTGTTAAATTGTCAACTCCAGGATGCATTAATAAATTGAATGTATATGAGGTTTTTACTGCAGCTCTGTGTTCTCTGTCTTTCATGCACGTAACAGTATGTACCTCCAGGGAGCTCATTGATATTGTAGACCCTGTCTCACTCCTAGAAAGCCCCCCTGATTCCTCCATTTCAGCGAGGAAGTTCTTAACAGCCGTGCGAGGCTCAAAGGGCAGACTCTGCTTCTGCTCAGGAGCGCCATGATACTGCGGCTCCAGGTTCACATTCATGTGGTCCATGCCTGACGGGTTGATGTTGAAGTCAGGACTCATCTTGTAATGCATTAGCCTCTCATGTGGCAGCGTATCCATTGTGATGTTCATCTTGTCCTCTTTCAGCAGGGTGGGCACGCTCCCCGATGCTGAAACCGATGCTGCAGAGGCACGAGGCATGACTATGTAGTCTGTCTCCATCATCTGGCCCGGCACCGGGTGGCCCTCCATGTCGAGGCCGCCCATGTTCTGGTCGCTCTGGCGCATGGCGTCGTCGGTGCACAGGTAAACGGTGCGGCGCATGTCGGCGTTGCTGTCGGCCATGCACTGATCCTTCAACTCACCCACTCCCATCGGCATGTGCAGAGCAGAAGGCTGCTGGATTATCACTTTGGAGATGATGTTGCCCGGTAAAGTGGAGTAGTTGATGCCCTCGGGGGCCTTCTCATCCTCCTCATCATTGAGGGAAATGCGGGACAGGGTGCCTGTTATGGTTGCAGCGCGACAAGAGCCCATGTCTTTGTGGAGAGCTGCAGGGCAGGGTAATACAAGGATTAGTTGGATTTCATGAGCAGCCACACTGTTTGCTTTAGACTTTCCAGTGTGTGACCAAAAGAACAAGAGAATTCAAATCAATATTAAAGAATTCTCAAAGGAATTTATGCAGCAGTGGGAATACAGCAATGAACTGGATGGATAACTGTTAAAATACTCTGAGTGTGGCATTATACTAAATACAAAGAGACACTGCAGTCTCTGGAGAATGTTCGTGTAAATAAGTGAGTATGAAATCCCCCTGCCATGGAGCATGTGCCATCCTAATGCTCACTCAGAGATTGGTGATGACCTTGCAATGTACCAGATCTTCAAAATTAAACAACAGTTATTTCTTGAGAAATCTCTCTGGTTTTAAGGAAACCTAATTTTCCACTTCAATATTCTAATCTTTTTCCCATAACACCTGCAGGGACATCACAAAGTGTGAGGCTTTCTGTATAGGGTTAACCTAATGCTCACTAACATGGAAGAAACAGACTGATCCTGGTACAATCATTGCACTTACGTGTTGTGTCCTGTGACACTGCAGATTAACCCCTCTGCTGATAACAATACAAGAATTGCTGTTTGAAATCAACCAAATCGTTCTATTCTCTGACTGGCCCTGTGCTTTAGTCTGGATCTCCTCATGATTTATAAATGACACCTGTCAGTTCTGCCTTTTTGTATCAGTCTGTATGTCCACTTTACCTTTACAAGACTGCACCGCGTGAACCGAAGTGAGTCGGAAGCGCTGGACAGCACATTTTGTCTCTTAACAAGCTGTGTTCCAGAGAGCTCTGAATATTGGTCGGCTTGGAAATTCCCTGCAGATCCATTTAGGATGTGCTCTTCATTGGTTTGGAAAGGACTGGAGTCGGACAAGACCCCAGGGCTCGTGCAAGTTACCACTGCTTTTTAGATGCAGAATATCTTGCAGAATTTCCATCTAATCATAATCCCCTTATGATTCCTTTTTTTATCATGTTTCCCACCTACAATGATTCAAAAGTACAAAAGGCAAAGCAATTCCCCTCCCAGTGCTATATGCTGGTATGTGAAGAAAATCCTCCAAAAATTAAAGAGCGAGCACCTTTGCTATATTCTACAACAGCACAACATGCTAATGAAAAACAAAGAGCGACTGTGAAAATGTGATGCTACTCCCATTTATTGCAGTTGTTTATTGCAATAAAGCTGAAAAATGAAAGTTTTGTTCTCAGAATAAAGTCAGTGTTTTGGTAACTGAAAAAAAAAAAAAACAACACTCCTGTGGGGATTGCTTTGTTGTTATATAAACTGAACTATTTCTTACTGTCAAACTTTTTTCTGTGCCTTCCCTTTCTTTCTTTTTTAAACAAATCAAGTAAAAGTTTCTTAGCAAAATATGATCTGTTCTGTACCTGACCGGCAGGCGATGTCCACATCTTTTTCAAAGTCCGTCTGCAGGTAGAGAAGAGTCCGTTGATCAGTTTAGCTACAAATATCATGCCTCATGCTGTTAACATTGCAACTGACATTGTAATAGACAGGTGCAAAATCAATGCAGCTTTCCAATATTTACAAGGATTTGAGAAAATTGATAAAAAGCTATTTCATTTTCTGCTCCATCCAGAAAACATGCCAACAAAGCCTTAAAATAGCTGCTGCAGCAGCAGCTGGGAAGCTTTTTGTGTTCATTGCTAATGACTGTATTGAACCAGGGGCCGTGACACAGTTTTGCTATTGTGAAAACTGTTTCACTCAAATGGGTATTAGAATACAAATGCAAGATCACTGCTTTGATGTGCCAGTGGCAGCGGCGTGCAAGATAAAGAGACTGGTGTCCCATTTCAAAGGTCAGGCTGAGAACAGTCATCTATTACCCCGTGAGAGGAAATGAGAGAGATGCTAGGCAAACATGGACAGTACGTTTAATCAAGTAGAAATACAGGATCAGGCTTGGGGCCTCAAAAAACTTCAGACAATGAAGCTAATGCCATTCATCAGGGGTCTGAGTCTCAACTCTCCATATAACTACATACACAACTTTAAAAATGCATTGCCTGGAAAATTAGAAACCTAAAGGAAACGATGTTTCACAGCTGAGAGGCCATATATAACATTGTAATCTAAATAATGAAGGCAAAAAAAAACACAAGGAGCACACAAGTTGAATTAAAGTTAGTGAAGAACAAAGGGGGTGTTCATGTGTAATATAAATAACCAGAAGAACATTGGGCCTGCTTAGATTGCAGAGTCTCTAATGGTTGCAGATAACAGGCAGTAACTGTGCCTACCATTATCTGGGCATGGCCATTAGGAAAGGTTCCTGTTGCATCACCACTGATTGGATCTTGGCAGTTTCTGAGCCGACATCTGAAAGCATCTTGGACCTGAACACAAGGGAAATCATTTTTTTTGTTTATTTATTTTTATCATTGTTATTTTTAGCATATTAACAGTAGTGTATTTTTCAGCCCCGTGACCCTGCATAGGATTAAGCAGGCAATAGATAATGGATGGATGGATTTTATATTGCAGGTAAATTACACCAACAGTGGATTTAGGATGTTTTGGAAACTTAAATAGAATATAAAGATGACACTTTGCATTAATACACAAAAAGATCAGAGGGAAACAGTTAAAGCATTCCCCTACCTCTCTCCTCAGGATACAGTGCACCATCACAATTCACAAAACCCTGCAGTGAGTCAAAGACAGCAAAGAGGATCTGAAAGAGGATGGAACGCTTGTCTGTCATGGCGAGCACTGCAGACATCCAGGTCAAAGCCAGCAGAGGTAGTACGACGCAGGAGCTCCACAAGGACGCCCTGAGAGAAAAGAGGAAATATCTTGAGAAGGAAGTAAACAAGATGAAGTTTGGAGGATTCTGTCAAATCCTCATGACAACCTTTTTCCTTCAGAGTGATACCTGGGCATTAGTCTGCACACTTACTAGTAGTGGAAGTCATTAAAAAAATACTTAAATACTGTTTTTCTGATGTACTGCAGATGTAACTGGGTTCAGACTTTATTGTGTATAGCAATGGATTGTGATTATAATTACAGGGGTGGACACAGTGCATCGGGGGTGGACACGCAGCATCATTTTATTGATTCACAAACTCTGACAGGCACTTACATTGCATTGCTAGCTGTAGTTGCTGATAAAGCAGTTGTTGATACAACACCACATTTGGCACACTTGAGAGTTAATCCTGTATGCGGCTCACTCATTTGTCTGTGGGACACAGGCACAGAGACGACATCATGACTAACACTGTGAATGGACAGCTTTCTTTGAATCTCTTCATCATATTGGCAGTAACAGAAGAAGCTAATGTGTGGGCATTTTAATGATTTTCATCATGAACTGATTCTGCCAAAGAAATACAAAGCTACGTCCTCCCCAAGAGAGATCTGACCTCTTTATGTATATGCCTTTAATTCACTTTTTAACAGAAAGAAAAAGGAGGTCTAAATCTTTTTCTCTCTCTCTTCATATATATATATATATATATATATATATATATATATATATATATATATATATATATATATATATATATATATATATATATATATATATATATATATATATATATATATATATGAATAGCATATATGAATAAAGAAAAGAAAAGCATAGAATGTCTACTATATATTTTGAAAAGAATGTAGAAGAAAAAAACTGGTACTAACAAGGATGTGCTGTCATACCCTGCTCGATGCTTCAGCTTTTTGTCCAGTATTCCATCTCTGGACACTAATTTATTAAACACCAGGATACCAATTACCATGTTGACCTGTCAACGGAAAAAGAACAGCAATATTATGAGTTACATTCCCCCGCCTGGCATTTAACAAACTCTATGTCGCTGATGACTGATGTCATTATTCTACATTTTCTTCCATCTGCAGGAAGTTTTGACCTCTAGCTTCTGTTGTTTGCTCTTCTCTGTGGCATTTTAACCAATGGATGAGACATGGTCTGTACACTCAGTCCAGCGCAACACCCTTAAGAAAAGATCTGCCTGTCAAGAGGCGCTCGTCTTTTCAAAGGCACCTTCCCCTATTATTAGCAAAAATAACTGAGTGAGCTTCACAGTAGCTGTAGAGAAATTATTTATGGACACATTTGAATACAATCTGTTAAAAAGCCTGGCAGCTGGAGTAAAAAAAAAAAACAAATAAAAACATCAATAAAACAAATTTGAGTAAGGCTTTATTTAATAGGCTTTTTTACTGTAAGATGTCTGCTTATGATATTAAAGTATCAATACAGCAATAGCTGCAGATTGATATGGTGTCCCCTCAGGTCTGTCGCATGATAGAAAACCATAGCACTGCAAGAATTCAACTCTTTTTTCTCGGTGATGCTCAAAGAAAATTACATTTAGAAACCACTGGTTCCTCCTCAGAGCAGAAATGAAAAAAAAAAATTGTGTTACATATCTGGATTTATTTGTTTATAATGACAGTCTGTGTAATAATCTTGGTACAAGTGTCGATATACATATTATTAATATGCCCTGATGTATTCGATGTTGGACAAATCTAAAGAAGGAGTATTTAATATCCTCACAGCTATGTGGAGGACCACCATGGTGAATGAAATCTAATTGTGTCCCTCCAGTTTGTTCATTCACTACATGGTGCGTTTGATAACAGGTATCTGTATCATTACTAAAACAACTGCAGAAAAATGTTATCAATATTATTATTGTTTCTAAAAATCTGCACTTTCTATACTTTTAGCTCTGGCTGATTTTTGTGTGTCTGTGTTTTTATACTTTCTTGAAATTTTAACTATCCCTTGTATTGTTATCATATGAAAGTGAATAGTGTGCAAAAACGTGGATACTGGTGACTGATACATACCAGAACAACAGCTGCTGCAGGTCCAACAAAGGCGTACAAGAGCCCACCCTCCAAAGACAGCCAGCAGCTGCAGGGAAAACAAGAAAAAAAAAAACCCAATTAACTCCAGCTAAGCCATTAACATCCACGTTAATGGTGCACACCTAGCATACCATTGTATTTTCCTCAATTCGTCAAGGGAGAGCCACCATATGCTGAAACCTCATACCCAAAGTTTCATTGGGTAATAAAATGCTAAAGAGGTTTTAAGCAGTGTTTATGCATTTGGTATCCTGCAGGGATACAGCTCACATGAAATTGGGTTCTTGCTGTGCAATTCTGAAATTTAGCTGGGTTCATGAGACTTTGTTTATAGCTCCATTTAAGATAAGTAATCCACTGTAGAAGATTTTGATCATTACTTCTAAGTGTTACCATGAATCTACTTTGTGCATATGTGTGTGCGTGTGTGTGTGCTGACTATTTATTAGCGATTTAAAAAAAAAGGAAAAAGAAATGGAGAAAAACTTACTATAAGGGCGTCCCATAACCCTTTGTTTTGGTGAATCCCATTGAAACAGCAACGACTAAAGCTGGTAATCCTTTAAAAGAGAAGTTATTAAATAGTTAATAGAACAGTTTTAGTTGCAAAAAAAAAAAAAATTTCAGGAAAAGCCAGCAACTTTGCGGTTTGGTCAATTAACAGAAGGAATGAGTGTTTCCGTTAGGGATGACAATCTGAAACTCAGACATCTGAGAATTACATTAAGAAGCAGTGGAGAACTGTATGATGCAGCCACATAGTGAGAGTGTATCTCTTTTCTGTGAGGGATTTCAAATGTTTTTGCTGTGTAACTCCTCGTTATAGATTGGTATAATTGATTTGGTCCATAGCATTGCGTGCACGGAATATTAAAGCTTTTCCTCTCTGAGCCGCACAGGCAGGTGCTATTGATGTAATCAGTTTCCTGGAGGCACAAGCCAAAGACCCTGTGGCCATCCAGCACCCCTCTGCAGTGCTGAAGAGCTAGTGTGCCGAGTGCACGAAAGCATGCCATAAATCACAGCGCACGCAACAGTCTGGTGGACACACTGCACTTCAAACAGGTTGAAGTAAGACGCAATGTGTGCTGCATGTTGCTTTATGGATGAGTTTTGAAAATTCTTATGTCATCTGTTTTCATGTTGTTCAGAAGATTAGCAGATGTGATATTCAACCAATCACAAAACACTCAATGAATGTTCACTGCCACACCTCACAGCACTGACTTGTTTCGTGGAAATATCTATTGTAGATTATTTTCTCATAAAAAAGGATATCTATTTGATAGTAGAGCAGTCTTTGTCCATTTTTTCGCAGCAAGTAGAGCCACTGCAATGACTAAGAGAGCCTTGTTTGTTGCTAGGTAACAGGGAGAATGAGTGTGGGCTCTTTCATAATCAAATTGATTTTTTTTTTTTTTCACAGAGATTTCTAGTAGTCTGAAGAATGAGCTGTTCGGACAAGGATTCAGACTGACATTTATCAAGTAACAAAGATATCTTTCCATTTTGATAAAGATATTTTTCCCACCAGCATTTGTTGACATATGTGCTTCAGTGCTGATGACATCGATTATGATTTCATGATCAAAATATGTCATTATTCAAATAACAATGTGCTGTTTGATTTGTGACACATGAAACAAGATGATATTACACAACAGTGTGCGTTAGATTTTTTCCAAACATTTCACAAATATAATCACACTGATTCCAGTTTTAGCATGTTCACTCATTACATTACTGTACATCTACATCCTATGAGTGAAGGTTTTGGATAAAATTGAAATCTATTGCAGAGTCCTGTAAATGCCAAGCTCTCAGCCTCTTCATCAGACATAAGGTCACTTCAACCTGCAACTGGAGAGCTGCACCATATGTTATCCCTTGAAACAGCTCAAGGCTGGTCTATTACCCAGAGAGAGTTTGACTGAAGAACAAAAGCTTCACAACAAAGAGCTTGGCAGAATGAAGATCTGGCCACCCCACAGTGTTGATGAGAGCCTCGAAAACTCACACAGAAGGTTGGAAAAGCACCATTCAGTTGCAATGTATGATGGGAAATAATGGAGAGGTCTTGGTTATAACAATGTCTACTTACCCCAGCCAAGACACAGAAAGCGCTTCCGGATGAGCCTGGTCCGAACCTTTCCTGTCACTGCCATGTAGGATTGCCAGGCCTCTGTGAGGACCCAGCAGAACGATGCCAGGAAGAAGAAGTGCAGAAAGGCTGTTGTCATGATGCAGACACCCTGATGATAGGGAAACAGGTAATTAATTGACTCTGGGTTCAAACTTAACGTTAAAAACGTAACAAACTTAAACATTAACTATAAAATACAAGTGGAAGTGAGGCTTTAAAACAACCTATATTTGCAACCAGAAAGAACAAAAAAGTGAGTACTTCACATTCCTACAGACTTCTGTAAAGTGAGAGACTCCCTGCAGATACACATCAATTATATTGATATTTCTTCCTTTCCTGGAGCTATTCATGCTAGAACTACAGCGCTTGCTCCTCTAGGCCAGCCGTTCAAGTAGCATCCTGAGCAGCGGATAAAACAAAGCAGCAGCTTGAACTGCAGCACCAGAGGTGGTTGTGATGGTGGCTCAAATCAGATCACAGCCAGACTCGCTGACACAGAAAGACTGAAAGCCGTTGCGTAGCATTCCTCTGCAATAACCCTCATTAGTATTTTGGGGATCCTACCTGGAGGCAAGTGAGGCAAGGTCAAGTGTTTTACACAGACAGAAGGAAGAAAAAAAAAAAAAACAACACTGCTTAAATGAACCAGAGTGTATGCGTTGGAAGTGACAGATTGCATTCAGGCTTGACAACATAGCAGCACTTCATTAGCTTGTCCATCTTTACTCCACAGAGAAGCATCACCAAATGGGATTGTTTAAAAAAGGATTAGTAATAAAGAAGTATCCCTAAGAATCCTGTCTCTGTACATTGACATTTGTGAGTAAGAGGAGATTAAGCTTTCCCTTTTTCTGTTGAGGCAGTTTGCAGTGAAAAGCTGTGGTAATCTGCGTAATACTGTACAAAAAGGGAAAGATTGAAGTGTAGCAGTTCGTTCCAGGGTGTCCACATCATACTGTGAGATCCCCCATACACTTTACATTCCCACTGAGAAAGCCACACTACATCATCCACTCCCTGCAGCGATCAGGAAGTTCACACGAGACAATAATCCTGCATTAGTTCATTCCTGGAAAGTAAGAAATTCTGTTTAATGACACTCAAAAGGGGTATTAATTGCATCCATGTGGATTAATTTGGAGAAACATTTATCATTATCAACACAGGTGCAATGTGTATTTTATATTCCCAATTTTATTCTTTGATTCTTAAATGTAACATGCCATTTTTTTTTCAATGTTAAACTTAAAGGGAAATAAGTGTAAAATAAGAAGCCTGAAACATAGAATTTCCTAGTTTAAATCTAAACAGTGAATGTCACATTCAGTCATAAGGGATCTACAACAGTCATTCAACTGTACTTTCATCACTGGGAAACAACTCTGCCATAAAATGGTCTAATACAAAAATAATGATACAGTATATTGCTGTAATGGCATAAATGGTTAAGATACTACATGTATTAGAAACGTTTGAGCATTTTCAAGCTATTCTTATTTGAAAAATTAGAGAGCGCTAATTAACACACTGATGATAAATCTGACCTCATGAATGAATCTTTAGCCAACTTGGTTTTGCACTGTAACAGTTATCTTTGATATTTCATTATCAATCAGTCGATTATACATTAATATGGAGGCAGCATCATCATTCAATGAGGAAAATCCTATTTAAAAGTTAAAGATTTTTTTTTAAATAAAGGAGATAAAAAGGGAAGGGGAACTATGCTATTCTGTCTGCAGGCTTACACCCACAGCTATTCCTAATGTTGCTGTTGCTCATGTGCTGTCCAAGGTGCTGAAAATAGAGCCTGCCTTGTTTCCTAGAAACGGGTCATATGCAAATGTTATGTTACATGGTTCACTTGGATGCCTATACTATCTAGCCTCATAAGTCCTCCAAAATAAAAACTGTAGAAATGCAACGTGACGATGTCATCATGGCACTGATTAGACACAGTTTGTCATTCAAAACTGAGGTTGGAACCCAGAGTTCACATTGCCCTTTAGAAAGGCAAATGCTGGGAGATGTTGAGTGCACTGTGTCAGTATCCATGGAAACAGTGGAACTGAGGAAAGGACCACATTAAAACATTGCAGAGCTGATAGACGTGGAGGTGGGGGTAGGTGGAGATAAGGTGCACTTCAGGCCAGTTCAGCAATGTCGGTTTCAGATGAGGGCAGAAAATGTGAGGAATTTCTTTCTGCGGCTTGACTACACTTGAAAGGTCCAGTCCAGACCTTTTAGTCTTTGTGATATCTCAAATATTGAGAACTGAAAGCCAATAGAAACGAACCAAAAAACTGCAGCTGCATATTGTTGAAATAAAACATGTTTTTTTTTTTTTTTTTTTTTTTTTTGCTGACAGTGCGATAGAATAAAACACTTTATTCATACATAAATTCAAATAAGGTTGATTATTTTTCCACAGAGCTCAGGGTATTTCAGTTTATCAATCATTATTAGCTATTTCCAGGATTTACAAATACAGTAACTTATTTTATCCAAAAAAAAAAAAAGCACAGTGGAATTTATTGAAGATATTAATGGTCTCATTGCATTAAACAATTAAGGAGATTAGTTATCTGAGAAAAAGCACATACATGTCTTTGAAATCTACAGAGCAGTCCTACAGAGACCTACAACTGTACTTTAAAATGTTGGGTAGGACTAACTTTCATCTTATATATTTTGAATCAATGTGAGAGGAGGAGGAGGCTGGCTGTTATTTTGACTGAAGGACCCTCTCTCTCTGAATCAAGCAACAAATGAGCCAGTTCTTTATAAAGTAGCTTTTTTGGGTGGATGACATTAAAAACCAAAAAGCAAAGTGGAAGTGTTGGTGGCAGAGTGTTGTTGAAAAGCACAAAAAAAAGACAAAAAAACTGAACAAAATGGATTGACTTTCACCACTACTTTACAGAAAATATACTTCTGCTCATTACAACCACTCAACTTCTCCCGACTTCATCTGAATGTAGATGGAACAATCCCCATGTTCTAAAAAAAACCACACACAATTATTCTAACAACATAACCAGTAGATTCCTGTTGGTATAGAAGTAATGCCAAGCACAAAGAGATGAGCTGCGTGCATTTTTTTTTAAATGTAGCGACACATCAAATCTCCCTTTCCTGCATCTCATTACAAGGAAAGGAGTATATGCCATCTTTACAATAAACGTATTCACACAAAAGTGTTTGATTAAATCTGACATTTGATGTTTATAAGCATATGTGTATATTTAAAAAAATTAAATTATCAAATGCTTTTATACCTGACTGAGTGGTTTGCAACTTTCACTAGGATCAAAAATTGCTGTATTATTCATTTAAAACTCCACCCCACCCCCCACCCCCCAGGTGTAATTTTACTCATTATAGTACAAACATGATACAGTAACATTGTAAATCTCATTGTCTCTGCAATCCCAGCAGCCTAAGCCCTTATTTGTCTTCCATATATAAATCCACGTAAACAGGGACAGAGGACAAAGGCAAGACACAGAGATGCAAAGGCGACTTGCTGACTTCCTGCTCCCAGAGGACACCTCCACAGCAAAGAGATGATTTCTATTAGATGACGAGCAACTCGGAATCCACAAACAGTGGAGCCAATTATATGCACTTCTTAAGGGAGATGGAGGAAAAACAAGTGAGCCAGTGTCGGGCAGCATGGCAATTAAACCCACACAGGGACTGTGTTTTCTCCACTTGCTGGCCAACTACTCAAACACTGGCCTCTGCGGTATGTCTGATCAAACATATGAAATATTTCTCAAGTATTATTACTACAACGGAGCACAGAGATGATATTGATAAACATACTGTCCTGGAAGTTTTATCCACAGCACAGCTGGCCTTAAATGCATTTTTCACTAGTCCTTTCGGGTAGTCCAGATTAATATTTTGGGCTCTTGAGATCATCAAAAATAACCAGGCCATTTGGTTTGACAACAAGCCATAAACACATTGCTGACATATTAAAACACAACACTTTAAACATGTATTTGGGCTCGTGTTACATATGAGTTTCTGTTCAAGTACCACTTTCTCCTTCACCATCACCTTCACCAGTTATGTGCTACTTTGCATCAAGTTGTTCTGCACAGGTCGACGCTACTTCACATCCCCTTTTCTAACAGAAATCAGTCTCAAACTTAAAAAAGTAAGGACAAACTGACTCAACAAAGTTGCAGAAAGAAAGGTGGAAAGGTGTGCAAAAGGAGAATTTTTCACCGTCGTTTGATTCAGCATTAATCCAAAAATGTTTAAAAGGTGTTTGACATTTTTGACAACATGACTAACGAATGAGGCTGCATCATGTGAATTTGTCTAACTACCTTGTTGAGTCATTCTGAACAGAAGCTGAAATGACATTTTCAGTATTTCATAGGATTTTCTGAAAAGTATGCCGTCTCTTTTCAGATTTCAGATGGATATTCTATCAGAAGCAAGCCAACTGAGTATTCCATGTTAAGTGATGGTTCTTATAATCAAGACAGGACATGACTGGGGGCCTTATTAAATCTGACGAGGATTCAAATCAGCTCAGCTTTAAGAAAATGCCCGAAGGCTTTGTGCATTCCACAGTCTTGGCTACTACTATGCGCTAGATATGTAAGGGCCATCAAGTAAACAGATGAACTCATGTGTGGAGGCTGTTTCTGATATTTTATGACATTAAAATGATATGCATGAGCTAAATCAATTTAGTTTCGAGTGAATGGCTACAGTCTGCACATTCTGTCAGTATTTAATGTGTAGGGTTACAGGTACAAGCCAAAAGATGCTGCAGGTTTCATAAGGTAATTTCAAGCTGTTCATTTCTTATTTCTGAATCAATTTTCAAAGGAAAACTTGGTAGGAAGCATTTTGATTTATACAAACTTTGAGTGCCAGTCAGTCCATCTGCTATGAGAATATTGTCAACAGCATCTACAAATCTGGTCTATGTGTAGTATAGTTTAAAAATGTGGAGCTTTTTAAATATTTTTGGCTCTGACTTAAATACATTGTTGAACTCATCTAAAAAAAACGACTACTGCAATGTAGTAACATAACAGTGACAGAAAAAGCAGCATGTTAAGGAGGCAGAAACCTAAAGAGAAGAGGTCAAAGGTTATCAGAGTGGAAGATAAATCATCAAAGATGCCTTTTGCAAAAGGTAAAGATGCACTGAGAAAACGGTTAGACAATAAAACGACTGTAATTGGACAATGTGTCATTCTGCAGTGCTGCCAAATGACTGAGAATGGCATCTGTGTGGGCATCTTGTAAATCCCAACTACTCTTTGCCAAACAGTCTTCTACATTAGCCACTTGTTTACTGGCAGGTTACAAAACTAGGGAAAGGAAGTGCTACGGTTTACCAGAAGTAGTCCTCCTTCACTTACAGTACAGCAGTTGTTCTTTTGAATCCTGCAGTTGCTTAGTCTGACAGTCATTACCATCTGAGGATAAAGCACCCCATAACTCCCCAGGAGGGCTTTGAGACATTGCAGTATAGCACACTGCCCATAAAACCTGGACTGGACAGCTGATGACGGCTCATTTCAATAGTCTAAGATTGACTGGTCTCCAGGTGTCCCGGTGCACTTCCTGTCTGACTTTCTGCTTCTACATATCTTCTTACACTAACTGCCAAGCTATTCCTTACTTGACTAAACTGCTTCACAGCAATAAAACTAGCTTCTGTATTTCACCTTAGAGTGATCTAACACTTTATCTATTTTCTTGAAGTTTTTTTTTTATGGGCCCTAACTTTAAATTCCACTTAGATATCATCGGTTTTTCAGTGCCAACAGATTGGAGTTGTCACATTTACAACAATGTAAGTGGGTAATGTAAAACCTGAGTGAGGAGCAACAGTCCTGAGCCAGTGTCTATCTAATATGGACCTTAGAAGCACTTAATGTTTCCGTTTAAATTAAAACCAAAATACTTCTTTATGCAAGTATCGAAGGAAAAATCATTATTTTATTGAAAGTGGAAATAATTTTGCAATCATATTCAAAATAATGAAAAGAAATATATAGAGAAACTCTATTATTTCTCAGAACAATTGAGAACAGGTGATTGAGAATGAACAATATCGAGGTTTACCTTCTCGTTATAATAGAAATGTACTGCACAATATTCCTATGATGTTCCTACATCGCAATAAAAACCCAAAGATCCCATTGTGAACCATTCTTCTCAATGGCTAATTTTCAAAGACAGAGCTCTGAGCTGCTGTAAGTCTAAGTGACGTCCCTGTGAGGTGTCCCTTAAATCTTCCCAAAGCGCCATTATCCTCAGCTGAACTTTCACACTTTCTAAACTTTCTAAACTGTGCTGATTAAGTGCTTCAGTGACACTTACCACGTTGTGGGTCTGTGTTTGTCCAACGAGGATCAATATGTTTGAGCAGATTATAGATAAGCAGAAGTTGAGCAGGATAATCGATCGTTCTGAGCGAATATATCTAAAGAAAGGATAAAGAGTGACAAAAACCCCCCATATAAGTGTTTTTCTTTGACCTGGAGCCTGATAGAAAGATATTATTAACACACAAATCCATCAGCATTGTAGTTGGAAAATATGCTCATAGAGTGTTACAATTACCTCCATAACACAGCATAGATCACTGCCAGTGTGATCAAGGCGAGGCAAGACAAACCACAGCCAACTATCAGTGTCACAGATGGGACTCCTGAGTACTCCATGGTCTGTGGTGAAGACAGGGCGAGACAAGCCAGTCAGTGGGAGGGTGGATGTGGTTCATGCAGGACAGTAAATCTTTATTACTGCCCAGAGAGAGAGGCAATCAAAACAACCACCACCAATCTGAATAGTCCACAGAGGACTCCTTAATTTACTGTGAGCTTTGGGGTGCGTGTGTGTGGGCTCGGTGGCTGTTTAGTTGGAGGCACAAAACTTTCCATCTGTTGTAGCTGGAGATTAAACTACAAAACAATAAAGCCCAAGAGGGACAATATTGTGTGTTTATTCCCATACATTAAATACACACAGCAGGTTCACAGGCCAAAATGATATTTGCCATTCTGCTGAAACCTTGAGGCCTAAAGGAGAGGAATGCAACAGATTCATTTTTCTCTGTTGTTCCTGCTGAGCGTCAACATTAACACAGAAGCCAGAGAGTGCAGCACCTGCTCCATGATCTTCTCTGTGTTAATGAGTTTATCCTCACGAAAACGACACGATCCTACTTCATCTACAGTAGTCCAATGTAGGCAGGACCTGCTGGTGTCATTTTACCAACACAGTTTGTTACTATTTAATCTTTATCATTGACCAAATGTGCATTTGATTGATGAGGATAAAAAAAAAACCACACAAGCATCCTCCTTGTTTCCTTGTTCGCATATATATATATATATATATATATATATATATATATATATATATATATATATATATATATATATATATATATATATACAAAAGGATCAAAATCCATGTACAAACCATAAAATACCCCCACTAGCCCCTTTTACCTCCGAGTCACTATTTGAAGGGATTAGCACGCCAAAGATTTAATTTGCATTATCATCAGCTCCCCTCCCTCACCCACACACACACGCGCACACGCACTCACGCACACGCACTCTCTCCTTTTTACATTAGCCTATCAAATCCACACTGAATAGCAAATCAATATCCTACTTACTATTTCTCTTGGTTGCTGAGCCAAAATGGCGAAGGTAGACACACGATCACACAAGCATTTCGTATGGGATGCATCTGTGAGCACCGTTTTGCATCCTTTTGTGGACCAGGCTCCCCAAGAATCGTTCCTGCAAAAAGGAGGAGGCAGAGGAGGCGATTAGAGGCTTTCATCCAGCGGCGACACGTACGACCACTTCACGGGACTCCTCCACATCGCTCCGGCTGCTCGCTCAGACGCGCGCGCGGACAGAGAGATGTCGAGTCGCGGAGGTTGCTATGCGGGAGAAGGAGAAAAGACATTTAAGAGGGCGAACACATCGAGGCTCCTCAGAGGCTACAAGCGGCATTTCGGCTGGAGCAGATAGAGAGGCAGAGACACGGAGGAGGAAGAGGAGGAGGAGGAGGAGGAGGAGGAGGAAGGGAAGGAGGGGGGGAAGGACGCACTGAGCTGTCCGAGCACCGCCGCTGATTGATTCGCAACACGCAGATAAATATCAACCTGGTATCAAAACAGTCCTCATCCTGTTGAGCCTACCATGAACGATTTTTTTAATTACCTGCACGTATATTCCTGTTGATATATGTATATATTTTTTTCCCTTATATTCCAGTCTTCCTCCCAATGCCTCTGTTATCCTTCCCTTTTTCTTCTTTTTTTTCATCCCACTTCCCTCCCTGTTTTAATTAGCAGCTTCTGAATGCTTCCTTAGGGGGGGTTTCACCCTGGAAACGGCGGACAGCATCAGATTGATACTTTGTTCCTCTCAGCCAGTGTGTGTGTGTGTGTGTGTGTGTGTGTGTGTGTGTGCTGTGGGGGGGGGGGGGTCCAAATGAAAACATAAGCGCGCGCTGTCGCAGGATCTGCTCGGTCGGTTTCAGCTCAAACCTCGCGTTTAGGATTGAGGGATGCTTTTTTGAATATTCCTGGAAACCATCTCACACGAAAGCTGTCGCTCCTCGGAGCAGCGCGTGCAACAGGAAGTCACCCCCCCCCCCCCCCCCCCCCCAGACGCCAGGAATGGTTGCGACCAGTCCACTTCACAGTCACTAGCAATAGTAGAAATGAAACGAACGTCTTTTTTTTTTGTATATTTGAAATTCACCAGTAATCAACGTCTATTAAAAAAACAAAAAAAAAAAAAAAAAAAAAAAAAAAACAAAAAAACGACTGATTAAGTATCCTGTGTGAAGACTTTGCAGACTGGAGTGGAACATGGGCAACACAGACACTACATGTAGACAGAGGTCACATGCAAAAACACCTGTTGTGGTTTTAGAGAGGAGACCCCCCGGCTCTCCATTCTCTCCTCAGCACCCCATGACAAAAGCAAAACAAGATGCATGCCACTGATTTAGGACAATATTGAGCACACTGCCTGTTGATTTGTGTGATCAGTGCTCCGCAAGCCAATCCCGCTGTGTCATTTGATCAATATGGCATAATATTTATTCTTCCTGGGAGGAACCTTGAAGCCAGTTGCAAATTTCCAAGCGGGGTTAACTCGTGCTCTGGGCTGTCTGTGCAGAGCAATAAAGCCATGAATGAACACACACATACACCATATTTTCCTGTATAGTGTGTCTTCTTAACTACTTTGTCTCTGCTTCACTTTGTTAAGAACAAGTGGATATTTTTAAGCCAGATGTAAAAAAAAAAAAAAAAAAGACAGTGGCTTACTTTCACTTTTGACACTTGTACAGGAAAACATTTGTTTAATTACACATTAGTCAGGAAAAAAAGCATAATTCCACTGTGAAGACTAACTTAATGCGGCAAAAGCTGATCTGTTTAAAATGTACCTTGGAGTGCATGATAAAATTAGTATATAATGCATTTTTGTTTACTGTATACTCAAAACTGTCAAAGTCCGATGCAAACCCTCTCCACAGGAAAATA
This sequence comes from Hirundichthys speculiger, assembly GCA_018398805.1. Taxonomy (NCBI): domain Eukaryota; kingdom Metazoa; phylum Chordata; class Actinopteri; order Beloniformes; family Exocoetidae; genus Hirundichthys; species Hirundichthys speculiger. Next base: position 1,998,255 of record JAGFBZ010000855.1, on the reverse strand, counting down.
TGCCAGAGTGGCACATGTGATCCTTGTTTTGATCACTTCTGGTTGAATCCACTACACCTCTGGTGAGGATTCAACCCTCAACACGGTCTGTTCCTAACTTTTGACCTGCTAGATGATTGGCTCCCCTTTTGTTCCATAGGGAGAAGCTGACTGGAGAACAGACGCTGACTACGGACTTCTTTAAGCCAGTTTTGATGTATTGTATGACCCTATCAGGACTTAGTGGCCCTAAAATATAAAATACCCCCCCAGGAGAAAGTGTCAGTATTGATGTTGACCACAGTGAGACTGATGGTGTCACATTCATCATACACCTCGTACTGGCCACTTTCTATGCAGCGATGAATTGCAATTGGCCTTTAAAAAAAAAAAAAAAAATCAAATGTCTAGGAAATTGAAATGAATGACAGAACTCAATCATGCTCTAATTTTTACATGTTTACATGTCAAGGTGGAAGCAAAGGCACAACTGAGTGACAGAAGCTGAAAGACACTTCATGTATGTGTGTAGATAGATAGATAGATAGATAGATAGATAGATAGATAGATAGATAGATAGGTAGATACATAGATAGATAGATAGATAGATAGATGGATGGATTTCATTAAAGTGACTATAGGGGTGCAAACGATTGATTTTCACTGAGCTTTCACTGAAGTTGTCTATGGGTTCACTTTTTCTCCAGCAATGTGAATGTGTTCGATAAAGGTGCGAGAAGTTATAACTGCTAAATCCCCAAACTAAGCTGCAGTCTGTACTGTGCTCACCTCAGACAGCATGTGAGCATCACCCACCTTATACTGCATTTCTTTAAATTCTTCGCGTGCCCATAAAACAGATTATCTTGAGTCTATGATGGAGGCTTAACAAGTCCTTCTGGCTATGTATTTCAGGCATAAATTAATAATAAAAAAAAAGTGTTGACACACAACAACAGGCATCAGAAGAGGAGGGTAGGGAGGTGCTGGATTTCTTGATGAAGGGTAATTCATTATCAGCTTGTGGGCTACAATTAGTTTGTTAACTAAATGAAGAGAAAAATAAAACCCTGCAAGTAAACTCCATTATAGAAGGAAAGGTCTTGTAACTCTGAGTCAGACAATCTCCCAAAATGTGGCAGACAATTAAGAAAATCTGGAGGGTCTCTGTTCTTATTATTACTTCAGTGAACTGACCTTTCATGCTTTAAATGCTTTTTGGATTGAACTGTATAATCACTGATTAGCAGCACAACATCTAAATAGGTAGGGCATGTTAAAACTTTTTTTTTTCCCTGCAAAATGGCAGTGCCTGAAATCCGCTAAGTACTTCTACTCCTAAAAACTTAGATTAGGGTAAACTAAATTTCTAAATCTAACCAGTCTTTCAATTAAAATATCGCCACTTGAGACGTCAAACTAAATTATAAGGTGCAGAAATGGTCCCAAAAAGGTACGTGTGCTTTGTTACTACAGTTGTACTTTAACAGCGTTTAGGAAGATTGGGACATTTGTTTTTGACTATTGGTACATTTTTGCACCTCCTTGCTTATACCTTGGAAAGAACAGTTCTGCTCATATTGTGGTATAAACGCACCTTTATGTTCTGTTTTAAAATTGATCCTATAGGAAACATTTAAATGCATTCTAACACACTAAAAAAAAAAGCTTTTTTTATATCTGCTGTATCCTGCACAAAGGATATGGAGCTTAACTCAGCTGGCATCATGTAGATGTGGACAGTCCATCACAGGACCACAGAGATACCATGCAGCCTCAGACCCACCCTTACCGTCAATTTTAGAATCACCAATCTGATGCTTAGGAGTGTGTTTGTGATTACTTTGTACCTTTATAGAGCCACAGTAATTGCTGGAAGAAAAAAACTGTATTTTACAGAAATGTTTGGGCTGCATTTTTTTTTATATCCTACTTCAGCATGTACCCATATTTCCCTCTAACTCACATCCCATGTGCTGACACACAAAAATATAAACACAATAATACTTCCCAGTGTAAACTAATGCACAGTTTGTGCCCCACGAGTCAGTTGTTAGCCCCCGCTATGGTATAGCTTATAATTATTGCAAACATCAACTGTCCTGGTTGTTTCACTTTGCTGCACACCAAGATCATCGCAAAGTGCACAACCAGTTACTCCAAGCAGAAAAGAAGGAGTGGTTTAGCCAAATGTAAAAAGGCTCCCATCGTCTTTGTGCTGATTCGAGCAGATTCATCCTGAATACATGTCTGTCCAATTAAAAGTAGCTCCTAATTGCACTATCATCTCCACCAACACACACACACATAAAAAAAAAAAAAACAAAACAAAACAAAAAAACACATGGGTGCCGGGGGCTAAATCTGTTCAAGCATGAGTCTGTGGAGAAAATTTGACTTGAGTAGGTCTATGTGGTGAAAAACCCCAACAACTGCCTGATTTTAAGAGTTGAAATGTCACAAAAGGGTGACATAAAAGAGTACACTACCAGAGAGCACTTTCAAGCAAAAATCAAAGAACAAATTCAACTCTGACTGAAAATCTGATCTTTGACACATCAAGTAAAATGACTTCAACTAACTCTAAGAAACAAACTTGTTGATGATGACCATTTCTCTTTGTAGTTCTATCTGTCGTATTGTGACAGACAAGCTGCAGCACAGTATGCTTTTATGTATCAAGTCGAAGGGATTCGTTTCCTCTTGTGTTGCTGCTAAGGCTTCCTGTGCTTTGCTGCAGTTGGCAGTGTTTGTTGTGGCCTGTTTGGCTCAGATCCAGGATTTCCAGATGTTTGTGAAACCTGAAGCTGTGACAGCTGCTCTCACACCTTCACATATAAAAGATTAATAGGCTCTGGTTCCTTCAGAAGTCATCATGGGGAAATTTAAAGTATGACCTGTTTAGAACATAGTAATTAATTTTTTTTTTTCCCCTTTTTTTCTCTTTTTTTGCAGGTTTATAGGTGCTTTTACTATTTGTAATCAAGATGTCTTTGAAATTATAGCCACTGCCAATGTGGGTATCCCATTATTACAGGATGTGATTATATGTTGTCACATCTTGTTTAGATGTGGCTTGTGGAAAATTCCAAAAGGCTACACTTAACCTCTTTTCAGCATTTTTTTTTTAAATATAGTAAGCTAAAAATAATTGAACTGCATGCGATTGCAATCATAAAAAGGGGATTAAATAATTTTCTCAATTACAATATTTAAAGTAACATACTTAGCTAGTCTGACACAGTGACATCAATTTCCAGCGGGATGTAATATCATTGTTGTTTTTCTTGTTTGAATGAGTAAAACATCAGATTTATTCTACCAAAAGTGATATAAAATTACATGGCTGCATATCAGATTTATTTCCTCTTGTCACAGTGGAGAGATACCAGTAATCTTTAGCCGGTTTGACAGAAGAAAATATTTGCATGCATTGAACCATGCATTCTACCGTTAAAACATTCAAAAAAAAAAGTCACATCTCTACTGTTTGTTTAATCAAAAACAACACATTAAATATATAAAGTTAATGAGTACTTTGACACTGATTTGAGAAAATGGGCTTCTGCAGTACTTGGTAATTTCCCACTTGTGCAGATGATCATCTTGAGTATCAAAGTGCTTTTTACAATTACGTGGGTCTTCCAGTCTCAACAAATGGAACGGCTCAGCATTCACATGTTCTATATCTGCACACCAGTGTTCCACTTGTGAGCACTCTGCTAATTGTTAAAGCGAGCACTCTCATTCGGTTCAGACCAAAATGTCTGACAGATGGTACAATGTCCCCTGAATGAGTCCTGAGAGTGGCTGCTATCAGGGAATAGGAAGAGCCAAACGTTTGAAATGAAGATGATTATAATCCCATGGAGCCATGCAGCAGCGCTCTGATTAAGATGACTTAGTGTAGAAGAAAAAAAAAAACAAAAAAAAACAAAACACACGGTTTGTAAAAGTCTGAGAAAGAGAATGGAGCTGTTGTCCTAGTTGTATCGTTGCGGTTCAAAAATAAACCAGCTGCCCTTAAATGCAGCAGCAGAGGAATAGCCATGCACAATTCACATGCTGTTTCATAGTTAGAAACCTCGTAGGCTGTTGATTAAGTTGATTCGTCCATTAGTTCTGTTAAGTTTTTACATGATAACATGACACTGAGATGGAAAACGCTTTCTAGTAAATTCTGATAAATCAATCCAATCAACCACATAGCAGCTGAAATACCAGACTGATCTTTATAACATTAAGATTTCTGTCCCAATAAGCTGAAGTAACATTGGCTTGTTTTCAGTAACACTAAGAAAACAGGCTCATCAGCCACTTTGGGAGGTAGACAGCATCATCTCCAAAGAAGCAATAGGCTGAGTGGCTTCTCCACATTCAACATTGTCACAGATGACAACATTTTTCGCCCACATTGTGATAAATGTGGAAATGTTTGTGGCTTTTTCTTTCTGCCTCATTTCCTGTATTCTACATGTCTTATCCACATGCATACCGTGTAAGTAAACAGGTTTCTTTTGGATCAGGCTGTAACCAGTCCTCCCTAGTCTCACAGCCTTTTTATAATCTTTGTCTTGTTCCCCAGAAATCTGTTCAACGTCACCTTCATGCAACTTCATGCCTTTGATGTCATCCATGCAGCCCGACTGCCCCCATCTGAAGATGCCATCAACTCATCCAATAGGTACCTGCCATGGTCTCCATCATGTTTGTATTCCAGCTTCACACTGAGAGACTCACCTGTCATCTAGAAGTCCCCATGAAGATTCTTATTTTAGGCACTTCATGGTCAGTGACTGGATAGTTTTGTACTCAGTCTCAAGATGTTACCTCCAGGCCATCCCCTTGGACAACATAATCGTATCTAAAAGATTCCAGTATCGGATTCTGTGACTCTGTCCACATGAAGCATCTAGAGTCCTTCTGGGTAGCCTCTAATCATTCATCAGAGCAGCTCCAACCAATTGCCCTGCCTTCTGGTTACAATCAGTCCAATAATCTATAGCTGTAGTGTAGTTCCATAGCAACATTCCCAATTCACCTCTTCAACTGTCCTGCAGAAGAACACCTTAAATCTTTAGCCCTGCAGGTTTCTGGTCCACACACTGCCCACCTGATCACTTCTGTCCTGACACCCCCCAAGAAACCTCACCACTTACTCTCCCAGGGATGTACACCTTTATTAAGCACACCTTGCTAGTACAGGGTTGGACCCCTTTAGCCAGAACTGCCTGGCATAGATTCAACAAGGTGTTGGAAACATCCCTCAGAGATTTTGGTCCATGTCGATATGAAAGCAACATGCAGTTGCTGCAGATTTGTCGGCTGCACATCCACGATTCTCCTGTTCCACCACATCCCAAAGGTGCTCTATTGGATTGAGATCTGGTTACTGTGGAGACTGCTGGAGTACAGTGAACTCACTGTGATGTTCAAGAAACCAGTTTGAGATGATCTGAGCTCTGTGAGATGGTGCGTTATCCTGCTGGAAGTGGCCATCAGAAGATGGTTACACTGTGGTCATAAAAGGATGGACACGGTCAGCAAGCAATACTTCAGGTAGGCTGTGGCATTTAAACAATGTTCAGGAGGTATTAAGGGGGCCAAAGAGTGCCAAGAAAATATCCCCCACACCATTACACCACCAGCAACCTCAACTGCTGATACAAGGCAGGATGGATCCATGCTTTCATGTTGTTTATGACACCTACCATCTGAATGTTGCAGCTGAAATCAGACTCACCAGACCAGGCAAAGATAAGCCAGTCTTCTATTGTCCAGTTTGCTGAACCTGTGTGAACTGTCACCTCAGTTTCCTGTTCTCTGCTGACAGGAGCAGCACCTGGTGTGGTCTTCTGCTGCTGTAGCCCATCCTGCCTCAAGGTTCAGTGTGTTATAGGTTCAGAGATGGTATTCTGCGTTCCATGGTTGTAACAAGTGCTTATTTGAGTTACTTTTGACTTTCCATCATCTGGAATCAGTCTACTCATTCTCCTCTGACCTCTGACATCAACAAGCAGCTTTTATCCACACAGCTGCCACTCACTGGATATCTTCTCTTTTTTTTTGGACAATTCCCTGTAAACCCGAGAGATGGTTGCACATGGACATCCCAAGTAGATCAGCAGTTTCTGAACTAGTCAGACCGTCTGGCCCCGACAAGTAGGTTACATTCAGAGTCACTTAAATCCCCCCTTTTTTCCCCATTCTGATGGTCGGTTTGAACTTTAGCAGATCTTCTTGACCACGTTTACATGCCTAAATGCATTGAGTTGCTGCCATGTGATTGGCTGATTAGCTATATGTGTGAACAAGCAGTTGAAAAGGTGTAACTAATAAAATGGCCAGTGAGTGTACTTCAACTCAGAAGGGTGAGAGCTCCATTTTGCAGAGTAAGGACAGAGAATCAGCAGCAAACCAAGGGACATTAAAACAACTGAAACATCCCCACAATGTCAAGCATAAGCAAAATAAGACAAACTTCACGACTATTAATATTAAATACAACATAATTCAAGATTTGATCCCTTTTTATTAGGGTTTTAATGCACTTGAAGGTTGCAAAACTCTGCAGTATCTCTGATTCTCCAAAAAAACAGGCTTTAATTTTCTTTTTAAATGTTTTCATTTTATTAAAACTTGCTTGCAAATGCTTGCATTTTGCAAATTCGCTTTTTAATGTAGTCATCCATACACTAAAAGTTCTTCACACTGGCGAAGTGCTGAAATGCATTATATGTCTCTGGACTTGTGATTTTACGAGGGTTCCCGTGTGACTTATGTTCAAGTCTTCATGACAGCCTCTGTGTTTCTGTGTAGGTGTAAGTCTCATCAACATCTCATCAAAACCTTTGGAAACGATCTACAAATTGACTTACAACAGCTTTAAATCAGGACATGTGAGAGTTTTATTCACAGTTTTTATGTAGCGTAGGGTGTACCATACCATAAAGTTAAACTACAATTTTGACCCCTCTTGTGAACAGTTTAATGCAGAGTAAGTGACTCTGTATTAAAGAGTAATTTAAAACATAGACCGAATATAAGAAACTTAGGAACAATAACTAATTTAAAACACTGAAAGTGCATGCCCACTTACATTATAGTGGTGTCCCACAGTGCACAGTATGGGTTTATTGTTCCCTGTAAAACAGGAAAAGAACAAAAAGTTTGCAAATTGTCATGAAAATAGACACTTTTCATCATAACGCCAACATCATTAGGAATTAACTGGATATCTGTTCTTTCTATGTAAAACTTTTGTTAATATGCTTTTGTTAATATGCACAGACAGCATAAATTAGAGTATAGAATACATTATCACAGAACCACAACGTGAGGCACTCTTGCTGACGTTCTCAGATTTATATGCACTTTATCTCCAACATGAATTAAAAGGTCTGGATCATAAAAAGGGATTGTCCTTGTAATTATCTGAATGCAGCTCTTGAGTGTGGTACTAACAAATTAATTATTGAGCCAATTAACCAGCATTATGTCTTTCCTACAGGGAGATGATTGGCACTGAGGTCTTTGCAGAACATTCAAGCCAACACATAAAAGAATCTGATGTGTTCAAACAACATGTGAAAAAAACCTGGTCAGACATCAAAACAGTGCAACTTATTTATTGTTGAACTACTGTGTATTAAACTGTTAGTTTCTGTGATCCTAAACAACTTGGGTACTCACATTCGTAAGGTGAGCCAGCTCTATCTCCAGGTGGGACTCGGTTGCTTTCGGCTCCGGTCTCACAGTCACAGCGATAACCTTGGAGTTTACAACTGTGTGGTTCCTTAAACAGACACGAATGCACAAACTTTAAAAACATATATTGAACTTTGAGGCATTTTTGGTGAGGCCGGTGCTTACAGCCACTGGAAAAAAAGCCTTTCCTCTTTCAGTTCTAGGGTTTTATGTGTTGGGGCAGATAGTAATAATAATCATAAAAAAAAATGTTTCTCACAAGATCCTAAAATAAAAAAAATCTAACCCCAGATGAATATGAATATATTTCCTATTACACTGTGCCATTTATTTAACAAAAACTAAGCCAAATGTATAGCTCATAGAACCACCTTCACAGCAAGAACTTTTTTTCTGTATTTTCTTCAGTTTCTCACATCATTTTTAACCTTCTCTGCATTACAATTTGGCTTCAGTTCATCAAGGTTTGTAAGCACTCATTTATGCACAGCTCTTTTAAGGGCTTTCCACTGCATTGCAACACTTTAATTCTTCTTCTTTTTGGTCATTCTGAGGTAGATTTCCTAACACGTTTGGGATTTCTATCCTGTTGCATGAAACAATTTCAGCCATGTTTCTCTGTCAAAGGACTTTGTTCCAGAAGTTTTATCATTTGCTCTGATGAAACTTTTCTGAGTCTTGCTTCGAGACTCTTTTTTCCCCCAGTTTCTCTAAGTGGTCTGTGTGTGGTCTGACTTTCAGAGTTAACTTGCTGGGATGTTCACTCCCCGATGAAACTTTACAAACCTGAGTCATACTTTTCTTGTCTTATGTTTTTTTTTTTTTTTCTTTTTTTTTTCATTTCCTCTGAGCAGTGTGTGGTCTGACTTTGGAGTTAAGTTGTTAGGATATTCACTCCTGGGAAGGCTGTTAAATGTCTCAAATGTTTTTCATGATCTTTCTAATGTAGAATGAACTCAAACTTGTTTTAAATCTAGAGTCAGTGTGCTTCCATGGTCAAAAATACTCTGAAGAAGAGCAACTTAATCTGAATAAGGTCATATTCAAAGTTCCACTCTGCTTTCTATTAATATTATAAGATGGAAAAGATGAATTTACAGATTCAGTGTTAGTTAAGAAGTTATTTTCTCTATCATGCACCCTGAATGCAATCTATCACTCTTTCTTATGTGCTATCTCTTTTTCTTTTTTTTTGCCAGTGGCATTGTAAACAACCGTGAAGACCATAAAGCACAGAGAACTAATCTTTGTTTTCTTTTCTTTTGTATCCTATGCTTTTCAAATCTGGTTTTAGAGTCATATTTTTTAGAGGAGTAAAGCATTTTCCACCAAGAAAGAAAACTGTCTACTACAAAACAGAACAGTTTCTTTCCTTTATATGACTTAAGATGACTTGAGGTGAAAATATTCTTTATCTGACTTTTTCTTGTGGTGCAAGTCAGTTTTTTTTTCACACATTTCCAAATGGAAATCAGTAGCCTGGATTGTTTCATTCAGAATATACTTATAGACATCTGAGATTTAGAGGAAAAAAGAGTATCTTTTGAAGTTTGACAAGCTTAAATCTAGGATGTGGAAAAAGCTCCCCAGCCTCTAAATCAGTCTGGAGAAGGTGAGGCTCCAGTGTCCAATTACAATCTCATCTCCATGCAACACAAGCAGACGGCTGCTGCTCCAACTGTGACAGCTGGCCCGGCCGGTCCTGTAATAACCGCTCTGTCCTTGTACGTCAGTGCCAGGGACTTGTTGACTTGGAGCTGACACCAGGTGTTTCTTTGGGCCGTCCCACGGCTTTTCCAGACACCAGTGTCATTCTTAATTAACTACACGCTCCATGCTGCAGTGACCATGTTTCATTTTCGAATTCCGAGTCAACAAAAACCTCTGTTTTCAGAAGGACACAATAAGATCGATAAGAATCGGTTAAAACCTGCTTTCATGTCTATGCACTGGCACATTTCAGGGTCACCTGAGCAAGAGGAACAGCCTTTTTGTTCAAACTTGATCAACTGTGGTGAATAAAAATGGATGTCTCTGCAGCATCCAAGGGATTCAGTCAGGTTAGTAATTTATTTTGCCACCAGATAGAAGAAATATAGGCAAGGAGAAATGCTGTGCTTACTTTGGTGAAGGTAGCATGAGACCAAGAGTCTTGTAGAGAACCGTTCCCAAAATGAAGACAGGGGATCCTTCCATATCTAAAGCAGGAAATGAAGCAATCAAAACAATTGTAAACATTTTCACATCGCCAGGCTTCTAATAGAATCACACTACATCAAACAAGAGGACCTCGCTGCTGAGATATCAGATCAAAAAGTAAATATGCAAAGTATCCAAACTGTTTATTCAGTCCTACAGTAAACTTTACATTTCAACACAATGAGTTTTCATAAATTAAACAAAAAGTCTTAATGAGAGTAAAACCAGACATATTATTGCAGTGTTAATGAAAATAAAGCCGAGATCACTGGAGAAAACACTTTCTTTTATTAACTTTAAAAGAAGTAGGAGAGTAAAGAGAAGTGTAGAAGCTGGGATCAAGCTCATGTCAAGAATTCCTAAACAGTTCCTCATTTCGTTCATGTCGATATATTCTAGATAAGACTAATCACAGTAATTAAACAGTTGTCTGGCTCTGGATTTAAATATGAGGTGGCAACTGCAGTGTTTGAAAGAATACCACAAAAGCTAAATTGATAAGGAACCTGGTGACTGACAAATGGAGGGGAAAGAAAGTGTTCTCTTATTTTTTTTTCTTAAGCAGTTTCACCTTCTCAAACCAAGTGGTGCTGTGGCAAAAAAAAAAAAACAATAAGAGAATCCTTCCTCAGAGAATTGATGCATTTCCAAAAAAAAAGGTCTCAAGTAAGCATGCAGAAAAATCAACTTAACTGAAATCATTTAACTTCTGCTGAAATGCTGGGATATTTATTTGTCCTCCTCTAGCAGTGAGTTCTTCATTAGGTATTCACTATGCATTAATCCTACATTACTGTTTTCAAGCAGGAGTACAGAAGAATTACTCTAAGCTTTAATTTAGAAGTTTGACATTTATAATCTTAATCAATAATGTTCATAGCTGGAAACTGTTCGAGGAGCTCTGGTTCCTGGAGAAATTATAAACTGGACTGGAGGGCACATGGCTCTGTGATAAACTGTAGATGTCCCGCCACATACCTGCTGACTGGGAAACAAAGAGGCCCTTTGGGATGACCACTTTATCTTCAGAGTTCCTGGCCCAGTCCACCATGCCTTTACGACCTTTCATAGGAAAGTTGATGTCTGTCATCACAGACACAGCTGGAAGTCTCTGGATGCTGGCCACTGCAACACAAACACATCCAGAAACAATACTGATTATCAGTATATTCCTGAGTATCTACACTCTTCAAGGCTATCTCATAGCAACTACTAAATCTGGTCACATAAAGGAATATATCGACAACTAGGGAAAACGCTTAAGCATGTGGTCAAGGGATGTATACATGTATAAACCTTTCTTGCAAACAATCGTGGTGTTTAGACTATAAACATGGAAAGATGGCGAGTCAGACTTTGATGGGAAGCAAAAATAGAAAGAATGAAAAAGTCTAGCAGCACCACAGTAACTAAGACGTTGCCTGTTTGTTTAAGAGAAAAACAGAGTCATACTGAAGGTTCTGTGGCAGTGGTGGGTGGTGGGAGGGGTGCTGGTGGGTGTCTTGGGTTCAGGCTCTTTGTTAAATCAACTTCCTTGCATCCTAATACACAACACATCATTCTGAATGCGGCTTTTTTTTTTTCTTGTTACCAGTTTGAGGCAAGTGAGAAAAAAAATATGCATATTAAGTTTTTGTTATACAGAGATTGTCCAAACAAAAAAACAAACAAAAAAAAGAACCCAAGTCCTGTATAAATGAAGCAGCAGTTCCCCAGTTAAAGCAGCAGGTCACGTAGCTAATTCCCAGACTACAAGCAAGTAGATTATAGTTGTCCAGTCATATTTACTGGTTTTGAATGTGTGTTTCTGAAAGGGCAACTTTTCCATGTTATGTCAAAGAAACTTATACCGGGACACATTTCTGGGCCATTCAGGCTGACTTTCACCCTTGGACATCATGTAGGTAATTTGCATGTCAAAGAAACAAAGCCATTTAGGCTTTTTTTCATCAATCTACACATTTACTCTAAAGTCCTAAATCAAAGCTACAACTAGCAGCTGACAACTGGTCGGCATGTAATCTCCCTAATCACTCTCTTCTTCTCTTTTCCCAGCTGAGATGCCATAAATGCCCAGTCCTTGCACTAAGACAATGACAAGGAAAATACCCAGGATCAATGGGAAAAGGCCTTAGCTTTACAGGGAGAGGATAAAGCTGTTCTCTACCTGGTATCACATCCGGTCCCAGTCAGGTGGTGCTTCAACAAGGGGAAACTGAGGCTAATCCTACCATTCATGTAAAAGCTCCTTTGTTGCTTATGATGTGCCAAGAGTACTATTTGAATCCTGGCACGACTCCATGATTGTGTGAAATCTGTGATGGCAAAGGTGTACTTCTGTATTTAGGACGATCCTGGAATGAGCATGAAATCAGGGAGCGCCATGAGACCCGCCATTTGCAAAGAGGCTTGTTCACAGCACCAGATGTTGGGAGCAGCAGTGTTGAGTGCATGTTTATTTGTGTTTGAGGCTTTAGTCACAGGGCACACCATGAAAAACAACAGGGTGCTTGGAAGGCTGTCTTTCAGAGTTCTGGGTAATTCTGCAGGTAAATGGGGCTTTGCATCTGCTTGATGGGGCTTGACAGCACAAATAAAGCACTCATCTAGGACGGTGATGCCTCTGAACACTAATTCAGTGCTCTGAGAGTGTTCTGCAAAGCTCATTTTCATAAAGAGAATTACAGCACCACTCATTATGTCTAAATATGCTCATAAGAGGTTCCGCTTTAAGTAAACTGTGAAGTTAGAAAACGTAAACATTTGCATGGGAAAAGTTAATGAGCATTTGAGTCTATTCCACGCACACAATTAAAGCTAATCAGTATTAATGTATAAATATTATTTGAACCAGGAGGCACATCCTCACAAGAAAGTCAGAACAAAATTAAAAAAGGGGAACAAGGTGCTCTGTCTCAACAGAGTGCCTCGTTTCCAAACATGTCCCAAGCTTCGTCCTTCAAGTGTTAGCTTGTAAAGAGAGAGAACAAGCTGCCAGTGTGGAGAGCCTTTCCCAATCAAGGTTATTTGACTAAAAGTAGGAGGACAGAGGATGAAACAGCGGTGACAGCCACTATTTATCTAAGTGTCAAGAGGCTGCCATAAATTAGTGACAAAATGATGCAGCAATATCTTACTCAGCCAGATGCTCTCCACTTGGCTCCCACTGATGGATCTGCAAAACCATCCATTCCTTTAATCAAAAGGACCATGTGACCAACAGGCTTAAGGGTGTGAGCTGGAGTTATTGTTGCTGGATACCAGACACGGTGCAGTTCAGTGATTAAACAATTATCCCTAAAACTCTGTCTTCTTTGTTTGAGACATGACTTATCAAAACACTGTTTTGTTTTATGATTCCTTATTGATGCATGTACAAGAAGAATTTTATTTCCTGATGGACAGAGACGGGCTGGCCCCGAAGGGAACTAGCCATTTAATAATATAATGGACTAATTAAATACAAACCAACTATATCATATCCAAGCTTAGCCAAACCATTCTGAGATAAATCACTGTCAAGGTGTCAGCCGCTTCCACAAAATAGTTTTCATATTGTGGGTAAAACAGAAGTTGTGTGTCAATGTTTTTTGGGCATCAAGGTAGTGACAGTGAATTTGGATGACTATCATTAAACTTAACTAAAGAGAGCATGGATCTGGAAAAAGATGTCATTATCACTTTCTATGACAAATTGCATTTAAAGCTTATTTCTAAGCTCAAATTCATTTATTAATTGGCTCTCACACTATTCCAAAATGGCGTTTTGATGGGTGTAGTCATTGAGACGTGTTTGTTATTCTAGTTTTGGGGGATGCAAATTCATTATGAAAATCATACGCCATAAAGAGCCACTGAATGTGAGCTATAACTGGAAGTGGGTCAAATGTTAGCCATTGTAATGAATATGAGGAGGAAACCTCTCTCTAAAGCAATTTGGTGAATGCAAACATCCACTTGCATAAATAAATCAAGACCTCAGTTCTATTATTCCATGCTAGTAAGACACTATTTGAGGCTGAGAAACAAATTAGATATCACAGAGACACCAGCTCATCCAAGGGGTTATGTGACATAAGTTTAAAAAAAGAAAATAGAAGAACAGTAGCACTGAGGAATAGAAATACTGCCCATTTCCCAGATAATTTTTAAGATTAATAGAGGATTTTGTTTCAGAAAACAACTGTAAACGATAACTGATAAAAAAAAAAAAAATGCTCAAATGATCCACTTCTCTACTCTACATGCAAAGTTCATCTGCTTTCTGTATGAGCAAGTGAAGTTTCTATGCTGCATATCAGTGGTAGTCAACTGGTTGTTTAGAACATCAAGACCACCAACATCAGTTTTACTTAACATTATTGATTTGGAGCAATTTATCTCTCCCCAGACCTAACCGTGCACTATTTATCCTAAATTAATGATGGTGGAGAAATTAACACACAGAGTCAGCAGAACAAAGGGGTTATGTGTCCGTGTCAAGCAGAAATACACGATAAAATAAGCACAGCGGCTGTTGGCAGGGGAACGAAGTGGACTGAGTCTTACCCAAGTTGCCAGTCATCAGGTAGGCGTTGTGGAAATCCTTCATGCCCAGTCCAACAACGTGGATGAATTCCTCTATGACCTGCATGAGCTCCACTGCTCCGGGGTAGATCTAGACGAGATAAAAGGGACAAGAGGAAACGGAGAATGCTCCCATTATTTCACAAATGCAGGAGTGGACAGGTGTTACACTGGAGGTTAGAGTATAAAATAAGAAAGTAAAAAAGCCTGAATATAAAAGAAGCATAAAGATATATTTATAGATCCTTTTAAAGTACTTTGTTAAATATAGATCCTACACAAAACCAAAAACCAAACTTGAAAAATTTATTTAAAAAAGTAATTCTCTGTTTATTGTGAGTGGCCTTGTTCTGTATTTTCTGATTCCATCAGTGAAGAAATTGATGTTCAGGTCAACTGACAGGAAAGACAATCATTTGCTGCAACTCTGATGGAGCTTTCCATGTGACCTCAGCTTCAGTGTTGTAATCACCGGCTTTGCCAGCACAGTTGCTGGTTGGCTTCTCTTCTAAAATGCCCCGCCAAGTTCAGGGTGATTGCTTTCGGTTCATGTGCTGCCTAATGGGCATCAGCACTCAGTGAGAGACTGCAGAGGCAGGGATTCAGCACCCCGGACAGCTCCATGGCTTGACCAGTGGCTCTGCTGGTGCAGTCAGAGCTTTTCCACAAGTGAATGCATTATGGACATGTTAATCCGATAAATGGCTCTCAAAAGACTGGACCACCATCCTGAATACTGTCAGAGTAAGCTGTGTATGACCACAATTTAGAAACGCATCTTGACTCATTTACCAATTTTACAAAATATCAGCAGGACAGAACAGTGCTGTGATACCATTTCAATTCTCCGTGTGGCTGTGTCTTGATGCAACAGTTACTGCAGACTGTCAAACCTGTGAGTACTCAGTTATGAAGCTGTGCAATTAGAAAAGCCTTTGAGTGGCGTTTAGCGATTAACACCACATTTCTGAGTTGATGTTCAGCAAACACCTGAGGCAGGTATTTTCCTCTGCTGCAGCGCCCTGCGTGCTGCGTGTTTGCAGGTTCTTTCACATGTGCTCCTGCAAAGCCAATGCAAATGGATAGGAGACGCTGAAGTTGAAAGCCTGTGACACAGCAGAGTGAAAGCCATATAGGGGAGGGGGGGGGGTACATCCCGTCACCCCTTCCGGCATGTCTGACGCAGAGTGCAGTCATGCTCATTCTGGTGGTCTCCATGGCAACATAAGATGTGAAGGCAGCACAGGGAAATGGCTGCAGTAGAGGCTGTGGAGACAGAGCTCTTCCTTTCCTTGCCATGGTAACAGTGACAGGGGGTGAATTTATAGTGATCTCTGCACAAAACCGACTCTACAGCCAGAAAAAAAAACCTCATAGTGAGGTGTTTCATGTGAGCATTTGAATGTCCGCAGCATGCAGTACGTGGGTGCTCTGGAACCTGGGCTCATTAATGCAAGCAAACCCAGCAAGTGAGGAAAAAAAAATTCAACTGTGAAGTCCAAGCATCGTCTGTTAAGATCAGACAGCACTGCTTAACTAAATGTCCAAATGCTGAGGTGATGAGACAAGACATCCATATCAATGACTGCAGATCTCTATTCTGGGTCTTCAGTCAGAGGTAACATTTCTAACGACTGCATTTCCTCTGAACTGTCTGTTCCCATCTCTGACGCATTCTTACTGACGAAACTACTTGTTTTTGAGCGCTTTTCACAGACAACATAGCATTGGGGGCTGCCAAACTACAGCAACAGTAAGTAAACACCTAATTACTGCCTGTATAGACAGCCAAGGCTGGCACTACAAGCAAAGCTCAAACTGCCTATGTTTGCCTACCATCTTAGGTAAAGTCAGGTGTGGAGCCAACAAAAAAAAAAAAAAAAGAAAAGAAGAAGGGGGCGGCAGGTCTGACTTTTTAAGGCAACACTTCAGTCATGTGTCAGTACAGGTGACATCCAATTTAAGTCAATTTCCTAGCAAAGGTGACAACCAAGAAGATGCCCTTTGCAGACTTGCGGTCATCAGAGATGGTATTTCTGTCAGAGGCTGGATGTATGTGATTTCAGGGTTCAGGTTGTCTCAGACACCATTGGCAGTTTTGAAAATGAGCCTTGTCACTTCTCAAGCTGAAAGATGTATCCAAACAGAGGACATGTCCAGAAGCAAATCTTCAGTCAAGATCAAAATGTGCTACACACAACATTAGTGTAATTCTGCAGTGTAATATTATTTGTTGTGCATATTGCTTATCCATTTCATGAAGCGGCCTTATGATGACAAAAAATAGTCCAGAATTGTTACCATACCTGTCTTTGTATAAGCAACTTAGGTTCAGCAAATGCTAATATTTCAACTTACTATTGCTCTAATCACAGTGGTTGCCGTTATCTGTATGTGCTGGGGGGAAACAGGGTGAATGGAGGAGGAAGGAGTCCTGCAGTGTTAATGCCTAGACAGCTTCTGTGACAGTGCTGCTGCCACCCAGTGGAGGGCTGCGGAACTAGTTTTCTAAACGAGGCCAGATGTCACACCTGCTAGATGACCTCATAATCACATGGGCAAGTGTAACATTACCCTAAAACCGAGTTGACGTCTTTATATCTGCTATTCAGATAGAGTTAGTACAAACAAGCTTTTAAGGCAAACTACATTCATGCAGAAATCTGAATTATTTAGTGTACTGCCACATGCTTACCCTCTGCGCATCTTCCCACTTCTCTTTATTTTCCTCCTCCAAGAGGTTGCTGATGATTTGAAAAAAGTTCTGTGGAAACGATGAAAGGGAAAACATAAAACACCTACACATAGGTTTTACAAGCTCAGGGGCAAGACGCTTTGAGGAATCATGACATTAGCACCATGTGCTCAAAAAGAACAATTATGGAAGATATACTGATGTTTTTCAATGCAGGAAAATACTGATGTCTGTACGGAGAAGATGACAGTTACTGCAGGATAGCAGCTGAAAGTTACAGCCCGAAACATGATGGCAAATGAAATTATTTCTGTTTTGATTAAAAAAAAATACACTTTAAAACCTCCTGGAACCTGTAGCAAACACTACATTGTGGCATTGCTACTGCAGTCAGACAAAAAAAAAAAGAAAAAAGAAAAGAAGAGATAAAAGTGAATGTTTGAGCAGCTGTGTGGATTGTCTTCCTCAGCTCTGGAAAACAGGGGCTGCTTGGGAGGGTGGGCGACAGTAGTAATAGGACCCTTGTCTGATCTTTTGCCTTGTTATTTTGTCTGGTCCCCAGTGTGCCTGAGGGAGTGGCTCTCTCTCTTGACACAGGCTATCTTGTTTTCTACTTGAATGCTTATGCTCCCTCTGGTGGTAATGTGCCCACTTTAACACTGCATTAGCGCACAGGCACACAGAGGGGTTGGGCTGGCTGACTGCTCTCCCGTCTGCCCACACACACTATAGAGCTCTCCTAATAACCAAGACAGGATGCTCTCCTCATCTCATAGATTTTCTATGGCAGGGGAAATGGCTGAATGGGGCCAGACTCCCCATCCATAGCCAGCACATTTGAGTTTCATTTCCATGGATTATTAGAGGGACCATACGCCTTACAGCCAGAGAAAACGGTTGATAAATGTGCATGAAACCAACAGAAAGCTAAGTAAAAAAAAAGTCCCTGACATTTTGTATTCTAAATACCACTGTGAGTAAGTGCACATTTTGGTGAACTGCAAACTTTCATGTTAATTCCTATATTCAAAAGCTCAAATAGCGTCATCTTGCATGACTCACGTTGAAATGTACTGCATTTTTTTTCATGCCGATACTTTCATCCGTTAATGCTTGAAAAACATTCCCAACAATACGGGTAAAGTTTCATTTCTAATAGACTGAAAGAGCTCATTAGTCAGCAGATACTGCACAGTGTGATATGAAACTAACTAAGTGAACTTTTCAATTATTAAAGCAGGAATTATTTCCACTTTTAAACAGATAATAGCTGTTGGATGAGACTTGATTTCCTTGTACAATTCCTCACATCTCTGTGGATAAGAATGACAAGAAAACAAGCTTGATACCGTAACAAAGCAAGATAAGAACCTTACCAAGAAATGATAAAGGGGAATTAGATTAATTATGAACACACACTCAGACACGCAAGCCGAAAATATTCACAGTTGCTCTACTGACAATTCTCTTTGTCCCATTTAGCTCTGCCTGTCTTTAAAAAGAAAAGCCTTTATACACAACATATACAAACTGAAATGTGTGTAGTCAGACAGCAAAAGGTCTACAAAGAGGTGTCTTTGAAAATGGCTGAGTTTTGAGGTCATATATTGTCTTATTGGAGATGGAGGTGGAGCTTTAACTATAATCTCTCTCCATCATCCTATTGACAAAAAGAGGATCAGGCTGCAGTTAACCCCAAACACAATGAGATGAAACAGCTTAGGAATGTATCAAGATCTCCTGTTATGATAAAGCCCTGGGGTGTGTTCATCAGTCTTTTTGTTATTTCAGATACTTAAAAAAAACAAAACAAAAAAAACCTCTTTTGTTAGAAGTAAAATGCATTACAGTTACCCAGTTCCTTATTTTCAAAGATACACTTAATATAACAATAGTGTTGAATATCTACATACTACGTTCGCATAAAGCAAACCCAGTGTCCACCTACTTGAACATCATCTGACGAAGGTTCATAGCTTCGCTCTCTTGAAGGTCTCTGTCACGTTGCGAAGGATCTCCACCGACGACAGCAGGTCTCCTGCGTAGAAGTTCCTCCTCTGGGTGAGGTCCAGCAGATTCTTAGTGACCTGCGACATCCCATCCCCCGCCAGCATCCTCTGACCCTTCGCAAGGTGCCCCTGAACCTCCACGAACAGGAGAAGACAGAACTTGGGGCATCGGCGTCCTCTGCCAGTTTGTAAGATACATGCAAAGCTAGACATTTGAAGTAAATGGAGTGCAAAAAATCAGGAAGAAAAACTCTGCTCTCTAAGGTCCTTTAAGTGACACTTATATCTAAGCAGGGCTGAAATGTATTCTGCCTTTTCGATGTTTGAGCCAATAAAAAAAGAGTTAAGTGGAGCAGAAGATGCACATTTAGACAGAAAGTGCACTGTGAAAGGAAATTTCACATCACTGCACAGGATCTATGTCCATAACTGCACATTTACAGGTGCAGCACTGTATGTGCAATCTCATCCTTTCTAAAATGTACTTTTAAAAGTGATGAAACGTTACCAAAATCACAAATTGTTGTGCACAGACTATGTAAAAGGCAAGGAAAATCAGGCAGAAATGCATTTTAGATAGCACAATATAATGTTGCTCACACTTGAGTAAAAACAGCATTTTTTTTCCATGACTCAAATGTCTCATCACTTACACTGTGAGAAAAGAGGCAAGTTCACAAGAGGTTCTCTTGATTGAAAAGAAGCTTTTTTTTTTCTTTTTTCGAATGAAAGAGAATATTTTTGATTGAGTTTCCTTGAACTTCTATGATCTGGTTTTATAATGTGTCTGCTTGTCTCAGTCTTTTAATTACATTTTTTTTTATTCGTATATATAATAGCAGATCAAATGCAACAATAAATGTAATTTGCTTGATTTTCGGGACTTTAGCACAAGAACTAAGACGAGTTGAGGACATGTCAGGAACTATAAATCAAACACTTTAAGAATTTGATTATGTTCATTCATTAAAATAAAAAGAAAAATGTCCCAATCTGTATTTTTACTTGCTCCTCTATTGAAAGTGGTCCATCTGTGGCTACAGTTTGATAAGAACTGGGGGGGGTGAAAACACTTGGGAGGTAATTTATGATACATTGGAAATGGAGGCCGTGAGAGGAAGCTGACTTTGCACCTACTGATTGCTGCAAGTATCTGAATTCATTTGTTATGCATCGAGCATAGCTGGGCTGCTCCCAGAAGGCCATGCCACGATGATCCAAGGAGCAGCGTCGACTAGTGGTGCCTGAGAGAGGGGAGGGAGACAACGACAGATTTGGAGAAGAGAAGCAGTGAGGGAGGCATGAGAGGGGAGATGAGCAGGCGCAGAGAACATAAAAAGAGGTGGGGGTGGGGTGAGGGGGCATTAAGACAAAGGATAAGCGAAAGAAAGGCAGATGGAGGTGGTAGTGTGGAGAAAAGAGAGACATAATTGTTTCCGTGAGAGACTTTACTTCTCTTGTGTGTCCATGTCACCTGCTCATAACTCAGAATCTCAAAACTGGACTTCACCCATTAAAGTTTATGTAGAATTAGAAGCATATTTTCAAATAATAGAAAATGAGACTGGAAACACAGCAAAAAATCTTAACATAAGCGCTTTAATATTATGACATGTGTCAGAGTCCCAAGGCTTTAAATATGTGCACTGCACATCGTGCTGATACAACTTCCAGTCGCTTACTCAAACATGCAACAGCTCAGCTGCGGTAGCTGTCAGCTATTCAAACGGTGATCCTGAAATAGAAAAACCACCCAATATCCACCCACATCGCCACGTTCAGCCAGCACAAGGGTCCAACATCACACCTTCTCAGCTGTCGACCGGGTAAAGTGCACTTCACACGTCACCAAACTGCTCCAGCACAGGTGCTTAATATCCTGAGGAAATCTCCCAGAGCACAAAACATTTCCCCCGGCATCTGCGCTTCACGTGAACTCTTTGCTGTCTCTTGTGCTCTCGCTGTCTTTTACACTCTAGCACACACATACAGAAAGACATCAAAGCCACACCTCCTACGCCCACCTTCTCCACAGCTACGACTATATGGTGGGAGCAACCATGCAGCACCATGAGACAGCCCACAAGGCAGCAGCAGAAGGCTACTGCTCTGCACTGTGCTGGGCATCTGTCTTCCTTAGAAATGGCATCACTTGGATGGCTAATGTCAAGGTGCCAACTATCATGTAATAATTTCAGACCTTGGGGTTCGAAAAGAAATTGACATAAAGTGTAAAGACAACTTGATACCAGATTTGGTATTCATTCAGTGTTTTGGATCTGACTTTTCCAAATGTCTTTGTTAACTGAGAAGCGTAGCATGCTTTACTTTAAGTGAGAATTGACAGAGACACAAAGCAAAAAGGCCAGATTGTGTACGAGAATTAGATAAACTGAAATCTAACGCATAAAAAGTTTAACTTTTAAAATAAAATGGAAAGTTGGAAACTCAGACACAAAAAGAAAAGAACTGCAGTGATTCTTACATTTACTTTGGCTTTATTTTTTTTTTAAACAGTATAAACCCAAGGTATGACATGTTTTGCCTCGCCAAGGTCATTTTCTCTATTGATATACATCCGTTCCTGTATTTCGGCTCTTCTACACAGTCTTGAAAAGATAGCATGTAACCACTTTAGGGATAATCTTGAGGTAATCACTGCAATTTTTTTGCATTTTCCTGTCCATCCCCCCTTTTTCTCATTAAGGGTTGTATTTGATTCTCAACAGACTGACATTGTGGTTTTCCATGTAGTCATTGTGTGTTTTTACAATTTTAATGTGAGTTCAGCAGTACTTGAAGGCACACATGACATCAGAGCCATCAAGAGCAAGAGCTCATTTTTGTTTATAAAACAATTCTGCTGAATAAAAGTTATTTCAATCTTATGCTTGAAGTTTATTAACTACAAAATAAACACTGAAACCGCACCCACTACCATCTTTCACTGTACTGAGCCTCTGAGGTGCTCATGCTATATTTATTACTAAGGAGGGAAAAGAAGGAATATGTACATGTTTTCTCAAATGTTTTTAGAACTAGATCTCTCTTGGCTTTGATCTGTGCTGATGGTGAGATCAGATAGGGTCAGAAATGAAAACTCATGGCCTTCACTAGGATTCCTTACCAATCTGTCATCTGTCTTTGCATTATTGGCGAAGTATGTAGAGTAGTATGAAATATAGGTCAGTGTAGATGTACTTGATCAAATCCAAGGCTGCACTCCACCGAGGCACTGACCTGTCACTGTCTGCTTTCACAGCGCCCTGAACTTGGGTCCCACTGAAGGAGAATTTTTTATTCAAACAGCCCAACCCAAGACAGAAAGCTAAATCAGTATTTACCAAATAAGAAGTTTGAGATAAGCTGTGCCAACAAACACTCTGAAAAATCATCTGCTCATGAAAAAAATACAAAATCTCTCCTAAATGACCAGATTCATTATATTCAACTTTACAATATAATATAATATACTGGTAATATAATATAGTATAATATAATAATAGGATTAGAAGCTCCTAATATGGCTTAATAAATACATAGGGGTAGTAGATCGCATCCAAGACTTTAAAGTCATATATATATATATATATATATATATATATATATATATATATATATATATATATATATATATATATATATATATATATGTGTGTGTGTGTGTGTGTGTGTGTGTGTGTGTGTGTGTGTGTGTGTGTCTGTGTGTGTGTGTGTGTGCATACATATCAATCACCCGCCAATGTGATCCAGTCTGTAAATGTGTGTGAAGTCTCATCTTTTTCTACCTTCTTGCATCTAATGCCAGTAGTTGGCCATGATGATCAATGTGGTGCTGGAAGCCCTGCATTGTTCCTTTGATGACCTTGATGATGCCAATGACAATAGCTGAGTAGCTGCTTAAGCTCCTTAATGCAATCAATTTTTTTGCCCTGGCTCCATTCATGTTTTACATTTTGCGGTTGTCTTTGTCTGATCAGTATTTCATCTTTGTTTTTCTCCACTAGCAGCAGCCACTGCACATCAAACTGCCCTGGAAGAAGGGCTATCTGCATTTTTAATGTTTCCTCATTGAGGGGTTGAGTTTGATCTCATTGCAGGACAAAGGCCTTTTTTTCTTTTTTCATTTATAGTTTCATAATGTAGGGCTTGCAAAAACTGCTGACACTGGAGATGTGATTAATGGCTTTATGAAATAAGCCTGACCTGACCTGAACTACTGCTTATCATGATCTTTTTCTTTTGGTCTGTGCCAGTTTGGACAAAGAGAAACCCCGTTTTTAAACTTAAAATATATCTCAAATATGTCTCCTTGCTATTATTTTACACTTTGATCTCTCAGGGATTGAATGGTTTACTGGCAAAGTGAAATAGCATTGATATTATAATTTAGGGAAAATGTCCTTTGCACACTCTACACTTAGTCTACTAGCAGTGGCAATCACAAAGAGAGGAGCTTTGACTTTTGCATAGTATGCCGACCTAGTCCAAGTGATGCTTACACACACACACACACACACACACACAAGTTCTTGTTTTTCTAACCTGGTGAGGTCCACTGCCTGATTTTTGACTCACCCCGTGGGGTCCAACACACACATATGTGTGTGTATGTGTTTATGTATAAACAGCAAAGAACCAAGTGTCAGTCTTTTTCTTCTTTATTACAGTTGTTTTTAAAAATATCATACAAAAAACTAAAATGTGCACGCACACGTACACAGACGCATGTACACGCACACACACACCCTTCTTCAATGCAAGGTGGAAATAGCTTCGTAGTTTCAGTTATTAGCCATAAAACTAATGTCAAGCCAGAAAGCAAATGTCATGCAAGTAAATCTTCTTCTGCTTAACTTTGCCCCAGGTGAGCCTTCTGTGAATAAGGGTGGCTTTGCTTCAAGTTTGCAAGTTTGCCATTTTATGGTTGTTGAAGAAATGTCATGCAAGAACACCAGACTGTTTCACAACAGCTCACTGTGCTAAATCAATATAACCACAGTATCCAAAAGCCCCTCTCTGTCTCATTGTCCTGTTGGCTGTTTGTTTGCAAACTGACCTTCAGCAAGAACAAAAGTCTCACATCAGATTTTTCACAGGTTACTCCACCCAGTTCTTTTTAAGAGCTGAGCATTAGTCTCGCACTGTTACAGAGCGTGCGTCTTACTTTCTAATGTTCTTCTCTCAGTCTCCATATTAAGGCATCTGCTTCATGTCTGAAAACAGACCTCAGAGTGGCTTTAGCCAGTTAGCCCTTTTTTCTATCCACTACACAAGCTGTGGTCTGGAAGGTGCAGCCTTATATTATATAACTGCATGTGGAACTGGATGAAAGACATTTCAGCCACCATATAGTTACATCACCATGATGTCCTGTTGACTTCAGTCACTTTGGAAAGACTATGCAAACTTCTGTGTTTAGGGAGCACTTACTGTTGTGGCAGAAAACTAGCATTAATATAGCATTATCCCTCATACAATACACATCACATTTGTACTCAAACTGGTAGAATAACAAAAGAGCAAAACTGCAGGGCAATTCTACCAATGTGCAGTGACAATGGTAACTTTTTGACAAATCAGTGCGATTCAAAGGACCAGTTCTTGAAAATGACACTCCCTACATGAATTTATCACATTTCTGCATAGCAGAAGGCCATACCATATCCTGTGCATTTCACTGTTTAGTTATCTTTTTTTTAAATTTGAGTTATACATAGATAATCACAATTTCCTTTTCAAACTTTTAGAAAATTAAGGCAGATAATAAATTTATGTGTTGAAATTACAACAATAAAAGAACTAAGAATCAAATGCTGCTTCTGTCCTTACCTGTGGCATTGGGTGGGCACCTGTTAAAGGCCAGTTCTCCTGAAGGGGTCCGTCGCCACACCATTGACACAGCATAGTCCTCTGGACAAATTTCATAAGGTGCTGGAGAGCACAGTGATACAAACGATGCCACAGCAATGGAAAACGCTCTTTAGTATTTCAAACATGATGCAACAATTTCCTTACATTTCATATAAGGAGGTATGGAAACATAGGAGATCAGAGCTGTTTCGTATCAGTGAATACAAATGCGTAATTTATTGATTATACAGAATGAGCTCTCTTCTTAAATCACAGCTTCTGTGAGTGCAGGTGCTACAGAGTCAAAAAAAAGTGTTTCTTTTTTATGGGATACTGCTTTCATTACTTCACAGAATACATGTATCAAGTTAATTTGATATATAAGCTTTGATGGCTTTAACATTCCTGAGTATATTGATGTTCAGTCATTAGTCCCATCTTCACTGCTTCCATGTGCATTAGCCTATCTTATATAAAAAAAATTCACGTCATTCACTCTGAATGGATAATTATCTACCCTTTTTTTCCCTCAGCTTCACTGGAGCCACTCACATTTAAGTCTTATTATCCTCTGACTCACCTGGACAGCGCTGTTCACTGCACTTTCGGACTTCTTCCCCATTTCCATCACACTGTTGCCCAGTCACAGCTGCCCCCTGACACACCCGGGCTCGTCTCTGCCAACCGCCATCGCAGGATTTAGAGCAGCCGCTCCACGGACCCCAAGGATTCCACTGGCCATTAGCTAAAACAGAATCATTCACAGTAAGAAGCTGATACTCTCAGAGCCAGAAATTGTGCCAAAAAATGAAAAATGTCCAAAAAAAGAAGAAATTCATAGCATTTTATCTTATTCCGTTGAAGCTTTTAATAAATGTGTCATGATGAAAATATATTATTCATTGCATTCACCTAATTTAGTTTTTAGATGCAGTTTGTTGGAAATAACCCAAAAATGAGCAAGATTACATTGAATGATGAGCAGTATGTGTATTTTATGGCTAAATAAAATGCTTTGAGGATGGTGATTAGTCCTATCAATTTGCCAACATTAAAACACATTTATGCTGAAGTTTTCAAATCCAGCAGCATGTTTTATGCCCTTGTAATGAACACAGTTAACCTGTGCATTAGACCAAAAAAAAAAAAAAAAAAAAAAAGCCTCCCTTCAGCAATGTAGTAAATCACATGCCCTTGTCTAAACGGTAAGGTACAACACACCGTGAGCAGGAAACACGCTCCACTCTCATTTTAACCTCCACTTATCCCCGCCATCACACACATAGCCATATTTCATGTCCGACAACTAACCTCTGTCAAGACTGCTTCCGGTAGAAAAGGAAAATCAGAAGCCATCGTGACCTGTTGGCTAAAACTATCTGTGAGACATTGATCAAATCCCAGTAGATACTGATGCATCGGCCCACAGCAGAGCAGCTGATTCCTCAAACAGATGCATGCTCATGTGTTTCAAAGAGCTCATTGTACCAGCAGTCAAGAGAAATTCTTTCAGATTCGAAACACATATCACTTAACTGAAATCCTGTACAGGCCTTTATAGTAGTTATTTGGCAGTTCTTATATTTTATATATATATATATATATATATATATATATATATATATATATATATATATATATAGCCTGTTTTTATTCAAATTTCTGAATAAAAAAGTACTGATTTTGCATTGAACTCTTCATCAATGCAATGCTTCTAGGTGTCATGGCCACTGTGCTGAATAGTTAACTGAGGCTGTGTTGTCTCTCTTATTTGATCTCTCCTTTGGAAACACATAAGAATTGCTAAATAGGTAGGCCTTATTAAATGAATAAATTGTATAATGTATTCTTTAACTCCAAGGCAAACAGAAGCATGCGCTTCTTCATCAAAAGCAAAAATCAAAATGTTGCATTCACAAGCTCTTATTGCTGTTTTAGGGGTCACATGGTCAGCTGACAACATTCAGAGTGACTTTCAAAAATAGAAAAGTGTGAATACAGAAACACACACACGCACACATACACCAGAAATACAGCACAAAATCCTTGCTGTTTTACGCTGCTGGAGTGAAAATTGCATCAGGAGATTATGAGAGTGCTCAGACCCTGCACATGATCACACAATTCAAAGCCTGATCGAGATCATTAAGCTGGCATCTTCGACTGTCTAATACATCTGTGATGTTGACAGACACTTTGGGCAGCCTAACGCTAAATAATATGAAAGGCATACAGTATATCTAACCGGATTTTTCAAATCCAATTGATAGAGCATGGTTTTAAAAATAATTCCTGATTCTCAGGACACAGCTTTGATTCTTGGTACAGAGTTTTTCACTAAGCAAGAGTAAGAGTGTGCAAGCTCAGGAAAATCAGGCTCAGTCTTCAATCCAAACCCAGACGTAATGATAATGGCACCTCTTAATGATTGTTACGATGATTATGAGAATGTGGGATGGGCTGTGTTCTCTCTGTCCCTGCTTTCAAATCATGATTTCCAATTTGGAAATGAGAGCAGATATAGAATTAAGAGGCTCATGATTTTACCTGTACAGTCAGGATTATGGCACTCTCTGCTTTCTGCCCAGTGACCACGACACTCAGATCCCCCATGGGCGGCCGCTGAGCACTGCCTGGTCCTCTGCTGAGTGCCATTGGCACAGGTCACCGAGCAATCGCTCCAAGAGCTCCACTCCTGCCACTGGCCGTCCACTGAGGCACCAACCACAACCCAACAAGCATGTCCCAAGTGAAGGGAAAAAGAGGGCAGACAGAAACGGGGGGGAGATATTCAGATGGCTATTCTCTCTCAGATTAAAAGCCAATAAAACAGATATTAAGTGGAGAGCAAAATATTTTGGTTAATTGTGCAACAGCTAGCTTTTTGGAGGATTTGGGTCAAGTATTCTAAAATAAGAATTGCTTTATGGAAATGTTAGAGTTTCACAAACTGCAGATACCATTTATTAGCTGCCTCCCTGACTGATTTAGGGGAAGAGCATCTGGAAATGAATGGTTTCCCAAGAGTCTGCGAAAGTATAGTTAACATTTATTGTGCAGAACAACTCATCATCACTAATCTTCTTACCATTCACAGACAATTGTTGGTAAGAGATTGTGATGTATTACAGCATTGACTCTCAAAGGGCTTCCTTAAACCTCATTATTGCATAAGGACAATCAGTGTAAATGTACTACATAGCTTGCATCCAATCAAATTTTACTTACCTTTGCAGCAATACAATGATTATTCACTGTATAGGTCTATGTTAGGTAAACTGCAGCCACACTGAGGTTCTGGTCTCTTGAAATGAGTTCATCTTTAGGACTTTGCATTTATAATCTTATCGCCTTCATACCTCTACAGATAAATGTTGCTGTTGTTATTTGAAATAGAATTAGACAGCTGACAGATGATACCTGGGCATAGGGCTATGTTGCAAAGCTTAGTCTGGGTCTCAGGTCCATCACAGGCCCTGCCTCCATGCTGGGGAGGCGCACACATCCTAGTCCTAGTGCGGTGACCTCGGCCACACGTGAATGAGCACAGGCTCCACGGTGACCACTCCTCCCATACACCGTGTACTGCGGGCACAGAAAAGGCGTCAGGCCTAATCAAAGTCTCTGTTATGGCATAAACAGACACCTCACAGACTGCACTGAGCCATGGATGAAATAAAATCAATCAAAAAAAATTTCAGCAGCATGTTAGTAAAACACTGAAGACATGGACAGTGTGGGGCTTAGTCACTGGTAAAGGATTCAGTCTCCTCAGCGTGCTCATCATCATAGCAAGTGCTACTCCACAACCAATGCAGCAAAGCAAAACGACATATAATCCAAAAAAGGTCTAATTGCCACATTTAAATTTCAAACACATAGTTTCAGTGAGGAATAGCAGGTCTGCTCAATGTTCCAGCTTGCTGAGTCTTCTCGGTTGACTGGGAATCTTACAACAGTGGATCTTCAGATGAATGTGGGCTGACAGGGGCTATGGAAACCTGTCTGTATATTTCATATTTATCATTTTTATACAGACTGAGGACAGCCCATAACTTGTCTCTGGACCGTTGAATAAGTGGCCAGTTTAAATTTAGTCAAAAGATGGCCATTAGATGTCAAGCTAGACAAATTAAAAAAGAACTTTTTCACTTCTGCTGACTTTTTCACATCCTGTTTTCTCATCAGATATATACTGGGTACAACTTAGCAATCAGTTATTTTAAACATGCATCAAAGGGGTGCTGTTCCTTCTATGTACTGAATAGAAATATTGAAAATCCTGCTGCATTTTATGGTTCAAAATCTAAGGACACATGAAACTACAAATGCAACTGTCTAATCAAGATATCAACACCTAACTTGGAGATGATGTTCAAGCAGGCACATTAAAATAGAAACACTGAGAAGCATCATTTTCAGTCTTTTGATCTTTTACTAGAACTTCACTTCAAGCTTTTCTTAATAATAGTTTAGGTTTACTTTGTACTTTAACAATTTTCCATATCCTATTTGCATCAAAATTCTCCTGCATCTTTATCATTAAAATACTAAAACCAATTTTGAAATAAAGAAAATGCTTTGCCTGATATAAGTCCGTTTTTAAAGTAACATATTTTCCTCTCTTCATTTTGAACAATAGCAGTTGAAGGGCATCAGTCCTGTTTGATTTAGCCGAGCTGAATTCTACCAACTACAAATAATGCTTTCTTTTGATTCGAAGCTGTTCTTTAGAGAAGGAAAATGGATGAGAGGCATGCATACATTCAAATGAAATACCTCCTGTTTCATGTTTGAAGAAATGTCTTTTTTCAAAACATAAAGGATTAACCACTATTCAAATTTCAGAAGTAACAGCTGACTTTCTTATCAAAGCAGTAGTGTGTCTACTGAAAGAATTAAGGTGAAGACTAAGTTGCTGAACGCATATGCCTTACAAAAGATTCACTATCGCTTCACAGCCAGTGCAAATTCTGTTGTGGTGTCAAAAAATGGCAGTCAGTACTTCTTAATCACGAGCAGTGGAAAGTTAGAGACTAAAATCGCATGGACACAATCTTTGCACCTGCCGTTGTTGCATTATGTATTTGTGTTGGTTTCTCTCTCTGGGAAAAAAACATTTAGAGAGGTGGGTATTTCAATAAATAAGAGCAGAGTGGTTTACTAAGATTTCGACTCAAAAGTCAGTTGCAAACCAGCTCTGCTGGTACACAAAATACGGAGCTACTGTAGCAACACATTTTCAGATGTTTCAGTACTGACTGAGGAACAAAGTAAAGAGGAACATCTGAGGAAATCCAAGGTTGTCATAACATATTTGATGGTCTTTTATGAGATTTTAATTGGAAATAGGGCTTTAAGACTTTATAATTTTGTCTGAAACAGGTGAATCCTTCTCACGTGTCACTATATACAACTTGTGGAAAGGTTTCAAGTTCATGGGGCACAATATTTAGATGTAATAGAGCCTTGGGAGATCGGGCCTCTATCCACCATGAGGCAAACTACGGTCTGTTGTATCCCCTGCCTCGAGGCACTGCTTTGATGCGCTTATCGAAGTATCCCCCTAGTGGATGAAGCATTTACTTTGAAAATTTAGGGTTCAAAGCAGGCAGTCACCACAGCTAGCTGATGGAAAGGGATTGTGCTTCTCTGTGTTATTTCTATGAAGTGCAGCCATGATTATAGCCATGAGTAACCATATTGTGCTACTAGAGGAGCAGGAGAAGATCATGGACAAAGCATTTGCATTTGCCAGAAACATTGGCATTGATTTTTCAAAATCTTCCAGTGAGGTTTAACCTCTTTCACTTGCCAACTTTGCTCAGCTGTATGCAGTCTACAGTAATATTATAATCACGTTGCAGGAAGCCAGCTCTTTTAAAATAGAATTGTTTGAAGTGGTTTCCTCTGGCAACATATTTTTTTTTGCAACATGTTTTTACCTGGCAGTAGATTTGATTTAGTTCACGCACATAATTCTTCTACTGTAGATTTATTGCACTTTATTTTATTTACTGTCATTTTAACCCTTTTTTGAGATTATAAGATTAGACAACAATCTATTAAAATTGTCTGAAACGTCTTAATTCTTCTGCTTTTTTATTCCTTTTTTCTTAATTAAAGTTTTTTTTATTTTATTTTACTGTTCTGCTGCCAAAATTGATCTCATTCAGAACAGTAATGAAACACTGTGTGTATTGTGTTTATTAGCAGCATGAGTTAACTTTGAAACCAAGAAAGTGCCAGGACAGAAAGTTCCTTTTAGGAATATTGCTCTTCATACAGTATAACTTTTAACCACAACTGGATTAGCTGAATAACTCCTATTCATTTCTTTCAGTAGAGAATAAGCAAAGACGTTGCAATGCACTGAATTCTGGGTAGTGAGTGTCATATTGTCTCACATACCTGTTGGACACGCGACCAAAAGAAAGGACAGATATATGACAAATTTGGTCACAAAGAGCAATAGAGAGAAAGAGAGAGAGAGAGCTAGAGGTTTAACATTGTCAGTTAAAAAAAAAAAAAACAGAAATGCAAAATAGAAAAAGATGATGGACCGAAACAAAGTAGCAAAAAATTATTATCTTGATAAACTACAGGAACTTCACACTACCGATCTGTTTGATAAAGAGTGGTCGAGTGATTTTAGCGAGCGACTGTATGTAACCTTTTTCGATGTGTTTCCTATTTTCTATAAGGAGTGAGAACTTCCACATTTCAGTTCAAAAAGCTCCACTTTGTGGGTGCACGCCCGGCAGATTTTCTCTCTGTACAGGTGAATTGCTGTTTGTTCAAAGATAAGTTTATGAAATATTTAACATATAAATACATTTCCTATTTAATTTACTGGTAACATAAAAAGTTGAAAGGTGCAAAAAGGAGCAACATCCAACTCTTCTACTAACATTATTTCATTGTTGTACGATCTCATAATAATTGCGCTTTTCACGCCGCCTGAAGCCACATTAAACCTTTATTGTAACCGAGCAGCAATAATAGACACAGATACTAAAACCTGTACCATTCAGAAAGCTTAAAAATCTTCTTAAAATGATGATGTCTGGTCTCAATTTTGTTACAACTCAGTAGGATAGGGCAAGAATGTTCATGAGATCATCCAATAGGGACAGCATGAGGTGAATATAATCATTTCGTGTAGCAGGTAGTATTAGATGGAGCCTGGATTCAGCCTTCTTTAACCTGAACAAGGCCCAGACTGTTAGCTACGTAGTGCCCCTGTATTCTGCTGTCATCTACTGTACCAGACAGACTGGAGGTCATTTCCATTTTAACAGTTACAGCTTTGTCACCTTTGCATTACTGTATCAGCATTATCACCAGAAACAGTCAATCTCTTCCCACAAATGGACTTTTTTTCCTTTGCTGTGAGAATTTCAGTCTCACGTTTGTACGGCTATGGATAGACGGGCACAGCGAGCACACGTTTATCTCCCATTTTCCTGTTGTTGTGATTATGCCTTCGTGATCTGTTTTCAGAAAAAAATAAGACTGCAATGACACTTGTGCATTTCTGAAAAAGAGATTTTTATCGAGAGGCATTTGGAGTGGTTGTACGAAGGCAGAGTGTCCTGAAAAAAAAAAAAAAAGAAAAGGCGCTGAGGCACCATACCGCTGAGTGACCACATGCTCTCTTTTTGCTCCGCAAACAAAAAAAAAAATGCTTCGGCTCAGAATAAGAGAAAAAAAATAAAAGCGGTCCCAAAAGTTCTCAAGTAGGTTAGTCAGGTGGGCTGCCATTGGGAAGATGTACCTGAACAAGCTCAGTGAAGTGAGCTGTCATTTTATTTAGCTAATTATCACTGAAATGTATAAAGCTAGCTGCTCTCCAGCTTGATATTCCAGCTCAATGGTGAGTCTCATGTGTTTTTGTATAAATCATATTAGAGGCAAAAAACACACCCCATCCTTCCCAAAGCTCAGAGTATGAAGTCTCAATAAAATCCAACTTTGGAAAGTTTTGCATCATTTGGTGTGATGATGCGATGGCCATGATGATGGCACAGCATGTGAAACCTTCACAGTAGAAATGTCACACATAATCAGAATTCCTCTGCTGCTTTCTTTCTGCAGAATAAAGTGAATAAAATTCAAAGCAAGAAAGGCAAGGACTTTGCTGGTTGGGTTGTGATTCAAAAGGGATATTTCATGAAGCAGAAATGTATTTTGGCAGCTGCATTGTTTGAGGATGGCATCACAACTTGTGTGGAGGACTAACATTTCTAAGAGAGTCACCTCAGCCTGCAGAGTTCACGAATAGTGTTGCTGTTATGAGTGATAGCAACTATAAGTAATGCTCCTTTTAGAATGAAACTTAGGTGCATTTTAGGTATATTGAATTTTGGAGAAATCTTTCCATCCTGGCATACAGACACTCTGAAGAAAGCCAATCGATCAGTCTGGCTAACAGAATATTAGATAGACACTGTTTTTTTTGTGTGTGTGGCAGCATTGCCAAGGTGGATTCATCTGTACCAGTCTCCTCCTGTGACTAAGTAATGTTAGTGCTATGTCAGCTGTATTTTAAGGATGAAAAGATGAAGATACTCATTTTTCCAGTAAAGGCAGAGATGTGACTTAACAGTGAGACAAAACTACATTTGATATGATCAGACTAAAAATCTATGAAATAATTCAGTAGGTTAAATCAGTATGTGGAGACTATCCCTTTTTAATTCTTTTTTATGTTTTTTTTTTTTGAGACTTGATTTATAGTTTTTTTCTGAGTGGCGAGGTCCAGTTATTAGAGGCTTTTTTCTGTATTATTATGCAAATTAAGGATATCCAGTTAGCCATGAGCATATGTCTGCCTACAGATCCCAGGATTTATTAAAAAAAGTTATTAGGTAATAAATATTAGGCCGTGTATGTATCTTTGTCTTCTGGCTTTTATTTTCTTTAGGAACATGTGATGTTTTTGTATCTGACCTGAATGGTGCAAGACTACTAATTAAGGCTATTTTGGAATAGTTTATGCTCTTTATAAATATGTCCACATTTAGTAAGAGAGTAAACCTTTTGAGCACTAACTACTTCCCACTTACATGTGCTACTAAAAATAAAAATAAAGTCCAAAACATCAGACTGTCAGGCGATGGAACTTGCACTTTTCTTTTTCTTTCTTTATTTTATTTTTTTTTTACCATGCCTAGTTACTTATAGCTTTGTAATGAAGTGCTAAACTCACCAGAAAACACCAAATATCTTAGCAGAGTGCAGAATTTCATCATTAAATATGCTTATTTGTCTGTACAAGCAACTACATATATATATATATATATATATATATATATATATATATATATATATACATATATATACATATATAAAATGGTGACAGGGAACTTTCAGATACGGACTAGCAAATATTAGCACGCTGCCATCACCAGTCAGAAAAAGCTTCTGTTGCTGATACCTGGCTACCAGTGAGTCATCTGCCTTGCCATCATGGGTTTAGGAAGAGATGCCTCCCAGCATGTTTGAAGAAACATTGCCAAGCTATTTTAAAATGCACAGTTGACCTTCAAGGAAATAACGCTGGCGATATCAGTGTCTATGGTTCCCAAAGCTCCATGCAGATCCACATGTCACGGAACCAGTTCAGTGCTGATGAATTGTTTTACAGTTACATGAAATGGAAAACACAAAAGTGACAATGCAGAAAAAAAAAATCACAATGTAACCTCAAAAGAAAATAAAAACATCAGATCCATTTACAATTGCTGTGAAAATAATGACAAAACATCCTTTAATAGAAACATTTGTTAAATTAGAACAACACATTTCCTCCCATATAAACAACAAGTGAGTAAAACATTAATATCAAGAATCTGCGGCTAACACTACCTGGACAAGGGGCAGTGTTATTGCAAACCCTTGATTCTCTTAAAGGGCCGCTGCAGTGTGTTCCGTATGGTGAGACACATGTTCTTGTTCGCACCTGCGACCCTTGACCACATGTTACAGAGCATGAGCTCCACTGGGACCACTCCTCTGCACCTGATTCACCTGTGTGGGAGAAGGGTGACACTAGTTAAATGCAGTACACCGGTCCTGCGGCGTGGCTTATAGAGCTGGGTGGGGCAAGGTGGGCGGGGTTGAGTAACGTGGGGTGGGGCCAACATGAGTCACGTTGAAGTGAAGTGGGGTCCTAAAGATTTACAAGAATACGATTCTATAGTCTATGCTACCTTAATGTGATCTTTGATAAATTGTCTGTTGGCAGCTTAATTCATCTTACATGTGATTTCACCTTTGCGCAGAAAAAAAGTGTTTTGTGACTGCAATCACTGAGTGTAATGGCATTTAAAAAATGTTGATATTACAGAAGAGATGTGTAAATGAATAAGGGTTTTTTTTACAACATATTTAAATATGTAATTATGCAAAGATCACAGAGAAGGCAGAACAGTAGACATCAGGGTTAAATCTAACTATTTCAATTCATTGAAAGAATGCATGCATTTCAATTGAACCAAAAGTGAGGAAATCCATGAACAAAATTTAACAAGAGCATGGTGGCATGCAAGAAAGACAACATCTGCAAAGAAAATAAAATGAAATTTAATGAGTGTTAGTTCAGAAAGTGGTCTTAGATGAGGATTCCCTTGCACTGCTGTGAACCATCTTTTTCTCTAGAAAGAATTGGAGCAAACTCTGTGTTTGGTTGCAAATTTTAGTTTTTGAAGTCTGTCTTCCCCTAACAAGTCCACCAATGACAGTAAAGGGGATGGAGGGAAATGAGAAAGTTATCTGAATTTTTGTGTAAATTATAGCCATTTTCTTGTGAGTGAATGTAGCTGAAAGCAAATTGTTTTAAGAAAGATTAAAATTTCAATTGCAGGTGCCAAGAAGGAAACAAAACAGCAATTGAAGCATAGAATCTGTTTTCATGGACCAGGTCACATATATATATATATATATATATATATATATATATATATATATATATATATATATATATATATATATATATATATATATATATATATATATATACAGTACAGGCCAAAAGTTTGGACACACCTTCTCATTCAATTGAATGAGAAGGTGTGTCCAAACTTTTGGCCTGTACTGTATATATATGTCTAGACCTAATACCATTACATATAGTAGAGAATTTGGCAAAAAAATTAGTTAAGTATAGGAACAAACTAGCTTTTGTTCTCTAGAGATATTTTGAAATATATATATATATTTAAAATAAATAACATAAACAATGAGCCTTCCAATATTCATGGTGTGAAAGGCACAAAAAGCCATGAAGGCTTATATTAAGAAATTAAAAAAAATAAAAATAAAGCAGCCATATATTGTGATGAGGCAGCCATGATAGCCTAAAAGCAATTGGAGTGACTGGACAATCAAATTCCTTCATGAGAGTAGTAAGGGAATTATTGATGTTTGACTATGTTAAACCCTCGGGTGAAACTTTCATTTTTATTAAATTATTTTTTTCAAAGCTTAAGGTTCTAGAAACATAATTTAAATTTTACACAGAGATGATTTTTTTTTTCCAGTTGCAGCTCTGAATACATTTATGTCATTGTAAGTTCTCAAATTATAACTGAAATTTTAAATGCAATATCCGTTAAGGTGGTTTCAAAGGACACACAGATTCAGCCAAATAAGTCTCTTAGCCCTGCTTTTAATTTTTAAGATCATAAAACAGACTGAAAGGTGGATCAATTTGTTTAATGAGGCAGTACAGGGAGAGTAAATTGTGTGAGAATGAGTAACAGAAAAGCACAGCAATGCGACTCAACAGGCAAACACCAAACCAACAGCGAATGGGGGCGACATGTTAATGGGTCAGTATTAGCGCTGGATGTGGTATGAATCTGTATTAGTACTGTGTGTTAAAAATTAAAACAGTAATGAAAGGAAGTGGGATTTTTAAACAATGAAAGTAAAAAAAAAAAATGGTACAACACATAAAAAAAATCCCAAAAATTAAAAAAAAGAAAAAAAAAAAGAAGAAAAACTCAAAAGCAGCTAGATATAAACCCACCCCACTGAAAAAAAGCAAAGACCAACTAAAAGCAAATTAAAAACTGAAGAAAAAAAAAATCTCCAATTTGCTTACACATGTTTCATTTCTTTCTGACTTGAATAGAGATGACAGAGTGGCATGTTGGAAAAGCCATGAGGAATTTAGATCATTCCATTTTTCCTTTTCAAATTTTTTGGATGCTACACATATTAAAGCCAAAAAGCCTAATTTTATTTCTAAAGGCAGCATCTATCAGTTCAACTGTTTGACAAAAGGATGCGTTGTATATTTAGGGTGGGCTTTCCTTTAATGACATTTAATTTATGACGCCTTGGAGGAAATGATTAATTACATCACTCCCTTAGTTTTGAACTACTGTTTCATTAATGTTCTATGAATATACTGGGTGAGTAATCCACTTGCCAGCACTATGTGATAATAATACAAGCAGACCCACCAAACCCAATTAGGTTCTGAGTTCAATGTAAATATTCAAAGAGGATTGCGATATTTAAACTCCTTTTCATATGTAGCAATAGAGAATGAATAGGAAAAATAATAAGGCAAAACATTTCCACTTAAAAAGTGCAGTACAAGAGAGAGCATGCATGATGAAATTAATTTTAGTTAACAAAATAAAGCAAAAAACATAACTATTGTATTACCAGTTTGTGCCATAAATTTAGCAGATTCAGCTTGCTCCTGCAGGGCCTTTGTGTCATGAACTGATCTTGGCCGCTGACTTTTTACTGTATGCTCTCCGATCATTCCATATTCTATGGGACAAAATAGAGGTTCATATGAAAGCTAGGCTTAAACATGATCTTATTAGAACAATAGCTTATTACATTATGTCTTCAGGATGTTCGAAGCAACTGCAGTACATGGCTAGAAACAAAGACCACACAAGTTTCTTTTTAATTTGTCCTTCTGTTTATGGCATAGAACAATGCAACGGATTTTTAAGGGTGAGTTGGAAGTATTAATTGAGCTTGAAAGCACAGCGTAAACACATAGCAAACATGCAGATAATCTCACATTGGTTTTTAAGACTCTAACACTTCAGAGGACTGGCTCCCTCCCTCCCACCCTCCTGGACACCCATAAAAGAAAACAGAAATAAATGAAAGTAAAAAAATGTGTAAGCCATCAGAAAGCCACAGAGGAGGGGGTCATGGACATAACATGCTATTGATCCACGATTTCCTCAGTAAATTGCCATCTTTGTGTCGTTAATTTTTCATTGACCAAGCCCAAATTATTGTCACCATTATCCAAATGTATTCTGAGCTGTATGCACTACACTGTATGTCCTCTTTGTTTCCCATTAAGGAACAAATAAACAATGAGTACAGCACTGTGACACTGAGAAAAGTGATGCTAGAAACATTGCATTTAGAATTTGCATCAGCTGTTTGAAGTAAATCTGACAATCTAATCAATATTTTACTTAAATAGCTTATGCAAATCATTAGGGACATTTTGTTTTGATTTAAAACTAGCATTACTTTTGGCAGTGTGGGCCTAATGAGGTGATTTTATCATTTGCAAATTGGCAATACAGGTGATGCATCAACAACAGATTCACACATAACTTATGTTAGTACATTAGACGATACAATGCATCAGCCAATGATAAGGATGTTTAACTCATCACTTCAAATTGAATGTGTAGCCTCAGTCTGCTGTGTTCTCTACACTATGCTGAGAGCTTACAAAGCCAGGCATCCCTTACACTGACGCATACAGCTGGAATCTATCATCTAATCTGATCGTGATCCACAGAAAGTGAGAGGTATAATGATCAGTTATGTCATCACTACAAAAATTGAAGACAGTTGTCTAAGTTGTGCATCACCCAAACCATATCAATAAACATTTCCCATCATAAGATTTGATTAAGAATCAAACAAACACACAAACAATTATGCCCCAAAAGTGGCCAACTGTTCAGCTATGTTTATACGCCATCACTTCCCTCTATAGCATTAAGAATGCGACGTCTGTGCTCGCATGAAAATTCCAAAATCAAGAGGGAAAGTCACCAGGTGGACATGAACACTGTGATCTTCAGGTCTGTAACTGCACAGAGAAACACGCTTCAAAAGTGTGTTCAAAGGTCCTTTATTCTAAGTTGGTCGTGTCCGTATCTGTTTTGCTAAAATTAAACAGAAAGCACTGTGTGAGCTCTGTCCTGGACAAAGAATGTGAAAGCGAACTGATGGTTAGACAAACAGTGGGAAGTTAATCTAATACTCTGTCCTGGCAGGCTAACTGCCGTAGACAGAGACGCGTTATCTCTCACTGCTTCTCATGCTGTTCCCTGTGGTGCCCTGAGTCATGAACCAATTCTTCTTTTAGCAAAATAAAAGCACTGTCTGATCATCAGGCTCAACATTTACACCTTCATTGATAGTCATGAAATAAAAAGAGCACTGGGCCTCTCGATTTGATTTAAAAAAAAGTGATACTAAACACATAATAGTACTCTAATGTTTTTTGACTATGTAGGTCTGGAGTAGATAGAAACAGGCCACTACAGGCGAACGTGCCACTGTCACATTTTCCATTGTCTAGGTGTGAAGAGTCAACACATTCCTCACTTCCAACTTGTTTCATTCTGACGCTTGGTCAAGATCCCCTGGGCCTCACATGTTAACACAACTGGGAGCCACTTGGCTATATTTTTTCATGAGACGTGATGTACATATGCTTTTTGCCAAGTGAAGACATTTAAGGACCATCATATCCCACTTTTGGAGATTGGAGGGATGGCGAAGGGTTTATTTATGGGACATCCATCCAGTGAACTCATGCTCAAGTTGTAGAACAGATATCCCTATGATTGTTGCTCTCATGTTTTACCATTGTTGTACGTCATCTGCGCCTAGCTTCTTTTGATTAGATTTTAATAGAAAGCCCCAGCCATATATTAGCTGACTGAGAATCACTCAATACTGTGTTTAGGCTCTGGTTTAGGAAATAAAACTACTCAAAAGAGTTTAGAAAAGCATCACGGTTAGGATTGCAATGCACTTTTTTGTAGCAAAATATCAAGCACAGTTTCATTTTCTGCAGTAAGCTCCTTCTACACTGTGGGAAAGCACAGCTAAGCAACCTACAAGTGACATACCCCGCAAAGACATTTGACCATAACCTAAATATGATTCTTAATACAGTATCGACCAAACAATGGACTGAAATCTATATCATGAATTAGTGACACTATATGTGAAAAGAAATGTGCATGGAAAACAGACACCAGTGGTTCATGACCAGGCATCCATGTGCAGTTGTTGGTTTTGGAGCTTCAACTTGAAACTGTACCGACAAGCGTCCATATTCAGAAGTAGAGGGACTGAAGTCATTGGTTGGACCTCACTCAGGAAACCATTTATGAGTCCTGTGTGGAACTGTTCCTTTGGTAACACTTTCTTAAAAAAGATCCACAGAAGTGATTTAGCTCCATAAAACTAATGGGAAACAAATCAGGGACTACCTGCAACCTGCTAGTTCAGCACTACATAAAGATGAACTCAAATATTTATGAAAAAGCCAATGGATAGTTAATGGTGAGTTAAAGATAAAATGATAGAGGAACAATTCAGCTTAAAAATGATATGTTGAGGGGATAATTAATGGATAAGTAATGATGAAGTAAGGATTCACTACTCATTAACAACTCAGAATTACAAAAAGGCCTCATAATGGATGGTAAGTAACTACGTGGACACAAAAAATAATGCGGTGACATAGTAATTAGCTGCAAAAGGGTACTATCACTTAAATGCTCAAAAATAGTAAATATTAGTTAAATACTAATAAAGTAATTCCTATTAATCATGTATTGTTTCCATTCTTCTATTAATTTATTTTTTTAGTCTCGAACCACTTATGAAAGGAAGTTAATGGTGTTATTCACAGGTATTCAGAGGTATTGCCTAATTATGAATCACCAAATTGTAACTTACCACTGATTCGTTCCTCTATCATTCATATTGTTTGACCTTTACTAATTAATAGCTAGTTATTAGATTTTTAATTAATTTTGATCAGAAGTTCATCATTAGGGAGTAGTTAAATACCAGTTAGTCAAACTCTGCGATCGTGTTTGGGATGCAGACTCCATCTCTACCTTTAAGATTATTCTTAAGACGTTCCTTCTTGATAAAGCCTGTAGTTAGCTGATGTATAAGTCATTACTATCGCTATGGACACTGTTCTCTTATGTGTCTCATAGGCAGATATCACTGGACTCCTGTCTCTGTGTGGTTGGTCTCTCTTTCTCTCTCTCTCTTTCCTGTCATCCCAGACTCCCAACTGCCTGAGTCTGGCAATTCATAATTCTAGTTTTGCTGGAGGTTTTGTTGTTGTTGTTGTTTGTTTTGTCTTTTTCCTCTCCACGGTCACCTTGTGCTTCGATCAGGATGTGCAGTTGCAAAAAGGGAAGATTCAGTACAATGTGTTGGGTTCCTTGGCTGTTCTTGATTTGGCATTGTACAAAACTTAGAACTGCAGTAAATTGGATTCACTGAACTACAAATGAATTGGACTGAGTTAGTCTATAATTAGAGTGAATGAGATTATACTTAGTTCTACTGCATTGAGCTTGTTTTTCAAGTGCCTTGAGACGACCTTTGTTCTGAATTAAAGATATAGAATAAAGTCAATTTAACTGAAATGAACTGAATATAAAAAGGTGAGGAAAAGTGTAACCCATGGTTAAACTTTTCAGATGGTCAGATCTAGAGGACGAGTGAATCTGAACCACACTTTGGTGTGATACTATCTTTAAATATTTTATGGCTTCCTTTGATTGTTTTTCCTGTCAGTAATATTTGAGACTAACAATGTCAAGGACACACCAGAGCCAGTGGTTTTTTACATTCTATATTATCCTTTTCATAAAATAATCAACATGACTGGCTTCAGAAAGTATTGATCATTGTATCTTTTTTTAAAATAGTTAAACAAAATATTGATTACCCCTCTTTATTAAACAGTGACATAAGCCCTAGAGTCAGTTTTAACTAAACTAATCTTTTTTTCAGCAGTTTATGATGAACAATAAGACACAATTACAACTTGTTCATTAAGCATGGAAGTTAGAGCAATGTTTCAATGGCAAACAGTTATTACAGAGCATGCACTGTATGAATCAAGTTTCACTTATTTTGAAATCATTATTGTGGATTAATTATTCTATGGCCCATATTTGAGAAATTGAATCTACATAAGTTTAGAAAGGAGACAGGTGAAGACACTCAGACTGTTGTTACTGCACACAGACTAGAAGTGGCTAATTCAACACCCAAGACACTTCAGATTTAACTCAGAAAGACTGGAATCTCCTTTAATGCGACAAATGTCCCTCCTAAGGGTTTGCTTCAGAAGGCCTGAAGTAGAATGTAAAAGAGCAGGATGTCACAACATATGACCAGAAAATAAGGGCTAATTCAGCGACTAGGATTGTATTAAAGCCCTTGGCAAAACAAGGGAGAGCATGAGAGACAAACTGGTGTTTTAATAAATGGAGAGGTAAACTGAGGTAAGCTGTGTCAGAGCAACTCAAAACAATGTGTCTTCAGTGAATGACAAAGCAGAAAGCAGATATGACGCACCTCATGTGCCATTACTTAGACACATTTATT
Organism: Hirundichthys speculiger; assembly: GCA_018398805.1. NCBI lineage: Eukaryota > Metazoa > Chordata > Actinopteri > Beloniformes > Exocoetidae > Hirundichthys > Hirundichthys speculiger. Next base: position 1,955,580 of record JAGFBZ010000855.1, on the reverse strand, counting down.
CTTATTTTGGCCAGAATTCAAAACTTTTGTGATTAAGAGAAAATTAAACTCAGAATTTATGAGGTGTTTGTCATACAGTCAGGGCTAAAGAAAAAAAATATTATTGATTTTCATCACCCATCATGCTTCAACAGCAAGTCAGAGTCAACACCATTCAGAAAATCATCACTGAGGACTTTCTCTTCCTTTGTGTAATGTGTGATTTATTCATTTAGTTTAGCTTACACACAACCCACAGCCATGCATCACTGGCAAAGCATGTCTTCTTGTGCTGAGAGTTTAAAGTTACATTCTCACAGCTGTGAGTGTCCATTAAATTTCTAATGGTTGATCAAGCTGAGGAATAGTGTTTTTTTTTTTCTAGATTCATGGATTTGTTGAATACATTTGCTTAAAACAGTGAGACCATTTAATTGAGCTGTGAATAGTTTGTACAGCAAAATATGGAATAATTGAGTGAACATTTGACATTAAAAATTTAAATACAGCAGTCATGCAATAGGGTCTTGCCGTATAAATATATATATATATTGAATTATATTGTTGAATTTCCCTTTATGGGATAAATAAAGTATTTTTCATTTCATTTTTCATTTTTTTTCCATTTTTTTCATTTTCATATACATAATCGCATTATTTCCCTGATGAATCCCGATTAATCGCATTGTATATGCAAATCAAATAATGAATTCAAAAGTAGTGTAAAGTGCACTTTTATTTAAATATTCTGCTGCCATATAAACTAAAGTGCCACAACATTTGTTGTTTAAACCCTTTTAACATCAGCACTTGTCAGTAACACATATTTAATGTAAATCCCTATCTTAAAAAATGTAAAATAAAATAAAGCTTATTGCCACTGCCAAGGCATTAATGTCATCCTGTTTTTATAAAAAATAAAAAAAAGAGTCTACAAACAAAATCCAACAAAATGATTGTGGCTCAGCACAATCAGAACATTAAAACAGATAATTTCTGAGGTAACAGCAGAAACTTTTAACATGGAGTTCAACTTGGCAGCGGTTACAAATAACCTTGTTTCTATCCGAATCCTTCCGTCTGGGAGAACTTTAAAATGAAAATGTCCATGTTAAAGTTTAGTGACATTTTCAATTGTCGATCAAAAATTTATAAAAATTAAAATGTGACATTTTATTACCTTTTTCGTTTTTAAATCTAACACAACAAACGAAAATAATTCCTATTTTTTTATATATATTTCAATTTTAGACGTGGATAAAAAACATAAAATTAAAAAACGGGCCACAAGAACTGAATTTATTTTTATAATTCGAGGACTGGACTTTCTGTTGTTGTTTCACATCTATGACACTAGATGGAGCCGCACTGAAGTAACCAGTAAGAGAATAGCACGACAGTGAACACATGGAGCAGATCTGATGGAAAATGGAGGAATGACGCGAAAGTTTTGTTGCAGTCCAGAATTTTTTTTTTTTCAGAGAGAATTGTTAATATTGCTACCTGAGTTGCTACTCGAACTGTAAAGTTCACGGACTTTTACCGTTCTCCATGTCTGTTTTAGCTTATCTGCATGTTTACCTGCTTTACCTGCCAATTGTCTTCCAGTTCCGCAGCAGCCAGTAACAGACTTTCCAAAACAAAAGCATGTGAGCAACATGCGTTAACACACGATAAAATAAATGTAGGCGTTAATAAATTATTATTATCGCGATACCGTGATAATAACATGATAACAATGCGTCAATGTGCCCACCCCTAATATATATATATATATATATATATATATATATATATATATATATATATATATATATATATATATATATATATATATATATATTGGAACCTCTCATATACTAGTACTCCAAATGCCAATACAACCATTAGCCTGAAGCCATTTATATTGTATTGTTTCTCTTGTGCAATGTATCATCCTTCAGATAAAATGATCAAACCTATCAAACAATACTAGAGTAGCACTTGAATATATTTGGAATCTCAATTCTCTGGCAAAGCTGATGTTCGTTTCACAGTTCTAAAGTAAATGATCTGGATCACCACAGAACTCTAATGTGCTTCTTTTTTTTCTTTTTCTTTCCTTTTTTTTTTTTTCGCACAAACTTCCCCACTCCACCGTCTTTCATGAAATCCTGTCTGCCTGGACGTGTGTTGTCTCGCTCACCAAGAAACAGCACTGAACATATTTGAGCCAGAAAGCCTCAGTGGGGAACGAAACATCCTCAGAGCATCAGTAATGACACAACTGTCACTGTGAGGCAATAACAGTGTAATTTTTTTATGATTTATGGCGGTCAGCAGTTTTGATGATGATATTTTGATTCACAGTGGATGCCAATGAATGAATGAAATTCGACTTTTTGTAATTTTTTTTTTCAGTTAAAATAACTCTTACTCTCTTTTTTTTTCTAGCAATAATCATGCCTAAAGTGGCTGGCAACTTAGTGAAATTTTTCAAAATGGTTTGGATACACAGGTAATGAAAAACAATTTCAATGACATGTAAAAAAAAAAAATCCAATGTAAACATATACTCTTACACAAGCACACATACATTAAATGATTGAATAACCCTTTTTCCAGTCCTCTATGTTTTATATTTTTCAGCAGATCCTTATCTAAAAAAGGGAGAAGTAGAATTAGCTCTCAAATGAGCCCTCTAAACTATGCAGCATCAAACCTACCAATTACTTCAGAACATGCGTTAAAAAAAAGATCTTTTAAAAAGCGCAGGCAAAGATTTCTTTCCGTCTGCATGCTGTGCCATCAGTTTAAAATGGCTATTTTTGCCTGCTTGCCAGACATTATCAACAAATCAGCTGAAGAATAAAGAGGCAGGGAAAAAGATTGGAACATTTAAATTTTAATAATAATAATTATTATTATTGTTTGACCTTTAAGGAACTAAAATGAATGAGTGGCTTGTCTCTTCAAACAAGCTGCTTTGTAACTTGATCTTACTTTGAGATATGTGACCACTTTAAAAGGGAAAGACAAATAAGCTATTTTATTCCAATAAGCCTTTAGAAGCTGATCTCCAGGAATGCATTTGTAAGCAACGCTCATGAACACTGCTTACAGAAGTAGCAATTGGAGCTGAGAAGCAGCCAAAACTATCAAAAAGTCTTTTGCCAAAATCTAAAAAATGTCAAGTCATTGGCAAGCTATGCAGGCAAAACAGTGGTGCATTCTGCTGGCATGTAGCCTCGACAGATGAGACTAGAGGCAGACTGTCATCAGCACAGGTTATCAGCATCATATGTCACAAGCAGCCAAACACACACAGTATACTGCTGGACATTATTTTATCACCTTAGCCAAACTGATGTGTGACCCCGTATTTGTTGGGTTTCAGAGCTTTCCTGACCCATCAGTGAAGCTTTCAATTAATTAGTGACAGTATTTTTTGAGTGTTTGTGCTTGATTCAATTAACCTCCAACTGTTAAGAGCATAAAGCACAATCAGGCCGAACAAAGGTTTCATGGGTCTGTGACTGTTGTCATCTCTGAGGCTTTGGCCCCCCGTATACAGCGTCTGCTTAGACAGACAACAATCATGGCCTCCTCAGTAATCCCACAGAAGACATTTAATTTCCAGGTTCCTTTTCACTGTGGCTGACATGTTCCATGTGTAATTGAGAGGCAGTAAAGCCAACCCCACGTCCAGTGACTGATGTGTCTAACCTTGCATGAAATGAGCCTTTACTCAAAAGCCGCTATGAGTGGGTCCTATCAGGTGTGCTTCAGTCACTGCTCTCCATGCATTCCTGACTGTCCGGCACAAATGCAGGTTGTGAGGAGAGGCACTCTGTTGTCACTACACTTTAAAAGGTAAGTACCTGAAAACAGCAACAGTCCAAACAGAAAAAGGAAGAGGAAGACCTCTCCAATTCAGTCTTGTCTCTGATCAATGCAACTCATGCTGCATGTCCATGGGGTTTATGTTTCATATTATTATTATATATATATATATATATATATATATATATATATATATATATATATATATATATATATATATATATATATATATATATATATATATATATATATATATATATATATATAGATATATATATATATATATATATATATATATCATATATATATATATATATATATATATATATATATATATATATATATTAAAAAGCACATCAGCTGTGCCAAGACGCACAACTGGTAACAACTGGATCTTACACAGGTAAGATCCAGGTTTAGGGAGGTGGAAGATTGCGTTCTGTTAACTGTTAACTGTTTTCACTCCCTCGCCGGTGTATTCAACAGCAAAACCAAAATGCTCCCACGCCGGTGATTAAAAAAGGTTTTTCCCAATTTCCCCACTACCGCTGGCCATGCCTGCTTGTTTTTTTTTTTTTTTTGTTTTTTTTTTTTTCATTTCCTGCGTCTATGAGCTGCAGCCAACCGGCCAAACTGTGATAGGCTGGTCACTGTGAGTGAGCGGAGGCGAGTGAGCATTGACATGCAGTGGCGGGCCTGTTGCCTAAAAGGCACGCACGCTCACGTGCAAGTCTAATGCAAAGTTATTGAAACATAAATACCATGGGACATAAAAGCGTATTGTCCCGGTCGTACCGAACGGTTCGGTAGTTTTACCGAGTACCGTTGCATCCCTATATATATATATATATATATATATATATATATATATATATATATATATATATATATATATAAGGATGTATACATATAAGAATGGCATATAAGGACAGAACCTCATAACTTGCCTATCATACATCATACCTAAAGCATTAATACATGCTATGTAAAGCAATAAGGCGCAAAAATAATATTGCATAAAATGTTTTTTCATTTTCATTTTTTTTGAACAAGTTATTCACAGGAAAGCAGATTTTGTTTTCTCAGCATAACAGTGTTTTTGATAAAGCTGAAAATATATTTTTTTCTTAAAAAAAGAAAAAGATAATAATGGTTGACATGAAGATGATGATGTGACATAATTTACTTTCACACCCAAAATGAGTCTTATAAGTTTACTCAAACCTACCGTTCAGAAACTGTTTTCAAACGTCTACATTCATGTCCTCAGCATATCTCCTTACGGCCATTATACAAAACCCTGTCTATTGGAGGGACCATATGCTTGAGCCACTGTAAAAAACTCAATTAGTCCCTCATTATGAAAATGAGGGGGTTGCAAGGAATCGGATACAAATTACGAATTGTCCTTTGAGACATACAATTATCTGTCATATTTCTTCAGCCATCTGCTTGCTTCCTGTTGACTCTCCTAATGACTGAGATTGAAGCCAAATTAGAATTCTGTGCAACTGCCACTGCAACCCGTCAAAGAGTCATGTGAACTCGCCTAAAAACGCAGGGAGTGTGGTGAGACAAGCGCTCTGAGTGCAGTCCGTTCTAAACAGACAAGATGCATTTTGTTTTACTAATGTGGAACAAATCGGTGGCTATGGGAGACTGCATTGATCATTTACAGCACAATGTTAAATCACAAGGTTATTGAGCAGTACCTCACAAAGCAACCTAGATGGAGCTCTGACGTTATCAAAGCACTGCATCAAAAAGCCCTGTTGCTGGCTGCTACGGGCAGATCATTCCTTCTCTTTTTCCTCACGCTTCAGGGAACAGGCCTCAGCAGTCTGTTCGCAAATCATTTTGACTCCTCCAAAAATGTATACTTTTAAAAGCCACACAGTTTCAAGTACAGGCTTCACAGTCGAAAACATTACATCAAATTATGCCACCACTACATGTACCCCAGAAAAAGGAGGTCAGCATATCTGCGGTTTAAAGCAAATGCTTGGTTATCAGTCCTCTGAAAGTAGACCTCATTTCTGTTTAAATAATAGAGGAAAAAATGAATAAAAACTAGAATGAATAAATCGACTAATTTCCTTGCCATCTCCTTTTTGTTGTGTTTGGTGTTTTCATTTCAGTTATATGATGCTTAAAGAAAAAAAAAATAAAAAGATTCATGGACTATTTTAAAGCAATACCAAGATTGCAGCTTTCAAAATCACCCGTCCTTTCATAAGGGTGATGCTGCTGGACCAGCCGTGACTAAAAGTGGGGCTTCTGCAGGGACACAGCTGAAAGGACTACTGTGCACTGACAGAAACAAGGATGGAAGCGGGTTACTAATGAAACCATTTCAGAGACAGAAGTTGCATATCTGTATCGAAACAATACTGGCGTGTTCTCAAATCTGGGAAAATAGCCTTCGGCATTTGATGAAGCATTTGAAATATATAATTCATCAGCAGGATATGATTATTTTAAAGAAGATTCTACAGAATTGTCAACTGAAATATTTTGTTGTCAGTGCTTCTGCTGTGGGACCTTAGAAAATTATGGTAGCAACTCTTGGCATCAGTATAGAAAAGCACAATCCCAGTAGATAACCTGGCAGTCACATGCACTGCCAAGCTCAACGCCACCATGCCAAGCAATGCATCTGTCAAGTGAGAAACATGACACATTTTTTATCACCTTTGTGACTGCAGCCAATTTTCAAAGAGCATACCTTGTTCTTTTCTGAGCCATTTTGCTTGGCATACCAAAGACTGACCTTCCACTTAATAGAGTCATGGTTTGACGTGCACGGAAATCCCTCACTAATAAATGGGAAATGATACACCTAAGAAATTAAATGAGCAAAACACAATATGGACTCTGTAACCATGGAGATAAATGTGGTTAGATGACCACATTTTCGAGCAAGATAAATCATTTTCTACAGCTGCTAATGAGACTTTCATAATTCATGCTGTCAGCTTTTCCACAGCACCAATCATGTCTGATCCTTTTGCAGCAGCAAAACCCACTGCTTCAGTCCGCCACCCTGCATCTATCAGGACAAGGAACACTGTGTCATGTGCAAGTTAGTCATGAGGAAGATGCCTGCAACATGCCCTGTCTTCGCTCATTGGCTAAGCTCTTGTTAAACCAAATACGTTCTCCAAAATAATCACAAGGACACAGGCGCTGAACTGAAATGTCTTCAGACAAGTTGGAGCGCAAACGCAGCCCAACAGGACTGTCCTTTAATGGTTTCTGATTCCAAGTATAGAAGCCTGAGAGCGATCCCAGTTGTTACTGTGAGCTTAAGAGCCATGCACGGCTGCACCACAGCATCATTACCATTTGTAGATCTTTTATATCATAATCTATTTATTTTTATTTATCACATATATAACTATCATTTTGTTCTGGAGACCCTGAAATGGAGCTTTCACCAGTTGTCCAGAAGCCTCGCTAGTGCTCCTATTTTAATATTTCAGTATTAAAATAATGCTTTCCTTGTTTTAATTTCATTCAACGTGTGGTGTATTAAACAAAAATGAACCCTCAAAGACAGAGAACATAGATTGTATTTTACGTGCATACACTAGGCTCTTTCCTCTTAATTGTCTTGCTACTAACCCTGCATCGATCCAATCTTTTCTTTATTCCAAGTAAGAGAAAGGGGCACTCCCATGAACTCTGAATGATTTTCTTTTCAAGTAAGGTTTTATAATATTTTCATTTCCTTATTTAGAAAGGGAATTGAAAGCATAGGAGACAGAACTCTGCAGGAATTTGATCCCCAGAAAACAGGAGCATTTAATTCAGAGGAGATGGGATTTAACCACTTGATGCCCTTAGAAAACATCATGACTTTCCACAGAAAAAATGCCTCATAAATGATGCAGCAGCACTGTACTGTGTTCAGAACTGGTGCCTTTACACTGCAAAATGTATGATTTGTCTTTCTTGAGACACATCAAGCCTGTCAGGGAGAGGTAAAGTGCACCTATGCCTTTCCAAACATCTAAACAGCAGAGAACTAGTGTGAGATAAAATATTGAGTAATTGAGATTTTTGTATTCTAATTGAATGTCAGATTGGAATCTTTGAAATAAAACATAAACTGTCTGAATAAAGAATGTTTCAAATCATTTTCTTCTTGACCAGGATGCCAGAGTCTGTGGAAGCATTCTCATTTCAGATCATGTCGAAGTTAGCCACATCCTCAAAGATATAAACTTATCACTCAAAATGCAGACAAGAAAAAAAGTTTCTGCATTTCATTTATTTATACCTATGTGTTTATATTAAACTTACAGTGCACTATGATGATGCTATGGGGAATACCTATGCAAATATTCAAACGCCTGAAGTGGTCAAATCAAACTGTTGAATAAAACAAACTGTTTCTTTAACAGCTTCCAGAGATCACGACAGAAATATCCATTAGCAATCACTTAAGGAAGCTTAGGTCAGTGGCTACCAGCAGAAAAATCCGGATATGACCGGTATGTTCTCATCAGGTGGCTCTGGAGAGGAAACATTAACATCTACACAAATCCAACAAAAGGCCTTGTGGCTTTGCCTAGTTTGGATCAAATCGCACCGTAGATGGAGTATGAAATAACTTATCACTGACAGCTCATTGTTATATTCAGCAGTAGAGGCAGCCAAGAGTGACGTTAGTATTGGAAATTAATTGTTTCTTAATGTGCACGTCTCCATCGTCCACCACCACGCAGCTATGCACCATTACTGTGGTCAATTAGCCATTCAACATCTTACCGTTGGCCAATGTATGGAATTGATTACCACACCACAAGCTTTCCCTGCAGCCAAGCATGTCTGGAATATTAAGTGCTATGTAGATTCTAAAATAATATAAAATAATATAAAATAACTATAATCAGCTTTAACCTAAACATAATTGCTTAATCACTTTCCAGTCAGCGGTAACAAACAATCATGCATCAAAAACAGCTACAGGACAGTTTCACATTACTACCCCCACACACACAACACAGTTTGCAGTAAAACCAGTAAGTATAATTAGAGTGGAAAACAATCACAGCCTTAATCTCTTTATTAAAGCTCCTTTTTTCGTCCTTGGATATGGGAGGAAATAAAAACCCCCTCAGCTTCTGAGCCTTTTTGGCTATGATGACATTAAGGATGACTGAAGTGCATTATCTGGGTGCACAATGGTGGCTGTCCATTCAGCTACGCTCTGCAGAGTCTTGAAATGGGAAGCTGGTGACACGCTCACTGCAGAGGAACGTGGAGTTTTACAGGCCCATGACACCCAAGCCCCCGATAGCTTTGGCTGAATAGCCTGCCTGGCCTATTGTCAGCAAGTTCACGTTATTGGTGATGCACCTGTCTGATATGCAGTTCATGTTCTCAGGTCTTCTGCCTCTCAGCAAAAGTGCTCTAAAGAGGGGGTTTAAGACATATGATTTTCTTCAAGCCACTGATGAGGCAGCTAATTTGCAAGGAAATAATCTGCCTAAATATTTTTTGTCTTCAGGTTTAACTGTGTCTTCTCAGCAAAAATCTTACAAAATGACTGACAGGGCTGAGATAGCTTGCAATAACTCAAAATTTAGAGAAATACGCACAGCAAGTAATTGTGGCTGTTTATTTGTGTTATATGATCAAAACATGGTTGTTATTCACTGCTGTTACTTTAAAGAGTTTGACATTTCTTCATACAAAAAAGGCAACCAATTGTTCTCTGGGTTTTTCATGAAGCTCAAAAAGAAAAAAAAAAAGACAAGTTATTATCTTTATGAGCCTGAGTGACAAAACCATTTTCTTCCATTTCTCTGAGAGAGTTCTGGCTCTGGTTCTTCCAGTAGGGGGAAGGGTAAAAATGCTTTTTCTAGCACTACCTAGTTTATCAAACTAGGCAAAAGAACAAGGAGTTTATATAGCACCATTTTTTATGCACATCAGTTGGACTGGGAGAGGTGATGGCATGCCAAATGGCGCACTACAATCCTTTTACTTCATTATGGCATTTGGAGGCATTGATGGATGCATGTTTCTGTATTTCCTCCTGATTTTAAAACAGACAGCACCGAATGGTCAGATAAATCACCTTTGTTCAGCCAGTAATTGAATCCCCACGGACATAAGATTATATTAAAAATAGAGGGTAATCAGAGGGCATGTTCCACAATGCACGGCTGCAGAAGGCAACGCAAACAACATATAGAGATTAAAGCTGAGTGATTTTCTTCCTCAGACATTCTCGGCGTTATATATTATGAAAAACTCACAGATGAATATTAAGATTACATGCAAATATTCCAATTCAAAGCTCTAAATGTAAATGTTGCACAGCAAATGTATATTGTGTTTCTAAACTGGAGAAAACTATAGACGCATGTATGATTCAGGCTTCTTTGGCTTTTAGTAGCCTTTTAGATTATTTTCATAGGGCAACTTAAAGTTCAAGACTTTTCAAAAAACTTTCAAGAACTACTACTACAATATTATCAGTTAAAGTTAAAACTACTGATATAAATTGGAACTCTCAACTGTAATTTCACAGCTGCACAGGTGAATAAAAACATAAAAAACACAGATGTATAAACTAAAAATATTAAGAATAAAACCAAAGTAGAAGCTTGTTTGTGAAAGAGTGCTATCTTATGAGCGAACCTCACCCATTCCTGATCGTGACAGCAGCTTGTTCTTGGGAGCTTTGAGACTTGTTTGCAGTATTTGGCTGCAGTAACACAACCCGAAAGGTTTTATAAAGCCTCCTCTTCCTTTCTCATTACCCTTAAAGGAGTACCTCTTGACTGTCGAACAGAAAATTAAATAATAACAAATGGAAAGCAACATCTGTCGGGGTAATAGTATTTTGCTTCTTATCTGTGCTGTAGTTTTCAGTTCAAAACAAGCAGCATCTAATTGTTTCGGTCTTTAAATCTTTGCTGCAGAGTTAGAATGTCAAAATCTGAGATTCATCCTCTTCGGAAAACTTCCAGCGCCCCTTAAGGTTATTAAAGTGTGAATAGTCAATCAAGGCTGGTGTGGTATTACCATTTGATCAGTTTCAACAAAGGGTTTGAGGACATTAAATTAAATGAAAACCCCCTGATGTCTTCTATTTATGAGGGAGCTGATAGCCCCCTTACAAATAACCGCATCAGAGCTTCAGTAAATGTATTTATTTGTTTGTTGCCTTTATCCAGCTTTGCTCTACTTGTTTCATCTTGCTCTTTGTGAAGCGTGAAGTCAGAACAGGCCATTAGTTGAAATTACTGCCACTCTGGAATTATTAGAATAATGGATCTCCTACCGTGAAGATTACCGCTGATCACTGAGCTCATTTTTGGACAGATAAAAAACTTATTTGATATTTCGACATGTGCCAGTTCTGGTCTTTGTAGATGTTGGAAAAATCATTTTATGATAAAAAAAAAAAAGGGGGGGGGGGGGTGATTTGATAAATAACCAAATCTAAAGAAATCCTTTAATATTGCTAGAATTGCTTATATATTTATGCAAAATTGGTTCACACTACTGTTACTAGATAGTGTATTAAAATCACTTTGATGTGTTTTTAGTACATTATGTGGATAGGACTAATGCAACCAAAACACTTTAAATGAGCAATTCACCCCAGTGATGGCTGTAGTGTACCCCCAAAGGAGAGAAATACCATGCTAGCCTGTATTACTGGCTATTTTTTTTTTTCTTTGAACTGGTCCAACGGCTCCCACACAGCTCCTGTTCTGATCTTATTTTCAGACCAGCTCACAGGTCCAAATCAGCTTCCCACCACAGTGTTCATGTGTTCACTCACCCATTATGTCCTCTCATTTGGTTTCTGAGATGACTGACAGCTGTATCTCTGATAAGAGCTAAAATGAACTCCTCCTAAAAGAGCAAAGTTTGCTCACTCACTCACATTTGGTGTTTTTTCTGTGTCGATGCTAAACGACTTATAAACAGCTGTTTCAGATCCACAAAACTATGGTTTGTCCAGCCAGTTAAGACAAGCTTAAACATCTTGTTGAAGTCTCTGGTATGAAAAAGCAACACGTTTTACTTTTGTTACAATATTGTCTCTTTTTTTTTTCATAACAATTTGCATTTCTCTGCAGTTAATACCTTGTAGTACTCTGCAGGCTGTGGGCAGTGACATTTAGCTACACATTCATCTCCTGATGAGATTTTCTCTTTCCACTGTTAACCATGTACAAAAACAAGTCAGATGAGCTTCATCAGCTACAGATGAGCATATAATGAGCATTATTAGAAATAGCAGGATACACAGCAGGAGTCATGCGAAGTTAGTTTTTGTTGATAAATAAATAAGGAAGTGATTAAATAAAAACATATTTGTTCTATTATTTCCTACAACTGCAATGAATAAATTATGTTGCAGTGCCTGTATATCACCGGTAAAAGCACAATTATTTTCAGAAAATTAATATCATGACTAATCCTGCAGCTTCCAGCAGTGGACATAAATATTCGTTAAGTTTTTGTATTCCTGCAGCATTTTTACCAAATACGCAACCCAATAGCTAACACAAATGAGCCTAATAACATTATCCATGGCTTTACATATAATTTAATTGGATATGCAGCACATTCATTTGGAAGTTAGAGAAATCAGCAGTTTCCAGTATCTCTAGGCACCCTACAGAGACAGAAGACAGAATTCAATATATGACATCCTCAATAATTCATTATAAATGAGGCGTTCCGGTTTCTCCTTGTTTTAATATCTCGGTCAGGGATAAGCTTGGCAGACTGACCTCCTCCATGATGAACTCGTGATTAGCTGAGAAATATCCTTTGCTCCGTGAAAAGTGCTTTCTTTACCGCCCATCAGGAACACCTCTTTTTTTTTTTTCTTTTTCTTTTTTTTTTTCATTTCAAGCATATGACACATGCAGCAGAATTAACTTCCAGGGGGAATTTTCACAAGAGCACAAATCCATTGGAGATTTTCTCTCATTATCTCTTCTTCCCAGTAGCAGACTGCAAAGTTATTCGTGGAAACTTTCATCCCTTACTTTCCTGTTCTTTATGTTCTTCTCTTTTTTTTTCCTTATTCCTTCTGTAGCTTTTGCAATCTGGTCGGTTAGCGGCAGCCCAAACCTCCACACATAAAACAAAAAATATGAAATATGATGTATTTTAAGCAACATTAAATGCTTATTTCCTTGATCTTTTAAAACTCCACTCTTAGTTAGAAATTCAACTGTCAATTCAGCTAATAATATAATAATCTCTACTGTAATTAGCACATGCGATATGATGGCAGATACTTGTTAGTGGACTCAGCAATTATTCACAATAATAAACAAGGCATTAGAGAATTTACTCAATATGACATTGATCATCTCTTCTGGGACTACTTTGTGTAAGAATTAATTAATCACCAAATTAGTTTGTAGATATTACAGGCATTATTTACAGCTTCATTCAGTAGTTACTGCATATGTTTGACGGTTGTATAAATATATAAATGCATTTGGTCATTAAGATTAAAACAATTCTATGCAATTTCAGAGTGTAAAAGGTTTAAGACCCTTGAAGTGTTGAGCTCTTCTTTCTTAAGCATGACAGCAACCAGACTCATGAAGATATATTGTAAGTGACATAAAAAAACAAGGAGTCTTAAAGCAGATTACCTGCTAGAGTAGCTTAAAAACAAAGCAAAAACACAAACAAACAAACAAACAAAAAAAGAAGGGTAAAGGCATCTGTCAAAAGGTGATCACATTTGGTGCTACTACACTTTGTATTAAATCAACTAAAAGATAACAAAGAGAGAAAAAAAAAAAACTTTTTTTCTTATTTAACCTTTAGAAACACTAAGATATCTCAGCAAACACTGAAATAATTGCAATGACATTAAAGACACCTGCAGGGTGATAATTCCCTTTATATCAAACTTGTTAAAGTCAAAATGTAAAATATCTCAGCGTCCCAGACTTTTTCTCAGGGGCAACAACATGGTCTTACACAGGTCTCTTGTTATCAAAGTTTCATGGTCTGTGTAAGACTAAAGGCCAAATAAATTAAATGAACCAGGCAAATTCACATTTGATCAGAAATCAGAAATGAAGCAGATGGACGTGTTCATTCTGTTTTAGAGGTTTCATAGCTATCCAGATCTACAAATGCATGCCAGCTCATTTTAAATTGAAAAGCCGTGTACCAGAAGTGAAAATTACCATAAAAAATGTAAAAACTGTTGACTATCAAATGGACAAAAATCATTTAACTCTGCTGATGATGAAAGTGCAGCTAATCAGCACCAAATGTGACCACCCTTTAACAGAAAGCTATGAGTCTGTATTTGTTTTGTGTTGTTTCTCAGTTAGGAGGAGGGGTTCTGGTTTGGTGACCTCAGGATTATGTTTCTGCTTTTTGAATATGACGTGGTCCTGTTGGCTCCATCGCGCTGTGATCTTCAGCTGTCACTGAAGCAGTGATGATGAGAATCAGCACCTCCAAATCTGAGATCATGGTTCTCAGTTGGAAGAGGGTGGAACACCCTCTCCGGGTTGGGAGTGAGGTTCTGCCTCAAGTGGAGGAGTTCAAATATCTCATTCTCTTCTTGTTAACGAGTGATGGAAGAATGGAAGAGTGGATCAGTGCAGTGTCTGCAGTAATGTGGACTCTGTACTGGTCTGTTGTGGTGAAGGGAGAGTTGAGCCGAAAGGCGAGGCTTTCTGTTTAGTGGTCCATCTTTGTTCCTATCATCTTTGTTCAATCGTCATGCACTGTGGGTAGAGACCAAAAGAATAACATCGTGGATACAAGTGGCTGAAATGAGTCTCTGTAGGGTGGCTGGACTCTCTCTTAGAGATAGGATGAGATGTTCGGTCATCCAGGAGAGACTCAGAGTAGAGTCGCTGCTCCTCCACATGGAGACCAGCCAGTTGAGGTGGTTCTAGCATCTGGTGAGGATGCGTCTTAGACGTCTCCCTTGAGAGGTGTTGTTGGCATGTTCAGCCGGGAGGAGGAGGAAGACCCGGGACATGCTGGAGAGATTATATTTCTCATCTGGCCTGGGAACGCCTTGGGATTTTACCGGCGGAGCTGGAGGAGGTGGCTAGGGAGAGGGAGGTCTGGGCTTCTCTACTTAGACTGCTGCCCCCACGGGCCAAATTTGAATAAGCAGAAGTTAATGGATGGATGTTTTTCAGTAACACCAATACAACTTGGTATTTTTTGCAGCTACACAGGACATAAGCATCAACCTAATTTCCTGGGACCTATTTCAGAAAGCGGGTTATGAAAACTCTGAGATTGTTGAACCTGGACTCAAGGAAATGCGGGAAACTGTTACCCAGCTTTGTGAAAAGCGAGGTAACATAACCCCAAGAAAGCGGGCTCAGTCAAACCTGTTTCAGAAACCAAGGTAACTTATTCTTGGAATCTGTCACCCTGGGAGCCTCCTCTGCCAACAAAGCCCAGTAGAGAGCAGCTTTTTCCACAAACATTGGGTTTTTCTGTCTTCTCCCTCTCATTTAGCCAAGGCAAGTTGATTTTCATCAGACAATCGATGTTATAACATGCATTTTGGAGCCATTTGAACAGTGACGGGCCCTTTTATTGATTGAAGAGCCAGCACTGGTCTGCATTTGTGTTGAGAAAGTATGTTGAGGATCCAAAATATATATTTTGGTATCTCCTGTTGAATTTTGTAAGACTGCTGGTGTCCCATCTTTTTCTGTACAGTTACAAAGGCTAACCTATACGCATGATCGATTCCCATCGAGGCTTCTTAAATTTTTTTTTTTTTTTTTGTTAGAGCAAAAATATTAATGTGAATACAACTAAGCCTGGTAAGTCTGAGCTACTTGTCTGAATTATGTTTTAACACTTTATTTTCATCTGCTTAAAACATTTTTTTTTCTTTTTTTGGGGGGGATTTCACCCGACATGAAAAGTCAGTCTCAGGAATAATACACATGCACCACTTGTCACTCATGCCATAATATGACAGTCATTAAAGATTTAAATTGTGCATTAACTTGCTCTGCATTTTCCCCATGTCAACTGTCTTTCCTTCACCGCTGCAGCTGTGATACTTTTCTGCAGAAAGATTTAACATGTGATACAACAAAACATACTTGCTGTGGTAGGATTCAACCTGGAAATGGGGAGGTTAGCGCTTGGTAGCTCAGTACCACTACAACTCCTTCATAAATGCCAACAAGTTTTTGCCACAAACGGTTTTTGCCTGCTGTAAGAAGCTAAACCTGATGTTAAATGTTGGACCTGTCAAAATGTTAGTTTGCCATATTCTTATATGGTCACATGAGTACAATGACATCTCAGTCATCATCAGCTGTACATTGTTTTTAGCACTGATAAGTTGAGGTTTGTATGCACACAAACTGAGATGGCAAACATAATCATCCTTGTTAAGCATTAGCATGTTGACATTCGTACTGACATACTAACATTATTCTCTCGCAGCTGCTGTGCATGAATACAGGCTTAGGCTTATTGTCATATTGACCGCTCAACAGCATCAATACACCTTTTACCCTCAATTCTTAATGTAGGCAGTATGACACAGACACAAAAAATATAGACTTCTAAAGATACTGTAATCATTTTCCTTTAATTTTGGCAGTTGCACATGTCTGCTTTCAAGTTATTGGACAACTTTCATGTCTTCGTTTTGCTGAATCACATGGACTATGTGTTAACAAAAACCATGCAGTGTAAAAAGACTGCGCAGGTAGCAGTCACGCTGCAGCAGCAGCAGCAGCAGCAGCACAGAGCAGTTCAGCTGTGAACTGTCACCTATACAACCTTATAGATCCACTTGCAAAGCTGTAGATTTAATATTGGCACTAGTTATGTGAGTTTTATAGAACATGTGATAAAAAAGAACTCAACAGCCTTTCTGTAACTAAAGTTTTTCCTGTATACGTCCATCTACTTTTAATACTTTCAACCCTCCTTGAGTCAAGGCTACTGTTTATTCTGCAGAATATCTGAGAGTAAGGGGGGAGGGCAAAGGACACTGCAATGCCTCTAAAAGCACAGAGTGCAGCTTCTGGAGTTAGAACAGGGAGACTTTTGTTCACAAACTCACAAGGGTTCAGTGCTCTGACGTCTGTTTGATTTAGCTTCCATGCCATAAAATGACGATATTTATTAACGTCAGCTACCAAGCCAGCAATATTGTGTCTATTTTAATCCCAGCTGCAATCCCAAAAACTTGCACGAAGGGTGCATGATAGTTTTGCACTCAGATCCACTTGGTGGGGCAGATTTCTGTTGCATTCGTCTAATACTGAACTGAGTCTGTTAAAAATGAGTTTGTCCAAAATTAGTTAGCCTTTCTCTTTCACTTCAAAAACATAATTAAATGTAAAAAAAAAAGGCAAAGCCCGGACTTGCATGTGAAGTTTCTTGTTACCAAGCAACCAAGTTAAGCAAAATGTGCATACCACTCAGTCCTGATGAAAGGCAGGGTAAGAAAGAATCGGGGCACCATGTCTATTTCCAAGGCTTTTTTTCTATGTACCCTTTTAATGGAAACACCAATATGATGGCAGACAACAGATAAAGCAAGAGCAGAGTGTTTAAAATTCTGCTAATGAAAACTTGGCTCATTTAGAGGCATTATTGAGACTCCCAAGTTGATGTGACTTGAATCCAAAGGCGTTGATGATTGGGGTGCTAAATTCTCCGCAGGGTTTTATAATAAGTGAAAAGAAGAAGAGGCTGAAAGGCACATGGAGGCAGATTTGGCCTATGCTAACAAAGTCACATTGAAAGGGTAAGACATGAGACATTTCAAAGAGGATTCTGGCATTTATGCTCAGTTTCATAATGTCTTTATTTTTAAAAATGGGGACAGGAGTCAAGATTACCCTGAAAAGGTCAACGATCATGATGTGCAGATGGCAAGACAGATGAGTTCTTCAGATTAGTAATGCTGATGGCAGTCTCATAAATTTCTTTAAAATGTGCTAATTCATGCAGTATGTAAACAAAAGCCATCAAAAAGAAACCATCTTACTTTCATCTTTACATCTATACCCCTATACATCTATCAGGATAAATTAAAATGAATTTTTTTGTGATGCAATATTTTTGTCTCATTTGCTGGAGTCCAGGTCCTAATAATTTCTTCATGGAATATTATGAGCAGTATTATGAGTATCATAAGTGCACAGCCGTCCCATTGTGCATGTGTAAGTGGGTAGAGGGGATGTTAAATGTCCTGAGTGCAACCGCCCATTCACAGCCAACCACGCTGACAGCAAATATCCGTCCCACATTTACGGGCTTCTGTCTGCGTGTCAAGTTCATTTCAGTTCAGCAGCAGGAGGGATACACATGACAGCACCACCCACCTTTTTAAGGCACTTGACAGCTGCTGCATGACAGATGACAGGTACACAAAATGCATTTAAATAATGCAGGCATTGTCGGTGTGCCCTGGTGCTAAAACTGAGGTAATGGTCAAAAGCATAGAGTCCGTGGTGTTCCAACCTGCCTTACTAAACCCACCACTTTTTCTGATCTTGTGTGGCCTTTTGTGTCATTAAAACTGTAGTGATCAAAGTTTTTTTCTTTCTTTTTTAATCTTCCTCTTCACGAAAATATTTTTGTCCTTCTGTATATCAGTTATCTATTTTATCTGAGGATCTTTGTCATCTGAATAATTCACATTTACATGCAGTAAACTGAATAACTACTGCTGCTATTAAACATGGGCTTTTAAACAAAACATGCACATACAGAAGCTAAAACATTCAATTAACTGAAGCTTTTTGCAGAACAGACCACCTTCACTAAAGCCAACGGACTCTGAAGAGCTGAACTGCCGAGGGTTTTACAGATCACCCCAAACTCTCCCTATGCCATTAATCTAAATTAATGCCCTGACAAATATGTCATAATATTGGGTGTGAAATATGATAAATGCTCACTTCAGCTCATCCATAATTAAATCTCTTTAGCAAAACGGCAAAATTTCAAATTGCAGAGCTGGCGTGGCCTCTGGGAGCAACAAAGGCAACCTTGTGCTTTTGCTCTAAACAACCAACAAATAATGAGCAGTGTCTCTTAAAAAGACTTGACAGGTGAGTGCAGCACATGACTAGATAGTGAATGTGGACCATATGGAGATTTCAAACTGATGCTTTGCATTGACTCTTGTAAGTCCTCCAAAATAGCTCCTTTACACAATAATAATGACAAATCATTATGTCATTAAATTGAGCAGTTTTACGTAACAAACATTCCAGATCAACATCTGAAGGGACTTGGCAGGGTACATGAATACTGTCGCGATCAAGTCAGCTTTAAACACATTCAGAATAATAATTTCTGAACAGAGAAAATGTCAGAATGTTGCTGCTTGGAGGGCACGGCATATATATGAGGATATGAATTGCATTTTGTTTAAGTCATGGAGTTAAATACGCCACATACAAACCGCATTTGAGCAGATCTGGTTCTCTGGAAGATTGGTACTGAGGAAATAAAAATGCATGCAGTCTGCATTTGCATCGCGTGTGTGAAACTGTAAAAACCTCAACAAAAACCTAACTGGTTCATCACTGCATCTGTTTTCACAGTCGTCTTCTGCGGTAAGATACTGTACAGCCGCAGGTGTCCTCCTCTAACTAGACTGGGAAGGACATTCACTTCATTCACTGGCCTTCCTGGTAATGAGGTGGAGGAAAGTGTCAGCCCACGGCCGACTGGGAGGAACAGTCCACTAGTGAGTCAGACAAAGTGTATAAGCCAAGACATGAGGGGAGACTGCCGCAGTAAAACTGATGTCACAAGTACTCGAGGTAAACCTAATAATAGAGCGTGTTTATAAAATAGATAAAACATACATTTGCCATGAGGTGTCCTGGTTGTTCCTAAAGGGAGGTACATGCAGAGTACTGTGATTCTCAGTTGGGCTCACCAATCTATTTTTGCTCCTTACGCTCTATTCTTGTCTCTTTTCTGTCACTTCTATGAGAGTCTTGTGATAATATTTAGATTTAAGATGTTATTAATTGTGCTGTTGCTGATTGGGTAAAACAAAAAAACAAACAAAAAAAATTTCTAAAGATAGTGAATCGCAACATCTCAAACAGGGGCCTGTCGTAGCTTCTCCAACCAAGAACCTAAATGAGATGCGTTTAACGGCTGCGTAAAGACAACAGACATTGTTTTCTGACTGCAGGAGAAAAATTGGGCTTTGCAAGTTTTAGCTGTGATGTGCCTGAATAGTTTTATTATATTCTGGGCATTCTAGAGACAGAATACCTACACCAAGAAGAAACATTTGAGTTTCTGAAATTCACTTTAAACAAAAGCCTCGCTGCTTGGTGTTTTGTATCATTACTTTTCTTTTGGGAAGTAGTGTTTCAAAATACAGCTTGATAATTTAAGATTTCTGATCTATTCTTCCTTCCTTGCTCTTTGAGTTGTTGTGAAGACTTTAAAAGGGAAGCCTTCCCTCTGCTGTTGTTTAGCAGAGCTCATGCTCAGCTGAGCCCGGGGATTATCAGAAGTATTACACTGCTCGTGCAACAGACACAAAAATCCAGCCTTGGCGGTTGCATGTTAAAAGCTAACGGGGGCATCATGTGAACCCACAAACTGATCGACTGTCATTTTACCATTTAAAGCATTGCATGCAGAGATCTGCTTGGTGGAATAATCAGGTGCTCATTGTTTAATATTCCTGGCATAAATACCGCCAGTTTTGACACTTACAGCACATTTTCAGTAGGATGTATCTAAAACATTTTATGCATAACATTATCCATGGGCATTCAATTTACATTATAGAGTCTCATGAGAAAATGCTGTGGCAACATGCAAGGAGGTGACAGACTTGTGTGGGTGTTTACTCTGTCAATGCCCACACTGACATTATCTGTTTATGTCTGGGTTTTTTTTTTTTATATTATTTTTTTTAATTATTATTTTTTTTCCTTGCCAGAGTCTTGAATAATTAAATGGGAGCAAAGCGCTCCTCTTTTTGTTAAAGACAGGAGCTATCCTGACAGCTGGCGTTTGACAGGCTTTGACCTACCTCAGAGCGTGAGGGGCCCTCTAAACAAAGCCTCTGCTCAGTGCATTAAAATAAGGTAGACACTGTCCAGACCAAATACCTCTTTCACACTAAGTTCACCTATACCATTCCATCCTGAAAGGCAGACTCAAGCAGAAATCTCATTGCTTGCTTTAGATTCGTCTGTCTGGCCAGCGCTGATGGCTTCAGTCCTTCTGGGAATTCAGCCAGGCTTGGAGTTACACACCTGACATGCTGCAAAAATTAACACAAACCAACACTGTCTCTGAGATCAAATTTGTTTTTTCACCGTTAATGTCCTAAAAAGCCGTGAGGCCAATAAATCGATCGATCCTTTTCAGAGTCCCCCATAAAGTCATTGATGGACGGCATTTGTGGGATAGACAGATATAAAGTAGTGGCCAAACTAGTAGTGGGGGGGGGGGGGGGACATTCAGCAATGTTCTTCGTGAACAAGTGTGGCCTCAAGCCTCAAATCATGCACAGACATTTATTCCTAGTTTCGTGCCCATATAAAGAAAATCACATGAGAGCCCCCATAGCACTTCCTTAACTTAAGAGTTAAGAACTGAAAAAAAGACACTAACAGATTTCCATTTGGTGATGGTGAGATAGAAATAACTATTTCAGTTAAGTTAGTCCTATAAAAAGTTGATATTTGGAAAGCTTCTGAAAATCAGTGCCAAACGACAGGCACATGTGAACAATGATATTTCAAAGGTGGTCAAGAGCAAATACAACAGCTGGAACATAAGGCATTGTGGTACACACATATTCATAGGAACCCCAGATTTCACTGTACTTTTATAGTGAGAGGAATGCACATGTTATTGCATAATTGCATCTACTTAAGGGATAGAAAATATTGTGCTCCAGTTCATTCAGCTTACTGCAGCTCTCTTGGCATGATGTTTTTAAGCTTTTGTATTTATGAATATCACCTCTTTGTCATTATTCGACCCGTATTGTTTGCTTTTCTGCTGGTCTGCTTTGTCAAAAATAATTCCTGGCTCAGCGCTCAAATTTTCAAATAAGTTTCAGAACGGTCCGCTGAGCCCATGGAGACCTCAGAGAAAATTTCTGGTGTAATTCAATCACAGTATTCCCTCAACAATGGCAGGCCACAGAAAGGCAAGTTTGGGGAGTTTGTTTCCTTATTGCATTTGTTAAAACCTCTTTTTTCTTTTGAATTTAACTTCAATATATCTTGACTAGGGCTGTCAAAGTTAACGCGTTAACGCGTGATTAACGCAAAATAATTTTAACGCAATTAATTTTTTTAACGCGCGTTAACGCGACACAGCCTGGCCGTGTACAATAGTAAAGAGGAGAGTAGGTTTAATGAGCCTCGGGCCCCGCCGTAGTTGTAGTCCTGTAGTCCTGCTAGTCTTGTCAAAACAGGAAGTCATGCACTGACGTCGATGTCCATGCCGCAGACAGACAGACGTAAACAAACTATTAGCAGTAGTTGGATACAAATAATAAATGGATACAAAAGATACTATTTTGAATTGTAAGTTCAGCTTCAAAACCTTGCCTGATGGCTAACTCCACAAGATAAATGTTGTTTGTGTTTGCTGTCGATGTGAATTTAGTTACCACCGGAGTCCGGTCACTTGACGGCTAATGAGAGCGCTGATGCAGAGAGCCCCCCCCGTTTGAAGCAAATAAACGGAAATATTTTGTATGAAGAACATAAGATAAAATATTGAGTATATATATAATATATAATGGATTTGGCATTGTAGCAATAAATAAACGTGCATTTGTTTTGCATAAGGCGAGCATTTGTGTACTCTCATATTAGGCAAGGCAACTTTATTTGCAACTTTATTTGCAATTCAATTCAAAGTGCTTTACAGATGCAGTCACAAGAAGGCAAATAGAATCATTCCATACAAGCATAAAAATAATCAATAATAAATAAAAATTAATTAATGAAAAAATTAATTAATTAAATTAAAAATGAAGAGTGCAGATAAAATCCTTCCAGTCATCATCTGCACATCTAAACAGAACTGTTTTCAGTCTGGATCTGAACATTGTCAGAGTTCAGGTCTGTCTCACATCTTCTGGAAGACTGTTCCAGATTTTAGGAGCATAAAACTGAAATGCAGCTTCACCTTGTTTAGTCCTGACTCTGGACACCAGCAGGAGACCACTACCTGAGGTTCTCAGAGTCCAGGTTGGTTCATATGGCTCTAACATGTCAGAGATGGACTTTGGGGCCATGAAGAGACTTGAACACAAGTAGAGCTGTTTTAAAGTCTATTCTCTGAGTGACAGGAAGCCAGAGACCTCAGGACTGGACTAGTATGGTCATATTTCCTGGTTCTAGTCAGGACTCGAATTAATAAGAGTAATACAACTTGAAAAAGATCTGTATAAGGTAGATTTAGAACAGATAAAAATATGCGATTAATTTGCGATTAATCGTGATTAACTATTGACAGTCATGCGATTAATCTGATTAATTATTTTGAGAAATTGACAGCCCTAATCTTGACGCATGCAGATTGGTGTCATTAAAAGAAGCTCTTGCAGTGTTGCGTTTGCTGCAGATTAAACTTCCATAAACTTGCACGTTTCCAACTTTAGTTATATTCTCTAGGCTTACTTTTCATTGCCGTTCTGCATCAGTTCTCAGTGACCTTGGATGTTTGACTAGATCAGTCATTCCCAAACTTCAGAATACCAAGGCCCAGTTTGAAATGTGAAAAATCTACGCGGTCCACCAGAACCTTTAATCACAACTGTGATCAACATCCAGGACAAGGAATCATGATCCGATATTAATGTAAGGGGTCAACAAATAAGGTGACACTTGTCATATTAAGTTAAGATGACAGTAGAATAACACTTAACTGGTTTGTTTTGTTACTTATTGTTTTTAAATCCTGTCGTTAATATTTTACAGTGATTAAAACATTTTAAAAGATTAAGGATTTTAATGACCTCTCAAGGCCCACCTGCAGTACCGCGACGGCCCACCAGGGGGCCGCGGCCCACACTTTGGGAATCCCTGGACTAGATCATGCCACCCACAGTCTGCTCTCAGTCATTTTGTGCTTTCCACTTTGTAGCTACAGGCCTGTGCACACACCTCTGCGGACATGTGATGAATAATGCACTCCTCTGAGACCATTCACTTTATCTATCAGACAACATGTATGTGGCTGAAGTGAACAGCTTGTATCAATTATGCTTTTTCAAATCTTGTTAAGCCTCAAAAATAGCCATTTTTGTTTATTTTGCAGAAACAAGCATTCTAATATTGAATGATACTCAGCTTACACTAACACGAGCAGATACATAAATGCACTTAGTCACATCTTATTAACTCTTGTCTTTATACGCTATTAGATGTTGCCGAAGATTAATTCATTTTCCGGAGTATCACTTTTTTCCAAAGTAGTTCATAGACAAATTTCACATAAAGCTTCACATAAAGCTTTCACATAAAGTACACCCACTTTCTTATGCTTTGAAAAGGAGAGAGAAAATTGGTTCTCATGGCCTTTAAACATCACATTGATTAGTTTGAGTTTGTTTCTGTGCTTAAGCTGCAGTGGTTCTGCATCCACCGTTATTCTGTGACCCCTTAATATACTCCTCCACTCTGTGCCACATATTGCTGTAACAGCAACATATGATTCTGTATGTCAAAGCTTTTACAGCCCAAAGAAAGAAATAATCATCCACCTGTTAGCTGGGCAGATTAAAAGTAACACACAGCAGACTGGAGAGTAGACATCGATCTCAAATGAAGGGTTAATTTTACCTTAGGGACTAAACCATAGGCTTTGTGGATAGAGACTTTCATAATAGTTACATGCAGACACTTTGTAACGAGCTGTTGTGATAAGAGCTGACATTAGGATGAACAATCTATTCATTAACCAGCTGCCCCTGACCTCTGAGACTTATTGTAATGTTCCTGTCTGCTCAGAACACAGATAACAAAATCATTATCTTCATCCATGATATTTCATTTGTCTCTTGGTTAAAAAGATAGCAGGTGACACTGACCTTAAAGGGTTTGATTACACTTTACAGTTGGTGAACTGCATATTTCCAAAATGAGAGTGTAACCCAAAAGACAGCATAATAAGCTTCATGGTAGGAAAATATATTCAGGTCTTTGCAGTCATCTTAGGTTACAGTATTTTTTAAAAAAAAAGAGAGAAATTCTATAATATTTCTCACAAATCAGCATGTGAATGTTCACATTGCCAAATGGCAAAGTATTCTCTCACTTTCACAGCTAATCTTCTACTTTCACCCTTTCTCTGTAATTGTCATCTCACATCAGAGAATAAAGCTGTAATTATTGCACTTCAGTAACTGTTGACACAACATCTCAACAGTGGAGCTGTGGACACTGCTAAGCTGATGGTTCAGCAAGATGGTCTGAGGAGAAGCACTCGTTCGCTGGAGTATCTCCAAGCTCCAAAGCACCAGCTCAATGATGACTTTAGATCACTGCATGAGAGTACTGTAGGTATAGACACTTTCATGTAAGTGTGCATGACAGGCCCACAGGAACCTGAAATGCCTACAGTAGCGGCTAAAGAGTTATATTTTTCATGCTCAAGTAAATATACAGGTTATTGATGAACGAACGTATTGTTTAATTGCTGAATCTCAAAGATTTCTTACAAGCAGCAGACAGGATTTTCTCAAAAAGAAAATATCCTTTATGTTCCAGTATCATTTGTGTTGTACATGCATTTCATGGGGCAAGTATTTTTCTGTTTGGACAAACTGCTATTTTAGGGATTTTCTTTGTGCATGTTCTCCCCATGCGCACGAGGGTTTCTCTCCAAGTACTCAAGCTTCCTCCCGCAAGTCAGAAAAAGGTGGCAGGTTGATTGGTGATTCATGGTTGTTTGTCTCTGTTTGACTCTGAGATTACAGGTGATTACAGGTGTTCAGGGTGTACTCAACCTCTTGGCCACTGCCAGCTGGTTTACTCCAGCTCGTCAATAGGACGAAATGGGTATAAATATTTCTTTTTCTTTGGACATCAGCTGGTGAAACAGAACTTTTTTCTCCTTTGCTTATTCTTCAAAACACATGTACTTCTGCAAAAGTAAAAAAGTGACTTTTTGTTCATTTTGTCCAAAGTATACTATGTAAATCTTGCCAGAGAGAATTTTGCCATAAAGGATATCTATATGTATTTTTCTCTGGATTTGCCTTCATCATAAAGCCTTGACTTGATTATAACTTAGGAAGCACTGTTGTATGCGTAGACACTGTTGTGTTTGAACAGTGGTTAAGGTGAATTTAAAGCATAGCGCAATTGGTAGAGAATACACCGTTCATTTACAAGGGATTCCATGGATACCAAAGCTCTTGTAGAAATTATTAAACAAGATTTGTTTAATAATGCTATTTCAACAGAGGGTGCCATGCTTTCATACGAAATGCATTTCTCATACAAACATGAAAATCACCCTTCAGTCTGAAATAAATTTGCTCTCTGTTATATGTATTTGCTTTGTATTAACTTTACAAAGTTCAGTGATTTAAGTTTCATGAATTGCACACCTCAACTATAGGAAGCCAATTCAAACAAAAAAAAGGGATGTCACTCATTGATGATTTAATAATAATCTGTCTATCAATGTAATATATTAGAGCTGAGCAACAATTAAAAATTTTAATCGTGATTAATCGCATGATTTCCCTGATTAATCACGATTAATCGCATTGTATACGCACAATCAAATAATGAATTCAAAAGTAGTGTAATGTGCAGTTTTATTTAAATGTTCTGCTGCCATATGAACAAGAGTGATATAACATTTGTTGTTATAACACTTTTAACATCAGCACTTGTCAGTAACACATATTTAGTTAAAATCTCATCTTAAAAAATGTAAAAATAAAATAAAGCTTATTGCCACTGCCAGGATATTAATGTTATCCTGTTTTTTATGAAAAATTAAAAAAAGTCTATTAACAAAATCCTGAGCCACAATCATAACATTAAAACAGGCAATTTCTGAGGTAGAAACATTTAACAGGGAGTTCAACTTGGCAGTTGTTACAAATAACCTCATTTCTGTCGAATCAGCCATCTGGGAGAATTTAAAATGAAAATGTTCATGTAAATGTTCTGTAACTTTATCAATCCCGTGTATCATTCGTTCTTTCCATTTTTAATTGTCAATCAAAAAAAAAAAAAAATTGAAAAGTGCCGTTTTATTTTGTTTTGTAATCTAAAACAAAAAAGGAAAAAATGCCTGTTTTTTTATATTTTAATCTAGAAGTCATATTCTCAAAAATGGGGGTCGTTTTATAATCGAGGACTGGACTTTCTGTTATCATTACACATCTGTGCCACTAGATGGAGCCGCACTGAAGTAACCAGTAAGAGAATAGAACGACAGTGAACATATGGAGCAGGTCTGATGTAAAAATGGAGGAATGACACGATTGTCTTGAACAAAGGGGTTTGAAAGTTTTGTTGCAGTCCAGAATTTTTTTCAGACTGAATTTTTAATATTGCTACCTGAGTTGCTACCTAAACTGTAAAGTACACACGGATTTTTACCACTATCCATTTCTGTTTTAGATTCTCCACATGTTTATCTGCCAATTATTTTCCAGTTTCCGCAGCAGCCAGTAACAGACTTTTCAAAACAAAAGCCATTATGTGAGCAACATGCGTTAATAGGCGATAAATTAAATGTTTACATTTATAAATAATGAATTAATGCGATAATAACGCATTAACTTGCCCACCCCTAATATATATATATATATATATATATATATATATATATATATATACAGTCATGGAAAAAATTATTAGACCACCCTTGTTTTCTTCAGTTTCTTCATTTTAATGCCTGGTACAACTAAAGGTACATCTGTTTGGACAAACATAGAGATATCCACAAAGATTGCTCATAAGAGTTTTATTTAAGAGCTGATATCTTACCATTTTCCATGGTTTTCTTGATTATAACCTAAATCACTTAAGTTTTTACATCAATAGCTATGGCGTTGTACTGCCAAAAACACTGCTTTTATGCATTCAGTGGATTGGTGATTGGTGGTGGTCTAATAATTTTTTCCATGACTGTATATATATATATATATATATATATATATATATATATATATATATATATATATATATATATATATATATATATATATATATATATATATAGACTTAAACACCATTCTCTAGTGCCAGACTCAAAACTAAAAATAGACACTTTAATAGATGTATTTCTATTCCTAAACATTAAATGGTTGGTTTATCTATGGACGTAGTTCCTGCTTTGGGAAGAGTTTTACTCTTTGGGTATTTTAAATGTAGAAATAATTCCCCTCTGTGATGTGACCACATGAGCATCTGATCACCACATCAAGGCATCATCTGCTCATTGATCAATTTTAGAGAAAAATTGGGAAACAGCCTTTGAACAAAGATTACTAATGCTGGAGTCATAACCAGCATGAGTCATTGAAGCTGGTTTGGCTTTTTGTTTTCATTATGTTTTGCTTCGTGGACACACAGTGGCTTCAGAATTTATCTGTAAAACCCTCAACAACATCAAAGGTCAGGCACTGCTTAGGAGTTATCTTTTCATAATAGATTAGCGTGATCAAACCAAAACTAGCCTGACCTTAGCCAATAAAACTGACATAATTTAAGAGACCAATTATAGCCCTTAAGGCAAGAGTAATAGCAAACAAATCCCTCTTGCAGCCTTTAAATTATTTCCTAACTCTGTAAATATAATTTTATATTTGAATGTAATTGCTGCATCATTTATTCTGCGCTAAA
Source organism: Hirundichthys speculiger (assembly GCA_018398805.1). NCBI lineage: Eukaryota > Metazoa > Chordata > Actinopteri > Beloniformes > Exocoetidae > Hirundichthys > Hirundichthys speculiger. The sequence goes on along the minus strand of JAGFBZ010000855.1, from coordinate 1,926,925 downwards.
GTGAGTTCACTTGGAATCTTTTTTCCAAAAGAAGATACAAATAAATACTATTGAATAAAAACCAAAATATTTCAATGTATTGCGTTACTGTGAAGCAAAAGTTTAAGAAATGTGTAATAATTTGAAAGAAATGCAGCATCGCTACAAGAAGTCACAGAATCACAGGGTGATTATTTTCTACATCATCACATACAATTTACTCTATATTTATTAGTTTCACACGCACGCACACACGCACACACACACACACACACACACGCACACACACACACACACTTGCACAAACACAAAGCAGCTGTATTATCACATGACCTCTTTTCATTGATTTGTTTTTCAAAGAGACAAAATCAAAGGCATGTAAAAGTGCTTTGCACATAGAAATGGTCTATTAATGTTTCCTTTGGAAACAAAGGTGTCTTTGAATGCACCAAATCAAAGACTAAACAGATTACAGAAGTGAACACTAAATTTACATAGCAGCCATATTTGATTTGCATCATACTTGGTGCGGCCCTAGATAGCTCTCCAGTAAACAGCAAATCCAAAGGAAATACAAAAAGACATGTCAAATTCAACTACCACTTACCACCTAAATAAGGCTAACTTCTACAAGCTGTCGCTAACAGTTTACATCACAGAATGCTGATTTCCAGAACAATAATATATTTGTCACTGATGAGGCAATGAGCTCATGAAGCATGAAAACATACTGAATATAGATGTGAAGCTGGAATCAGGTTGTCCAGAAATGCCATGAATAGTGGCAGCAAAGGCCAGAGGATGGTTCCAGTGATGAGGAGCCTCCACATGCTGCACAAGATGTCTCCCGTGTCAGAAGGAAGAACTGGGATACTGAGTGGGTCATCTCCAAAGTAATCTAATCAAAGGTTGATACTGTATGAAACAGTGATAACTGAAGAAGTCTGTCAGCCACTGATGCTTCAACAGAGAGCGTTTAACGGCATCACTGCTGATTTAAGTTTATTTTATTTGCCCCGTCATTCGTTATTTGGTATGATTCTTGCTGGGAAATGAATCTATGAATCAAATCCATCGATTTTTTTTTTTTTTTTTTTTTTTTTGGGGGGGGGGGGGGGGGGGGGGGGTTAAACCCAAGGAGACATCAGCAATAATCTCAGAGATACAATTGTTGCTCCCCATCCATCTGGTGAGGGTATTAACACCATTGCCAAACAGTCCATCATCATTTGACAGTCAGAAGTATTATTCACAAGTGGAAAACACTCTTTTAAACACTCGTTTAAAAAAAAAATCATTGCTGAAGTTGAAGTCCCAGCAAGTTCACTCCAACGCCAGACTGTTCACTGCTCAGAGGAACTGCAAAACACCCAAGACCCACATCTGAGACTCCACAAGCCTCACTTAGTACAATTAGACAAAGACTGAACAAGTAATGCTTGTTTGGAAGGGCTGCCAGGAGAAAGCCTCCTCTCTCTAAAAAGAGCAGCACAGCTTAAGCTTGCAAAGTTGCATCTGAACAAACAACAAGAATTCTGGAACGATGCCCTTTGGACAGACGAAAGCAAAGAAGATATTTTTGGCCACAATGTACAGCACCACGTTTGTTGAAAACCACACAGCATGTCAGGGCAAATCCCTCACACCTACTATAAAACAGTATAAAAAACAGTATAAAACAGTATTTCTATCAGAAATGTAAGGCTGAAAACTGTCTGACAGTTAATGCTTGGTTGACTTTAGGTCATGCAAAAAGGACAACGATCTGAAACACACCAGCAAACCTCCAAACGAGTGACATGAGAAGAATCAAGGTGGTGCAATGGTACAGTATAAGTCCAGCCCTCAACCCGTTTGAAATGCACTTGCATGACCTTGCATGACCTTAATACACCTATGCACAGGCAGAAAATCACAGTTTACTGATCAATCATCTCATTGTGTGTAGCCCTTTGTGATCAGAATGTTGCTCATGTTTCCATCCCCCCAGTCGTGTTACACACCAAATGAACCCTGAGGACACTTTTTACGCAATGTCAGTGCAGAGGAGAGATTTCTAACATGTCAGCAAAATAAAAGATTTTCATATATTGTAAACTGACGCAATATTTGAAAGCCTGAGATGATACGATGTGTTAGCAGTTTTTAAGTCTTAAGTCTCAATATGTGCTAGATCTTCTGAGAATTAAGTTGTCACATGTTACAAATAAGTAATGTGCTTTTTCAGAACTGAGAACGTGCAACTTTATTTTTTGCAATGCTGTGTTAGAGACAGGATAAAAAAAAATCATGAACTTAACTGAAGGTGTTATCTTGAGACTAGTAAATCAGGTTTGGGAAATCAGGTTAGTAAATCAGGGTTTTGGAAGTCTGGACTAGCTGTGATGGTAGAGTATTGATTCAGTAATCCAAAGCCATCACCCAAGTGCTTCTGATTTATCTGTCACATTTCATTATGGCTCCTGTGCTTTGAAACTCTTTCTCTTTAATACAATACGGCAGAGAGCATTTAACCACCTGACATGTCACCTGTCTCCACAGAATACATAAAGCCCTCCTATAGCAGACTGTCGCTAATTTGGTGGGTAAGCACAAAATCTGCAGTAACACGTTGGGTGGAAAAATCACTATTTTTGAATGAAATTATTCTATTTGATTTGAGAAATTCGTCTTTACCATAAACACGTCTGGAGCTTTTGACAAACAAAACCTCAGAAACAAAATTATATTTTAATAGCAACTCTACATCTAACATGCTGCTGTACAGACCTCAAGGAGACCAGGTCAAAAAACTGACATCATTTAAGAAAATAACATTTAGAATATTAACTTTGCAGAAGGTATGGTGTTCCTTGCTTTGAAAACTTTGGCAGTAGCTGCTGAATTATTACTATTAAAAAGGAGAAAGACTGCTCACTGGGAAACACAAGTCATTTGTTTTGAGCCACTTGTTTCAGTACGTTAACTTTCGCTACATGTAAAGAAGAATTGCAATTCATTTATGATTCAGCCTAGTTAATGATTTGTATGCCAGAGGCCATGGGTCTGTATTTCTCCTACTAATACTGCTCATTTCTTTTAGCCATCACTCATATATAGTAACTTATATATAGTAGTAGCTGAATGAATGTGATTTATGTCATTTACCGATGCATAATGTTGAGAGAGAGAAAAAAAAAAAAGAAAATTGCTACATGTACATGAACAACAACTTCACAATCTTTCCATCGCCTTTGTCACATAATTTTCTGGAAAATCACATCTGTGACCCATTATAATTTCAGAGAGAGCCGTCAACTCTACTGTTTGTAAGAAATTGATTAAGGATTATATGTTCAGGCATTTTGAAGCCTTCTACACTGATTGCAATAATAAGAACTTTGGAAAACCCAACTTCAACCGGCATGCTGTACACACATCTCTCCCTTCGTGCCATAGCAATATTTAATTGTGGTACAGACATCTGCCATTGCACCAGACAGCTTCAGTAACAGACATGCCTAAGATGTGCAGCGATGCTTGCGGGCAGATCGTGCTCTGAGCATGACATCACCATTGCGTGTTGGATAGCCAGTAAAGGACAGTTTGAAATCTGATTCAAGCAGTCATGCTGTGACAGACACAGTAGCCAGAAATTTCACTTTGGTCTGATAGTGGCGCAGCAATGAATGTGGGTGAGATTTGACTTCTAAATTAAGTTACTATGTGAAATTTAATCAGCTATTTTGATTCCAATCTCAGTATGTCAGTCTCAGTAAGACTAGGCCCAGACTGAGCGAAAACCGTCAATTACATCTACTCAGACCTCATATTCAGAAAGAAAAACTGGATCCCAGAACTGATGACTGGAAAGTCATTGAATAGAATAACAGTGATTATTTTATGTTTTTTTTTTTTTTTCCTTCTGAGGTTGATAATGGCACAAAACTGATTTTAAACAGAAATCAGAGCACACAATATTCTGGGAAGGCAGCTGGTCCAGATGTTGTGTGTCCATGGCTGCTTAAAGACTGTGACTCTGTCATCCTCTACACAGGATCTTCAACCTGAGTCTACAACTGGGGCAGGTGTGCAAAACATCCTGTATAGTACCATTACCAAAAAGAACATGTCCGGCTGAACTAAATGAATACAGGCGAGTGGCCCTTACTTCACACATCATGAAGACCAAGGAGCGGCTGATTCTACACCTGCTGAAACTCGAGCTCAAAGACAAGCTGGATCCCCTGCAGTTTGCATACAGACAACACTTCGGAGTGAATGATGCAGTCCTTTACACGCTCTACCGTGCTCTCTCTTATCTGGAGGAGCCTGCCGCTTACGTGAGAATTATGTTCAAACACATTCAACACCATCCAACCCAGCATACTCAAAGACAAGCTCACAGAGATGGGAGTGGACCCTTCCTTTGTTTCCTGGTTCACAGATTACCTGTCAGGTTAGGGAACTGTCTTTCTGCGACATTAATGAGCAGCATGGGGGCACAACAAGGGACTGTTCTGGTTCCATCCCTGTTCACATTGTACACAGTGGACTTTAAATACAACTCTGAGTCCTTCCACATCCAGAAATACTCGGATGACACTGCTACTGTGGCGTGTATCAGGAATGATCAGGAAATCTGAATACAGGGATCTGATAAAAGCCTTCAGGGACTGGAGTCACAATAACTGCCTCATACTGAACAAGTCAAAGACAAAGGAAATGATATTGGATTTCCAGAGGTCCAAGTTCCCACTTCAGCCAAAAACAATTGCAGGGTGGACACTGAGGTGGTGCCAACCTATAAATATCTAGGTGTACACCTGGATAACAAGTTGGACCGGTCCCTTAACACAGACGCTCTCGACAAAAAGTGGCAAAGCCACCTCTTCTTCTTAAGGAAGCTCAGATCTCTAAACATCTGCAATAAGATGCTGCAGATGTTTTATCATTCTGTGGTGGCAAGTGCTTTGTTCTCTGCTGCAGTCTGCTGGGGAGGAAGTTTACGAACAAAGCAGGCAAGGAGGCTGGATAAGATCATGAAGAAGGCTGGCTCTGTGATAGGAGTCAGGATGGATTCTCTGGAGGATGTGGTGGAGAGAAATACAATGAAGACTGTTGAGGCCATCCTGAACAACCTGGACCATCGTCTTTAAAACACATTTGAGCATCAAAGGAGCAGTAATTCTCATCGTCTTCTCTCTCTTCACTGCAGGACGGAGAGATTTAGGAGGTCTTTTGTTCCTGCAGCAATTAGACTTTATAATTCTTCTTTTTTTTTTTTTCATTCTGTTTAAATTATTATTAATTGTGTTATTGATGAGGTGATGAGATTTTGAATTTTCCCCTTGGGAGATGAATAAAGTACATCTAATCTAATCTAATTTCAAAATGGCAGTAACTTTGTAACTAAGCAAAATAATTTTTTTAAACTAATTTTCAAATATAATCCTCTGACACTTGAAAGACTGAATAATCAATTGTTAAACTAGGAAAATAAATAATTTGTTCCATTTATTTGATAAACTGCAGTCTATCAAAAGTAAAAACAAATATTGCTCTTCGAAATATTTACTTAGTTCACTTCAGAGACCAGCTGCTGTGTCATGCACAACTTCACTTTTGCTTCTTCATCATTAAGGACAGAAAGCTGTGGATAAATTGGTGATTTGGCAAGGAAATGTTGCATGGTGATCATAACGGATGGATAACCAGTGCTCCATGTAAAACAAGCAGAATGTGCGAGCACAAGTGAGCTGCTTTGGTTAGTGATGGTCTTTGCCAAAATATCCTATCTTGCATCTGTCAAGCGCAACACTGTAGTGCTGCCATTTGGAAAATTGTTCCTATAAAATTTCAAATTTATAATTAATATTTACAAGTACCACAACTAGGATGTGAGGCAGAGACAAACCAGCTCTGCACCAGATTTGAAGGAAACCTCATTTTCACCTGCAGTTCTTACTGCAGCAGAGCAATAGGGATGTCTGTATTAAAGTTTTTGCACAAGTAATTATTTCTGTCAAGATCAATAGCCTCAGTGAAAATAATTATTATTCATTAATGCGGTTGTAAGCTGTGCATATTCAAATGTTAGAGCCTTCTGTTAGCTGAAATTTAACGTGTGTTAAACATATTTCCCCCTTCCTTGGATAAAGCAGATTTTGCCTAAAAGCAATTGTACCATTTCATTGTACTTGTTTGTTGAACAGTACACTATGAAATACTTGTTGTCTTGCTTATTTGTGATGTAATCCTTAAACTCTCTTATCATCTATTGTGAGAGGCACAATTTCTTCTTTTAGCAGTAAAAAAGTAATAATGGCATGCAAAAAGAAAATGAAAAAAAAGCAAGTGATTGTTGATGTAGAAAAGAGGGGAGCGAGTGGAAACGTTGTGCGGTGTGACCTACAGGATTCATAGGTCTCGAGCTGACAAAGTTCTTTAGATTTTTCTATTTTCCAAAGTTATTCAGAAAAAGGAATTATGATGATGGGCTATCGCCCTTGACCGTAAAACTGCATTCTGAACTAACGGCTTCAAAAAGGAGGTGTCAGCACTTCAGGTCCAATAGATGTTACATTACATTTAAAAATCTGCTGGTGCATTTGGCTACTATGGAACCACTTCATAAGTAATATCAATATCGGCCATGCAGTTTTCATCCTATATTCTTACTGCTATAAAGTGTGCTTTTTTTTAAACAGGGAAATGAATAGATTAAATGCTATTGTTACATGATCACATACATCACTCCAGATCACATTATGCCATGTAAGCTTAAGGGAAGCATCAATTACAACCACACGAGGACGTCTGTCTCATCCTGCAGAGAGAATCCCAGCGAGAGCAGCTACAGAAGCCCCCTGAGAAAAAAAGAATGGATTTTTGCCCCCTCTTTACCACATGAATTGTGTTTTTGAGTGACAGATTCATTTGCCAGGTTTTGTGGGTAGATGTTTATGCAAATGCTTCTCCTCTGTGGGCTGAAATAGCCATCCGATGACAGGCCAAAACTAACTAAGTTGAAATGCAAAAGCTTGAGAGACTGAAAGTGCTGCATAATTTACATTAAAATCTGACGCTCCACACAACAATGACTTGATAAAATATGCCACATTAATCCACCCCACACAAAAGTTAGAGTGTGATTGATTTAATTATTTCAAATTTTATTTCTACAAAGATCTTGAAGACTTTTGACTGTATATGAGCCTCAAAGACCTGTCTTTCCTTTAGCGCTGTGGGGCAAAGCTGCAGCAGACTCACATGAATCTTGGTCATGTTTTCTCCAAAGGATGAATAGTGTATTACATGAAGCTCACTTGGAACAATTTTGCATTGTAAATACGTATGTTATAGGAGCATCACAATGCAATTGCTGTTGTCCAAATGTTTTTTGCAGAGAGATGAATTGTTTCTTTCTGCCGTGAAGCAAAGATTCTAAAACTTAATTTCACACCCAGTTCTGGCCAGATGTAATGAAATCAAGTTGATAGTATTTCCTCTTCTCTCCTGAGCAAAACTGGTGGAATATTTTCTGTTTTTTATGGCAGGAAATAAGGAAAAAAGGTGCTGAACTGAGCACATGACAGTAATAAACAAACTTAATTATATGATAAGAAAATGAGCCAGTTGTCTTCTTATATGGGGATTCAATACTTGTTATGTTTGTATTCATGAAGAAATCTTTTTGCAGTCACAAGAAACAAGATCATAGTAGTGGCTATTCCTTTGATACTTAAGGTTCCCTATTCATTAACTCATAAATTGCAAAGCAGAGGCTGGATGTGCCACGGTGCCAACACAAGACATGCAATTACATGTGGAAATCCTTCTATGACAAGTGTGAGTTTTTGTAATGATGAAACATTGAGTAGCAATCCATTTCAAGCTTTCTGAAAAAATACTGCATCGTATTGTGCCTTACACAGCCCACATTGAGGATGATACAACACCAGTGCGCTTCAGTGTTTAATGTAAAATTAGCTGCAGCTGCAGCAAACCATTAAAAGGTCTGTAACAAACAACGCTTCAAGTGAGTCCTGAATCATTCGGGTTAGACATTACACAAAGCAGTCACTCACAGTGATATAACCTAACAACTGAAAACTCAAATACCACCCATAAATAACATTATGTGTTAATGTGAGCATTTTCAAAGATTATGAGAATTACAAAAAAGTGGTAATCACAATGTATCAAACATATACTGGCAAGTAAGAAAACTGCTCCAGCCTATTTTATTTAATGTGAAAAATGTATCTCACCAGCATCAAATTTTTCAAGATTTTTATGTCACAACTTAGTGGTGCTTAATAGGTGTTATTTTGCTGTTTGTGTTATTTAATAAGCAAAGCCAGGAGAGATGAAATACAGACTGAATGCTAAACATTCTCAGGCATTTTTAGGCAATAATTTATGAACAGTTGTGGGAGTTAGTGCAGCTTTCAGACACAGGCACAGAAACCTGCCACACTAATAAATCAGATATGGACAATTTTTCATTGCTTACGCAGGACTTTACGTGTTAAACACTGAAATTTTCAGGACAGGAGGTGTAACGTTCTCATATCACAAGATTAGTTACATTGGCACAAATCTGGCTGTAATATGACACTTTCATAGACAGCAACTGTTATTCACATTTTTTTTTTAAACTAGAATTATGTTTACCGTAGGTTACAAAGTTCGAAAAAAAAAAAGGGAACTCTGCGAGAATAAAATAATTGGAGATTAACCTCAGGGTGATTCACTAATGGGACTTCATATTTGAATTAATGTGAATGGTTTCAAGGTTTTGTTGCTGTTAATATGTAATTGCTACAGTTGAATTGTACTTGATGGAAGGTAAATTTGAACAACCCATTCCTCCTCTACAGTTGAATTACGGTTACTACTTACTTTTCATGTCATTACAACATGATATGTCATACACATAGAAGAGTAGATTAAACTTCAACATCACTTTTTTTTTTCTTTTCTTTTTTTTTTTTGGTGCAGGCAAAAATTTGAGCACCCTAAGAGACGTTGGCACTCTGATGAGTGCTATCCAGTTATGCACTAGCTTGATAAGGCTATGACTTATTTAAGTTATATATCATAAAAGGGATTGTTGGATATGTTTGACAAGATGATAAATACCTTCTCTGTGCATCCAATAACCCAATCTGACAAAGCCTCGCTTAGCCTAGTTGCTGGAAGTGGATTGCTGCACCTTGCCTTTGTAACAAAATAAACCAAACAAATCCAAATTCCTTACTTACATGTTGTGACTTGTGCATTGACCCTACGTACAAATATGTAAAATGTAATGCAATGAAACTATAAGCAAACATATACAAAGGAACAGTATTCTCATTTTGGCGAAGTGCCACTATCCAAACGAAGTGCACCCCCCAAAACCCTGTTTTAAGATCCGTCAACAGTGTGACAATCAGCAGCTAGCTTGATCACTACTGTGTAGCTGTTTCCTCCATTTGTAATGTAAATAATAGTTTATGGCAATAAACAGGAACTGTGACAGTCAGTCTGAGTTCAGATAGACTGAGAACATAAAGTAAAGCCAACCATTTGGATGCAAAATACATTTAGAAAGACTTGTGGTATTTTAGACTGATATTACACTGATCTACTGTGCAGGAACACCTGCAAAAATTATTATTTTCATAATGAGCAGAGTGAAATTTTTGCATGTTTCAACATTCAATAAAAGCTACAGTTCCAAACTTTAAATAGGTACGAATAAAATCTACAGCTGACGTCTACCACCTCTAGCGCTTGTGTGAATGTAATACTGCTTATCATTGTCAGACTTTACAACATTGATACCTTATATGGATTGCTATTTTTTTCACAATATGCAGATACCTGAAAAATGTGTTTTAAACTTGAGAATAAATTTTAAGAATAATACAAATCGAAAAGCGTTTTGAACACTTGAGCTTCAGATTGTGATTTTTAAAGTATCAATGTGCTGATTAACACCCACACAGCGATCTGGGCTGTTACAGAGAGCACCAAGGGTGTCGTGAAGGTGTGGAACTTAGAAACTTAGTTCCTGTAATTTAGTTTGTTCATTTAAAATAAAATCTCTTTCTGTACCAGTTGTTTGCCCTTTTAATGTGAAAGTTTAATTTTGATAAGATTTTGGTTTCTAATGTTTTAGTATTCGCAAGATTTTGTTAAAATTATTTTAATGTATGTGATTTTTGGACATTTGTGCAGCAATTAAGAATACTGCGATAATACCATAAATTGTGATCATTTGGTCACTATGAGCGAGATATCAAATTTTCCATATCGTTACATCCCTAGTACGCAGTGGCAGCAGCCTGCTGGTCAATAAACTCAAGACGGTGTTGAAAATAATATTGGTTAACTGGCTCCCATACAACACGGCCATGAAGGTCTTCCAGTGTCAGAGAGCCCTGATGCACCTGAGCACCTGCCTGCAGAAGCAGTTCATGATGCCTCAAAGAAGTTGCTTGGACACGCCAGCAACTTATTAAATTATTCTAGAGTAAGTGGCTTCATTTGACCAGCACTGGAAGGCTACTTAAACATTGTCAGTGGTTTGTGAAAAAAAAAAAAAAAAAAAAAGATAAAACACATTTGCTTGTTTTGTGCAGATTGACTTACTGGCGTTCTAAAAGTAGTACTAATATCATGAGTCAACAAAGTTTAAATAAACTGCAATTAAGGAGATTTATGTGATACAAATTTTAGTCTGACCTTTCATATCTTAAAACGCGTTAAAAGCAAAACAATCGCCTGGGTGCTGTAATGCATAGCAATAGAATACATTTTTACTTCACCTGTGAATGCTTCCTAGACAAATGACATGTTATTAACTCGTTAGTCACCTCTTTTCAGCCCAGTCTCTGTCACGCCCACAGCCAACTAACAAAGCAAAATAATTTTTTTTCTTCATTCTGCCTTAGTTAAAATGATCTATATCACCAGGTCTGAAAGATTTCTCTTCCTCTCTCTCTCTCTTGAACATGCGCCACGTTTTGAGGTTGTGCAAGGTAGACATGCAGGATGAGGAACGCCCCTTCACACCTCCTGATATGGTCGGCAAGCGGAGGATTCATTCTGATTCATGAGCTTCGTGAGCACGCTTGCAAATAAATGGAATTCAAGAATGTACACACGCTCTCATGAGCAAATAGTTTTTCACAGCATTTGTGTAAATAAATACAGGAGTATGTATTTACTAAGAAGGTGATTTATGTGCAAATCTGCTCACAGATTTTATGAATGGGGATTATGAAGATTTTATGAATGAGCCCCACAACTCCAAAATTCAATGCATGAACTTCAAACAAGCCTGGTGAAGTTTGAAAACAAGTTTTGTGAGAAGATGAGGTTAATAAAGAACATTTTGGGGCACTGGATTTTTGGAGAACAATCATTTTTAATCTCTACAACTGATAAGCAGAAGTGGGTGGTGAATTATGACTTCTGTTGCAGCCAGTGGCACAGGGAATACTTCACCGGCAGAGGTGAACAGATTTATTTAAACACAAGCAAATGGTGGAATCTTAGAAGTGAAAAAGAAAGAACGAAACTGATGGTGGCTTGGGCAATTAAAAACCTAAGTACTTCAAAATTCAACCATGTGCATTGCCAAATACTTCACCCTCCCTCTCAAAAACCCAGGAAATTTGCCCTGCAGCTCACATTTGAACTCTTTAGATTCTGCGCTGAACTGCAGTGCATTAAGGATACAGAAGACATTTATAAAACAAGAATACATATTTGTCAGGAGTCCTTTTCATTTTCTTCTGAGTGAAATTGATTTAGAAAGAATTAAAATTTCAAAAAGATTTTTTTTTTTTTTCATAAACTAATAAATCATCTGTAGATGCATGGCTTTTGGAAGTCAAAAATGTTGCATGTATGATTTATATTGACATTTTGACATCAAATATATCCAGTTGTTTTTGGAGTGTGGACTACAGGTTGCAAATTCCTACATACTGACCTTTACTTAGCATGATTGTGAAGTACACCATCTGACTGAGATCAACAAACCAGTGTAAAATGAACACCAGAGTTCCCAGCTGGTCTGTCAGGTTATAATTGTCAGAAGCATGGCTGAGCGTAGGAAGAGGAAAAAAGAAGAAGAAGGAGCTCTATCACCGTAACAAAACGCTCAAGGATTCATATTAATGCTTTTTCTCTAAAACTGAAAATGATCTATTACACCCAAAATGTATTCTTTAACTGTAATTCTTGTACAAAAAAAAATATATCACCTTAATAAATTGAAGACTGTGAAGTATTTAAAATGAAATAACTGTGGAAAATAGGTTTTTTGGACCTTAATACTGCCCCTCATCAGTTTTATCTTTGCAATATCAAGCTTCATTTGATGGGCTTGGTGTTTTATACTTTTATAATAGATGGAATATTTACACTTTTCCAAATACTTAAAAAATAAAAAAGTACAAATACAAATTTCCCAAATAGAAAAAAAAAAGATCCTGGAAGGTTCTCAGTTAGAGAGGTGGTGCTGCTTCAAGTAGAGTTTGAATGCGTTGGGTTCTCGTTCTCGTGGGGGAAGAATGCAACAGAGGCTCAACGAGCAGGTCGGTTCTGTTGTAATGCTGACTCTGTTTCAGTCTGTTGTGGTGAAGAGAGAGCTGAGCCAAAAGCCAAAGCCCTCTATTTACAAGTCAGTCTATGTTCCTCCCTTCACCTCACCTTCCCTACCACCATAGTATGGACAGTGACTGTAAGATGGAGATTGTGGATGGAAGCGGCTGAAATGAGCTTTCTCTGCAGGATGGCTGCAAGTTCAGTTACTTGGGAGGGATTCTGAGTAGAGTTTCTGCTCTCCACATGGAGAGGAGCTAGTTAAGGTGGTTTAAGCATGTTGAATCGGTAAAACACCCTGAGGGGTATACCCAAGACACGCTGGAGGGATCATGTGTTTCAGATGTTCTGGAAACGCCTCAGGATACCCCCAGAAGAGCTGGAGGACGTGGGGGGCGGGTGGCCTAATGCTCCCACCAGTCTGAATCCAGATGAGTGGAAGTTGATTGATGGATGAAGTGGACAGGTAGAAAAACATGTTTACTGCATTTGCATAGTATGTTGCCGTCATTTTTCAAATTGGACTCAAAGTTTAAAAAAAAAAAAAAAAAATCAAAGGCTCTACAAAAAGTCAGCTTAAAGGAGGTTTTATTGGCATGAAATTCTGAGATGATAATCGTCCTGTTTCACGTTCAAAATAACTACAAAGATGAAGATGATTTCTTTTTTTTTCCAATTTTTTAAACAGGAAATGAAGTGAGAATGGAAATTCTGTTGATTTGAGTTCACATGTAAAATGTGGTCATTAAAGAATATAATTGATGTTTTGTTCATGTTTAGCTGGTTTGTGTGTTTAACATTGTTTGATGCAAAACATATAAGAAGTTAATAATCCTAGTTGTAATTACAGAATATGAACATTTTCTGTTTGAGATGAACAAACAAGCAATTTTATTTTGATACTTGCAGAAATAATAGGAAAAGTATTATGCTTATTGTTCTTTTAGGATTATTATTGACATGTTTCTGATGATAGATCCGACAATCATTCTATTGGTGTTCTTGGAATAAACCAGGATTAAACAAAAAAACTTGTCCTTGTGGTTACTGGTGGGAGGAAGACGTCTCCTCTTTAAACATAACATCAGGTTTTGTCGTCATGTATCACTGTGTAGAATGAATAAGGAGCACCTCAGGGTCTCATTCATCTCTGTATGTATCCAAAAGTAGTGGCCTGGGTCATTTTAAAAATTAAGTAGCCTACTTTATAAATATGTTTGTGTGTGTGTGTGTGGGTGCATGTGCACAACACACTGAAAAGAACTGTTAACACATCTCCAGACTCAATTTTCCTTCCTCAGGAATCACAGTCTTGTGGATCCTGAAGTAATTTTGGGTGTGATGTTTGACCTCATTTTAGCAGTTTACTATATGTTTCACAGATCCCCCTGGAATTGACTCAATGCTGTGTAAATGATTGGAGCATGGCATGTACTCATTCCACACCCTGAATCATCTTTCCTTTTTTTTTTCTTTTTTTTTTTTTATAAGCTACTTTCACACTGATTCTTTCTTTTATCAGTTTTTTTTGTTGCTTTTTTTCCTTTTGATTCCTCAACAACTTTTGTAGCAGTCCTATCCTACTGCAGAAACCTCAGGAAAGTGTGTAGATATCAGCTGAGACAATTAACTATACTACATATTGAGACAAAATTTTAATGTAATTTTGAAGCATTTGTAACCAGACTGTTATGCATCCATGCGCGTGCGGTTGTTCTAACTGTACTGCTTCTGTTGCCGTCTTAAACCACCATGTTCTTCCAAAACACATGATTTGATCTCAATGAGTCTTTTCATTGTCACATAACAGTTATAAAACTGAACCTAATACGAAAAGAATTAAACACAGAAACAATTTTTACAGTGGACTCAAATTCTCAAAAGGTCGCCATAATTGAAGATTTCCAGGACAACCGGGACATGGGGTTTTAAGACATTTACTGTTCCTAACGATAAATAATACATGTTCAAAATCACAACAGATTCTGTGTTGTTGATCTGAGCTCTCTCCTTTAGTGAATTGGAACTAAAATGGCCTCCAAGTGTACTGAACAATGGGGGTGAGCATAATGCAGTGTGACTACTGAGTGACTTGACTGGGATCCAAAGTGAATAAAAGGCCTCACTATGTGAAGCAGCGAGGCTGAGCCGCTGCAGAGCTTGGGACTTTGCCGGGTGACGGAGCTTCATAACGCTTCACACAAATTTCAATTGCCAACAAACCCTATTGTCATTTTCCACATGGCATGCTGCCTGTGGCATCAGAAACTATAATGATCAAATAAGCACCTGCACGTAGTCGGAGCGTTTTCTCTGAAATGGTAAATGTCTGCTCTCTTTGGGTTTATGATTGGTTTATTTATATTTTCCTTCTAAAATAGAAGCTGGTGATTCCATGTGAAGTTTTTTTTTTTAGATTAGAAAGAGTGAATAGGTTCAAATCTGTGATGTCAGAGTCATTTTTACCCAACTTATTTTACAAACAATGGAGCAGTGCCCGTTTTGTTGGGATGAATATTTCATTCTTTCCAAACATTTCATGTATTTTACTTCTTTTTTTTTCCATCATGCAGTTTGAAACTAAACTACATCCCCAGCTCAAGAAAGCAATTTATTGTCACTCCTGCATTCATCATTTTTCCCCACATTCACCCATAATTCAATCTCATAGGAAGTGGAGGACAAAGGTGGATGCACTTATATCTCACAGAGTCAAAATAATGTTTTGATAAGAAATAGGTCAAGATTATTCTCATCATCTCTCTCTCTCTTTCTCTCTTTACATATATGTGTAATCTTTTGTTTCTTTGCAGTAGTGGTTTACTCACAATAATTTACAGACAAAATCAGTTATAGTTTCTTAGTTCAAGTAAGGTTTCATGTTGTAGTGGCCAATCTTGACTGCCACACTTCAAGTCTTTATTAAAAAGTGACATTCAAGAAAGCATGTTCCCTCATAAACAACGCTTCTTGACCCCGATCCTTGAAAACAAGAGACTTTCAACTAAATCAGTTTTCCATAGCAGAGGGCCAATGCATAGTCTCATCTGCAAGACAAGGCAATACTGCAGGATACTGTTTATTTCAGATTCTGTAGCCAAAGTCTAAAAGGTCTTTCCCCTGAATGCTTTTTGACGTTATTACTTTGTTTTTTTTTTAACTAGTGTCCTCTTTTACTGCTCTGAAAAATTATTTTTTAGTCACTTCAGTGAAACAGAACATTCATTGGATTCATGGCGAAAAAAAAAAGAAGAAAAGAAAGGAAAAACCTCAAAGGGAGAACACAGCCAGTCACTCATTCACCTCTGAGCAGCTAAGAGTCATCAGTCTGCTTGATTTTGCTTGATTTTGATTGTGAGGGACGTGGGAGGAAACCCACACAAACAGAGAACACCAGGAAAACAAAAGAATTGAATCTGCGTTGCTGCGAGTGCCACTGTCCCACAGTTCTGCCTCCTTTTACAACTTTTTATTCATGAAACGGGAGCATGAGGTAAAAATAAAACTGCAGAAATGAGTCATCAAAGTACTACATCTGGATTTCAGTGTGTCACTGTGTCTTTTCAAAGGCCAAAAAAAATCAAGCACTGGTGTCTGTCTTTTGTCTGATGAATTAGCTTAAAAGCAGCAGTTAAGAGCTTTAACCCTCCATGTTACCCTCAGTCTATGTGGGCCGCTGCTGCAGTATTTACGGTGGCATGCCTGGAGAACATGACCTCCAGCCCTGCTTTTCTTTGATGCCCTCTGAAGCCGTACTCTACCAAGAGCTGAGAAGATCAAACGCACACGAGTTTATCAAATGACGCTCTTGCCGACCGTTTGAAACGCTCTGCTCTTTATCTGAAGCACCCTCTCTGTCACCACGATGCCACAGGAAACACAGTGCTCCTTTAAACCCAGCGGTGATCTCCCCGTTATCCAGATGAAAACGGATTTATTAAAACCTCCCATCAACCAGCCCCTATAAATAGACACTCGTGGAAAATCTTCTGAGAGGAGAAAAATAAATAAATAAATAAAATAAGCTGTGCTCTTAAGCTGTTATTAACATGCTGATAGAAAAAAAAAAACATGAGCCAAATTATATTTTGGAGGAAAGATTTTGGGATTCTTTTTTTTTTTTTCTTTTTTTTGGGTGAAAATAATCACGATGGTTTGTAATAGTATTTTTTGTCATAAATATGGGATTCATTAAATGATGAAATTATCTGACAAAACACACAGCTGAGTCATATTTGCTGTTATTACTACACATGCTACTTGACTGCAGGCAGAATGATAATTTACATCAGATACTGTATGTATTACTGCTTAGGGGGCTCGAGGAGAGATGTTGATGAGTGGTAGTCAAAATGGGTTTATCATCCAACTGAATACAATATTTGGATATTTGGAGCCAAGAGTAACTCATGCTAATGTCACAGTGTTATATTTCTCCACAAAAATCCCCACGTTTCTTTTTCAAATGAAGGCCTCCAAACGTGACGTAGCTTGTAGCAGAAACAGCTCAACTGCTGCAGCCATTATCAACCACCATTATTGCTGCTTTCTTTCATGAAACAACTACTACCTGTAATCCAGCTCCATAATAATTCCCACATTTTAAATACAAGAAGTTTTACTCCTTATTTTCGGTGTCGTGTATCGTGATAAATGCCCCTCCTTTCTGCCACACTGTAAACAAGCCACACCTCACTCAAGTATGGAGCAAAACTCCTCTGGGTATTTTTCTCTGCTGTCTGTGAAAACGCATGCAGCTACGTGTGCAGAGAGGCTTTCTGTGTAATTCAGAAAAAAGTCCACCTAAATGAACCAACTAAAACTCCACCATTCTGACCGGTAGCACTAATGGACAGATTCACTATTGTGACTGGTCGCAGCAAATAGTTCATTCAGTTATCTACAACGGACGTGTGTGGGTGTGTACGTGCTCTGTGTGTGCGCTACCATGCACGTATGTGAATTTCAACAGTCAACGTGTCCCACCAATTGAGCCATATTCTTCTGTAAGGTTTGACTACATGTAATTATTGCTCATTTCCAACATACGGTGAAAAGACGTTGCATTGCTCTATGGCAACACTGAACAGATAAGAGAGATCAGCTCTGAACATACTAATACTGGTATTTTATCAAATAATTCAAAGATCTTTAAAAACAGATTTTAAAGACTTGACAAAGTGCTAAAGTCTTAAATCTTTTCTGCAAGTTTTAAGTGTTGCATTGCTTAAACAACAAGAGCCAATTTCCATGATCCATGATTCCAATGATTTAGTCTGGAATATTTGCCAATGAAAAAAGGAAGGTGTCCATATAACCACTGTTGGTCTTTGTATGGATAACATTGACATAAATGTATTTAACACACAGCAAAAAGATATATTTGGATTTTCAGCCATTTTAACTCAGTGCTGATGTGTACAAAAACAGCCATTTTAAATTCCCAGCAATAATAGTGTATCTTGAGTTCAGCCAAACCAAATGGATGGTTTACTTTGTCAAATGTCTTTATACATCCAACTCCTCTGGCAGCTTTGTTCATAAAGTTGACACGTTTCTGAGCCAACTGCGGTCCACATATCAATGTGTGCTCTTTGTTTCATGGGCCATCACACTTCAAACATGCATTTAGGGCAGAGGAAGGAGTGACAGACGTGCACATTTCATTGACATGTTTGCTATCTTATCTATGCAGACAGTAGGGTCCGCTAAATCTAAAGCTACGTCAGCAACTGGAGGAAGAAGAAAGGATACTCACCTTCTTTAGGAGGTCGCTTGACTTCTGCGCTCAGATTGCAGATCTGTCCAGCTTGGAGCTGAGGTGACAAGCAACCTTCCGTTTGTGGGTTTAAAGGTAAAACCACGTTGTTGAGCATGAGCATGCTCTCTGATTCTCCATCGCCTAAATGCTGAGGACATGTGCATTTTGAGTACACGATCCCACATGTCTCCACTGTCCCTTTCTCAACTTTCAGGCAGTTTTCCAACCATGTGCAAAGCACTTGACACCCGAACTGGCTAGGGCTCGCCTTATTGAACACCAAGAACTCCACGGTGGACTTTTCCTCGTCATCCAGCTTCTGGGGCGTCAATCCATTGTAGTCATAAGGGAAAACTCTCCTCAACTGAGCAAAATTTTTGTCATACAGCAAAAATATGTAATTATTCTTTGAATCACAGAGATATACTATAGACTCGTTCACTTTCAGCAATTCATTGATCTTTTCGTGTGAGTAATGGTCGAACTGATAAGCAAGCAAAGAATATTCAGAGCAGCTCAAGTCTCGCTTGTATAGCTTAAGGTAGATGCTGTATTTGGTAGGGTCTGGGTTCTCCAGCGTCCATGTACAGTTTGTGTAGTTCTTGGGAAACATTTCAGTCACCGAATACGATCCATAAATGACCCCCTTGACCAAAGTGGAACACCAATAATCTTGGGCACCAGTTAATCCAAACATAACCAGAAGATAGGTGGAAAATATATAAATCAACAGGTTTCGAACAGCCTTCATCCTATGTCATTTGGCCTGCAGGGAGAGATGAAGAGGATTATGCAAAGGCATGTTAAAGCAGAGCACATAAGAGACATAACAGATCACCAAGTCTGAACAAATGGCGTCACACACTGCTTGAAAAGTACTGCCATGGAAAAGGTGGAAAAAGACACATTAACCTCAGCAATATGTCTTTTGCAGCCCCTTCCTGCCTCCTTTTCTCACTACAGGCTATTTTGTGCAAACATTGCCACCTTGTGGCTGCTTCCACCCTTGTTTATTTATTTATTTATATTTTATCAAGGGAGGTGGGCACGATAATCTGAGTCATTTAGACATTATTAATTGGTTTATATATGGTATGGCACAATCCCATGAGATATTTCAATGTAGCCGTTTACAACATCCGACGCCACAGACAGTGGTTTTGGCTTTTGGCATGCAAGTCAGCCCTCGTGAGTTGTGGGACGAGAGCGTTCATTTTATGCAGCAACCGGGATCTTTTTCAAATTACTCTATGTTCTTGCGATTTAGGCTGCTTCCTCACTGGCCACTTGGATGATTTAGATAGTAAAGAAAGAAAAGAAAATATATAAAAGAAAAAAAATATATATTTTCAACGTCCTCCTGCATGGTCCCAATTTGCTCCTCTCCTCTTGTGCGCTCTCGGTCCAGCAGGCGCATCCCCAAAATCAGAGCTTGACATATTTGATAAAGCAATTTGATAAAGAGCCAGTGTTTGTGAGAGTGCGCCTGTGTGTGTCTGCGCCCGCGCGCTTAACTGTGCTTGTGTGAGTGTGTGTGTGTGAGAGAGAGAGGGGGGGGGGGGGGGGGGGGGGGGATGGAGAGGGAGAGAATGCAATGCGATGTCCTGATTGCTTTAATCCTACAGGCAATGCAGCTGTGAGCAGAGTCACAGCAGAACGCGCGCGTGTGCGCGCGTGTCTCAAACTGTGTGTCCGTGTTTGTGTGTGTGTAGGCGTCCGAATCTAAAGTAGGCTGTAGCCTACATGGCAGTTTGTTTTATTGCTGTTTTTTTTCTTTATACAGGACAAACAAATGCGCTCTTACGCGCCTCAAACTTGCGTCTGGATGATCCAAACCTGTCCGTCACGCCACGTCGGAAATAAAATGTGTCATGTAAGGATTTGTGATGGCGATACGTAAATCCATATGATCCCACAACCTTCCGCATGATTCGGATACACCAAAAATGAACAGACGATATATCGCTCGTCATGGAGACCCCGGTTTTACCGTCGGGCTTCCAAGAGCCATTTGGTCTTGAGAGCAAACGTGAATCTAGAAGCACGCAGGGGCCACATCTCATGCGGTGTCAGTTCCAGCTTCGGCACTTTAAAGTGATTTTCACCCCTCAAAAGAGGTCGGCTTTTCAAAAAATCATCTGTCAAACATTAAAAGCTCCTAAAAGCCGTCGTTTTAAACAGACGGGGTGATTTCTTTTAACAGGGGGATGCTAAACTTTAACTGAGCGATGACAAATGGAAATTGGCTTCAGACGCCTCATGCATCATGATAATGATCGTTTTTATGATGATAATAATAAATAGTATTAATCTTACCTTACACTGCGGAAGCTATGGCTATTTTTCCAACAATGACCACATCCTTTATTAATAAATTCTGCAGCCCTCCGGTGAATCAATACTCCCCATTCTCGACAATATAAGTCCGGCGCAACAAGATGGTTCAGTGGATGGAAATAAAATGCGTTACACTCCGGTCTGCCCGCTCATATCCCCCCTGTCCTCTTCTTCTTCTTTCTTCTAGGTTTTTCCCATCAAAACGGAGCGCAACAACGCACGACGGCCACGGTGCAAGAGAAAAAGAGACGGAGAGGGAGAAGAAATTCTTGGAGTGACGAGAAGGACCGAGCAATTCTTACAGTGTTGCCATAAATGAAATCGACAGACTCCACATCTCTATTTCCCACTGAATTTCCCGTTAAAGTCGCGTTAACCCCCCCTCCGCGTCGTCTGGAAATAAGGGGGGGGGATTGAAAAATAAAAAGATCCGTAGTGGGTGGATGTGAGATGCTGGGGGCTTGTGAGTTACAACACAGAGAGGAATAAACGCGCTTTGCTCGGTGCTCGCAGAGCTCCAGGGGCAGGCTGCAATATCACGTCACACTCAGCCGCTGAGATAAAGCACGTACGTACGCTTCTTACTGCCGCTGCGTCTGGCACCACCAACACTTTCTTCCCTGCCATCCTCCTCCCCTTTTCGCTTTCTTTTTTCTTTTTTTCTAATACAGCCTCCCCTTAATTCGAGTCAAAAGGGGTTCCCCCCTGAACTGGACCCTCTCAGTTGTGCGCTGCGCTTTGCAGCTTGCAGCCTTCTCCAAGCAGGAATATTGTATTGGACTTTTGTAATTTTTTTTTTTTCCGGGACAGGGAGAGTGCATGAGCATAACGCGAGAGCTCCATCAGTGGGACTAAAACCTTGCTGGTGTGTTCGGCATCATTTTCCTTCCCCCCACCGCCTCTCTGCGCTCCTGATGGGTGACAGCCGCTGTTTTGATTTCTCCGCTGGTTGTCGGTGTGCAGCTCGCCGCGTGTCCTCCTGCTCGTCGCCTTCCCGCTGCTGGAAGAACAAATGCTTGTGGGGGGAAACTTGTGCCGCCGTTTGTAAAGTTGCTCCAAGTTCTCTTTCACAGGTGCAAGCAAGTCTGCAGTTTTTTCCTCCCACCGTTTCCTCGGACGTGCGTTCACAGAGGGATGCTTGTGTGTGCAGCCCGCCAGCTTCCTCTCAGAGTGAAAGGCGTGTTCTTCCTTTTTTTTTTATATTTTCAAAAGCTTTGCTCCCATATTCTGAGAGCCCATTCACTGAACAATCAACAGTCAATTAAATTCAATGTAAGCGCCAGGCTTCAGCGGGTTGTTACTGACAATGCGGTGTCCGGGAGTCTGCAATTGCCTTCTTTGCCTACTGGGAAGAATGGCACAATAATGGACATAGGGATGGGAAGTTTCACAATCATCTTTTTCAGTGAGGATGGAGGAAAGGTTTATTCTCATAGGTGGGTATAAGGAACACATTAAAAAACACCCAGTTTAATTGTATACATACAAATTTCAAATGCACAGAATAAAACACTGACAGGCGTGATGGAACTCAGCTGATTTGCACGTATGTTCAATTTTTTGCATGCTTTAAAAGGAAAAAAAAATAAAGAGTCTTTTTGTTGCCAACAGTTCTGCAGAGTTTTCTTGGAGGGTTGGGTCAGCTGCTCTTGTCGTTTTGCTGTGAAAGTTGCTCTCATTAGCCTGGCCGTCTCTTCGAGGCCTTGACTGAACAGATGCTCCATGAAGGGCCGAATTGTTTATTTATTTCCAGGAAGTTTGAGCCTGAAGTGTTTGTGTGCCAGCCTTACCAAAGGATACTCCAGAACTGCCTAGAGAGAACCAGCCAAAGGGCTGTGAGAATCTGAAAGAACTTGTGTATATCCCCGGCATCCTGTAGCAGGCAGCATTTACAACACTGTTAAACTGGTGCCAAATTTATAAAGGAGATTGGAGTCACTGAGCGCAGTTGTTTCCCGTGTCCTGTGACAGACAGCTTTCTAATTCCAGACTTCCCCAAGCAGCCAGTGGAACATCAAGGGTGACCTCGAGCCAGCTCACTTTTCATGGCCATAATGAAGACTTTGGTGTTTAAGGGGGCTTTTGGCTCAGGAAGCTGAGGGATGGAAGAAATTCAAGAAGAGTCTTTTTGAACAATAAAAATACAACAAGTCTTTCTCTGCTGACTCATGGAAAGGCCAGTAGCCAAGTTTCAAAACACTGCCATCAATCTCCTCCGCAAGGACATTTTCATGGTCCGAACAACACTCTGCATGTGCGATCGTTTTGCAACCAGGAGGAAGGTGAAAATTCATCAGGAACTATGGCTCCGTGTAGTTAAAGCTAGCAAATAAAGATAAGGTAGAAAGTTGGATCTGAAATTGAAGGGTCTACCTCTCAGAGTAATTACAATGAAAATGTGATATTCTGATATCCCTTGCAAGGGCTTGAATCTCCAAAATGACCAAATCAACAGCATCAGTGACATAACGTAATCTGTATTATTTCAGTCAAGTATAATAACTGTATGTCTATGTTTCAAAGGCCTGAAAAGCTGTATATTAATAAAAATGTAGATTTTTACAAAACATTGATTTTGCCTTAAACATACGCAACAGATCCGTTTATCTTCCGCCAAACTCTCCCAAACATTTGTGGTATTTCTCATCAGTTGCAGAGTCTGCCACTTTACTCTGCCAACTCAAGAATCTGTTTGAGGGCATGAATTTTGAATTATTCATGGCCCCACATAAAGGATAGCCCTATTATCACCTGCTCCTGTTTGTGCAACTGAGTCTGCATGAGAGCATGTATGGAAGCTATGTCTGTTTGATATCATGGCAGCTTTACAGCTTCCATGTCCATAACAAAATCCAAAGTGATTAATGTCCGTCGACTGGCCATGTGATAAATGTCACTTTATTGATGTAGACCAGCCATTATCCCGCAATATAATGTGAGTGACTTAGGAATTTATTAACTCAATAACCCCATTGAAAAGAATGTCATAAGTATTTGGTTTTCCATGAACTCAGAACTGCGTACAATACAAACGCGCAAAAGAAACCCTTAGAATTCTCCAGACACGAGGAAATTGTATTGAGACTTTCAGTTACCTCAAGGCAGTTGTCATGTCACATCTGCCTGAGAACAGCAATAATGGACTCTTCCCTATAGGAAGCTCAGCTGAATGACTTAATGTCAAATCATAAATGAGCATGTCTGTGTGATTTTTTTTTTATTCATGAGGTTCTGAATTGCACACCCTCTTTGCTATTCATGAAATAAGTTTTGTCCCTTTTCCGATGGGTGGATCGTAAAGGATTCTTTTGTCTCTTTATCACACAGCTACTTTTTTTCTCACACATATTCCAATAATGCAGAGGTGGTAATACAGCCCTGCTGTAGTGTTTATGGAGGATGGTTTGGTCTAAGTGTCATTTTGTGCCAGAAATGTTGTTTTTCTTCCAAAGAAAAGCAAGCAAGTTCTTTCAGACTTTTCCCTTCTTTAGAAGTTGCTACAGCTTATCATTTAGTTTCAGTCAAGTCAAGTTTATTTCTATAGCACATTTAAAAAAAAACAAAAAAACAAAAAAAAAAAACCTCAGTTGACCAAAGTGCTGTAGAAGCTTAAACAAATAAATACATATTGATTTGGTGTGGACTTCACAGTAGATGCCCATCCAGACACAACCTTCCCCTTTTATCAGGGCTTGCGACTGGGACCATGAGAACACTGGCTTGTGACACCTCAATGACTTGGTTAAGAAATATTTGTCTTTCCTTTTTTCATAAAAGAGTTCAAGTCTGAAATGGCAATGTCATCCATCAGCGATTCTATACTTTGATCCAAAGTGAATATATCTCAACTACTATTGGCTTTGTGGTCCTTGAAATCTGATACCCATGGCTCTCAGAGGATACATTCCACTACCTTTTTATTTTTTTTCCTTTCTCTTTCTTTAATACCACCATGAGATCAACCATATTTTGTCATGCCTTATGAAAGGGCATATGACATTTTTTTTTTGTCTGTTTTCTTCAAGTTATTTCTTCAATGTACTCTTAAGGAATTACTCCTTCAAATATTACATTAACTCTGACCGTTTTCTGTGTTATTTATGGCCTCACAAAAAAAATATTAAAAGTGACAAGTAAACGGTTTATTGAGGGTAAGCCAAAATATCCAATCAGATATTGTGACAGAGACTGGACAACCATTTCATTTGGGACCTACATTGATGGTCTTCAGCAGTTTAATTTGCATTGCTTACATTAGGCGATCTCTTGACTTGTCATCAAGCAAGTCAAGCTCTTCACAGTTAGACTTAATGATTCTGGTGAACTACTGACTTTTTCCTCACATGCAGCTGAAAAGTCAGTTGTCTATACAGGATACTCAGTGAAATATCCTACTAAATATTGGATGGACTTTCATGAAACGTGGTCCACATGTTCAGAGTGCCAGTATGAAATCTAAACCAGCTGGCAGGCCTCTGATTTGGTGTGTTTATATGACTTTAGAAAAAAATCTAAATCCAAAAATATTTACATTAGTCCATCTGAAATCAAATTGAACCAACAAAATCCAGATGATCAAAGTCAGGCTTATCACTTCATGAAAATGTTGAACTTTACTAAAACTGGCCTGTATTGTCTGTGGGAGTTCCATAGTTCATGCCCTGCCCATTAAAGTACTGGGAGAAGCTGATACAGAGTAATACAGAAAAAAAAAATACATAAAACAAAGCATACAAGCAAATGTACAAAGCTCTAAGTCTGTCTAATTCAAGTTCATCATTGTTCAATTTGCTGCTGCCAGTTAAACCAACTATTAATCAGTTGTTTTTGTGTTTGATATAACAGCTGATCTGGAGAAGGCTCATGCTAACATGCTAACACTATTACTACCTATCATGACAGAGTGTGACATGGTTTGGTTGGTAAATCAGTTTCCTTTGCTTGCATGTATAATGGGTCAAAGAAAGGAGTTCAAAAGATGGCCTACTTGAGCGACAGCCGTAGCTTGACTAAACTGCATGTCAATCTGCTGAATTTTTTTGTGTCAATTTCCGTGGCTGTTCTAAATTTCTCATTTTCCAAAACTCTGGTTTATTATGGCATATCTTCCAAACGATTGACATTTCCATTCCTATATGCTGTTTTTTATATAGCCTCAGCAGCTGGCATGAATGCCGACTCTTCTTCTTCTTTAATATTACTGATGGGCCTGTTTCTTTGATTTCCAGGTTCATGTAAAAAACAATAATCTCACAGGAAGAACTCCCAGATCTCATAATATTTAAAGCAACATGATTAAATAAAGAAGCAGTAACCTACCCGGGGATATAAATAGAAGAGTACTGTTACTTTTGCAGATAGGGCAGTGCCACTCAGAATGGTGAACATGCCGAGGTATATTGTGAAAATGGGGGTATCCACAAACACTTCAGATGTGACAACCCAAACACTCCCATAAACTACTTGCATTATGGATTGGTGCTAACAAATATGCTCTACATGATTCTTGTCAAATGAATGTGACCATCAATGTATATGGACAGCACTCTTATGGTTCGATGTGATCATTATAATAATGATGCACCACTCTATTAACAAATTAAAGTGTGAGTGCTTTCCTTGCTCCCCTGCAAGGGCTGTTCCCATTTTCTTGATATTTAATTAAAAACTGTTGCAGAAATTGCAGAGTGCTGTAGTCTAGATGAGGTTAAGTGCTGAGGGCAGAACCTGCACTTCTTCTTGTTTGGCAATCATAAACACTTCAAGTGGGTGCAAAGGGAAATGCATGTTAACTGTACGAGATAATCAATGCCTGTCAAAAAGATGCATAGTTGAGTCTGTTCAAGTTATGCTGCTCATGCAATCGATGTATCAAAATGACTTCGAATGTGTGGAATATTAGCTTTTTGAGTCCACCATCCTTGCTAGTCAATACCATGATGCATTTGACCATTTTCTTTTTGCTAGCAGCCTAATTTAAATGATCTTACACTGAAAAAAAGATTAAGTGTAGGCACAATTAATGAACTGAGGAGAGATATGTCTATAGTTCTTTTAATGTTTTCCTTAAAAAAAATGCAGGCAGCAGTGTAAATAACACATCTGCTGTATTTGCATCCAATGTGCAAAAGTCACACGGAGATGATATTTTAGACGAGGATAACTTTTTATCTTGTCTTTTATCAATAAAACAAGGTTTTAAAGGTACAACATTATGACATTTTGAAGGGTAATAAAACATTTAGCAGCTGCTAGAAAGCATTAATATTAAAATATACTTAATTATTTTAGAAATTAAAACATATTTCACACATTTCTACAGATTCTGTTCTGCTTATCTGCGATGACATGCTCTTCCAACTCCACTTTTGAACAACCTTGCGTGATTAATGAGGTGAACTGTATGGTGCGCTGACATAGTGCACTCTGATACTTGCTGCAGTAAGAGAAGACTCTTAAAATGTGTTTGCTCTGAGACATTAGGCCAAGGTCTATCTCACATGGTGTTCCCAGTCTGAATGAGACTTTGTTTTTGACCCTGCAGCATCTTCAGAGTAATCTGGGAAATCAGAAAGTCAGTTAGCCAGCTGTGTAGAAATGCTTTATAGGGACGATATGATCTCATCTTTTCACAGCGGTGACTGTGCTGCCCTTAACCCTCGCAGCTGCTTGTTGTCAGGAAGGAGACATAAAAGCATCAATAAGTCTTGAACTTCTATATTTTTTGAAAAACAGTCAGTATGACACTGATTACAAAGATAGTCAATGAAATACACAGACGGTGTGCAAGCACGGTGAAAAATTAACATACAGTGCAATCACAGCAATGTTTTATTTGGATGGCTGCACTGAAAAGAATTTGATGGTTACATAACAGTAAAGGGCTGGCATTTGTGCTGCCAGTATTTTTTACAGTTGTTTTATAGAGCAGCTACTGTAATTTATTTTAAAAGTAATGTGTCTATTGCATGAGATCATAAGAGATTTGAATAACTTTTGGATTTGTGTAATTTCACAGTTTATATAACAGCACACCACAATTTATTTACAAAAGGCAATAAAATCGGCTATTTTCGCATTCATTTTCTACTCCCGCCAACCAATTTAGAGTGTTGGGGGGGGGGGAGTCATGAGGCAAGAGGCAGTGTGGACACTTGATAGATGGCCAGTCCATCACAGGGCCATATGGAGACAAACAACATTCTGGCGCTCACTCTTATAGTCGCTTTAGCATCACAGATCAACCTAACATACATGTTTTTGGACTGGGAGAGAAAGCTAAAGTGCCTGGAGAAAACCCAAAGAGGAACAAGGACAACATGGCAGAAATCAAAAACATGCCAGAGGGCAACATCCAGAAATTCCCCGCTCATGATGTGAACCAGAAGATTTCAATCAGTGAGGCTTTCTAGCTAGCTACCTAATTTAATGAGTTAGAAATGAGAATTCTACCTAGTTATGTTTTCAAATTTATCTTCTGGCTTTTGACACAATTGTTGCACTTCCATTGCATCAAATCAGTATAGCAAAATGTTTGTCACATAGGAAAAAAAAATTGTTCAGCACCTTTTTTTTTTTTAATGCCTCTCAAATTAGAATTTCTTTAGATGCAGCACTATACATCCATTTAATATTTTGTTGTTGTTTTTGTTGTTTTTTTTAGCTTTCTAATAGCTGCACGGGGTATTACTTAACTTGCAAAAGTTGAAAGTTTTAATTGTATAATTACACCTTTTACAATACAGAATAACATACTGTTGCAGGAATATGCAACAATATGTTTCCAACAGCCAAATACTTAACTAACTGCTGTCTGATTAATATATGAAGTATTAATATGATGAAGTCTAGGTACTCTAAGAGTGTGGATGAATGTCTTTACTCAATCGTTGTGGGAAAAAGGATACCTCAGAATATACAGTATTTTGCAAGTCTTAGCCAACCAATTGTTTTGTTATTTTGTCAAAATTTGACCATCCATATTTATTTTCCCGTCTCCTTGAAATGCTTCCAAAAACTCCAGGAACTTGAGTTTCCCAGTAAAGTCATTTGGTCCTGAGCATTCTAAGGTTATATTATGTATACATATGATCACTTCCTCTTCTGCTTTGCATCTTAAATATTTATGGTAAAATTCATAGGGTATTGACATTGCCTGCACCTTTTGTAAGCTGTACCCAGAGGCTGTCTCCCATCTATTCAGGGCTTATGAACACAGATAAAAGTTTGTGTCAATAAATATGGATGTCACTAAATCAATGACAAAACAACAAATCTAGGGGTGGTCTAAAGGTTTTGTTCTGTATTGTTCAGTCGTGTTCATAATTGGAGAGAAACCGACGGAGCCATCAGTAGTGCTTCGACCTTCTCTGGGAAAAAAAAGAAAAGAAAAGAAAAACATGAGTGGAAATTATCACAGACCTTGTTCTTCTAAAAGTCAATACCTTCCAGCCACCAGGACACAATTATGGAAACAGGCGCAAACCCAGCGCAAACCCAGCCATTCAGTGGCAATCCCCTTACTTCTGTCTAAGAAGTTCTCTATAAATGCAGGGCAGGAGAGAAAAGCATGGCTTCAGGAGACTGTAATGGTATAACTGGCAGAGATTGTTGTGTGCACACACTGGCACCACTGAGATTTGGATTATTTTGATAATCTTCAAGTCATTTATCATTGAAAAAATATATACTATGATATATTGATAACTATTAAAGGTGGAGTAGGTGTTGTTTGAAAAACGGTTCCAGCAATCCAACTCAAGTGAGATTTTGAAAATATACACTCCCTCCCTCCTCCCAAAGGCTCCGCCTCCTCCTCTTCAGCTCACCCCTCGAAAACCACGCCTTCACATGATTCACGACTGCATGAACCATAGGGAGGGAGGGAGGGGAGGGGTGATATTTGATTGGACGTATTACGCAGCCAATCAAAAGATGATGATCACTTTTTTGATTGGTCAAGTTTTTCTCTGATTATAACCTCTAGACTGGACCAAAATGTTTAGTTTTTTTTGCAAACATTTTATTTCAGTGGGTGCAATGAAATTGAAAAGGTTTTCAGGCAATATTGTAAAAAGTGTTGCAAAAAAACAACACCCACCCCACCTTTAACCCAAAAAGAAAACCCTCTCCTGGGTTTGTATTTAAAGAGCTTCATTTTATGTCATCAGTGGAAGCCATCTCAACTGTTGCTATGTGGTAACCAGACATCAACACTGTATACAAAGTGTTCTTTTTATAATCTTTTCCCATGATTTCTTTTTTTTTTCTTTTCTTTCCTTTTTAAATGTTAAACAATTTGGTCTGGTGTCGACTCAAAAGAACTAGCTTTTTTGATTTTTCCCTTTTAGGAATAAGGGGCTTCTATCCACCAAAGAGTGAATTTTATAGCCACAGAGCTTCTTGTTTATCAAAATGGCTCGATATAAATATTAATAAATTCAGTTTCATTTTTAATGCATGTGCAAGGAACCGGGCATAATTTGGAAAGATAAACATACAAGAAGAAATGAAATATAAGGGAAAAACCTGTGCGGATTTATTGGGACAACATATCACTGAGCATCAGTAGGATTCATTTCTACCTGAAAGATGTTTTTCAGGGAAAAGGAGAAATAAACAAATAAAACAACTACAGCTTGTCACTCACGTGTGGCCTGTACACTATGTCAGTCTGTTGCATGCAACTCTGCTTAACATTCCTCTCACAGTCATGTGTGCTTTTTTCATGTTTGGGTTCAAAAATGAATTTTAAATCAAGGTGGGTTTTTTTTTTTTTTCCCCAGCAGTGAGCCTGTACTTTTTTTTTCTTTGTTTGTTTTTTTTTTTTTTTCTTCTTTCCCATCAGAGACAATACACACTGCATGAATCCACAGGGCCTTTATCCATTTCTTTTGAACGTGGTTCCAAACAGGCTGCTCTGTGGCAATGTAAATATTCTATGAGCTGCTGGCCCCACACTGGGAATCTTGACTTGAAAAACTCACCCTGGTGGACAGGCTGGACAAGGGACATTAACTGATTACTGACTTTTTTTTTTTCTTCAGAAAAAAACTTAATAGAGTCAATTCTGTCATTCTGTTGGTGTATTAGTAGTGTGTAGCGAAACCATGATTAAAATGTTTTGTATAGTAAGGTCTGAATTTAGGGTATAAAATATGGATAAATTATGAGTACATCTGTGTGATTCATTCCATACACAAAGGCAGAGACATCATGCTGACAAAAGGCTCTGGAAATATCCCCTCCACAGTGCTGACAGAGACATGTCTCCTTGTTAATCAAAGAGATCATAGGTCACCTCTGCAATTATCAATTCTGAATGCATATAATAACAAACTATCTTTCCGACAAATCACCTGCCACATTTTAATTTCCTGCCTATAATTTATTTTACTCTATGCGGTAAGGGAGTGAGGGGGTGGGTTAGAAAAACTGGCAATCTTGGAGATGCCTTGAAGAGTGCTGCTTTGTCATTAATATCAGACAAAAATGTGAGTTAACCCTATAAGATTGCTATCTGGGTTATGTTCCGGTCACTTCATTGTCTTCTGTAGATCATTGTCTCGCTTATTAATCTCTGGCAGCTTTACTTTTAACCCCTCCATATCTCTAAAAGGACGTTCAAGCAATCCCATGAATTAGTCAATCCAGTCTGTGCAAGATTTTGCTGGAATTATGAATAATCCCAGCATTTGCACAAAGCATTTATCCAATTTATCTTTTAACCGATGCTTATTTCGAAATTAGGCTCTGGTGAGTCATTTTACAGCTCAAACATTTATGCAATCACTCACTGCTTTGTGAGACAGACTTCACATTGATACAGACATAGCCTGTAGTGAAAACTGCAGAATGTCATGCAGTGGGTTTTGAAGCATTATAAGCACAATTCCCTCAGTCATCCTGTGCACCCCAGATCAGTCTGTGGACTCTCCTATCTGAACTATAAAGACACACACAGACTATTGGCTTAATCCAGCTTTTGTTGCTCCTTGGACATCTGAGAGATACAGACAATTAAAACTTCTGTGATAAAATAATTAGCCTCTCTGGCAGACATTTGAGACTGAAATTCTTCAATAATCACTGAAATCAAATGATAATGTTTTCAAGGATCTCACAATTTGTGAGACTTGTTGTCAACAGAACAAATCCAAGTCTTTTATAAATGCCATACTGACTTTATGCTTTAAATTAACAATATGACATTATTTATCTTTATATAGATACGTGGAATTACTGGCAGCTTGAGCCATATAATAGTGTCAGAAAAAAGGCTGGTGTGTTAAAGAAATGAATGCTTATCTGTATTCACTTTAGTGATTCTGTTGTGTTCCTTTCCAACCTTTGTTTTTAATGTGCAATATCCAGAGCTGTTACAATTACTATATGAGGCAGAATACATCATATTTTGAGGTCCTGTGGCATGTAACCTGTTAGAGCATCATTTTACCAGTGATTAACAGATTTTTTTCTTTTAATACATCACACTTAAGATATATTTGATATATTTTTCATACAGCCCACCGTAAACTTCTCAAAGTGGCAACAATCAAAAGCAAACCCATCATTTTCATTTATCAGATTTAACACGTTAAGAAGTTTAAATTTAGAAACTTGAGGGTGTCCCAGTGGGGACTGTTATTCATTGAGGAGACCTAACCTTGTTTCCCATCTCATCCACTATTTTACCTACTTTATTTCAACAGTTATGAAGGCAACATAATAAACTAATGACCTCGCCTTTGCATTCCACACCAAATAATGTATAGGGACACAAGGAGCCATAGCTGAATGATTCTGACTGAACACCATAAACTACCAACTCCAGTCGTCTGTGGTAGATTGTAGGGTGTAAACCAGTAAGCCAGAAATAGTAATGAATCCAGTTTACAAGGAGCTGGAGGTGTTTACCACCCAGTTGTATGTATGGGCACTTGTGCGCTTGTATTTTTATTATGTCTATAAAATAATAAATAAATAAACCTACACCCACCAGACTCTCAAATGCAGACCTAATATTCCTAGTTATTCTTTCCCACCACACAATCATTGTTCAGGCATCCAGAAGAAACTGTCAAATGTACAACGAAAGCTCGAGGTGTTCCAATGATCTGCAATTTTCTCAGTTTGATTGTGAGAAATTCATTTTGTGTGTGTGATGTCCTATCATGACCCTGACAAGTGATCTGTCAGTTTTTACAGCAGGTCTGAAGACAGCTGATTGTATTCGGCAGTTTCTAATCATAGAAGACAGTAGATGGAAACTACATTGGAGTGCTTAACTGGCAGAATCATGGTAGAGGTCGAGTGTTTCTCTTGAATTGGGTAGCACCGTGGCTTGCCTCAAAGCAAGACAGTTCCTGTTCTGAAACCCAGCATGTGGACCTTGGATCCCCCAGGTTTCCCTTGTAAAAGAGCCCTTTGATCTTGTTTAAATAAAGGCTAATAATAAAGAATACCTATGTGGCTTTTACTGAGCGAAATATAAATATCTCAGTCAATATTTTGATTGGGAGAAAACATTTTTTTGTTTCTTCTTTTGTTCCCTTTTTTTTTCTCGACCTTGAGTACATGGATGGCTGTTTGGATTCTGCGGTGGCTCTGCTGAATAATAGAGATGAATGCTCATCGATTATGTCCTTGCTATGCTCGCTGGGACACAAAAGAAAATACAGACAGACCTCGCACAGGCTGTCAGCGTTCTGTTGCTTATGTTAAGTAGACAACAAGAATTAAACAACACAGTTTTACGTGATGTGAAAGAGTAAAATGCAAACATGATTTTTCCTTCATTACATTAATTATTTTCATAATTAGAATAACTTCTGACTGAAAAATGTATTCCCTTATAAGCCATTGTTTGACAGTACCAAAATATGTATGTTGCATAATATACATGATTTATTTTACTTAAATCAAAGAAAATATCCCCATTGTTCACAGGCACTTTTCACACCAGAGAGCTGTATCATAATTGCCACCCTATACTATGCTACACAATTAGTACTTTGGAGCCCACCTTGTCTGAGAAGCAATTGCCTGGATCAACCTGCCTGCTGTAATGAGTCTGGCTGAAAACTGCCTGCACCACTGCTTTCCTGCGGCCCAGCTGTCCTTTGTGATATCCATCTCCTGAGTCTGGTCTGGCTTGTCAATCTGGGCTGGAGGGGGACTGTGCCTCTGCTGATCACATCTGCTCAGAGAGCTGCTCTCAGCATCATGAACGGTGATGGCAACCTCTGCATGTTTCATCGCAACCGGACAGGCCATTTAAATCGTGCCACACAGCTTCACGGA
Organism: Hirundichthys speculiger; assembly: GCA_018398805.1. NCBI lineage: Eukaryota > Metazoa > Chordata > Actinopteri > Beloniformes > Exocoetidae > Hirundichthys > Hirundichthys speculiger. The sequence continues at coordinate 1,892,961 of JAGFBZ010000855.1, read as the reverse complement.
GGAATCCCTCCTCTAGCATTTCACTGCTATTAAATGAATGTGCACATAGTGTCTAACAGTGGATAGGAGAGTTTTGACATATTTATTGCCAGGATGATTTCAGCATGTGTCAAAATCTCTTCTAATATACATAAAATGTTCTGATGAAAGCCTTTTTATTATATTATTATGATATTTTCTGCAACCTTACACTGATTCAAACTATTGGTGTGCAGTGGTTTACTTTCTTAAACTGACAATAACATCTGGTGCAATTCACTCACCGTGTAACACACAGTAGGGCCTGTCAGGATCTGTGCATTCCTGCAGATAACTAACAAGAAGACAGCTGAACCCAATGGTTGCCAAAAAGTGAAATATATAAGTGATTTCCATTAAGGTAAAAGAGCACTTTAAAACATAGTGTATATTACCACTATAAACTTGGACAGTGAAATCTAGGCTTGTGTCTTGTATTTCTACTAAAACAGATGAAAGTCAGCCAATACAATCTGTCATCAAAGCAAAACTGTCCATGTCTGCTCCATTAACACTGAATCAGAGTCAGTATCCATGGTGATGTTCAGAGGAGGGATGCTATCCCCTAGTTAAGCCTCGCTAAAAACTTAACTCATTAATGTTTAGAAAATATCTTCAAGATTCCACAATGTTTGTGACTCCTCGCAATGTTTCTGATTGACCTGTTTGATTTGACCTTTTATAAAACAAGAGTCCATGCTTGTAGGTATGTGCACCGATGTGAAAAAGAATATACACCCTCTCTTTTAGGACATGATAAATAAATCATCTTGTCTTTACCAGGGGCCTGTTTTAGAAAGGAGGTTCAACAAACTCTGAGTTAAGAAACTCGATGTTTTAGTTTTAGAAGAGGTGTTCAGAAAAGGTTCAATCAACCCTGAGTATGTTGACCCTGAGTCATTATACTACTATAAAAAGCCATTGTTAAAAAAAAATGAAGCTCTGAGATTATCATGGAAGCACCAAGTAAACAGAAAAGATCCCCCTACTCTCCTTCAGTCACGTGATTCTGCAGAAACCTAAAATGGCAGGAGTGGCAAAGGAAAGACAGTTCAGACAGAAACTGCACATTACATGAACAATTACATACAATTACATGAACATGTAATTTAAATATTTAGTTAAAAAAAAGAAAAAAAAAACCTCATGAGCCAGGTTGTTTTTCTCACAACTCTACCATTCACTTTCTAATAGGGCCTAGTCTATGTTCAGCATTGTTATAAAGGAAACTGACATAGGCAAATAAATAATAGCTAATGAAATAAAATAAGACAAGGTACTTTATGTGAAGTATGAGCACCTGATTAGTCACACATAGAAGTTCATGTAAATCTGCAGAAAAACAGTTGACCTAATGCTTTTTAAAAAATGACAATCAGGGGTCACAAATGGTGATACCTGGCTTGATTGCAGTAAACTATTTAGATCCTCAGTATACTTTCTTGTTGCAAATGCAGCTTGTCAACATTCAAATGTCTCCAAAACATGCATTATATGATTGATTATCTTGAGATATTGAGCCCATTTCAGCTTCATGAAGGGGAGGAGACAGAAAGAAACTCAGGGTACGTTAAAGTAAACCTGCTCCCGACCAGGTTTAGTTCACAGAGTCAGTCATCAGGGCAACAGACTCCGAGCATTAGCTAATTTGTTTTCTTAAAATCAACTGAATCCTCTTCCTCGAGTTTAAGCTACTCCACTTTGTGAAATGGAAAACTCAGAGTTTCCCTGAGTTCAAGTTCAACATGGAATTTCTACATAACCCGCTTTCTGAAACGGACCCCTTTTCTTAAAATTAGGTGAGTAGAATCTCAGATTAACAACAACGACAGATGATTACTCAATGGGCCTGATTTACTAAAGGTTTGCGTGCGTAAAAACGTGTGCAAACTTGACACCACCCGCAAACCAATGTGCAAGCTGATTTACTAACAGCGTGCAAAGAGAACTGCGCCTCTCAAATGAGCAAAATAGCACACGCTGTTCATTTAGCACTTTTGCCCTGATGAATAATCAATATGGGGCGTACCCGCCAGAAAGCGCAAAATACTGGGAGGGGAAAATGCAAATAGGTCCATTTACCACGCGCAATGAGATTTACCAACCCTGAAAGTAATTGCGGGTATTGTGATTGCGTCTGTATTTAGTACATTCGAAAGGAAGGTGCTAATCTGCCCAGCATTACGCACCGATGGCTGCTGTTATTGTGGCAAGGAGGCGACATCGCCAAAATCAAAGAATACGCAGAGAGAGAGTCTTTCGGACTCGTGTAAATTTGTTTGCACATGCAAAAGGAGAAATATTTTATTTGAATGTTAAATCCAGTATTATTCAGCAAAAGGTTGCCACAGGAGGCACCAGGGTTTCCGTTGTCTGGTAATTGCCGGACTTTGTCTGGTAAAATATGCGGAAGTCCGGGATTTTATAATCTCTCCGGTCAAAATGTCCGGTGAAAATACTCCTCCCAAGCACAATTTCAGTTGTAATAAAATGGGTTATTTCCACATCATTTTATGAAAAACGCCTCGGGATTCTCCCAGAGGAGCTGTTGGAAGCGGCCGGGGGATCTGGACCTCTGAAGCTGCTGGCCGCGCGACCCGACTTCGGATAAGCGGAAGCTAATGGATGGATGGATGGATGGATTTTATGAAAAAACATATACTTTTTTTTACGAATGAGTAGTGTGTGAGGACGAGTCGGCTCCAGCCACAGCTCCACTCATTGATGCCACAGGTGCGCGCAGAGACGCATCTCCGTAATGACAGCGCTCCGCGGTTATGGAGGCTTGAACTTCTCAACGGCCACTTAACCACCTGTCTTGTTTGCCGAAGTTTTATTAAAGGCCACTTTTTCTTTAGTTCTTTGCCTTATATCTTGCCACCTTCTTTTAACCTCATCTGCCGTTCTTTTTGTCTTACCAACTGCATTTATTCTATCGCAGATTTTCTCCCATATTGCGTTTCTTTTGGTGATGTTTAAATGTCTTTGCTGTAGTTCATGAATGTGTTTATTTGCCTCTTCCACTAATATCTCTAACTCCAACTCGTCAAATTTCATTTTGCGCTTGCGTTTATCCTGCTTTCCATCCAGACTCTCCATGGCGCAAACCGTAAGACACGCAACACCTCATTTAAATACTGCGGTTTGCACCTGTTATCATTTGCGCGAGCATTCTTAGTTGATCACCCGCAAAACACACAACAACAGCACGCGCAAACTTTTTCAGTGCACACGCAATTTAGTACTCTTTATTTAGGATCTTAGTAAATCAGGCCCAATGTCATTATTTTTCATAGGAATTCCGTCATAGGAATCAAAAATACTATAAGTGCACACAAATTTCTAAAAGGTAGATAGCAACAAGGTGCTGTTGAGCAAATGCACTTGATTAACTGATCATCAGCAAGTGAGACCGTCTCCATAAAAGCAGCTTTCTGATGCGGAGCATTCACATTTCACAATGTCAAAAAGGAAAGATAACAGCACTGATCTTAGAAAATCATTTGTTGCTGCGCATCGATCTGGAAAGGGTTATAATGAGACAGATTCATTACAGATTCATTCTAGGTAGAAGACATTCAAGGCAGTTGTAAATTCTTGGAGGAATGTAAATTCTTGTAAGAAGACCCAAGGTCACACCATGCAATGCTCAGACAAAAAAAAAAGAAAACATCCAACAGTTGCATCTTTGAATCCACAGCCCTAAGTTAGCATGTACAATGTTCAAGTTCATCAAAATTAGAAAAATCTTGGACTGTTTGAAAGTCGCGTCTGAACAAGACTTCAGGAACAATTTCCCTTGGTCAGGAGAGACTGATGTAGAGATGTTTTTAGGTATAATGCAGAGTGCCACACTTTGCAAAAAAAAAAAAAAAAAAAACAGCATTCCTTCATTCGCTGTAGTCTTTAGTTATGTTAAGTCAGCTTTATTGTCATTTTCTCAATATGTTAAGAACATAAAGAGATGTAAAATGCCATTTCTTTGTCCCTACATAGTACATACAGTGCCTTGCAAAAGTATTCAGCCCCCTTGAACTTTTCAACCTTTGCCACATTTCAGGCTTCAAACATAAATATATAAAATTAAATTTTTTTTTTTTTGTCAAGAATCAACAACAAGTGGGACACAATCGTGAAGTGGAACAAAATTTATTGGATATTTAAACTTTTTTAACAAATAAAAACTGAAAAGTGGGGCGTGCTATATTATTGTTGAATTTCCCTTCTAGGATTAATAAAGTATTTTTCATTTCATTTCACTCCAGAAGTTCAGTGAGGATCTCTGAATGATCCAATGTTGTCCTAAATGACTGATGATGATCAATAGAATCCACCTGTGTGTAATCAAGTCTCCATATAAATGCACCTGCTCTGTGATAGTCTCAGGGTTCTGTTTAAAGTACAGAGAGCATCATGAAGACCAAGGAACACACCAGGCAGGTCCCAGATACTGTTGGGGAGAAGACTTCTTGGATCTCCGGTTCAGGTTTGAGTAAATGCTGGCATGAGTGACTGCCGCTGCTCCCTGGATTTTTCAATTAACTTTTAACACCCAACTCGACTTTTGTGATGGTCATTCCACTCTATTTCTGCTGATCTTTGTGTATTTTACATTCTGACATCATATTATATCGGATTATTTTACATTTTTCTGGCTTTTTGAGCCTACCTGTGACGCCCCAGCTCCTGCCCCTCGACCTGGCTGCTCCTGCTCTCTGGATCTGATTTCTGGGCCAGCATGTGGATCAACAGGTTGGCTGTGTGGTCCCTATTTTTGTGGATCGTCCTGCTCTTTCAAACCAGCTTCTCAACATCCCTGCTTCAATACTCGGCTGCTGATCTCCTGAAGCTTCGCCTCCACTCGACTGCCCCATCATTGTGTTTGCAGCTCTGCCCTTACGTTGCTCGTCTTCCTTGTCTGAGATACATCCACCGTGGGTCCTGACGGAGTTTCAATATTGATGACTCTTCTTCCATCAACTGCTTCTGGTCTTCATCTCGCCATCAACCGAGGTATTCCTCCAGGAGAATGGACCACGGTGTGCTAGCCAACCTAACTAGGTCAGCTAACACTCCCTACACGATCAACAACAGTGATCTTCGTTTCGGACTATTAAAATCCGCTCACTTTCAAGCAAAGGACAACTCCTTCAGGATATCATCATTGACCACAAGTATGACTTTTTATGCCTGAATAAAACATGGCAACAACAACATGACTTTTCCCAGCTGAATGAAGCCACGACCCTGGGTTTGTTTACATCTGTCAGCCCCATGTCGCTGGCCGTGGGGGAGGTCTCGCAATGATCTATCAAGAGAATTGGAAAGTCTTGTCTGTTTCTTTGCCAGTATATCAGTCTTTTGACTCTCTTGCCTTAAACTGAGGTCCCTCTCCTACCATAATTGCCACTGTTTACCATCCCCCCCAGACCCAACTCTGACTTCATCAGTGAATTTTCTACTTTTTCTCATTCATACTTTTCTCCTCTAATATAATTGTACTTGGTGATTTTAATGGACGATTATAATAACTGCTTCACCAAAGACTTCATGTCTTGCTTGGACAATTTTGGATTGTAGCAGTTAATCTCTTTCCCACCCACTCAAAAGGACATATTCTGGACCTCCTCTCCTGGTCTGGTGTTTCTCCTTTCAATTTTTCTACAGTTGACCTCCCCATTTCTAACCACATGCTCATTTCATTCATGGTTATTGTCAGTCTATCCAAAACTAAACAGCATCACACCATCTCATTCCGTAACATTAAGGACATTAACTTATCTTCATAAAATAGTGCGATTGCTAATCTTCCTTGCTTTAACTCCACATCCACTCCAGATGAACTGCTTTCCCACTACAATAATGGCCTCCACTATCTACTGAACACCCTGCCACCCTTAAAAACTCAGTCTCCTTCACCCAATCTGCACCCTGGTTTACACCTGAACTCCGTCAGATCAAAGCCAGATGCCGCCAACTGGAATGCCTCAGTAGAAAAACTGGTCTCACAGTTCATAAGGATTTGTTCAAGAATCACGTTCTTTTCTATAAGGACTCACTCTGCTCGGCAAAATCCGCCTACTGTGCAGATTTAATTAGACAAGGCCATGGAATCACTCGAGCGACATTTACACACGTGGACAAAATTGTTGGTACCCCTCAGTTAAAGAAGGAAAAACCCACAATTCTCACTGAAATCACTTGAAACTTACAAAAGTAACAATAAATAAAAATTTATTGAAAATCAAATAATCAAAATCAGCCATCACTTTTGAATTGTTGATTAACATAATTATTTAAAAAAACAAACTAATGAAATAGGGCTGGACAAAAATGATGGTACCCAGAACTTAATATTTTGTTGCACAACCTTTTGAGGCAATCACTGCTATTAAACAATTTCTGTATTTGTCAATGAGCGTTCTGCAGCTGTCAACAGGTATTTTGGCCCACTCCTCATGAGCAAACTGCTCCAGTTGTCTCAGGTTTGATGGGTGTCTTCTCCAAATGGCATGTTTCAGCTCCTTCCACAGATGTTCAATGGGATTCAGATCTGGGCTCATGGAAGGCCACTTTAGAATAGTCCAACGCTTTTCTCTCAGCCATTCTTGGATGTTTTTGGCTGTGTGTTTTGGATCGTTGCCCTGTTGGAAGACCCATGACCAGCGACTGAGACCAAGCTTTCTGACACTAGGCAGCACATTTCTCTCCAGAATGCCTTGATAGTCTTCAGATTTCATTTTACCTTGCACACATTCAAGACACCCTGTGCCAGATGCAGCAAAGCAGCCCCAAAACATTACTGAGCCTCCTCCGTGTTTCACCGTAGGGACAGTGTCTTCGTATGCTTGGTTTTTGAGTCTATGAACATAGAGTTGATGTGCCTTGCCAAAAAGCTCCAGTTTGGTCTCATCTATTCAAAGGACATTCTCCCAGAAGCTTTGTGGCTTGTCAACATGCATTTTTGCAAATTCCAGTCTCGCTTTTTTATGATTTTTTTCAGCAGTGGTGTCGTCTCCCATGAAGTCCACTTTGGCTCAAACAACGACAAATGGTGCGATCTGACACTGATGTACCTTGGCCTTGGAGTTCACCTTTAATTTCTTTGGAGGTTGTTCTAGGCTCTTTGGATACAATTCGAACGATCCGTCTCTTCAATTTGTTATCAATTTTCCTCTTGCAGCCACGTCCAGGGAGGTTGGCTACTGTCCCGTGGGTCTTGAACTTCTGAATAATATGAGCCACTGTTGTCACAGGAACTTCAAGCTGTTTAGAGATGGTCTTATAGCCTTTACCTTTAAGATGTTTGTCTATAATTTTTTTTCGGATGTCCTGGGACAATTCTCTCCTTCGCTTTCTGTTGTCCATGTTCAGTGTGGTACACACCTTTTCACCAAACAGCAAAGTGACTACTTGTCTCCCTTTAAATAGGCAGACTGACTGATTATGAGTTTGGAAACACCTGTGATGTCAATTAAAGGACACACCTGAGTTAATCATGTCACTCTGGTCAAATAGTTTTCAATCTTTTATAGAGGTACCATCATTTTGTCCAGCCCTATTTCATTAGTTTGTTTTTTTAAATAATTATGTTAATCAACAATTCAAAAGTGATGGCTGATTTTGATTATTTGATTTTCAATAAATTTTTATTTATTGTTACTTTTGTAAGTTTCAAGTGATTTCAGTGAGAATTGTGGGTTTTTCCTTCTTTAACTAAGGGGTACCAACAATTTTGTCCACGTGTGTACCTGGGTTAACAAAACCCTACACTCACCAGACTGTTTTCTTCCTCATTTCTACTCTACGGACTTCTGTAATTCCATTGTGGCATTCTTCAGCGCAAAGATTGACAGTATTCATCAGAAATTAGCCCTTCTCATATCAGCGCCGTCACCCTTCTCAGTTTTCAAAATCCCTTTCTCCCACCCCTTCTCCAGTTTTAAACTTCCCTCTGTTGCTGACATAATAGACCTTATCCATAAATCTAAACCGTCTACCTGTCAGCTTGATCCTCTCCCTACCTCTCTACTCTAAGCCTCCATCCATTCTCTGATTCCTATAATAACTGCTATTGTTCATTCTTCTCTTACCTCTGGTATTGTTCCTTCAGCTCTCAAATCTGCCATAGTAACCCCAATTCTCAAAAAACCTGGTGCTGACCCTAATAATTTCAACAACCTTCGTCCCATCTCCAATCTACCTTTTGTTTCCAAAATTCTAGAAAAAACTGTTGCATCTCAGGTTCATAATCATCTCTCCCACAACAACCTCTATGAACAATTTCAGTCTGATTTTCATTTCACAGCGCTAAAACGGCACTTTTCAAGATCACACATGACCTCCTTATCGCTGCAGACACTGGACTCATTACCATTCTCATCCTCCCTGACCTGAGTGCGGCCTTTGACACAATCTCCCACACCATCCTCATTGACAGACTGGCCACCATCGGACTATCTGACACACCCCTGTACTGGTTTAAGTCATATCTTTCTGCCCGTACTCAGCAAGTTCAACTGAAAAACATTTACATCACAACCTGTCCCCCTTTCCTCTGGTGTACCTCAAGGCTCAGTGCTTGGACTTCTTCTGTTCATCATATACCTTTTCCACCTTGGCAGTACTTCCCATAAATATAAGATACATTTTCATTGCTACATGGATGACACCCAGCTCTACCTGTCCACCAAACCCACCTCTTCCCTCCCACCCACCTCCTTCACTGACTGCCTACAGGAAATCAGTTGCTGGTTTTCTTACAGTTTCCTCAAACTTAACGGTGACAAAACTGAGCTCCTCCTCATTGGCACCACATCCACCCTTTCAAAGATAGACAGTTTATCCATCTCTTTTGACAACTCCTCAGTTTTCCCCTCCCGCCAGGTTAAGAGTTTGGGTATCATCCTTGACAGTACACTTTCATTCAATAACCTCACTCCCCACTATCCTGCTGAGCTTCTCCACATCGAAATACTCACCTGCACTCTCAGGTCCTTCCCTTTTATCCAGCTCTCCATCCCACCTGCTCGCCTGTCCACCATGGGGTCGAGGGCCTTCAGCCGCTCAGCCCCCCGCCTCTGGAGCACACTGCCACTGGACATCCAACACTCAGACTCTGTCACCACATTCAAATCACGCCTTAAAACTCACCTCTTCAGACAAGCATATCCACGGACTTATTTATCATAGGACTAATAATCTCACTATAAAATTTTTGTTTTGTACTGCATTAATGTTTTTTTAACTATCTTGTTTTTACTAATTATTTTATTGATATTTGTACGGTGACCTTGATTGTCATGAAAGGCGCCTCAAAATAAAATGTAGTATTATTATTATTATTATTATTATTATTATTATTATTATTATTATTTAAGTTTAAAGCCGTATTTGGATACAAAAAGATTTACCAAGCTTTAAACATCTCAAGGAGCACTGTGCAAGCAATCATAGTGAAATGGAGGGAGTATCAGACCACTGCAAATCAAGACCCGGCCGTCCCTCTAAACTTTCATCTGGAACAAGGAGAAGACTGATCAGAGATACAGCCAAGAGGCCCATGATCACTCTGGATGACCTGCAGAGATCTACAGCTGAGGTGGGAGAGTCTGTCCATAGGACAACAATCAGTCGTACACTGCACAAATCTGGCCTTTATGGAAGAGTGGCAAGAAGGAAGACATTTCTCAAAGATATCCATAAAAAGTCTCATTTAAAGTTTGCCACAAGCCACCTGGGAGACACACCAAACATATTTAAGAAGGTGCTCTGGTCAGATGAAACCAAAATCCAACTTTTGGCCACAATGCAAAAAGATATGTTTGGCATAAAAGCAACACAGCTCATCACCCTGAACACACCATCCCCACTGTCAAACATGGTGGTGGCGGCATTATGGTTTGGGCCTGCTTTTCTTCAGCAGGGACAGGGAAGATAGTTAAAATTGATGGGAAGATAGATGGAGCCAAATACAGGACCATTCTGGAAGAAAAGCTGTTGGAGTCTGCAGAAGACCTGAGACTGGGACGGAGATTTATCTTCTAACAGGACAATGATCCAACCCATAAAGCCAAATCTACAATAGAATGGTTCACAAATAAACGTATCCAGGTGTTCGAATGGCCAAGTCAAAGTCCAGACCTGAATCCAATCAAGAATCTATGGAAAGAGCTGAAGACTGCTGTTCACAAACGCTCTCCATCCAACCTCACTGAGCTCCAACTGTTTTACAAGGAAGAATGGGCAAGAATTTAGTCTCTGGATGTGTTAAACTGATAGAGACATACACCAAGAGACTTGCAGCAAAAAGTGGCGCTACAATGGATTAACGCAAGGGGTCGAATAATATTCCATGCCCCACTTTTCAGTTTTTTATTTGTTAAAAAAGTTTAAAATATCCAATAAATTTCGTTACACTTCACGATTGTGTCCCACTTGTTGTTGATTCTTGACAAAAAATTTTAATTTTATGTGGCAAAAGGTTGAAAAGTTCAAGGGGGCCGAATACTTTCGCAAGGCACTGTATATCGCAAATGTCATACAATACAGACAAGCAGATAGTACATACCGTATATGCCAGACATGACTCAGACAGACACGCAGGACATACAGTATATACAAACCTCATACCAACTGTTAAGCATGACAGCAGTTATGTGATGATTTGGGCTTGTTTTGTAGCCACAGGACCTGGGCACCGTGGAGTTACTGAGTCAGACTTGAGTTCTTTGTATGTCAAAGTATTATAGAATCAAATGTGAGGCCATATGACTCACATGCAAAAAGGCTCGCTGAAACTGGGTCATTTAATAGCGCATCGGAAAATCTACTACAAAATGGATGAAAAATAAAATAATGTTTTGCAATGGCCCAGTCAACATCTCAGCATTATATAAATGCTGTGGAGGTACCTTAAGACAGCTGTGTATTAATAGGTGCCTGCATACCCCAAGGAACGAAAGAAATGTTGCAAAAAAGACTGAGCCAAAAATTCTCCTGAATGATGTGAGACTGAAAACATCACATAAAAAATGATAACCAGACATTTCTGCAGCTAAAGGTAAAGTTTAGGAATTTCGGGGGTGTATTTAGTTTCTCACACACTACTTATGCATTTTAGATAAGATTTTGTCAAATAAATTATGACACGGACACAGTGTAATTATGTCATATGTTTTTCATCTGGGGCTGTATTTATTTAAACTTTCAGACCTTAAATTAAGTCATGGCCATTTTTTAAAATATCTTAATATGTCCTTGAAACTTTTTATTTATCTTTAAGACAAAATAAAATTAATTTAACACTCACTGATTGCACACCATTGCATTTAACACTGCATGTGTCAACCCCACCAACAAAGCTAAATAAATATTGACAAGACGGTTCATCAGCCGAAAGAAAAATCTCCAGGGTGCCTCTGTGTGCAGAAGAGAAGCCACCTGTGGTGTCCTACAGATGTGGATTGGAGGGAGCCTACCTCACACAACTCCTGGTGAGAAGTGGGACATAATGATAGGGTAATCTCTGGTGTACATCTCCAAGGGAGCTGATGAGGAGCACAACTAAGAAGTCCTATTCCTCCCTCCTGGGGCTTTTGCAGGTGCACTAATATGGTATTAGAGCTGACTAAAGAACTTATTTTTCAGTACAGGGAGCTACAGAGATGAATTAGAAAGGTCCCTCCTCTCCCTTTAATGATGACTCCTCCTGTCCATTTCTCAGCTGTCCAATCATGCAGACAACTCACCACGAATTTACTCTAGCCAGGTTCCCAGCACGAGGATGACCCATCAGTCTGCTGCGTGTTACACGAGCCAATCTGTTGGGATGATAAATGATAACCAGGAGCTCAGTGCTGCTGGATCTGTCAGAGGAAATTTCTGATGGGAAGGATGATGGGGTTGCCACACCAAAGCGTGGTGTGGGCTCACAGCAGGTACAGAGCAGAGGATCCAGTGTCACCAATTAATGTTTGTCTTACTTCACCCTGAATAACCAGAGCACACTTCACACCATGCAGGGAAAGGACTGCCCCGACAAATAACAGCCGTGCAAATGTGCAGTACTCCAGGGAGCATGAGGAAAGATGCTAGGTATTATGTGAATATCAAACAACCAACAGCGACAATTAGTCTAAGTATCCTTTGGGAACACAGGGAAGAACTTTTAGTAAAAAAAACTAAAAACAAGAAAAAAAAAGTGTGTGTGAGAGAGAGAGAGAGAGAGAGAGAGAGAGCAAGAAACAATTCCATTTCTTGAACTGGTTTTATATCAAGAATGCTTTATGATGAACAAAAGAAGACCTTTGAAAGATGACCAGTCAATATGAGTTAACCCTTCTGCCCCTAAGTACACACATGCATACACATCTACTACCAACACCAACAAAAAAGAAAGAAAAACACCACAATACTGAATAAGAAGATTAATCGGAGTATAGTAAAAAGAAAAACGAAGCCTCACAGAGTAGAAATTTTTCAGCTTCCTCTAAATCCAGCAGCACACTGCTCTCCCTGCCCTCCACCACCACAGCAGGCCTGTGTAAATATCAGCCATCTGGAAGACCCTCTAACAGCAGAGGGTGCCAAAGCTTTTCATTTTCAGATCATTTCCCAAGCACTTTGAAGTCTCGCTACCTTTAAAACTTGAATTTTAGATGCACGCATTGTCTCATAATTTAATGAGGTATATTCCATCAACCAGCTGAAGAAACATAACAGGGGGAAGGGCTTTGTGTAAAGACAAAGAAACTCCACCTGCCACTCTGACATAGTGAAACAGACCATAAAAACAACATTACATAACCCTTGTGAGCTGTCTTGTGGGATTTTTCTTTCTTTCTTTCCCTCTTTCTTTCTTTCTTATATATATATCACATATCGTTTGCTCAGTGCTCCAACTTAGATGAGTAACTTTACCTCCTGGTGGAGCATCCTATCATTTAGGGCCTTCCACTTGCTGAGCTATCTGTAAGTTAATTCTGCCGGTGGAAATGAGCATCTGTCTGACATTTAGACCACAGGGAGCCTTGATATGTTGGCAGCATGACTAAAATGCACACACCATGAAGCTATAGAGAGATACCATTATGTAGCAGCATAATCTGAAGATTGTCTCCAAAATCTTTGGCTTCAAGTGCCAAATGAGCTTTTGAAGCAGAAGGCAGGGCCTGCACTGCAAGTGACAGATGCCTGATATGTTTGGCATGGATTAGCTAAAAGCTTAATTCTGCACTTTCTCTGTCACTCTGAAGCTAACGCTCCTAAAACAATTCACCAATTTCCAAATTATGTGAAAGGCTGAGAAGTGCTCAAGGAACAGAAACGAGGGCTGTCAAATTTGTACATTTATCCCACAAAAAGAGTCAGTGGATTTCCTTTCAATTTAATTGAAAGTAGAAACAAATAATCGGTAATACAGTGAGCTATTTCACACATTTGGTGCTGTGAATAATATTAATAAACGCTGTCAAACACTCATGATTGACACATTTTCTTCCATGTATGTCATTCAAACTGAAGAGGGACGGATTATTCATTTTATCACTCCACTGGCCCTGTGGTAGGGCATAACAGTATAAATATTAACATTTGACCAATAAAATTTTTCAAAGCAAAGTCAAATCTGGACTTACAAATCCCCAACCACTAATGCAGAGTAAAAAGCTCTATCCACCTCACATAATGTTTCATCCAGCATCGCTTGCAGTGATGGCCAGTCAAATTGGATTAAGCTGAGGTGGCTTGGGGCTTCTCTGCAGCTGTTGCTGTTTGATATGGGGTTTAGGTGTGCTGCAAGTGTTAAGTTGGCTCGACTTAAAAGACCTGTGGAGATACATTCATACTTCATTTGGAATCGTTGGGCATACCAAAAGGAGAACATTATAATATGTGACAATTATGCAGGCCTCAAGTAAACCATCAGTGTTTTGACTACAAACAGTGATGAAATTAATTAACTTCAGTTGTAAATATTTTACATTTGAGCTCCAAGTGCCGGAACGCTGATGAAAGACCAACAAACTTATCTGAGGCTCTCCTCTTCTCTTTGGCTGTCCCTGCCTTTTTGAGCCCAGCTCTCTTCTCTGTGTAGCTTTCTCCTAATGACACCATTATGAATCATTTTCATCAGCACTTCACTTCTTTATAATGAAGATTTATCAGTGCCTTTGGTATTAGATTCACACAGCGATAATACACATACCAGGCACTCGACTTACTTGTTGTTTTGGTGCACTGAAAAATGGTCAGATGTTTTTTTGTTACTTATTTATTCATTCTGTTATTACAACTTACCTGGCTGTTTAGCGGATAGACATTTAACTACAAATACAGCATGTTTCAACAAGAAAAAAAATCTAAACAAAACAAAAAAACAGTTTGACACTGTTTTACATTTGCAAAGTAGCTGCTGACATCCTTCTAGAAAGCAGGAAGACAACACTGCACAACAGACTCCAGAGCTCCTGTATAGAGCTTGAACATTTTCACCGTTGCATCACCTACTGGTTTGTCGACTGGTTTTGAAGCCTTGAGAGAACCTTTTAGCTCTTACCATCTTAGATATCCTTTACAACCAGAAGCAACTTGCAAAAACTGGATCTGAGGTAGAATCTGATATTACTAGTGCCCATCATTTGCATTACTCACCTGTCATTCAAAGCAGCCCCATAACTTTGCATAACTCGGTGTAATTGAAAAGGGTATGCTATATAAAATGTCATCTCCACGCAGACATCTCTGAACCAAAAATGCTGTTTATTGACTTTAAATGTATTTGTTTCTGCTGTAAAAAAAAAAAAAATTGAGCATATTAGTGTGTTGATCTGTGGGGATTACTCAACTGAGGACCAGATCATACGCTTTTTATACAAGAGTTAATTCGAGAGATAGAGCCGTTTGTGCACGTCCACATGTGACCAGGTGGATGCACATTGATGCCATTTGGACGCACTCTCGTATGTACCAACATGCGGGTTGCAGGTAGCGGGTGGTCAGACCACCTGCTACCAGTAGGTAGCAGGTGGTCAGATACTGAGTTTGCAGAAAAGGCAAAAGACCCACCCATTGCCACACCTACAAAGTGAGTAAGGAAGTCGGCATAAAGGGTAGCGGCTTTAGCGAACGGAAGATTGCATTAGCAGTTAGCGGAGGTTCCTATACCTGCAATTTGCTGGTTGTGGCTAGTGGGTAGCGGCTAGCGGGTAAGTGTATGATCGGGGCCTAAGTGTCTCTAGACTCATTCAAGACCTTTTTCGACTTACAGGACCCCAGACTGTCCTTTACTGGTTTGGAGCTACAATTTTCTGTAGCCCCAGGCAAAGGGCTGTGATCCCCTCTGAATATTTAACTATTTTCCATTCTTTTTTTTTTGTTTGTTTGTTTCCAGCTGATACTATGCTGTGCCTGTTCATGCAGGGTTTTTTTTTGCAAATTTTCTTTAATGAACTCACATGGCTGGGTCCGTCTATAATTCTCAATGTTCTTCTTTGAGTTTTCTCTTTTTAATTTTTTTTCCTGTTGTTATTATTATTTCCATCCTTTGAAAGTTATTGTTCCATTGCAATTTTGGAAGATCCATCCGTTCATCTTATATCCCTTCTTCTTTCTGTTCAGGTTAATAGGGGGGCTTTTAACCATATCCTGTCTGTCGCCAGGTGAGAAGTGGGGTACACCCAAGACAGGACGTTTTAGATGAAAAAAACAAACAAAAATAAATAAATAGAGAAAGAAAATATTAGAACATAAGTATAAAATATAAGAATGTATTAAAATAATAGTTCATAAAATCAGTGAATTGGTTATGAGCTCTTTAAAACAGTAAAATTAAAATAAGAGAGAGGAAGTAAAGTGACTTGCCTTCCATTCTGGACTTAGACACTGTGGGTACTATCAATAAGTGTGTGCTTTGAGAATAAAATCTAACTTCAAAAGTTGTTATAGTTGCTGTTTTTCCATTCCTAACACTGATGTATGCTTCTTAACCTCTTGTAATTATATTTGAACCTGTGTGAGAATTTGTTCAATCAATGTCTGAGTAAAGGCTTGTGTTTCCTGACGTGTTCTTTTTGCTACTACTTCAGAAACATGGAGTTTCAGATGTATTCAGTGCCAGCAGAATTGTTTCAGACAGAAAACTTGCTCATGTTGGCCTTTGTTCAGACTTTGGAAACCCTCACAACAAAAATTCAAACACACACACACAAAAGACCATATCTTAATCATGAATGAATAATCTGGATTCATGTTTATTAGTTCCATGAGACCAGAATTAAACTCTCATTAGGTTAAGTCCAACTCCCATCTTGGCTTTTTATAATTTCTTTACATGAACATCTGATTACAGATTTTGTTAGCACTAAATCACAGCTGTTGTACAAATACCAGGGACTTTGGCCCACTCAAGCTATCCCACCTCTTTGAACTTATTTATTTTGCTGTCCATTTTGACTTCAGTCTTCAGTGGGATCTTCAGCACTCGTGCTGGATTTGGGATCACATTTTCGATTGTTTGTCCAGAAATATGACCTATAACTCACGGAGATGTGTATAACAATGTCAGACGACAAGTAAAAGAATTTTCTCTCAAATTTTTAATGGCATCTGGATTCATTTAGAGTCCCATCTTTAGAGCCAATGTCAATGTTAATTTAAGTGACATTAGCCCAGGTTCCTCTAAAAATTACAGAATTGCTTTTAGATAGTGGAGTGACGGTTTAGTCTGCCACCTCACAGTGAGGTGGTTCACTGGTTCAAATCTTGGATGGGGTCTTTCTGTGAGGGTGTAGATGTGGGGGTGTTCTACAGTACTGAATAGCTTCCTCCTGCAGCTCACAGAAATGTATGTTTAGGATGATGGGTAATTCTAAATTGTGTGCAGAAGTGAGCATGCATGTGATATTTGTCTTGTTCATATCTCTGTGGCTCTGTGATGGACTGGTAACCTGTTTTACTGTTGACAGCTGGGATAGACTCTAAAAAAATGAATGCTTGGATATTGCTCATTGGTCTATAAGAGGTTTGTAATGTTACAGTCTGCAGTGTGACAAATGTTTAACACATGCAGATGTTTAACAGCTGGAACTACAATATTTTGTTGAAAAATGTAATTGGTTTCACAAAATGGCAGGGTACAGAAAAGAATGTGATTAAGGAGTAAGCCAGTAAGATAAAGGCTGCCTAGTTATGGAGGATTTTTTTTTTTTTACTGGAAAAAAGCACTTTGACATGGTTGCATTATGAAAGGAATAGGAGTGGGCGAATTGGCCTGCAGTAGTATTCAAGATGTATTGAAGTTCATTTAGGACTGGTGATTTGATTTAGGGTGATGCACCATAAAGAATGCCATTGCTGTCGTAAGATCTGGACATGTGTCCGCGTGAAAGCATGGCTTAATATTTGCCAGGAGACAACAAGGGTGATAAAAAAAAATGCACACTATGCCTTTTGGGTATAAAAGACATTTCTAGAGATTCAGTTGACGTGGTGTTCATGGACAGGGTGCTGATGTCTATGGCATGGCAGAGGTAGTGATGGGCTTAGGGACCAACAATCATCTTATTTGATTTATGACAGTTTAGTTCAAGGAGATTGACTTGCACCCGTGATTTAATTTCAGTGATGCTACTGGTCATGGTTTTTAGTGGAGATAAAGAGTAATAATAGAGTCAGGGACCATTATAATGTATGCTATGACCAAGGAAAAGAATGTAGAAGATGAACAGAGGAGAACCAATCACCAAATCCTGAAGGGGCACCTTGGGACTAATGAGTAGTCGAGAAGGTGTAGATGTTGATGTTGATGAACTGTTGTCTGTATGTGAGATTTGACCTCGAGCAGGAGTTTACTGACTAGAGCCTAAAGAGAGGAGGAGAGCTCCTCCTTAGAAGAGTGATGATATGTATTGAGTGAAAACTGGATTTAAATAGTTAAAACACAGTGTGGGCTATATTTTCTTTTGAGTTGGGAAGCAGCAATGTGATTCATGGTTCATCTGTACCTGCATTTTCCTATTCTGGGTCAAAGGGGTCAGGTGGAGCCTATTCCATCTTTTTTGGGACAAAAGATAAGGGCAGCACTTAAAAAAATAAAATATTATTATTATTGTTGTTGTTGTTGACAGCAGACAGTTTGAATGTCTGAGAACTGAACCAGAGATAAATGATGAGCTAATGATTTGTATGATAAGTGAAAAACTGACAAAAACAAGCAATATAAGTGGAAATATTCATCTTCCTCTAATCAAGCTCAAAATGCAAAAATAGCCATTGACTTCAAAATCTATACTACTTTAAAAACACATACTCAGTCCCTTGAATATTCTTGTAAATGTGATAGAAGCCTCTTTTGGCATATTAACTTAGATTTAAAAGGTTTGTTAAATTGGAAAGATTTCACATCTTATGGCATGGCATCAGATGTCTTCAATGAAATCATCATGGAGTTCTTGGGTTCATCAGATGTAAGCGTTTTGTGCTGACAAGAGACAAGAGATAAAATGAAGAAGGGGGCTTAAAGCAGCAATATAGAGAGAAAAGATGAGAGTTGATATTGCTTTACGAATGGCTGAATCTTGTGAGCAGCTGTAAAGAGGATAAGAGCATCTGACCATAGATAGATAGATAGATAGATAGATAGATAGATAGATAGATAGATAGATAGATAGATAGATAGATCATATGTTTCTACAATGTGCTCTTTAGGATATGACAGTAAAAATCAGAGTGCTGTTGTATGTACAGTGAATAGATAATAAAAGCACAGTAACGTCATGGTTAAATGAGAAGCACATTGTAAAGTGGTCTGTAGAACCTGGATAATTTTGAAAACTATGTCCTCTGTACTATAAGTGTAAGATCAGTTACCATTTGAGTTACTAAGAAATAGTTTTCTCTAATTTAATTTGATGTGTTTTCAAAATGGTGGTCATCTTTTAGCAAAGCCCTGAAGCACTGATTTCATGTATTTAAGATTTAGAGTTACTAGTTTTGTTTTTTGTTTTGTTTTATTGTAAAACAATTCAGCACAGTAAATTTACACTAAAAACAACAACCTTTAACAAAAGACTGGGACCTGTAACTTACACTCATTGGCCACTTCATCAGGTACACCTTGCTAGTACTGGATTGGACCCCCCCTTTGCTTTCAGAAATGCTTTCATTCTGTGTGGCATAGATTCAACAAGGTGTCAGAAACATTCCTCAGAGATTCTGGTTCACATTGACACAACAGCATCAAGCAGTTGCTGCAGATTGGTCAGCTAAACATCCATAACGCAAATCTCCCGTTCCACCACATCACTAAAGTACTCTATTGGTTTGTGATCCGATGACTGTGGAGACCACTGCAATACAATGAACTTATTGTCATGTTCAAGAAACCAGTTTGAGATGATGTGAGCTCTGTGACATGGTGCATTATTCTGCTGAAAGTGGGCATCAGAAGATGGGTACACTGTGGTCATAAAGGGATGGACATGGACAGCAACAATAGCCTGGTCAGCTGTGGCTTTTAAACAATGTTTAAGAGCTATTAAGGGGGCCAAAGTGTAACAAGAAAATATTACCTACACCATTACACCACCAGCCTGAACTGTTCACACAAGTCAGGACGAATCCATGCTTTCATGTTGTTTATGTCAAATTCTGACCCTACCATCTGAATGTTGCACCTGTGGTGCACCAATGGTGAATTGTCGTCTCAGTTTTGTGTTCTTAGTTGACAGGAGTGGCACCCATTGTGGTCTTCTGCTGATGTAGTCCATTGGTTTGGTGTGTTGTGCATTCAGAGATGGTTTTCTGCATATCTTGATATTAACCAGTGGATATTTGAGTTACCAGCCAGTTTGCCCATTCTCCTCTGGCCTCTGACATCAACAACAAGGCATTTTTGTCCACACAGCTGCTGCTCACTGGATATATTCTGTTTTTTGGATCATTCTTTGTAAACCCTAGAGATGGATGTACATGAAAATCCCTGTAGATTAGCAGTTTCTAAAATACTCAGACCAGCTTTTCTGACACCAAGAACATTCAAATTCACTGGAATCTTCTTTTCTTCCCAGTTCTGATACTCAGTTTGAACTTTAACAAGCCGTCTCAACCATGTTTACATGCCTGAATGCATTGAGTTTCTGCCATGTGACTGGCTGCTTAGCTATATGTGTCAATAAGCAACCAAAGAACTAATACAGTGAACGGTTAGTGTGTGTACCAGGTCTTCATATCCGACCAGCAACTGAGCCACTGAAGAAAACTTTACCTGACTGTTGAGTCATGATGGAGGCTCTCTGGTGTTCACTTTCTCCCAACAATGCTTTGACTTTTTTGATTTGTTTGTGCTTAGAGCACTACAAACTTTAATGTTCTTATGGTACACCTTTGGTTTGGTGCAGTTCTCCTTTGTTTACTTGTTAGCGTCCTTCATCGTCCTTAATCCGAGCTACTTCATCCCCTAGACCACAGAAGGCAGATCCAATAAAGTCAATGTTTGAACAGAAATTTAACTGTGTTTTTTAGATTGTATGTGTAAAGTATAGTTATGTACAACAAGGTGGACTTAAGGTGTAAAATTAAAAAAAAAATGGCATTATTTTTTCAGATTATTTCTTGTTTTTCATATCATTGGTTCATTTTATATGCTCCCTTCAGAGGGAGTTCAAGTATCCTATCAGGCATTTGTGCATAAAACTTTGGTGAGGCCTGTCAATGTCATAAAACATCGCTGTATGTCACTGATAAGGCATCACTGTGATAATGGTCAGAAAGGTATTTGAGCCTAGAAGATCAATAACTGCAGATGTTCTGCCTGCAGACATACAGCAGTCTTTAAGACAAGGGCTCCTATGGCACGGCTGACGAATTAAGTCTGTAATTTAACAGATAACAGGATATAACGGCGTGCAAGTCTGTAGTTATAGCATTTGTTAGTCTTACTGAAACTCTATACTTGAAAGATATTTTATTTTTCAATAGCTAAAGTTTTCTATCTTATCAAATGCAGATATTGTGATATAATATATAAACTGTTTTTGCAACAATACTCAACTTTAATTTGAATTAAGGAAGTATTCTAATGATTAAAATGTCAGATTGTTACAGTTCATTGACTACCACCCACATTGATTATTTAGCAGCTATCACACAGCCTGGAGTCAGTGATGAACTGGCGACAGAATAAGAAGCAGGACAATTTTCCTAACTGAAACTAAAACTCAACTGATTTTATTTTATTTGTTCAAGGATGAAACAAAAACGTCATCAGTGGTTTAATCTGTCATCAGTCAGAGCAAGGACAGTTTGTAAAAAAAAAATGATTTTGTTGAATTAAGATTTCAGATTTTTCATTTATCCTGGATTAGTCCTCAATAAGGCAATTGAAGTGACTCAGTAGTTTTTAGAAAAAAATCATCAATAAAAAGTGATCAAAGTAGTTTTAAAATTTAAATGAATAAAAAAATAATGTCTGATCTCATAAGTAGTTAGACATGAGGTGTAATTGGTTATATTTTGTTTGACTACTTTTTTTGTTTGTTTGTTTGTTTTTTTTAGCTTTAGCTACATTGAGAACTCATCATTTCAACACCTGCCCTGATCTTATGATTAACTTTTCAAAAGCCCTTGCATGTCATGGGATCAACATTTTCGCAGGAGGCTCCAGTATGGAAAACTTTATGAAGACAAAACCATGAAGTACACAAAGCATCTAAGGAAGAACAATGCACCTGGTGTAGCAAGGTGTTCCCTGAAGAGGTTGTTAGTAGAGGATTTGTAGCCACATTAACAACTATGCTCTTGAAATGTGCGGCGGTTCTAAGACAAGCCTTCTGACAACCTGTCAAGGTGCTATCAGAGTCTGCTGACCGAAGCAGCAACTGGATTTGGAGGTAGAGAGAGTTCACCAACTGAGCTGCAAGATGTCCAACATGAGAGGTAAAAGTGAAGTGAGGCACACCTGGGAAACCTGGAGTTGAGCTTTTAGGAGTTGAAGACCAACAACAGAACTCAATTGAAAGAGGTTTATTGCACCTCTCCTATTCAGGAAAGAAGACAATGAGCAAGTACTGACTATTTCAAGGATTATAATGCTCAACTATTTCTCAAAAAGAGTCATATGCAGCCACCAATAACTTGAAGCCCAAACAGGTCTTTGGAAATTCTTGTTGTACATCTTTCAATATGTCTGCAATGCTTAGAGGGATATTTCTCAGCTATGCAGACTAGGTCCACATAACACAGTCCAAGCTGCAGTTCAGCATTACAATATAAACTGTGTCACATGAACCATATGTGATCGGCTCGCTACATGGACATTCTGTGGAAAAACAGTGAGAAAGTAAACAGTCGCATTGTGTAAAAGGGATGCTGTATAAATCTATTTACATGAGCATTCACTTAAGGCCACTATAAAATTTACAAGGTATAAAATTTTGAGTTGTTTTTAAGGTCCATGTACCTGATTCTGAGTTGTATCAGAATGCCTCTGTGATTCTCCAAACTGAGTGTTGCTATGTCGACTGCAGGCAAGACACTCATTGTTTACACAACATTAGAAAAAAAAAAAGAATTATCACATTAGTCTGACTGAAATCATAGTTTTAAAATGTATATAATGATCTTAGTCCTAGTAAAATGAAGATAAATCAATATTCTCATAGGCTCGGGCTAATCCCTAAATGTAGACATTCAACTGGACTGAAGCTTCCCTATGCACTCTGCATGTGCTACACAGTTTCTGCCCCAGAATTTGAACCCTCAAAATAGAAGAAGCTGATAGAGAAATATCCAAAATAAATAGATAAAATAAGGCGCATAGGATTTATGTAATGTGCAAAGCTGTGGGTCTGTCTAGTTCACCATTTACCAATGTTCCAATTAATCCAATCCAAATATTTCTGTTGTTTATACTAATATATTACCTTCAAGTATAACAGTTAGGGTTAGGGTTTGCATTTAATCTAAATCCTTCCTTGTTGTAAATTAGGCCAATCTCACTTCCAGGAAGTCATTACTCAAAAAAAAAATAGAATAGAATAAAATAGAACGCCTTTACTGTCATTACACAGAGTGTCATGAGATTCAAAGCTGCCCCATAGAGTGCACACAGGATGAAGTATGTACAAAGAAAATATATAAACAAGTATGTACATGTGACCGGTCTGTGGTTCACCCTCTCATGAGTTGCTCCTCTGCGTTGTGTTGTGTGTCAATAAGAGGCAGGGACACAGATCCAATGGAACAGATTTACTGTTAATGCAAAAAAAAAAAAAAAAAAATAGAACACAGTGGGCTCCGTGCATGGATGTGCGCTCAGCAGCATATACTCCAGTTACAGCCAGAACGGAAGTGCCTAAAGATATTATATTTGCACCCATTTACACCAACTTTCAACAACAAGAGAAAATGTCAACATAAATCACATACCTGTTAATGCAAAAAAAAAAAAAAAAAAAAAAATAGAACACAGCGGGCTCCGTGCATGGATGTGCGCTCAGCAGCATATACTAAAAGAATGAAAGACAAACTCGTGTTGTGATACCGCAAACCACTTCGTGAGGCTCGCGCTACATGCTAATTTAAATTAGCGACAGTTAGCCGCGATAAAAAAACAAAAAGGAAAACTATGCGACAAGTCAGCGACATACAATAATCATCTTTATAAGTATCCCGATTTCACATATCCATGTTTCATGAACCGAATTAACCTCTAAACTATTATTTTATTCATATATATGGCTCGGAAACTTTTCCCACACTCACCTCCAGTTACAGCCAGAACGGAATAGCCCGAAGCGCGCATGCGCCACCTTATCGGGGGTTTCCGCTGTTCGCGCGCGCACACGCACACACGCACACACGTCACACCACTACACCATTAACAGGCACGTACAAAGAAACGAAGAAAAATAAATAAAATTGGGGTGTTTTGGTGAAATGAATATGAAACATTAAGCAACCTGCTACATACACAATAAAGAAAATAAACCAGTAAGCAGAAACCTTGAGATAAGTGAGATTGTGAGTATTATACATGCAACAGTGGGGAGTCAATGATTTGTAGTAATAATGATACTCTGGTGGTATGGGTAAAGTGACATGTGAAAATAGCAGCATTCAGTAATAAATAAATGGTAATAAATAAATAGAGAAAGAAAAGCTTTGCTTGTAGGATCTTCACCAATCTGTGGTCTACTATTGAATGTCATTCTGAACAGTCCAGGATCTTTCACCTTCTGTTTTCATCTCATCAGTTCACATGATGTGTAAAAGTTTAATGTTCTCCATAGAGTTTCACGTTCTGACCATCCTCTTATACAATGTTGACTTACACTAACAGTCTACATATTAAAATAAAGCTGGAATGCATTTGGATATTTTCTGATCAGCTTATGGCCTCATCTATTTGCAGATATAAATTAGACATGAATCACATACATGTATCTTCTGTCGAAGTAGACTGATCCTATTTCCCCGTTGATGCAAGTCAAGCATCCTTGAAGGTGCGAGTGACGAGTGGCGAGTGACTTAACAAAGGTGGACAGGCTCACCTCTTTTTTCTCCATTTAAAGATATATACCTCATCATTTGCTGACCTCCAAGAATGCTTTGGAAAGCAGCAACTTAGACAATATGTTCTGTTGTGTATTTTAGAACTAGAAGAAGCACACTCAGGGGTTCGATTGTAGGAATTAATTTTCACTGAAGCAACTGACAACATAGCTGTATAAATGTGCACATATTGCAGAACTCTGAGGAGGCATGGGATTGCTTATAGTAATGGAAATAGGTCCATTCTACATCTTCTATTTCACCTGCTATCCATGAAAACAGTGCTCATATGTCTTCCTTACTGCCTAACTTTTTCTAGATCAGTGTAAAGTTACTAAAGACAGGTTGCTTTTGAAAGATGATGTTACCTACTCATGAAAGAAAAAAAATGGATAGAGGTTAGAAATCAAAATTGGCCAACTAAGGTCTGCAGTGTAAATGCAGCCGAAGAGCATTAACACAAGCAACGCTTGACCGCACCCTTAGGTTGCGGTCAAGGTCAAGTGTCATGTTAAACATAAAGATAAAGAGCAGAAAAATGAAAAGCAGGATAGGGAATCATTTTTACATTTCTTGATAATTTGCTGGTGCAGTAAAGGAAGAAGGTGGTCAAAATGTGATCACAGGCTGATTTTCTGTAATTGATGCAAAACATAAAAGAGGTTACTCAGGCTTCACAGCAGGCTACATCCTTTCCTCTCAGTATCTCGTTAAAGCTAAATCAAAGGAATACTTCAGTCGTGCTGTGGGCTACACCAAGGATAGCCTTTTATAGTTAAGAACTGCAGTGGTTTTTGTTTGTTTTGTTTTTTTATGTAGGATGCTTAAAAACTGTTTTTTATTCAGAGCAAGACTATAAATAAAGGTGTACTTTTAGGAACTTTTCATACATCTCGATGAAGAGTAAAACTTTGTGAATTCTGTCATGTTGACAGTATAGTGGACTGGTATCTGATGAGTAATAAGAACATTTCAGTAAGTAACCTCTTCCCTTCCACCATGGGGGGCCCTTGTACTAAAGCTTTCATGATGCCACACATTCATTCCAAAGATCTGCAGTTCAATATTTAGGAAAAGGTTCTGTATTATTAGCATCATTAGTGTCTACACTTGTGAGGAAACTTGCCGTTTTTCTTGGGAAAGATTTTTTAGAACTACTTTAAAACTACTTTCTTTGACTTTTGTAATATTGTAAAAAAAAAAAAAGATAAGAAAAATCATATCTCAGAATGAGCTCTGGATTTATTTCTCAGTCTGTGTGTTTTTTTCTGCCATCTCAGACTCCCAACCGGTCGAGGCTAATGGCCGCCCTCCCTGAGTCTTTATCCCTGTTTATTAGTTGTTGTGTTTTTTTTGTTTTTTTTTCCACTGTCACCTCATGCTTTAAGGTTCAGTGGATGTTAATTATTCTGCTGGATTATGAATAGGAATTAATGGGATTTTTCACAAATTAAAGGGACTTAGACTAAACTGGAATATAATTTTAAGTGCCTTGAGATGACTGTTGTGATTTGGTGCCGTACAAGCAAAGTGAAATGAACTGAATTAAATTAGTGCCAACTTCTTTTTCACATCATCTGGCCTGATGATCAAGACTGGGTCAAGAGAATGATTTAAAATCTTAGTCCAAGATTATTGACTATGGCCATTTTTGGATTTTGTAGCTGTCATGAAAAATATGCAAAGTTTTTCTTTTGTTTTCTTTTTTTCTTTTCCTTTCCAGGTACAAGTTCCATTAAAAAATGAATCCTCTGTGGTCAATCTATACACAGTGTTGGGGACACTGTGATGAACTATTTTGACAAGGCCTCATTTTTGTAAAATTTAAAAAATTCAGATGTCTGCTGTGGAGGAAACCAAGGAGATCTTTGTCAAGCTGTAAAAGGTTGGATGCAGGAATTTATTTCCGATATGCCTGAAACTGTTGGTGGTCGAGGAGAGACAGGAACATTAATTGTTTGTGATCTTTAAATGCACATCCAATGATTCGTTCTGCAGTATTTTAAAAAGCACATCAGCTGCGCCAAGACGCACAACTGGCAACAACTGGATCTTACGCGGGTAAGATCGTGGGTTTAGGGAGGTGAAAGATTATGTTTTCTGTTAACTTTTTCCCCTTCCTTTGCCAATGTATTCAACAGCAAAACCAAAATGCTCCCACGCCAGTGATTAAAAAAGGTTTTTCCCAATTTCTCCGCTACCGCTGGCCATTCCTGCTAGTTTTTTTTCTTTTTCTGTGTCTATGACCTGCAGCCAACCGGCCAAAGTGTGATAGGCTGGTCATCTGGGCACGCACGCTCACGTGCAAGTCCAATGCAAAGTTATTGGAACATAAATAACGCGGGACATAAAAGAGTATTGTCCTGTGCCGGTTGTACCGAACTGTACCGTATTTCACCGAGTACCGTTGCATCCCTAATATATATATATATATATATATATATATATATATATATACAGACAGACAGACAAACAGACAGATAAACGCTGGCAAGGATTGTTCGTTTACCTGGGTTGCTAGGTCACGCTCATACAGACAAGAGGCCCTCCTAGCCAAAGAGAGGCTAGGAATATGCTAAGCGATAGCCAATGGCAGAGCAGCTCGGATGCACCACTTTCAAACCGAGATACAGAGCCAACAAGTATGTTTATGTTCGGTAAACTCTGGGAGCTGCGAGTAGCAGCAAGTACTGTATTTTTGCCTTTCGTATCCTGAAATGTCTTTCATAACAAGAGGCAATATTTTCCCATTGAGGCGTTTTGTAACCTGAAAATTTTGCATGTAGAGACCTTCGTAAGTAGAGGTACCACTGTATATATATATATATATATATATATATATATATATATATATATATATATATATATATAAAATGCTCCATGTATAGAATTTTTTTTTTAGCTCAGATTCATATAAAGCTCATATTCATGCTTATATTCAAATGAATACTTTTGGTGTGAATTATTTCAGTTAAATTATGATATTTATTGTAGCTTTTATGTAAAAGGCTTGATATTGCGTTCAAAGTTAAAATATTGATTTTTGTCAACAATTTTCCTTTTGTGCTACATTTATCCAGGGAGAGTTTAGTTTTCTGGCAGTATGTTTAATCTTTTAACATGTTTACAGAGACTGTATGTCCACTATAACCTCTACTGATCATTTAGCAGCCAGAGGTCAGCTGCTTTGCTTACAGGCACTTTGACAAAAAACAAAATTGGTTCTCATTATTACAGCAATTATAAACTACTAAAACATGCACATAGGTGGTTTTGAAAGGCAAAACCTACTCACATAACCATCTGGTATTAACAACAGCTAAGGAAACTGACCCATATGAAAGATTTTGCCAGAGAAGTGCTGAGTAGCATCTGCTCTCTGTGAAAATGCCTCGGGTCTTTCATATGACATGACAAATTACATTAGGCAGTTTACATTTAATTATCCACTTCAGTGCTCACCTCAGCTAAGAAGTAGAGGAAACTGGGAGTATTTTACATTATCTTTAACTTAAGCACTTTCAGATGGGGTTTTGTCTCTTATCTTTACAATTTTTGAATTGGTTGAAAGTGATTAGTCCCATTAAGTATCTGGACTGCATGCATTAAAAGAGCACATGCTGTGGAAAATGTAAGATTAAAGAGAAGAAAAAAAAAAAACATGACTCTTCTGCTGTGATAAGTCTTGAATAGTGGATAGCTGTGGTTAGCAGTCTCACAGATGGGGGCTGTGTGTTTCCTTGGAGTCACAGCTGGCAATGTTTGCAGAGAAAAGGAGATTCATTCAGTAGCTGTTAGCCACCACGCCAGCGATCATAGAAATGGTGTTGTGATGATAAATAAGCTGCCGGTATTGTGAAATTTATCATTTTTATGGCATGAATTCATCTTTATGTCATGACGGTTTATGACGTAGGACCCGATCCTGAGACACATTATGTGTTCTCTGTTCAGTGCACCAACACAGCACTTTCTATTTGGAATTTTATTTCTTCTAAATGTCACAGAGTAGACATATTTTAAGATTTTGTGCTAATGTAACTGGAAGCTCTCAGCACATCTGCAATAACTCTTTTATTGAACTTTGGTTAATAGACAATAGAACTAGAAAGTCTATAAAAAGAGGTATTTTGGGGAAAAGAAAAAAAACTGACACCAAAAAACAATTAGAAGCAAACCAAAAGTTAAAAAATAAAAACTTGACCTCAATTTGATAAATATGAGCTCATAATGTATAAAGATATACCGTTTACTGAAACAACTACTTTATTCCTTTTTTTAAGGACTGCTTGTTTTTTGTGAGGACAGGCTTCACTGAGGGTACAAAATGAGCCCATGTCACCATTTATCTTGTTATTTTGGTGTAACAGCTAAAGTTGACTGCACACAAGAATTCAAAGAGCATACAAAATAGAAATTTGTCTGCTATATGCTCAGACCAACAGACAGAAGGTGAGTCACAGCAGGCTGTGCCACCATTGCTCATTTTTTTAGGTCAGCCAAGTAACTCCAAGTGGCACAGGTCCTTCCCCGAGGACACCACGGTGCCTGCATCTAGACCAAGGTTAGAGAAACAATGGCCTTGGGATGTAATGGGACATTAATTTTTAATGTAAACTAACCCATCTCTAGTTGTGGGTACAAGGTGATGAGTGGTGCAGTTGCCTCTACATGGAGTTGTGTAAACGTTGTGGTTTGTATTCCTCTGTCTATAATTTATTGCTGGACTTCCAGTGGCAAAGAGGAGACAAACACATCTAACTTTTATCCAGTGAAAGCTCAAGCTTGTTTTCTCAGGAGCGAGCGCTGTAAACAGATCAAACCTGCTGAATGATGAAAAGCAACAAAGCCAGAATGGGGAAAGCGACGCCGGTCACAGGGAGGTCCTCAGTGGCTAAGGACTGAAAAACGCAGCCTGTGTATTTGTATCATCACCATTTGCGTGGGATGTGTGTCTTTTAAAAACGCTAAGTAATAATTCAAGAGAGCGTGTACATCTAACATCATGTAGAAGTCCTTTGTTGGAATTTCCAACTTACATTCTCTTCAAAGCTTTTTTTATTTTTGTATGTTGTTTTGAATTCCTACTGAGGTGATTACAAGGGCTCTTTGTGTCTGCTCTGCACTTCTTCTTTCGTATGCTAAGCAGAATTCGAAATGACATTTACCCATGATTTGTCAAAAAACAATGTGGGTTTCAAGGGAACCTGCCTCCTCCTCCTCGTCTTAAGCAGCCAAAAAGCCCATAGTGGCAACATACACTTCTCTTTGAAGAAACGTAATTATAATAGACATGTTTCCACCGTGCTCTGTCGCACTGTCACTGCCACCACAGTCACAAGAAACTAAAATATCACACATGGATGGAAAAAGAAAAAAAAAAAAAAATTGTATTTATCTCCACTTAACATGTATACGTCAAACGGCCTTTTAGAAAATTACATCACCGCTACTGTTCAACAAAAGTGTGATGCGTGTTTAAAATCTTTTGTCCCAAACTTACTGTGGCTACTCTGAATACATCTATTAACAAATCATAATCTGACACGTGCTAAAAAAGGAACATGTCTGTAATTAATGCTAGACTTTTCAATCCCAGAGTCTATTTATCTGAAGGCTCTCTTGAAGCGTTTGCTGTGAAGCTGCCATTATAAAAGATCAATAGCATCGGCACCACAAACAGAAAGCACCTCACTTGTTTTCATCGCTGCAAGGAGGATGTCCTGTGGGTGATGGTCTTTAAGCTATAATTCTCTCAGCTGTATGAAATAAGATTGTGATGGCATTTAACTTTGTTTACATTCAACATATTACTTACTTCTTGTTATTTTTAACGTAGACCCTGGTATTGATTAGATTTTGTGCCTTAAAATGTCAAAAAGGAAGAGGAAGAAAAACCATACATTGCTTTAGTAAAAGAAACTGCATACAGTGTTGTGTAACATTGAAACTCATATTTAACTCTAATTTCAAACTATTCACAGATGGATGAGTGGGGTTCAAGAGCACAACCTTTTCATCTTTTGTACAGGGCATTTGCAGTGGATGAAAAATAATAATTAAAATAATAATTGTGAATTATTCTGCAGAGGATTCCACTTAATTCTCAGTTCTTCCACGATGATCCTTGCATGTATAGCTCTTGTAAATAGGCAACCAGTAGAAGCTAGACAGTGATGTTCATAAACCTCACTTACAAAAGTGACATTTGATGAGTTAAACTGCCTCAAATAGAAAATACTCATCTATATTAATGTGTTCTACTCCGTTTCCAATATATATTAATGTAGGGTACGAGTTTCTTTGGGTATGTGGGTAGGCATTTCATCAGCATGCTGCTTGAGTTAAATGGAGCTCCAGTTAATTATTCAGCATCTTCACAGCAATTGATTTAGGATTCAAGGAAAATGCTGACTCTTTTTTGTTGTTGTTGATTTTGTTGTTCATCCTTGTCTACATTATTTGATGCGTAATTATGTCAAATATTAAGTAATAACATGACTTGATAAATATAGTCAGTAATTTAAGGTGAATTACAGTCACAATGCTTGAATCTAGTCAAAGTAAAATGGCTCAGGCTATTCTTTCAATAAGGATTTCCTCTTCCTCACATGGTGCATTAGTGATCTGGGCTGTTGCTGCAGCTCACTGGTGCTCATGATTCTTCTCAGGTTCAGACTAAATACAATATGTCACCATGGGTTAGAGGTACACTTCCTTCTTTATGTCTGCATGATCTGCATGATCAGCAAATCAACTTGCTGCTTTCGCTATCTGAAGTGCACAAGCACTGCATTTTGATTATAATACTATAAAAATGAAAAAAGAAATGTTTCATGACACAGTCGGACTTCTCCCACAATTTTCTTTCATTATTCATTGATGTCTCAGTTTAATTGTGATTTGTTGCTCTAAACATGACAACCACTGCAGGTCAGACTTCGTCAAGGGTCCACACTCAAAGCCCGTTTTGGTATTATTTGGTTTCATCTCTAATACATAGATTAAGTGAGGAGGTTTTGATTACACTCAAGTAATAACCCAAGGCATAAAAAAGGACTGCTTTGAAAATAAATTACATTTCAAAAGCTGCAACGCTGCTTTTCAGTATCATTTCATCTAGGACCTATTTATCCAATACATTAATGGCAAGTAAATGACAGCAAAACTTGTTAGCTTTCATTTCTGAGGTCCTGTGTGATATTAGAAAGTGGTAATCACACACATAAGTGAAAGAAAGGCAGATGGTTAGATTTTAGCAACCCAAATATCATTGGATACATTAAACATGTGAGGTGTAAAGGCTCTGGCAAACAGTCCAGACAATAAAGGTGTATTATCAAGTGGACTTTGTTGTATCATGTCAGACGGTGCTGAGAAAAAGAGATGCAGATAAGATGCTGCAGCAGGAATCAAATCTGAGTAAAATTTCTAAAATTATTGTTATTAAAGAAATCCTTGCTTTTGTAGCGTAATACAGTTTTTGTGCTTCACTGTCAGACCCAGTCATCGAAAATTACACAACAAAGCAGTACAACAGCATGTAGGTTAATTAAGTATTTAAAATTCATTCATTCAGACATTCTGAGAGAAAGTTTCAAGTTAAACACTTCATTTCAATTCTTTTGTCAATATGCTGAATGGGTGTTGAAGAAGTGTGGAAACTAACCAACATTTTGGCATAAGCAGAGATTGGAAGATGTCTGGGTGTGGGCTGTGTGCCGATACAAGATACGAGCACATAGCACACAAGCACAGGCTCATTTCCATGTGCACTCCAGTGGCACAGTTTACCCAGCAGTGCAAAACCTGAGCCAGACTAAGGCTGCACATTATAACATGTGCTTCATGAATGTAGATGATAGGAATGCAAATTGACTGAGAGTCTAACCAGACCTCTGCACCTGTCTCAGCCCAAACACAATTCAGCCAGCAAGCATGAATGTTAATGCAAGGCAAACATATTGTAACTCTCAGTCATGTATCTACAATCTTTGTTACTGTATTAGTTTCACAAATGTTGAAAGTATGATACATTTAATCTTGATACAGCAGCAAAGAAAAATTCAAGCTAGCCATGCAATAGGCAGTGTAATCGCTCAGTAACTATCTGTCTATGTGTGCTGTAGATGGAGCAGTTTTTATTGTTGTGGCAGTTGGTCCCACCTTGCGTGTCGGTCCAAGCTGTGTAGTCTCAAATTGGTAAACTTAGAGATTGTCTGCCACTCGAATAAAAATCTGCTTCAGCTAACCAACCTTTCAAAAAGAGCGAAATAACATCAGAGTCCACATTGCTCTGGTTTCTCTGAAACAGAGACACCTTTCAGATCTTGCATTAATTAAAATGTTTCCTTGGAAATCTGATTACAACACTAATGCAAGGTCTAAATACATTCAAACATGGATACAGAACTGACCACAGGGGAGCCATTTAGAGGCGGTCTGGTGTCCCAGACCACAGATGGATTCAGCTAATGACAACAATCAGGCTTTATGTCATTTAATTGCCTCTTTATGTTTGTTATGTTTGTGCTGGATTTTTCCTTGTATTATTTACATACTGATTTGTACTGTGTGTGTGTGTATATATATATATATGTGTATATGTATATATATATAAATAAACCATATCCCTTCCCTGAATCGCCACCTTACCATGGTGGAGGGGTTGTGCGCTTGAGTGATCCCAGCAGCTATGTTGTCGAGGGAATTTGGCCCTGGCAGGGTCACCCAAGGCAAACTGGTCCTGGAGGATGGGCCAGACTAAGCGCGATTCAATCGACTCCAATGACAGACAAAAAAACAATGTCCCTCAATGTCTCTCGCCCAGGCAAGGGTCAACGGGGCCCCATCCTGGAGCCAAGTGTGGGGGAGGGGCTCATTCGGGAGCGCCTGGTGGCTGGGCCTTTACCCATGGGGCCCGTCCGGGCTCAGCCCGAATGGATTACAGGGATTCGACTCCCCGTGGGCTCACCACCTGCAGAGAGGGTCATAGGAGTTGGGTGTAATGTGTTTTGGGCAGCAGCTAAAAGCATGGGCCTTGGCGTGCCAACTCCTGGCTGACTAAACTGGCTACTGGGACATGGAATGTCACCTCTCTGGTGGGGAAGGAGCCCAAGCTTGTGTGTGAGGTTGAGAGGTACTGGCTAGATATAGTCGGGCTCACCTCTATGCACAACATGGGTTCTGAAACCAATCTTCTCGAGAGAGGCTTATACCTCCAAAATTCTAATGCTTTGGATAAACATATTATTTGATACCTAGGCTACAGACAAGAAGAATGAAACAGATTTGGTTTTCTTTAATCCCATTACAGTTTTAGCCTTTTCAGTCTATTCTGTGTAAGAATTAGCCTGCCTGACCCATTTTATAGTTTTAATATTATGCTAGGGTGACCCAAAAACCTCAAAACAGGATACCCTACCGCCCTCTTGTTGATACTGCAAAAATTCTCAAAGATAGTCAAAGATGACAAAGTAGCTTTCTAAACCATACATTTATTTAAAACATCCCTTTTCTTTTTCAAATGATAAATTTTCTGACATGTAAACATAAATAATGCCTCATAACCAGTGACATAAGGTGAGATTCATGGCTGGTGAAGCACTGACTCCATCAGAATCAGATTTACACATTTATGAACCCAACAGAGGCGATTATTCACCATCTGGTCAGTAGTAGTTAGCAGGTTATGTTTTATATGTTATATCTGCATCTTATAAAAATATTTTCTAGTGGACTTTATTAGATAGAGAGAAAGCAATGGCAAAAAGGGGCACAACAACATAATACAACACTGGAAACTGAACCTCCAAACCACTATATGAGAGTCCACCCACTGAACCACTGGAGTACCTAGCAGATACCATTGTAGGCCCCTGACATACTGATTTTTAAAATTAAATTGCCCCATGCAATGCTGTTGTGATTAGGTTAAGATACCATTCAACCAGTCATCCTTCAAACAACATTTTTAGCCTATTGCACAGACATTGCACCACCACGCACCTCAAAAGAGAAGACAAAAATAAATGGTGCCAAAAACTTACTAGATCTGACCAAGTACCAATATCCCCGCTTCCAGGTTGAAACCAAACAGGTAGTAAACTTACTGGGCGTTCTTTAGTTTTAATTTTTCCCATCTACCTTTCTCCTTGCGTTTTCTGCTTGCCATCTTTCTGTTGACAGACACTAGTTAACCTGCTCTGTTGGTTGTCATCTTAGTGCCCACTGCTGTTAGTTGATAAACTGAAATTTTTGGTTATTGAACAGGGCCAACGGCCGTAGACCGGACGCTGTTCTGGACTTTTCCAGAATGCACAGATCACCAGTCCGCCCCTGACTGTGGGTAGTGACTGAAAGAAAGAGATTGTAGATACAAGCGGCAGAAATTAGTTTTCTCCATAGGGTGACTGGACTCTCCCTTAGAGGTAGGGTAAGAAGTTCAGTCCTTCAGGAAAGACTCAAGAGTAGAACCACTGCTCCTTCACATCGAGAGGAGCCAGTTGAGGTGGTTTGGGCATCTGGTTAGGATGTCCCCCTGGACCCCTCCCTGGAGAGGTGTCCGGGGATGTGGGAGAAGACCACGGGGCAGGCCCGGGACACACTGGAGAGATTATATCTCTCAGCTGGCCTGCGAGCGCCTCAGGGTTCTCTCAGAGGAGCTGGTGGAAGCGGCCGGTGGGAGGGAGGTCTGGGCGTCTCTGCTGAAGCTGCTGCCCCCGCGACCCGACTCCAGACCAAGTGGCAGATAATGGAAGGATGGATGGATATATACAGTCATGGAAAAAATTATTAGACCACCATTTTTTCTTCACTTTCTTGTTCATTTTAATACCTGGTACCACTAAACGTCATCATGTGACTAAAACAGACAGAAAAGAAAACACTGAATGCATAAAAGCAGTGTTTTTGGCAGTACAACACCATAGCTATTGATGTAAAAACCTAAGTGATTTAGGTTATAATCAAGAAAACCATGGAAAATGGTGAGATATATCAGCTCTTAAATAAAACTCTTATGAGCAATCTTTGTGGTTATCGTTATGTTTGTCCAAACAAATGTACCTTTAGTAGTACCAGGCATTAAAATGAACAAGAAACTGAAGAAAACAAGGGTGGTCTAATAATTTTTTCCATGACTGTATATATGCTTATTTATGACAGCTGCCTTCAGTGATTAAAAATAACAATACAGTCTGTGTTTTCAAGGAAAAATGACATGTTTATTTGTTTACATATATGTAAGAAGTCCAGATCCATATACTGTGGATATTACTGGATGAATAATCTGTGACATCATCCATAGGTTTTCTACAGAGTGATTTTAAAGTCTCTTTTTCCACATACTGCGCAGTGGCATGTTGAAAAAGGGTAGAATTAGAAACACTGAGAAATAAGGATTAAGAATTAAGAACATTGTCCAAATATCATAATTTCAACTGTTGTTGTTGGAACAACATCCAAAATGAGTTCTGCCAAAGCTAAAACTAGGACTAACAGAGCTCTGCTGGGACTCGCTGGTCATCTAACCGCCTGCAAACACGCGTTGCTGTCAGGCAAGCCTACCGCTGTCATCTCCAAATCACAAAATGATTGACTGTGGGTCCCAGCATACTTCCACATAGAAAGGTCCTTAAATGATTTGCCGTGGCTCCCGGCTCCTTAAATCACGCCGTGCTGGCGGAGCTGCCAGTGGACATCTACAGTAGGTCTCTCCGTTTCAAATGTCATGTTGATGGCAACATCAGAAATGACAACTGCCTGTAGCTGATGCTTGGTATGGCTGCATAGCTAAGCTTTGCCCTCAGACCCTCCAGGCCAACCACAGCCAGTACAATGAACACAACACACAAGTAGTGTTGGCCCGAATATAGGACGATATTTTTTGGCCCGAATATAGGACAATATTTTATTCTAGAAACCATATTCTCAAAAAATGGGAGTCGTCTTATAATCGAGGTCTAGACTTTTCTATTGTCATTACACATCTGTGCTACTAGATGAAGCCGCACCAAAGTGGCCGGGAAGTGAATGGAATTTCTCAGTGAACGCATGCGATCAGGATCTGATGTAAAATAGAGGAACCACGCGGCCGTGTTGAACAAAGGGGCTCGAAAGTTTTGTTGCAGTCCAGAATTGTGTTTTTACAGACTGAATTCTTAATGTTCCTGAAATTGAATATCTCGACTTTGATGGTTATGCAGTTATTGAACTACATGCTTGTTGCTTATTCACTGAGTCGTAGTCTCGGATTTTAAGAAAATACAGTGTATTAAATAGTACAATACCTTGATCTTAAATAACATGGAAACCTGAAATATACCTTACCTTAAGTATGGTACTGTACTTCCTGAAAAAGATGAAATTATTAAAACATTTGACAATACAGCAGAATGTTATCTCTGTGGGATTTTTTTTAATAGTAATTGTACAATAAAATCATTTTATGAACAACCTTATTGTTTTTGTCATATTTTTATTTTCCCAAAATGATATTTGCAAAATGGGAGACATCTTATAATCAGGGTCATCATATATTCGGGCCATTACAGTACAATAAAAAATATTCTCTTTCAAATATGACTATGCTCTGTCAAGTTTTTATCCAGAGATCAGTATAATGCTAAGTGCTAAGAAGCTAAAATTATAGCCAGTGGAATGAGCAATGGCTAGTTGGTCAGTCATTTCATTGGTTGGATGCTGTATATTTTATTGCTTTATATAATTTTATCTGATGTGGTACAAGAAAAAATAAAAAATCCCCTGAGCAGTTGTCATGGATGTGAAATCAAACTATAGAGATCAAAAAAGCTTGTTATACCAAGCTGTAAATATCTGTATTTCTGCTGCAAATTTAGGCTTTATAAACACTGGGATCAATGGGAGATTTGTCCTGTTTTGAGCCAGCACCTAGTGGTCAATCCAGGAATTGCAAATTCTGTTACTACCTGTTTGGTTTCAACCTGGAAGCGGGGATATTGGTGCTTGGTCAGATCTAGTAATTCAATTCGCAGTCAGGTGCACATTTTAATTCTAGGTCAGAGTGGGCCCAAAGAGATCTCCGAACTCCATTTGTTTTATGTTGAGGTACTGTTGTTTACTCAGTTTTTTAGGGTCATATATTGCACGTTAGTTTATTTCTACATCAAACACATGAGGATAAGCATACGATAGAGGCCTAATATAGCAATTTTTTATGATGTAGCTCTATTGCCCCCAGTGCTAATACTAATTGCCATTTTTCATCATATACATATTCTATTCTAACCTCAAACTGCTTCAATTCAAATTGTTTTGTGCTTAACTGAAGTTTACACTCCTTGCCATCTTATCAGGTATATATAAATATATATATTTATTTTTTACTCTGGAATGTTCCTTTAAACAGAAAAGGAGGTTTTGTTACACATGTACAGCTAAGGACTTCTGTCAAGAATTGTGGCCACATCTTCTCAGAAGTTCATGCCCTTCAGAGTGGGTGATTCTAAGAAATGCAAAAAAAGAAAAAAAAAAAGCTCCTGGGTGATAAGTCCAAAGCAGCAACACTGACTGTACTATGCCCACATTTAGTTTCTCACATGAACCTGTTCTGAACATTTTAAGCCACAGTACATGTGTAAAAACAGCTTTAGTATAAAGTAAATATAAAACCTTTACCTCAAAGCAATGAGAGTAGACTTTCTCTGGGTCACTTTTTCAAGCCAGATGGGCCTCAGTCAGGCGAAAATAAAAATCTGCATTAAAAATATAATGACTCTTGCAGACAGTAGTGGTGGTGGTCCTATAATAGAATGTTTAGGCAACTTGAGAAAGACAATAAGGCCCGTGATTGCAATGCATTATGAGTGGCTACCAAGGAATATGAGGCTATTATCCAGGGCCAGATGCACACTTTGGTTCAAACAGTATTTCCTCATTATGCACCAATATTGTTGGATGCTAATAACTCCCCTCACTGTGCCAAACAAATACAGAAGTGGTTTTATAAACACTAAGATGAAGTCAAATATATTTCAAGGACCCCAGTAATGTCAGCATATTTTGACTTTTATGTGAGCGCAGAGTTGGAAGCAGATTTATGTTATATTTATTACTAAGCGAAAACACAAAAGTCAACCTTGGATATACTTTGAGTCATGAGTATTTGTTTAAGGCACACATAGTTTTGCAACCAGCTACAAGACTGAAGCTGGCATAGATACTTGAAATTCGAAGAGTGATTGGCATAGCCCAGATTTAGTCCTCTCTGTGTATCAGTTTCATACAGCCTTAACTCAAAGATCTCAAGTTTACACAATATCTCATAGCTCTTCAGTCAAAACTCACTATGCATAGTGATATCATTTTAAGTTCACAAGAAAACCTGAGCCACATTTTGACGGATATCTGCATTTCAGCAGTTTCCATATATTATAAAGATTACTGTCATGGAATAAGACTTGACAACCTGTCTTGCTTCAGATAAACACAAAAGTAAATTCCAACAAAATCTAAATGTAACCACATAAGAGAGCTTAGTTTAATCCTTTAATGACACACCATCCAGTAATTGTGGCTGGAAACAGGTGGAAAAAAAAAATTATGGGAAAAACAATTCCATCAAACCTCCAGTACAGCTCACTGATGCCAAATGATCTCTCTCAAGCTCGACTGGATAAAGTCAAATGCCTTGGTCACAAACATCAATCGTGTTTATGGCTGTTGAGCAAGAGGATGTTTTCTGGCTGCACTTTTCTAACACAGCTCCTTACAGCCGAAGCTGCAGAGGATGGTGCAAAAGCAGTCATATTGCAGCTCAGGGCAATACAGCTGCCTGCTCCAGCCTTGCACTCATTTAAAACTGATGTATCCAAATTCATGTTTCATATATATATACTATATATATATATATATATATATATATATATATATATATATATATATATATATATATATATATATATATATATATATATATATATATATATATATATATATACACAAACATGTGTCTGTATGCGCACACACAGACATATATAGCTGTCCATTGTTCCCGATACAAGGACAGTGGTACAACTATTTTTTTAAATGAATGCCACAGATGCAGACATCGTCCATTTGCTGCCTGGACAACCATGGTAAATTATGCATGGATCCTGCTTGTAAGCTGTTTTGACACGGGTCATCTAAGACATGGCTGCATGCCCCGATCTGAACCGCCCTCCAGAGGTGCAGGTGGATTACTCCAGATGTGGTCAGTCGGAGCTCATCTCTGCAAAGAGACTGGCCAAGGCACGAACTCCCTTGTAAAGCCGAAGGAGCTAGCTTCATCAAACTGAATGATTGAACATCCTTTTTTAATGATCGACACTGAGAGAACAAGGACCAAGGTTTTCCTTGTTGGATCTTCATTAACAAGCTGCAGAAGTGTGGGAGCAGTGTGCTCAGAAAGCTCTGCATAAGGCTTGTGAATGTCTTGTAAAAGCAGTCATTGCAGTGAGATCAAGAATGCGCAGCTTTGATTGACCAGCAATTTTACATTTTGTGGTTAGAATTTATGGTTGGGCTCCCGGCTGTGTAAAGTGAAATACAAGCATGCAAAGAATATAGGCTCATGAAAACTTTTCAACAGATCCCCCCCCCCAA
Source organism: Hirundichthys speculiger (assembly GCA_018398805.1). Lineage (NCBI taxonomy): Eukaryota > Metazoa > Chordata > Actinopteri > Beloniformes > Exocoetidae > Hirundichthys > Hirundichthys speculiger. Next base: position 1,852,767 of record JAGFBZ010000855.1, on the reverse strand, counting down.
AAAAACAGAAAAGAAAAAAAAAGAAGAAAAGAAACTGCATTTCATTTGTGTACTGCCAGTGTGGCTTGAAATTAGCTTCTTGCCTCACTAGTCACTGTAGCTAGTCAGTTTTAACTTGTACACAACCACTTTTTTTTTCTTGCATCAAAAAACTGGACATAACAGATGGGAAGGTTTCACCAGCATCACCATAAAACCTTTAATCTTAGCCAAACAGTACAGAAATTAATGGCTATGTTTTGAAAAAAAGAAAAGAAATGTATATTTTTATAGCTGCATGACACAGTTCTGAACTCATATTTACATGCACTCACTTTAAAACACAAGTGTCTTGGAAATATTGGCTTTTCGTGCACAAACTTTAATCTATTTTGGGATTTTCTAACATCAACAGCACATATAAATTATTCATGGAGGCTCAAAAAATTAAATACACCGCATCAAATATTTGGTGGTATAAGATATTGATTATGATTATAATTACATCAACATGTAAATGAATGTTTTGCAACCAGATTCCCATTTATTTGCAGTCTTTTTCTGACTTTATTTCATCATTTAATTTCTACTTCAGTTGTGGCAATATGAAGCTCTGCTGTTACCAAGATCAGCTAAATCTACGCAAACTTCATATCCTAACTCAAGACTCATAGATTTAGTTGTAATGAAGTAGAATAAAAATATTAGACACAAGACATAACCAGATTTGAAAACACACAGAACTTTTGCAACTCCGGTTTATGCAACACTCGATTTTATGTGTCAGTGAGCTGTAAGGATTTTCACACTTTTCCAGCTCATCATCAGTTTGTTTAAATATTTAATGTTTCTCAAAATATTCTTCACTCTCTGATCCCACATAATCAAGTGCTTCTTTTTTGGATGAAGAAATGACAATGAAAATCCTTTTTTTGTTTGTTTTTTGGGGGGTTTTGTTTTGTTTTGGTTTTCCCTGTGCAGAGGTTCCATTACTTGTGATTCTGGCTACACAGGGTTGAATCCTGCCAGGCTGCTCACTAGCTCACAAATATGGAAGATCTGATATGCAGTAAATCAGACTTATCATGCAAAGAATTCCCCTATGAGATAGGGACCAAAGTAGAATGATCAAACAATTGTGAATTCAGTTTACTCCAACCTTTCACATGTATCTCAGAGTATCTAAATACAGCGTGGTGTCTAGCGGGCAATTAACACTTGAATTGTGCCCCGAGATTATACATTTTTTCATGAACAGGTCATGGTCATAGATACAACATATCAAGTAGAGGGTTACTTTTTATCTTTTGTAACACTATTTAGATCATATCAACAAATTTATAAAAATAAAAACACTGTAGAAAAAAAATTGAAAGAAAATGGCTTGAAAGACTGCTTAATGGGTGCCAGAGTTGCTCCTGAAAGAAATGCCTGGCTGATATGGATAGCTGGTTTTTTGACATTGATACATGGTGTCACATGAAGCCTTACAGGGTTCTGGTGTGCTGCCAGTCACACTTGGGGGGATCTCACTAAATGCCTGTGTCCGTGCCATAAACTGTAGTTAAAGCCTGAAAAGAATAACAGTGAGATCATTCAGTGACATACACCAATCAAAACCTTTACAGCAGTTGGCAGTGACCAGTGACAATAGACTGTGAAGGATATTTGGACTATTTAATACAGGATTTATTATTTCGAGTGAAGCATACTGAATTACTTCAGATGTGGCTCTCATATTTTGTTCACATTTGTTGAAGATAAAAAGACAGTTCAAGGTTTGTGACCTCTGCAGACAATATTATAGATACACATAAGCAAGACCTAAAAGCGGCAAAACATATTTCTTATTCACATTTTCATATTGTCAGTTTCACATTCATTAAAAAAAACATTTGAATTACATTTGGGAAATGTCATCTTATTCTTGTGATCTCACTTCCTCTACTGTGGGCAAAAACCAGCCAGTCACTTTGGACTCCAGTCCGGGTCATCTCTTGCAGCAGCTCTGCTTTGCTTTAAAGAACAGCATAACACACAGGTGTCAAACTGATCCATGAAAGGGCCGTGTGGCTGCAGGTTTTTGTTCCAACCATGCAGCAGAACAGCTGACTCAATTGAAGAGAAAATGACAGAGTGACCAAAAAGATCCCAGGCAAGAGTAAATTGTGGACACTGCCATGAAAGTGAAGTCACCTCCACTCCTGTAGGGGAACCTGTTGAGCTCAAAATTGCAGAGGCCTTGTTGTGCTTCCACAGATGCATTTAGATTTTTAAATTAGTTCGATAAGTAAATGATAATAGCCCAATTAACCCAATGAGACAAAAGTACTTACTAGCAAACTGTGTGATCTGATACCATTTTCTGCCAAAGCTTCAAATATTTTGATGTTGGTGCATTTTCTCACATGAAATGCTCACGTCAAATTCTTTAAAGTCAGGACTTGAACTTTCTTGTTATCTCACTAAATTGACTCTTTCTTGTCAGTTCACTGACAGAAGACCTAAAATTTTCCTTTTAGAAATTGCTGGTATTATTCAGAATGAACTATTTAGTCAAGAATAACAAGCATCAAACCTGCTCCAAACATAACGCACCCATCTCCATGTTTCACACATGAAATAAGATTCTTATGCTGAACTGTACCATTTTTTCAAGTATGTTCTCATTAAATCAAAAGGTTCTAGCTAGGTCTTATTTTTTCCGCAAAACATTTGTCTACCAGCGTCTTGGTCTGTCCACTGGATTTTTAGCATACTGTTGGCAGAAGGCAATGTTCTGTTTAGAAAACATTGGCTCTCTCTTTGGAGATTCACCATGAGCACCATTGTGTTCAGTGTTCTCCTGATGTTGGGATCAGGAACAATAATACTAGCCAAAGTAAGAAAAGCTGTTAGTTTCTTGGAAGTGTTACAATGGTTTCCTTTGTGACTTTGCAGACTATTACATGCATTGCTCTTCGAATGATCTTTGTTGGTCGACCACTCCTGAGAGGGTAACAATGGACTTCCATTTGTACACAATCTGTCTGACTGGACTGGTGAATGGGAAAACTCTTTAAAAATGGGTTTGTAACATTTTCAAACTGATGAGTATCGACGACTCTTTCTGAAATATTCAGTAGTGTCCTTTGTATGTGCCGTAGTACACGTCCACAAAACGTTCCGTGAAGATCAGTCTTTGATTGGAAAAAAAAAAAAAGGATTTATCCCCATTCTTCATTTAAAGCTGGACAGACACATGTTCTTTGAATAAAACACAGTGCTCAATCTCACCTGACTGACATTTCACTCACTGAAAACATCTAAGTCCAGTTTTACTTCCAACCCATTAGGGCCAGAGGTTTTCTTTCTCGTTTCTTTGTGACGATGAACAGAATGTGAAACATGTTTTTTGATGTCAAAGTATCAAATTCAATAACATTTGAAGAAATATTGGCTCACTTTTATTAAGCCTCATCGAGCTTTAAGAACATCCTCATGTTGCAGCAGGCTGTTTTCAAACAAAACATATTTTAGATTTTGAAATCCACATCTCTGATCTAAATAAGGTTCAGACACTTTTCCCACATGTGAATATGCATCTTAATTTCTTTTACAAATTGTCCCTAATAAAAGATGACTAGGTGTTACATTATGTGAACATGTAATATTTTAGATCATATTCATGTAGAAATACAGAAAAATCTGAAATGATCTCAGATTTTAAATCAGCATTCTGAGCAGTTTCCTTTACTCAGTCACTACCTGAGGGCTTCAGCCAACGTTCAGAATTTGGCCGAAGCTAACGAGGAACTGAAAAAGCTGCAGTTCCTTGACTGACCACTAGGGGCTGCCACCAAAGTGAGTCAATCTCCATTGATCCCTATGTTAAAATGTCCAACTTTGAATCAGAACAGCCTGGTTCAAAAAGTGGCTTTGGTCTCCATAGCTAGAATTCACACCCATTCCAAGTGTATGTGGTGAATTTCTTTGTCTGTAAAATGATGTAAAGCAACAAATGTATGCATGGTCTGCATGGTCTTGTGTTTGAAAACTGTAAATTAAGACATAAAAGAGTATATTAATTTTTATTGTAAATAGAACATGGCTTGTTGTGCTGTTGACTATACAAAGAGACCAGTTTTGGGTTGACTTGGAAGTGTTCTGAGGTGAAGAAAAGCAGCCATTAACTATCTTTGCTCCTATCTGAAGGATGCTGGCTATGACTAACCAGAGGGCACCAGATGGACTTTTTCTGGCTCATCAACTTCTTCCTCTTGCAGCAGCTGGGACCTCTGGTTGAGCAAATTTTACCTCAGATCGTTTCAGGATCCTTCCAAGTCAACTAACCAGACCACTAACCAATGACATCTGAAACGAAGCGCTGCCAAATTGAAACGCGAAGTATGCTTCACATTTCCCCTCGAGCAGCAGTGGTTTCATATTTTGGTTTAGTAGTGATAATTAAAATGAGGATGTTTGGATGATTTTAATGAGAATAAATAAAAAAAAAACAATATTATTTAGCATCATAAGTTTGTATAAGCAAACTAAAATGGCTAATTGTGACTGACATAAGCAGCACGTGGTCCATTCGGTTTCCAGGCCGCTCAGTCCAGCCATTTCCAACATGACGACGCACAGCACATGCTTTCAAAACATTCTTCAGAAAACTCTTGTGTGATGTCACAGAAGGGTGGTCAAGTTCTTTTAACACAATCATGCATGTGAGCCATCAAGTTACCATTGACTTTCCTTGTATTTATCATGGTTTTACCGAGCTGAAACAAATTAGCTGAACTTGAAAGCTAATAACTCACAGGATTGTTTTTTTTCTCCCAGTATCAGATTTTGGTTTATCATTTTTTAATACGATTATTAAGAGTGAATACTTGTTTATAATCAATAAATTATTTAAAAAAAAAAACTCAACAAACTATGTGGCTAAGGTTAATACTTATTTTAGCCTGACAACATATTGTTGTAAAATATTAATTGCTGTTAATTATAAGGGTTAGTTGACAATGAGTTTAAGTATTCCTGACAAAAACAATACAAGGTCACAGTGAAAGAGAAAGGTTTACTGGACAGAAAATGCTCTAAACTCATTTAGATGTCAAAGAGATCTTCATTAATAGCAGACATCACAGCGTGAAAAGTATCAAGAGCCTCCAGAGGAAAGATGGATTTTAGTAATTGGGGTAGATATCTCTGCTCTCCATTTCAAACACCCAATTTTTGGGTGGCATTTCATTATACGGAGGAGGACTGTCACCATAATGAATTCATCAATGTTGGTAAGATAAATGGCTCAACAAGTAATAGATAGGGCCAACTACCCAATCCGATGCAGGAAATTGTCTTTTATATACATCATCCTATTAGAAAAGGGACAGCAGTTCGGATACAGGCATCATATGAACATCTTTTTCCATTTAGCATGTTTGAAATATTATTAAGGACCCCTCAGCACCCCCCCCCAAAAAAAAAAAAAACAAACAAGCAACAAACAAAAAACAAAACAAAAAAAAAAAAACCCACATGATTCACATTTTCTGGAGGACATCTCAGAGGCAATTACACTTTAATAGACAACCTTTGACCTTGTTGTGATTCTCAGATGGCATGACATGAACACTAAACAGAGAAAAATGAGATCATCCCGTCATATATTCCGCCCCCTTGAACTTTTCAACCTTTTGCCACATTTCAGGCTTCAAACATAAAGATATAAAATTTCAGGGTTTTTTTTGTCAAGAATCAACAACAAGTGGGACACAATCGTGAAGTGAAACAAAATTTATTGGATATTTTAAACTTTTTTTGTCTTTAAATGTTTCACAGCTGGTGTTTTTATTCCACGTGATGAAATCAGGATTTAAGAAGTTTAATAAAGATATTATAATTTACTGCCAGAGAGGACTGGTGAAGGACACATTTACCCCTTCACATTCTCACAAAAAAGTCTGCTACAAGCTTAAATTGTATACTAGATGGTTTTGCTAAATGATGGAACTAACCATGAATGTAAATGCGCAGAAAAAAAAAAATAAAATAAAAATTTGTGTAAACCAAAGTGTAAAAATGCAAAGTGTAACGCAGGGAATTTAATTAATGATGAATGAGTTGCAACTACTTTGTGTTGCTCAGAGGCTGATTAATTGTTTTTAAATGAGCTCTCACTGCCAGTTACTCCTGTAACTAACTACTAACAATCCACTGAGTTTTTCCAGATTCATACCTCATTTCTTTTATCATCAGCTCATCTCCAACTGATCATTTGCTACTTTTTGAAGTTTGGTTTGGAGTTAACAATCAACTAATGGTTAGTCAACAATCATAGTAGAACTTTTATTCTTGTGTCCCTGTCATATGTGGACCCTTGGTATCAAAAATGATACCATTACTAAATATTCCCGATTTACACTTCTAAGAGGTGATCAGAATGAAAACCAAAAAGTCAAATTGAAGTGTGACACTAGTATTCCCCCCACTGACATTTGCTTGAACGCGCAGTGTATTAGATCACAATTATTAATTGTATCTAAAGTGCTGTATGAACGAGGACATGCATTCCATCCAGCACATTTCTGGCCATGCGTTGTTCAGTACTGCCCAAGGACATTTCAGCTTGCAGACTGTGGAAGCTGAGTAATGAGCACATACAGTAATTTTCTGAGTAGTGTACAGCCATTTTACCTTCTGATCTACAACCACCATTCTTCACTACTGGTTTTCCATTCAAAGTATTGGTTTTTAAAAGCTCTCATCCAACAAGGTAATGTGCATCTGTAGAACAATACCCTCCATGTTCCTCCGTGTTTTAAACATTTTTTGCCTCCCCCTGATTTTTGCCTTTGGCCCAGTCTTACTGGTCTTGCCTTTTTTTTTGCTCCACATATGTGCTGTTTGTTCCTTAATGGATGCACAGTTGCCCATGTCCTTCTGGTTTCTCTAACTTGGTAATCACACATATAGCTACAGTCCTTTTCAAACAACTGAACATGTGTGATTAAGCACCCTTGTGCTAAGTTCCCAGATCACCAAATCACATTTGCTCAAATTCTGATCTTATGATCTGGGAACTAGGAAAACTGACTTACCGTATAGGTAATAAATAATGTTTTTAGCTGCTACATCTATTGCTGCTCAGTCTTCTATCACTACCCCATGTTTGATATGTTTATATAAATTGTTATGGAACTATGTCATTTTAATAAAATTCTATACAGACTTTGTGCACGTAACATAGCTCTCTCAATCAACGTCACAGTTATGTCCGAATGAAGCCTTGAGGAATAATAATGTAAATGTCACAATTGTCTGAATGACTGAATGCCATCTCTTTTATAGACTTGTGAAGCAATTATTTTCATGTATCTTGTGTGTGAAAAAGGTTACACACTGTTTCACACCATTATGATTATAACAGAGCCTTCATAATGCTGAAGAGTGGTCAAATTACCCACCTTGAAAAGCTGAGTGTTACTTTTTTTAGAGATTGTAAAATTAACTAGGACTAACTTACTTTGCTTAAACAAGCTGAATGTTGATTTACCCTTGTTTCCCTTTTTTTCCACTCCACGTGAGTTGGAAGACAGGAATTATTGTGGCAAGAAATGGAAGCTCAGAACTAAAACCTATTTTTGTGACTGTGTGGCGGGGTTCGCTTGCATTAAAGTAGAACTATATGAAAGTGAAGGACAGTTATGAATTATGTAGGAGTGGAAAAAAAATCCTGCTGACAACAAAAAAGCGAGCAGGCCTGTGCTGCAGTAGTGGCTCACAAACTCCTCAGGTGCAATGTAAAGTACACAAACTTTACCAAAGCAATGCCCAAAGTCACACTGTATATTATAAACTACACACAGAAATTATGAATGTAGAATCAGAAACCTTTCTTCTCATCCTGTTTGTTTTTAAGGATCTTTTTAGCAGAGGTGGCCTTTCAGTTAGTAATGTTCGTCACAGTATTCCTGAAAGAACTGACGGACAGATCAAGTTGTTGGATGTTCTCAAAGATGTAACAAGTCATATTTTAAGCCTGGGCTTATATATTCTCAGTTGTGTATTAAGGTAAAGCACATCTTCAACATGCTGCGTGTGACTAATCTATTCATGAGAATGACTTGTGGTGCACACATATATACTTTGCATGAAGAGCTGCAGTGACGTGAACAAGAGTGAAGGCCAGCTGACACAGCTGTGAATCATATTCCCAGTATATCAAATTGCTGTTTAGGGAAAAAAAGACATTTCCATGTTCGCATAATTATTCTCCCTGCAGTGTTCAGTGTAGCCAATTAAATTGTCTTGAGAGACAGTTTTATTTGCAAAAGGTCACATTGTTCCAATTTTTTCACATATTTATCAACCAGTCACCAGCATAGCCCTAATCATCATAATTACTAAAGCAAGGAAGCTCTTTCTTTATATTACAGTTCATTTCTGACAATTAATAACAAATGTCTCACCTTTTTTTAAAATTCAGAAAAGTAAGACGTACATTTAGAAAATAAATTACAGTACTTACATGGTCAAGACAGTTATTTGGTTGAAAATTTAACTTACTTGAGCCATTTATGGGCTAATTATGTTTAGTGAACTACAGACTCACCTTCTCTAAAACCAGGGCTGAATGTATAATGAGGCTAATTGTAATGATTGTAGCTGCAGTGTAAGGGCAGGTCAGCAATCTAATGAAATCAGTGTGGATCATGATTTGGTGGTGTAAAGTCTTGATTAGAGAGCTTATAAAGTGATTTTTTTTTTTTTTTTACCCATGCCCCCTCTGTTCTGTGCTGCTTGCATGTGTACCATTTCATGCATTTGCGCAAACGTGATTTGATGTTAGGATGGCAGACTATTTTATGTCACTTTTGACAACATTTAATACAACAGGAGTTAAATGAGCTAAACTGTTTTGGGCTCCTAATGCAGAGCTGTGATTTTCAAAAGTCACCATTATTTTTATCTTTCATTCGCAGGAGGACAAGAACTACCAAGTGAATGGGATGCAATGTTACATAAAAAACAAAAGAACATAACTAAAATGCTGATGTTAACTAAATATTTCATTTTATTGATTCATTCCAGACATGTCAAAACAATCTTTTAAAGCATAAACAATTTCAACACTATCATGAATCTATGTTTCTGAAAATAGATATAATATATTTATAAAATATATAATAATGCATAATCAATATACACTGACATATGTGCATAACGATAATTTAGAAACAAATATAGAGGTAATGGCTGATGAAAATGTCTCCTCAGACTTTATTATTACGAGATAAACTCAATAAATAAATGTAAATAAATATATAACAAGAAAAACCTTCATGTTGGGGAATTTGCTTCAAGTTTATGTTCTGAAACTCAGCTAAAAAATTGTAACATTATTCATAATAATTTGTCAAACATTAAATCAATTACCAATATTTTTTTTTAATCACAAATTTTGACTGGGAAATTCAGTCATCAGGTGAAAAATCAAGTCAATGAACGCACCAATTAATGTTGAGAGCCCTCCCACAAGGACTGAAGCAACTCTCCTTGCACAATCAGGTGTAGAGGCTTCAAAAAAGGGTTTGAGCAGAGTCACCCTTATTTATCAGTTTGTTCAGTTTTTTTATTTGTTTGTTTGTTTTGATATATACATGAATCAGGTCTTTTTTGGGATTGTCCATGTGTTCCACGCTGGCCACATGTGAAGTGCTCCCACTGATTATGCTCAGGTAACAGGTGATAAATTCACATCTTATCTGTGTCCCAGTTGGGCCAACCATATAAGTCAGGGGTGTCAGACTAATTTTTTACTGAGGGCCATATCAGCATCATGGTTTTCCTCGAAGGGCCAGATTGACAGCATGACATGTAACAAAATTCAGTGTAGATCAAAATTAATTAAACTACACCCTTATTATATTGTTAAATAAGTGTTTCTGTATTATGTATTCAAGTTTCAAATATTTAAGTCATTATTATATTAAACTCAGGGTTTGTGGTTGTAAACCTGCTCTTGCACAGGTTATGTTTACAGAGGTTATGTTACCATGGTAACGGACTCAGAGTATCCTTTGCCTCGGTTTCTGAAACGGGCCTTACCAAACCCTACTGCTCGGAGTTAAGTTACCTCACTTTAAATTCAGTTTTCATGGAACAGTTGGCACATCTACAAAGGAAGCGTCGCAGCTAAGGGCATATACAGCTACAACAAAGCTAGCTTTCACTGATGCATCATTTTTGGCAGTAACTTTTGTAAACACATTCTGCTGTAACTCCAGTCTGCATTTTAATTCTGCTGCGAATCTTTGTTTTTCTTGTAGGCTAAATTTAGCATACTTAACTCCGTGTTTGTTGTCAAAATGCCGACGTAGATTATACTCTTTCACGACTGATACCGCCTCATAACACAAAAGACACTGTTTTTTCACCTTTAGGTACAAACTTGTATTCGTTTTCCCATCGTTCATGAAACTGCCTTCCTTGTGCATCTATTTTTCTTTTCTTGGACATGTTGGGGTTAGTTTGTAGAGGTTTTTCTTAAGTCCACCAGTTCTGAAAATCGTCTTGATGTCTTACTCATGGTGATATACCATTACCATTGTGGGTAATGACAAAATGGATTATGGGAGATGTAGTTTATTGTTAATATGCGCTTTATAGCGGTATAAGCTTATTTTAAGTCTTAAAATATTAAAATTTAGGACAATAATGCACAAGCTCTCGAGGGCCACATAAAATGACGTGGTGGGCCACATTTTGCCTGCGGGTCTTGTGTTTGACACATGTGACATAAGTGAACCCAAGTGGCCATTTTGCATGGGGCCAAGTGGACCAATGGACAATCCCATATGAGGCCCCATTTTTGAGCTCATTTATATATCAGACCAGCCTCACATTTAAATGTTGTTTATGTCATGATCTTCCATGAAGAGAGGGTCCTTGCTGCAGAATATGGACTGAGGAGGTCATATGTCAGTGTTGGTGTTGGATGAGGGCCGACAGTATTAAATGTCCATCTTGCCAAACCTCTGACCTGCCCCATTGTGCAGCCAGTGGTAATTGTTCATTACAGGTGGCTAAACTGGGAACTATTTTGTGTCAACACGTTTGCTGTTTTTTGTTTGTTTCTTTGTTTATTTATTTGTTTGTTTTGTTTTGTCTTTTTACCTACTATTTCTTCTTCTGTGGAGCTGTGGTGGCATTCAGATGTTTCTTAGGTGCAGTCAGTGGCATCTTCAACTCCAAGCCTATGAGGATAAGTATAATGCAATGCAACTGCAATGTCTTAAAAAGTGCTTGTTTGGTTGATCAGGTAGGCCAATAAAAGTCTCTCCAGGAGTTTTATGATAAGTGGCCTTACGGCAACTCATCTATAGTATTTAAGGACAGATGGTGAGATTTTTTTGGTTTGAAATCAAAGCCTTCCACAGCACGAGAACCTATAGGTGCTGTTGAATTCACATATCTGATCTGCACCGGCCTTCAGGATTCCTACCCTGGCACCATCTGGACCTGCAGCCTTACTTTGGTTCATTGTCTCTAGCCCCCTCTTAACCTGTCTGTTGGAGATAGACAGGATTGGGAGGCAGAGGGGGTCCACAACTAAGGTGGAAGACAAAACTGTTGGGGTTTGTACTGGTTTTCTGTTGCTTCAAAGATTAAATGGACAATAATTTGAATATTTATACAGCAGCAAACATCCTTCCACTATGTGAATATTCAGAGGTCTAGTGATGATCTAACCAGAGAGTGCAGTCCTATTGTGTATTAGTTTTGCAATTCTAGCTTTTCTGGTATGTGTTTAAGTAGCATTTTACTGTATATTTCCCTGCTGCAAAGACTTTGCACGAATGTCCAAATTTACTTTTGCTAAAGGCGAACATTAGAAGGTAATAAAGAAAGAAGGCCAAAGTCAACATTTCTTTGGTTGTTTCAGTATCCTCTACCAGCCACTTCAAGAGCTTCAGGTTAAGTGTTATTCAGTTTTGTTTCTGTTTTAGACTGATGTTCTTCTAAGACCAAACTCTAAGATTTCATATTTCATCTGTAAACATAGAAAAATATCAATTTATCCATGAGAGGGGTGACGTTAAAGATGAGGCATTCTTTCAAACATTTAAAGAAAGATTTTTGTATTCTCATTGCTTTGCTCCCCAATATTGGAGATAGCCTTGGAACAGTGGAGAGCCTGCGATGGACTGACGACCTGCTCAGAGTACACCCCCGCCTGTGTCCATGTGTCCTTGGGCCAAACACTTCAGTAACTGTAAGCAGCTGTCAAGCACTATGAAAATTAGGATAGCTGATGTCAAGTGAGGAGAGAGATATAAGATGAGAGAAAGGCATTTTCAGGCAGACGTTTCCTTGGTGCATAATATGATTAAGAAATGGCAGTTAAAAGGAACGGTGGAGTTCAAACTGAGTTCCAGAAGACCTAGAAACATTCAAAAAGAAGACATAAATCAAAATCTTGTTTGACTGGAAAAAAAAGAAAACCTCAGGAAATTTTGCAGACGGTAAAGGGGTTTGATGCATTGTTTACAGCACAGCAACACCTGCACATTCATGACCTTCGTGGATGAGTCATCAGTAGAAAATCTCTCTTGTGCACTCACTGTAAAATTTAACATGAAAGCTTTCAGAAGCTTAAAACAAACAAACAAAAAAAAAACATACAAACAAGTCTGATGCATTTTAACCATGTTCAGGCTTTAAAATTCCCTAAAGAAGGATTCTGCAACTGTTAAGCACGGGTGGATCAATCATGCCATAGGCTTTTACTGCAGAAAGATAGTGAGGAGGATAGTTCATGGGTTGAGGAAAGAATGGATTTCAATAGATACCAACAGAATAAATATTTCTAACACCTCAGAATCCAAGTTGGACTCAAGAGCCCTCAGACACACAGACTAGAGAAGAGCAGTGCACACTGAATGGCCCTTTGTCAGAGGGATAGGGGGGAAAAAAGCCTTCCCATTAACAACTTAAAGAGTCTTAGCATGTTAAATTACAGCATTTACTAACTGTGATACTTGCCAGAGGGTAGTGTTAATTCCTCCCATACTGGGAGCAAAAACATGAGTGCTTTCTACCCTTTTTGTTATTTTGAAACTGTAAGACATGGAAACAGTCAAATCGTCTTGCTGCAGAAAACTCAAATGTAAACCCTTTGGAAATCGGGTCATCGTTCACCAGCTTTTCACAATAACAGAAATATTGCACAAACAAGCACCACGTCCTCAACACAGATTTAGCTTAAAAGGCAGCGCAGGAGAGTTAAACACCAAATTGTCAGAGAACTTTCTTCTGCATGTTTTCATTGCAGCAACAATCCTAAAACCAGAGGCAGACTGTATTTCCCCATCAGCACATATAGTGTTGAGCAGTATTCAGTATCCCGTTTTAACACATAATCACTTCAGTTAAGTAGAGCTTGTTTCTTTTCAAATCAGTCTACTGCTTTTGAATAAAGGAATGCAAATGAATTGAACATGTATCACATACTTATATAAATTATTATTTTTATTTTAGGACAGAGCAGTTCACATCACCTGATCTACAATCATCCAAACACATCACCTCAAACACATCAGTTAATTCTTGTAGGCAGTAAAAGCTGTTTCTACATGAAACGCATAAGTTATTGTTGTCCTATTTATTCTGGTATCTGGATAGCCTGCGGCAGAAAGGATGCTCGATGACTATCTGATGTCCACTCAGCATGCCCAAGATGGAAAACCCACTGGGGCAGGAGATATTTTCTGCAGAGCACAGTGTCTGGGAGCAGAGTGAGTAGGAGTAGGTTGTCTGTGTATTTCATAAGATGGTGGTTGTGTCTGAGTGCCCATTCTGTCATGAAAAGGTTGAAAAGCTTTGAAAGCATCCCCATATGGTTGAATCACTGTGATTTCAGAAGGGTCAAGCAACCATTAGAACCAGGACCAATAAAACTGGAGGCATTTTTTGTTTTTGGTAGAAGCTATATGATCCAGATTGCTGCATTTAGATAAGTAAGCAATATCAGTATAGGTAGAGTCAATGTATTTTCCTTATAATCAGTCATAGTTACCCTCATGTTGCCACAACCAGCCTGTCTGCAACATTCAGATAGACCTTTAAAGGGGTAATTCTAAATCAGTGGTTTGATGGGTTGAAGAGGCTGAGTAATAGGTTTGAGAAGCTTCCTACAATTCTGTTTGTAATCAAGCTGCATCCAGTTTCAGAGCCTACGGGATGTGTTAGCAACTATTTTGGCAATTATATTGCTGGGCCATTCAATTACATGTCCTTTTCCAAAGACCTCTATCCTGTCCATTTAGAGTTGCACGTTAAGATTTCTTTGATATGGTACATTTAAACATCCATTCATCCATTGTCTATGCTCACTTAATCCTCTGCAGGGTCACAGGGATCTGCTGGAGCCCAGCTCTCTTTGGGTGAAAGGCAGGGGTCCACCCTGGACAGGTCACCAGTCCATTCGCATGGCCACACATAGACAAACAACCACGCACAGTCAGTCCTACGGGCAATTTAGAACCACCAATTAATCTAAACATGCATGTCCTTGGACAGTGGGAGGAAGCCAGAGTATCCAGAGGAAACCCACGCAAGCACAGGGAGAACATGCAAAACCTCACACAGAAAGGCCCCTGCCTGAGGTTCAAACCAGAAACCTTCTTGCTGTGAGGCAACAGTTCTGACCACCAAGCCACTGTGCTGCCCACATTTAAAAATATTGCCCAAAACATTTAAAAATTCAGGGATTCAGAAATAAACAGCACTATTATTGTCCATCCATTCAAAATGGAAAGTTTAAAAACAATGTTTCATCAAAGAAAGGTTGGGAGAATTAGCACAATTCTCCCTCTAAAATATATGTTATCCTTAAATCGTTCAAAGATTTTCATGCATAAAGGGCAAGTCCTCAAGCCTAAACTGAACACCTAAGATATCCAATCATTCAGATTGAATTGCATCAAAATCTGCCAAAAGCTGATATAACAACATGAGCAAAGATTACTCTGGGAAGCCTTTGTCAAGCATTAGAATATGGAACTACACTTACAAATGTCATTTATAACTGGGCACTGTGTACTCCGGACCAAGGACAAACAGGATCATCCAGACTGTTATCAGCTACAATCCCAGGGTCTGTGATGGCATCGAGTTGTATCAGTGCCTTTGGGAAAGGTCATTAAGACTTTTGAGATGGCAGCACAAATGCAGAAGAATTTTATTTTACAGCAACATACTGCAACATAGTGCTGTTTTCAAGACATTATCTTTCCCAGGGATGTCTATTCATTTCTCAAAAAGACAATCCATAACTACTCTCTGTATAGGTTACAAAGACATGGCTGAGGAAGAAAAGGGTATGGTACTTGAATGGTCTGTCCACAGTAGAGAATGGGTGGAGAATTTTTAAACGAAATGTGCAACAGTGACAACTGTGCTGTTGCACACATCAGGATGCATTTACAGGAAGAATGAGACAAAAGATGGTTGAATCACTGCTATCCTCAATGCCAGAACAACATTTACCTGTGAAAAAAGAGAATAGAAACGCATAAATATAATGAAAGCTTTACTTTCCCGACACTCTTGGAATGTGTTACAGCTGACAAGAAGAAAGACAAAATATCCAAATTTTCACACTGTCTGTGGAGAAATTAAAAAATAAAAAATAAAAGTACATCTGAGATTCTCTACTTTTTCTTTATGTTTTTTTTTTCCTTTCCCATTTCTTTTCTTTCTATTTTCCATATTGTCCCAGCTTTTGGGAATTTGGGTTTGTACTTCATCAGTACTCTACTTTTCATTCCAACTCTGTGAGTTCAGCTGAAATAGAATGAACATGACTTTAAAATGAGCAGTCTGAGCTGTATAATACCACACATCACATTTTTGGCATTGTTGCTACATCCATACCTGGCAAAGCTGGCTTCCCATCTGTTTAGAAGTTCCCTCTTGGAGCAGTGTCAACAGATTGCCTCACACCAGTTGTACACGTTCCATTTATATATAATTTAGTGCAACTTCCAATTGATCTGGACCTTCATAGGTACATTTGCAAAGGGGGTCCCATATAGCAAAGGTGCATTTGCTGGCATCACAGAAAAAAAAATTGTCTTGTGTTTACACAAGCATTTTCCAAGCTAGAACACTTCCATTAAAATTCCATTAAAATCCTGATGCATTTGACTGTCAACAGAGATTGGTTGTGATGCTTGAGGTTGATCGCTCCAATGACCACCAGTTTGCTTTTACCTTGCTTTAAATCGTTTAGCATTTTTCGTCTTGGCATTTTTCAGCATTGATAAATAAAAAGTGAAGCCTATGGGATGTGGTTGTAAATAACAGTTGCAGCAATTCAGTACAACTTTACAATAAAGTAAAAACTTTTCATGTGGTCAATAAGAATTATTCAGAGAAGAATTATTCAGTCATCAGCTCTAAGTCTTTTTCATATGGAGTAAGCTGGGTAATATTTCTTACTAAAGTAAAATGATAGAAATCTGAAATGAGAAGATCACATAAGTGATATATCCGTGGTTTGTCATGCTTATAATAAGTCCTCCTGCAGTTAAAAATATGTTCCTGTATTTTGCCTCCCTCACTTTTGATCCCATATGTTTAAATTGCGTGACAGATGTTTCCAAATTGGCATCAAATATAACAAAATATTTTATTTGTATAATAAATTCATGAGCTCCATAAATTCTCTCCAAGCGTTCCTAAAAACAAGGCAACGAGCTCTGTATAACAGCTGTATTGCATTATCCATATGCTAATACTCGGGGGTGGTGGGGGTGGAATCATTTTAGGATTGCACACATATTCTGCCTTTTTTTTTCATGAGAAATGAAAACACATCCACAATATGGGCACATTCAAAAACTAACCTTCAGCACAAGCACAAGGAGAAAGGGTCCTGAAACACTCCTGTACAAATAATAAACATCTGCAGTATTTGCATGCCAGGCGCACCATACCAGTGTTAGCAATGCCAGGTCTCCATACATCAAAGCAGAAAGTCCTTGGAAAACGGTACATGGGGATGAAGGTGTCTGTGGGCCTTGTTGGTGAGACACGTCAGGATGCTTGCTAAGTATAGCAAGCATTGAGAAAGAAATGATTATGCAGTGAGGGAGGTAAATCTCTTTCTCCAAGCATGGATACAGAGAATGTAGATGTCAGTGTAAATACAGTCGGATGGGTAATTGGGCCAAAATATAGATTTTTTTTTTCTTTTAACACCATTTAGCAAAATATCTTTTGAAGGAGTTAAACCTTGGTGATGGTATTATGGTATTCATCATTGGACTAGTATTGCATGGTGCACATTGTAAATAATGATATGCACTAAATAATTTCTGTTGGTGAAATGCATGCCTTTGGGGGATTACACTATGTGGCACAAAAAATAGCACAGTTTCCTAGAAAAAGCATTTGACAGGCCAAAAACGAAAAACTTATTCATTTATGTTTGTTTTGGATGATTCATTGCAAGCTGAAATACAGAAATACATCAAGCACAGTGATGGAGAACAGACCAGGAAAAGCCACTCAACTCTCGAGAAGAAACATTCAACCAAATATTGATGCTGGACTGTGATATCAATGCAGCACCAGAATCCATTAACCATTATATATTTTTTTCCTAATTATAGTGTTTTGCTCTATATTTAAAGTAAAAAGTCAACAGTCATTTTACTATACAGCTTCAACTCCATTTGAACACCATATTGTGTGAGGCGCCAGGGGAAATATAACAAATAACCTGCAGCACACAGTACAGAAACAGGATATTACATCTAAGGAACCAGCCTGCTGACTAAGGAAACCTCCAAGCCTGACAGCCTCTCAAACACACAACTGAGCCATTCCAAGCACCTGGGTGAATAATCAAAGGCATCTGGATGGGACAATGTGCTGCACCTTTAAACTAAGGAGATATCATGACCAAAATCTTTTTCTATACAATATTGTTAATCCAATCGTATTCTTTTCATTGTCAGTCATGAATGCTGATATGAGAGTCTTTAAATGTGAGGCTGTTTTATTGGCATCACTTTGTTGTTGTTATCATTGTTTGGAGTTTTTTTTTTTTTTGTCTCACCTTGTTAAAATGATCACAAAATATACAAATCAACATCAAGCATGTTTACACTAAGTGTATGTCGATTATATTTGACATACTCGCTGAGACTGAGACTGAAAGTAAATATTTATCTGCATGGATATATTCCTGCTTACAATAAAAACTGCAATGCCCTTAAACAACCAGCAACACTAATAAACGAGGGAATGCAGCAAGCTTGCCTCTCCAGAGATAACAAAATCCACTTACTAGCTGCTTTAATCCTTACTGGCTATTACTGGAGGTTCTGTAGCAACCGGGCAATGACAACCAGACTTGGGAAGTGGCTAAATATGGAAAAGAAGTACAGCTCGCACAGAAAACCTGTAACAGCAGAATGTGTTGCCACTAACTTGAGTAGTTTTGCCTTGTTTTCAGCCTTTGTCTAAAAAAAATAAGGCAAATTTTCTCCAAACTGACAACAAGATCTTTGCAAATGAGAAAAGTTTTTCTTTTTTGTTTTATTTTTGTGAGTTGTTAAAATTGTTCCTGAACCAAACAGCAGAGTTACTGCAGAATTTATCAAGAAAATTTACAATATGAGTACTCATGTCAGGGAAACAATACAAGGCCTGATATAACTAAATATGCTGTCCCTAGAATCAGCTATCATAAAACAAAAAAGGGGCCACTGTTTTAAAATTATATGATCTATTTGGTACCTGTCATCTTGAAAACATAATCAGGACTCAGTTTGCACTTGACAATCAGCTGGATCAGGATGCAATGCAGGATAACAAAACTACCATCACAAAGGCATCACAATAAAGATAGCAGCACTGTCATTACACATCAAAAAGAAAACCATGCTTATGGACTCCAAGAGCAATAACCCCTCAGATGTCATTGAGTACAAAGATATGCTCTGTCCAACTTGATTCATGTTCTGGCCTCTCTGAGTCATGGTAACTCCCCATCCAATTACCATCCAATAATATATCAAGGGAATAACAGCAAGACTGAGCAAAGTCAGAAGTGACTCGGAGACACCTGTGGGTAATGGACAGTCATGGCATTTTGTTTGGATCACACCACAGATGTAATGATTCTGCTGGACAGCCACCAGGTTGACTGATAACTAGGTCAAAAGGAGAACGCACTTAACCCATTACCTCCAATCCTTACCTGTAACTTGTCTCCTTTTTTTTTTTTTCTTTAGTTTAGTTAAGAAAAAATCTTTTTCTCATTAATGTCTCATTTGAATTAAAATTCACAAGACAATTCTGAATTAGAAATGGTGTACTGGATGTGCAGTCATAGATACTTGCTCATGAACAGCGTCAGTTATAACACTTTAAAAGTAGGCTTCAATTAGTGTTTTATATTTGATTAAAGATGGATCACTCCAAATACATGTGAGCGGAATTTTTCAATAGATTTTTTAATACATAAGAATCTTACTGCTATTTTCTACATTCATTCAAGACTGTCAGATTGAAAAGAGCACAGGGTGAAAAGTTAATGCAAATATCCACCCACTATTTTTTGGAGGTAAAGGTTTCTTTCTATTTACACTTTAATGAACTTGTGCAAATTTAAAGTGGATTTTTCAGCGTGCCACACTGTCATTCATAACTGCAAATTATAGCTGCCCTTGATTCTCATCTGAATTCTGAGGTAGTTATCAATATATAGTAAGCAGAAAACTGCCTTTGACATGCATAACACACGCACACACATATAAGGAGAAAGATAATGAGAAATAAATCATCTGCCGTGGAACCAAACAGACTGAGCTTTGCTAAAACACGGTGGCTGCTCTGTTGTACTGAGTTGCTTTATATTTACTCTGATATTTGAACAGGTCATTTGTTTTTTTTCTTCATGTCAGACTAGCAAAGCTCTGACAACTCAGAAACAGAGCTGCTTACATGAAAATCCCAACTTCTGCCATAACAGCTGCATGTGACACAGTTCTGAGAAAGGATGTTGTGACCTTATTGAATTTAAAAATGCTCTCATTTAGCTTCCCCCTTAGTACATGGAGTAATAAGTAATACAGTAATCTGTTACTTTCTAATGTTTGCTTCAAAAGTTGAAGATTTTAGTACTCTTTTTAAATAAAAAACATGTCGATCGAAACTGTAGACTTATGTCAATCCTCCTGTTATCCATATCGTGAATTTATACTTAAACAACATTAAAATGCTGGCTATTATGCCGCTAGTGTCTGTAATGACCATTCTCACTTTGTCATACTCACTTGCCCCACCCTCACCCCAAAATAAACAAATAAAGAACATTTGCAAGTCACTCCACAGTCAGGTGTTTCCTTCATTCACCCAAGTTCACTACTTGAGATGAAATAGCCGGTTATGCAACTGAACTGCTTCACGGCTGAATGAATGATCTGCTCAGAGCATCACTTACTCTAAAACACCACTCAGTCAAGATGAATAAACAATGTGGGTACAGCCAACAGCAAAAAAAAAAAAAAAAAAAAATGCATCCCATAGTAACAACGTAGAGGATGTCATGGATGACTACTGTACATATTTAATATTTTGGCTGTCGAAAGTACAGACTCACTTGTCTGAGTTCAAGTGCAATGCAGAGGGAAATGTAACAAACAAGGTAAAGATAATAGCCCTTAAAGCATCGTATCAGAATTGCAAAAGAGACAGCTTTCCATAGAAATGTCAGTCAGCTGTAAAATAAGCAGCTGACAACAGTTAACCACAGAAGAGAGTGAAAAAATATGCATGTTTTCCCTCCCACATGCGTATCTGCTGGCAATTATTTTGATTAAAAGATTTGGGTTTGCGCTATCATTGCTCATTTAACCCAGTATAGCCTTCTTTCTGGGTGGGTGTTATCACTGTGTTGAGAAAACTAGGGTAGAGTATTTTCCATTTGTGCCTCACAAAGCACGGATCCAAAAGATTAGCTAGATAGAGCTGTGAGAAGACGACGAGCTTGAAGCCAAGAAGTCCTGTATTAGAGACAGGTAGTGACATTTTTACTTCAGTGATTTTCCCAGCGTGGACTGAGACTTTGATGTTTGTGCAGGGCTCAATAACTGATACGTCTGTCTTGTGCTTCTGGGGAGATTTGTGTTTTGCTGGCTGTGAGGATTTCACATAGCTCTCTTAGGACACTACAAAGTGTGATACTTGTAATATGATTCCTAAAACTAGCGTGAAATCCATCAGCCAACTTGCTGAATAAAGTTTGTGAAAGCCTGTTTTTTGCCCGAGTGCTCCAGAATACTAAGATCTGATTCTATTTATGGCCAAAGCAGCTGAGTCTCCAACTACTTCTTCTCTAAACTATCCTGCTGTAAAATTTAAGATAACCCTTTTTTTTTCTATTAAAAAAAAAAAAAAAAGAAAGAAAGCAAGTCTATAGCTGCTTTAGAGCTTCATATTTGGCTTTTGAAACTCTACTCAAAAAGGGCAGTTTTTGAGTTTTTATTATTCAGTGTCTGTAAATACCTTAAATTCTGTGTATAGAAATGTTTTCAATTTAAATGTTGAGTGGATTACGTGATCCTTGCTATGCTATACCAAACCCTGGCAAATGGTAGCAACAGCATTTTGATAGCGTTGCCATGGAAATGAGCTATTTGAAACTATGTTAAGTGCATAAGCAGGTCCTGGTGGAAATGCGCTATGTTGGCATTCCAAAAAATGCATAAAATGAAATGCAGAAAGGTGTTGTTGTTTTCATGGTATTACTGAGAGGCACATAAATGCATTTTTGGGTTGCACATTTAAGGCCAGAATAAATCATCCCACTGTAAACGCCCCAACTGTCCTCCCATTGTGCAGTTGTCTCCTATATTCCCAGAGCTCACAAGCATTTTTACTGGCTCTACGAGCCTAATGACCTCTGAGCATTGATTTTGTCAGAATTTTCTCTAAGCTGCATGCCAGAGCAAGTGCATTGCTGGAAATATGATGTCAGAGTTTCAGCACAGCTTTTATTAATATTTCCATGACTGTTCTGATTATGTAATTATGATTTAATGAATACCTTTTTGCAATAACAGAGCATTGTTGTTAATTAACACTTTTTTTTTTGTTTACCCTTACTGGTAATAAGGAAGTGTATGCTCTTGTGCAAAAGTTAGAACCCCTTCTTTTAATCCTATATTTCTTGTCTACAAACAATGTGAAATCATCAAATCATAGTGAGTCCTGGTGATGGGCAAATACTACCCCAGAAAAACAACAAATATATAACCAATAATATAACTTTGCTTGCAGTGCCTTTAATTTTGAACAAAAATGAAGCCAAAAAGAAACATTTGTATGAGACTAGTCAGTCTCATACATTTGCAGAGGAATTTTGGCCCATTTTTCCTTTTTTAGTGTTGCTTCATTTAGTGAAGGTTTTTCAACATTTCAGCAATACAACTCTGTTAAACTTCCACCACAATTGGGTTGAGTTCTGTTAGGGATGGACTGGGACTAAAAAACAGCCCTGGCCCTATTTCTCATCATCACACTGCAAATCCAGAACCATACGGTGTTTAATGCTATGGTTAGGTATGGGTAATGCCCTCAGCTGCCCACCTGCCCCTCATCAGCCTGTGGTTGGTCAGGTTGGATGTCCACCCAAGCTTCCAGTCTCCTTGATAATAATACGCTTTGATCAACGTTACCGCTTTCGCTTGCAGTTGCACTGCTGCCAAAAAGCTCTGTGAGCTTTCTATATTTTGAAGCATCAAGTGACTTGGCTTTGTTTAGTTTTGATTTTTCCCATCCACCTTTCTCCTTGAGTCTTCTGCTTGCCGTCCTTCTATTGACAGACAGTAACATCAATCTTCTTTGTTGGTTTTTAGGCCTATATCTGATCAATGATCGTCTTAGCGCCCCCTGCTTTTAGTTGATGGACTGAACTACTTGGTTAGACTTTGTTATTGAACAGGGCCAACGGCCATAGAGTGGACGGCCGCTCAGGGCTTTTCCAGAATGCACAGATTAACAGCCAACTAAAATTTTAAAAAATGAAGTGTTTCATATGATTTTGTTGGGAAGCTTATTTTTTGAAATATTCTTAATGGCACCTTTACATGTGCTGGAAAATTATTTAAAATGTGCTAACTTTGTATATTCAATGAAATATTTTTCTAAATTTTGATTTTCCACAAGGCAGCTTGGTGGTCAGCACTGTTGCCTCACAGCAAGAAGGTTCCTGGTTTAAGCCTCAGCAGGGGCCTTTCTGTGTGGAGTTTGCATGTTCTCCCTGTGCTTGCGTGGGTTTCCTCCAGGTACTCCGGCTTCCTCCCACAGTCCAAAGACATGCACGTTAGGTTAACTGGTGGTTGTAAATTGCCCGTAGGAGTGATTGTGAGTGTGCGTGGTTGTTTGTCTATGTGTGGCCCTGCGATGGACTGGTGACCTGTCCAGCGTGTACCCCTGCCTTTCGCCCGAAGAGAGCTGAGATAGGCTCCAGCAGATCCCTGTGACCCTGCATAGGATTAAATGGGCATAGATGATGGATGGATGGATGGATGGATGGATGGATGGGTGGGATGGATGGATGGATGGGTGGGGGATGGGTGGGATGGATGGATGGATGGGATGGATGGATGGATGGATGGATGGATGGATGGATGGATGGATGGATGGATGGATGGATGGATGGATGGGTGGATGGGTGGATGGGTGGATGGATGGATGGATGGATGGATGGATGGATGGGTGGATGGATGGATGGATGGATGGATGGATGGGTGGGTAGGTGGATGGATGCATGGATGGATGGATGGATAGTGGATGGATGGATGGATGGATGGATGGATGGATGGATGGATGGATGGATGGATTGATTTTCCACAAATGCAGGATGGTGATTGGTGCCCGCTTGACCACTGGAGCAGATTCAGCTTTTCAGAGGAGAAGAGTAGTCGCTCCCCAAGTTTATGTCCTATATGAAAGACGTGATTTGGAAATATATTTTATAAATATATATTATTTCATATATATAGTTTTTCTTATGGCAAGTTTTTTTTTAAGTTTCTTATCTGGTGATTCTTTTGACTTTTGTTTTCATTCATTTGTCAGTTGAGTTGTGTGAAGAGTGTGATTGGTAAACAGTCAGTACAGGAAAAAAACAAAGCAAAAGCTCTTTCATACCAAAGGCACTGTGAGGACATAAGGAGAAGCCTTTTGGTGACTCATGAGCCATCCTGAAAACCTGACCTGTGAAGTTTTGGAGGGTAACTAGAATGATAACTGTGTGATATGCATACACGTGTCTCAGGTTTGAAAATCATGAGTAAAAACCACAATTAAAAGTAACATAAAGCCTCTCTCTTCATACCTCGAGATCCATCTAAATGTGTGTGTGTTTTTTTTGTCTTCTTATCCATGCTTAAATTCTTCCTCAGTACTCAGTGTGAGGATCCAACATCATGAATGTGCGTTTTAGATTTGTGTTAAAAAAAAATTGGTCTGCTATGTTGAGTTGTTCACCCAAATTAACAAAAGCAAGTCAAAAATATTAAGACATGCAAATCTGTGTCACTCCTGGGCTCTGTAAATATCATGTAGAGTGGTTTAGAAATGTAACAGAGCATACACTGAACACACCATTAACACCATTACAGAAACATTTTAGATAGGATTCCAACACATGTAAATTCATCTGACATTAGATTACCAGTTAAAAAGATGCTCACACTGCACTGTAATTAAATATTTCAAATTGTAATTAGGAATCATAAAAGTGTGGAGACCAGGTTCTTTAGAGTAAAAGTTTTATCTTCCGCATGCCTGATAGGAGATTTTTTTTTTTTTTTTTGTCAAACAGAACCTGAACTACACTAATATGTGACACAGCTGGTATTTGATGGTGCCATTAAGATAGAATATCATTGCTTAAGGCAAGGTGACAGAGATAATAATCTGCCGTCCTTTATGTTTAATATTTAAATCCCAAAGGTAGAGTGGAATTATTGTGGTGTCCTTGTTTCCAGCGCCCTCCCTGTACTCCAAACTAACAGCAAGGCACAATCTGCAATCACAGTTCATGCTTCCCAGTATAACTGGGCTCATTATTGTTAAAACGATACGGAAAGGACACATGCGTGATCATGAGAGACAAACTCCATTTTGATCTAATTTGCACAAAAAGTATTCCAGTAAAATTATGCTGTCTGTTTACGCTTATTCTCATATTTGATAATGTCCACTTGTATAAGCTTCACGGAACACTGCTCATCTCTGTCGGATCTAAGATTATGTGTGTTTGCCGTGTGCCTGTTAGGATTTTCTTCACTGTGTAAACACAGATTCTCTCCTTCCATTTGCAGCAATTACTCATTTTGCACATATTTTTCTTCCCTCCAAGCCTCATGGGAATACGCTTTTTTGTAGGTCAATTTGGGGAACTGTGCAGTAATATATTGCATTTTATATAAACGAGCGCATGCTACATACAATGCAACACTTTTTATCCCTGCCGCACACAAGAGCAGGAAAGGTCACAGCACTCCGAGGCAGAAGTGCCACTGCGTTGATTAATCCCCAAAACTCTCAAATATGCTTTTTTTTTCTTTCCTTTTCTTATCTCCCTTAACATCTAAGTTTTGAGGCAATTAGGCTACAACATGGCATTTAGCCTATGAATCAGTATGAGAATTTCCTCTTGTGACATTTTACTATAGTCTGTCGACATTCATTATTTCCACTTTCTGTCTCTATTTTCAAATTTGACATTCTAGGCTGGAAGTTCTTAAAATGCCGAACACTGGTTTTTTTTTTTGTTTTTTTGTTGTTTTTTTTTTACATTTACACATCTTGTTAGAGTTAGTAACTGATAATGCTGCCAAAAAAAATGCTACACAACACGTCGTTATCAACTGAAAAAATAATAATTTTACATTTCACCAACTTTGGAAAACTGGGCGTCAAAGCTCATTTTTTTATACTCCATTAAACTTGTTTGCCACGACTCATCACAGTCTGCTACCAGAACATACAGTGTGTACCTGAGCTCATGATTCCACCTGTAAGATCTTGTGTAGCAATTTAATTATATCTAAGTTCAAGAGGGATCTGAGCTCGTCTCTGTGGGCTCCGTGCAGCTTACTGTGTGTGCATAACTGTAGGCTTGATTAACAAGTTGTTGAGTCAGCACAAACTGCATTATAGAACATCAAGCCCAAAGATTTCCTAACCTGTAACAAGGTGCTGAAAAGATCCACAAATTACTGCTCATCAGTTATCGTGTACTCTTGTTTAATTAGCTTAAAATTTATGTTAATTCACAGTTAAGTCTGCTCTTACTCTTCAGCTCATTAAATTACACTGTAGTTGTTCCATCTGTAAGGGTTGTTTATTTACATTAAGGTGAACTTTCAGGCCTTAATTACACACCAGATGACAAGCGGACTCATTAAAACATTATCAATATTGGAGCCAATAAAACTGTCTTGGTGCTGTACAAATGCATATATTTCATATGAAAACAAATAGGATTTAAGACTTCTGATGACAATGATATCTGAACCCTTGTGAATGGTCTGGGTCAAATTTGACCCCTTTTTACTTTTGACAGCAGCAAAAATGAACTAAATATCGTTCTTTTAACCTGAAATTTGACCTAAGGTGCACAAAATATACAGTATTTCACACTTTTGCAGCAGGCGGTCTGTGTTTTGCAGTCTGCAAGGGCCAAAAGATGCATCTCCTTATCTTGTGTCAAAAATAATTAAAGGATTGGGTTCCTATGTGACCTGCTGATGAGGGTCAGGTTCAGATTGGTACATGGCTCTGATCAGGGCGACTGAAGCTGCCGCGTGGAGGGGGCGGTGTTAATGTCTTGGTCCTGGAATGACATTTCTCACTGACATTCTGCCTGCGACAGCATGTAGAAGTGTGGAGCAACTGATGACATTGTTTTTTGACATAAATGTCTCCTTTCCTGCCAGGTCCTCTCCCTCAGAGTCATCATGTGAGGGGCTGCAATCAGAGCTTTCCTCCAATTTGTCATCCTGATCCGACACATTGCTGTTTAGTCAACTCGGAAGATGCACGATACGTCTTGCTGCCATAACCTCCAGCACTGAAAATGCAGCCCAGGCACCCTTATATGTTTATGACACTTTTTTTCTTCTTTTCTTTAATATTATTTTGTTACATTGCAAGTTCAGATCTAATGTCTGTGTCAAGGCACCCTTTGACCTCTGTATGACCTATGTTCCTTATGTTTACCATGTATGATCACCGCCATGCTGTTTTACTCTCACTATTTAAAATTTCTCCCTTTACCCTTCACAGACCAACCCTTTTTCTGCAAATGTTGCATGAATACAGACAGCTCTCATGACAGTTCCAAGACCCCCAACAGTCCCGAAGAAGTTCTTGAAACAATTTCAAAGTCACCACTGTCCTATAAACAGTCAAAATTCAAAATTCACTGAAAACACAGCTCAGTATTAAAAAAAATAGCCATTACATAATGTCAGATACGCTATTTATAAATTACAAAAAAAGATTTGGAATTGAAAATTTAGGAAACATTTATTAAAAGGGAATAATTGGCCATTCTGTGAAAGCACTATAGGGTTAAGAGAGGGAAATATTGCAGATTCAGTCACATGCTATTCTGTTTTTTCTGTAAAGATGAATATGTGTATGTAAGTATTTATTTTGGTACTATCATGACCACACTGAAGTAGAACCAAATATAAATCTTTCCTTCTTATAAAAGAGCTGATACAATTCAAGGCGATACACCCTGATTGGTACAGCACAAAGAGATATGGAGTGATGAGAGCAGTTTGCTGAGCTATATAGATAAATGCTTGCCTTTCTCTGTGATACATTCTCATAAAAAGCACTGAAGGTCAATATTTCTGGATATAATGAAGCTACAGGAAGCTGCAGAAAATATAGCCAATGCTACACGCAAAAGGGCAGCTCGTTAATCTAGTCAAAGTGGGGGAAAAAACCAAACTCAAGAACTTCAATGTCTTTCACTGAGATGAACGTGGAAGACAGAATTTCTCTGCTCTTCAGGTCAGGCAGGTGTTTCTTACTGATGTCTTTTGATAAAAATGGTCATCTTACAAAAGATCTTGGAATTATTTGGAAGTTACTACTGCCAAGATGATTTGCAGAGCTTCTTTGGGGTATATTCTTATGTGATCCGGAGGGATTCTGGAGCTCAGAGCTCAGGTTTGTAGAAATGTTCTGAGTTCTATTGTAAATAACTGATCAGAAAGATGTAAAGTTGTACGCAACACCAGTGACCTTTGTGAAAACATCCCTCTCTGTCTTTTATCTGAAGGAGTTTAAAAGTGGGTCAAATGATCCCTTTAAGTATTTTGGGCTGTGTGCCAGTAAAGGTCTGTGATAGCAGGAAATGGAAAATCACTTGTGAAAAAAAATGCTGTTTCACAAATGCAACAATGAGTAAAAAAAAAAGTGTGGATGCAAAATTGTTGTAATTGAATTTGCTTGCACTCAATGTTCCTTTGATTCCTGCTTTGAAAAAGGGAGAGGGAAGAAAGCTTCCTTGTCACCATTACAGATAATTCTATGGTTGAAACCTCAGCTCTCCTTCAAATAAAGATGGAAGATGTCCAACTAAATGACTTAATAGGAACATGGGTACATTTTCTGGTTGGGTGACATGCTTATGAATGGATACTGGCTGGAGGAATCTGGGATATGAATTTTAATGGCTGACACTCTCTTCTCCCTCGGTAGCCAGCACCAGATTGCCCTGGAGCAAGGCACTTAACCCCTTATTTATTCTGTGTTTCGGCAAGCACCAGCACAAGACTGATGGCAGTGCAGCTCCCCGGTGTGAATGTACCTCCACGGTGAACGGGGATGTAGGTCATTGCAAAAATCATAAACAAGCTGTCAAAGTATTCCCTTAACAAATAAACATTAAATATAATATAAATGCAAGACCACAACAAATGCACTCCTTGCTGTCTGCCTCTGTGTGTGTGTGTGTGTTAAGAGTTCAGAAAAAGGAGGATGTAACAATGAGCAGTCCCTGCTGGCTGCCTAGTTGCCTGGTATTGTAACTGTGATGATGAGTAGCTCAGCCACCAAACAGTTCAGCTGAATGGTGACCAGAGTGCAAACTCCTAAAGCCCTTATAAAAAATAATAAAAATCATCAAATCCAGTCTGTAACAGTGTAAGAACTGTTGTAAAATTGAAAAATCTTCAATTAGATCAAAGATAGTTGTGAATTCTTATATATTGTGTCCTTGTTGGTGCCACCAAACCAGAGAGAGACACATAAAAACTTCAGCAAATCCAGCCGTTTCACATCTGCCCCAATCCAAACTGTAAATTAGAACAGAAAGAAAAAAACTGTTTTCAAAATGTATTTCCAACTCTATCAAATTTGAAGCAACTGATATGAAACTCAAGAAATACTTCATTACAAATACAGAATTGGTTTTGTGTTTGTTACATCAAGAGATTGTCCTAATATGAGGGCCTTTCAGCTGGAAGAGGCTAAACAAAATAAATATAGAGATTTCAGAGGTGAGCTTTAAATGTGCCAGAAGGCAGATTTTCTCCATTTACCATTTCATTAACATTTATTAATTTAGCAGATGTTTTATTCAAAGTAACTTGCAAGTGAGAAACAAAATTCAAGCTTCAGGCATGTAACTCATCAACTCTCATGTAACTCTCATCAAGAGAGTAAATATATGTATTTCTCTAAATACCGAGCTGCTTCTTTAATCCAGTGCAACACTGAGAGCTACTGATGTTTCAAAACTGCTCAATTTGTTAAAAAAAAAAAGGAAAGATTTCTACTCTTGATGGAATAAGAAATTGACTGTTATACAACAACATAGTTTCTCCTCACCTGAGACGTTGAGACTCACAAGCAAAGACTCAAAGGTGTGGCTCCCTGACTGAGAAGCTATATGACAGATGTAGAAGCCACAAGAATAAATAGGATGTTCCGCACTAAACCATCCAAGGTGTACTTTCAGTAATAGGGTAGAACAGCCCCGTCTATGGCTGAAACAGAATATTTCTGGAAAAGCTTAATGGGACAACGATGTATCTAATGCTTTGTGGGTAGTGGCTCTGACAGGCGGACCAGAGTAAGCTCTCAGAACAGGAACCAGTGACCATCAATGGCAAATGTGACTGTACGAAGACAGCACCAGGCCTTGACATGATACACACCTGCTGGCTAAAGAAACTTACTGCACTCCATGAAGCCCGAGCAGCACAACTGCTAATAGATGGAATCCACCCAGATATAACCCCAATTCCAAATAAGTTGGGACACTGTGTAAAACTTAAATAACTTGTAAATGGTCCCTCTCCTCTTTCATCCGTAGGTTTCCAAAGTGTTTCTAAAAAACAAATCTAAAATTTTGATTCATCTGATAACAGAACAGTTTTCCATTTTGCCTCAGACTATTTTAGATCAGCTTTGGCTCAGAGAATTTCTGGATCATGTTCACATATGGCTTCTCCTTAACTTGTATTTGTGGACTGGAAAGTGAACTGTGTTCATAGACAGCGATTTCTGGATGTTCCTCTACCAATGCAGGGATGTCCAGTTTATTTCAGTTCAATTTTACTTTATTTGTATATCGTCTGTTACAATATAAACTGTCTCTAGGCACTTTCCAGAGCATGACCAAAAATGAATGGTAAAAAAAACAGTGGCAGGTTAAAACTTCCCTATTGTTAGAAAACCTTTAAGTCAAATAGTGGCAAGAAAAAGAAAGAAACTCCTCTTTAAGAGGGAAGAAACCTTGACCAGGACTTTGCTCTTAAGGGGGGACCCTCCTGCTGAAGGACATTCTGCTAAAGGAAGAAACGTGGAGGGAGAGAGGATAGAGAGGATGGAGGACAAAGAGAGGAGAGGCACAAATATACAGCAAACATAGGACCAACTATGTTAGTAGTAATATGTCACTGGCTAGAGAACAAAGAGTCCTATGTACTTTTATTATGACTGATAGATCGTTAGTTAATGTAGTACAAAGGTGACTATATAGACATATGGTAAATGTTAAATATAGACATATAGGTGAGAGCAGCAAATACTGGGATGACCAGAGAGTCGGACTGCAGATTAGCATGTTGGTAGAGGACAATATATACATGGGTAGGCAGTAAACTCTGGGGTGCCCAGAGGGTGGAACTGCACATCAGCATGCAGCTCTGGAAGCCAAGAGCCCTGTAAAAAATATACAGCAATACAACACTTTTCCAGTCTTTTGTTGCCCCCGTTAAAACTTTTTTGAGATGTGTTGCTGCCATCATATTCAAAAAGAGCTTTTTTTTTTTTTAAAGGGCTAATATTTTCCATGAAATTGTAAAATGTCTGTTTTAAGATCTGACATGTATTCTTTATGTTCTATTGGTAATTAAAATATTGGTTTATGAAATTTAAAAATCATTTGATTTTGTTTTTATCTACGTTTTAGATTTTGTCACCTTTTTTTTCATGGAATTTGGGTTGTACTTTTATTTACGAGTTATTGCATTTGGATCCCTAATGTTGATCTTAGTTATTTTTTTTTCTTTTCTTAATATCCTAAACCTGACTAACTGTGATACTATGGAGCCCCGTTTGGGCTCATAATTCAATGAATAAATGAGTCTATTATTATGAAATACAGGCGTTTATTATTATGAAATAAGTATCCATTATTATGAAATGATTCCCATTATTATGAAATACATGTTTATTATTATGAAATATTTCCCATTATTATGAAATATATGTGTATTATTATTAAATATTTCCCATTATTATGAAAAATTAAATTATTATGAATTGTATTTTTATTATTATTATTTAATCTTAGTTTAATGCATAATAGTTTATTTTAGAATAGGTTTTTTTTTTTAATCTAAGAATTAGTTTTTACATAATTACTTCCTTTTTTTTATAAGAATGGGCTTTTACATAATGGATTCGTTTTTCATAAGAATAAGCTTTTACATAATAATGACATTTTGCCACTGGGCGGGACCAGTGGTTGACCTGCATGCTCATTGGCTGATCCTTCTCCATTCTACGCTCTGACATCGACTAGTTTTGGCCGTGAGGTCCCATTAGCAGCGGGCCGTGGTGTCATCAAGGTGCGCTCCTAGTCCGATTGTAGCTATGGAAGCTTGGACTGAGCTTCAGGAAACCTTGACGAGGTTAGCAGACAATATCGAAAATGATAATTTATCAGGCGTTACTATTTTGACCCGATTTGAAGATTCACTATTCTGTTGCTTATGCCTGAATGAAAGAGCAGCCAATCACATAAATGGCTCCGCCCTCTCTGCTGTGATTGACACACAAATCATTCTTATGAAAAACAAATCCATTATCATATTATTTGGAAATATTTCATAATAATAAACGCCTGTATTTCATAATAATAGACTCATTTATTCATTGAATTATGACCCAAACGGGGCTCCATATGATAGTCATAGTTGTCCTTTAATATATCAAAGTCATTTTTTTTTTTTTTTTTTTTTTTCAAATTTACCTCTAATATAATGTATATAGTCGATTTCATTTACTGAAAGAGCTCCAGTTGTTTACACAAGATAATAACAGTGCTTGGCTAATGGATATGAAGTCAAGCCTAATTAAATAATCAATCAGGCAGGTTTGTTCCCGCCCTGTCCTGCCTCAGAAGGCCATCTCTCGTTTTCAAGCAGGCGCGCGCCCCAGCACCTCAGCGTCTGATCCCACTTCCATGGCAACATCTTTTCTCCCGGGTGCGCGCGGACGGTTCAGCCGTCTAATTCCCCACGGAGACGCATCTCATCTGTGAATAAGAAAACTCTCCCAAATGATGTTAGAAGTCGCCGTCCTCAGGCGGAACACCTTTTCAACTTAATGGTGAGCATGCATCCTGCCGGCACGCGCCATGAAAAGTAAGCAGTGTAATTACCGTTCAGCAGAGACGTGCTCGCGTGCAGCAGATGGTCAGTGTGTGTGTCCTACTAGCCAGATTAAACGTCCACAGTAAATCCTGGGCCTAGCATTCGCAGAATGAGGGCAGAGACGCGTCAGCTGAGTTTAATGCTACAGCAGGCTGATTTAACGCAGTCTTTTTGGCTGCAGGCCTCCACCAGCTTTAGGCTACGTGGGCGAAGCTTTGTACAGAACTGCCTTATTCAAGTTTTTCCACCAATGTTTAATTTACTAAAACTCCCTCAGACTAGGATTTAACTCCTCAGGAAGGTACAACTGGAAGCGATGCAGTTTTTAGGGTTAGAAGTATAATATACATGAAAAGGATGTTGGATAAATCCAACTATTAATTGACAAACACACCAAAACCAAAACTACAGAAAGTTAGTGGGAATATAAGAGTTTTATGAAGCAGCACTACCTAAGGTGATTAAATAAACCCTTTTTTTTCCTCACACAGTGTGAGATGCAAATGGAGAATGCTTATAGTTTCTTGATTATTTTTTTCTGCAATTTTTTTTATTTGCTATGTCACTTTTATTTTTGTACATGAGTGTGGTGACATCCAATCCTTCATAATATCTTATCCCAGAGAATCTGTGGGATGTTGGCAAAGTCTTATTTTAATTGCAGCCTGTAGTATTTCATCATCATTACCCACTTCATGCTCTCACTTTATGTACATTGTTTTTATAAAATCATACTTACTGAGGATTTCCCCTCGAACCCTGACTGATTGGACAGGAAACACTGTAGACAAAAACACAAAGGGGGAAGTGGCTGTTAAAAGTACTGCCTCAAACAAAAATGAGCAATTCACAGAGGTGAAGTCATGCTGGGAAAGCTGTGCTGCTGTGGGCTCTGGCCTAATTTAAGTCATGGTTATGCCCTGTTAGAGATAGTATGTGCTTGAAAACATCTTGCAGTTACAGCTCATTGATTTGTTACTTGGAGTTACAGAAAACAAGGGAAAAAAGGTTGTGTAAAATTAGACATGATAACTGCAACTAGTCACTTATGTTTTGTGATGTGAGGTAAAAGGGTTGTTTCTGTATGATCGGTTATAGAGAGAACATTTATGTTGGAGTTGGTTTTTAGGGTTGCACAGCATGGGTGCTCATCCATTTTACAGTGGCAAGAAAAAAATATGGGAAGCGTTTGAAATTAACTTGATTTCTGCATTAATTTTGCCATAAAATGTGATCTGCTCTTCATCTAACTCGTAATAATAATAGAGAAACACAGTGTGCTTAAGCTTAGATCATATATTCTTGTGTCTTTATTGAACACATCAATTAAACATTCACAGTGCTGGAGGGAAAATTAAGTGCAACTCTGACCTGCACAACATTCAGGAAGGATTTTTTTTTATCATTCCTTATCAGTTCATATGCATTTGTAGAATGTTTGAAATAATGACTTGAGATTATTCCATGACATCTTGATGAGGTTAAGATCTTTTTTTTTGTCGAAACATTTAGTGGTGGTTATATCTTGATGCTTGGATCAAGTTCCTTCTGTATCACCCAACTTCTACAAAGTTTTAGACATCATCTTACAGGATAATTTGCAACATGGAAATTCATTTTCTCATGAATATTTAGGAGTTACAGTGACATCTTCGAGCCTTTTGCTGATACTTGTGGATTCTTCTTCACCTCTTGACTGGGTGCCTTCTTCTAAGAAGAGTAGTCATACTACTAAACTGCTTATAAACAGATGATTCATAATCTATGAGTCAAAGCAATGCCGTACAACGCCATAGGTGTGAACCCTATGCCGTAGCCTGACATGCACCTCTCTCCAAATGTAACTGTGTGTCGCAACGATGTGGATCACAAGAAACGTTGATTGGTAAATTTTTTTTCTTTGTCTAATATCCCTTTGCTACTTCTTTGTCGTTTTCAAATCGGGCAGAACTACAGTTTGCTGCAATGTCTGTAAAAATGACTGATGCTCAACATTTATCAGCTAGAACTCACTTAAAATATACTTTATTTGCTTTGTTTATAGAGGAAGTAACTGAAAAGAAAACTTGCGCTGCAGGCTACAGTGTGGCAGAAGAGAACCCACACTGCTGTGTAGTGGTTGGTGGTGTAATGACACAGGGATGCAAACGCCATAGACGCCATATGAATGCCATAGACTTAATAGGTGCTGCGCATAGCGTATGCAGAAGCATAAATCTGCCTTTATGCAGATAATCTACGTCTGATTGCATATCTTTATAGACATTCTTTTTTTGAAGCATGATTCTCAGCAGCAGATGTTTCTTTCAAACAGCAATTTTAAAATACTCAAGTGTCTTTATTAATCAGAGTAGTTCTAAATCACACCACCAAACTAATTTAATTAATTAGTGAAAACTACTGAATCC
The DNA here is from genome assembly GCA_018398805.1 of Hirundichthys speculiger. Classification (NCBI taxonomy): domain Eukaryota; kingdom Metazoa; phylum Chordata; class Actinopteri; order Beloniformes; family Exocoetidae; genus Hirundichthys; species Hirundichthys speculiger. The sequence goes on along the minus strand of JAGFBZ010000855.1, from coordinate 1,817,393 downwards.
AATTGCTTTTCAGTGGAGAAATTAAACCATTGGGTTCACTAGCTACTAAGGGAGCACCAATGATGAGTCCATTCACTGCTGTGAGCAGGAGTCTGTTAACATCAGTGGTGACATCAGTGGCTCAGTGGTTTCTTTCTGCTGATAGCTCACAGAAAATTAAACTGATATCCAGGTTGACTCTCTCATGCAGGATATCAGAGATAATATGTTTTGAATTTACAAATCATGACTATGTTTCTGATCCATTGTCATAAATCGAGGAGGTGAAATAGTTTTGATTTGTTAATATGTATTACCAAATACATATTTACCAATACATATTAATACATATTTGGAAACATGTCTGCATGTTTTTTTAATTAGAAATTGTAATATTAGCTACCAAATTCGCCATCTTGGTGGTTTAAGAAGGAGTGCAACAGTGAGAGGACAGAGAAACAATCTCTCTGCCAGGTCATTTAAAATCTGTGTTTATTTTACAGCACGGTAAAAGTTTTTCAAGGGTTAAATCACCTCACTACTAATTTTGTGAATTGGTGTGATGATGGTAAATGATACTCCTGAGATGTTTCTGCATGAGGGATCATAAAGCTTTTGTGTTGTATATTGTGGTGTTTAGCCATTCCACAATTCACTCAACTCACAATACAATTCAAATCAAGATTCAAATCACATACAACATAAAATCAATTTACAGGAAAATGACTGTTTTTTATCATCATTTCTCTTACCTAAATCCGGCTTTTTCTTTTTTTTTACAATACTGTAGTGTTTTCTCTTATGCTCTTTTCAATACAGTAGATTAGAACTAGCAGCAAATGACAAAAAAATTGTATCAGTTCTCTTCTTCTTTTTTTTTTTTTTTTTTTACAACACTGTTTTTTTCTTATCCTCCTTATACCTGCATAGCAAATGACTGGAAAGTGGAAACTGTTTTATCCACTCTCAAATCTGTCAAATCCTGTTTTTGTTTTTCACTTTTTTGTTTTATTTACAATAGGCCTACTGCCCTCTTTTCAATAAATCAGTTAAGTATCAAGATTTTTTTCCCTTTAGTACTTAACAAGTCAACTCTACTTTATATATACTTCTACTATATACAAACATAACAAAACTGGTCTTTCCAAATCAATCCTGCATCAGAGAAATCCGTTTTTTTTTTACAAGCCAGGCAACAACTAAGGCATACTTATTTTTGTCTGAACAAAAATTGGAGTTTAACCCCCGCATGACAGGCTTTTCTTTTCTCTCGCTGGCTGGCTGCTGCACTTTGTTTATTAATCTGCATCGGACGTTGCACACCCCGCCTTCCTTAGCTGTAGTGCCACATACAGTGACGTTGAACAAGAAAGTTTAACTCCAGTGTGCCCTCTGCTGGCCTGGAGGCCACATCGCGATTCATGGCTTAATTAGATCAATTTGAATCGTATTTTAAAAAAATTGATTTAAAACGATTTTTTCAAAAATCATGGCATGCTTAGTGGTGTTAATTTGATAAATTGAAAAATAGAATGCTGATGTCTTCTGATTTCACCATTTCAGTAGCTTCGCTGTCAGCAGAGATCTGTAAAAGACACAGCAAAAATAAAAGGTAAAACAAGTACAACACACTCAAAATGCAGCAGTAAACATGAGCATCTAGTTGGTCCCTTCAGCTGTCAGGATCTGAGAAATTCTGAATCAAACAGAAGATGAAAAATTACCATTTGCAAGGAGGATTACACCAATTATCTCAACAGTGTTTGCTTCATCTTACACCTGTGTGTCCTCATTCTTGCATAAGAGCCATTGCTTTGTAACTAGCTACAACACTTCACCCAGTAGCTCCCATTATCATCATCGTCTCTGTTGATGATCGTCTCGTGACTGTTGGCTTAATTAGCCAAACTTGACTACTTTAAAGAAAAAAACTTAAATTCAGTTTTTCTCAGTAAGGTGAAAATTCGATTTTTTTTCACGCCTAGTTTATGATTAAACTTTATTTAGTTGGCTCTTTTTGATTGAAATTGAAAAAAAAATTAACCGTTCAACTGTTGCAACAAATTTTATCTTGTATAATATAAAATACTCAACATACAACCTACCATTTTTATGTGATCATTTGTTGTGTGCTGCTTGTGCTTCTTCCAGTCATCAATCAAGAAAGGATTTACAGATCCTCCTTGATCCGTTGCTCTCTGAATACCTGCATGATTGGCATCCTAAATTGTGGGTCGAACTCGGCTATAATGATATTAGGAGAATGTGTGAGACAATTAGTTGACCTCCTTATATGCATGAACTTGCATCTGAACTACTGACCTCTATTAAACCTGAACAACTTGTGTGTGTGGCCCTCACTTTAATTCTAACTGATCAATACCTCTAAGGCATCTTAATATCCCAGAAAACCATTTTCTCTGTTCATTTATTTGTTTGTTGTTTATTTAAATGGAGTCCAATAGTATAGATCGCTGTAAAATTACTGTAAGAGATAGTATTGAATGTAATTCAGGTTAAATGACTTTGAACGACTACACAATTAAAATTGATGAGTGTGATTTAGGGTTTAAATTGCATTTATCATGCAAACAGTGGACAGTGTAAGGTTGAAACAACCTATCAATTTGCATTGCAGGCTTGTGAAACAAATTTACAGCAGTATGCTAGAGGTTTTTGGTGATACTGCAGGATGAGGAGCAAATGCATTAACTACATTGTAAACCACTGATTTCTCTTTGTCTGGAGTACTTGCAGAAAATGAGTAAAAAAAAAAATCCATGCTTTCAATCTTGGCCAGGTCTCTCTTGCTACTGTCCAGCATACAGTAATACTAAACTGTAGCAGTGACCAGTAAGGTCTATTGTCTTTCACTATAAGTCATAACCACATCTGGGACTACATCTGGCTTGCTAAGCTGATACCAACATGAAAATGCTAATATATGAGTTCTTTGAATGACCACTAGAGTCTGACTCCAAAAGTTGTTAAATGTTAAAATGTCCAACTTTATGGCAGAAATAAACATATTTAAAGCCGTAGTACAAAAAGACGTATCTCATCAGGTGAAAGTATACAGAGTCATAAATGTATACATATTTTGAGTGGCAGCTGCATTTCAATCTGTGATGTCAAATGGTTAGCTCTCACTTTATCGACTTAGCGCTTGGCATTTTGGTGAACTTGACATGTGATTTGCGAATTAAAAGCTAAGAGAGCATAATCACCCTTATTTTGAAGGTATGACCGGCCAGTCATGCTGTTATTTGAAGTAACAGGGTGCCATGACCAGCTCTGGACTGGCCTAGAAAGATATGGGGATGAATGTGGCTTGGCCGGAGTAATGGGCAGTAGCCGTGTTCGCCGCTGGCTGAATGCCACTGACTGGCTAGTCGTGTCGTCGTGTCGGTTAGGGTGTTGATCTGGCAGCTCAAGCTGGGCTTGAGCTGGGCGAGGGCAAAAGGCCACTGAACATTTGCAGTCCGACAATTGCCGCCGCTTTTAGGCAGCCATCCTTAGGTAGCTGCCAGCGAGCAACAGATGGCTGCGGTAGCTCTGATGGAGCAGTCCATGTTTCAGCTCTGGCAGTCCTCATTTCAGATGTCGCAATTGAAACATTTGAAAAGAGGATGGAAGGACAGATTTTATTGGAATGAACGTGAGGTAATAAGAGATACTGTCTTAAGTTTGGGCATAGTCTGCTCTTGCCAACATTGCATAGGTTTGAAAAATTGGAATCAAAACCAATCTTGAGAAACATATGCGTGGGTGATGTCACAGTGGTTTTGTCCAGTTATTTTTTTAAACTTTTTTGTCACACTCGGCTGCATCCTGTCTAAATTGCATCACTGATTACAAAACAGTGGTGTAAATTAGATTAATCTCAGTTTGTTGTTTTCAAATCTGTTAGATCTGTTTTTAGAGGGATGGTATATGTTTCATGCTATGTTTCATAGCAGTTTAACCTGACAGCAAGTTGTTGATTAGAACCTGCTGGTCAGCTCTGTCTTTCTATGTAGAGTTTGTAATGTTTGTTTTTGTAAATATAAGTTTTCTTTTAGTGCACAAGTTCCCTGTCACAGTCCAAAGATATATATACGAGACTAATTGGTTGTTTGTTGGTTGTTTTTTGTTTATTGCTGGTGTGAGGGTGCATGGTTGACTGCTGTGGTTAATCTGATGATGGGTGGGTGAAGCGTCTAGGTTATACCTTGTCATTCTCACCATGTCAATTAGCCCCAGATCCTTGTTCCCTTCCGTTCATTTTTTGGCAATGTGAAATTTTATTAGGAAGTAGCATTTTTTATTGAATAATGGTCATTCTTGAATGTTCATAGATTTAAAAATGTTTTCACTAATTACACTGATTATGCAAATTTTGCCATTCTGTCAACTTTGGTGCCAAAATTTTTAACAGGTTTTCTAAAAGACATTTAGACAAGCTTAGAAAGCAACTGAAAATCTTGCTTTCTCCTGTCATTGGTGGTCTCTGCTGGCAACACACATCTCTTTGCAGGTGGCAGTGGTCTGTCAAGGCTCTTCAACATGTCCCTTTGGGCCATTTTAGTAGCACACAGTGGATTCTGTTGAGCTTTTTACTGAAAGAAGCTGCCTGCTGATAGTGACAATGATAAGTGTGCTGACAGCGAACCAAAACAGTAAAGTTCCAGATCGCAAAAATAGGAAACATTAAAATGCTCTGACTCTGTAGACCCGAGGGGATAAAACAGTGCAGTTTTATCACCACAAACACCTCCCTTTTACATTCTACATAGGCTGTTGAAATATATTTAACCTAAAAATATTGATTACAGCAGTGTGTAATGAAGGTTTAATCAAAAATAACTATAGTGTAATTTCATCTTAAGTCACTGTTTATAATGAACATTCTACAACTTCTATACTAATTACATATTTTGTCAAACACATTTCTTTTTTTTTTTCTTGAGCAATCAGGTCTGGTTCGCTCATTGAAACTCAATAGTCATCCTCATCTCAAGTAAATGAGGTCCTGAGTCCACACAATGTACTAATGACAATGCTTGCAATCTCATTCACTTCATCACTCCCTAACTGATTAATGTTCCATATTCAGTGTTTTATTAGTTATCAACATGCAGTTATTCACATCAGCCCTTGTGTACTGTTCAAGGGGCAGAGTTTTTCTTGCAACAAGGTTTCTTGCTTTGTTGGTTTATCTGCCACGCACATATGAAAAGTGCCTGAGGGAGAAAGACAATGCCGTCTGCTATAACTTATCTTGCTGGGCGACACTGAGGTATCAGGCACCGGCAGGGAAGAGAGAACATTTTATCTGACACTGTCACTCCGCAGAAACCTCGGGGAGGCTGAGGCTGCCATGAAACACTAGGTGGTCAGCAGTGCTGCATATGATTATGACAACTCCTGCTATACATGCTGAAGCCACAAGTCTACAGTGCTGTAGAAGACATGAATCTCTGAATGTAATGTGTGTCAGTTAAAATTTTCTGAGTAAAACATTTCCCAGTTTTTGCAAATATAATTTATTTTTTGTTTGTTTGTTTGTTTCCTCAGGTGTTTGCTGCTCTTGTGGATTTAATGGAACAAAGCAGTGGATGACAAACAATACAGTTCATATGTCTGATCCATGAACCTGGTAAAGTTGGTCTTGATATCTCCAGACTCATTAGGGATAAATATCAAGAAAGGGCAAAGATGGGAGAGTCCTTGTTTCACATGGTTGCTATTTTTGTAGCTGTCCACATCATCCAGTGCCAAACAGTTTGCGACAGACGAGCCTCTTTGGAATGGCACATTACAAAACATACAATCAGAGTGAACTGGACTTTAGTAGGAAACATCTGCAGGAGTGCATCTGAGTGCTGGGACTTTCAGAGGGGAGATGAAATCAGCGAGCCGCAATTCAACTTCCCACAGATATGCCCCCTTCAGCTGCAGCATGGGGACAAACTCCTGATGTCTGGCGATGAAACACTCAGGACATATGGCATCAGACTCCTGAATGTGTCAGAAGACAACTTTGAAAGTTGTTCTACGGGTGGACCATTAAAAAATCAGTTTCTTTTCCCAAGCAGTGTAAATGAAAGTGAGCAAGTTGATGCCAAGTGGCTTGCTCCCGGTCAACATTACTTTATTGCTCTTCATGAAGGCGACACGCAGCTGTGCAAGCTTGGTTTGAGGCTCAATGTTTCCGTAAAACCTCACCTTTGCCAGCCTTCTCCTCTGCTTCGATTTTGTTCGGGAAATGGCGTTTGTCAAACAGGTCTCTGGGATGGTGCGTACCACTGTCAATGCCATCACCATTACTCTGGGAGATTTTGTGAAAAGTTTGATGTCTGTTTGGACAACCCTTGTCAAAACAAAGGAGTGTGCTTGAGCAATGGATCCATAGACCCAACTAACAGAGCATATAAATGCCTTTGCCCTCCTCATTTTACAGGTAAGAACAAATAGCTCACATCCCATTTGTTATCCGCTATTAAATTGCTTGGATTGTAGGTAAAATATCTAAAAAAAAAAAAACAACAGAAAAAACAACTTTTTTCCAAACGTTTGTTTCGCATCACATTTGCTTCAAATCTGTTGTGCAAAACAATGTTATCTGAAGACTTATGCATTTTGAGACAGATTATCAAAGCCTTCTCATATATACTGTATGTCTATTGGACACATCAAGCTCATGTCTAGCTATAAACTGCAGCAGCCTCATGCAATACATGCAGAAATATTATCAAAACATTTGCATTTCAAATGACATAATGCCTTTGATGCCAGCTTGTTTAATGTGCAGTAGCATTATCCTCAGTGTATAGTTTATCGCTTACTTGTAAATTAGAAAGTATGAGAGTTCTGTGCACGCTAACCAACCTAAGTCTCTGATTCTGTGCAATGATCTGCTGCTGTTTGATCTAGGGGTTAACTGCTCTGAAGTTGTTGGGAAAGTGAATTGTGACAGGATTTGTGAAAATGGGACTTGTGTTCAATTCTCACCCACTTCCTTCAGATGCGTCTGTTACACTGGATCTTCTGGTAAGTAGCTTTTTTCCATCTATATTATACAAAGTAAGTCCTTACAGTTAATGAGCTACTCTTTGAATATGATGTTGTTATCAAACAGTTCTTCAAAACACCACAGACAATGATAAAGTACACAAATCTTATGAAGTATAAACCTCATTGTGCTTGATGATATATCTGTCATCATACATCATCAAACATCTCATGTTACAACTAGTGATATGTCACTTTATGGGGCCAAAGCTAAACTACTGTCCAAGCAAGGATGTCAAAGTTCATTAAACAAAGTTTTTAACAATTTGTTCAAATTAAATTTATAATGTATCGTTTGTACTAAAGCATATCACATAAAATATTTATTAATAAAAAGTTGGCAGGAGAAACAAATGCATAACATTCATGCATTGTTCATATTTCATTATTCACTGGAAACTGATCTAAGATCAGAATAACCTCATTTTATGATAGTGTTTAATATTAGATTCCTCCTTCTCATTTTTTTATTCGATTCATCATAAATCACAGTGAATTAGTAATGTTTTGGTTGATTTGTTAATTTTGTATGATGGTTGAGTTGCTGTTGGTGTATGCTAATGCAGACAAAACACTTGAGAAAAGCCAATGTTGGCCAGTTTTGCTCATGAACCTTTATAGAAGCAATACTGTTTCACTCATGAATTGGTCTCATCTACTCTATTAAGGTACGATTAGGTTGATAGAATATTGCATGAAAATATCTGGATGGATCCGGATATCACTGTCTTTTGCAAAAGCAAGCCTGCAGAGAGCTTTCGGGAATTAACTCTTGAGGTGACTCTTAACATTTAATCTTTTTTTTTTTTTTTTTTTTTTTTGCAGAATAGTTTGCCCTTGCAGCATTTCACCTACCAACCTATGCTTTTGCCTTATTGTTCTGGAGATATGGTTGAAAGGTTACTTTCACTATTTTCTTGCAACCTTTACAAGAGGAGATTTGGACTGTACACTGCAGGAAGAATGGTTTTCTAACGCGGGACCAGTGAACCATGTGAAAGATGCAATTTGTTTATCTGTTGAATTCGGCTTAAAGGGGAGGTAGAGGAAAGACCCATTAAATTTAAGTGTGTCTGGATCAAAGTTGCAAAAAGATCAATGGTCTTGGTGGAAGATGATCTTTCTGGGTGCCCTTCAGTTTCAAATGCAACTTTTGTGCTTTTGTGCATGAATATAGGAGGGCAGAAGCTAGTATTAGTAAAGATGAAAACAAATTTGAACATTCAGAAGATGAAATTCACATGGTGATTTTTACAGTCTCTCAGTGAGAACTTTGTCATTTTGCCTTCCCATATATAGTCAATGTCAAATGATGCATAGATTTAATCAGATAAAGGGCATGACATATCTCACAACTGTTGTGTGTTATCTATCAAAATACCACCAAACCAAATTGTGTGTGAGCAATCTGATTCATCTGCAAGATGTATTTTTTCTTATGTAAGATTGCTTTTTGTCTTTAATGGCTTCAAACAGTTTGCTTTAAACACTTTTTCATCACTAAACAGAGTTTGTAAACTGCATCAGTGCCGATACAGTTGTAAGCAAAGGAAATTGGTAACACTACTAAACAAGTCCCCCTGTTTTATTTTCAGCAAACAATTTGTATAATTCACTTTAGCAAGACGTGTGCCTTTCATGATTCCTTTGCCTTGACAGCTTCCATTTAATTTGCTTTAACTGCTGCTGTTCTCTCCAGTAAGCAGACTCCACTGGATGTGTTCACACAGTCACGGTGTCCCGCTGTCCCATCAGCTTCTTGGGAGTTCTGTGGAGCTTGTGCTTCCTCCGCCTTCTTGCTGCAGTTGGCTCATTAATCAACTGAAAGTTAGTGGCTGCTCCGGTGCCGGTTGCCCTCATAGGCCAAAGCCTATGTGCACAGAATAATGAGTCAAACTCATGGGATGTTTCAAATGAGATTTTCTTTTGATTTGATTCTCCTTTGCACTACCTCTTGTGTATTTGCTGCGAGGTTTTAACATGCTTATAGTGCTATTTCATTTGCAATAAGGTGCTAATTGTTTTCACAATCTTGTTAGGAGTATTTTAAAAAATCTAATATGGACCATATGCAATAATTGCTCTTAATACAACTAGACGATGACACTTTTCTTTGTTTTTTTTTCCCAATGAATATTGATGGCCATTGTTAAACTGCTTAACTAAAAGCTAATAGACACATGGAGATGGTGAAAAAAAAGAAAAAAAAAAGGAAATGGTTATGCAATTGATAGTGTTAAAAAATTATTAGGACAATTTCTTTTGGGAAACGTGTCTCATAAATAAATTTAACAAACAGAAATATTGGAATTGGTTGGAGTTTGTAGTGAACCAGTTCTGAAAGCTTGTAAAAAATAAGTCGAGGCAAAAGCGAACCCTGAAGTTGTACCCAGGCAAGATTGATGCCCGCAGAGGAGGTTGTGAGGAGCCTCTGGGACATGAACACTTGTATCAGCAGGGGAATTAAAGAAAATATGCAAAGAAAGTCACTGGAAAGATAAATGTGTAGGCACCAGGTGAAAAAATGAAAACCCTCACCAGGGAATAACATAAAATTTTATTCACCTTGAACCTCCAGTGCATTCAATCTAATTTTATCCTTTGCACACAATGTCACTACAGCATTAGCCTGCCTCTGGTCACGCTGCTGCATGTGAAAGTCTGTTTTCACAATATTTATGAAAAGAGAAAAAAAAGCCAGACTGTATACAGCTTAGTTTAAAATTACTTTATCAGAAAATGCTTACAGTATGAAACAAGCTGCAACACTAACTACTTACGTTACAGTTCGTTGAAAATCCTCCATGAAAATCATTCTTTGATAACCTTTATTTTATTATTGTGTGTAATAACAGAGGTGTGCACTTTTTTTTTTTTATTTGGTGTACATACATGATCAGGTCATTCACAATAGTCCAGTATAGTTACTGCATGTTCAGCTTGTAGTCATTGTGACACAGTGTACTGCACACAACAAACACTGGAAAATACATTATTAACAAAACCAAAAATACAAATCCATACAATATGTTTTAGCACCTTACCTAGCAGATGGAACTTTGTAGAAGTAAACTGAAAACAAATGAAGAGAAATTAATCTAAAGCAACATGAAGCATAAAAAAACGTAGAACAATAAGCTTCTTTGAATTTACTGAAACAGTTCTATTGTTTAACTACTTTGATGTTTGTCATCTTCCTTCTTACTCTATAATGCTGAGAGTGAGCTCAGGCAAAATGAAATGAAAGTTCATCAACTATGTTGAAATCTTTTTTTTGGCACCGACGCATACTGAACTACTACATTATAACGCAATCTTGAATATTATAGTAGTCACATAAATGCTCACGTACAAACGAAAAGTGTTCAATTTATGCGATTTACATCAACAGTGAGGGAACTAAATAATCATAATGTTTGGTCTTGTGTATGTATATCCACTCTCAGTTTAAACAGCTATGTGCTGACAGGAGGGTTTTGCTGCTACTGAGCTAAGCCTCCATTTGTCTGCTTGTTTCAGAAAAATACTCCCACTCAAAGTGGAAAAAACTGCAAGTGAAATCAGTCCAAATATTTTGCATCTATCCAGCCATCCATTGTCGATGCCTGCTTATTCCTACTCAGGGCCACAAGGGTCTGCTAGAGCCTATCTAAGCTCTTTTCAGGCGGAGGACAGGGGGCACACCCTTGACAGGTCTAATTTGCAGACAGTTTACGTTAAATAAAGCATATTACGCATTTTTCAGAATGTGACACAGTTTCCTTAGGTTTGAATGAAATGTCTGTGGCATGTTTCTGTCACATTTGCAAGCATGTCTTTCCAGCTCTGTTCATAGCAGCTGGTCTTCTAGGGGTGGAGTCAGTCAGACTTTACTCCACCCCCTTTATCCACAGGGTGTGCTTCTTCCAAGTTTGGTGATGCAGCTTTGTGAGATTCGCTTCCAAAGAAGAAGAAAGAAAATAGAGCGGCTGGATAAAATGGATGATATGTAATGTAAATTGTATTTTCAAACTGAGGCAGCCACAAGGAAAGTGTCAGTGTTGTGTTAATATCTATTTTTTGAGTTGTCACTTCAAATACCGTAGATATCTCTGTTAACTGCCATTAATGATCACGATGCTGTAAATGCTGTGGGTGCAGCTAAATACGTAACAGAGATTGATGTGACTCATCCTTTCATGGCATGATGGTTTCTGGAATAGACAATCAGAAGTCAAACACACACACACACACACGCACATATGTATGTATGTATGTATGTAGGTATGTATGTATGTATGTATGTATGTATGTAGGTATGTATATGTTATATATATATATATACATACATACATACATACATACATACATACATACGTATGTATATATGTATAAATATATATATATATATATATATATATATATATATATATATATATATATATATATATATATATATATATATATATATATATACACACACACACATACATATATATATATGCCTCCATGGAAAGTAAGTCACATAGCTCATGTCATTTCAGCCATCTGAAGTGATTTACTATCCATGTTTGCTACCTCAGGTTTTAAAGTAGAGTGCATAAGCATGTGCTCGAAGAACAACACCGATAGGCTTTTATACATTATCGTCCCTATACATCCTCAGTGTGAGTGATTGTGCAGTAATCTTTTGTTGTCGTTTTTGCAGGCCCTCCCTGTGAGAAGAGGAAAGCCCCCTGTGACCCAAATCCATGCAGAAATGGTGGTGTATGTGTAGAGAGCCTTGAAGGATTTGTTTGCCATTGTCCAGAAAAATTCCGGGGTCTCTACTGCGACTCTCCAGCTGACTTCAACTGCTTGACGTATTCATGTCAGGGGGAACATATTTGTACGGCAGGGGTGCACGTGAGGACTTCATTTCCCTTATTTGTTCTACCTCAGCGGAATATGAATAAGAAATGGCATCTGAAAATTAATAGTGTTTTGAAATAAGATCAAATGGCTTCATTCTGAAGGCTCAGATGGCAATTAATATTTACTGCAAAAGATGAGCCGAGGAAAGACATGCTTGCTTCCTCTAGCACTTTGATTGAGTGACCTATGCATATTTAAGTGCCTGCCTGAAATGGCTCTCGTCAAAACCTTTTTGTAATTGGACGCATGCTGCAATTTTTACCCTTAACGGGGACTGTTATTGTAGCAATACAGTTTGTAAAGGCAGTAGTGTTTTCAAAGCTTTAGAGGAAACTGGGGAAAATACAGTAGTACTCTAATTGTGTTTCTGTATAACCTTTGTTTTGTTCATTACACTGTGTGAAGTGCAATACAGGTGTTCACAACTAAAATGCTAGAGGAGAGCTAACACAAAGGGACATTTATCAAAATAATTATTGTTCTTTTCTTTTCTAGAAGCTTTATCTATTTGAATTACAGAAAGTTAAACATTCATTAGCTTCTGGGAATGTACTAAACTCGGTAAAATAAATTTAATTGTCCATTTCAATTGAATGTGTTTAAAACACCGTTTCTTGGTTAAGATTTCCTAAAAATGCAATTTAGTGACTGTAGGTCTTTTAAACTATACAGTATATTTAGCTGAAAACTGTAAAGAAAAAGAAATCAAAATGAAAATTGAAATTGAATTAAAAAATATAAACTATTATCTGAAACTAGGGCTGGGCGATATGGCCTAAAAAAAAAATCTCCGATTTTTTCAGAAAAAATCCCGATTCACGATTTAAATCGATTTTTTTTCACCCCCTACCTAAAATCAATTTGTAGATGACAAAGAAATTGTTCAAAACAAGTTTCAGTTTTTTTTTTGTTTAAATTTTCCCTTCTGGAGTTTCAGTTACATAAACAAGCCACAAAAAAAGAGATGGCAAGCCCTGCCTGCCATTGTGAACAGTGACAATGTAACTTTTCAGTAATCTAGTTTCGAAATGACACAAAAAATAAGTAAAACATAGTATTATAAGACCCCTTTTTTGAGGTTGACAAAATAAAGTGCAAACAAAACTCTCAGTTACCTGAACATGTTTTGCATAATAAGGAGGTGCTTGTGTGGTAAACAAAAAGTATTTGGGCACTATTTTGATTCCCTGAATCATGTTAACTTAACTTAAACATCTGCATCAAATAAAATTAAAAATTTAATTTTAGGGTTCCATTGTAATTTACGAGGCAAGGCAACGTCAGAAAAATATTTGCGGCCTGGTAGCACGTACCTGGGATCCAAAACTTTGAGCAGGTGAATAAACCCCGGCTTTTCCACAGTGTATATGGGCATCATATCTCTTGCAATATACATCACGACTGCATCCGTGACAGCTTTCCACCAGGCTCCTTTCTTATCATACGAGATACAGTTTGTCAACGTTTCCAAGACGGTAGGTTGTTTTCTGGTGGCGGTGCTTGGGCTGCCGCGGTCGTTTTTTTCGTAGGGAGCAACACCTCTCCAACTCGGCAGCATGCTTCTGTTTAAGGTGCTGCAGTAAATTGCTAGTACTGCTACCTTTGGTAGCAACAGCCTTTAAACAGACTTTGCAGCGAGGTGCTGTTTGTTCTGTGTCTGACGCCACAAACCCGAACCAATTCCAAATAACCGAGGATACGTTTCTTTTCTTCGGTGTAAGATCAGCACTGCTTGCTTGTTTGTGTACCTAGCGCGGGTGGGGAGGGGGGCGCGCACTCCGCGCTCTCTGACCTACGGGAGCCCAGCAGGCAGGCGCTGGTGGCGGATGTTAATGAGAAAATCGATTTTCATTAAAACAAATCGACATTAAGTACAAATTCGAATTAATCGATTAAATCGATTTATCGCCCAGCCCTATCTGAAACCATATTGAATTTGATGCCAGCAATGTGTTTGTCAAAAATTTTAGACAGAGGGCCACTGTGTTACATCACCTCTCCTTTAAAAACAAACAAACAAAAAAAAAAACCGACTTCTATAAGTATTAGGGACTGATGATCTGTGCTCATGTTCTCCGGCATAATAGGACTTGGCTTTGGCTTGTTGGAATAAAGAAGGCCTTTGTGAAGAATATCAAGACTATCTAACATGTTTGTGTCATAACCTATACATACAGTTCACTGATATGATTCACAGATATACTTGTTGCATGTTCTCTGATGCACCCTCTTTCTGTCCCTATAGCAGTACCAGTTTTTGGACTGTAAACTGATTCATAACAAAAACTAACAAAACTGGATGGTACACTCCAATCTTTCAGTATGCAGCATTCTCGATGAGTTCTATGTACCGCCGATAATAAAATCACCAAAGTTTTCCAGTTTTGCATTGACAAGCATTTCACAGAAACTCTCGAACCGTTTACCTGTGCAGTCTTTCACAGAGTGGTGATCCCTCATCAGTAATGTTCTTGACCTTGCCAATGAGATGTTCAACCATGTTCATTTATTTAGTAATTTATCGACACAGTTTTTGTTTTTCTGTCCCTGTCCCAACTTTCTGAATTATTTTTCTAACAACAAAATCTAACTCAGTAGGCCTATGTATTTAAAAAAATTAGCCATTGATTGACTGTAATATTTTCACCTAAATGTTGGATTGAAATAATTTTCAAATCATTGTAATCTTTGTATTTTCATTTTACACAGAGTGGCACCTTTTTGGAAATAGAATTATAGAGGTCAATCAATGGCATGGTTTATCAGTGCAGATGTTCTATTGATGATGTTCTGACAGTGACGGATCTTATGTACCTTCTGTATAATCTAATTCATCTTTTTCCCCAAGCTGTCAGGTGACCTAGATTGTCTTGCTTCTGTATGCAGGCCTCTGAATGTGTTTGTGCAGATGGTGCTGTGGTCCCAAAATGCAGGAGGCAGCAGAGCATGTGCAGCCCATCGCCATGTCTGAACAATGCCACCTGCGTGTCCAGGGGAAAAGATTACTTTTGCAGGTGAATAACAGAGCGATGTTAAATGAGGCCAATCTTATGGGCCCTGTTTATACTTGACATTAACATGCACCTTGAGCAACTTGAACACTAGTGGGTGCATAACTGCAGGTGGAATGCACCTAAGATGCATTGGAGATGCATAAAGACCTCATTTTGAAGCAAATCCGAGCCAAATATGGCCCTGGTCTTTTAGCAGTGTTTATGTCAATATGTGTTTGCTGTAGTGAAGGTGGAGAGACTAATTTGCATCCCTTTCTAATATGCAAATTCATACTTTTATTTTAGTGGAGCAAGTCTAGATATACACCTGTTCTTTTTCTGTCGCTCGGGGGTGTTTTGAGATCCGCCCACAAGTGTTCACTTAGGCTGCATGTGGAGACTTGTTCTAATGCCAGGTCTGAGTATGACCTTTGTCTCTCTTCTAGATTATTCCAGTGCCTTGTAAACATCTATTTTGTAGAAACTAAATGAAAATGTATCTTTTATTCATTTTCCCCTCCTTTTTGTGCAATTTAGTCTGTGGCTGGTTGGATTCTATACCCACAGAATGGGGGAAAAAAAATAAAAACAAACACTCTTAATGATTGTCACAACAAACAAAAAAAAAAACACTTGTTTAAAAAAAATGTGATGTGAATAACAGTAGTGCAACACATCTGCTGTTATTGTTTCTTTTGTTGTGAAACAGATCTGTTTATTTTGAATACATTTTTATTTTTATATTATCAAAACTATTATCCATTAATCAACGTCAGCGAAAAATCACACCATTAGGACCAAAGAAATAGGTCAATAAATTGGAGACGGTTAAGAAACTACAATGTGTTGTTATTGTTGTGTTAAGTTGGTTGACGATGCGAAATAAACAACTAAATAGAACAACACCAAGTGTTCTTATTTAAGTAGAAATGTTCTCTATGATAAGCAGAAATACCTTTTAATCTTGAAACAGTTTTAGCTCAAATGCTTCTCAGAAGATTTTGCTGCTCCTAGATCAGTCTGCCTTTGAGACACCTTTGTCACTTACAAGATGGAAGTCACGTCTGTGTTAGACATACATTTCTTCCACTTCTCCCCATTTTTATTTGACTTATCTACTTATCTTGTCTGTGTGACATTTGCTCCCCCTCAAATCATATTATATTCTGCTGTTTAATTTTAATGTACTTTATTATAACTACTATTAAACTCAGTAGCATTAAGCAGAATGAAAATCAAAGTAACCATGTAAGTCATTCATCATTGATGGGATGTATTTATCATAGCTGAGAACACAGTCAGCTGTAGGAGTGTGGAATCAGTGATTTATAATGGACCTTTATTTGTTCTGATATGCTAACTCCACCCACTTTACAATCCAGGTCAATGATACATTTCTAAACACCATTTTGCCCAGTTCTGTTTCATAATAAGATAATGTGGAAAACTGAATTATAGCCCCATTTCTCTTGTTAAAGAAATGAGAAGAAATGAAGTTTAGCTTGTTAGTGCTCAGGGTTCAGGATGAATTGATTTTTATGACAGTGACCTCTTCTCAACAGATGTCTGAGTGGCTTTTCTGGGAAGAACTGTGAAGAAATAATTGACTACTGCAAGCTGCTCAATATCAGCTGCCTAAACGATGGACTGTGCCTGAGTGTAATTGGTGGATATCAGGTAGGTAATTCAGTGTTGTTGAAAAAATTAAATAAAAAATACTTTATAGCTCAAAAAATATGACTCATGCTACATCTTAATCAAGGTTTCATTATAAACCAGAGAACACAGAGGAAGGCTTATAATAGATATTTTGGTGCTATAGGGATATATTGTCATTGTCATAACAACACCCACACACACGGACTATTTATGATTGTTTATTCAAGAACTCAAGAACTGTAATATCAAAGAATGACTAAACATCACTTGCATCTCCAAAACAAAAATAAACATAAACATTGTCTTTTATACTGCTATTTTACAGTTACTTATATGCTTGCAATTTTAACAGAAAAAAAATCTATATCTATATCACATATGCTTGATTCACATTTGTTTATTAGCATTACTTGGAATGACAAGCATTAAACCTACACTTATACTTCCAAAATTCTAACGCTTTGGATAAACATATTATTTGATACCTCGGCTACAGACAAGAAGAATGAAACAGAGTTGGTTTTCTTTAATCCCATTACATTTTTAGCCTCTTAGATCTATTCTGTGTAAGAATTAGCCTGCTTGACACATTTTATAGTTTTAATATTATGCTAGGGTGACCCAAAAACCCCAAAACAGGATACCCTACCGGCCTCTTGTTGATACTGCAAAAATACTCAAAGATCGTCAAAGATGACAAAGTAGCTTTATAAACCATACATTTATTTAAAACATCCCTTTTTCTGTTTGAAATGAAAATGTTCTGATCTGGACTGGCGACCTGTCCAGGGTGTACCCCTGCCTTTTGCCCGAAGAGAGCTGGGATAGGCTCCAGCAGATCCCCGTGACCCTGTATAGGATTAAATGGCATAGATGATAGATGGATGGATGGATGGATGTTCTGATATGTAAACATAAATAATGCCTCATAACCAGTGACATGTGGTGAGATTCATGGCTGGTGAGGCACTGACTCCATCAGATTTACACATTTATAAACCCAACAGAGTAGATTATTCACCATTTGGTTAGCAGGTTAGGTTTTATATGTTATATCAGCATCTTTTGAAAATATTTTCTAGTGGCCTTTATTGGATAGAGAGAAAGCAATGGCTCAAAAGGGGCACAACATATTACAACACTGGAAATTGAACCCACAACCCACTATATGAGAGTCCACCCACTTAATCACTAGACTAACCAGAAAATACTACTGTAGGACCCTGACATTATACTAATTTTTAAAATTAAATTGCTCTATGCAATGCTGCTGTGATTAGGTTAGGGTACCATTCAACCAATTGTCCTTCAAACAACATATGTAGCCTATTGCTCAGACATTGCACCACCACGCACCACAAAAGAGCCATTGTGAAGAGGCTAACTGGTGAAAAGTGTCATCTTTCCTGGCGAGACCCATCAGCATTTTGCTGGACAGTGTTTTGGAACACTGGAAAGACTTTAAAGAAATTATTTGGACAACTTATGAAGTCTACAGTATTTGTGAAACAAAGTCCTGATTTTTGTAAAAAGGATGAAGATGAAAGAAGGTCTCTACAGAGAAAGCTTGATCTTAAAAATCTTAAATATATATTTGTTTAATACTAAGTCATGCCACCTTTCTATTATGCATTAATTAGCTATGAATTGGATGGATTGTGATTATGAATGTCAATGATGGTTTTACAAATATTTATTTTTTACCTTGACCTCATCTTTACCACATAATGAGCCAACTGCAGCACATCTTTTACTATCTTTAAACAAACAAACATCCTCTTTTAAATGCATTTGGATTTTGCTTTTGATGCAACAGAAAAAAATAAAACAAAATAAAATAAAACTACATCATTGGTTTTGAGTATTATTTCCCATAATAAAATCTGTCTTTAATTTTGATAAAAAAAAGATTTGGAGAATATCAAAGCATCAATGATATAATGTCTTCAGACAGTGGTAATCCAATTCTAACCCATTAATCACTTGTGATTCTCTGGGCACTTTGTTCAGACAGTCAGGAATTTGTGTAATTTCCCTCTGCATTTCTCAGTCTTCTCAAATGCCTGTATTTGTTCCAGCACCTGAGACTACAGCTAACACCCCAAAGCTCCTAATTATTTCCCATCAGTCTTCTTCAGGTCGACCGCTCAGTGTGCTTCTGATCTAAAGTCTACTTTTAGATGCTTTGTGTTGGGGAGCTTAATCAAAAGCAGTTTCTGCAAATGTACCATTTTTCCTAGAAAAGGTTTGTTGTCAATGTTTGTTTTCACTTTATGTTAAAAACTTGTTACCATATGTGTTTTGCTTGTACTTTTGTTTTTTTCTTTTTTTGAATTCCATATAACATACTTCTGTATTACACAGTATGGAACTGAAACTGAATACTGTAAAGTATTCATTTAGTTTTCACTAAATACTCCATAACTATGGATTCATAAAATAACAAATAAGGTTGAGTTTTATGTTTCACAATTTCACATTATTAGTCTGAGAGTTTTGCCCTTTTTTGCTCAGAGGTTAAATTTTAAATCTTACCTCCTTGAGCAAAAAAGGGTTATTAAAGTTGTTTAAACTTATTTTTCAGTGTTTTGAAATCCCAAATGTTCCCATCTTCTTCCTGATAGTGAGACAGTGGTAGATATCTAGCAGCAGCAAGCAGATAAAACATTCATGTGTGAGTAAATATAGATTATATACACAGGAATGTGGGCTCATTATAATTTTAGTGAGCCGAGTTTGCTATTTAAATGCAATATTAATTAATTTATGCTTGAAATTGAAAAAAGCCCCAACATTTAAACTGAGTCAACAACTTAACCTTCTTCACCGTTGTTATATTTGAATTGCAATATATGAAGCACAGACAAAAACATACTGTACTTGTTTTCCATGATACATTTAGTTGTCGTGTCCTGATCTAGAGTATACTGTATAGCTCCACAGTTCACATGAATAATGTACTATATCCCCGCAGTGTGTTTGTGCCCCTGGGTGGATCGGAGAATTTTGTCAGCGTGTTGGTGATGCCTGTGTAATGCAACCAGACAACTGTTTGAATGGAGCCACATGTATCACAACGAGTCAGCCAACATCTCCCCCTCAGTACATCTGCAAATGTCCCATTGGTTTTAAAGGTGAGATAGCTTTGCATTATTGTCTCTTCTGTGGTTGTTTAGTCTATCTCTGCATCTGCATGTTGGACAATGTAGTTTCATGCATAAAACCCCTTGTGGAGTGGTTGGTTATGGGTCGAAGGGTTGATTGATGTTAAAGGAAATTCAGTTGTGGAGCTTATACGCCGTGACGGTTATCCAGTGTGCATGCAAAACATTTAACATGGTGCTCTCATGCTAAGAGCCATCTATCAATAATGTTTTTTTTTTTTTGCTTTTTTTTTGTTGATAACCATTTGTTAGTGTTTTAAGGTAAATGGAAAATGAATATCAAGGGAACAAATAAGTAATGACATACTCATTTATTCAGTAACAAGTGACAGTCAGTGTTATGTGATGATAAATGCAGTTCCTCCACAGTCAATGTCAGTTTTCCTCTGTACAAACCATAAGAACAACGCTGAGCTCCAGTAAACAGTTCATTGACAGGTGCTGCTGCTTATTTCTCACTGCACTGAGGAAGAATAGACCCAGATAGAAATGTGTGCAGCAGGGTAGCATGGCCCCCACCATTGGAGTCTGTTATAAACGATTTCTAGGTTTGTTGCTAGGCAATCTTTGGGAAAAAAAAAAAAAAAAAAAAAGGAAAAAATAGCAAAAGGCAAAATGAAAAGTTACCAAATCTGAAATACTGAAATAAATTTAAATAATTCAAAAGTAAGGTGAACTCTTGAATGGTGTTCTGGCACTTTAAATCAAATTAACTGGTTTTAATTTCAATTTGTAATAAAATGTTATCTGATCTTTATCTACGCAACATATTGGACAAACACAATGTGATGATGAAGGGACTGCGTGACTTGGTTTGGACCAAGTCCCTCAGGAAGGAACTTGAAGCAGAGGACCTACGAGCACCAAAGACTGCCAAGAGGGCTTCTTCAGACACAGTGTCAGCAAATGCAGTCCCTTAGCTGGTCACTCTAAGGAGGAACTGGGCAGTGGAGATGCTAGAGTTGCTGTGTTTCCACTGTTCGCAGAGGGCCGAGATCTTGGTCACTGTAGTTCAAATGGTCAGCAGGAGAGCTGTGGTCCTTACAGGTTTCAGGTAGAGAAAACAGTCAAAGAGAGTGGGAGGAGGGAAGCTGCTTAGTCTCTGGTCAAAGGTGATATTTATCAGCAGGAACCCCTGCTGGGTTTTCGGGTCCATGCTCAATGAGAAGCCAGTAAGATAATTTTTACACCTGATTGTAAGACAATAAACTCTGTAAAGCCAGCTGGGGGTTTGAGTCATTTTAAGGTTTCTTTGTTTCAAACCGCCATGGGGTCAAGCCTTGGTGGATGTCAGGCCTTTCTTTATGGTTATAACACATACCTCATAGCTCATACTTCTTTCCTCTGAGTTGTTTACACACAGTATCTGCAGGTCAACATAGTGTTCGATCTACGGCATTATTATTATGGTGCTCGATTTTGAAATGTCACTGGATTCTCTCAACCTTTATCGTGTCCCACTTCCTGCCAACTCGTAGCGCTGTTCGTAAATTGAAGCGGCCAAACATCAAAAAAGCCTTGACACATATCTCTGGTGCAGTGCAAATGGGTGCTTCTGGTCACTTCAGGGCATTTCAGGTGCAGCTACTCTCATTGACTTGAACGCAGGCGATTCAAAGCCGTTGGCGTGATGCTTCCATTTTACTTCTGTTCAGTGTACTCTGTACTATGTAATTTATTGAATTAATTGTCCCCCCAAGGATGGCAAGTGCTCCTTGAGGTAGCAAATTGAGCCCATTATTATGATGTTCTTTCCACTATACGTTCACTGTTAAGATTATGTTTAAATGTTGATAAGGCTTTGCCTTTACTCCAGCATATATATTCCTGCATTTTCTATGAGGAGTAGAGGTAACAAAAAATCAATGATAAACATGCGGGTGATAAAAATGCAAGTGGATTGAAAAAAATGAGCAGATTTATAGAGCTGAACTGAAAAATAAAGTGAGAAATTGTCAAAAGATTTGATGAATTTCAAAAGGATTTGATTGAAACAGTAGTGACACAATAAAAGCTGAGCCATGTTTTATCACCCCTTGTCCTGTGCATATCAATCATCATTCACAATGCAAAGCTGCTATTTATCATTTTAGGAAAGATCATTGAAAATCATTGAAAAAAATGAAGTGATGAAAATGCCAAGTTAATAATGTAAGTAATAAAATATATGTAAATTGAAATATAAGAGTGATAAATTGTCCGTTGATTTAATAAACTTAGCTGACATTTTATTATGATGAGACTGATCACTTTTCTATTTCAGTGACTGATAATTTATTCAAGAAACATTATTATGTTTTACTACTGTCACTTTAATTATAGGACCTGAGAGCCAATTTCACTGATTTCATGTGAAAACATGTTTTGAATGTAAATAAAATTAACCTTAAACCTTTATTTGAAACTGTGTTGTTCTGATAACCAACTGTTGAGCGTTTGTGGTTACAAAAAGTAGTTTTTGTTATTTCTGTCAGAAAAACAAGTCATAAACCATGACAACGTAATTACAGACAGAAGCAAACAGAGATGCCAGGCAATCGCTTCTAGAGACAGTTTTCACAGTGCTGAGCATTTATAGACTGTTATGTGTTGGCACCTCTGCCACATGCACGACTTCCTTGCTGGTGTGTGTTTAGACCAGTTGCTGCTCATCTCTTTCTAAGTCAGTTAATTGGTGATGCGCTCCACCTGTGTCTGGCTTGTCTATACGCGTATGGGACTTCCAGCAGATCTTCTCCAGGGTGCTTACCCCGCCTTCTCCTCAATTCTCCTACTCGCTCTTGTGTTGCTCTGGTGAGAATGGGTTTTCTATTTTTCTTGTTTTTCTTAATTTCACTCAGGGTTTAGTTTCGTGTGCGTTCTTTAGGGTACAGTGGCAGTGTGCACCCAGCTTCTACAGCCCTGTACAGGGTTGGCCTGTGTTGCACACTGTCCTTTTTTTTTTCTGGTTGGGCGGCTCACCAGAGTCTTTTTCTTATTTTTGTTTTCAGGCATGGGGAAAGTTTTTTGCAGTTGCTCTTGTGAGCTTTAATAAATAATGACCTGTATCAATTTGAGTAAAGAATATTTTGTGCTCTCTAAACCTCCTGCATTCTCTTTAAAAATGTTCCACCTGTGGGTCATAACATATACATTGGGGGCTCATCTGGGAATTCATATGCATTCTTATTAGTTCTTCATATTTTGAGGATTTATTTAAAGACCCTGTCTTTTTTTTAAATCATTTTTTTTATTATCCAATAGGGGCTCAATTTATTTTTCTTAAATCTCAAACCTTCTTGTAGATATTTGTTACACTGTCTAATTCACATATTTAGTGTGAACTTTGAGTATTTGAGTATTGTCCTGTTTCACCTTTGTTGAGTTAGTTATATGCTTATGATGGAATTTAGTCTTCCTGATTTTCTGTGTGCTCCTTCAAAAGATGTGCTTGATAGATGTACTAAGGACATTTTGTTGCTCATGGCTGATCTGAAAGTGGTGTCACAGGAGCTGAAGAAGCAGGTGATTAAGACTAACTTAATTGAAGCTTTTCTTGAAAAGGGCATCTTACATTCCCTGGAAACTGTGCCTACTCCAAAGCACACGGATTTAGAGGATGCAGTGAGATTAAAAGAGTTTGAATTCTTAATCTCTCAACTTCCAAGTAAACTGGAAACTAAGCAGTTGGAGGTTAAGGCTCAGAAATTAGAAATTTGTTTGCATGAACAGGAGCTTGGTGCAACTGCGCCACAAGTAATCATTTCTGATCCTGATGTCAGTAGAAACATTTGTCTCGTTTGACCCTTTAAACAAGAAGGAGGTAGATGCATTTTTCATTTTCTTTGAATGTGTGGCACTCTAGTTAAAATGGTCAAAGGATGTTTAGCCTCTGATGCTGCAGTACGTTCTCCATGGTAAAGCCCTGGTAGCATAGTCTTCTTTTTCCACAGAGGATAATCTGAATTATGATAAAGTGAAAGCTTTCAAAGTGTTGAAGGCATATGAATTAGTGCCAGAGGACTGTTGTCAAATATTTCGCAGACTGAGAAAGTGCCCGCATTAAACTTATGTTGAATTTGCTCATGAGAAAGAAATACTTTTGAGATATGGTTTACATCATGTCACATTAAAGATTTTGCTGCCACTTATTTGAATGAACATAAAATGTCTAAAGCTACAGCTCTTGTGGATGAATGTCCTTACGCATTAATCCTTTTCCTGATTGCTCTGGTTATGGTGGCGCTGTTGCATCTCTGCGTAAGGAGAGTCTGAGTCTTTGCCGTCTTTGTATGATCTTTCAGTGTTAGATAATGAAGTTGAGTCCAAGTCCACTGGTTATTTTTTGAAGGATGATTTACCGATGCTCAGATGAACACTGAATGTCTCCCCTGTTGAAGACTGGGGTGTAGTTACACAGATTGTTCTCCCTCCTTCATATTGCAGTAAAATATTCAAGTTGGCTCATGATACTTCTTTGGCAGGTCATCTAGGCATTAAAAAGACTTACTACTGCATTTTGCAACATTTTTATTGGCCGAGAATAAAAGGTGACATTAAGTATCATTGTGAGACTTGTCATTGGTGTCAAGATTCTGGGAAGCCCAACCAAGCAAGTCCTCTCTCTTATCTGTATCCACTTCCAGCTGTATGTAAACTGTTTTAACAAGTGCTGGTTAATTGTGTGGGTCCTTTTGCTTCGAACGAAGTCTGGGAACAAGTTCTTAATAACTGTCATGTGTACTGCAACCCACTTTCTAGGAGTTTTCTCTGTGCGTCAAATTACACCTCCAGTGGTCGTTGAAACATTGACAACATTATTATTTTTTTACTATTTGCTTTTCCTAAAGTTCTGTAAACTGACCAGGGCAGTAATTTTTATGTCAAGGGTGTTTGCGCAAGTTTTGAAGAAGCTTGGAATCCAGCATTGCCATTCTAGCGCTTATCATCCAGAAAGTCGGGATGCGCATCAGACACCTAAAACTATGCTGGACACATACTGTCATACAGGAGTTTAAAAAAGTGTGGGATGAGGGAGCACATTAGCAGATTGTTGCTGTTCTGGAATCTCTTGATTTGGTCCTTCTGAGCTTGTCTTTCCACACACTGTGCATGGTCCTTTGAAGCTTCTAAAAGAAAAGTGGTTGTCCAGTGATGAACAGAATCTGTTGGACTATGTATGTCATTTCAGACTTGAGCTCCAGCGTGTTTGTGAAATTGCAATGGATAACTTTCAGATGGCACAAACAAAAATGAAGTCTTGGTTTGATAAAAATTCAAAAGTTAGAGAGTTTAAGCCTGGTGATAAAGCATGATAAAGCATTAGTACTGCTGCCTGTACCTGGTTCAAGTCTTCAAGTTTGTTTTCTGGGCCATGTTTGATCCAGAGGAAAGTAGATGATGGATTTTTTTTATAATTATATACCTGATTGTCTGCAAAGAGTTTGTTTGTGTCACATTAATGTTTAAACCATGTTTGGAATGCAGCTCTGCTCCTTTGTCACCAGTGGAACTGTCCAGTGCTGAAATTAAAGTTCCTTGTCTTGTCACACATTGTCCCTGAACCACTGTTTAGTGACGAAACTGCTTCTTCACGGTTTTGCGCTGATGAAGGAGGTGGGGTTTTATTCAAAGCACTGACTCAACTATCAAACTGCAGTAATGAGTAATTTGCCAGTGCATTTGGCACATCTTTTGGAGCTACAACACTTAGTGGAAATGTTAAACCCTAATTTTTCTTTGTTTTCAGTAGACCCTTCGCAGACAGCAGTCCTGAAACACAACATTGATGTTGATATTGCCTCGCACCATTAAACAGCACCCCTATCATGTCTGTTGGGGATAAGTGGCACCGGCTTAAACAACAGGTTGAGTAGATGTCAGTTCATGGTATAGCTGCACCTAATTTCAGTGCATGGAGTTCCTCCTGTTTGTTTAAGTCTACCAGTGACGGTTATTTTTGTACAGATTTTAGAAAAACAAATATGATGACACTTTATTGCTTTCCTTTGCCACATATTCAGGACAAAGTAGGCTGGGTGATGGTGCAAAGTCTATGTCCAAGTTTTATTTACTGAAGGCCTATTGGCAGGTGCCATTAACTGATCGTGCTAAGGAAATCTCAGCCTTTGTAACACCAGATAATTTCCTGCCATATGAAGTCATGGTATGGTGGTGTCATTACAAAAAAGCCACCTTCCACAGACTGACCGTGGCTTACAATGACAGCATGAGGTTACTTTTAAAGCTCCAAGAAGATGTAGTGCTAGTATGATGTTTGCCAGTGTTGGTGTTCCTTCCTGCTCTGCCGTGATAAGAAACTTGATTTATCAATGTATGTGTAGAATGCTAAGATCTGTTAATCTTATCATTGGGACGCTTGTTAATCCTGAGCTGAGCGCAGTCAGGTTTAGCTCTAGAATGTGGAGCCACTGGAAATCTTGCTTGTATGTAAATGTATAAGCATTGGTATATTTTATTTTATTTTAATCTTTGTACGTAATTTTATCTTATTTGAATTTGTTCCTATTCTGCTTTTACTGATGATCTATTTATTTATTTACTGCTCTTGTTCTCTATGGACCGTATATGATTTGTGTCCTTAATAAAGTTTTGATTGATTGATTGAATGCACCTGCAGCCTTTCAGTACTTGATGAATGTCATGCTGTCGGATTTTTCTTTTTGCAAAGTTTAGAAAGACAACCTTCGTGGTGTATTCCAATATATGGGCTGAATGTGTAGAACATTTTTGAAGTGTTTTGTCATCTTAAATAAGCTAACTGAGGTGACCATAACCTTTCTAGGCAAAGTGGTTGGTACTGGTCAAGTGCAGCATGTTCAGGGAAAGGTGGAGAATATTGTGACCTTTCCTGTTCCAGTTAACTGCACTGAGCTAGGACGAGGTCAGTTTTTACAGGGGATCTTGTGAAAATCTTTGCTGGTACGGCATCTCCTATAATGGACCGTTTGTGCCCAAAAGTGCCTTTTGTGTGGACTGAGTTTTGTCAGGTAACTTTTGAGCAGATGAAGAACCTGCTTTGCGCTCCGGTTCTTGCTACACCATCCTTTGATAAGCAATTGAAGATGTCTGTGGATGCCAGTGATATAGGGGTGGGGGCAATGTTGCTGCAAGAGGGATTGGATGGTGTTGATCACCTGGTGTCTTACTTCTTTAAGAGGTTGGATCACCATCAGAAGTGGTACTTGACTGTTTAGAAGGAAGCTTTGGCTTTACTCATGGCTCTGGAACATTTTCAAGTCCATGTCAAGTCTTCCAAAGATCTGGTGATTGTCTACACCAGAGGTCTTCAACCCTAGTCCTGGGAAATCTCTAAAACCTGCTGGATAGGGGGTCACAAGGACCAGGGTTAAAGACCTCTGATTTACACTGACCAAAACCCTCTGGTCTTCCTACATCGTATGTGCAATCACAGGAGATGTCTAATCAGTTGGAGTCTCTATTTGGAGGAGTTTAAAATTGAGATTCAGCACATTACTGGTAGGGATAAGGTTCTGGCTGAGGCATTATCATGTCTGGAACTTAAAGATGTTTTTTTTGCTTGTTTGTTTTTAACTCTAGCCATTGTTCAGTATCTTGGGATGGGGGTATTACATCTTGGCACCGTCTTCCACATGCATCTATGCTGGTGTGTGTTTGGGCCACTTGGTGTTGTAAGAAGATAAATTGGTGATGGCAATAACGTGCATGTCTTTGGACTGTGGGAGGAAGCCAGAGTAGCCGGAAGAAACCCACGCAAGCATTGGGAGAACATGCAAACTCCACACAGAAAGGCCCCTGCTGAGGTTCGAACCAGGAACCTTCTTGCTGTGAGGCAACAGTGCTGACCATTAAGCCACTGTGCTGCCCGGTAACTAGACAATTGATCTTTTTTTTGTTTGTTTGTTTTTAGCAGCTCTTTGCATATAAATGGTTATTGCGGACTAGGGCATAACCTTTCTTAAAATCTGATATACTGTTTATGCAAATTGGGATTACAGTAGATGTTACTTTTTCTGTGCTTAGGTGTGAGTGAAAGTGAATGTGTCCCTGACTAACCCTCTTTGACAGTCTGATCTAACATTTTATTGACAGCTGACATCCTGGTTCTATCAGAGAGGACTAAACTCACTGAGAGTGAAGCACAAAAGGACAAAGCCACAGTGATGGTGTGTGTGTGCGGAGTGTGTAGATGTTTGTATTGTGATGTTTGCTGCAATCCCACCCCCTCCTCGCCATACGTAGCCCATCAGCCAGACATATAGCAATGTTGTTGACCTACAGCACTGGCACAGCATCAACCACTGGCCACAGCAACAGTTAGAGACTGGCTCGCAGTTGGTGCTGGTGTGTTGGGCCAGTGTTATTCATCAAACTTCCACTAGTGCACAGGCACTGTCCAGTCTGGCCAGTCCCCCCCACAGCCACAGGCGAGACTTGGGCGCACAGCCCACCATATCCTAGAGCCGAGAGAAGGTGATTGGGTCTGGAATCCACAAAGGGCAACAGCTGGTGCAGCCAGAGTACACAGAGTAAACTGGCAATGCCAGAGGCACAAACGAGGGTGAGGAGAGAGAGCCCCCCCACCTGTGCCGCTACACCGTGGCAGAAAAGGGGCGCACCCCCAGGCCTGGAGAACATGGAACAGAAAAGAGGCACCAGGCCAACAAGGAGGGCCTCAGAGCTACCCCCCACTCCAGTCACCCAGGCATGCTCCTTGGTCTAGATGTGGTCCAATGGATGTCTAAACACGTTGAAATTCTTTTGCATCTCTCTCCAGCCTTATGCAGGTCAACTGTAGGGATGCAACGGTACTCAGTAAAATACCGAACCGTTCGGTACGACCTGCGCGGGACAATATGCTTTCATGTCCTGCGCTATTTTTGTTCCAATAACTTTGCATTGGACTTGCACTTGAGCGTGCGTGCCTTTTAGGCAACAGGCTTGCCACTGCATGTCAATGTCCACTCGCCTCCGCTGACTCACAGTGACCAGCCTATCACACTTTGGCCGGTTGGCTACAGCTCATAGACCCACGATCTTACCTGCGTAAGATCCAATTGTTACCAGTTGTGCGTCTTGGTGCTGCAGAACGAATCATTGGATGCGCATTCCTGTCCCTCCTCGACTACCAACAGTTTCAGACATATCGGAAATAAATTCCCGCATCCAACCTTTTCTAGCTTGACAAAGATCTCCTTGGTTTCCTCCACAGCAGACATCTGAATGAGATCATGCCACAGCTGTACAGACTGACGTGTCTGGCCGTGACTATTCTGATATAGACCACAACTGCTGACCAGATATCCTCTGACCTCAAGAGAACAAAAAAGTATGCAAGTAATACGGTGATGTGTAATCAAGAGGTAGAGCCGTTTGTGCACGTCCACATGTGACCAGGTGGACGCATATTTATGCCATTTGGACGTGCTCTTTTATGCACCGACATGCGAGTTGCGCTGTCTACAAACTTGGTATCTTGGGGTATCTTAGTGTAGCGGGTGGTCTGAAACTGTACCAAATCCGTACTGAAATCGTGACACAAAAACCGCGGTATGGACCCTACCGTGAGTCACCTGTACCATTGCACCCCTAATTAACTGCTCTTGACTGTATTTCCTTTTTTTAAGATCTGGATGATTCACATCAGTGGATGCTTTGTCTGAGTAACAAGTTTCTACTACTCTATGCTCAAATATTTCTGTTACATAATTTTTTTTTTTTTTTTTTAGGTTCCCTTCAAGGTCGTGGCATATGTACTAGCAAAGTATACATTTGCCCAAAACTAAATTGGTCCATTTGATTTTTACGTATCAGCTGCTAATATTCCCGTAACGCATACAGTATAATTAGGATCAACAACCTTAAAGGACTCAGATCATGGCCATCTTTCACAATTTGACACTATTTCCTGAGGTCTTTAAGAACTGCTGGCGATATGTTTTGCTCAAAATACCAAAAAGACGCAATACCCCTCTATCCAGCCCAAGAGCATGCAGAACAGTACATCAAAATAATGGGAAAAAACCTGATTGACTATTTTATTCTGAAATACTTAAATTTCCCTCCTGTACGGTACATCAACAGACAGTTTGATTCCTCTTTTCAGCACAGTGCCAGTTCAA
Source organism: Hirundichthys speculiger (assembly GCA_018398805.1). Taxonomy (NCBI): domain Eukaryota; kingdom Metazoa; phylum Chordata; class Actinopteri; order Beloniformes; family Exocoetidae; genus Hirundichthys; species Hirundichthys speculiger. The sequence continues at coordinate 1,787,549 of JAGFBZ010000855.1, read as the reverse complement.
TTTATGCAATAAATTAAGGTAGGCTAAGAAACATTGCAGAGTGAATGTAATGTAAAGACTAGTGAAGTTAATACATAACTAAACTCACCTTTTTTAATATATATTTGCTCGATAAACCCTTGGCTTTATTGTTGCTCCATTTATCTACGTTTTGTTTTTAGAGGCTAATGTTTTTTTTTTTTTGTAATTCAAGTTTTTTATTGTTCAAACTTTAAACCCACACAAAAAGGTCCATACAGTACATTACAATATCCTGTTTAACATAGTTCTGCTATACGCCACCCTGACATCTTCCAACAGAAAATATGATTAAGTAAATAACAGTAGTACTAATTGGGGGTAGAAAAACGGCTGCTGTTAGATGTATCTTATATACCTTTCATATGTACCCAGATATCATCCCAAATCATTTGTTTCTCATCATTCAGTCTTTCAAGCATACTCTCATAAGAGGCCGCTTCAATTACTGCATTAACCCAGTCTTTTAAATCTAAGGTTTTAACACACTTCCAATTACGTAGAATAATTATTGCTGCTGTTATACAGCAGAGTTTTACAACAACAAATACCTGTTTTGTTATGCTTGGTACCACTGACTTATCTCCAAGTAAGCAAAGTCTGGGATCAGCAGGCAGTTAGAGACCCATCCAATCCTCTAATATTCCAAGGATTTTACACCAAAAAGGGTGAACAAAAGAACACTTCCAAAGCATATGGAGATATGTACCATCTTTTTCTTTGCACTTCCAACATAATCTATCTACAGCAATACCCATCCTATGAAGTCTAGAGGGTGTATAATAGTACCTGTGTACTATCTTATGGTGGATAAATTTTCCTCTTGCTTCTCTGATGTTCTTACCCACATTTGAAATGATCTTCAACCATTCACCATCATCAAAGTGGACCCCTAGATCCCTCTGCCAAATTGATTTCAAACTATGACAGTTTAATCATCAAGTTATAACACACAGATGCAGTATGGGTGACATGTGATTGCTGTAGGTAAGTAAGCACAGGGTTCTCATCAAAATTAAATTTGTCCCCAACACAATGCCTGATTTGCAAATACTTCCAAAAATGTCCTTTCCCTTCAATATTGTATTTTCCAACCATATCAGAGTATGACATAAACTGTCCGTCCATATATAAATCTTTTACTGTTGCTATACCTTTAGGAAGCCACTGTTTCCAAAACACAATTTTCCTCCCAATACGAATGTCCGGGTTATTCAACAATGATGCATAGGATTGTCTGTAGTGCGACAATTTCAGGAGTTTATGGATTTTGCACCAAACATATCGTGAGTGTTCAATCACTGGGTTCGGCTCCTGTCTCAGTCCAAAGCGTTGAGAAAGAATGTCCAGGGGCTTGCATGGAGAGGCAAGGGTCCGTTCAATTTTGACCCAGTCCAGGCCTGAGTCAGTATTTCTCCAATGCTTTGCAAGTTGCGCCATTTCAAAAGAAAGGTCATATATTTTCACATCTGGTAGCCCAAGTCCTCCTTTATCTTTCGGGGCACACATTTTGCTCATTTTAATGCGGGGTCTTTTTCCTTCCCACAAAAAGTCCTTAACAATTTTGTCATATCTCCTGAAAATAATTTCTGGAATGTTCAAGGGCAACATCATAGATATGTAATTGAACTGAGGGGCTACAACCATTTTGATTACATTCACCTTTCCCCACAGAGTTAATTTAAGGTGCTTCCATTTATCTACATTATGTTGTATCTTTGTGAGCAAGGGGTCATAGTTTAAAGCCATAATCCCCTCTAAATTCTGAGTCAACCGCACACCTAGATACTTCATACCTGTAGGAACCCATTTGAAACCAAAACCAGTTATCATATGAGAACAGCATGTCTTTGTTATTGGCATTGCCTCCAATTTCCCCCAGTTTATTTTGTAGCCAGACACCATTGAGTATGATTCTATTACCTCCATCAATACAGGTAAAGAAGTGGATGGGTCACTCATTAATAACAAAATATCATCTGCATACAGCATTAATTTCTGTTCCGTCTCTTTGTCTACCCCTTTCAACCCTATAATATTTGGGTCCTTCCTAATCTTAATAGCCAAAGGTTCCAGTACCATTGTAAAAAGCAAAGGGGATAGCGGGCAACCCTGACGAGTGCCCCTAGATATTGCAAAAAATGAGGACATCATACCATTGGTCATTACTGCTGCTCTCGGGTTCTGATATAGCAAACTAACCCATGCTCTAAAGACATTGCCAAAGCCAAAATTTGTCATAGTTTTAAACAGAAAATTCCACTGTACTAAGTCGAACGCTTTCTGCGCATCTAGTGAAAGTGCCACGCTTTTCTGAGTATTTTCTGAGTGGTTAAGCCACATAAGATGCATTAATCTTCTTGTATTGTCAGCTGATGATCTTCCCTTTATAAAGCCTACTTGATCTTTATGGACTATCTTAGGTAAGACCTTCTCCAAACGTGATGCAAGGACTTTTGCTAGTATGTTGCTAGTTTAGAGGCTAATGTTAAAAGCCATTGGTTATAAGGATAATGTTGTTTTGATGTTTACTAGTAAGTTTTTCTGTAGTGTGGCTTCCATTGATGTTATATTAAAAAAAAATACTGGTAGTGCAAAATCATGTAATAAAGTTAATGGCGACAGAAAACAATATGTTATGTAAATGTTTTTGTGTCTAAAGTCATTTTAGACACCCAATTATGTGCCCTTAAGTACAGGGAAAGTTGTTTGGTTTTTTTTTTGTTTGTTTTTTTTCCCCCATATGTCCCCTTTAATGTACATTACACACAGGGCAAAAGTACAGCATAGCTAGAAGAGTGCATGATAGCCCTTATGTTTCAGGTACAACCTGACATTGTAAGCATCAGAAGAGACTGAAAGATAAATCACTATTTTCTCAAAGCCTCTGTTCAGTAATTTACCTCAGACAGGTGGACAAATAAGAGCAGAAACATCCTGGTCTGTACAGTTTTAATTAGTAATAGTATCTGTTGTTAATTCCATCCTTGAGCTGTTGCTAAAGGTTGAAGAACAGAGGCTAGCATTTATTGGGACATGGATGAATTGGTTGTATATTTTTTAACACAAGGGCCTATGGGAAATTGCAAGCCAACCACAAACTGTAAACAAGTCCAGTTTTCTTTATGAAAAGTTATTTTATTAACTGTGAAGCTCATTTAATAGTAGCCTCGCCTGCTTGACATTTTTAAGACCACAACTGATTGCATTTTGATCCAAGTAGTCTGGCAAACTGATTCCTAATTAGCTGCCAGCTTGGAGCATGACAGAACATTGTTAAGCTCTCTGTGACAGTTTTCTAAATGAAAAAAAAAGTTGCATATCACTTTATTTATTTATTTATTAAATTTATCACAAGAAAAGGCACAGATTTACTGAAATTGACAAGCTTAAGTGTGTTTTTAATATGTACAATATTGCTGTTTCAACTCAGTGACTTTAACCATCACAGGCTGAACATTCTGATTAGAAGAAAAGTGTTTTCTCTCATAACTCTCCTCTCACACAGTCTAGATTAGGGTTTCTCAACTGGGGAATTCTGAACCTTTAGGTGGGCGCTGGAAACGTTAGGGCTGAGAGGGGGGCGCTCAGACACAAATAAGGGGCGCCATGCGTTGAGAACTCTTTCAAACTTCCATGGTTTCATAAGGTTTTTTTTTATAGTGCAAATCTATTTATTTTTCAATAAAATGTTGTCCTCAGATTTTCTTTCAAAAAATAAAGCTGCTGTCTGAGACCAAAACCCCGAGTCTGCTGCTTCCATGACCCGGTAAAATCTCCTTTTCTCTGTACGTCACAATCAGACGAGCCGGCCGGGATCAGTTGCCATAGTAACGCCCGTAAACACACAGCAACAGAGAAACCCCTTCCCAACACATTTCGCAGGTTTCATTCAACAACCAATGAAAACAATAAGTCTGATATCGTGACGAATAGCCCCAATAACATATATATTTTTGTCAACACGGTAGTGGCTCGCTTCCACTGAAACCCGAATAACCGCCAATGAATGCTATGTTCAAGTAACGTTGGCATAATCAGAAAAATGGTTTCTCAATAAGGAAAATCAAGAATAACCCCTCATGCCAGAAAACAACTCACGGTGTAACTTTGATGAATTAAAAATTCATAAAAGGTGGTGTGGGCACAGTGTAACTTTCCCCACGTTCAGTTGCTTCTGTGGACGGACACATAACTGAACCCACACTGCATTTTTCCGGCTTTGTTTTATCTTGGGAAAGGGAATAAAAATGCACCCTCCAAATGTTCTGGACACCGCGAGTCACTGTTGCAGGTCCCCAGCAGCAATATTCCACCATGGTGTTATTCTAGTATAATATAAATACCGATGATAGGCATCGGAAAAATAGCGAATTAACCCAGTCCTCAACGCAGGAGCAGAAAGTTTGTTCAACCTAGCAGCAGTAACTAGGAAGGTGGCGGTGCTTAGCAAAAAAGTCAATTGACGCAGTGGTTCCAGGTTCCAGGTTTTGATTGGTTAATTCAACGCTGTTCACGTGAAGTGTGCTTGATGTTGTTGGAGTCTTCAGTTACCCTACGAATAAAACAGATTTTCAACAAATTCCGCTGTGGTGGTATTTTTTTCGTGGTTCCAAGAATTTATTTACAAATGTGATAAATTAAAAAATCATAAAAGATAAATTCAGCCTCACAGTCCAGAAGATCAACTGAAGAGGTTTCGGTCCCAGTGAAACTACAGTATTATAGTAATATTTCCACGTTATTTCCACAAATTAAAATCCATGCTTACTCAAACACATGCGCTTTTTTTTTTTTTTTTTTTTTTTTGGGGGGGGGGGAGGGGGCGTTAAGAGCATCATGGTGGCTCAGGGGGGGGTTTGTTCAAAAAGGTTGAGAACCACTGCTCTAGATAGATGGTGCAGCACTGTGAGTCTAGTTCTACACATATCTGTCACGTTCCTCTCAAAGTGAGATTTTTGTTGAGTGTTTATCTGAAATATTAGAAAGTTTTGATGTTATATTTAGTGCCACGAGATATCATAATGTATGTTATGATTTAATTGGTACTCTAGATAAATACAGTTAAATTGAAGTGTGTCATCATCAGGGAAGCATCAGTTCTTAGACATGAATAAACTAAACTCTACTCAGCTTTGTCTCAAGCAAAATCTGTGTCAAAGAGTCAAAATGTTTCATTCACAGCTGTTTCTTTGAGCCCAATGTCAGAAAAGCATTGCTAGAAGCATTACAAAAATATCCTCATTATGCCTTTAATCTAACTTTCATTACATTTTTATTACCCTGCTCTTATAAGCAAAACATCTATAAAACAGCATGTAAATATTGCTATTGAGATTAAGGCATCATTAAAGCTATAGGGACCTATCCATATTGTGATCCTTGCTGTACATTGACAGTCAGAGTGTTAATAGTGTTACCACTCAGCATTGCTCTTCTGCTTCTTTTTGCTTAAGCTGTCTGTATTGTATTTTTTTTTTCTTTTAACCCCAGAGCACTCAGGTTTTGGACAGTAGTGCACTTTAGAATTTAGCCTCAAGTCCTGACACATTCAACTGTCTATCACTTCAGCCCTTACAGAGCAGTACATGAACAAGTTGACCTGAGATCTGTTGCCACTTCAGTAATGGAAAATTGTCTCTTACACCATGGCACTTCTTTGTGACTGATAGAAGTCAGAATTTTCTGGCATCTTGGGCTGTCTGCTTTGGAATTGCAAGCCATGCAGCATAGAAAAACCAATCCAATATTAAGCTTTAACCAGAAACTTCATTGTAATCTATTACAGGTCATAACTCAGGATACAGCCATGTAAAATGGAAAGCATACAGTGGTTTGACATTTTTACATATGGGAACAAGATTTTAAAAAAAAATCTCATCAGGTTTAAAAATAGAAAAAAAGACATTAGATTAAAAAGTAAAATATTACATAATCAATTACATGTATCATTATTTAGTGAATGAAACCAGAGACAAAATGCAGAAACAGTGTGTGAAATATACCCTTACTGAATTTAAGGTGGTTGAGAAAGTATAACAGGTAGACGTTTAGGCAATTTTCTAGAATGGAGCTGCCTGTTGCCAAAATGCCAGTGAGGAGAGGCATCAGCACTTATCTTAGAGAAACAATTGTTGCTCCCTATCAACCTGAGAAGGGCTATAAGGCAATTTCCAAACAATTGGAAGTCCATTGTTCTACAAAAAGAAATATTATATTCAAGTTGATAACATTCTTGACAGCTAACAATTTGGCCATGAATGGTCGTGCCAAAGTCACCACAAGGTCAGATTCTGCAATGCTCAAAAATCATGAGAAACACACATCTCAGAATCTCCAGGACTTACTTAGCATGTTAGATGTAAATTTGAGACAGTAAAATAAATAATAAAACGTGTGTGGTTTGTGAGAAATGATCGTTAAGAGAAAACCTTTTTTCATTAAAAATAACATGGCAGCATAGTTTAGGTTTGAGGAAGTTGCATCAGAGCAAACCACAAGTTTGTTCCAAAAGTTTTATGTTTGAATGAAGAGAAGAAATAATTGTGACCTAGAAGCCTTTAAAAAGATTTTTAAACTTCTACTTTGGACTCTTCTGTCAAGAAAAGTCCTAATGCACATTGCCATGAGAGTTGAAATGCAAACTTAACATATCAGCGCCTCATACCAACCCCTTATACCATCTGCGGTTCACACTAGTAGAAGACTGATGAGCTTGGTTCTTTTTGTGGTCTGAGCACAAAAAAGGACCTTTGGTTGAGACTGAAACTCCTCTGTCAACCAAAGTTCAGTTTTGGCCAAAGGTTTTAACAGTAATACATAGTACTGAGTTTTATTCTCAATGGGATTTAGATCTGGAAAAAAATCTGAACTCTCTGGCCATGATCATGACCTGTAACCAACTCGATCACTTTTGCTATGTGACATGGTGCTCCATTATGTTGGAAAATGTAAATCACCAGACAGCCCCTAGAGTGTTGGAAAACGTTGCTCTGAGACACCACTCTTCATATCAGTATTTTTAGGTATAATTAGGGGTGTAACGGTACATGTATTTGTATTGAACCGTTCGGTATGACGTGGTCGGTTCGGGACGGAGGCGTACCGAACGAGTTTCCACACGGACATATTAAGTAGAGGACCGCATGGAGCACAACAAACAGCAGTTGTAGCGGACGTCGTGGCTAATGCTAATGCCGCTAGCATTGGCAATAAGCCTCCCGCGACATAGTGTTAAATGTGGTGGGAAGCTGTGTTTGTACTCGGTCGTCTTTCTCTTTTTGTAGCGATGTTCACACTGGGGTGGTGCCGTTTCAAATGAGTTAACAGGTTAGACGTGTTGCCAGAAACATACCCGATCTCGGATGAACAATGTCGGCAAACCACTTTGGTTTTATCAACTTCTCTTTGTCCCTGTTTATATTTCACCGGGGAGCCGAAGTTGTGTTTTATAGCTGCAGATTTAAAACCCTAATCACCCTAAACGCTGGCTTCAAACACACGATAAAAGTATTTGAGCCCCGATATCAATTACCTTCTCGTCCACATTTTAGCCAGAAAATCATACCGGGACTTTATGAAAAAATACAATGATTTGTTTTTAAAGAAACAGTCTGAGCTTTATTCATGTTATTTAATCTGAGCAACAACTTGAAACTGTTCAGTGTTGCAACTGTTCAATTTTGCACAGCAGATGGATATTTTCTTTAAGAAAAAGTCTGAGCCAATATTATTTTTATTTTGTTTTTCAAAATATCTACATTTCAGAATATTGTATTTATATTTTTGAGCAAAATTCTAGCTTTGTATAGGCTAATGTTCCTATTGTTTTAAAAGCACAAAAGTGTGTAATAAACAACTAGCACATTTATATTTTGCATTTTGTTTTCTTACTGTACCGAAAATGAACCGAACCGTGACCTCAAAACCGAGGTACGTACCGAACCGAGAGTTTTGTGTACCGTTACACCCCTAGGTATAATAGTAAGTGAACCCACTCCCTATGGTGAGAAGAAACTGCAAGGGACCATACATGTTTAAAAATCATTCCTGAAAAAAGGTGCTTTTGCTGTGTACCTTTGTTGCTCAAATACTGTTTCCTATCTATTTTTGTATAACTGTTGTGGAACAGACGATAACACAATGTAATGTGATATGTTCTTGTTCATTGGAGGTTATGTTTACCGAAGTTCAAAACCTGGTAAAGATCAAATGACTATTGTTATATCTAGGGATGCACAATAACTGTTTTTTTTAAATAGATACCGATAACTTTCAGCTCCTAAAGGCTGATACCGATAACCGATAACACACACATATACCTACATGTAAGATCATTATATTGGTACTATGAACAAAACCAAAAACAGTTTTGACTCTTGCAATGAACAGATGTTTATTATTGGCAAGCTTCTCAAACATTTTCATTTTAATAAAGGCTCCTTGAACTGATGGAAATACATGCGTCAGAATTACAGACTGAAAAAGTGCATTCCAGAAGTTTACAAAAAGTAAATATACATAGAAAATGAATGCACTGACACAAGTTAGATTCAAACATTTCTACCTTCTACCCATTTCAACTTTGCCCGTGGGTTATCTTTGGCAAATTTTTTGGATTTTTCAAAAGCCTCGCCAATGTGTGTAAGTCTTGGTGAATTCTCTGCTGCTGGCTTGCTCACGTTAGCGTTAGCTCGCGTTAGCTCACGTTTGCTCACGCAATTTCTAAAAATTCAAAAGCGATAGTTATGTTTCAGATGGCTAATTGGGTTTTAATTATTAAAGCTTGTGCTATTTTTCCCTCCTCATGGAATTCACTTGGAGCATTTTTCACAAATAACCAGCGAACTATCTTCTTCGGAAACTTTAAAGAAGTTCCATACCATCGCCACCATGTTGTTTTTCAGCAGCACGCTGTGCTGCAGTCTGCATTCAAGGTGTAATGTCAATTCCTCTGTTTCCTCGTTGCTAGTCATTCTTTCAGATTTTTCTATTTTTCTAATTTTTTTGTGTAACTTGAGAAAATACAGCGAATATCAATTCAAGCCAGCAACTACCAAAATTATGACTGAGTTAACAAGTTGTTTTCTGGCATGAGGTGGTATTCTTCATTTCCCTTATTGAGAAATAATTTTTCTGATTATGCCGACATCACTTGAACATAACATTCACTGCTGGTTATTTGTGTTTTCAGTGGGAGCGAGGCACTGCCGTGTTGACAAAAATATATATGATATCGTGGCTATTCGTCATGATATCGGACTTACCGAAATGACGTCATAATTTCCTGTGGTAATTATTGTGCACCCCTAGTCATATCCTTATTCCTAAAATCATAGAATTAAAACAAAGGGTACATTTTTTTCACAGGACTGTTAAAATGGTACTTTGCTGTCACACACTAAAAAAAAAAAAAATCCAGGCCAGTTAGGTGTTAATTTTCTATCGCAAGGAAATTTTGACATGTGGACTTAGGAAGCTGTGTATTGAGCCACAGGCCCTCTGATTAATGAATGACACATTCCTGCTCTGGAGCACAGGTGTCTTAATTGATTTTGAGACTCAGGTTATTTTTATAGAACCAAAAAGTGAAGAATGATTGTAAATTGAAGCATAAAATATTTAGATTCAATAAGAACATCATTCAGTACATTTGGACTTTTTATTTCTACATTCTTGACACATTATGCTTTACATTCACTAAGTTTCCATAAAAAGCTTCAATATTTGAAAATTCACTACCCTGAATAATGATGGTCATTTGTACAGTATGGCATACTTTATATATTATAACCTATAGTAAGTAGAGTGCAGATGACATAAACTATAGCATTTGTACTGTAGAATGAGGCTGCTGATGTCGGGAAGGGGTTTTACATGTCATTGCTGCTCCATTATTAATAAGACATTTTAAATAAATGACGTGCATGAGAAGACACCCACTTTCAACCACAGCTGCTGAGACAGTCAAACATTAAACATATCTTCCTATCAAGTAACCTACATTCACCATCTTACCTGGTTGCACAGTATTTGTCATTAAATGTCCATTTTCAGAAATTTAGCCTGTCAAATCAAGAGTGCCTTTGCATTTTCTTTGGGACTGCTCATCAAATCTTGTCTAATTGTGGCTATTATCCATAGTTAACCATTGTCAAATAAAAGGCATAATCAAGCTAACAGGTTGGCCTTGCTTTCAGTCTATGTTCAAAGCAACAGTATAAATAGCTGTTGGATGTAGCTTCTTATCTAACTTATCTTAACTTATCTAACAGACTTGAACCTGACATCAACTTTTTAATTTCATTCTCAACAAGTATTTTTTTCTCAGATATGTATTTGTGAATGCACTTGGTAAATATTGCATAATTTTTCCAACCTCTCTTTTCTCAGGAACAATGTGTGAGACTGAGATCAACGAGTGTGAGTCAAACCCCTGCCAGCACAATGGCACATGCACTGATTTGCTTGGAGACTATGATTGCCAGTGCCCTACAGGTATGTTGAGCTATGTCCAAAACAAGAGCTTTGTAATAACATTTTATGTGATACTACCTGGTGCAGAATCATCAACCTTTTAAAGGTTTTTTGAAGTAAATAAGGCCTGAAATTCTCAGTTACGGCCCCTCTGGCCATCTCAGTATAGACTGAGGACCAAAGGTGATTAGCTTGCGCCAACAGGGTCCCTGCACCATGACACATCCTGCCTGAGGAAATTAGGCTGAAATATGTGTGATTTAAATTACATTTCCTTTTTTTTCTTATTTCTTGGTTACTAAAATTACAGCTTCAAATTTTTCGTTATTGTGATATTAGGTTCCTATAAATTTCATCATGAATATTTAAAAAAAAATATTCTTCGCAGCATGCATTTGATTTGCATTGTGCATCATAAAAGGAAACAAATTACAGCCAGAGCCATATTCACATTAGTCACAGTATCACTTTGCTATCTTGGCTTTTGATTGACAGCTGAAAACAATCCAGCTCTTGGTCAGGATTCAACAGTGCAACTAAATAGTGCAAATATTATGTAATCAAATTTCTATTAAGGTAATTTTCCTATAATTGCTTATTGTGTCTCCTGGCTGACTCCGGATGTTACATTCCCTGAAACTAATGGGCGATGTGTGGGTGCTTTCTGTTTTTGGCACAGCCCAGTTTGTGTGTCTGTGTGCAATTGTTAAAGCCCACTGAACTGAAACATTTTACAGTGCGGAGAGACCAAAGACACAGAGCATCTTTGTGTCCAGGTGTTGTTTTTCTCACAAGAATGGACTGCTTTTATTTTTAGCTCTTCTGAGCTTTTTTCTTAATTCTTTCTACTCTTACAAATGTAACTTAAACTTTGTTTATACACTCTTGTTCAATTGAACATTAAAACACACAGCACCGTGGTTAAAGACATGTAACTCACAATCCGTGTATCTCATTTGCTTAAACAGCACACTTTGGATTAATTGTTGAAGGTGATATCTAGAAGCGGCATGAAATGAAGAACTCGTGTCAGGCCCTTAAAGTGTCTAAAACAGTTCGGTATGGTTTGAAAGACTGCAGATCATGGTTTGACGTGTTAATCATCCATTTCTCTTACTGATTATCATGTTCAGAATTGTTTGATTTGATTTAATTTACTTGAATAGCCTCAAGCAAACTGATATACTTTTTGATACAGTTGTACCACATGCCCATCAGAAACATAGATAGTCATAACACAATGCATTGTTGGTAGATCAGGGTCACCAAGATAAAGTTGTACAAGCCTGTAATGGGTCAACCACACAGCTTGAAGTTTGAGGCTCATACACAGAAAAACAAAGTCATACCTATAAGGAATTTAGAGTTTCAAGTTCACTTAACTGGCATGTCTTTGATTTTTATTTATTTATTTATATACACAAGGTTCTGAAGGGAAACCTTTCTGACAAATAAATAGCTTCCACAGTCTTTTAAAAGCCAGCATATGTCAAGTCAACAGCCTTGGCATATGACTTTCAATTAATATTACGTTAGTAGTGCAGAAAGCATTAAACAAATATTGATAATAAAAAAACTAACAACCATCTCACTTTGAACCATTTGTGCACATCATACTTCATTAGTAAATAGCATTCTGTTGAAAAAGATTTTAAGAGCAGGTCTTTATGTCATCTGTGATCTTAATGAATGATTCCCATGTTCTTTCTATTGTTAGAAATTGAAGTAAAGGTATGGGCAAAATCAAATGTACAGCATGTGTGTGTGTGATTTTTTTTTTTTTTTTTTTTTGCTGGTCAAGGCTCGAGTTTAAACACACCAGATTTGAAATGACTTTCCCTCATGCCCTGTGGCCACGCATCTCAGTGGGAACCTGGCAGTGATGTTTAATGGGAGAGAGGTTGGCTGATGGTTTTGTCATTGAGATTATTGAGTGAGAACCTCCCATCACAGATGTCAAGTTGAATTGGACCCATGACACCCTAGAGGGCCCAACAGTTATCGTGTACCCGCCCCCATTACACCTGCTCACTGCCCTGATCGTGACTGTACTTGTCTGCACTCGTCTACCTGGGATGATCATATTTCACATTCTGAACCAAAGAGGAAAAAAAGACATATATATGAAATTACTATAGAGTTACTGGAGTTTTTTTTTTCTTCATTGTTGACTTAATGCTGAGTTTATGTGGAATATTTCTCATTTTAAACTGGAGATATGTTCATACTTTGCACAAAAGTCATTGCCTTTTATATTCAGCCTGAGCCGTGGGTTTCTTTTTTCAGCTGCCTCAGAAAAAGCCTTTGCTCTCTGCTGTAATCCCTGATCATGAATTCCTAACTCCCTGAGTAAACCAGCAGTAGATGTGGTCGCAGATCCATGGTAACAAAATTCCACAGGGCATACCCTGGTCTTCCAGTGTTTCTACTTAATCTTATCTGTTATCTTAGAAAACCAAAGCCTCCACTCATATGCCTCATCTGCTGCGTCTTATGGGGAAGTGCATTCTGCCATGAAAAGTAGTCCACTGAGTGCTGGTCCAGTCCACAGTACAAGGCAAAGTCATAAGACAGGGCTGGAATAATAATGCACTTGGACAGTTTTCTTTCTCCTAGCTCTACCTAAGCCTATGTTTTGTTGTACCAATTAAAGCAATAGGCATTTTCAAAATTATACTGTAGTTGTAGTCTCAAATTAGAGTTGACTTGCCTTAAGCTTAAAACTTCAATGGGTTATGGTGCATTTAGAAAAATGGTTGGTTACTCTGCTACTGTTCTACATCTATACTATTCAAACCAAACCGTTTTGTCCATTAAGTGTAGCCAGTTGGTTCTTGAAAGTCAACATAAAAGCTTCTTAAATATTGTCAAAAACATAAAAGCTTGTTAAAGTCCTACTTAATAAAGAGAATCCAAAGGTCATTTGATTTCGAGCATTCATTAATTGAGAAAATTCAATACCATTGTCATCCTCCCCAGTAATATTCCAACAAATTCCACTACTGGGATGATTTGCTGCAGGTTTCAGCACAGTTCAAACTGGAAGAGTCCTGAAATTATTTTCTGAGAGCAGCTTGGCGCATAGAACCGAGTCGGGCAATAGATCCACACAGGACCGGCAGTGCTGCTTTGCTAACGGAGCCGAACTGCTCATGGGAAATCCTTTCAGGACTCTTCAAAGTGTAATAACGCAGGGTCCCGGCTGGTCCCTCTGCGCTGAAGCCCATGGTGGACCGTGGCTTTTGCTCCCAGAGGCACCATTGTACACATTCACAGTTATACACAGTCTATGAGTTCAACAGATTTTAAACACATGCGCATTTTGAGGATGTCAATGTACCCTCTGTCCTATAAATTATGCCTGTGACCTCATGACATATTTTTGACGGTGAATTCTCACTTGTATCTTCATATTCGTTAAGAAGAAACCACAAGCATAAAATTGTACTTTCTATTCAAAATATTTAAGGTCATAACTACAAATTAAACATTGCATATATGATTTTACTCGTATGCTCTAGTTATACACAAGTTTCAATGAATATGCACGAATGCTAACTTGTACACGCATATTATTTTTGACAATATGGAAATATTGAGGTTAAAGTCAGAATCCAGAGCTTTTTTCTCAGAACCACCGGTACCTGCAAGCAGCCAACTGTTATCTTGAGCAATGAAGGAGAAAACCAGCTTGCTGAATATGTCGGATTCAAGTTCCTTCTGCAACGTGGAGGGATCCCAGAGGAAGCTGTTTCATCAGTAAAAGAGCAGAAAGTGAGCAGAGAAAGAAATATGTGTTCATGTGGTACCTGGAGTTCCTGAAATTGAAAAAGTGTGGCTACCATACTGTTAGAAATGGGTCAGCTCAAGGTTAAACCACAAGATAAAGCCGAGGTTATTGCTTGACCCAACGTCAGAACTTTGTTTCCTTCTGATGGAAAAATGCCACATTTGCAGTTTGCATAATCTGGTAGAAATTTGACATTTTTCATATCACAGAATTAAAACATTAGATTATACTCATATCATTAAAACATGTCTTACAAGAGAGCTAGTGAAAACATGCAAGATTTTTTTTTTCCATTATTGTACTTAACATTTCATGTATATTTCCTGCAAACTTAGCTCAGTGTTTTCTTAATGATCTCTAAAAATGCCAGTGCAGTGTGATGAAATAATATTTTTTTTCTTTTGTGCTGGTTGATGGTGACATCTTTGTACACATGGATGATGTGACTCTGACAAATTACACCCTCTCCTATGGACAGTGAATCCCCATCTTCAGTTGTTGTCAATAAATTGCTACTTTTTCCCACTACAATTGTATTTAACTCTTTCATTTAAGGCTGATCAAACTATTCATTTGCATAAAAGCGATGAGATTAATGCAGTTGTTCAGTATTATGAGCCATTTCATTCTGATTCAAAATAAAGACAACAGTAAGAAAATTAGAAGAAAAACCTGCCAAAAAACATGGTAAAGAGGAGACCACTACACACTAGATCAGATGAGGAACCTGATGATGGGGTTATAACTGCTATTACCAACTGATGTATTAAATTGTGACAGCAAATGACTTAAAAGACTGCCAGATGTAATCTCCAAGAAATGTATGTATTGTATTTATTTATTTATTTCAAATAGACATGTTTATTAAATATTTATATTTAATCATCACCACTACTTGACACCACATCACCATTTGACCTTGTGAGTCCCATATGTTCACTGCATCAAGTTCCTGCATAGAGAACACAGCAAACAAAAAACTGTGTAAAATAATTCTTGTGCCGTGACTGTTGATAAAACTGAGGCCAGAACGGTTGCTTTTGTCGCAACCATCAGTGGAGTCATTTCTGACCAGACAGAGCAGGCAACTACAATCAAGGTAAAACCATGTAGGAATAGATGCTACTTCTCTGGCCGCAGAGACCTTTCCACCACTTTACCCATGTCAAGTCAGCAATGACGGGATAGATTCGTAGTGTCTTTGTATTGGACCTATGTTATGTAGACGTTGCATCATCACAGTAGTAAAGCCATGGTTCATTGAAGGTAGAAAATGATGTAAAATGAAAGATCTTTAGCTTGTTTTGACATGTTGGGTTCTTTACTGGAAGTGGTAGTATCTGCAAGACGCCCCAAATGCAAAGATTTACTGCCACCCAGCGAATAAAAATCACACCATTTCAGGTATTTGGGTAGCCTTTATGACACAGGGTTAGGGTTAGGGGTCTATAATGCTGCTTAAACTGCGTTGCAAAGCACACTCAAGGTAATTTTTGTCCTCATCAGTAATTTAAACTAAAACACGTCACGCATTGTAAAATTCTGTTCAATCATCCAAAATTATCAGCAACCACGCTATTAGCTAACCACACTCGTTCAATTTCAGAAACTACAGGCATTAATTGAGCACATATTTATTTCTTTACACCACTTCTGCTCTTTCACTGTTAAAATGGCTCTTTCCCTCAACTCTGCAGAAGACACTTAAATCTGACATATTCAGCGAGTTGGTTCTCTCCTCCGTGGCTCAACTTAAGAGTTCCTTCTGTATTGCTTCAGCCACATTACATGTATAAAATTTTGTTTTACAGGTTTTAAGGGGAAGAATTGTGACGTTAACATAGATGCCTGTGCGCTGCCTGTCAACACATGTCCACCAAAGACTCAGTGTTTGGATCTCCCACTTGGCCTTGAATATACCTGCCGTGTACCCTGTCCTCAAGACTTTCAAGTGGGTAGAATTCTGCATCACTTTACATATTATTCATAGGTGAATTATACTCTTTGCTTTACTTAAGAGTTTCAACACACTGATCATTGCCATCATGCGAAAACTCACTAAAACAGTGGCAATGGTAACTACAGTCGCTGAGATGGTGCTTTATCAGGCTATATCAGAGACAAAATTCAAAACAAGAATACTTGTATCCTCCTTCAAGGCCAATACTGTATTTCACAATTTTGATGTAAATGATCCCAACATGCACAAAATTTTATGGGGTCTTTTTTTTAAACCCATAGTCAAATTCACTATCGTGTGTTTTGAAACTGGACTTGGTAAATTTTGCAAGATCTCACAAACAGATAAATGGAAAAACAGGAACATTTCTGCATGTTGTCCCTCACTTTAGTGGAGAAAATTAATATTTGTTTTTTTTTTTGTTTTTTTGATAGAAGATGTTAAAGAAAAACTGATTTAGTTACTAAAAACTGAGCCATAATGTTAGAAGGTGTCTAATCTGAATGTATTGCCTTATCTATATAACATGGGAGGTTCATATTGACATACACGGGTATCTCTACAATGTTTGGCTACAAATGCAATTATCCATAAACACTGTTAATAGATAGTCTTTAAGTAGCACAGCTCTTTCATTATAATTCTTTGTTACTTAGGAAACGTGTAAAAATTGTGTTAAAGCTAAAGTAAAATAGATAAATAAAAATAAAATAAAAGTGCAAACGCACTTTCTGACCACTGAATTGACTTTAGAGACATATAAATCATTCAATGTGACCATAGTCTGTACATATAGTGCATTTTATGTTCACTTGATTGAAATGCATTTTTTAATTTTAAATAAAGTGCATCTAATATATTCTAATCTAATCTAATTTTTAACAATGGCACTACAACTATGTTTTTATTTTATGGTGGAAGAAAATAAAGCTGAAAATCGCATGCACAACTGGAACACAAGACTGAAAAGTTCTCTTGCCACTTGATGCAGATCAGCATCTCTGAAGATTTGAAATGTTTGTTTTTCTCAATGTGCCAGTTTCTTAATGGATGATTGAACTGGCATCTCTGCATAAAAAAAATGGCCCAAACCTAAACAGAAGAGCAACTTCAAATGACAGATGGAAATAATCACTCCCTGTGGAGTATTGGCCCCTACACAGAAATACCATGATGTCTGTATTAAACAGTGCCTCACAAGCCAGTCTTTGTTGCCTCTCCCTGTATATGCACCAGCTAGCCGACGTTTCTGTTTTGTTAAAAAAGATTCTTGTGAGGTTTAGGCCTCGATGACCATTGATTTTTGTCTTGTAAGACATGATGAAGATGCTACAAGGAATACAAAGTAAAGCCTGGTGTGAAGCATGAATCAGTATTCATGGGCATGTCATGTAGCTGTAATGAAGCTCATTTTCAGACAGGCAGGAGCAAGAAATGATTACTCATTGCATTGTGGAAAGTGGTCATACTTTTGACCAGAATGAGTTCAGTTCAGTCTAAGATATTATCAAACATATACGTAGCAGTTTAATTTTCCTTCATGAAGCAGCATGTGCAATGATGTTCTAACACTGACACAAATGTTTCCTTATCAACAGCCGTGTGCGAACGGGGGACGCTGTGTGTTGAATAATGCCGGTAGCTACACCTGCGTCTGTGCACGTGGATGGTCTGGTCAGAACTGTCATATAAATGTCGACAATTGCATTCACCATTGGTGTCAAAATGGAGCTACTTGTGTGGATGAGATTGATAGTTACAGGTGAGTGGTTAAATCTCAATTGTCTTCAGGCTATTCTGGTGCGAGACTGTCAATGATTATAAAAGCTCTGACATTTACTGCTCCTCCCTCAGGACTGAAAGAATTCTTCTTACACTCTGTTCTGCTAAAAAATTATCTTTAATCTTCTCCCAGCTGCCTTTGTCCCAGCGGTTACACAGGATTTTACTGTGAGGAGGACATTGATTACTGTGTCAGCCATCGGTGCTCCGAACACGGTGTTTGCCTGGACCAGCAGTATAACTTCACCTGCCGCATGCTTGGATTTGAGGGGCCGCTCTGTGAAATGGAAGTGAATGAATGCAACAGCTTCCCCTGCTCAAGTGGTGCCACCTGTGTGGACCTAATCAGTGATTATCAGTGCCACTGTCCCCTGGGGTTTGAGGGTATGAGACCATCTGATATGAATCTGAGCCATTTTACAGCCATTATTGCAGCCAGCTACCAGAGTATCAGATTTTAAAGTAGGCTTTGTTCTTTCAATGTTAAGCTAGTGAAAACTGAACTATGCAGTGTTTAAGTTCACCATAGTAGAATGAATCAAAATTGAATAAACACATACAAAAATAATAAGAATTAAAAATATTATCTGTATTTGGATTGTGGTTCATGACTTAAGTGAATATTTAAAAGGAACAGCAGTGAATGACACCTAAAGGACAGCATGTGTTGTGCAAAATATATTTTAGCTTGAAGTAGAGTCAGCAGCTCCCCTAATCAGTGTATGAGTTATAAGTACAAAATGAACAGAGTGCCTGCCATCGAATGGGGTCATGATAGCAAAAGTACAGTTACCTTTGGTGTAGTCAGCAGTACAGATAGAAGAGCTTTGCCCTCTGGCTCAGCAGGAGTTAAGAGGTCTGAAGTATTGCCAGAGGCCAGAGCTGGTGAAGCTTTGTATTTTGCCAGTAAAATCGTTAATCAATTCCATATCTAACTCTTGCCCTGAGGATACTAAAACCGAGGCTATGCCGCTCCTACATTCGGTATATATAAGCTGTAACATGACCACAGAATCATTCAGCCATATTAACAGTCAGAGATTATCTGATCCCTCATGTTGGTGAGCTGCACATTTTTTGAATGTTGTTTTCGCCCCATGACAGTAAGTCTTCGATTTACACAGCCACAGAAATTACTTTATTTTTTTTTTTAAGAAACATGTTTCAGTTGTACTTCCTGTAACATTAAATAGATCATATTTATTTCTCTCTGTATCCTGCAGGAAGGAGCTGCTCTCAGAATGTAAATGATTGCTGGTCACAGCCTTGTCTAAATGGAGGCTCTTGTATAGATCTGATAAATGACTACATTTGTCACTGTCCTTATGGTAAGTAGCATCTACTTGTGTATTATTGAGCATGTTTACAAAAAGGCAGTGCTATTAATTTTCTGTTCACTGTACCTTGGGAATACAGGAAAAGTTTGTTTCTCATACACCTTGTTTCTTTACTTTGATTTTCTTTTTTGACTCTTTTTTGTAAAGACTTTGAAAAGTCTTTACACTTTTCCATCACTCAAAATTTTATGAGGTCTTTCTTTAACTCATAGTCAAATTCACCATCGTGTGTTTTGAAACTAGACTTTGTAAATTTTACAAGATGTTGCAAACAGATAAATGGAAAAACAGGAACATTTCTGCATGTTGTCCCTCACTTTAGTGAAGAAAATTAACATTTGTTTTTTGTTTTATTTTTTTGATATAAGATGTTAAAGAAAAACTGATTTAGTTACTAAAAACTGAACCATACTATAAGAAGGTGTCTAATCTGAATGTATTGCCTTATCTATATAACATGGGAGGTTCATATTTACATACATGGGTATCTCTACAATGTTTGGCTACAAATGCAATTATCCATGAACACTGTAATTAGATAGTCTTTAAAAATGCAATTTGTTTGAAATGCAAACAAATGCATTTAATAGAAGATGTTGCAATGCGAATGCCTGCATTCACGTTCAAAATGTGAATGCAGGCATTTAAAAAGTCTATGTCAGGGGTCGGAAACCTGCGTGGCTCTGGAGCTGCATGTGCCTCTTTAACCCCTCTGCAGTGGCTCCTTGTAGCTTTGTGGGAAAAACTTGTCAGAAGGCAATTCTTGCGCTGGGGCACATGTGGTGCCTGTAGGTTGCTCGCCAGCAGGGGGCAGAATGAGTGTTCAGCGCAAAATACTGCCAGGTTACTGCAATGAGGAAGTCCTATCTGTGTGTTGCATCCTGGGAAAGAAAATAAAGGTGGCCGCGAGCTCTGTGACTAACGCCTGGACATCTTTACATGTTCCTCATGTGCCGCCACCGTAAAAAATAAAAGAAACATTTCCCGCACCACATCAGTGTGCTGTCGTGGCGTAACAAACAAAAGGAGCGATATTGGAAACCTTCCAAAACCCGACAAATTTGTCTTTGAAACACGAATGTCATTCCTGACACTGATATGAAAATGAAGACGTTCGCATTTGGAGTCCTGTCAGTCTTTGGATCTACATACTGATGCGAGCAGGAACGTAAGACAAATGTTTTACGTTCAGGCTCCATGGCTGATTGCTGTACGTGGCTGAGGAGAAAACAAGAGGATGACAACACACTTAACACTAGAAGACCCACCATTTTTCTGCCTACCTAGAAGACCCAGAGAGGGGTCATTTGACCCATACGGCTTTTGCCGAATACACTAATCACTCATTTTGTTATGGTAATGAGGCTGTTAGGGGCAGTGTGTGGGGTGAGGGGTGAGGGGGTAACACCTTACAGTGGTAACAGCCAAGACAAACAGGGACAGACAGCTTCTTCCCAAGGGCTGTCAGCGTCCAAAATCACCACAGGTAGATGATGTCAGCAGCAAAAAGAGATAGCACAGTTTGGCGGACAGTGTATTATTGTGCACCGAATCGTAACAAGTTTTTGAATATGATATTGCCATTGACAGCGATGTCAAGTGATAAATGTCATGTTTAGAATAAAGTAATATGACTGTGAATCCATATCTATACCAGAGATGTCAAATTGATAGAGAAGCCAATCGCAAACTTTCACTGACGTTTCTGTCACTTCAACAAAAGAAGCTACCGGTGAAAACCAAATTATGTCCCCCCTTGTTCCAATGTAAAGTAGCTCCCTCGACAGGGATGAACATACATCGCTTCCTATCTGTTTCCTACAAAGCTATGAAGGGGGAACAGGGTTATTGTTATCTAGTCCAGTACAGGTATCATTTCTGGCTAATCCATACCTACTATGAGTGACAACAATTTATGAATGAACGAACGTCATTGGTTTCATCCGGGGGTTGTTTACATTTCTCTGACCTCTGACCTCAGTGATTAGATAGACAGACGGACAGACGGATAGACAGATAGATGGATAGATAGATAGATTTTTGTGCTTGTTTCAAATTGGCAAATATTCACCAACTCTCTGTTTACCAGGCCTGTTTGAATAATTGGCCTAATATATATAATAAATATAATAATAATATGAATTCAAATTTTCACTAACATTATCAATCATATAGTCTTTAAGACTTTTTTTTACTGTTGTATTATAGTCAAAAGGAAAGCTTGTCAGCCTGCGGATTGATATCACATGTATATCACCAATATAACATGCATAGCTGCCTTGGAGACTAGTTGGGGGCTCAAAACTGAGTCGAGCGGCAGGAGGTCCTCCAATATGTTTTGGTCTAAGGGGGCTCCGTCAGGAAAAAAAAAAGTTTGGGAACCGGTGGCTGCATGCATAACCT
Source organism: Hirundichthys speculiger (assembly GCA_018398805.1). NCBI lineage: Eukaryota > Metazoa > Chordata > Actinopteri > Beloniformes > Exocoetidae > Hirundichthys > Hirundichthys speculiger. Next base: position 1,765,783 of record JAGFBZ010000855.1, on the reverse strand, counting down.
ACCTCAGTACTAAAAGCTTGCCTGGGGGTCCCCTCCCCCACACAGGCTCAGGTGACTCTTGCAGTGTGCCACTAACAGCCACATTTCCATAACAAAAGGAGTGTCCACAGGGGGCACTAGGGGTCAAATGACCCTCTTGTGGGTCTTCTAGGTAAAAAGGTCAATTGAGCCCTCCGTGGGACTTCTAGTGTTAATTGGACTTAAGTCATAATTAAATACAAACTGGCCTATTTTTATATTTATAATTTTTCAATTATTAAGCTGCAGCTATACGTTTTATTTATTTTAAAGTGGGCTACTTTTAATCTGATCAATGTTTTACAAATAAGGGAATGACTCAAATGAACCTGCATGGTTCTTTGTTTTATTTCAAAGTAGGTTTACATATGCCAGTGTTTTTTTTCTACTCATTCAAAAGATTCAGGATTTATTATATTTACTTCCATGTCAACAAGTTGATAGGAAATTGTCTTGGTTCTGCTTATACAGTTTTCATAAAAGTTTGAGGTTTTCCTTTGTTATAACAAGTAAAAACAGCAATAAAATGTTAACAGTTTTCTGTTTGTTGTCCTATAATTTCATAAATGCAACAAACTATAGCTCTTTTACAGTGGATGACAAAAAAATTGGAAATTAAACTTTGATTTGTATCTTGCGTGACCTTTAGCATTAAAAACTTTAAAAACTGCCAAAGATACTAGGAATAAGCTTTTGGGTAGACTCAAATCCCTCTGATTACAGAATAACTATATATAAAACTTCATACACTGTTATCTTCATTTTACAGGTCAAATGTGTTTTGTGGCTCCAGATGAATTTTATTAAGGGGAGAAGGACAAAAAAATGGCTCTTTTAATAGTAAAGGTTGCCGACCCCTGGTCTATGTGAAAAAAATAGATTAATCCATTCATCAATCCTTTAACATTCATTTATCTGTGTTTGGGTCAGGGTGGGGGTTGCAACCTAAGCAGAGGGGCCCAAACCTCCCTCTGCCCAACCACCTCCTCTCCTCTCTGGCCATCTGAGAAATATAATCTCCACTGTGTCTTGGGCCTTCCCTTGGTTGGACACACCCAAAAGACCTTCTCAAGGAGGTGTGCAGGAAGCATCCTAAACTAATGCCACAAATTGGTTCCAGAGGCCATTCAGTGCATTGTGTGGGGTACACACTATGATTTTTTCAGTCTTATAGGTATTAATTAGGGCTGGGCAACAATAAAAATTTTTAAATTTTAATCGTGATTAATTGCATTATTTCCCTGATTAATCATTAATCACATTGTATATGCAAAATCAAATAATGAAATCAAAAGTAGTGTAAAGTGCAATTTTATTTAAATATTCTGCTGCCATATAAACAGAAGTGCCATAGCATTTGTTGCGCACTTTTAACATCAGCACTTGTCAGTAACACATATTTAGTGTAAATCTAATCTTAAGAAATGTAAAATAAAATATTTTTGCCACTGCCAGGGCATTAATGTCATCCTGTTTTTATGAAAAATAAAAAAAGTTTACAAAAAAATCCCAAATCACAATCATTAAAACAGGCAATTTCTGAGGTAACAGAAGAAACATTTATCGGGGAGCAGCATTACCAGTCTATGTTCGCTACCAAATGTTCCTGTTAGAAATTGGGAAGCACAAAAAAATTCACTTTTAAAATTTCCTTTACAGTGGGACTAGAATGTAAAGTGCTTGTTTATACAGGATTTCTGTTTTTTTTCCGCATGTTTTTCCGCCAGTTCTTTTCCAGTTCCGGCCAGCAACAGACTTTTAAAAAACAAAAGCATGTGAGCAACATGCATTAACGCCCAATAAAATAAATGTTGGTGTTAATGAATTAATTAATGAATTAACTAAGTTAATGCGATAACGTGTTATCTTGCCCAGCGTATTAATGAATGCCACACTTCACGGAGTGAAATGGGTAGACCATTCATTTATTACATGATATGTTGTGCAATTGAATATACATTGTATTGTGGCTACAACATAAGTATAACTGAATGTATTTCAGGCTTTAAACATAGTGTCGTCATGTCGTCAGGTGCACCCACCTCAGTTTTCTGCCATGGTGCATTTCTGTCGAAAGTTGCCACTTAACATAATGGTGTTGATGTGCTTTGAAAACAAAGAATTAAAAGGAAGAAGACGGAAGTGTCTTTATTTGTTATTGAGTTCTTCTTCTCCTTTTCTCCATCATTAGACCGTCATGAGACAGGTTAGTTTTACCCTACTGATGATGTGTTGTTGCAACCAACAACAGTGTTGTTGGTTGGCTTCTGTGTGGTGTGGACGGACTGGTGTTTACATAGTTGTAGTTCATTTGGTTACCTGACACAGATAGAGGCAGCGACAGGCAGACACTAGCAGTGGGCGGTATAAACAGTATACGGTAGAAAGGATATAAATGAAGCTAACTTTGGAGATTTTTACTATACCGGCCTACCGCAATTGTGCAAGTTGATGATCTCAAGCTGCACTTACTTTGGTTGAAAGTGAAAACATGGCAGCGGCTGCAAATGTGGAGCGAGGTGAGGAGGAGGTGCTTGTAAAAAAAGACCGGTGCAACGTTGGTCATATGGACCTGGTTTGGGTTTAAGGAGTTGGATGTTGAGCAGAAAAATATCATCTGCAAAATATCCTGAGCAACAATAATAGCAAAGAGAGGGAATACAAGAAATTTGTTTTCACACCTCAAAACAAAGCACATTTTGTGAAAGCCAAAAACTCCATCCACAAACGCCCAGTCATTCAAGTGGAAAGACAAAAGGTAGCACTACACACCAGCAGACTGATATTCCACAAGCATTTTCCTCTCCGTGCGACACAAAGAATCAGAAGTGGATTGATCTTACAAATGCCATTATCATATTCTTGTGTAAGGACATGGTGCTATTTCTTACACTGGAGAAAAGCAGCTTTAGGAATGTCACAGGACATTCCCACAGAGTACTTTACCTGGCCAGGTCACCTGATGGAGAGGTCATTGTGACGGAGCCTCAAAATGAAACACTTAGGTTCTGGAACCTCTTTGGTATGATCAGATCCACTGAGGAATCAGTCTGTGTTTCAAGTGATAAAAACACTTGATGGATGTTTCACGTTACCTGGCCGCAAGTACTTGAGCCAAACTGAAATGCCCAAAAAGTACAAGAATAACACTTAACTGGCTTGTTTTGTTACTTCTTAATGTTTTTAAATCATGTTGTTAATATTTTACAGAAATTAAAAACATATTTAAAAAAGATCGAGGATTTAGAACATATTTTAATTTTGTTATTTTGTTTAATTTTAATGACCTCACACGGCCCACGTGCAGTACCGCGACGGTCCACCAGGGGACCGCGGCCCACACTTTGGGAATCCATGAGCTAGAGAATAGCACAACAGTGAACACATAGAGCAGATCTGATGTAAAATGGAGGAATGATGCGATCGTCTTGAACAAAGGTATTTAAAGTTTTGTTGTTGTCCAGAATTTTTTTTTCAGACAGAATTGTTAATATTGCTACCTGGGTTGCTACCCGAACGTGTAAAGTACATGGATTTTTACTGCTCTCCATGTCCGTTTTAGCTTTTGCACATATTTACCTGCCAATTCTCTCCCAGCTCCGCAGCAGCCAGTAACTTTTCAAAACAAATGCATGTGAGCAACATGCATTAACGTGCGATAAAATAATTGTTGGCATTAATAAATTAATGTGTTAACACAATAATAACGCGTTAAGTACAGAAGAAAAGATTATATATCGCAATATATATCGTTACACATGCTTCAGATTATACCGCAATACAGATTTGAAGCCACATTACCCAGCCCTAGCAAACACTTTGGAGTAGATGATTCCTCCAAATTTCTGATGCTGCTTGTGCCTGTTCTAGCTCTATCTTTCATCTTTGTTCTTGTCTCACTGTGAAATGTATGTCTATTGTTTTTGAGCTATGATGCCCAGTCTTTTCCACAATTGAGCAATGTTTTGTCTTAGACCACCAAAATCAGGCCTCTTCCCTGCCAAAAAGATGATGCTCCATATCCCAAGAGCCATTTTCAACAATTGAGGGTCAGTATGCCAAGGCCCCTGCTTTTCCCACTGCTCAAAATACATTGTACTTGAACTGCATGGCCCCTCCTGCAGGCGGTGAGCCCACAGGAGGGCAAAGTCATGTAGCTATGTAGCTTGTTCAGCCTGAGCATGGCTGGACCTCATGGGTGAAGGCCCAGGCACCGGGGGACGCTTCCTGACAAGCCCCTCCACCAGACCTGGCTCAAGGGAGGGGCCCCGGTATCCCTAATGTGGGCAAGGGACATTATTCTGTGTCCCCCCAGGACCAATTTTCCTTGGGAGACCCTACCAAGGGCAGTTGCCCCAGATAGCATAGCTCCTGGGATCATTTGGGCACACTAACCCCTCAACCACAGCAGGGGCGGTTTTTGCTATGGGCAATGTGGGCGACCGCCCAGGGCGCAATCTATTTGAAAAAATAGAAGAAAAAAAATTTGCTAGTTTTCTTATACTGCTCATTTCCACGTCAAGTTAGTAGAGTAGGCGCTAGATATTTATTGGGTTATGACATAACCCAATAAATATCTATGTAAAATGTAAAAAAAAAAAAAAAAAAATGAATCTGTGCCTGCATCAACGTGTATTTGTTTACATCATGTCAATCTTGACTCTGGGTGATTGACGGATGGAAAAGGTGATGATGTCGAGTCAAGGGTGCTGCATCATGGACAAATGACCAAAAAAAACATCAGGTGCCCAGTTCAGGAAGAGAAAGAAAGAAGAAGAGGAGAAACGTTCAAAAGATAAGGGTATGCAGGTCTCTATGAGTGACGTTAATTTTGCATGTAATGAAACAGTAGCCTACACGCTCTGTATTATCCTCTTGCTAATATGTTGCTACTTAGCCACAGAAGACGACTGTATTGTTTTTTTTTAGCTTTGCTGAAGTAGCAGCTAGCATTTCACCAGTTCACACAGGCTTATTAGTCTGGGAATTTGGTAAACAATAGTACACCCTGACTGTGGAATTTTTTAATGCTATACGTGGGTCTATGCTAACTTAAATAACTTAAATAACATTCATGTACATACACTGACATGACGTTTTGTAAGCTTTATGTGATATAGCTTTTTGAATAATTTGTATTGTGTTATGCTTAATTATTAACAAATGATAATAATTTGTGCATTATTATGGTTTATTTTAATTGGGAAACTGATACATGTTAAGTGTGATCTAACTTACATATTGTATTTTAATTGTAAATTCAGGGGCACTTCTAAAATATTATATTTCAGCTCCCACTGGCCAAAATGAGGAGCCATCTACCTCTGCAGCCACATCTTTGCAGGATCTGTTAGTGTGTGTGTGTGTGTGTGTGTGTGTGCGCGCGCCTGCATGTGTGCGTGTGCGCGCGCGTGCATTGAAGGGGGGTGTATGTGTGCATTCTTGCATAACTTTGTACTTTTGTAAACACTATAAATGCTGTCAATAACAAATATATACTAATGTTAATATCATGTGCTCTTCATTAGAAATGCTTTTAACCAAAATCTCCACCAAATCCTGTGCCTGAGGATGAGCCTCTGTCTACTGACCCTGCTAATTGGCCTTCAGTTCTGACTGACAGAATTCGGACACAGCTGGTTTGCAGAGGTTTGCAGAGGAGTGAGGTACCGGCTGGATGAGATGAGATGAATGGAAGGAGTTGCCATCACCAGTGTTTCAAGAAGAAATTAGTTAATTGTGAAAGGATTCTCAGAAGTAACCAAGAGATGGCACTTCTAGAGGTTGAGAAGATGAGATGGATGGTCGGGAGGGTGGGGGCTCCTCTGAACCACATTATGATGGTGGTTTGAGGAGGAGAAAAATAGAGGCAATAAATCTTTATTGAAATTTACAGTTATGGGGAAAAAAAAAAACTTTTAAAAATAATAGTTAAGACCAATATCATTGTACATGAGCAGAAAAAAGAAATCTTACTGTTAAGTAACAATACATGCAAACTTGACTTAACCACATAATTTCACTTTGATTTCAAATGGCATTCTGTTTTACAAATGCATATGTATTTGACATTTATTTATGACACACATTCCCAGCAAGATCCATAATGAGGCCATAATAGAGGGATGTGTTGCATTTCTCTGTATGTACTTGATTTTACTATGCCCTCTGGTAATAAAATACTAAACCCCAACTTGATTGTACAGCTCAGACTGGAGACTTCCTTGGTATTACAGGTCCAATGTCACATTCATAAATACGTAGTCCATAGAACTTAGACTTATGGATAGATATCTGAGAAATAAAACCCAAGATGTTAAAGGACATTAATAAGACACACCCTTAAAAAAGAACATACTGTATATATACAGCAGCCTTAATCAACCTTTTTTCAGTCACGACACCTTTCAAAAGTGAATAAAATCTCATGACACCCTAGAGTAAAAATATAATTAAAAACCAGTTTCTTTTCATCTGTGATGAGTTTGTTGCCATCCGGGCCTCTGTAGCCTCAGCAAATTGAGAGAAGGAAGAGTGAGAGTGAAAAAGGGGGTGTGACTCACCATCAATGGGAGACCTGAGCGGGGTGCGACGCTAACAACCGCTTTACCCTGGCTGGGATGGATGAGAGGCAGACACGGAGCCACAGTCCGTAGTCGTTCTCTGTACTTGTTCTTGATGTATGTCAGACTTGAAAAGCTCTGTTTGCACAAATAAGTCATAGAGTAGGGTAATAGAATAGAAAGGGCACAACTTGAAGCCACTCTTTTCACTCTTTTCCCACTGATATCCAAAACATGTCCAATTCCATGTCACCAAATCTCATTTTCAAAGTGCAATCCTCCTTGATCTTCAACAGTTGCTCCTGAGTTGTCAATGACATGTCCTTTGCGCTCTCCAGTGCGCTTGAACTCCAAGGATCACGTACCCAGTCAAATTCTGCATAAGACTCCGGTGGGAAATAATGATCAAAGCGGTCGTCAAGAGTTTTCAGGTGCTGGACTATGGGGTCAGAAAGTGTGCTGGTGTTAGTATGCACATTGCACAGTGGAAACATATCCAGTCTGCCCTTCTCCACAAATGAACGCCAGAGTGTGAGCTTAGATCTGAAGCCACACAGTTTGTCAGACCAGGAGATGAGGTTTTCTTCTTTATCCTGCATTTTAATATTCAGTTCAATTAGGTGCTTAAATATATCGGCCAAATACGCAAACTTTGCGCACCATTGCTCATCTGCGAGCAGCTCTGCATATGCAGATTTCTCTTCTACCAAGAAGACCCTGAGTTCTTCTCTTAACTTGTACAGGTGGCTCAAAACCTTCCCCCGTGAAAGCCAGCAGGCAGCTGTGTGTAGTAACAAGCTTTAATGCTCTGCCCCCATTTCCTTGTAAAGAATAGAAAACATGTGACTCTTTAATGGGTGCGCCTTTATAAAATTAACATTGTCTACTGCTCTGTCAAGTACGTGCGAAAGTTCTTTTGGTAGCGTCTTTGCAACAAGTGCCTCTGTGAAGGAAACAGTGGGTTGTTCGCATGTCTTGATTTTGCGCTTTGGTCCTACTAAGGAAACCTTGGGCACAGCTCATCATTGCAGATGCACTATCAGTACAGATACTGATACAGTTCTTCCAACTTAGTCCTCCCTTTTCAAGATACTCACCTGTGACATGATAAATTTCTTTAAATAATATTACGCCGTAAGATAACTGCGCAGTACGTTGACCCTGACCCCATATCGACATTGTGAACTTTTGACATTGGGAAATGGGCACGTGAGACATATTTTTATTATTCATTTCATGTCTATTTATGTATTTTAATTATTTATTCATTCATAGGCAAAATAATGTTTATTTATGCATTCATTTATTTATATATGAAATGTCAGAATAGATCATTTTTTGGCGACACCCCTGAAGCAGTCAGACAACACCCCAGTGTGCCGTGACACCCTGGTTGAGAAAGGCTGATTTAATGTGTACCCATTTGGTACTCAATGAAAGCCTTACTGTGTGTAGCCTGCCACATAATGTGTTTTTATGACAGTTTGGTCATATAAATGCATCACTGTAAATAATATGCTTTTAGTTTTTTTTTTTTTTTTACATTTTGCTCAAATTAGATTTGGGCAAAAACAGAACACCCCTGCGTGACTGCAGCTTCCATTACTGTTTTAATTTCACTGACAGATTTATAAACAGGTGTCTTTGATCTCCTTATTACTCTCAGAAATCCAATTAGATAAATGCTGTGCCAGGTTTACAGGCTTCTCTCTACAGAAACAGAACAAATTAGAAAAGGATACTTGTTTTTCAATGCTGTGTTCAGACGGATTCCTTCTGCTGTCTCCTGTTTTCAGCTACGGTCCGAAATATGTTTTCTCAGGTTTTACTGATGTTTTTGATAATATTTATTTAATTTTCATATCGGAAACTCAATATGACACCATACTACAAAGCCTTCAGGGCTGATTTAGTCCAGGTTGCCAAATCCTCTAAATTAGTTGTTTTTGTGACTGAATACAGAAAAAAAAAAATCTGTATCTGGATCTCCATCAGAACACATTTGATTTGCAGTATATTTGATAGTGTCAGTCGTGATATTCTGGTATTCCATGGCTGTCTGAACTGTCTGAGAGGTACCTCTTTTATGTCATCTGACTCTTTTTACATGTCACACAAAGAACTGTTATGATTGTGTCAGTATGATGAATTTGCTATGATGTCATTTAACACATCCTACAATGTGCCAAATATGTAAATATGTTTACAATTATAAATTCAGATATTTAGCAAATAAGGTTGAATATTTTAGTGTAATGTTGAAATGTTTTAGCATAACAATATATGCATCAAATGTATCAAGTACGATGAAATGATAATAGAATGATTGATCATGAAAGCATCATCTGTCTCACCGCTTTGAACAAGATAAAGGGAGAAAAATGTTTCAAATGTGTATATGTTGCCATTTTAAAATAATAATTTGATCTGAAAACAAAATACTACTTTCTTAATTAATTGCATCAACAAATTTCTATCACCTTACTTTACCCATTCTGATAAATATTCTTGCCAAATGAAAGGCCAAACACACAGGCTTTTGTTGAGTAGCAAGTAGGTGAAGTGCACTAATTACATATAGGTATCAAGGTTAACATAACTTCATATGTCATGTTAGAATTTAGAGAAAAACATTAACAACACCTTATTCTTCTATTCTTCTTTCCTTTTACTATACTAGAGTTGGTTTAAACCACCAGTAGTGGGCTGAAAGAAAAGGGGAGTCCCATTTGGAGATAGTGTCACTGTAAATGTGACATTCCTTCATGCAACATTAACCTCAGAGTGAATTGCATGCACAATTGGTTATTAAACACTTCTGAAACACCCCGTTGGAGGCAATAGCTGTCCATTAACTAGTCAAGGCAATACATAACATAATGGGAAAAGGGTAGTTGGAAGGTCATCAAACACCTAGATAGATGTAGTCATTTAAAGTAAGCTGCTTTGGACTAAGGTTGCAATGTTAGAAAAAGCAAGTCTGCCTTCATCTATACAGGTATGCAGATAACCTTATATAGCTGCTGTTCTGTCTATATTAAAAGCTTGATGGAAGAAATTTGAATGCATGTGTCCTTTGCCTCTCAGTCAGGTCAACTTCAGAGATACAGGCTGCATGTATAATAAAATGTTAAAAGATGGTTTTCAAAATTCAATGCTAAAAAATAAATTAACAAATAATCTACGATTTTACGAATCGGGACATAATAAAAAGTCTCCTGGTCCTTTTCAGGTCTTAAAATTAAATAAATACAAATTCTGATTAACAACAATACGTGACAGTTAGTAGTGTTATGTCATAGTTTGTTTGATGATTTGTTTATTTGAACAAACAACAAGCAGAAATGGAGAAGCAGATTGTGAAAAATTGAGTTTGCGTGGTCACTTTTAGCAGGAATTATTTGAAGAAACCATTTTCTATATGTAATTTTGGCCCACTCTTCTTTATAGCTTTGCTCACTGAGGTTTGCAGGTATTTATTTGTTGACAGTTCTCTTAAGGCATTTCTGCAGTATTTTGAACAGGTTTATATCTGAACTGGACTTGGCCACTACACATCTAGAGATCCATACAGATTGTTACTGGGTATGGTCTTATAGTCTCTTCTAGACTGATGGCTGCAACCAATGCCTCTCTTAGCTCATTGCTGATGTCCTTCCTCTTTGGTACACCTCAATCGTTCAGAGAAGCAAACTGCCATAACTTTTGCCTTTTAGAGCTTGACCTCTATAAAAGCACTGATTAATTAACCATGTCCATCTGATAATCAGAACCTGGCTGCTACATACCCTCTTGACTAATATAGAATTAATGAGGGTGTACTTACTTTTCCCCACCCGCTTCAGCAGCTGCTATTAAGACCAGTTCAGGACCTTTTTTTCCCCTACTATGTCCCCATATATACAACTTTAGAAGTGACATCAGAGGCATCTTCTTTACATGGGTTTGTTTGAATTAGTGGGTTTCACTGACACCAACATAAATTGTATTTCAAACATTTGTGAATTTAAAAGTAGCTGTAGCAGTTCTTGAGAAACACTTGATATTTAAACACAACAGCCAGAATAAAACAAGATGTTTCTTTCAGTGCCCCTTTGCTAGCTCTACCCCCAAAATCACACAGTAGATGCACATGTCCAGCAAAACAATACTGACAGCTGGGCTAGCTGACTAAAACAAAGGCACTTTTGCCTTGAGAGTCACGCAGTTCCACCTGTTTACACATTCTCATTTATCAGAATCAGAATTACTTTATTCATCCCCAAGGGGGAATTCTATTCAAGTGCCACCAATTGTTATGTTCAGAGCAGGAAGGACCCAAATGCAGAACCCAGAAATTTGAGTTGAAATGTTTGGAGTTTATTGAGGATGGAAATCCTGGATTGACAGTTAGATTCACACAACACAGACTGGGCTAGCTGGCTAGCTAGACAGCTAGGCTGGGCGCATGGTAAAGCAGATGATGGTGACTGGTGGCGAAAGGTCCAAGACTTTATAGAAACTGGTGATGATGGTTGGAATGAGCCTCAGGTGTACTGGAGGTGTAGATCCATGGCTCCGCCCAGGCCATGAAACTCAGGAAAAGAAAAGCCAGGATGGCCACTGCAGATCATGACACCAATATCTCACGCTAAGAATCCCATCAACATTCATACGTGTTTCATGTGTTACATCTGCTGCCACCACAGAAAGTAATGAAGTGCGCAAACCCTCCTACATTTGGTGATCTTGAAATTCCACACAAAATTAAATCTTGTTTACACTCTTTGTACATGGAATGGGACTGTTTTTAGTTGATGTCGTTATTGCCTGCGTCGTCACAAAACTTCTATCACTGAACTTTATTGCCGTTAGCTTTCTGTAGCTAAGTTGCTTCATCCTATTCTTCACGGGATGTGCTCTGATATGCTGGGGTGCTTATTCTTATCTAGAAACGTACAATCTCATTTTGGAAAACCCCACTGGATTAATAGGATCTGTGAAGATATTTAACTCTTTTTTGGCTGTATAATAAATATTTATTTATATTAATGATTGGATTTATTTTTTTTCTATTCATCTTTTTAATTTTAATTTCATCTTTTTTCTGCGTGTATTGCATTATTTTTAGATTCCCAGAACTACTACCCCACAATAATCAACATCATCATGATAAACTGAGAAAGGAGTTCATAGATTATGAATTTCAACAAGACTTTTTAGATTTGATATTTGCATTTTTGAATAGTAACTGATAATAGGCGACAAGGATAAACCTGTTCTGCCCTACTTGAATGCCAATGCGTGATGTTTAATCTCATTGGTGTATTTCAACAAGACCAAAACACATAACGGGCATTGGATGGACACCTGTCCTCAGACAATGACAGTCAAGAAACATCAGGCTTTGAGCCACAGTCCTTCACTCTGCTGTCATTAAGGCTTCAAAGAATAAAACAAAGTCTTTGAAAATGTAGCAGAAACACAGTACAGACAAAGACGAACACAGCTGCATTATCTCAAGCTTGTTTTCTGACACTTTATACATTTTAGAAAATAGCTTGACTTTGTATTTTTGTTAGATTTGCTCATTGTTTTCATTTTTATTTCTATGTGGGCCAAAACAATACATGAGGGCATTCATAATCACCCCCTACTGTCTACAGTGCACCAGTTAGTAAAGTTGCCATTTTGCTGCACTTCGAAACATGTAGTGAGAATGTTTATACTCTAAATAGTGCACTCAGTCTATCCCATGATGCATCATGAATACTGTACAGCCAATCTGTTCAGGATTTTGTGATGGCCACTTGAAAAAAAAAAGGTAACTTTGTTGTCTTTATGGCACTTTGTAACTCATTTGGTGGTATGCAAATAGTCATTGTCCATTTGAAAGACCCATTTGTGCTCAAGAGTTTCAATATTTCTGCATGACTTTTTTTCCTCATGATGTCATCTATTTTGTGAAGTGCGCCAGTGTCTCCTGCTGTAACCATGTCTATAAAGGACTCGTTTGACTGTGGATAAAGACGCTCTCTTACCAGCTTCAGCCAGCATCTTCACAAGGTGTTTTGCTTTTGTTCTGTAGTTGATACCTGACATTTCACAGCAAAACACGTTCATCTCTGGGACGCAGAACTGGTCTCTTTCCTGAATGGTATGATGGCTGGACATTCCCATGGTGTTTATACTTGTGCATAATCTTTTTGAACAGATGAACATGGCAACTACAGACATCTGCAAATTGTACCCAAAGAAGAACCAGACTTCCTGATATCTTGATTTCTGATTTCTTTTGATTGTCCCATGATGTCACACAAGGAAGTCAGTGTGTTTGAGGTGGGCCTTAAGATACATCCACAGTTGAGCTTCCAATTAACTCAAATGTTGATAATTAACCTATCAGAAGCTTCCAAAGCCATGACATTATCAGCTAGTTTTTCCCAAATTGTTTTAAGGTATAGTAATTTTAGTGTATGTAAGCTTCAAAATTTGAAAGAAGTAATAAAAGATTATTTTAAGAAAATCTATCTCTTATTATTCTGGCATTTGGCTAATAGAAATAATGTTGTTAATCCTAGCGGACCTATAACAGGAAAAGTTTAGTTTGATGTAATGTCAAACTAAGAATTTTACACAGATTTGTGAATCTGTATACTGAACCATATTTAACTTTTACATGTTCTTTCTATTCAAATTTTGTGCCATTAGTTTAACTCTGTGTAAGTAGGCAGGTTTGCTTCCATGAGCCATTTCTTATCTATCCCTCCCCTCAGCACAGTCCTACTTCCCTTTCTACAATGATGAAATTTGAACCACCTAATAAAACACATTTCATTCTCCCCACATTTCTAATGTGCGTCTCATTTGTCTCATTTGAGTAAAACTACCCCTCTTTGTTATTTTTATTGTCATGGCCGATAACATCAGGGGGAAAAAAAAGATTTTTGAGTCCAAATGGTTAATGGGGAAATGTATATTTCCCTTAATGGATGGACACAGAAGCAAGAACCAGGGTCATGCATGTGGATTCAGATTCCCAATTATTTTGATATATAGAGCAGGATGTTGTATGCATGCATGCATGAGAAGAAAAAAAAGACAAAAATGCACCAAATTGCAATTATAGAGCCTCTTAATATGAAATGTAAAATAGTACCCTTTGTAATTTTGATCTGCAGTGCATCGCATTGTGGGCAAAGTTTCCATTTTGTGATGTTTGTCAAAAAGAAACATTACAAAGCAATTTATGTTTGAATCAACATCTGTTTATGTTGTATTTATAACAAAAACATTGACATTAAGATGCAGCAGTGGCATCTTGTGTGTTAGATAAATGTGAAATAGACCTGTCTGCTAAGACAGGCTAATGACAATGATTCACTCAATCGGCATACTAGATAGCAAGTAGATTGTAAGGGGAAGAATCAATACCCTGTTAATCTGCTGAATAAAGGTACAACCAGAGCCATGAAGATGTGTAGCACTGTGTTCCTTCAGTTTTATTAATTCACACCCCTTGGCTTGATTCCCGAACCTTTGCTGAATTTTCCCTTTCCATTGTCAACTCACTGTTGCTTTCAGGATTCAAGGGGAATGACTGCTCTCTGGATATTGATCTTTGCTCATTCGGACTGTGCAGTGAACACACATTAATATGCACCGAGACCAAGGATGGACAGAATGTCTCTTGCATATGTGAAAGAGGTGAGCTGGACATTAAACATGTAAGAAATGAGCACATTGTGAGAGTGAAAATGAGTGCATTTCCCATGTTTTCTGACTTGACCACAAAAAGGGGATAGACTGATATTAAGTAAAAACAAGGACTTGCACGACTGGCAATTACCTTAACACATATTCTTTGTGTATCAGTGAATACCTTGATTTCTTATTGTTTTGTTTTTTTGGTCCAACAAGAAAGCAGTCATTTCCAGTTGTTGACATATACCACTCAGGAGTAAGTGGGGTAGTTTCATCTTTTGAGTACTCTGAAGCTTGCCAGGGATATCCAGGCTTCATGATGGAAAGCTGCAGATGCTGTCAGTGACAGAATGCCAGTGCAGGACTGGTTGCACATGCACATGGAATCATGCAGCTTTTTCCTGGATGCAGTCAGGGTACTGGAACTAAAAATGTTTTACTTGCCATGCCAAGCATAATTCAGTCTACACTACCCCACAGCAGCTCAAGCAGCTCTTTTCAATGGAATGGCTATTACACATAAGTTCATGTTAGGCAATCAATAACTGTAACATCATTACTTGTGTTGCATTTATGCTTGGCAGATGTCAAAGTGAAGGATTGTGAGCGATTTCTTATGTAAATGAAAGCAACCTGCATCAAGCTACAGTCCTCAGATCACTTCTCAAGGGCAAACTGCAAGTAGCTGTCTTGTTAAAATGTTTCAGGTCAGCAGTCTTGGCATTCACATTATCTATTCCTTGCCAACCTAAAGTGTTACTAAATGTCTGAGCATATCCCCCTCACTTATGAAATTTTTGACCTAGTATCTAATACACACACAAGATAACATACCTGATCTGAGAATGTAGAAACCATTAAATAAAAGAAACATAATAGGATTGGTTGGAAAGTTGCTGGTGTATTTCACCTTAGATATTAAAAGTGATAAAACTCAGAGATTGTTTTTTTTGTTGTTGATTAAATTATTCAGGCATCCTTATTTATCTTCTTTTTTCAAGGTTTCTTGGCATGAAGTCATTGCCATCCAGCAAGTTTTTGCAGTTCAGCAATTGCTTTTTTTTCCCTCTTGTATCATGCCGCTCTAATTTTTCAGTAAAACTCATTTTGCTGCAAGATAGATGTTGTTACTGTTCCCTTTTTTTCCCAACTCAGTTAAAAAAAAGCATCTCCATAAACTTTCTCTCTTTTACCTTGACTGACTGTGTAAAACTTTCATAGTGTGCATACAAAAACAAATGCTCCATTGTAGGCAAATGTGAGGTGAACCCACATACAGCTTGTTTAGCTGAAGCAATAATATGCCTTCAGCACTGGAATGTTTCTTCTCTTCAATGGCAAGTGTTGATGTGTGTGTGTGTGTGTGTGTGTGTGTGTGCTGGGTGAGTGCGTTTACATGTGTGCTGATGCATGTTATTTGTTTCATATGCTTCTCTGTATAGATTGACTTTGATTTTTTTTTTTTTTTAAATCACTGGATTTAGTCTGTTTAATGAAATAGATCAGAGAGGCAATGACTGGCTCTTATTAAACATGATTAAATGATCCAGTGAGCTGAGTCTGCCTGTTCTCAGCAAGCCCTATGAATCAATACGGGCTTTGAAAACCATCTTTTGTTTGTGAAAACAAAGTCATGCTGATCCTAATTGGGCTGAGGAGTAAAACCAAGGGAAAATGATTTAAATAACATTTATTTTTCCTTTTCTTCTTTTTGCATGTGCTGCAGGGTTTGGAGGGCCATTTTGCGATATAAATCTCAATGACTGTGAGTCCCAGCCGTGTCAGAATGCTGGCACTTGTATGGATGGTATTGACCTGTATCAGTGCTTGTGCTCAGAGGGTAAGTTGCAATGCAATTATGTCCACCAGTAGAAGAAATGAAACAGTTATGTGGCTAATTCAGACCTTTGCTAGTTTTTGAGTGCACAACCAAGCAATTTCAGCCCCAAAGTTATAACAATGACTTAAATCTTTTTAAAAAAGCTGTTCAAGAGCATTTTTACACTCAATTGTTTTTGATTCTGCTATTTGAAGAGCTTTTACTTGTTCACATGGATAAATGGACAAACTGACATGAAAATATATTAGGTGCTTTCAAACCAAGCAGTTCTGGGGACTTCTTAAGGATAACCAAAACACCCCTTTAAATTATGCGCTTTCAGTTTATGTATTTTTATTTTTTAAGATTTTCTTTACAAGTGGCTATTGGTATACAATTTAACCCTTTAAGCGCTAAAGTCACAATATTGCGACAAGCAACATTGCTGAATAAAATGGGTTGTATCTATAGATGTGAAGCTGAATCTTGTTACTACTTTTCACCAGGAGATGGTGGACATGTGTGCCAGAACCATTTTTGGTGGTGGCGCTATTCAAAGTTTTAATGTAAATTGAGTTTGAAAAACACCGTCCGGCACAGAGACGCGCGGCGCAGCAGTAGTAGAAATGCTGAGCGTAGTGAGAGCAGAGCAGAGCGAAAGAGTGTTTTTTCATTTAATCACGATGTCAAAAGGCTGGTTTACCGTCCATTAAGTACTTTGTCAGATTCTAGCTAACTCCGATTCCGAGGAGGAAGACATGCAGTTGTCCAGTGAAGCAGAAACTGACATTAGTAGTGACGGCGAGTCCGCGCGCCATAGTCCACAATCAGCACATCGTATGTGGGATGCTTCACCTCAGTGTGACCGGGGTGGAAGCATTCTGCGATCATTAAGCAGGTCGAGATGTCAGGGGAGCTCATAACACTGCAAATATGGAAAAATGTAGCGGGATTAAAACAACCGCGGTTGTCCTGGCAACGCGGGAGAAGTCGCGGGAAAAACACACCACTAATAGTGCACCGGTAATCACGGTGATGATGATGATGATGAAGATGATAGTGGCGGCTGAGAGTTCTTGAGAGAAGAGGAAGAGTATCGAAAGTGGAGCCTAAATTTTGATGAGCCTTTTGGTTATTGTGGAGACAATCTGACAAATTCTGAGTCCATTGATTTCATTCCTTTTCCAAATGATGAATTCTGGAGCCTCATCACCAATCAAACAAATAGAAAAGGCCACTAGTTCTTTGAAAGGGAAATATTGAAACCATACTCCAGATTTCATGATTTTATGATGTAATTGTCCCTGAAACGAAAGCTTTCATTGTGCATGGGGCTTGAGAAAAAATCTGAAAATGAGGACCACTGGGCAGGTTTGGGCAGGTGATGTCACAATAATCAAATTAGATGACAAATCTACTTCCATTCTAAATTTTGGTTCATACTGAAGATATTTCTTATTTACAGTATGCCTTTATCTCAAACCACTTTAAAGTTATAGTCTTTTGAAACTTTGATATCAAAATTGAACATTTTCCAATATGGCCACCACCGTATGATGTCATAATATGCTAATTATATGAATCAATACACTCCCATCACAGACTTTGAATCATACTGAACAATTTTCTCATTGACAGTATACCTTTATCTCAAACTGCTTTCAAGTTATAGCCTTTTGAAATCTTGATATCAAAATTGTATATTGTCTTGAAAAAACTCCGGCGCCAAAAGGGTTAAAATAGGTTGGTGTTTAATGTCACATGAAGCCTTACCTTCAGAGCCTGGGTGTCACTACAGAAAGAATAAAAATATATTTCTATGCCACGCTTTTTGCAGTGTGTATATAAAATGCTGTTGCAGGCATGTGATAGAGAAGGTGAAAATATCTGTTTGTTAGCACATAGTATTTTAGTGATATTTTCATGTCAATCCATTTTCTTTTCCTTAACTTTCACTTGGGTCACAATTGCATCACAGTAAGCAGGGGGTTCGTGAAGTCCTTCTTGTTACCCATAACTTACCTGTTCCTCTTATTTGAGTCCAAGGAATTCCCAGATCAGCTAGAATTCTTCTTTTTTTCAGTATATTCTGCGCCGAGCTTGGTCCTTCACCCTTTTCATGCTGCTTTAGTGTGAACCACAAATTGTCTGCAGGACTGAGGTCAGGACTTTGTAATGGAGTCTCCAGCACATTCACTTAGTTGTTCTTAAGCCATTTTGCAACTAATTCGGAGGTTCCCTTGACATTACTGACAGTACTTGGAAGACCCACCCACCCCAGGCTTTACGTTTGTAGCTGATGTCGTGAGATGTTGTTTTTATTAATAAACATAATCTCTTCTCATGGTGCCACCAAAATTCCCTTCTGCAGCAAAGCACCCCCACAACATGATGCTGCTACGTGCATACTTCTCTACTGGGGTAGTTTGCCGAGGCCTGTAAGCTGCAGACTTGACCTTGCACTGCAAACAGTGATTATGACCGAACAGCTAAATGTTAGTTTTATCACACCACAGGACAAGTCTCCAAAACCTGAGATCTTTGCCCTCATGTGCTTTTGCAGACTATAATCATCTTATACTCTGTTCTTTTTTTTTTCTTTTTTTATCCTATCCTTTGGTTTTACACCAGTGACTTTCTCTCGCTGTGCAGCTTTTTAATCCATGTTTGTACAAAATGTTTTTCACTGCTGACACTCTTTACAAGGTATTTTGTTGTCATTCTGGGGTTCATTTGCAGATTTCCCACCAAAATATTTATTTTCCAGGACAGTGGAACCATCTCTTTCTTTAGGATTATGATGGTAGTGTTATCCCATTGTGTTTATACTTAGATGTTAGTGTTTGTAGAGTTTGAACATATAAATCTGGGACCTTCAGGCATCTGGACATTGCAACCAAGGTTGGACACACGCACACCCACCCACACACACACACACGCACACACACACAACACACCACATATATATATATATATATATATATATATATATATATATATATATATATATATATATATATAAATAAAATTTCGATTTTTTTTTGTCAAGAGTCAACAACAAGTGGGACACAATCGTAAAGTGGAATGAAATTTATTGGATATTTTATTGTTTTTTTAACAAATAAAAAACTAAAAAGTGGGGCGTGCAATATTATTCGGCTCCTTTACTTTCAGTGCAGAAACTCGCTCCAGAAGTTCAGTGAGGATCTCTGAATGATCCAATAGAAATTAAAAAAAGTCTACAAACAACATCTAACAAAATTGATTGTGGCTCAGCACAATCAGAAAATTAATGTTCTGAGGTAACAGCAGAAACTTTTAATGGGGAGTTCAACTTGGCAGTGGTTACAAATAAGCTTGTTTCTTTCGAATCCTCCATCTGGGAGAACTTCAAAATGAAAATGTCCATGTTTAAGTTCAGTAACTTTACCAATCTGTGTAAAAAAAAAAATGCCTGTTTTTTTTATATTTCAATTTTAGTCTTGGATAAAAAAAAAAATACAAAATGAAGAAACGGGCCACAAGACTGAATTTGTTTTATAATCAATGACTAGACTTTCTGTTGTCATTACACATCTGTGCCACTAAATGGAGCCCCACTTAAGCAGGAGAGGTCTTCGGAACAACCCGACTATCCGAAAAGCCAAGGTTCCGACCCAACCTGAATCGGGTACGGGTCCATTCAAAAGACGTGACTCCGGGTTCAGGTCAGAATTGGTACAGTTAGTCTCGGGTCCGGTCGGTGCTCTCTGACAGGCTGGTTCCGTGTTTACTCGAGAGAGTTAAAGATATTGGCGGTGGCAGCCATTGTCAGGACTCGGGGCAGTTAAATTGATTATTCATTAACGTGGCGTGTTTGTCATAAAACCATCGTGTTGCCGTAGCGTGTTATTACCGGTATGCCTGGCAGCTGTAAAGCACAACGGATCGCCAACATGACAACGCTGGATGAGATAACATATTCCCGACACATCCTGACTGGTGTAGGCTATTAGTGTTAGCAGTTGCTACCAATAACATCTGTATCCACAAAGAAAATAACGACTTGGATTTATTGTTGTTTACATCACGTAGCCTATGTAGCAATTGAACTGGGAAGAAGAAGACAACTTTAGGTAAGAAAATCAAGTTTAATTTAATGTTAGACAACTTTTAACATAACCAGTAAGAGAATAGCACGACGGTGAACACATGGAGCCAATCTGATGTACCATGGAGGAATGAGATAAGTTTTTTTTTTTTTTTTTAAAGATTTTTTTTGGCTCTAGTGGCCTTTATTGAAAGTAGAGAGACAGGAAGGGGGGCAGAGAGAATGGGGAAGACACACGGGAAAGAGTCGCCGAGCCGGGAATTGAACTCACGACCAGCCGCACGAGGACTGTAGCCTCTGTATATGGCCACCTGCCCTAACCACTGCGCCACCAGGGCGGCCGAGATAAGTTTTGTTGCAGTCCATAATTTTTTTTTCAGACAGAATTGTTAATATTGCTACCTGAGTTGCTACCCGTATACAGATTTTTACCGTTCTCCATGTCTGTTTCAGCTTTTCTGCATGTTTACCTGGAAATTTTTTACCGGTTCCGCAGCAGCCAGAAACAGACTTTTCAAAACAAAAGCATGTGAGCAACATGCGTTAACGTGAGATAAAATAAATGTCGGCGTTAATAAATTAATGAGTTAACGCGATAATAAAGCGTTAACTTGCCCAGCCCTAATATATATACATACACAGACGATAAGCTCCTTCCAGCTTTTCAAGAACCCATCTCTGGACTTGTTCCTTCAGCTCTGGACATTGTGCTTTCAGCCTGCGGTTAGCCGTCTGATTTTTTTCATAGCTGTCACAGTTTCCTCTGCTTTTTCAGTCCCTGACAAGCTTCTCACTCCAAACTTTCTGCTGCTCGATTACTGTTTTCGACTGCATATTTTATAATCTTCAGTTTAGATTCTGCAGTATAGCTTTTTCTTTTTGGTGGCATATTGGTGTTCTCTCAGTCTTTATAGTTTACTCTTGTAATTTTTTCGGTAGCAGTATTCAGTTGTCGCAAGTGTGGACGATGCCCTGCTGTTGTCATGGATGGCATTGCGTATATTTTTGACATATAAATTGTTTCGAAATATAGGTCACAGGACCAGCCAAACTGCTAAAAAAAAAAAGCACAACTTATAGTCCTGAAAATACGGTAATTAAATTTGACTTTGTTGATTGTACAAGTCCTCATTTATGTATAGCTGGAGAGACCCTTGTCTTATTCAACCAACTCCCTGTATTCTAATTTAAAACCATCTTTATATCATTATAGATATGTGCAATACAGTGTAGTTGATTTGATTTTACACATCAGCAAAAAGCTAAACCCAATTAGTAAATACCCCTGTGCAGAATTGCATTTGTATATTCTCATTAAAAGGTGCTTTTTTTGTTGTTTTTTTAATCATATGATGTTTATCTCTATTCACAAGGATTTACAGTTTCACATTTCCCCATGCAACCAGGCATGTAATACAATACCAAGAAGATAACAGATATGTTGTTAGATTCAAATCACATCAGAAATTGTAGCTTGCATTATCATTGGTAAAAGAAAAAATATCCCACCTATTTTCCAATAATCTCGTGGTCTGTTTGTCATTTTCCCTGTGAAACATACCTCTGGCTAAAACTTGATTGCAGGTGATGTCTGTTATGCATTTTTAATGAAGTCAGAATAATCGTCAAATTTTATGACTTAGAGAGAGATGGAAATTGGTTCCATGGTCAGTTTTAGAAATGATGAGAATTTGACCTGCGCTGATGGTGCTGATAGCAAAGCATTAGTTATGGGTCTCCTGTAGCTGCGGTGTGTGACAGTGCTAATGATAGTCATTTTGGAGCGTGACCATGCGGTGGAATACATTTATGAGAGAGTAAAATGACAGACATTTCAGCTCACTTAATGACTTTAACCTTTTTTTTTCTTCAAAGGGTGATATTATGAATAAATCATTCTTAAACATTTTAATCCACAATAAATGAACAAACAAATAATCTCCTTCACCAAACAGTACAGTATCCACAGTATGCACTTGTTAACCTGGGAAGAAAATGTCTTCATGAAAAATAGTAATTGCTATCTTTTCAAATCTGACATTTACTGACCTTTTCCCCCCTTTCTTAAATTATTTTTATTTTATTGTTTTATTTCTTCTTTTTCCTTTTCTTCAGGTTTTGGAGGTTTTAACTGTGAAGTTGATTATGATGAATGTGCCTTTGGGTACTGTGCCAATAATTCTACATGTATTGACCAGGTTGCTGACTATGAATGCATCTGTCCACTAGGCTTTGCTGGTGAGTAATACTTCGCTGCCAAATTCATGTAATTTATGAACATACAGCACGTCCATTTTTGCATTTCAGTCCTGCAACACATTCCAAAAAAAAATGAAGTTAGAGTGGAAAGTAATTTAGGGCTACGAAGTACTATAAGGAATCTGTAAGGTTAGCGTGTGAAGAGCAAAGTGTAAAGGGCATCCAGGCTTGGCTTGCGCCCTTCAAGATCATCAGATGGCATTACTTGAAGAACTGTCATTCATCAATTGCTGATAAAAGCGCATGGGAGAAGGAGTACTGTGGGAAATCTTTGATAAGCACTACTACCATTACGTTGCAATACAGATGTCTTAACCTTGATGTCTCTGGGCTTGGAGGCCTTAGGGACAGACCATAACACAGTGGAAACGTATATTGTGGTGAGAGTGTTAATGCAGATAAGTACTCTGTTTTAAACAACATACATTGTCTTTTAATCACATCTTTTCCTGGAATATCCATACTTTTTTTCTACAAGACAATGCTAAAACACATTCGTCACACATAAAGGGAGGACCGAGGGAGAATAGGATTGGACTGGCTTTCCTGCAGTCTTGACTGGTCCCCATTAGAGAATGTGTCAAGGATTTTTAAATAGGAAATACTAAGTGGATAACCCTATGGTGCTGCACACTTTAAGACATTTTTTTTAGGAAGTGTGGGGCAAAATGACAACTTTAATGTTTACTCGCTTAAGTGCTCTGTGAAGGAGTGCTAAGTATACAGTATGAAGGAGTAAAACAATTGTTGGAATATGTCAAAGTCTAAAATGCAAAAATGGATTTTCATGGCAGCAGATCCAACATGTATCATTCAGTGGAGCACTTTGAAAAGAACGCCCGCGATAAACAAAAAATCTTTATCTAAAGAAATAGGCTCATAAAAAAGGGTCTTTAAATACAATTTACTTAAAAAAAACTTACACGGTCAAAAAACTAAGTACATACGTGCTCCATTAGAATCCTCCTGGCTCTTTCCACCGCGGTTGCATCTTCCTTTTCGCACGCTTTCAAATTAAAAGTCTTAAATCTAAATGACTTAAATTACTTTTAACTTACAGTAAACCTTTCTTACATGAAACAAAGCTAAAATTACAAAATACTAAATACGAATTCCAATATTCTGTTAAACTCTATTCCAAAACATTTCCAAAATATTCTCATTCTCATGCTCTAACATGGTCTAACATGGATGTATTTTGACAAATGAAAATTACAGAAAAAAGTTAAACTATTACATGTAAGAGATGTAAGACATGAACAGAAACATCACCCCTTTCTGACTCCATCACCACACACACCTCATACTGCACTCATTCTTATGATATGCAGTTAAAGTCAGATGTAAGACGTTATTGAGACATGTCATTATGTTGGCAGTGCAGTCTTTTTTTTTCTCTTTCCCCAAATTGTGCTTTGTGTGTTGATCTTCATGAGGGTAATTTAGACATATTTATTCACTCTTTAGGTAAGAATTGCTCGATACCTGTCTCTACGTGTCCATCAGATGTGGGGTTCTGCAGAAATGGAGGAACATGCACTCAGAATTTACCTGGAGATATACAATGTGTTTGCCCTTCAGGTATTTAACTTTTTGTGTGATTGTTTTATTTATGTTTTAATGCAGTTGATTTGGTATAGGTTTATTAAGTTTATTTTGGATCAATCCTTTCGTCTTCTCTAGAAATGTAATGGTATGCACCATACAAATAGGAATAAACTAGAGAGTTGTACTTACCGTGTGCTCTTCTTGCTTAATGTAATCCCTTTTGTGAATTTAGCCATTAATACACGTGAAAACACATCAGTGACATCGATTACTGTGGAATCACATATGCACACATTACCCTCTGTAAAAATGAACTACTGAGGAGGGAAAAAATATATATACTTCATTGTCCTTTTTTTTTACATTTGTTTTTGTTCTTTTACTAAAAAAATTTCTTGGACTTAGTGCTTTAATGTGCCTTTGGAGGATGTGTTACATAAATCAGGATACTTGAAAAAAGACAGCCAACAAGAGCATTATGTATAATCAGAATCCATGATGCTTTGTAAGATGAAAAAAATGCATGAGGATACTGCACACTGAAGATAACCACGTGTTTGATCCCACCTCTTACAGGATACCATGGTAAAGACTGCTCTTTGTCTGTGAGCCTGTGTGTGTCAAATCCATGCAACTCTGATGGCACTGTCCGCTGTGAGGAGCTGGAACATACTTATAGATGTGTGTGTCATCATGGTCACACTGGAGCGCACTGCGAAACACTTATCAACCACTGTGTTAATGGGCTTTGTCAACACGGTTCAGTGTGTGTGAATATCTCAGGAGGGTTCAAATGTGACTGTTTACCAGGTAGGGTGACCATTCAGCAGTGGCTTCGTTCCAACAGTGGTATTCCCTGAATCAAATCATGTATCATTTATATGATGTGTACCTAGATATGTACTTTACATAGCAGACACATTCTCAGTCTGATGTTTTTACTTGTTCAGCTTTCTTCTCTGTGGGAGTCTAATCCTTTTGGCCTTAAGCAACAACACGTAGCAGTCTTTATGCAACGTGTATGTCAGGGCTCAGCTCAACTGGATGCGAGCTGACTTCAAAGTGATGATGATGCTGAGGGTGTCTGTTGGTATTTTATCACAGGTTCATATTACTGTTAAGGTTATATAAATTTAAGTCCTGAAGTATTTGGACAATGGGATGATTATTAAGATTTTGCCTTTGGTCACTTAACACAATGGACTTAAAATAAAACAATAAACGATATGATCAAAGTAAAGACTTGTAGCTTTAATTTAAGAGGTTTCTCAAAGATACGGCATTTACCTTTTAGGATTTATACATTAAGCAAATTATACATTAAGCATTTTCAGGGCTTAAAGGTATTTGGACAATTAACTGAAAAGTAGTTGAGCTCAACAGCATCAACAGACATGGAAGACCACATAAGACAACTGAAGTGGATGACTGCAGAATCCTTTCCTTGGTGAAGAAAATCCCCCTTCACAACATTGAATTCTGAGATGTATAAGGGTACGCTATGCTCATATTCAGCCAAATGCTTCAAAACCGGCGAACAGCGTTTCACAATGTGAACAGATAATGACCCAAAACATACTGTGTAATCAGTACAAGATTTTTGAAAAGCAAAGAAATGAATATTCTTCAGTGGCCGAATCAATAGCCTAATCTCACCCTAACAGAGCATGCTTTTCAGAATTTGGTCATGTCCATGGACTCCAGACTTAAGGAAATCATTGACTTCAAATGATTAGCATCCAAGTTTTCAAAATAATTGATATGTCACTTTTGTCCAAAATGCTTTTTGAGTTCCTGAAAATGGAGGTAGTCTGCTTTAAAATGTTTTGTTTTATTTCAAATCCATTGTGGTGGTGTGCAAAGACAAAATAATGAAAACTTACTGTCATTCTCAAAATACATTTGGACCTAAATGTACCTCTAACTGAACTCTCCTCCTCCTTTTGCATCTATTTAAAGTCGTATATCCAACATTTGGTAGTTGATCAGTGCTGAGCTAAGATGGCAGTGAAGCGGACAGGACATTCCTCTACAAACAGTCCTTTTTCATGTACTTTTTGGATACTCACAAAGTTAAAATGACCTTGGTTAATTTCTTGGGACCCTATCCAAACTATCACTTAAGTATAATGACATTTTCAGTCTTGTCAAATGCTTGAAATATATATTTATTTTGATTTTCCTACTTGTCTTCTGGGTTAACATCAAATCAATTTTGCTGCTAAGATATATTCCGTTCTAATAAAAAACTGATTTGGTTTACATTGTTTCACTCCCTATAGAAAATTTACACTTATTTCTGTCTACTAACCTTGAGTTGTTTAAACTCTGGAATATTCCTTTAAGGCAGCATTTAATAGTTTTTTTTTTTTTTTTTTGTTTTGTTTTTTTGTTTCCATTAGTGATACAACTAAAGTACATTTTGTCATTTTCTCATATATTAAAGACTAACTTTTGCATAATTTTTAGACAATTTTGCTCACAGCTGCTATAATACATCCTAAAAACTTTAAAGATGTGTCATCTGAAATGGAGCCAAAACTAAAAGAACATCTCATCCTCTCTGACAGGTTTAAGAGGTCAGTTTTGTGAGGCAGATATTGATGACTGTGAAGGGGAGCCATGCGGTGTGCTGAGTGTTTGTAAAGACACTCTGAATGGCTACAGCTGCTTTTGTGCACCTGGATTTATTGGTAAATGAGGGTTTTCTTTAAGTTATTCTTTCTGAATTAAGGAAATGTTAGCTATTTGCCAAAATGTTGTACTCCTTTTATACCTTTTTTTTTAGGAAACAAATGTGAGATTGAAGTGAATGAATGCCTCAGCCAGCCCTGTCGAAATGGAGCCTCTTGTATAGATGAGCTAAACTCATTCAGCTGCCAATGTCCACCTGGCATCACAGGTATTGTGCTTTTACAATGACCTCCGTAACCACTGCGACCTCCGTCTCTCTTTTAAAATGTGGGCATGACCTCCTGCTGCCTGCTGTCACCAATATTATCTATGCTGAGATCAAATTAGGCTATGTTATTAATGAAAGAAGTTTCAAAAGTTCAGTACATTTCATCATCTCAATTAACTGATCTTGGAGCTATGAGGAACATTACAAGATGACAGTATGACTTGGACAGGCTGCTTTATCACCGCAGCTAATTGCAGTCATGTGTGTCATTAGCTTCATGGACTAAGTTGTTCAAGAATATAATTTATGTTTGTGTGAACAGCTTGTTTGAAAGTACTCAGTAAAATGTTAATTACCCATGTGTTTCTGTTGCTTATGCTAATAAGACAAGTTAAGCTACAAGCATGCTAGTCTGGTGCCACCTTTAATATTTAAAGATTATTCAAGTGAAGATTTAGCTGGAAATACATCAGGAAATGCAATAACTGTGACAGGACAAAGTGATTGAGAGAAAACGATTGTGACTTCAATTGATACTAGTTTAGAGATTTATTATGTCCAAGTTACATCATCAGTGAAAATATGTTACATCAGTGAAAAGTTTTGCCCAAGTTTGTTCAGTCAAGCTGTGTTCAGGATGTACGTATACTGACTGTTAAATGCCTGTTTTACAGTCAGTTTAACCCCAAATTTATCACTTCCTGATCCCATGCAAATCAAACATTCTACATTAAATATTGTGGATGATGTATCTAATCAGTGTTATAATGTAAAGTGCTAAGTTTGAAGTGAAAACTTTAACTTAAATCTGCTTACTTTAAAAAATTTAATTTAATGTTTCTGCTCAAATATTAATTGAACTTTATGATCAGTTAGATTTGGAACATAGCTGACTCTGATCAGATTTCTGGAAAATCAAAGACGAATGACGTCCTTGTAAGGGAATCAGACCAGCTTCACATCAACGATGTGTCGTGTATATTGCATTTTTGTTGCTGAACTGCTGTCTGCATTCACACCATCTTCCTTTCTTTTGTAGCATTTTAAACCATGACCATTTTTGTAGGTGAATAACTTTCAAAATGTAAACTTCTTAAAATTAAATAAAACCATATGTCTTTGACATGTCGCCTGCACAAAGATGTCTTCCTGGCACTATGAGGCCAATATGATGACAAACAAATGTTTTAGCTGTGTAAATGTTTAATTCATGTGTATGACATGTGGCTTAAGCTGCAATTGAAACATGGGTCATGCAGCCGTTTGAGATGCTCTGAGTGGTAATATGAAATTGACAAAAAATCGAGTTGTGCATTTGCAGTGCACACTCTATGCTGCCAGTCTGATGCTGGCCTTGCATTAAAATGCATTAACCTTTACAAGCTTGGGCCTGGAACTTAATGAAGTCTCAATTGATGATTTATCTCTTGGCTCCTGTTACATATCTCTGGCTATGACAGATGGAGTACCTCAAATAAGCCCATAGACCAGACATAGCTAACTGGACAAACCATCTGTGATGTCAGCCTTGAGTTTCTAAAGAGTAGCTCTGAAGCCAGTTTATGGGGATACCATGGCTATAGGAACAGACTCCTCTTAACCCTGATTAATCAAAAAATGTGCAAAAGGTTCAAAAGAAACAAGCCTGACTGTCAGATGAAACATGGCCAACATAACTGAGTTACCTCCACCTTAGCTTAGCTCAGCTTATGTTAACATATTATGTTACTGTCATTCATCCTGACTGAATCTGTCCTCATTTCAGTAGTCATTTTAGTAGCAACATCTTAGCGACATCTGAAATGACGATTCCAGAGCCAAATGAGCATCTGCCAGAGCTTCTGAGCATGTGTTGAGGCTAGGCCAACAGTTTTGAGCCTAGCCTCAACTAGGGATGCACATGGTTAACCATTTAACAGTTAACCGATAACATTAACTAACTGATTAATTAACGGTCAGTTTTGTTTTTAAGCTACATAATTCAATCAACTCATGGGGGCATGTCGACAGGTGCAACAGGCCTCTGATTGGTCAATTCTACATCCGCGTAGAAAAGAGCGCGTCATCGAAAAAATGAGGAAGTACCCGCATCTGTACAATTCTCGTTCTCCACACTACAAAGACAGCACATATTCTAGTAATTAATGGAGGGAAATTGTTTAGTAAGTTTAGCTAGTTCGTGATTGTAGCTCTTGCGTTGTGGCGTGGAATAACAGCGGAGACCGTGCTAGTATAAATTAAAAGTGACGGCGGCATCTCTGCGACAAGCTGACGGCGACACATTGCCGCGAGAGCAAACACGGGGAAGTGTCCGCATGCGTCCACGACAACGCGCGCAACATCGCGGCAGCCAACTATCCCGGACTTATCGGTTAACGGTTATTAATTGTTAAAGGCCGTCAGTTAATGGTCATAAAAAAAATCCAAAATGTGCATCCGTAGCCTCAACACATACTAGGTAGCTAAGGCAGATATTTCTACTGCAGCAGTGTTTGGATCCATCCATGTTTGGAAAGGTGGCTTGACTGGAGCAGGTAGCTAAAGCAGCGACAAAGAAACATTTGGCAGCCTCCTCCTAAAACACATAAAGCCAAACCTAGAGCAAGTCATAGTGGTATGTTAGTATTAACAGTGCAACAAGACATGTTATCTTTTGAACAATAAGAGTGGTTTTGCTCTCTTGGATCTTAATTCACAGCTCAGATGGCAAGGCAAGTTTATTTGTATAGCACATTTCATGTACAAGACAATTCAAGGTGCTTTACATAAAACATTTTAAGTTAAGGATTACAGAGTATTAGAAAAACCCTTTAAGACAACAACCTGAGACATCCCGTCCAGGGCTCGTCCCATTTCGCCATCCGTTATTACTATTTTTTTTCTTTTGTTTACTTTATAATGCCCCGCTATCAGTGAATCCCAAAACCAGCGGCTACAAAGATTCGAATTAAAAATGTAAAAATTATGTAAAAACAGATGTAAAATTCACTGCAAATGCTAAGATCTAAATAGAAACAGTGATGCCACTCAAAACCATTTTTTATACCAGACAATAAATGTATTTCTGCTGCAAAGTTGGATATTTTAACATGGGTGTCTGTGGAGATAGACTCGTTTTTGGAGCCAGCCCCTACTGGTCTTCTGATGAACTCTTACTTCAGAAGTGGCGAGAGCTCTTTAAACCATATTTTGCCCTTTCAGTAAGCTATATACTTGCTGGTGTCCTGCAACTTTTTAGGTGCTTTTAACAAAAAAACAAATATAATTATCACTGATGTTCTACTGGGAATAAAAATATGTGTTTGTGGGATTTGGAAAGCATTGACATCTGTCTTCATTTATGCTCTACACATCTTTTTTGGAACTGGAGTTGTAGAATATCAGAATTACATAAAATGTCTCAACACTATCACAAAAGAAAGAGAAAAGCTCAAAATGTTATTATGTACATAAAATCTAGTAGAAATCCCTACATTAAATCTGAACACTTTGCCTTATTTGGCTGAGTTTGAATCAACCCAATGTGTTCAACTAGTAAAAAAAAATTGTAACAATTTTACTCAGAATTAAATGTGTTATTGTTTAACGTAGCCAGTGCACTATCCAGGTGAGGAAAGAGGTCAGGTCATTATTCAGACATTTTTGAGACCTTTGCTGGCTAGCTTAGCAGTAGTACCTGGAAGCCTCTGATGGAGTATTGTCCTGTTTAAAGATCACAATCCTCTTTAATTCCTCCTAATTCCTCCGTCGTAAACCACTGGCTCAATGAAGTATCTTCCAAAAAGTAGCAGTAGTTTTGGAAGTTACATTTCTGTCTATCTTCCAACCCAAAAAGAGGATAAGTAAACAACCTCTTGTCACATCATTGCAATTTAAGGAATTATATAATATGATATTCTGCAAAAAAAAAAAGAAATGCTGTCAAAATCATCCGTTGGAACCATAATGTACAGTGTCCCAAAGTTTTAAAAAGAGATGCAATTTTTCTTTTTTTTTCTCCCTTCATTGTGAATCATTATAGACAGCACAAAGACCCCGGTTTGTCAGCAAGCCTTTAGGACACATCCACATGGAAGGCAGCGAGGTTATAAAACAAGCTCTGTCCTTTATAGTGTTGCAAGAGCAGCACAAACTGTGCAGTGTAATTACATAGTGTGATTCAAAGACCCATTATCATTTTGGCATTTTACAAATTGTAACAGTGTCCTCTAATGCTTACAGAAACTGTAAATGTGTGAAACAGCAAGCTCACTGCTTGTTTTTGCAGACAGCAACCAGGAATAACTAAGATAATAATCTGTATTCTTATTAACTATACTTAGTGTCATATACAGTTCAAAAGGAATTTCAATCTGTCTGTTCTTTGTAAATGCTTTTTAGGTGGAAACTAAGTTGCTTACTTGTTAAAATGACAATTGAAATGCCCTTACTAGTAAAATATTCCAAACAAAAATGGCAGTGACCTCTTAACTCTGGTAGCACGCTGTAAGCAACGTGTGTGCATGAACTGTCTTGATGAATTACAAAGAAGAAATTCAACCTGTCACCCGACATCAAATTCCACATTCTCCATTCAGAGACATTACTTCAAATGAAAATGAAAAAAGTGACTTAATCCAGTATTTCCAATTACATATAGAATATAGCATTTTTTTGGAGGTGTGAGACCAGTGTTGAATTTAAATGGTGTTTCCTTACAGGCAATTTCTGTGAAGTCAACATTGATGAGTGTGTATCCTCTCCCTGCCTGCACAATGCCACATGTGTTGACCTGGTTCACGGCTATGAATGCGTCTGTAAGGCCGGCTTTACAGGTTAGTGGAGCTCACCCGAACTACAGGGAACTGTAAATATCCCGTAACCCTGGACTCAGGGGGCAGGGTGTTACTGGAACAAAGGAAAATTACTTTAATTCAACTTAAAAGAACAAAAGATGCTGCAAGTCCAAAGGCAGGTAAATACCAAAGAGGTCAACAACAGAAAAATCCAAATGAGGCTGGTACTGGGAATGAAACACAGCAGCATTAACGGCTGGGTAAACAGGTCAAGCACAGGCACACATGAGAGAGAGCAGACGCACTGACAGAGGAAGAGGGAGAGACAGGATTATATAAACACACGGCCTGGCAAGATGCAGATGCCAACAATCCAGACTGATCAAACAAGGACAGGTGCAAAAATGTGAAGGAAGTAAAAGCGGAATTAGGTAAATTATATTTTTCAACATGAAACAGAAAGTAAAGAATATATTACTTGAATTCAGTACAGAAGCTTAACAAAATTAAGTGATCAGGCACACCTAGACTTAAACTTAACAGTAAACTGAAGATATTAAAAAAGAGAGTTGTTAAAAACAAAAACATGATTGAACCTAGAATGCGTGCAATACTGTGTCAAAAACATTTAGGATACTGTGTAAAACATGTATTAATTGGTTTGTAAATCATCTAGAAATGTAAAATAAAATAGAACACATTTTAAGAATGTCAGTGGTTGAAACTTAGAAATAGGGTTGATTTTTATTAAAAGTGATGCTTGCTTTAAAGTTGAGAGCAGCAACATGTCTCAAAGAACTTGAAGGGCATTTTGACCATTGTGGTGTTGCAGTTTTGAAAGCAAAATGTTCTGCCATTCTTACTTGATACTGTGAGGAATTTGAGCTGCTCAGCGGCTCCAAGTCTCCTTTCTTGCATTTTTCATCACCTATTGCAAATCAGTTTTCCATTGTGCAACAGTTCTGAAAAGCAGGAAGGTCAGTCTAGCACCTGAATCTTTCACCAGAGGGCTCTACCATTGCAGAATGTGGCTTGGCATTGTTTGTAAAGTCAGCAAGTTCTACCCTGAAAAAGAGGACATCTGGATGACAACATATGTTGCTCCAAAAACCGTATGTATCAGTCAGCATGAAAGGTGCCTTCACAGATGGCAGTGGTTTCCACCAGGGAATTGTGTTTAATGCAGTTCTGCCTAAGAAATCATGGCCATTTAGTATTGATTTTTAGCCATCCTTGTGTACTGGCTATTAGTATCCAGTAAGTTCAAACTGCAATCTCGCCACCTTTTTCATTTTTTTTCTGCTTGTATTGTAGCTATTTTCTTGGTTCTTCTTACGTTCCCACTGAAGACACCACATGAAGGCAGTCCCATCTTTAATAATGAGCCGTGTAAATATCATTGGTACAATCTGAAAGTGAGGTCAGCAGAAATCAGCAGAGTATTGGAACACCTGCACACATTTTGAACTCATTAAAAAAAATCATTTTTCCCCACACATGTGCTTAGAAGCTTGCTCTTTACAGTACAATTTAAGATTAAACCCAATAAAAAGCTATCCAAATTGGTTCCTGATATTGGATTAGAATTCACACAGTGCAGGATGGAAGATGCTGACTTGATGATCACAACTGAGTTATTTCCCATTACTTCTGAATTGTTAAGTATATTTTCTTGAGAAAAATGTTTTTAAATCCATGAAAGTTATATATAAAGTAGACTGAGTGTGTTTCATGTTCATCTATAAATACCTATGTCACTGTGGTGCAGTTATCAACTTACTCCTTGGATTTGTTTGAGTCTCACTTACATATAATATTAATACCAATAATAAATAATAATAAACCTTCAGTTATTTCAGGTTGCTAGTTATCTCAGAAATTAAAATCCAGTTTGTGCCCAGATGAAACACTAACTGCCAAACCTTTCTATTAGTAGTATCACTAATGGATCTTTTTTTTTTTTTTTTCTTAATTCTTTTCTGTCAAAGGTACAAAGTGCGAACATGACATTGATGAGTGTGCTTCATCTCCCTGCAAGAATGGAGCAACTTGCATTGACCAGCCTGGTAATTACTTCTGCCAGTGTGCGGCTCCATTTAAAGGTAATGAGCACTGAGGAAAGGGGGACAAAAAGCAAAGTTAATTAACTTAACATGCTACTATTTTCATCTGTCTGGGTCCACTTCACGTAGAGCAACAAAATAAGTACATCTTCATTTCCTGCCAGAAGTTAAAGGAAGATGGACACACTGGTTGATGCTTCTGCCACCGAAGTGAAAGCTCCCATCAGGGCCAGTTACACTGGGGTGGGCGAACAGAAATAATAGCTGGGCAATATTGTAATGGTGCAGTTCTCCCTTTTTTTTTTAAATTCTTAACTGTCTGCATATATATTCATGGTTAGTGCCAACTTTAAGTGTAACCTTTTATTTAAGTCACATATATATATGCAATTTGATATTGTGCCAGATGTTACTTTTCCTGTTAAGAAAAGGAAGTTATGGTGCAGCTCTCCTAACTGAAGATATGCAAACTGAAACTTAAAAATGCTACTTTTTTAAAATGTGAAACTGAAAAATTTCTTTATTTTTTTCTTCTGTTATACATCCATATTTTGTGTGCACCTTGAACTGTAATGCATAACAACTCATTTCTCACTCATTCTGATACTCCACTTCAACTTCTACTGTCTCACATTGAAAAAAACAGTTTTGAAAAATTGAGATATGCGCAGCTCAACTCTGAACATTCAGAGCAAGGCCCCTGAAAAGGCAACTCCCGGGACTCACAGGACAGATCTGAAGCTCTTCACAGCTGCTTTGTTCTGTTGCTGTAGAAATTAACATCAAAGATGAGCTGGAGGTTTTCTGTGAATGAGACAAGCTGTGAGTTTGGATTGCTCTTTAAGTAGAACATGATTTTTCTGGAAAGAGAAGGAATGAGAAAACATCCTCCTGAAAACTCAGCTGCCAATGTGATGTCACTTCAGGTCAGCAGGTGGTGTGGCTCAGGACACATTTGTGTTCACACTCTTAAAAGAAAGTGACCACCACATGTCCCAGACCACCTCTGAATGTGGCTTCATCATTGCACTCTGAGTATGTTCACATGTGTGTTTATCAGTGTCCAATTCTGATCTGATTACCCAGGACACATGTCATTTCAAGGTAGAAACAGCCTTTAAAGATATTGGAGGACAGAGGAAACTGAACTAAAATAAAATTGGAACTCTTCTTTGACATACTTTCAAAAGACACTGGTTAAGACCTTATGACCTTACTGACAGGCCTAATGAGCTCATTGGCTGTGAGATCTTCCCACAAAGGAAACAGTCAGGGCGAGCTTTACTGAGCCCTGCAGAAGCATGCCCAGACGCATGCTTCCTGAAAAAGGCACACCAAATGAACCCACACACTCACAAATACACTCTAAAAAGAGAAAGAGAAATAAAGAGAGGGAAAGGGGAAAAAAAACACTTCAAAGAAACACTGACAACATATGGAGAGAAATTCGGAACTCTGATGAAAAAGAAAATGGAAGTCTCAGGGTGTAATTCAAAGGACAGTGGAAAGTAGTGCAGGAATGAGGCTAACTACCAACGTCACACCCTGTCTGTTGTGTGGCAGTGGCCACTTCATATTACTTTGCACCTATCAAGTATGTCAAAGAGAATTATGCATTGAAAAAAATTAAAAATGAAGGCAACTGTACTCTGATTATCTGCCTGAAGCTGTCAATGATCACAGAATAAGTTGAACTAGTTATTTTCTTTTGCCATTTTGATTGAGCAGTTTTTACATGTGAGCATCAGGTCAGAATTTAACTGACTGAATGTTTTATTTTTCTTCATGTCTCTGTTTTGCAGAGATTATCAAAGGTAGGACACATGGCCGTTGTGTTGTGTCCAGTTTTGAAGCATCCAAAGTCTTCAGATATTTTTTTGTCTGACCTGATTTTATTTTATATATTCTTTATGTGTGCATGTGTGTGTATATGGATTTTATTTTGTCCCATTTACCTTTCAAATCTCTGACGTAAGGTATTCATCACATGTGTGCTTCATGCATGACCTGGTTTGACCTGTCTGGTACTTTTGTCTGCATACTGTGGAGCAGAGAGATTTATCAAAAAAAAAGTGACAATCAAGAGACACGAAATAGAGCAAATTGGCAAATTGTAAATATTTAGTAGTACATAGGAAAGAAAATGTAGTAACTATATTTTTTAAATTATTTATCATCTTTTAGGTACTGCAATGTTACACATTACAGTTATATTATTTCTAATTAACCGTTTATGAAAATGATTTATGATCCTTTTTTTTTTCATCAACCAAAAGTAAAAGCTTTTGCATGAGGATGCAAGGGACAGCGTGCAAAAGTGATTCATATACCTTATTGTATTTTATTATTGGTTAAGAAATAAAATAAATCAGTTCCAATAGTACACTTTTAAGACTTCATCTATCTGTTCAGTTAGGATGGAGCACATATTTTAACAGAGGAAGAGGTTTAAGAAAATACCAAATATAGGTCTAATCTTTTCATTGCATTTCTACTGAAATTCTTTGCCGCTGGTCCCTCTGTGTTTCTTTTCCTTGCTCCAGGTCATAATTGTGAATTTTTACCCTGTGAGGCCAGTAATCCCTGTGAGAATGGCGGAGTATGTGTGGAAGAGCTGGATCAGGACCATTTCCCTTTGGGATTCCGCTGTCACTGTCGCCGGGGCTTCACTGGCCCCCGCTGTGAAATCAATGTGGATGAGTGCAGCTCCAGCCCCTGCTTTCACGGGCTTCTGCTACGATGGTAAAAAAAAAAAGAAAAAAAACAGCTTATGTTGGCAACATTCTTAATAACAGGCCCTAAAGATAAGAGGAAAGCTCCATACACGCATTCACACATGCAGGCACACATGTCTAATTTTGTTTTTCAGCGCACAAAGCCTCTTCTGGCTTTAAAAAAAAAAAAAAAAAAAGTGCCGTCAGGATTTACTAAAGAGACAGTAATATGTTTGGGCATGAAAATTGTGGACACATTTACTTTTGTGGCTGGACATATTTGCAAATGTATTTGTGGGATGTTCGGTTTTATTGTGAGAGGCAGTTGTCAGTGTAGTTGGTGTTCTGGAGTGAACATAAGTGGATCCTTAACATAAAAATGGAAGGCTGTGCATGTTTGAGCTAGAATCCAAATCAGAATATGAACAGGGACATCACAGCAAACCACAATAACAAATATCAAAGCAGAAGTCTCTGTTCAGTAAATTCTCTGTTCATTACCTGCAGTTTTGCTGCACTGTGAATTCAGTCATCTTTCATTCTCTCTCTGCCTATACACAATACTATGCAAAAGTCTTTTGGCACCACTAGTCTTGTCGTTTTATCAAGGTTTTAATGGCATTCATATTTATTTTCCAGTCTCTTTTTACAATACAGGCAGAAAATACAGCTACCTGGCTCTCCTGAAACCTAAACAGAAAGTGTGAGACTAATCAGCTGCACCACAGTGTTTACATTCAGTTGCCGGCACGACACAGAAAGTTAACTTACCGATTACACTTCAGACTTGCAGGTTTCTAGGGTTGGAACAGCACTTTCGACTTTAGTGTTTCTGCATATCAGCGGCGTACTGGGCCTTGTTCATAAAACAGTACACCTATTAAGTGTTACGAGGAAAAACAAAATTAAAAACAAAATTCATTGGAGAGATATTTGGAATAAAGTACCAGCAGATCCACTGGCATGGAAAACAGGACCCGTATGTGTCATAAATACCAGCCTTTTTAAAGGACTACTCAATTTCATTCATTCATTCATTCATTTCATTCATTCATTCATTCATTCAGTAAGCGTCTCATGAAGATGTATTCACTGGGGAAATATGTTGTGGAATTTCTTTTCACTGCAAGAACAGAAAAGCAAAGAAAGTAATTGGATCATACCATAAAAGGTAAAAATAACTCAGAGTTGTAGTAGAACACATAGCTTGGAGCCTTTGCAATTTTTCATTGTTGCTTAATTTAATGCAGTTGATTACAGTCCTTTAAAAGAAATCGGAGTTGGGCAAATTGGGCATCTGTAGGTTAGAAAATTAAATATCACTACTGGCAAAGAAAATTGTATCAGCTCAATTCAGTTCATTTCTAATACAACAATTCTCACTGGTCAATTAGTACAGTGTATTTCAGTTAATTTTTTTACATTTACTCTTAAGGGAAAAAAATAACAAAGGAAAACTTGAATGCTAATCGTTACATTCACCTGTTTTGTTTGAACACCAAAGTAGTTGAACCTCAACTGCATTCTGAAATCCTGCCAGTGTTTCACCTCACACCATTTCACCATGTGGCAGTGGATTACTATCCAAGTGAATCACTGTCTGTCCCTCACATTGCAACACTAGACCTCAGCCAGCTGCGTTGACCGCTCCTGAGCTCAGCCAAGTGACCTTAGGTTAGTGAGCCAGGCCTCTAGGACCTTTTGGCCAGTGCTCAGCAGCAGCCAGCAGCCAGCCAGCCAGCCAGTCAGACACTACAAGAGCACAGCATAGCCACAGCGGCTCCGATGAGTAATGCTGCTGCCACACAGGACTTAGAGCATTTCATGAGAATAATAGCGTCTACACGCAAAAAGATAGAGTGACAACATAGATTACCTGGTAAATCTTGGGGATAATGAAGAATCCTGGGACCCTGAGTAAGGAAGCAATAAATTCCCTCCTGTAAGAGCTGCAATTACCTCTGTCATTGCCTGTCTGTGCAAGTGTTGTGGCGCTGTGGAAACAGAATGATGCATCCTCTTTTAATGTCATTAATTATTAGAGCAGGAGAAATTGATTATTAGGCATTGAACTAACATCTAATGAAGGAGCCTGGGCCATTTGCAGCTTATCTACTGCAAATAGCTCTCTTCTTCTGTTGTAGTATATTTCCCCTTAAGTATGTTGAGTGTGGTAACAAATAACAGCATGTTCAAACAAATAATACTTTCTGGCTCAAATGGGAAAAGTTCACTTTAAAGAGGAAAAAAAGAGTAGTAAGTGTTAGAGTGTTGGAATGTCAAATGCACGTGGAGATTACCCGTCACATACAGTAGACTTTGCAGCACGTTCTTCAGAGATACAGCAGAAGACATTTCTTAAAGGTCATATCCATTAGAAAAAGAAAAAAAAAACCACAGTAGTGATTGTGCTTTATGCTCATAATCAGCACTTATCTGTGCAGAGATATTTATTAGGACCCATTGAGAGATGAATTAATTAATTTATGATTCAAGGTGCTGCATCTGTCCTTATGATTTTCTTCCAGTTGTAGATGGTTTTTACTGCCTTTGCAGTCCTGGTTACGCTGGGCTGAGATGTGAGCAAGACATTGATGACTGCGTGAACAGTTTGTGCAGTTCCAACTCAGTATGTAAAGACCTCCATCAAGTAAGTAATAGATTTTTTTTTTCCCCTTTGGAAGTATAATGGACAAATGTTATTGGCTTTAAAGGGCTTAGAAATGTTTCAATATCCAGTAAATCGCCATGACAGGTTACACTTTGGAAGAATTTAAGAAACTTGTAACATTCCTCTGATGACTGTTATGCAGTAAATAGCTGAAACATTCCTGCTACAAGCAATAGCAGTTGTACAATACAGTGGATGATGGTGTTTATTTTTTAAAACACGAAGCTATGTCTACATGTCTGTTGTGGACTGCAGGCCAATACTGATCAATTTGAACCTTCATTTAACAAAATAAATAAAACGGATATGATGTCCTTGTTAGAGTCTGGGGAGTAATTTAATGATTTTTCTGGGCTTTTTCATGTTCTTTGTCTCCTGTTTTGTTACTTCCCATTTTTAGTTTGAAAGTCTGTCCTTGTGTTTTTGTTTTCTGTTTTGCTTCCTTGTGTCTCATCTTCCTGATCATCTGCATCTGTGTCTCGTTGACCCGTAGTCTATTTAAGTCTTGTATTTTCTACTTCCTTACTGGTCTGTCTGTTTTCACCCTCTTCCTCTGGGCTTTGTTGGATTTTCATTTGTCATGCCATGTTTATGCCCCATGTTGCTGCCCTGCTTTTTCACTGATTGTTGGAGACTTTCGTTCAATTAGGTTTTTCCTCCTCTAGAGGAATTAAAGGACTTTTGTTGGAGTTTCCTGCGGCCAGCTCTCCTGCATGTGGGTCCTCCATCCATCCATTTTCTATACCCGTTTTTTTTTTTTTTAATCCTTGAAGGGTCACGGGGATCTGCTGGAGCCTATCCCAGCTGTCTTCGGGCGAAAGGCAGGGGTTCACCCTGGACAGGTCGCCAGTCCATCGCAGGGCCACACATAGAGACACACAACCATTCACACTCACATTCATACCCTATGGGCAATTTGGAATTATCAATTAACCTGACATGCATGTCTTTGGATTGTGGGAGGAAGCCGGAGTACCCGGAGAGAACCCACGCAAGCACGGGGAGAACATGCAAACTCCACACAGAAAGGCCCCTGCCGAGGTTCGAACCAGGAACCTCCTAGCTGTGAGGCAACAGTGCTAACCACTAAGCCACCGTGCTGCCCATGTGGGTCCTCAATTCTGCAAAATCATAAAAGCGCTGTTTTACTGACCAAATCTGACCAAGTTTTATAGCATACAAGTATCAATGAACTGGGAGATTCTACAGATTAGATTATTTTCTTTATTGTTCTTCTTTATTTTATTTGCACATAACAAAATTTGAAGAAAATTCACAAAACTTTAATAAAGCAGTTTAAGTGCAGGGGGAGCATAAAAAAAACTCAATAGAGCTTGTTTTAAAGCCTTAAAGTCCATACAAAAAGAAAAATAAATTATACACTCATAAAACAATGGAAGATTAATTGATGACGGGAGAGGGTGTGAGGATTTGCTGTAAAATGAGCATTTAACAAAGATTTGGGGGCGAATTTTGCTCTAACATGGTACGACAAGTTGAACCTGATTGCTGTGTCAGAACAAGGACAGAGTTAACGGATTTTTCCATTAAACAGGTTGGAAACAGGAATTACACCACAGTGATAACATTAACTCAGAGGAGTCATGTTTTGAATTGACATAATATTGTTCCTAAATATATGTATTCATTGTAGTATAAAGGACATCTGCTGAATCCTGTCATCATTAAAGTATTTGAATGGGAGCTGATGTGGTGATTTCATCTCAACTATTTGATCAGGTACTTTATTGTGCTGGATTCGTAATTATTGTCATGAACTGAAACTAGATCATTTTCAGTTACAAAGACTGGCAAGGCATCACTGGATGTCCCTACAGCCTTGATGAGTGAATAAAATCTGTCGTATTACAACGTGATACAACTACAGCATCATAAACTGAAGACCACAATATGTTTGACAAAACCTAACATCACCAATTGCTCAAAATCTACACACGATATCATACCCACACCTTTGACATCAGTCAAATGTCAGACCATCTATCAGCTGGTAGGCTAATCGCTGTTGTAAGAGCTGGTATATAGGAGCAGGTGCAGCTTTTTTTACATAATTTTAGTTAATGATATTTGCTCGGGGGTCATGCTCTGTGTCTCTGTAAAGCACCTAGAGACAATTGGCATTGTAACAGATGCTATACAAATAAAATTGAAATACATACAAAGATATTGCATCCTAAGGACGAAGTTCCCAGCAGGATCCCTGAGCACATTCTCAGCACCACTGAGAATTTAAAGGCCTTGTTGAAGCGAATGAAGGTTAATGCACCAAAAGCAGTCCATGACTAAATGCGTACTGCACTGGGCCTTGAAACAGTGAGCCAGGAAATGTCACTGCTCCTGCCAAATCTTCTGATGAAAAGAAAAGACACTAAGGACAGAGAAAATCTTCTGGCAAGTAATATCTAGATAGGTATTATCATTAAGTATTATCATTTTTGCGTGTGCACGCATGCATGTGTCTCTCCAGACTGTGTTCCACCTGAATATACTGTATAATGCAGTGCAAATATGTATTTTTCTGTTGCTCTCTGATATAAAGTTTGCAACCTGTATGGGACTAAATAACGGTAAATATGTTTTTATGGGAGTTTTTCTTTCGGAGCAAAGATGTTTGGGACAAGAGTAATTAAATGAATCACCACAGACTAGTCTCTTCACATTGTGCAATCCTGACTGAGGAGAGAATGTATGAAGAAAGAGAATCAGATACATTTATTTGGGATGCCAGAAGGAAATATTATCAGAACATCTTAATTGCTAATCCACATTGGTCCTAATTGCCTGAAAGAAATCTAAGACTTCCTGCTGTTACTAACTTCTATAACTAGAAGGAGTCAGCTCACATTGTACCGCCACACGTTACAGCTCATCATGTTCTATTCTTCATTTTATTCATGTATGGTTGTTTGTGGAGTGCAGAGGATTATAAGTTAGGAAATGGTGAAGATGCAGTGACGCACAGACAAGTTTATAGTCACATGGCATAAAAGATGTTTATAAATATATCCAGAGATGAACAGCGAGCTGCAGTGACAGCTGGCTGCCAGATAACTCCAAAAAGTTTAATTACTTCTTCTTATTTGTACAAAAAAAGCTATATAAAGTGTACGTTTTTGTTTTTTTTTTAATGTGACTAGACTCAATTGTGAATGACACTCGTGAATCAAAAAGTAAGTCAGATAAACAGTCATTTTTATTCTGCGCCAAAGAGCACATATTGAATATTTTAACTGAAGAGGTAATCAGGTTTATATTTATATGACTTGCACTGTAACAAGGAACGAGATGTGTCCATTGTTTAATTGCAGAGTCCTGATTTTGAAAAGCTTGTTTGCACCTCTACGGCAATCTGTGCTGTTCCAGGTAGATTGTTTTAGTCATTATTTAAATGAACTGGCTGTGCCTTTGTTTGTCGATCAGTGCAGTTTTGGAACGTCACCCTGCAGAACTGGACTCCCCCGCCAACATTATTTATGATTTGCTTGCCACTAAACAGTAATTTGCATGGGATATTAAATCTGCTCCTTCGTCTTTCCAATTAAGGATGGGTCATGGCTTTCTTCCTTTTTAGCCAGGCTATGTCATAAAATCATTGATCAGTTACGAAGAAAAAAACAAAAACAAACATTAAAACATTTACATACTGTGAAAAGATGCAGAGACTCGGGGTACATCTCAGTATGCAGAGGCTGTGACTTTTGAGCTCTCAGGCAACACTGAATAAGAAACTGTCATGCCACCATGAACAGTATATCCATATGTAAATCTGTTGTTACTTAATACAGTCCACCTCTGCATCCAGAAATCAGCCTCTACTCTAACCTGAACCTGCATTAAGGAGAAAGCCATACATCAAGTCTGCACAGCCACCGTTGTCTGAGCTCCATCTAAGTTCATCTCAGATGGACAGTGGACACGTGTTCTGTAGTCAGATAAGTTCATGTTTCAGCTTGATTTGGGGACAGACGGATGTCCGGGTTCTGTGTGCTAAAGATGCTGCTTCCAGAACCGATCACATCAAACGTCCCTTTTCCATCACCAGCTGATCTTGTCAGTGTATCTTTTGCAGTCTGGTTTCTTTCCACAGTCCAGAAAACGTGGAAAAA
Organism: Hirundichthys speculiger; assembly: GCA_018398805.1. Taxonomy (NCBI): domain Eukaryota; kingdom Metazoa; phylum Chordata; class Actinopteri; order Beloniformes; family Exocoetidae; genus Hirundichthys; species Hirundichthys speculiger. The sequence goes on along the minus strand of JAGFBZ010000855.1, from coordinate 1,722,551 downwards.
TGTTTCCAAATGAACAGTGGAAATTTTTTTTTTGCTTAAAAATAAAAGTGTCCTTATGCTGCTCTTGAGTGAATTTGTATAACAGTAATAAAAAAAAAATACTTTGTCAGCAGAACGTGGAAAATATTAAAAGAATAGGTGAAATGTCAAGTGTAACAAAAAGTCTTTCAGAACTTATTCAGACTTTTTGCCAGTCACAGATAATCTTCATGTGTACTCTGAGCCAGTAGCATTGATCTGTGGCAGATGCTAAAAGGCCTTGGGAGCTGAATGCTGCTCACAACTGTGCAATGAGTACCAGGGGTCTTACTGCAACAGCTGCTTATTTGCTAACAGATTGCAGTAGTGACATAAATATGTCAAACATAAAGGCTTTGAGTTCATTTTTCTCTGATAACTTATGGCATTTCTGGCAATTCTTTAAAACTAATTTCTTGCTAACTTTACAGATAAAGCTATTGTAGTTCTAAGATACCTAAAGTGACAAAAGGTTATTCATGCTGTTGTGAACTGGTTTTTAAGAATTGCTATGAAAAAAAAAAAGTTTCTGTTTTCATAATGTCTCAGTAGCAGGAGGAAAAAGTTTCTCAACCGTTGCTGCAGTTGAAACAAGGGAAGTAATACAAGGCCACTCCGTATTATGAAAATGTGGTATTATAAGTAGAATATAAGGACTTTTGAATGATGCATTTTAAACACTCAGTTTCTAACGCATATTTTTCTCAACTCATTATTTAGATAGGGTCAAATTTTAGAAGCCTCTTGTTCACAGTGTAGCTATCTGTCTCTCTGAACACCGTGCTCCACAGAGCTTTAGCTTATTTTGGAGAATTGCAGTCCCTGAAGGTGACTTAGCAGCAAAAATGAGATTATGTTCTTTTGCCACGGGTAAGGAATTGGAGTCTCCTGTAGGTATCTAATTTATCATGAAATGATGGCATTTTCCCCTACCACCATAATGGCTTATAGTGTACAAATTATATCATACAAAGTTTTAACGTCTTTCTCCCTGGTGTTTGAAATAAAGATTTGCATGCAATCAACCAGAGGCGCCCAAGACCTTTAGACAGTCTGCTGGCAAATGGGGATTTCCAAACAATCCTTGACCATATGTCTTCCCTCATAATGTATGCAAGGAGGAATTCAAATTAAATATGCACCTCAGAATGCAATGGACAACAAACCATTCATCTCCCATGCAGTGATTTATTATCATGATGCAGAATGCAATGATGATTAAAGGACAAGTGGTCCACAAACTCCTTTAAATGGAGGAGAGGGAAACAGAAAGATGTATGAGGTTTATATGATACCCATTTCTTCATTTAGTTTTGAAAATATGATTACTGACATTAGAGACAAAAAGAAAAATCAGAGAAATTCTAATCACATGTTTTACATGATACTAAAGAAATTTTCATTGAAATGCAAACAGGATATGCAGTAATGCATTTACTAAATATAAGAGAAAACAAAAAACTTGTTTTTGGCCAGAGGGTGGAGGGCTGTAGGAATACATCTTGCACATGTAAAAATCTAAGACAAGCATGACTCTTCCACAGTTCCATAGAAAAGTCTTTATTCGTGATTTGTTTTGTTCTTTTTTTTCCTTTTCCAGGGTTTTTGAGAAAGTCTGCATTAATTCTGTCATATTTATCAGGGAATTCAACATTTCTTCTTGATAATGTAACAAGTCTAAATAGGTGAACAAATAAGTGGCATAATGCCATCTGGCACGTATAAAACAACCTAATTAACAGCTTCCGGGAGCATGTACAGTGCTTTTAATGGCGTGTGACGGTATCATAAATATTAAACTCAACCTAAATTGCAATCTGCTTCAAGTGTTAGTGTATTCCATTGTTAATCTAAACGTGCTTTCTTTTTTGTGTTGCAGAGTTATGAGTGTGTGTGTCATTCAGGCTGGGAGGGGGAGTACTGCCAACAAGAAATTGATGAATGTTTATCACAGCCCTGCAAAAACAATGCCACCTGCACAGACCTTCTCAACAACTACAAGTACGTGTGCGAGATGGTTTGAGGGCACCGTCCTCACGAGAAGCATCAGTCACTTAATAAATGCAAAATAAGAAGCCATTCAGAGATAGCAATATGTCCTTCCACTGGCTGCAGAGATAACGAATTGCAGATGGCAGGTAAAACAAATGAGTCAATCAGTGGCTCACAGCATGAAAAGGTTTCAGGGGATATGTGACTCATTGGAGAAAAAAGCTGTATCTGATTGGGCTAATGTCCCACTCTCACTAGGGAGAGGTAAAAGTGCTTCAGGTGGAAAAGTTGGGGGATAGAGAAGAATGCAAGGTGTAGTGTTTGGCAATGCTCTGGTACTCACTGCCACCAAGTGGAAAATCCACCTGCCTTAAGAGCTTGTACTTCAGATTCTCTAACACACACAATTGCTGTGCTACGTTTTTCTGTACGCGTCTCACTGTCTCTGTCTAACATGCATTTGTCTCCATTTAATCCCCACTCAACACTCTAACCTCTGTATCCTTTAGTCAACTGTCCAGAATTAGAAGCATCCGTGACTGGCGGTGCAATTAACTTGTAAATTTCCCGAAATGTCTTCGGAAAGATACACGACAGCAGTACCCGTGTATTTGCTGTCGCAGGGGAGTTGAATGTAGAAAATTGTCCCATTGTGTGTCAGTACTGCTACTGTAATTTTTATTTTAACCATGTTCCAGATAAGACAACATTGTGAGCCCCTGAAAAGCATACTTAATGAGTATTTATCGATATAGGATGTGTTTAAATTTGTACCAAAATGACCTATATAGTGCAATATCTCCTACCTGGTGTATCCAAGGTGTTTCTGCAAACCAGGCTGGACAGGTGTGGACTGTGCAGAGGATGTGAAAGAGTGTGATTCTGGGCCCTGTCTAAATGGAGCTGGGTGTCAGGAGTCAGACATACCTGGAGAGTTCTCTTGCACCTGCCCCCCCTTCTTCACTGGCCCCTTGTGTGACAAGCCTTATGACCCCTGTGATCCCCTCCACAATCCCTGCCTGCACAACTCCACCTGCCTGACACGCTCCAGTGGATCAGCCTTCTGCAGGTGCCCAACTGGTGAGTGAGCACGACGCCAGCACCTCATACTCATTTTAGCCCTCTTTCTGAGCATTGCTTTACACCATTTTTCTCCAAAGATGACTGCTAAGCTGCCACTCTAAATATGCCTTCTCTTTGTCTAATTTAGTAATATGATTCTTGTTTACAAAAACAACTTTTCATGACAAGATGATGAGAATAACACCCCAAAAAATGCATTCCAAGCACCATGCTATTCATTTTTGTTTTTATAATTTCATCTAGGGTTCTACTGCAGTTGGTTTATGCTCACTTAATTTTGTTACACATTACTTTTCCTCTGCTTTTCATTGCTGCATCATCTCATCACCTCTCATCAGAAATGTTTGGGGGAGTGCAGTGAGGAAAGAAGTTGGCTAGGAAGGCTGCAGTGGGATGTTGTGGCTCCATCCTGTAGTCCTAATATATACTTGCTAGCACTCATGAGTTGTGAAAATGTCATAATTGTTAGTGAAACACTTTCTGTTTTTTTTTTTTCACCCATTAACTAATTTTCATTTTCCAAACAATTCATGTCAGGTTAAACCCATTAGTTCCTGTCAGCATTGAAAAAAGATAAGTCTCTTTAATCATACCTTCTTACGTTCCCTGTGTTTGGGAAAAGCAAACACACTCACACAAAGAGTTCATGTTATCACACAACATTGTGTTATAACTAAGGAGGAATTAGCAAATAAAGAATGAGAGCACAGGAACTGCGTGCAATGACGGTGCCACCCGACAGCTGAACTTTGGCGTAACTGTTAAGGGTATTGTCGTCTATGTCCCCTGTCCACTCAACCCTTAATGAGCATGTGTAAATTATAACTGGACATCTAAAAACGTAATTGTTATTCACACAGTATATGTTTAAAACTGCAAAATCATCTTTTCAGGTTTAGTTTTTAAAGTCTCTACCAGCAGGTGCAAACTTGGCTTTTAACAGGTGGTGGACTGATCCTGCACAGGAGCTGCAACTGTTGTTGTGTTGAATTGTCTCCTCTATAATAATGACTCACATGTTTGCACAGTAAAAATTTTCACCAAAAAAGACCTAAGGACAAATCCACATGGTTAATATAGCCATGAATGGATGTCTGTCATGGGTGATTACTAACAAGAAAGTTGGATTACTGGAAGTATCACGTCTTCCAAAAGCAACTACATTATCTTCTTCAACATACTTGAAATTATGAGGTTACGACAGTAACTCCCGTATTCGCTTGCCCCAGCATACATTCAAAAGTGACTCAAGCATACACATCTACTTAAATTAAGCACATGAATAAAAAAGCATTTTAGTCATGGAGCAAGGATAATGGACACTCTCCTTGTCGAACTGGTTTGAGTTTTGTTTTTTATATTCACTACTTAGCCTTTGATAGCTTAGGAATTGTAAATAACAGTGTTTAAATTTTCAGATGTATCATTGTACAGGTTAAAATAGTATTGGGTTGTGCTGCACCTAATGGCTCTATCAGCACAGAGATGAAAAGATGTTGCCAGATATAAATAGAGCAGCTGGGTTGCTTTCAGAAAGCTTCCTTGGAGAGGAATAGAAAATTAGGAGCTGGCTGCATACATTACACCAAGAGCTTTGCGTGGGCATGGATGTTTTCACTTCACACCAGCAACTGTGATTCACTAGTTTCTATTGTTATTCACCATAAATCCATCCCACAGAGCTACAACTCAACATCGCAGAGCTGTTATACAGACCGTGGCCTGACTTGTTAGTTACCATTCAGTGTAAGTTATTTGTCAAGGAAACTGTGTAGGCCTTACATTATTCCCCGGCCTAATTAAATTAGAATTTGTCTGTTTATGTCTGCTTGATTTAATGCTACAGGCAAATCACATACCACACTTTGAAAATGGACACTATAAACTAAATATTTTTAAGTCGAACGTCACGTTTATTGCATAGCTCTCAGTTGTGTTTATTTCCTATTTTGCTTGTGGTGAAATTGCATTAAAAAGTAGATTTAAATGCTTTTAAATGAACAAAAATTAAACAGTATAGTGCTCAAGTAGACAGTATATGTGTTTGGACAACGAAGCTGCTTTTTAGCTAATCCATTCCTCCATTCTTAATTTGTCCTGTTTAGGGTCATATCAGGCCTTGGCCTTTTACAACTGAAACTTCACCACTTGAATAGAAATTAAAAATACAAGTGGGCACTCACATGGACTCAGTTTGATATCTCGGTGGCTGCCACTTGGTTAAATCAGCCACAGGACAGATATGGAAGTTTGTGCTGCTAATAAGGCAGTATTATCAGTATTATAGTGCACAGTCATGCAAAAAATAAAGCACATGTATCAGAATGTAATGTAAAAAAAGAAAATCATCTTGTCCTTCCTGAGTCTTAAAATCAGATAAATAAAACCTCAGATCAACATGAAAATGTAAAGTATTGCATTTTGTATTTATTCTTTTTTTTTTTTTTAAAGATGGATGTAGTGTATGGAAAAACTAAGTATACACGTATTGCTACAAGATAGAAGCAATTGTTGCTGCTGATCAGTCTTGGAAAGGGGTTTTACACCATTGCCAAAGAAACTGAAGTCCGTATTTAGACATCAAGAAGTGTGAAAACTTAAAGAAGACTTAATATCTTGAAGGTACAAGTCTAACCATTTTTCTTAGCTTTGCACATCAAAACAAACAAATTAATATATTAAAAAAACACTTATTGGAGTAATATTGGAGTGCAAATGGCTGTGGCCCACAAATAACCTTCCTAGTACCCGTAGTTAGACTGTTCAGTTGTCTTTAAAAGTATACACACAATATCTCTGTTATTATATCTCCCATCAGTGTGAAAAGATTCGCTAGAAAAACCACAGGCTGTCAGTGTAACCATGAAGACATTGGTTGACAAATAATAACCCTAACCCCCCATTAAAGCCCCACAGACCTGGAAATGGGTCCAATCAGCAGCAGTGACTTGTTAGAAGGTAGCACTCACTTTGACACTAAGTAATTCAGTAAATATAACTCCAATTCCAAAAAACTTGGGATGCTGTGTAAAACTTAAATAAAATCAGAATGCAATAAACTGCAAATTTCATAAACCCATATATTATTCCCAAGAGAACATAAAAACATGTCAGGTGTTGGAACTGAGACATTTTACCATTTCGTAGAAAATATTAGCTCATTAACACACCATAAGAAAAATGGAACAACGTGATTTTCACCATTATTTACCATCCCCTCTTCTATTAACAACTGTCTATAAACATCTAGGAAGTGAGGATACCAGTTGCTGAAGTTTTAGCAGAGGAATGTTGTCCTATTTCTTGTCTGATACAGGATTCTAGCTCCTCAACAGTTCTGGGCCTTTGTTGCTGAATTTTTCTTTCGTGATGCGGCAAATGTTTTCTATTCTTGAAAGATCTGGGCAGTCCAGACAGGCAGGCAAGACATTTCAGCACTTTGACTCTTCTCCTGTGAAACCATGATGTTGGTATGAATGCAGTGTGTGGTTTAGCATTGTCTTGCTGAAATAAGAAAGGCCTTCCCTGAAAGAGACTTGTCTGGATGGGACCATATTTTGTTCTGAAGCCTCTATGTATTCTTTAGCATTGCTGGAGTCTTTCCAGATATACAAGCTGCAGACACCACAGACCCTAATGCAAAGCAGCTGTTGGACTAAAGAGGACAGAGACCAGCTTTTTTTTTAGGATTTTGGGTTACAATTCAGACTTCGGTTATTTAAGGCCTAATTCTTGTTTGACGTGCAATAGCCCATGTGCATTTTAGAGAGGCAGAACTGCATTTTGTCAAAGACCTTTTATTGGAATGCAGTACCAGACCACTTCAGCCTACTTTCACTGAGACAGTGCACAAGATTAATAGAAAACATTAGTGGAAAACATTCAAAAGAGTTGCTACCGTAGGAGTGGACTTTGCAATGGGATCACCATAAGGTCAAACTATGAAGTGGTGGGAGAATTTGCAAAAGAAAACAAAAACAACCCCCCCCCCCCCCCCCCCCCAAAAAAAAAAAAAAAAACTAAGAGCTGCATATCAGCCTATGCAGGCTGCCCTTTATGCTTTGCTTGTTAAACTTCATTCAGTCTAATTCAGTTCAGAAATATTTCATCATTCCCTCCAGGGAAATACTATTTTCTGTTGTAAATGTCTTTCAGTCTGTGTTAAAGTCACTTCAAAGAGTCATTATAGAAAGTTATAACTATGGACAGCTCTGATCTTCTGAAGCAGTCTATAATGCAGTGAACCTGATTAAGCCTCTGTGTTTAATAGCTTTGTAGTTAAGAGGATGCAGCATTGTTCTTTAGCCTTGTTAGCAGTGTTTAAAATTCTTCTTTGGATGCAAGTATAACATTAGAAAAAGACTGAACATGTACGGCTATTTGGAAGGGTAGATGTAAGTGAAAATTATGCTTTTAATCCTTAACAGTGAAATGATGATGTTGCAGCGTAAATTGAGAGTAAATATTAAAAAAGATCATCTGAATTTTTTTACAAACTGCTCTCCAGAGATTTTCATAAATGCATTAAGGTGTTGGTTGTACCCTGGTAACAACTGGGTTGATGATGTTGCAGGCACTGTCAATAGGTAACATGGGAACTCTCTCACTCGATAAAATGGACAGAAATTCACAGCCAACAGTTAAAATATCAAAGTACAGAGATGATCCCTCACAGCAGCGTGTCCAGGATCACATATCTTTTGCAAACAATAACTGCAATCTCTCCTCTGTTCAGTCCTGCTCCTTTGTTTGCAGTCTCTATCTCTCAGTATAAATGTTGCTAGGTGTTGGAGTCCAAAATATCTTGCTGCAGCTATGTTTGGTAAAACACATTGTATTAGATCCTGGTACTTCCTGCTGGTTTCATTAGTGCTCAGAGCTTCCATGTTATGTGCCAGTGAGCCCACATTCTCCATGACACCAAAGAGAATAAATTGTTTAAACTTCCTCCTCCTTGCTTGCTGTTTTACTCTTGCATTATTTCCTTGACAGCTCCTCGTCAATCCATCTGGATTTTGGGTCTTAGACTGACCATTACTGAGGCTTTGGAAAGCTCAATCAGCCGCTCCCATACATAAACAGCTTTCCTGTTGTTGTGGTAACACATCATAACAGGCATTAAAAATAATTACCAACAGAAATCCTTTCAGCAGCACAGCATCCAAACCAGAATCAAAAATGCCCCACTCCATGATGGGAGTCACTACAACAGACTGTTACGAGTGAAGTGCTAGTTTTCAAAAAGAAAGTCTCTTCTTGCTAAAAAAAAAATGAAAACATGCCTTAATTTGAAAAGATATATCATCACCAAGACTACTGAATCAATGGGCTTCAATCATGAAATCCTTGTAAATCTGTGAATAGATTTGCACATAAATCACCTCCTTAGTAAAAAGCTATTTCAGATTCATGAACAACGCTTAAAACTCTAATTTGACCTTGTGTAGGATGATGGATTTTAGTCACTCAGAAGCTGGCCGTGCCCTCATGTGGCCCTGCCCAGGAACGATCATAAAAGAAGGTGTAAAGGTGCAGTCGACCGTGTGACGGTCACATGATCTTGAGACTTTCGTGTAACCCTGTAATCTCACAACTCCAGTTGAAGGGGCAGAGCTGACAAGTGCTCCGCTTTTGAAAAGCTCACAGTGAGACCTGAGGTTGGCAAAAGCTGTGCGAAACCAGACCACAGCATTGATGCCGAATGCAATAAATAAACACATTTCTGTAGATTAGCAAAACTCTGCTGCAGACAACTCCATTGTCTCGAGAATACTGAGAAGCTATCAGGAATACTGAAAGAGACAGTAGCAGGTCTCGCATCCAGATAGAGAGGTTAGTGAGCCGACAGCAAACTCAAAAGTGAGGAAATTTACAGCACATTCATTTTCTGAAAGTGAAAGTGTTGCAATCTTTTTGTATTGAATAATTCAACCTGAGACTTAAGGTAAATTTAAAAATCAAAAGACTTATTTTCTGTGCTTTCATTTATTTCATTTATTTATTTATTTTGGCGAGGAAGAATGTTTTTCCCTTTTACATATTATTCTATTTTTGCCTACCAGTCCTGGTCACATGAAACCTCTAGAATCATTCAATAAGTTGCTGGCGTGTCCATATATAGCTCCATCCTCAGGAGCATCAGCGACCTCTGACACTGGAAGGCCTAGTTTGATTATGCACAGCTTCTTGGTTTTATGAAGTAGGGTGCCGCTGCTTGAATCAAAACTTAACTATAAAGGCTTCATGACTCCATCGGTGGGCTTTGTAACTGCCCAAGTCACTGTGTGGGTGTAAATCAGCATATTAAGTCCAATAACACCTCATTTCAACCGTCTGCCACATTGATGGAGAAATGGTCAGATGCATTTTTGTTTCAGATCCTTTTGAAGTGACGCTTTTCCACCAGTTTGAATATATTTATAAAGTAAAACTCCATCCAAAATGTGGAAAGAGGAAAAAAAAACAAAAGGATAAAAGCCATACTTAAAACCACTTTGTTGGATCGAATATATTTTTTAATTGTTAAATGTCCCACTGGATATTTTCATCATAATTTATTAGGACATTTACAGGACTGCACTGGTGCTGTACCCATTTAGGAAAATAAATAGGCTGATATATTATTGCTGTCTTTTGTAACTTTCATATACAGTAATTGTGTTTGTAAAATCCTTGGCATTGTGATATCAATCAGGCTCAAGACTACACACTGGAGAAATGTCTCTCAGGTTTTTCCACTCCTAACAGTCGTTTAACTTTGCCAGAACCTACAAAACGTTCAGTGAACCACCTGAATCGGAAACATGATGTATAACACAGGACACTTTCACCATTACCTAGACGTCTCAACAATAAGAGCACAGAAAGTACTTCAACTTTGTTAAAACCAAGACATTTAAAGTGTTGCCAGTGCTTTAGTTGTACTAGCCACAGATTAGGAGTCAGAATTAAGTTGATTTACTTTGTATACATACAGTACCCCAGTGTGCTAGATTGCTTGGTTCAGAGAACTATCTGGGAAATTGGCCATTGGAGCAATTTGGCAAAGGAAACCTTCATTAAACACTTGGCAGATTGAATAAACCAATTGTCGACACCATTTTCATTGGTGTGCTTTAACCAATCAGATCAACAGAATGGAACCAGCTGGTAGAATCCAACTCTTCAGGACAACAGAGGAAATATCTTTTCCACCAAGATGAACCTTTACTGTCTATGCTTTTTAGTTCTGTCCAGCTGTGATTATAACACACATGTTTTTGGTAGCCCATGTAGAGCCACTGTATGACTGCTACATTAAAGTAATAACCAGTGTAAAAACAAACACAAAAAGGTTCTGGTAATTTTCGGAGTCGCACTATGTTTTTTTGGTTTTTCTTTTCCTTTTTTCTTAAAAACCCATGGATGGACAAACAAGTATGTGCATTACGATGGTCTTTTGATGTCATATTTGACAGGGGTCATTTTGAGGGTACTTTGACTTTGAGTTAAATGATAATTGTTTTCAAACTTGCTGCATTGAATATAATTTAATGTGTGTGATCATAGTTTTCCAGAGATAATTCATTAAATAATATATTTCTGATAAAAAGATTGATGTGGCAATTTTAGCATTGTCACTAAAGTAGTAGTGGTGGATCTAGAAAGCAACCATTATAATTTATTTTATTTTTATTTTTTTGCTGAGATCAAAACTAGAGCTACCTGAAAGAATATACCAAAAGAGAATGTAAGTACTTATCCCTACTTGATTCTTGAGGACTCCTGTAAGAAGTTTTTATTCTTGCCAACACTGAATCTGCACTGAGGCTGTGGCCAGGAGGCTTAAGTCATCTTGCCTGACCAGCACAGATGTTCCACTCTTCTCTTAATGAGGAACCTCAGCGGGACGTGCCAACCCTGATCGAATAGCAACCTGAAAATGGGAGCATTAGAATCGAGGTTGGGGTGAGGGTTACTGGCCGACAACCACAGAAAAATGAAACAAAGAATGCATAACATCAGTCAAGTCAAAATCCACTACAGGGCAGACTTTTGCTATTCTGAGTCTTGAAAACATTCTACGGGTGATGAGACTTCAGGAACCAAGAACAAAGTCCAGTTGTCTTCTGTTCAAGCACTGAGGGCTTCCATGAGCTGGATGACTGAGAATCTACACGAACCCTGTTTTTTAGTTTGGTGCCTTTTGTCAGCTTACTGATTTGTTAAAACACAGAATATTCTGGTTATGCAAAATAGAATCCTCTTTAAAACTTACTGAAGAAATTTCCTTTAAGTCCCTTACATTTTGTGGTGAATGATCCACCCTCTTGAAAAAGGCTGAAATTTTATTTTTATTAAATTGAGAACTATAAAAATGCCAACTTCCTCTACCTGTGATCTTTTTTCAAAGTTTGATGTGTCTGAGGTTTTTATTTCAAATATGAAATATTTTTAGTCTCTGATTTTTCTGAGTCAGTTTTATAGTGAAACAGTTTTGTATTTGCATAATGAAAAGAACACACTATAACAACTAAGGGTTTGCATTCTTTTTCCAATAACAATAATGTCTTATATAACAATTATATACCCATCACCACCTTTCTGTTTCTTTTGATGACAAGTTGGGATATTTCAGTGATAACTGGTGAGCAGGTTTAGCTGATTATCAAAGGGCTGATGGATTGAGCCCACCCAGGGACACAATTCTGCTTTCAAGTCATGAGGGAACTTGCTCTTAGATTACATCATATACACTGAAACATGAAATTAGCTGATCCATGCATGGTTGTGACCTTAATCTTGGTTCCATCACCCCCTATTTTACCTCCCCTCTTGATCATTGAGCCTCTTGGCTCAATGTATTTCCATGTACAGGCCTCTGTTATATTGAATACTGTTATGTTGAACTGGGGCGATAATTATTAAAATCAAGAAATAGTGAGCTACATCTTTTAGTGGCCTCTTACTAAAAAGTTCTGACGTCAGACAGAAAAAGAAGTTCATGGTTCCCTAACTCTTCTTACAGAAACTTGATTTGAGCATGTTGATGTTTACATTTGATATCCACAAACAATTTAAGATCTTACCTCCCACCCATCCATCTTCTTACGCTTATCCGAGGTCGGGTCGCGGGGGCAGCAACCGGAGTAAGGAAGCCCAGACCCCCCTCTTCCCGGCCACTTCTTCCAGCTCCTCTGGGGGGATCCTGAGGCGTTCCCAGCTGAGAGACATAGTCCCTCCAGCGTGTCCTGGGTCTTCCCCGGGGTCTCCTCCCAGTGGGATGTGCCCGGAACACCTCACCAGGGAGGCGTCCAGGAGGCATCCTAACCAGATGCCCGAGCCACCTCATCTGGCTCCTCTCGATGCGGAGGAGCAGCGGTTCTACTCTGAGCCCCTCTCAGATGACCGAGCTTCTCACCCTATCTCTAAGGGAGAGCCCGGCCACCCTGCGAAAGAAGCTCATTTCAGCCACTTGTATCCGCGATCTTGTTCTTTCAGTCACTACCCAAAGCTCATGACCATAGGTGAGGGTGGGAACGTAGATCGACCAGTAAATCGAGAGCTTCGCCTTCCGACTCAGCTTCTTCACCACCTTCTTCCTTCTACACCACAACAGACCGGCACAGCACCCGCATCACTGCAGATGCCGCACCAATCCGTCTGTCGATCTCCTGCTCCATCCTTCCCTCACTCGTGAACAAGATCCCGAGATACTTAAACTCCTCCACTTGGGGAAGGACCCCATCCCCAACCCGGAGAGGGCACTCCACCCTTTTCTGGCTGAGGACCATGGTCTCGGATTTGGAGGCGCTGATTCTCATCCCAGCCGCTTCACAACCGGCTGCGAATCGCTCTAGCGAGAGTTGTAGATCACGGCTCGATGAAGCCAACAGAACCACATCATCTGCAAATAGCAGAGACCCAATCCTGAGCCGGATCCCCTCAACACCTCGACTGCGCCTAGAAATTCTGTCCATAAAAGTAATGAACAGAATCGGTGACAAAGGGCATCCTTGGCGGAGTCCAACCCTCACTGGAAACGAATCCGACTTACTGCCAGCAATGCGGACCAAACTCTGGCACCGGTCGTACAGGGACCGCACAGCACGTACAAGGAAGTCCGGCACCCCATACTCCCGAAGCACCCCCCACAGGAATCCCCGGGGAACATGGTCGAACGCCTTCTCCAAGTCCACAAAACACATGTAGACCGGTTGGGCGAACTCCCGTGCCCCCTCCAAGACCCTGAAGAGGGTGTAGAGCTGGTCCACCGTTCCACGGTCGGGACGAAAACCACACTGTACCTCCTCAATCTGAGATTCGACTATCCGACGGACCCTCCTCTCCAGGACCCCTGAATAGACCTTCCCAGGGAGGCTGAGGAGTGTGATCCCCCTGTAGTTGGAACACACCCTCCGGTCCCCCTTTTTAAAGAGGGGAACCCCCAACCCAGTCTGCCAATCCAGCAGTACTGTCCCCGACGTCCACGCGATGCTGCAGAGGCGTGTCAATCAAGACAGCCCCTCAGCATCCAGAGCCTTGAGGAACTCCGGGCGGATCTCATCCACAACCCGGAGCCCTGCCACCGAGGAGCTTTTTGACCACCTCGGCAACCTCAGCCCCAGAGATAGGAGAGTCCACCCCTGAGTCCCCAGACTCTGCTTCCTCATTGGGAGACGTGTCGGCGGGATTGAGGAGGTCTTCAAAGTATTCGAAGTAAGGTAAGATCTTACCTGTGGATTTAAAATGTCCAGACTGCTTGTCACCTGAAAGATAACAGAGGAGTTCCACCGTCTGACCAGCATTTACCTCCACTTGTCTAAATCAATATCTCTGGGATATCAATTAACATGCTGACCTGCAGTCTGACCCTCTGACCTCCTCAGTGTTGCTGCCTTCAGCTGTCTATAGGCCATCTCTGTAGTGTATGTACTAACAGTGTACCAGTCATAATATAACAGGCATGAAAATCCCTCACCGTTTTTAAGTCAAAAAGGGTGACCTACGTGAATCGTGTAGATCTGAGGATTTTTTTTTTTTTTTTTTTTTTTTTTTTTGGGGGGGGAGTCGGGAGATTTTTTTTTTTTTTTAATTACCATATCATTGACCTAATAAGCAAACTGAGCACTTCAGAAATCGACCCTTCAAATGACACTTGGGCGGTCAGTAAATCCTCCCCAGAGCCAATCATATACCAAATTGTTCCATTATTCCAGTCATACGAACATTCTTCATTCATGTGTACTTGAAGTGCTTGGAGGTTACATTGCTAAGTGGGACCAAAAGCAGGACCTAGTGTTGTCCATGCTGGGGACAAGGCAGACCAGCGTAAGTTCACATTTCCTACCTACATTTACCGGTGATTGAATTTGGTGAGTTATGGTTTAAATCGTTTTCATACTTTACGGCAAAAAAAAGTTACTGCTGTTCACTACAGCTTGCGTTGAACAATGTCAGAGCTAGTCAACGCTCCGGTGAAAAACAGCTCCCGTTTACTAGAAGTTCGCATCAAGCTTGTGTAGAATGGAATAGAACTTTATTAATCCCACACAATTCACTTGTTACAGCAGCACAAGTTGGACAAATAAAAAGTAAAATTGCAACAGGGCTTGCAACAAATACTTATAAAAATAGGCTAAAAAAATTATATAATGTATATATAGCTCTCAAAAGTATTACCACAAATTAACAAATTGTTAAGAAAATAAGCTATACACACAGGACTATTTACAATATATACACATATATGAACATTTTGCTTATTGACATGAGAGAGATCGAGCCGTGGATATTTTACAACGGGATCTATTATTAAAAATAAATGTGGCTTAATAAAGAAAGTCTAAAAAGAAAAATATTGCACAAGGTAGGAGGAGAAGGGTTGTAGAGCAGACAAAAAAGGTGTTCCATTAAGTCATGCTGTTAAAGAGTCTGACGGCTGATGGGATGAAGGACCTGCCGTAACGTTTCTTCTCGCACTGTGGGATGCAGCAGTCTACTGCTGAATGAGTTGTTCAGTGATTTTACAGTCTCATACAGGGGATGAGAGATGTTGTCCAGTTAACGGTCACATAAAAGAAGAAACACAGGCTTCTTTCTAATATCTCTGTAATCGGTGAATCCATGTCAGGGACGTGTGAGGATGATATTCATGAGAGGGTTGAGAAGGCTGCATCTAGTATGTATATCCAATTTAATCTTATAGCAGACTTTTTTTTTTTTTTGTGGGAGTGTAAAGGGGGAATGTGTCCTTCACCAGTCCTCTGTGGCAGTAAATTCTAACGTCTTTATTAACATCTTAAATCCTGATTTTGTCAGAGAGGGCCAAAAAACACCAGCAGTGAAACATTTAAAGACAAGAGAGTTAGAAAGACAAGACAGTGAGGGTGTGGTGTGCGGGGTGTTGTGTAGTGTATTGTGTTGTGACAGTGAACAAACTTAGAGGAAAATATGTAAGAAGCAGAAACTACTAACAAGAAACTGGATGAACACCTTCTACCAAGCTATAGACCTGTATATGGAGAATTGATGTAAACATTATTGATTGATTGTGTTGACAGTAGAGGGGGGGGGGTGTCGGGGGAGGAGTGTAAAGAATAAATGTGTCAGTGCCCATATACACTCACATGTAAGTTACCAAATTACCAAGGAAACTGTTACCAGTATTACCATCACCACTCTCCTTATCTTAGTCCATCTCAAGTCCTCCCGCAGGTGAGAAAACACCAGCTAACTCCCATCACCCCAGGGCCAGACTGGCCCAAGAGGGCCCTTTGAAAAAACTCTAGTCACTTGATACCCGAACCCTTTTTCCCCTTTTGCACAGTGTACCTGAAGTGTTTCCTCCGCACCCCCCCCCCCCCCCCCTGACCCATTTTCATGTCTGATATTTGCTCAGGGATCATGCTATGGGTCTCTGAAAAGCAATTGGAGACAATTTGTGTTGCAGTAGACGCTATACAAATCAAGTTGAATTGAACTTGAATTGAAAGACAAGACCATACTGCCGTGAACTCCAAGTGTAAATTCTCTATGATGCAACACCAAGTGTCCCAGACATACAACAGTTGTGGAATATCTGAAGATGACAGCAAGTGCAAAACAACCATGGTTGTATCTGCATGGGTCTATTAACATACATGGCAAAACAAGAAGATGTGCCTGAAGTATTTGCAAAAATCAGGGAGAAACATTCACAATGAAACATGGTGTCATAATGCAGAAAAAAATCACGTTCGATGTCGTAGCATTAAATTCTGAAGGGAATTCGTTTTTTTCTCTTTTGTTTGCATATTGGCATATTGAAGGATAAAAGTCAGGTATTAGACCGGGAGAGTAATAGGTTTAGCTCAAATCCATTGCGTGAAGTGCACAAATGTGATTTTTGCAGTATGAAAAGTTAATACAAAATCACTGTGTGGTCCTTCTACATGCAAAAACCATTTTGTCTTCATGGTTCAGAATATTCCCAGAGGTGCTTCTGACCAGATGGAGAGCAAACCCCTTTATTTGCATGGCATGCTACACTAGCCTTCACCTTCCACAAGATTGAGATTGCGTCCTACCAAACAGTTGGTTAATGAGCTTCTGTGGAACTATGCCAGCAAGAGAACTGACACATACCTAATATGAAATTGAAAAAGATGTGTTCAGAGTATGTGCTGCCAAAGATTCATTGAAAAAGTCTAACCTCATTGCATTCATCTTTTATAGACAAAGTAGACAATATGACTTATAGCAGACGTGATGCAATTTATAAATGAAATGGCAAAGATGTATGTGAATATCACTGGCCCTTTTTCTTGTTACATTGTAGTGATACAGAATATAACACTCAGATTCTCAGTCAACTGAACTCACTCTGTGTTTTATAGTGTGCTATTTTATCATTTTTATGAATTCTGGTCATATAAATTATTTCATGCAAACTGCATTTACTGTTTTATTCTGTATTAGCTCATAAGATGTTTAATAACAGCAATAAAAACTTTATAGAGGGAGGAAAGTGCCACACTGAGAATTTTTACACAAATGTCCCTGCTGAGAAGGCAAGAGCCTGTGGAGCATTGCAGTAACATACAACACACTTACACACCACATATAATTAGAAGACATAGCATGTGACTCATCCTTTCAACATAATGTAGGTAAACCAATATACTGAGACTTTAATTGTCATCAATAACCACTTCTCCCCATAGTACAATTACTAAGAGCAAAGGTATTCCACAAAAAATTCTCTCAAACTAATGGTCCATGACAGAGAAGCAAGCTCTGGCCATATAATATTTAAAGCAAAGTTCATAGCATGTAAATCACGGAGAAGTGGTGTCTACTCTAATAACCTGAAAGAAGGTGCACAGAGAGGCAAACAGACATTAATATGTAAAAGGTGTTCAACTTCAGAATGAGAATGTGTCCCTGAGTAGGCAAAGGTCACAAAACGTTAAGTGATATCCTGTTGCTGAGGGCAAAAGGTTCTTTTTTTTCCCTTTAGCTTGGATACATCTGTTTCCAGCCCAAACAATGGACCCATAAATGAGGCAGAAAAATTATTATTTAGTGGCACCAGAGGATTGCCTTCATAAAAATCTCAGTAATGGACAGATTTAGCTGTATTTTCACAGTTGGATCTCCTTGTCTTTAAATCTTTTAGCATCAGTTCAGTTTCAGGTGTTAGGGTTGACTGCAGTATACATCCATCATACATTCATCAGTTCATCATTTGTCGTACTCGCCTATAGGTGTAGACCTGCATGCACGAGAAAACACGATGGCAACCTCTTGACAGCAAGAAGACGAGCATCTTTGGTTTTTTTATTAGGCGGAACAACATCGAATTGTCAGAAATAGGTCGACCACGTGCAAGCTCAATGCCGGAGAGTTTAAATGCAATACATATTTCATAACATGCACAACAATCAGTTTCAGAAAAATGATTAAGTGGTGTGTTCTACTGAGCAATCATATTCATTAACTTGACTGGTAAACATATAACATGATGATGTATTCATGTGGCAAGGTGTATTTTTTTACTGCATCATAAAGGTTGCTTTTGTATGGTTTGTGCTCCCATGCGTAATCGGAGTGCGTGTTTGCTATCAGTGTTTGTCAGATGTAAAGATTGCTTTATGCTTCAGTGTCTCCTTGGGCAGATTGGACCTTTTTTTTCCCTTCCAAAGAAATTATCTGTCATACGAACAGCCCAATAAATATTACATTTAGAAGGTCTGTTGTAACAAAATGTTCCAGTTTTGCCAAATGTTGAGAGGTTTTTCAGGGGTGCAGTGTCAAAACAAAATAGTTTAGAATAAACTAGTTTCTTAATTTGCTGTAAAATGTGATTTAATCTTCATCTAAGTCTCAGCAATAGAATATTATAAAAAATACAAGCTCAATGTTTTTAAGTTGATAGGACACAATTATAATTGTTCATGTCATGTCTCATGAATACACCTATTAAAGGTTCACAGTTCTAGAGGGCACATAATAACTAAAGCAGAAGACCCATTACTTCAATGAAACCTAATAGGAGTCAGTCATTTTTACACCTGGAGTCCAAATAAATTCTGGGTTTGGAGATGATGATGATTTGGTGATGTAGCATGACTGTGACCAATGAAAGATATACAAACATTTTAAGATGCTCCTCATAAGAAGCATCCGCTGATGTGACCCATACTCCGCAAAAACGAGATCTCTAAAGAGATGTGATAAACAGTTGTAGATCTGCTTAATGCTGAAAAGGAATGCAAAGTAATTCCAGAGTTTTAAGGCCTCCATCAATCCACTGTCAGACAAACTGTCCATTAGTGGAGACAGTGTAGAGCTGCGGCTACTCTTCCTAGAAGTGGACACCAGCCATGATGACTCGGCACGAGAAGAATCCATGAGTTATAGCTTGAGGTTTGATGACATTAGCGGAACTGGGAAACATCTCTGCTCATTACATTTTCACTGTAGTCAGTGTGCAGGTTACATGGTATTCTATGGCAGTCAACCATGAAGAAAGCTGCTGCTCTCCAAAAATACATCACTGTGCACCTGAAGTTTGTCAAAGAGCACATTTGCAGTCTGCTGCACTACTGACATCATTTTTGTGGACTGATGAAGCTAAAGTTAAATTGTCTGGAAAAAATACTCAGCACTATGTATGATGCAAAAAAAAAGTACAGCTTACCAAGATTAAAATATGATCCCAGTTCTGAAGTATGTTGGAGGGAACATCATGATTTGTGTTTGCTTCGCTGACTCAGGTTTTGGACCACTTACTATCACTGAGGGGAAAATTAAGTCTGTGCTTGTTTGCCAAACAGAACAAAGCAAATCACTTTTCCCTGAAGCTTAGTGGAAAGTTGGATGATGCATCAGGAGCTTTATCCCGAGCATCAAAGTAAGCTGACCACAGAACCGCTTTAGAAAAGGAAGAGCTCAGATCTTAACACCAGAGAGATAGTGTGACATGAGCTATTTACATTGGACAAACGTGTCTGAGCTGCAGCAGTTCTGGAAAGAGGGATAATCCAGAATTCCTCCTGAACATTGTCCAGAGCTGCTAAGTAGTTGCTTGAAGTAAATGCTTTCAAAGGAAGTTTGACCAGCTAATAACTACAAGTGTTCGCTTACTCATTCCTCCAACACTGTGAATGTTTAATTTGTGTGTTCAGTGAAGACTCATCAAATCAAAATTGTGTATTATAAGCTTAAGTATTATTCTTGACCCTACGTTCCCCTATAAACCTGACAGTGGCTGTGGTTTAGTACTTGTACCCCACTAAGACAAAGAGGTAGGTGGCATCATTTTTACATAATGCACAAAAATAGGCCTGGGCCCTTAACAGATGTACAATAAACACATTTCGAATAAACTCAGCATTTAATCATTTTGTGCCTTTGTTTGTGGCGCTCAAGAGGTGGTCCAGGTGTGTAGCAGTGTGGCAAATAAGCTTCACTCGCTGGTGTTAACATGCAGAGATTTGTGTTTATAACCTACTTATTCAAGTAACCCAGTTTTTTGGTCTTTGCACGTCAAGGACTCATAAGTACACTGCACTCTTTGTTTTTGAGAGAAAAGGCTTATGTAAATTAATATACGTTGTGTCTGTTCACTTTTATTGGCTTTAATTAACTGGATTTAAAACTAATGTGCTTTAGCTATACAGAATTGTCATTTCTTTTGGAACACAAACATATGTTACCTTTTTATTTACTGTATAATATTTTTATTCAAATGGAAATATTAAATTACTATTTTTGTAAGTTGTAGACTGACAGTTTATGAAGCATTGATCTTGAATGATCATTAATGGCATCATCAAACATTTATTTTGGTGTCAATATTAAGTCTAAAGATGTTCCCTTATGTTTTTCTTAACCTTTGGGGAGTTTCAGAAACATCATAAATGACAAATCTTTATGAGCTGTTATATTTGTAGAAAAAGAGAAGCATATCGGTACAGTTTCAGACCACCCGCTACCCTAAACCGCGATCGCAAGATACCGAGTTTGCGGAAAGCGCAACTCGCATGTTGGCGCGTCAAATGGCATAAATGTGTGTCCACCTGGTCAAATGTGGACGTGCACAAACGGCTCTACATATATAATAATCTACATAATCTATATATAATGTGTGTGTGTATGTATGATTTTTTTTTATTTTTTTTTAAGGAACCCGTCCAGAGAAACTTCTGGATCAGACTGACATCAAGACAATGATCACAAGTCTGGCAGTCCAACCCATATTCACACTTTTAAAATGAAGACATTCCTCATTTTTCAATTGAAATGTCAATCAAAGTTAGTTCTGTTTCTACCGGGTAATACCCACAAATTCAGCTCCTTTGAGACATTTACTGGCAGCTGCAGTGATCACATACTGTAGCTCTCACCAGATGATGGAATGACTTTGTGGGCTCATGTCTTGGGTATCCCTCTCTGTACTCTGTCAGAGAGAAGCCTCCAGTCACTGCTTAGTGACAGAAGATGCATTACATTGCATTGACATTAGAAATAGTTCCCAAGGTGCTCCACCATGTTTTTGACTGACAGACCAGCTTAGGAAACCTGTGTCGGCCCATAATTCACCAGCTGCTCATTCTTATGTCTCAAGATGCTTAGAGCTTTATCATTGTCGTTGCCTCGTTCTTTTTTCTCTCTTATTAACAGTGTCCTTAATGTATTTGAAATGCATTGTTCTATTTTAAACAAACTAATGATCCAAGATAATGGCTTACAGTTCTCGTATCTATGCTATTTTCTACGCTATTTGAGATTTGCAGAACTGTAGATTTAAGAAGTGCAGACAAAATGATAAAATCAATATTGCCATTATGGCTTGTTATTCAGCATTTGCTTCTGATATCAGTGCTTACAGTATGAAGACTGCCTAAAGAACTTACTAAAGAACTTAAGTGGCCTGGATGAAACTCTTAACTCAAATTAGCTCAAGTAACAGACAGACCAGGTAACAATAAGAACAACAAATCAAACCCTTTTGTTAAAGATTTCTCATTTGTTTACATCACATTAGAATAGAGTGGTGCTTGTCAGTCTGAGCTGAGAATTTTAAAGTAGTATGACCCATGCATCATCATAATGCAGCTGCATGACAGAAATATTCGCAGAATGATGAAAAGCAATTGTATTATATATATATATATATATATATATATATATATATATATATTATATATATATATATATATATATATATATATATATAATTCTATTATATTATTAACTATTCGATGATGGTTCGACTTTCGAAGTGTCAGATGAGCAGCAGAAAGATGTACTTTATAGAGAACTGTCATAAAGCAAAATACAAAACATTTATTAAACTATGCGGGGCCACTGAGTAGTCCAGTGGTTTAAGCAGGTTATAGTCCTCCTGCAGCAGTTGCAGTTTCCACTCCCAGCCTGTGGTGCTTTGCTGCATGTTTTCCCCATTCTGTCTGTCCTGGTTTCCTGTCTCTGTGACTGACTGAATAAAGGCCACTATAGCTACAAAAAAATAAATAAACGCAAAACTACATGCTGCTTCACTCAAGTCTTCAGAACCTGCGTGTTCAATCCTGCTGATGAATGATACTAAAGTTAGAAGTTGAGTTATGTGAAAGCAGCTACTATTATACTGCGAAAGACACATAATTGCAGTTATATCTTCGGCATTTGGAATAGTATTTTATAGGGGTGTGCCAAAAAAATGTATTTGCATAAGAATCGAGATTCTCATTTGCTACGATTCAGAATCGTTATGAAATGTCTCAAAATCGATTTTGAAAAATAATGAAAAATAAAATACGCTGTTTGTCTGCGTCCATTTTGTAACTATGCTGTCACCATGCAGCCAGCTTTGGAACGCACACACGCACACTCAGAAAGCACCAAAACAAAGATGGAAGAAAAGGAGATCCAACAGGCCCCGTCTTCGCTAAAAGTTTAAGTTTAGGGTCATTTCGGTTTTTACAGAATACCCAGAAACACCGAGCTGGACATGATGCACAGAGTGTGCAAGCATTGCAAAACTAAGATCAAGCACTTCGGCAACACAGCAATTGCGCAGGCTCATATTACGAGGAATCACCCGGAGATCTAAGAACCGGAGCAGAGTCAGCGTGCCAGCTGCAGACCAACGCACCATAGTGCTTCACGAAGCTCTCTGCCATCTATTTTTCAAAAAAGATGCACTTTTATTTTTGTTACTGAAGCAGTATGTAATATTGCTTTGATGTAACAGTGGCAAAATTTCCATCTAAGTATGGATAAATTTAAATAAAAAATAAATAAAAATAAAACTTTAATGTCTCCATTTGTCATTTTGTCTTGCAAAGCAGATGGGAGTAGATCATGATCAGAAATCATTATGAATAAAACTGTTTTGAATCGAAAATGGATTTTTAATGGAATCGTGGCCCCAAAAATCTGAATCGAATTGAATCGTGAGAAAGTAAAAGATTCACACCCCTAGTATTTAATGTGAAAATAAGTGTCTATAGGTTTAAAGCTAAGATTATTTCCCCCTGTTCATTTGGCACATTGCGTGTGTGTTTCCTAGTCTCTGTGATTTAAAAATTGCCTGAATGAAAACTGTGATTTAACGATTCAGTCCTGAAGTATACCCATATCTACACTTATGTAATGACTCTTGACCAATCAAATGACATGTTTAGAATCGATTTTCATATATGGCTATAGGATACTTATGAAATAGACTAACCAGCAGCCAGAATTCTGTTCTGTTCTGAGCCTCTTAAAGAAGTTACAGGTCTGTGAAAGCCAGAAATCTTACTTGTTTGTAGGTGACCAAATACTTATTTTCCACCATAATTTGCAAATAAATTCTTTAAAAATCAGACAATGTGATTTTCTGGATTTTTTTTTCCTCATTTTGTCTCTCATAGTTGAGGTATACCTATGATGAAAATTACAGGCCTCTCTGATCTTTTTAAGTGGGAGAACTTACACAATTGGTGGCTGACTAAATACTTTTTTGCCCCACTGTACATGTCATGGGAAAGGTGATCATTAAAAACGTGTTAATCCGATTAATTAGAGATGGATATTACTAGTTAAAGCTAAATATGTCCCACACATAAAGCAGAAAAAAAAATGTTTGTTTTCTAAACTGTCTGCATTGTCATTCTGGAAGGAAGTTCACTTGTTGGAGTGTGTACTTCTTAAAAATGGGCTTCAGTAAAGGAGCTTTTTTTTTCTTGCATTGTAGAAGCTCACTAGAATATTTAGAACTTTGTCAAAGTCACTTTTTCAAAATTGTCAACTTTTGGACTTAATAATAATAGTAATAATAATAATATTATTTGTTGCAGTAGTAGTAAAGTATGCATGACTGATTTTACTTCAGGTGTTTCTTCCACCTTCACTATCCTTTTTATCCTTTTTTTTTCATCAAACTACTCACTACTATTTACCTATTTATTATTTAATTCATTCATTCATTTACTTTACTTAATAAAGGAAATAAATGTCCTGAATAGATTACATGTTGATTTGTTAAGCTTAGGAACTATCCAATGGTTTAG
This sequence comes from Hirundichthys speculiger, assembly GCA_018398805.1. Taxonomy (NCBI): domain Eukaryota; kingdom Metazoa; phylum Chordata; class Actinopteri; order Beloniformes; family Exocoetidae; genus Hirundichthys; species Hirundichthys speculiger. The sequence goes on along the minus strand of JAGFBZ010000855.1, from coordinate 1,698,435 downwards.
ATCACAGCTAAACTCTAGAGGAATAGGTCATACAGGCTAAACAGTACTGCCTCCCATGTTGCCCTCAAATGTACAGCAAAACATCCCTGCTGATCTGCGTTGCCCCTCCACCCCCGAATGAATGGGGGCAAAAGAGCTCTTGGGTTTAGCCTGTCCCTCTTACCCTAACTTAACAAGATGTCCCCCTGCTCGCTGGCTTTTCCTCAAACACACATGCAGTGCCATGCACAGACACACACCTCCCAAACCCCAAACCACTAACCCTCAGACCAATCTTTCTGTGGCACTAAAGTATTATTAGACTTACACACTCTCAAAAGGGAAACAGTGAGTGCTGAGACCTGGAAGATGAGATATGCTACAGGGGCTACTAGTTCCATTAAAATGGCATTCACTGGGGCCTTTGTTATCATCGGCCCTGACGTTTTCAGGATGTAGTGGGGTTTGCTGATCCATGACCATCTCATCTACCTTTCAGGATTTGAAGGGAGTTGGTGTGAAATTGACACCAATGAGTGTGGTTCAAATCCATGCCAAAATCACGGTGACTGTGTGGACCAGGTCAGTGGTTACAGGTAAAAAGCATGAGAACCAGCTGCTTATTTCTTAGTAGAAAAGAAAAGGTCAGGATTTTTCATTGTCAACTCTAGACTTGAGTAAATTACAAAGCATTTGGAACTTCTCGCCTCCTGTTTGTGTTTCTGTACCTTGAGAAAAAGTGTATTCTGATGTTGAAATTAGGTCAGATTGTTATAACTCTCAAATAAATCTGCCTTAATTATTAATATTTGAGCCTTTGGTTTGGTTGGCTAAAATGTACACATTTGTAATTTACAGTATCGGTAATCATACTAAGAATGATGTGTAATTAATGAAAGGAAATGTATAAAGATTTTTTTTTTTTTTTGCTCTGCATGTGCCTGTAGGAAACATAGATCTTCTCAGTTCCACCTGAGACAAAAGGTCAATATCAGTGATTTTTTTTTTCTTCTCCAGGTGTGATTGTAAAATGGGGTTTTCTGGCCTTCACTGTGAGGAAGACATCAATGAGTGTGCCTCCAGCCCTTGCAGCAATGCTGGAACCTGTCAGGACCTTGTAAATAAGTAAGTGTGAATACATTTACTTCATTTATTTATCTATATTTACATAGATGTTTTTGCATCAGTTCTGCAATTCAGCTATGACTTAAAACCGCAAATGTGAGTAATGATCAGGCGCAGTTAATTTCAGCTTGCTTTAAATGGCAGACAAACAAAGCCATTCTTATTCTTCTTTAGAAAATTAAATAAATAAATAAAATAAAATTATATATATATATATATATATATATATATATATATATATATATTTTTTTTTTTTTTTTTTTTTTTTTATATATATATAGCATTTCTTCAAAGTGTTTTACTTTTTATAACAAGTCTCTTTTCCTTGACACACATAAGCATCCCTTCTAAAGACAGAGAGTGGTTGCAGCAGAAACACATCAGGTATCTGGATTGGGCTTTACTCCACCAGCGCTTCTCTCCACTGTGCTTAATGGGAGCCCCGGGGCTTCTGGGCTTAGTTGGACAGATGGGTAGAGATGTCCCAGGGCCAATTTGATTCCTAAATGGTTTGTCTCCAGTTTGTCTCCTGTCATGACTTTGTTCCCATGTGACCCGGCGCTTCCCAAAGCACCCCGTGGTTGCACAGACCAGGGAGTTCACATCAGCTGTGTTTTAAAGCTACCTTAATCCATGCCATCTTCATCTTCATCCCCCTGACCCAGCGAGCCTAGCAAGTCAATGTGCACTGTGGTAATGAGTCACACTCTGCAGTGCTCTCATTGAACCCATGCTGTCTTATGTTTCTGCATCCTATTTCTTTAGGTAAATTAAACAATATGGCAGTAAAACAAAGACAATGTACGGTGTTTTTCAGGTCCTATCTGCCTCCGGCCTTTAAAATCTTTTGAATAGGTAATTGTAATGTGCACACATGACAAGAAAATACTGTTTAGCATTTTGCAGAAATTTGATAAGATTTAACTGATTAATTTATCCAATCTAAAAATGCAGTTTACGTTTTAGCTTGGATGTATCTAATTACATGATTTCTAATTACTTTCAAACACAATCACCATCTCCTCTGAGGTGGAGATATTAAATCCAGAGAAGGAGTTGAATTGGATAAACCATATCAGTGGACTGACTGAGCTCTTTCCTTTAGTAATTAGCCATTCTTTGTCATTTGGATTGCATAAAAGTTTAAATTAAGTTACACACTGAGAACATTACTGTTGCATTGTAAATTTTTCTGTGTGCATCTGCTGGTCAGTTGAGAAAATCAGCATCTTGGTTTGTCTCAGTGGGTATAGCATATTCCTGAGATAAATTATGAAAATACTGAGCAATTATTTTGGTTAAAAAAGAAAAAAAAAATCTATAACAGTCCCAGACATCGGTCTAACCTCATTCCATAATCATTCGGTGTTATCTTATCCTCCTAGGTTCCATTGCCTTTGCCCTCCTGGTTATTTTGGAGCGCTGTGTGACCTGGATGTGAATGAGTGTGAAGTTTCACCTTGCCTACATGAGGGCATCTGTATCAACACACCCGGAGGCTTCAAGTGTGTCTGCCGGCCTGGATACACAGGTAGCTGTTATGCCCTTAGGTGACATGAAGATCAATATGAGAGTCTAAAAAGCTTATCCTGATGACTGCTGGTCCTGCATGTTATCAAGTCAACTCTGACACAGATCTGGCTAAGAGTTAAAAAAAAAAAAAGCACCAAAAAAAGCCTCACAATGCATGCTTTTAATTAGCCTTCTTACAACTGTGAGATATAGCCCTTTTTTTGTAAAGCCAACAAGAGATAATTTTACATCACCTAATTTATCTGGTGGAAACTTCAGACTGTCTCTTATTTGTCTTTATTTCATTTCATCACCCTCTTTAGTCCCAGAATGCTATTGTTTTTGCTTTAATCCTTTGGTGTTATATTCCACCCTGAGTGATATTGAGCTATTTTTTGATCAAATGCATGTGCGTGTGTCTATGTGTGTGCACACTATCCAAAGCAGACTCCTGTCAGGTACCGGGAAGATTAATTTCATTTGTCTTCCACACTATATCATCAATTTATCCTTCCCCAGTTGAGAGAAGAAGGAAATCTCTGAGGTATTGCTACTCTGGAGAGCAGAGCCTGACACACATGGCCCAATTCCCACAGAAGCAGCTTTTATTATTAGGCCTACACATGGCATAGCACAAGTCATTACTTTTTCCGTTGCTCTAAGCTCATCTGAGGAAACCGGGTTCCCCCATGAGAGTGTACATCATGAGGATACAGTTCGGATAGGCCCAAACCAGCTAGAACTCAGAAAATGTTTGCTGTTGTAACATGTGTAGCAGCTTTTTGACTTTTTAGCCAAAACAAAAGGCTTGTTCACAGTGTCATACCTCTGTGTGACGATTGCCTGAAAATAAAATTCATCCTCTCAGAATGACACATCAAGTAGTGTTTTTACAGCTTGATTAGTCTGGATTGAAGCATTCCTCTGCTTTAATAGTATATGCCAACTCCTCTAAGGCTGAAATAATGTAACTTGCCCCCCCCCCCATGTCAAATGCCAAACTTAATCTTGATTTTAACAGTTGAAGCTGCTCACTAATAAAGCAGTGCTATATCTACTCACTCGTGATGTGATGAAACAATGATGGCACTTTATCCCCACCTGCAATCACCACATATATTGAACTTTCATGCATGTATCTGTCTTTGTTGCCGCTGATAAATGTTCTTTGCAATGAAGAGAAGGATGTTATTTTAAGACCACTTCCTCTCATTTTCAAAACTAATAGAGTCTCATGGCATTTTGGCATGTAACAAATACTACAAAAGGGAGTAATTGACACAGGAAGGAAGGCGATAATTTAATTCACATTTCTGACATTTTAATAGTCTGAATGAGCTTGTTACAGGGTAAACAGCAAAATGAGATAACAACCTTTTTTTTTTTTTATCTCTCAGTATCTTCTCTATTCCTACCCAAGTCAGGTGTTGGCATGTTTCACTTGTTCAATTAGTCTTTAGTTTAAATCTAATTGCTTTATATATGCTTAATTTTTAGATTAAAATCAAATGTCTCATACTCTCAGTTGTAAAGCATGGTTTGATAGGTTTGACAGCTGCCAAGATCTCATCTGACACTTCATTATTTAGGACATTTGGACTAAAAGGCTCTATAATCCCACTAATATGTGACCAAATATACATGAAGTAGGTGCTGTTTTGTGTTCAGAGGTCAAATGTAATCTCAGTGACATGATGAAGGGCTTTTTTTCCTATAAATCACAGTTTAAGCACAGTATGTGCCACCTTTTGTTTTCTCCTCTTCACCCATCATTAGTGAACATGCTCCCTTGAGTGATTGTACAGTTTAATCAGCACATTGTTGCAGTTTCCTCAGTCAGCACAATGCTGGGTGATGATGTTCTAGCAATTGCTTTTTTGTTGTTGTTAAGGCTTCAGTGAATTCTATATTTTGCTGGGTGAACGTTTTCCAGCAAATGTGTCTGTTTTTCTTGTCTTTTTCATAGTGCGTCTGTATTAGAAATGTAATCCATAGTTCATGTAAATGATGTCACAATATTGGAGGCCGTTAGGGACATTATTGTGAATTAGCATGCACACACACCTATGAAGCATCCATCCGTTCAACCATTCGGTGTTTGGAATAATTATTCATTCTGATCTCTTTTACCTTTCACTTGGTTCTCATATGATATATTTATACACTGGCTGACAGCCGTTATTACATTATGCACTGACTAACTCATCTAAATTATGCAGTTGTCCGTATATATTTAAGAATCAGTAACGAGCATGTATAATGGAGACAAAAAATAAAATAAAACCTGAGTGTATGGGCTCGAGATGTTATACAAGATGACATCAAACTTTCATCAATGATTTATTCGCCTGCCCTGTTGGGTAGTGAACAAGCAAGCTCTTACATCTCAACATATTAACAAATATTTAGGTTCTTTAAGTGAGGATCAGGATATGAAATATGTCGTGCACAGTTAATACTGTTTGTAATGTCATAACACATTCATTGTTCTATTTGCTTATCATTGCTTATATGTCGTCTCAGAGCTGGTGGAGCTTCGTCTTCAGCCACTTTCAAAGCCACTAACCACATACTGTAGATCAGTGGTTCTTAACCTGAGTTCGCCAGAACCCCAGGGGTTCGCTGAGTCAGTCTCAGGGGTTCAGCGGAAGTCAAGACACACACCTGACTCATATGATTCATGATGACATGCCCCGCTTGGCCATCACTGGCTACAGGTGATCACGTTACATTGCTTGGCCAGTCTGTGCTGCAGGGACTTTGGTGCTCTCAGTAGTCAACTTCTGACTGTCGTGATGGCACATAGTGTGGTTTCTTTAATATTTGAATCCATACTATGTCAAGAAAAAAAAGGAAGTGGTCAGACGACTTTGTACAATATGGAGTAATAAGTAAGATATGTATGTTTGGTCATCGTAAGCACTTGATATGCCAGCATAAAAGTGACTCTGCTATGACACAATCAAACATTTATGCTATGTCAGGTTTCCACTGTAGTTGCACATTGCATGATGGGATATCATGATTGAGGTGAACTGGTCAGTTGCACACTGGGGGTCTTCTTTTAATACTGTTCTGGGGTAATATGGAATAAGGGTCCCGAAATGTAACAATTATTATTTTTTTAACTATTTCACTTCATATTTCACTTATATTAATAAAGGAAACATTTTACATTTTGTAACAATTAGAAATGATAGATTTTGTTTACAGCAAAGGCAGTTGTCTTTTAGAATGAAAGAGGCAATAAATAAATTCTTTCTCTGGTGTGTGCATTTGTGTTGGCCTGCAAAAGCCGACCAGATCATCAAAGACAGCTCAGCTATCATTTTTCATTTCTCATTTCCAGGACGTCCTCAAAATATTTTAGTGGTAGTAAATAATGTTTTCACTGCCACTGTAAAATACAATACCAAAATCCTTCTTACAAGAATTAGACCCATTAATTTAGTTATTCCTCAAAGAAAGAATGAACATTTGTGAAACAGTGAAGCAGTAAGCACTACCTGCAGTAATTTAGAATTGCACAAACATCATCCATATGTTCTAATTTTGTGTTTTCTGATTTGTTGGAGCAAGTAAAATTAACTTTGACAGTTCATGTTATGTGCTGTTTCCCCCTTGGCTTTAACTTTTACTTCCCCTTCATTTCATTTCATGGCTTTTTTTTTTTCTTAATGAGGTCTGCATGAATAATGAAACTAATCAACACTGAGTCAACATTCAAACCTTAAATATGACTTTAAATATTAAATGGGTGTTATAGCACAGGCTGTGTGGAGGGAAATTTCCTTTTAGACCATTGTTGTTGTCGCAGTTGTAAGATTTAAACCATATTGATACTTGTTTGACAACTTCATGATTGGCCTTCATTGGGTCTACTTCAGGGTAACTTTTGGTGCAATAACATACCATCCAAATGATTAAGAAAAAAAAAACATTTTTCCCCCCTTCACTGCTCCACAGAATATGGATTTAAACCATCACTGCTGTTTAGGGTTGTTATTTTCTGTCTATTAGAAAACTGAACTTGAATCCTAGCAACATATTAAACACACAAAAATACAGAATAGGGTCCGCTAGGGCTCCAAGAATGAAGTTTTGTAAGATATAGCCATCATAGCAGTATCTTATTTCCTCTTGTTATTTCTTATGTAATTTATTTCATATGATAAGGGGGAAAATAAAATCAAAAGTAAAAGTAAAGTTACAGATCATCTGCATATTCTGTGAAACCCTTTTTCTTTCTCTTTTAGCAAGTAGAAGGAATTTGTGTGCTGCATCTGTGTGCATCTCAGCATAACTGACAGGACACTCCTTCCTCCTTTACCAGTGTGTGACATTTTAAAGTAGGACACATGGCAAGTGTGAACTTAATAAATAGGTAATTTTATCTATTAAAACTGCATTGGCAGAATTTGGAACTTTTTGAATGGTATCTCTTAGGACATCAACAACATGCATATTTTATTTAAAAGCCACAAAATGAAGATTAATGAAATGATTTCATCAAAAGATAAAGTTACAACAATCAAATTAAGTGAAAATTTGTAATAAGTGTTAGAGAACATATGAGATGTGATTTTTTTTTTTTTTTAAAGTAAATCTCTGGGGTCAGGATGTAAGTTTAAAACCATTTCAAATCTAAGGTTATATTTGTTTGTATCTCAGTGTCTCAGTATCTCAAATCAGTGTGGATAATGTATACTTACATGCAAAAGAAATGCAAGTTTCTTACCCAAAGAGGAATTAAACTCAGACCCCTAAAATGAAAAGAAGTTTGTCAAATAGTGATGCCCGATGGTGTGTTTAACAGTTTCTGTTCCATTTTGCAAGGCTAGAGTAACAACAGAAGAAATCGCTAAAAATGCACCACTTCAATAAAGATGTGGACATCATACACACTTTCCTTGTGAAATGGAACATCCACGAATTGTCACCACCTTTAATGGGTATAAAAACCTTGTCCAAAACTCGGGCCTGCCACTCCTTGATCAAAAATGCCACGCTTAAATCAATTTGAGAGAAACCAAGCTATTGGACATTTGGAAGCTGGAGTCTTTCCGAGATGTTCCCTGCCAGCTTAACGTGAATGTAACCACGATCTACTGTCTCCAGTATCGCCACAACATAACCTTCCTCAATGCGACCATCCTAGGGTCACCACCCTTTGACAAGATCAACACATTACACGTCAACACCAGCGAGATCTATCTGTAACCCAGACACTCGAGACAACAAAGGAACTCATAATCAATGCATCAGCCACATCAGGGACACTGTGATCTGATGCCTGCATCCCAACAACCTCCGATGTCACTAACCAGCACGCCGTCCTGTTCTCCAACTGAGGCATCGACAAGCACGACTTCAGTGGTCATCAAAACTGGCATCAACGTAAATGAAGACATGTCATCTTTTCTGATGAGAGCTGTTTTTGACAGAAATATTTTGGAAAGGGATGCATGGGGTGGACCTAGTGACATGATATGGGCTGGGATTAGACTTAATGTGAAACTTGGACCTAAATGCTTCCAGAATGTGGGTCAAGGTCGTGAACATGGTGTCACAGCTCAGCAATGCATTGACCAAGTCATTAGACCCTTCATTGTTCCATTTTATATATTTAATATATTATATTTTATATATTTAATATATATTAAATATTTCAAGCAGAGATCGTAAATGTTAGTAAGGTGCCCTGAACATATAAGTCGCCAATTTTCACGCCCAGACATGAAAACCACTATCTGCCCTGCCAGGAGTGAACTGTGCATTATTCCAAACGGGCGAGGATTGAGAGATGAGAGGTGTATCGCCAATATGTCTATGAGCTTTAAACCATATATCAATAGTTTGTCCTGGAAAATTTGAATACAGAATGCTTCTGTCTAGATGTTAGAACTCTTTCATCTGGCAGACTTTCCCTAGAGTCACCTATATAAGAGATGTAAATGTGTGTTACGACGGGCATAACCATCCAGCCTGCAGGCTGCATGACTGTCCGACTGCTGCACTCAGCTAAAATAAACTTGGTTAAAGTTTGAGCTCTCTGCTGTTGCATTTTGTTAAGGATCTATAATTTTAATTTGTGCAATTTATAAAATTGCCACAACAAGTTCTTAAGGAAGGGATTTGTTGTTTTTTCTTTAAAATTAAAAAAACTGCTGAATATATATATTAGCTTAGTGGTAGCTTGGATATTGATGCTTTCTCAATATATACCCATGCTGGAGGAAAATGCATAACAAAATAAAACATAGCACTACGTAGCTGGGCGGCCCAGTAATACCAATTTAAATTGGGCATCTGTAACCCACCTCTCATATGGTAAGTACAATAATGTTAATGTAGGTTTTTCGATTGTTCCAGATAAATTTACAAAATGCATTCTAATCTCTTTAAGAAAACACGTTGGCACTGGCATCGGAAGCAATTGGAAGAGATACAAGAATTTCTGCAAAATAGTAATTTTGATTATATTGATCCTACCAATCATTAATATTGGCATTGTTGTCCATTTTCCAAGTAGTTCTTGTACCTCTCTCATCAATGGGTCATAGTTTGCTTGAACAATTGTATTGATTTGGGGAGTAATCTTGATTCCAAGGTATGTAAAGCCTTCCCATGCTTTAAAAAAGAAAAAAAAAAGAATTAGTAATATGAGAAACTGTTATATGAATTTCTTGAAGGAAAATTATTTTAGAATGTAAGTTTTTAAGTCTGTTCATTACCTGTTTCAGTTTAGTTAACTTGTTGAGTCCCCTGACATTCCAGCTTGTAAATCTTAAATCAGATAATTTAGGATTTTCCATGTTACTTCAAGTATAGTGAGATACGTGGCATATTGAGTGTGATGATAAAGAGAAAAGAAAAAAAAACGGAACAAATGAAAGTAATAACTAAACGGGACATAATAAGAAAAGAAAAGAGAAGAAAAAAAAGAACACTTGACCTTTGTAATCACATCCCCTCCCTTACTTAAAATAGGCTTGGAGGCAAATACCAATCCAACAGTAATGAGGAGTGGTTTAACTGTATGCACTTCTCTTAGATAGCCCACATGGTTCCCCCCCAGCCATGCATCTTTACCTGAACGTTGAAACACTTACTGTCCTAGGGTGATGGATATGAAGCATAACATTATTAACCCTTCTTAATTTAATTGCATTAATAACCTGTGTCCAATAAACAAGTGTATAGTTCTAACAGTAGGTGCATAAAATAAAGTATCCATCAAATATGGTAGTAACAGCTCTGCATATAATTGAAGTAAATTAAAAAGTACAAAATGTATATAAAATTAACCTGTTTTAAGCAGCTGTACTGTCCATACCGATCCTTTTGTACATGCAAATACTCTTCAAAAGTTAGTTTGAAAAAAAGTTCTCGGCTTCTTCTGGTGTGGAGAAAAGGATTATCTTCCCGCTGTGCAGAGCCCTCATTTTGCAAGGGCGCAGCATGAATCCCTGATAGCTTCCAGCTTCGATGAACTTTTTTCTCGCTGTATTGAATGGGCCCTGCACTTTCATGGTTTCCGCTGATAGATTTTGAGCAAAGAAGATTTTATGACCATCATGAGTGAGCGAGCGTTGTTTGGATGTGTTGAAAACGAACTTGCGGTCTTGAAACCGCAGGAAACGAATGATTACAGTTCTGTTCACATCTGGTCTTGGCCTTGCCAAAGTGCGGTGCGCTCTTTCCAGAGTGAACGATTTGGTGCCGTCGAGCCCCAACCAGACCAGCAACATGCTCTGGATGCAATCAGTCATGGGTTGAGTCCCTTCAGCAATTTCAGGTAGTCCCACCAACCTTAAACAGGAGAGGTTTAGTCTGATTTGACATCAGACAGTGAGACAAAAAAATGAAAAGTGTATTTTTGCACAGTGTATGTAAACTTCTGGCTTCAACTGTAACGTCTTAAAAATGACAGTTTGTATCCCTTTTGTGTAGCTTTAATCACCTTTCACTTTTCAACCAAATTTAGATGTCGATGGATGTCTTAGTGTAGACGTCTTTTCAATGTCTCTGAAGTGAAGGACTTTTCAATTTTTCAACCAAATCAAGACATTGTTTAGACGGCTGACAAAGTCGTCCTTTCAACATAACTTTGCTTGGTGGGAGCCACCAGCCACCATGGCCTTTCTCCAACACCACACCATCCAGCTCATACCGTGGCCAGCTCTCAGCCCTGACCTTGAACTTCATCAAGCATTTGTGGGATGAGGTTCAAAAGCATCCGCATGAAGTGCGACCAGTGCCTACAACTGCTGATGAACTTCTTAAAGCTGTTTAGGATGTGTGCAGAAGGATCACAAGGGCCTTTACAAATCATCTGATCCAACTCAGTGGATAGGAGATGTGTTGCAGTGATCAATGCTCATGGTGGTCCCACCAGGTATTGAATGATACCAATTGACCAGATTGTGTGTGGTTATATAAAAATTACCAATAGTGCATATTAGTTTACCAGTAATTGATTGGGGTTCTAGTGAGGTAGTTTTACAATACTTAAACAAAGCACTTGACAATCGGACAGACGGTGCAAGAGTAGATTTAATCTCCATTTTGTATACAAGCAGAGAGGTCAGGTAACCCACATATAGCACAGACAGCCATTGTCAGTACAAGAAATGAGCTGAGGAAATGCATGCAAATGTCATTCTTAAACAAACACTGTTTATCAATACATTGAGCCTGGAGCTAAATTCTTCCGACAGCTAGATGTCTCAAAAATGATAGATGACGCCTGAGCAATATTCCACATTAGATATTAATATCACTTGAGAAACAGGCCATGCCGACCTGACCCTATTTTTAATACAACAGTATGCAACTCCTTTTCTGTCACAAAACATAATTATGTAATCTGTTTTTGCTGCCAATGAACCAATATCACTCAAACTTCTGTATATCAGATGCTGTTGGTATTTCTTTTTACTGTTGAAAATTAAATACATGTATACTTTATACTTGACTTGCATTTCTTTTGCACGTGAGTATAGATACTGATCATATGTTAAAGAAAAAAAACAAAAAACTAAGAATTTTTGGCCTACTTTATAGTTGAAGTCTCAAATGGAGTGAGAAGACATCCACACCAAACCCTTTAGATTACAAGGCCTACATATTGATTGTAATAACGGCAAAAATACAAGCATGCTGTACCTCAGAAATCCTTTTATTTGTAGTTCATGTTGCATGCTAATATTTAGTTGTGTTACCAGGCTGTGATCACTTCCTATGAAAGCTTTCTAAATAGATTTGAGATATATATATATATATATATATATATATATATATATATATATATATATATATATATATATATATATATATATATATATATATATATTTCATGCTTAATGCTACTTTACTGGTCAAAATCTTCAGTGGGACACAGGATTTTGATTTTCATTGTCTGAGGAGTAACATAGAGGCAGGCTTTTAGCCAGAGGGCCATCCAGCCATCTTTTTGACACCTTGTTTAAAAATGGACGGCTTACATTTTTAACTGGACGGTCTAAAAATGTTTAACTTTGAACCTTGGCAGTAGGGCATGACCATGATTATATATAACAAGGGCATGGCGCTGTAATGATATTTAACCAAGGGTTTTAGGACCCTGTAGCCCTGAGCTCCAGAGCAGCTGGAGGCACTTAATGTCAAGATGATGATGTACTTAATTTTTCTTTGTCTTGAATGCAGTGCACGGGCTATTCTTAGCTATCACTGGTCTTATCTTTGCTGGGTTTTTTATGCCTTTTGTTCTCTTATTTATTTTTGTCAAATGAATTCTCCAAAACTATTTTTCTAGCCACCTGTATTTTAACTTGTCTTGCTGTTGTTTTGTTGAACATAGGTCTCCCACCTCCCCGTGTCTTCTCTACTTGTCATTGACATACCGCCCCAAATGTTGTTTCGGTGGCTACATGAAATGACTGCTGTTGTTAGCACGGCTATGTTTAACTTCATGTTCAGACCCTTACAACCACAGCCAGTCATGGTGATCTGATGTAAGAACAACACTTGAAATCTTGGCGTAAAGTTTCAAAGTGTCAGATAAGCAGCAGAAAAATATAATTTGTAGAGGACAGTGTCCAGAACCTGCTCTTCCATCTATCTAGGAGGAGGGTTTTTAATATTCATAAAGCAAGAGATGTAACCTCTGATTAAATGGACCAGTGCTCAAGTACTCCCATATCCAGTCTCATAGACTGACTACTGACCAATCAAATTATTTGGAATTATTGTGCATATACTATATACATATACTATATGGGATTCTTGTAAAATAGACAAGCCATTCTATTATGTTATTGCCTATAAAGATAAAATAAAATAATATACTACATATTAATAGACTAAAAGTTTTTATACTTACAAAAGTAGTCAAAGACAAATGGCTACTTCCAGAAGGTTACTACTTCATGTCACAAAGGAAGGGTACACAGTGGTCATAAAGGTAGGCTGTGGTATTTGAACCTTGCTCAGTTGGTAGAATATGCCAAGAAAATATCTCCCACACTATTCAACCACCAGCAGCATGCATTTATGTCATTTAAGCCACATTCTGAGTTTCTGAAATACTCAGACCAATCCGTCTGGCACCAACGACCATGCCATGTCCAAAGTCACTTAAATCCCCTTTCTTCAACGTCAGCAAGCCGTCTTGGCCACATCCACATGCCAGAATGGTTTGAGTTGCTGCTGATTAATTGCTTATTGAAAGAAATTGTTAAACAGGTATACCTTCTAAATGGCTTGTAAGTGTAAATAAATAATGACGTTGACATGAAACCATTTTTTTCTGTGCTTCCTATCATATATTTGCATGACTGTGACGATCAACAAGCATATCATCAAGAAGTTCATGAAGTTTGTAGTTCAAATTTGCTTGGTACTCTGACACCAGGAAAGGGCAAGTTTATAAATAAACAATAAATAAAATAAATAAATGGAAGATTAGAAATTGGCCTGTAATATTTAATACTGAAGGATCCAAGCTTCTCTTCTTCAGAAGGGGCTTGGCAACTGCAGTTTTGAGAGATCTGGGCCTCCAATGTAGTGACAGTTTTCAGTGTATCTGTCTTTAGAGAAGCAAAAACTAAAAAAAAGCTAATTGATAAGGCATCTAGACAGCACTGAATTTAGGTTCTCCTTCAGGGTTTTAGCCCTGGTAGGACTGACTTGACAGTCAGATCAAACTGTTGCTGTGTGGCTGCAGTACTGTGAGAGGACCAGTGTTTGATGTAGATGTTTTAATGGCAAGTCTGATGTTTTTTCATTTTTACATAAAAAAAAAAAAGATGAAAACCTCGTTACACTTGTTCTGAGACATGAAATAAGAGGCTAACTGGGTGGTTAGTTAGTGTCTCAACAACAAAAAGCAGCCAGTTGTTGATATTTCTGTTGATCATGTTAGAAAAATAGGCTTGTCTAGCCATTTTTATTACAATGTTGTTTAGTGTGAAGGTTTTTTTAAGACTTCATAGTAAATGTGTGGATTAACTTTTTCTCTATTCGTGTTCAACTTTGCTGTATTCCTTGGGCTGACTGATGTAGGCCTCACTACAGACCAAGATCACAGCAGAGAAATCCATTCCTGATCTTGAGGAAGCCTTGAGTGCCAAAACACTGATCACTTCGAAAGATAATGTAAAGTACAAAATGATCCCAAGACATTTCATTTAATTCACAATGTCAAACTCTTACCTCTCAGAAAGACATGACTCCTGGATATTTTGTAAACATCTTACACACAGTTTATTCCTCTGGGTAATGTTTGACTGTGTTAAATTACTGCATCACCTGCATACAATTCTACATTGACATTCATACATACATTAGATAAAATATCAATATATGAGTGAACAAACTGTGTTGAGATTAGAGCCTTGTGGTACCGCTACAAGACAGCTGAGGTAAAAAGATTTGTTCTTGTCAACACAAACAAGTTGCCTTTTTTTTGAAAAGATCTTACTCAATTTTAGAAACAGTTCAGTGTTTGATTTTTAAGCCTCTTATTTTTTATCTAAAAAACTGCCCCAGCACTATTACTCTAATCAAGTAAACATTTAAGAAGACACTCTCATCATGTGAAATGTTGCAGCAAAAGCCAAAACAGGATAGGATGCAAAGGGTTGTAACCTTTATTTGAATGCCTAATCAATATGTTTAAGTATGTCATTTCAGACAGATGTTGTCAGGTCTATGTGCATCTAGCTTTAGAGTTTTTCAGGGTTCCAATAATGTTAGCCCCTTCTTATTCTCTAATATTCTTTAGCCTTAAAGTGATACTGTATTATTGATAGGTTGTCACAGGGTTCTTCCTTTGGGTGTTCTTTGTGACAAATGAATTGGCACAGTCGCAGGTCGGTGTTGGTTAACCAGTTTATTGTGCTCACCTCCAGTTGTGCAAAGTGACCAAAAACAATATCTTACAGTGATGTGGGACAAACCAAAAAAAAAAAAAAAAAAAAAAAAAAAAAAAAACTATTGTATACAAAAAATAGCAACACTGTTTCTCTCAGTGCTCTTTAGTTGTAAACACTCGCTTCACTAGCTGTCATGTCCACGTCCATCTCCACCTTCCCTGCCTTCCAAACAGTCTTTTTTAAAAGGCATTAGCCCCTCCCACTGGGCTAATTGGTCCCCAGAAATTTACCAGGCTTAAACTCTTTCACCAGTTCACCCTTCTTTTTAAACAACCTCAGGCTACAAACTGATGCTTTATTTTAACATCCCCCATTTGCATCCCCCCATTTACAAAAAATAAAGAGACAGAAAATAAACAGTTAAATGTAAAAATTAACCACCTTGTATTATGATGTCACTTCCTGTTTGGATGATATATGAAGGGTGATTACATTATTGCCTGTGTTTGAATGCTGGAACACTATGCTGCTGAGTAACAGAATCAATGCTACTAAGTATGCACCCTTAGTAGAAAAGACCTGTGAAATTATATAAACCTGCTGTGATGTGAACAGAAATCCAAGTGACTGTGACTGAAACTAAAGGGGCTAAGAAAAAAAAAAAAAGGAGGCGCCTTCCTGCAACCAGTGACTGGCTACTCCGTCACATAGTTTTATTAACATTAATATACGTATATGCATACAGTTGTTAAAAAAAAGGTTTATAAGAAACAAAGAGGGCTGTTGAAGGACAAATTCACTCTCACTTACACAAGTTTGTGTGTATTTTTGACTTTAAATAAAAAAAATTTAAAAAAAAGCCAAATTTAAAAAATGTTTATGGCACTATCCAATAATATAAGTATATGCAGACTGTTGTTTAAAAAAATAAATACATTTAAAAAAAGTTTTATGAGAAACATCATGTAGAGTAAAAAACGGACTTATTTCATGCAGGTTTTATAAAAATTATTGACTGAAGTTCCAAAGTTAATCTAATTTTTAACTGGTATTATCAGTTTTGATTTTTAAATCTTTGTCTTTTTCTTTTTGCTTACCAATTATCATTAATATTACATTTAACATTATTTTTAAATTTACATCGAATTGATACTATAAGCTCTTTTTCATGATATGGGTTAACTGAAAATAAGTAAAAGCATGTTCCTGAGTTTATGCCATTCAGTTTTTCAAACTGAGAAAACTGAGACCCCTGAGAGTGAACTCGCATCTCCTGAGGTGGTTGTTTGTGCAGTTTGCAAGGTTAGAAGCAGTAAGAAAATGAAATTGATCCTAGACTTGATTGAAGAATCAAACCTTCTTCTTCTTCTAAACGTAAAGTCAATTGTTTGGGCCCCTGACTTCTCTAGAGCTATAGAGTTGCTACTTATCTCCTGTTTTTACTTTTATATGAAGAGTTTCAGTATTAGAGTACTAAAAGAGATCCTTATTTGCAATATTTGTTAAATAACTAATGTCTTCTATATATATGTTTAATTTCTAGGGCTGCTGTGTGAAATTGACGTTAATGAGTGTGTTCCAAACCCGTGCCAACATGGTGGAAGATGTATTGATGGGCCAAATCGATATCACTGCTTGTGTCCTGATGGCTTTATTGGGCTTCACTGTGAAAGTAATGTTGATGAATGCATGTCAGCACCTTGTCTTCATGGGAGGTACAAACTCTTCTACATCATTTAAGACAGAAATAGCAAATTGTGTAGCAATGGCATAGGATTTTTTTTTTTTTTAATTACACCTTTTACCACTGCAGTGAACACCAGCATTAGTCACATTGTGTAGGGAGCTAAAGTGTTGCCCATACAGCTTCTCTTAGTGGTGTTTAAATCATAATCATTACTTCACCTGACGATAAATTACTTCTTCATTCAAAAGGTTATATATATCTCTCTTATTATTTTGCATGACCTATGTAGCAAAAGACCTGTTTTAATAAATGCTTAATAGTTCATTTTAGGCAGTAGTGTCATTGTTATGAATAAATTCTAACCTCAGCTTTGTTACCCCCTCAGCTGTGAGGATGGAATATATTCATACACTTGCCTTTGTGAACCTGGGTGGATTGGCAGCAGATGTGAAACAAACATTGATGTGAGTTTAACTTAATTAATAGTCCTACTGGGTGTTCTACAGAAATGTCAAGAGAGTTTTGTAGTCTTTGTATGGCCTTTGATATCATTAACTCTATTGACTTGTCTACAAGATAAGTCAATCGAACCACCAGTTTCTTCTAAACATTGTACAAATACCTGATTAAAGCCAATTGCTTATTATACAGCATAATTGATTTAAACTGCCGCTTTTTGCTGGACCTAGAGATAAACACTGAATTGCTTACAGAGTTTTCTGCAAGCATTTCGTTGAATGAATAAACTCATAAGCTGCATTTGAACTACTGATATTAATAATTCATTTTAAACCAGAGTTGTGTTTAACCACACATTAATTCATTTTATGTGAAAAAATATGCATTTTATTGTACTGTCTGTCAAACTGTGGGCTATTTTTGCCGTTGTGTTTCACTCTGAATTTTTGATTTTTCTTTTCATTTCCAGGACTGCTCTTGTAGCCCCTGCTTGAATGGCGGCTCATGTGTTGATCTTATTGATAAATTTGCATGCTTCTGTCAGGATGGTTACACAGGAAAGACTTGTGAAAATGATATAGATGTCTGCAGAGACACCGCTTCTAATGCTTCACTGTGTTTCAATGGAGCCACCTGTCTCGATGGTGAAGGATCAAACTTTACATGCAGGTGAGTGTGGCCACTGTTTATTTTTATTTGTAGTGACAACATTCACATATTGTCCCTGGATGGAGCCATAATCAGATGCCTGATTGACAGAATCGAAACATTTGGAAACTTAAAGAATTTGTCTAATTGGCGAAATGAAAAGGACCCTGTAATGTAAGCTGGAGCCTGCCAGACCTTCCCCCAAAAGGCTCCAACTTCCCCGTGACCTTGAACAGGATGTATCAGGTATAGAAAATAAGGCTGTACTCACAGTAGGCAATCTGTATTTTTCCCAATATTATTGACCCTTAAAGCCTAGTTTGTCTTGCTAGAATGAGTGATCTGTTATGTGGTCAAGCACAGCACAATTACTGGTCCCTGGCACAGCTGGAAGTTGCGCCAGTGTATGGTTGCACATGTCCATGGACAAGACTGGACAGGAAACAACTTTTAGACATTTTACAGACTAACTTACAACTTGTCAATGTCAACCAAATAATGTAATCCACCAATTCAAAAATGTGAGAGGGTTGTGTCTGGCCAGAGAGCAAAAAAAAACTCACAAAGTGAGTGGACTTGCCATCATATTTTCTGTGCTTTTTCCATTGTGCTGATTCTCTTAGACTGCTCAGACTAAACAACTGGGCTCTTGGTGTAATGACATGTTGATATATGTGCAAGCGGCAGTCATGCTTAAACATAATTGAAGAAAGTACTAATGTGAGTGCAGACCAGCAGGTGGGTCGGTTTTACCTTGGCATGGCACAGTACAGTTTAGCTGGTGAGTGTGCCCTAAACGGATGTTTAGTTATTATTGCCTATGGACTTTTCCTGTTTAAAAACCCAATAACACTCAGAAAATCATCAAATGTACCTGGTTATGTATTAAAGTGGGGAAGCACGCCTTCAGTTTTTTGAGCAGTGAGGTAACAGAGTAATGTAAAACAGATTTTGTGAACCTTCCAAACCTCTTGCATTAATACCTATTAACCTATTAAAGCTATTAATTAAAGAGGTTAGATGGACTTTAGGTATAATGGATTAATCACTTTAGGCTGCACTTTCCCACACTGCTCATTTCGCATATTGTATGGAATGCTGCAATATTACTAGTGAACTGGCAAAATTAAGAACATTTCAGAACATAAATAAACAAATTTTAAAGTTGAAAACCTTTTCAGTGTTGCACAATCTTACTTGTCTGCAATTAAAAATGCATCTTGTCGTCATAATCATTGTGCTGCAATACATCTGTGCACTCATATTAGTCCTCCAAGTTGTTTGCAAATGAGTCATTACTTTTTAATTGCTGATGTGTTATCTGTTGACTGATGAAGTGTATCTAGATACAAGGTGTATGTGGAAAGAGTGTGCCAATTTTACCCAGTATCCCCCTGGATGCTTTAGAGTTAATTACATTGTCCAACCTTGTGCTGATGTGCTGCTATAAGCCCAGTGTCATTATTTATATGACGATGACTACCTCAACTCCAAATAGGTTGATGCTCTTTATAGCGTTATATATGATATGGTGAACTTCCCACTGCCTCAGCACTGCATATTTTATAATGCTCTCCTCATTTAGGGCTCATTTTATGTATATAGCATTACAGTAATGCAATATGCACTGTGTATTTGCAGATAAGTAAGTGCACAAGAAGAGGTAATATAAACAAGCTTTCTAGTTAATTATGTCATCCCCAACAGTCCTGTAATTGATTATTGGGAAGTATTATAATATTTCTGGGTCAATTTCTGAGTGAAAGCAAGGTTAAAACTGTTACTTTTGGTCAAAAAGGCACTCTTCTTGTTTCTATTTATGGTGGTCTCTGACTTTTAATCCAAAAGCGATTTTATTACAAGTCAGGCATGTTTTATCTCCAATATAATTTTTTCCACTTGAGTGGAGAGAGCTTTCTAAAAGGAAGGCACTTACTGGATGGTTAAATGTAAAATTCTACATGGAATATGTTTTGGTTTTTTTGTTTGTTTTTTGTTTTTGTTTTGTTATTTTTTTTTGGGGGGGGGGTTGTTGTCTTTATTCGGAGTACACATGAAATCCAGCGCATCAATTTTACTGCACAGTATTTAAGTGGTATCAGTGGTGCATGCCAGCTGTGTGTACCTCATGTGGAAATGTGCCCTCTGACATGAAGGTAAATCATGGGATCATGTTTAAACCTTTTTTCCCCAAAATCTCATTGTTATATGAGTAAATGACTATCTTAATGAGCACAGTTTACTGTTGATGCCAAATGACACAGCCAAAGGGTTTAAAGTCTTGAGCACAGCAAGGATTTCTCTTATATGTTTTTTTTAATTTGGACAGAGACGTCTGGAAGAAATTTAGAATACCTTTTTCCAGACCCTAACCCTAACCCATTTCATATTAGGGATGTAACGATATGGAAAATTTGATATCTCGATTATAGTGACCAAATGATCACGGTTTACGATATTATCTCGGTATTCTTAATTGCTGTACAAATTTCCAAAAAGACACATACGTTAAAAAAAAATCACAAGAATTTGTCATTTTCCTGTCAAACTAAAACATTAGAAGTCAAACTCTTATCAAAATGAAACTTTCACATTAAAAGGACAAATAACTGGCACAGAAAGATTTTATTTTAAATGAACGAAATAAATTACAGGAACAAAGCTTATTGTCTGGTGCAAGTTTAAATGAACACTTTAATACCCACAGTAGGTCAAAATATGCAAACAATTATCAGGAACAAAAATTATAGCCAGTAGATTTGAAGTGTTACTGCCTTTCGCAGCAACTTTTTCTTGCATGCTCTGCAGACAGGATAACTGTCCTCCACCAGTTGTCCCTCTGCATTCCTAAAAAACCTAAATATGCCCAGGCCTCGGATTTCATCCTTTTAGTGGGTTGGTAAATGTCCTACGTGCCATCACCACTTTCCACCATGCTTGCATTATGATTCATATGTTACAAGCTACATATATTAATGTAAGACACAGTTGCGAGTCGCTTGTGAGACTTGAAAGAGGCTGATATTCCATATCCCGGTGATCGACCGGATAAAATTTCACTGCGCTTTACCGTAATACAGGTAACCGTTCCATCCCTATTTCATATATAGCAGGGTATTTTCCTTTCATCTATCTGTGGCTTTTATCCTTTGCACCATCCCCCAAATAAAAAAGGCTTTTAATGTCATTGTGGTGAAGAATCAACTTCATTTGTGTGTTCAGCATTTGATATGCGGCATTTGCTTTTGCTTTTCCTTTTCTATGTATGCATCTGTTTTAGAAACCTCTTTCTACTGATAAGTAAAATTACATTTATTACTCTTGTTGTCATGCTGTTAGCCCTCTGTACTATAAATTATACAAGGAAATTATACAAGACTGTTTTTTTATCTGATTTTGTTTTTTTAGCATACATTTATATCTCAGTAATCCAGTACAGTCCAGCACATTCCGGCATCAAAATGTGTTACAGCTTTGTTGGTCAGCAGCACATAATGCAGTAGTTTTACGATGGCTGCATCAAAATGGAAAATGGCTTTAGGGCAGTGCTCATGTGGAAATAAAGATCATTCAAAGTGAAGCTTTGCAACATGTGCTGGATGACTTAAAATTACCAATTGGAACAAAAAGAAAATGTTAATTTATTAAATGAAGTCATATAATTTTGTTACCCAAAACAAACTAAATACAATTGGACAACAGAAAATCATGATTCGGCGCACAATGAAAGCAGATCTCAGACATAACAGATGGTATAAAGACAGCATGAGAATTAGTCTGAAAAGTGAGGAAAAAGTTAAACTAAAGTGAAGACACAATCATTTTAATGATTGAATTTCCCCCTTGGGGGATTAATAAAATATTTTGAATTTTGAATTTTTTTTTATTTTGAATTTTACATAAGGCCTGAACTACTGTCCCTTGGGTTTGAGTCCTGAATGAGAAAGTTACAATATTTGTCATTCACATGTGACATAAGGTAACCTTGTCAGTTTTAAACCTTTTGTTTTGAAAATATTATATTTGCATCATATACTAATCTATATCTAATCAACAACAACAAAATTCTTGACCCTGCCTTTTCCTTAGTGAAAATATTCCATTAAGGCAGTCCTTCTCAAATACTGGGGCGCGACCCCTTTGGGGGGGGCGCTGTGCGATGCCAGGGGGGGGGGGGGGGGGGCTGTGACCCCAGGAAACTTTTTATTTCGTATAGTGTAATTACACATATACTACAGTAGGTGGCAGTGGCACTTTCATTGTCGCAGTGTGCACAGAGAGTAGTAGCTATATTGTGTTGTTTTGGGTTTTTTTTGCACGGACATGCGCGCACGCAGCGCAGAGCAGGAGATATGAAATGAACAAACCCTCAAGAGACACCACGGAAAACTAATTAACAGGGATGAAAAGAAAGACGGAGATAATGAGACAAACGAAAGTCTCCAGAAAGTTAAGACGAGGAACTATGCTGATGTAGCGCTCGGCTCCACTGTTACTACGGTGGGATTGATGCACTTTAAATCTTTACAGACTAAAAAATAATTTTGATAAAGTTAATCTTTGTTATAAGTTGATGTATATTTCTTGTTGTTTTGTTTCCATTATTGTTAATAGGGATACAGTTTTATACAGAGGTGTACTTATAACAACTTTATAGACAAATTATTCTATTTAAAGTCACGGGGGGGCGGTGTGGCATGAAATGTTTTCTTCTTCCGAGAGGGGGCGCAGCAGAATATAATTGAGAAGCACTGCATTAAGGTCATAAAAATGTCTCTGAAATTTTCCAGAGGTTCACTAAAATGATAAATAATGACAAAATGAAGGAAATCTTGGACACAGGGTGGAAAGACCACATGAAGGAATTGATAGCACTCTGAGACTCAAAGCTTTTAAAAGGTGTATATATTTATATGGATTTTTTTTTTTAGTTGTCCACCAGGTTTCATGGGGGATTTCTGTGAAGTGGATGTTAACGAATGTTGCTCAGCTCCCTGCCATAACGGTGCTGTTTGCCAAGATCTTATTAATAGCTATGTCTGCCACTGCAGGTCAGGTGAGTCACTCAGATATCCTGTGATTTTGTCAGTTTACTTTGAAATGAGGCAGTCTCTCTCCCCTTGTAAGACCCGTTAGAGGCAGCTCCTCCAGCTCATGAGCTTGAATACTAAGCATAGTCTAGATAGCAAGACATTTTTTTGAAGTAAGGCTTCAGTGTTTTCCCATGTTTCAGATGTTGTAGGGTTTACCATTTGGAAAATTTCTTAATACATATCGAACAGTTATAATTGACTGAAGAGGGCCACTAAAGGTCCATGATGTCTATACAGTTTATGTGCTTCAAAACTGTTCAAAGCCTTACCTACTCGTCTCCAGGGAAAAATTTGTGGTCATACACTACAAAAAGAAAAAAAAAAGACAGTGATTAAAGGACGATACTGACTCATCTCATTAAAATGTATGTGGCATCTTACTCTTTAGTGAAAGCCTTTTCTTGTCTGTGTATGTGTGAACCCAAAAAGAAGCAAATCAATGTAAAAGAATCTGATTGATATTCACTTCAGAGGGTGGAAGTGAGAGAGCCTGGGCTCACCACGGCACTCTGTGGGCTTTTGTTCCTGGCAGGTTGGACAGGCCTTCACTGTGAGGATGACATTAATGAGTGCCTTCCACAGCCCTGCAACCAGGGGATATGCATCCAGAATGATCCAGGCTATGGCTACACCTGTTTCTGTCGTCCTGGATTTGTGGTGAGGCTCCCCCGCCATATCCCCCATATCCCTTTCTTTTTCTTTTTCTATTTTTTTAATTATTACTTTTCCACTCTTTCACACTCAACTTAAAAATATTTTCTGGAAAAACAATAATAATAATAATAACTGATGGTGTATTTTGTTATTTATTGTTCAACTATAAAGCTTTGTAAAGCGTTTTAGATATTTAACAATGTATTTTTTTGCTAGATTATATGAACTATCAACAACTGAACCAGAGTTAAAACATTTTTTTAAATGTTTATGTTGCACACAACCATTAACCATATAACAATTTATGTCTTTTTGAGAATAAAAACGTCCTTAAAAGTCTTAATGTACTTTGACTCTTGAAGATGTAAATAATGCAGTTATAGTTACACAGAACATCTCGAGGCTGTCTCTTTTATGTACACAGGGGAGGAACTGTGAGAACAACTATGATGACTGCCTGCTGAATCCATGTCCAGAAGCATTTTCCTGTGTAGATGGCATCAACAAGGTCAGCTGCCTGCCTCCTGTTACGGATCCTTTTCCCTTGGTGACTGTAGTCAAGAACATCACTCCCGGCTACGCACCCAGTGTGCCGACGTCAACTCTCAGCCCAGCACCAGTAGCTGAGCTAACCACAGGTATGGAACGAGCTGTGGATTCATGAGAGTGCATGCAGTGTAGTTCTGTTCTTTTCAGAAAGAAATTTTTAATGGCTCGCAATATTTATGTGACACCTATAATTATTTCAAACTTTACAAATTAAGATTTAGTATTAATACTGTGTAGGGCATGATAAAATAAACAAGAATGGTTAAAGATCAAAGCAGATATTTTGTTTTGGAATAGGTGTTAAATCTTTGCACATCTGCTCTGTTATCATGTTTAACAATAGAATTAAACAACAGTTTGAAGCCCAAAGAGAAAATATAGTAAAGTATCATGTAATATTTGACAAAAGATCTCAAAGAACGTCTATTTTCATCTTAGACATAAAGACTGAATCTGGAGAAACCCTGAGCCCAATAACAGGAGAGCACAGGCCTAAATAAACTTGCTGTGTCTAAAGAAAATACCATTTTCAAGCTCTATGTGTCTAAAAATGACTCAACCAATGTTCGATATTTTATGGACCTTTTATTTACATTATCCTAAATGTTTCCCATAACTTCAAGAAACTCAAAGAAAGCTTTTTATTTATTCATAGTAACTGAGCATTTCGCTTTTGGGAATCCGGTGATGGTGTTATTGCTTGTAGTAAATTTAATAAAGGTATCGCTGAAAAGAATAGCATACAGTGTAGAAATCCAGCCGAGAGCTTACAGTATTTACTGGTATAATTCAACAAGAGACAAGCTCACTAAGATGCGCAGCTAGTGGCTTATTCCAGCCACCAAGTTAATTCTTAATAACATTCAGTATGCTTATGAACCTTAAAACACTCAGGACATTAATCTTAATATGATTGTTTGTTTCACGGGTAACAGTGCTGAAATAAACAAAGAT
Source organism: Hirundichthys speculiger (assembly GCA_018398805.1). NCBI lineage: Eukaryota > Metazoa > Chordata > Actinopteri > Beloniformes > Exocoetidae > Hirundichthys > Hirundichthys speculiger. The sequence continues at coordinate 1,673,398 of JAGFBZ010000855.1, read as the reverse complement.
ATTATTCACGGGATCCCTTTAACTAAAAAGCTATGAGCATTACCTTCAACGTGAATGTGATTTCTGCCTGTGACATGAAATATGTTTTTACTTCAGTATTCTTGAAGACTTCTTCTTTAGGACATATTCAAAGTAAATATATGGTATTGATTTAGACACCAAAACAACAGGAACTACATACCACATGTTTATTCAACTTTGACAAAGTAATACTGTAAAACTCAGTATTAAATGTCTTATTAATGATACTGATTAACTTAATGTCATTTAGCACTGAAACAGAGAGAAACATGTGGTTTCACATTTTCTGTATGAAGTATTTTTGTATATAACACCTCTAAACTTTGATGTGGGATCGTGCATGCTTCATGTGAATTTTAGCCAAATAAGACCTTATCCAACGCATGTGATTATGTATATACCTAAGTGAAGCTTTCTCATTCATGTGATGATACTTATTTTCTTTGTATTGCTTCACTAACAAAATATGTTTAGCATAGTGATGCTAAATTATATCAATGCAGAGTCCATTAAAGCATCTCATTTGCACCAAGGATATTTTCAGCTATTTAGTTTTGACAAATTAGATACCCATCACCATGTCCTTCCCAGTAAGCATTTTTACCGCAGAAGCTTTGCCAGTTTTAAAAGAGACTCCCACTGAGCTGACATTTCAAATGTGATTTTATAGAGGCTTTGGTAGTTAGCAGGTGATGTGTATTACCTCTGATTCAGAAATTGTCATGGCTGGTGCAGGGAAGGTGATTTTCTGTTTTAAATCTGGTTTTGGTTTTTGTTTTTTCTACTAAATTGCCTTGTCTATTTTCATTTGAGAACAGTGATTTCAAAGAATAAAACATCCAATCAGTATCTGGGGCTATATCCTTTCACACTCAAATGATAGACACTAGACAGAAAACGTTGTACTTTATTGGTATTGGAGTCATTCATCTATGTAAGAGGAGCAACTCAAAGTGCTGGACAGATTGTGACTCCATGACAGATGAGCTCTGCCTGCCTTTGAAACTGTTCAAAACACTGTAAAACAGGCCGATTGAACACAGGCGAGCTTGAACCAATACAGTGCAACACTCTGAAAATCAGTGTGGGCCAAAAATAATAGAGTCCTCCCCTTCGCACCTGATCCAACCTTGATCCAGCACATTGGTTGGGAAAGGGTTAAAAATGCACACACAACATACAAAGGAATAAAGGAAAGAAAAATATGATTTATTTACTCTTCCACACATAAGGGCATAATCAAATCTAATACGTTTTTAAGTAAGAAGATTCACTCATGAGTTTATCTAACTAGGTCACCAACTAAACACTTGCAGTGCCCTCGGTGCTGCCCGAAATAGATTCAGACAACTGTGCTCCTTAAATTCTTCTACAACATATAGAAGAACACTTCTTCATATATATATATATATATATACTTAAGGTTATACATAATTTCAAATGAAAGGACATTGAAAGGACATGTCAGCCCACATTACCACATATTTTAGTTTTATGAGATGCATTTTAGGTCACTACATCATGTTAAACAACAACCCAAAATGCAGAAGGAGGGTGTGAAAACAAAATCTCACTGCTGCCGTAGGAGTTAAGAGTGTAAATGGCAGACAAAAAGTGCTGATCAAAAACATCTGATATATAGATCTTTAGCCACCCCTATCAGAGCATATGTATTGGAAGTTTGGTGGTATGGCATATATTTAGTGAGTGTAAACACAATGCCAAAGAGGTAGGATGTCGGTAATGATCTTAGAGGGGTAATTCATGCTGCCCATCAATATGGGAAAGGTTATAAGATCTCATAAAAATTTGGAGTCATTGTTAAGTGAGAGAGATTTTTCACACGTGGAAAACATTTTAGAGGGTTGAGAACTTTTCCCAGCATGGTCACACCATGCAACCCTCAAAGAAATTGGTAAAAACATATTTGTCTGTAGCAGACAAATATCAGATTTATATGTCTTAGTTCATATGCTAAATGTTGAATTTTATGACAGTACAATTCAAATAAAGGGTGTGTGTGAGTGTGGCTTGTTTGGAAGAGCTGCAAGTTCTCTCTAAACAATGACATGACCGCATTACTTTGGTTTGCAAAGAATTACGCATGGTGAAATCCAAACGCAGCATTTCAGCACAAACACCTCATACCAGCAGTGAAGCAAGGTGAACAGGTGAGGATTTCCACTTACCTTTTAGCCACAGGTTCCTTAGCACCCTGCCTTCTTTTGATTGACCCTGAACTCCTCAGAAGTCAGATGTGAGGTGATCTATCCAACAGCTAAAGGTTGTTCAAACTGGATCATGTAAAAAGCATGATCTCAGTGGCAGAGCTATAAGACTGGCTGAACATGAAAGTGGACAGCATGATGAGCTGTGAAGAAAGGCAGGACAGTAATACTATGCTCATTACCTGCTGTTGCAACATTATGGAGTTATGCATTGCTTCATCTTTGTTTGTTTGTCTTTTGCTCTTGCTACAGCATAAAAGTGCAGGGCTCAGCAGCTGTGGTAACTGCCCACCATGTTTGAACTAAAATGCACACCCATGCTGGTTGCCAACACAGAGACACAGAGAAATTACTTGCCATTTGCAATTTAGAGTCATGAGCTTCTACCACTTGGAGCAAAGTCAGCTTTCAGCTTTAGTCTTTACAAATCCAGAAGTGTACTGGGTCTTGTTCATGAAACACCCATTGCGTAAAATGTCGCCAAAACAAAACTAAAAACTAAACTAAAATAACAAAACAAAACAAAAGAAAACATTCACTCCCTTGCTGGTTAAAAAAAACAAACAAAGTTTCCACTCAGTCCGCCCACTTTCCCTCACAAACAATAACACAGTTCTTGGTAGACACCATGGAAACAAATGCAAAGTACATCGTAAGAATTACTAACGGGGCCACTCAGATGGAAAACATACTCAGTTCTTGCTGTACAGCTGTAAACTTGAGCTTTTACAATTACTGCTGAAACTCTTGCTCTTTTGGATGCACACTGTTTGGAAAATATGACCCTGTGCAGAAGTTTCACCCTCTGTGATGTCAGAGAGCTGATTGTTAGAAAGAAAACTCTCCAGGAAGAAGCCTGAAAGCCTTTTTCTTTCTTTCTTTTTTTTCCTTTTTTAACAAATGAATATTATATTATTAGATATTATTAGATTATTAAAATATTATAATTTACCACATTTTTTGAGCCTTCTGTTACAGCTGAGATGTTAATCCAGCTGCAACACTGATGTGACACTGATATCTAAAACCTTCTTTTTTCACATGAGTATTTATGGTACACTAAGAGTTAGAACCATCTTAATATAAATATTCTCAGTATGTGTTTTTCAATCTTGGTTTTCATATAAAAACATGATTTTGCAGAGTTCAGAGGCCAATTAAAACAGCTGCAGGCAAAAGATTCTTGTTGTTTACGGTGCCGTACATCTAAGTGCTGAGCTCTACAACCTGAAAGCTGCTGAAAATGGAGAGAGGACATTGCTGGGGGGTGGCGGGGTGGCGGGGGGGTTACTGAGCCGTGATTTGGTTGACTTTCCTTGGAGTGATCACCACAGCACAGGTGAGACTGTTATCTTTTGCTGCCATGTACAGCGAAAATGAAATAACCTCAAAACCAACTTGATAAGTACGAAGTTAAACATTTAATACACCTTGGGGCAGTCACTTGATCATGCTTTTATATTTTTTAATTAGATTTTTTTTTTTCTCAGAGAAATTTGTGGCTGAAGACATTTTGATGTTTTAAGGGTCATACTTTACTAAAGTATTTTCACAACATCTGTTGAATACTCTTTAGAAAAGTCTCTAAAATGTTTCCGTTGAAGATTAAGGCCCTTGTGTCCCTAGAGTAGTAATTGTCATAGCAGTGCATTAGGAGTAACAGTGTTTAAAATTAAGAGGGATGATGTACAATATAGAGTAACTAAATTTGACTAAAAAAGGGAAGGGAAAAAAGCCTATGCTGTATTTAGGTTGGGTAATTTTCTTTTTTGTGTGTGTGTGTGTGTGTGTGTGTGTGTGTAAGTGAAATATAAGGATATTCTCCTAAATCATCTATTTTGTAAGATATTTCTCTCATTTTGTAGCTGTGGAATGACACTTTCCGTTCCCTCGGGGCTCTGGAATTATAAGTCCAAGAATGGTCTTCAGCAATATTTTATTTCTGTCTTGTGACAAGTTCAATCAGTCAGTCTATTACCTAACCCAATAAATCAGGGACAAAGCAGGACTTCCTTGCTTTTTTTTTTCTTTCTTTTTTTTATGAATGGGACATTAAGTCCATATTAATTAAATCTCATCATCCACAGTTTGTCCTCCAAATAATTGATCTGAAGTTGACATTTCTCCAAATACATTTTAATAGTGGAACATGTTGTACTTTAACCTCCACTGACACGTAGCTACAGTCTGCGTCGACACATTGCGCCCCACCATGCTATGTTACATTAAATATGACTCATTTCAGTTTTCGAACCCCTTTTATGGTCATATATCAAGACTGGCCTTAATTGAATCAGATGTGAAAGATTTATATCAAGGAATAATCCCAGTAGATTACTTTTTTTTTCCCTTTTTTATCTTGGAGAAACTGGAAAAGCTTTTGAATAGATTAGATTTAATACAAACTACTTGGTCAGCATTCTATTAACAGTGAAATAGAAAAAAAAAAAGATATCCATAATGTGGAAAAAAAAATTAAAGCAAAGGATATACTGTGAACATTTACAATTTAGATTTTGTAATAATAGCTACTTGAGGCATGTGCATTAAAATTGTGGTTTGAGAATGTAAGGTAATGGTAAAAACAGGAGACCTTTGAAGGAGACTGAAGCTTACTGTTAATGAGGCATGATAGTGCCTCCTGGCAGCAGCCTCAGAATGCATCAAAGACTACATCAGACTAAACAAGGCTGTAAAATTAATGAATAGCTTTGTCTCTAAGGGGTAATTTTCCATCATCAGCATTGGCAAACCCCATTGTCAGAAGTGAAGCAGAAGACAGCACAGCATTGTTGCTGTGTACATTATCCTCATTAATTCATAGAACGCAGTAGGTCTGATCCTGATAATTCTCACTTTTTGTTATCAGGGGATTCTCCTCAGGGTATTAGTCATATTGCTCTCCTGAGAGAATAGGGGTATTTAGGTTAGCTTGTTTGCCAAACGCCCTGAGGAGCCCTCTATCAGATCAAACGGTGTCTGGCCTATTAGAGCTTGACATCTAACAAATATTGATAAGTTCACTCTCCACAGCTGCATGATTAATCATAGCAGTAACTTTAAAGACACGTTGCTGATTCCTCTAGTGTAAATTCTTTTTTTTTTTTTTTTTTTAAAGGAGGAGAACAGAGAGAAGCCAGGTGCATTGCGAGACTGTCTTTCAACTTAACAGGCTCCACCGTTTGACTTTTCCTCTACAAATTGCACTACTTCCTTTAAATGAGAAATATATTGAGCATGAGTACTCCTAATGCTCAGCTCCAATTGCCATCAGAATCAGTCTTTTAAGTTATTCTGCGTCACTAACCCCAATAAGCTTGCGGGCATTGGGACTTTTACTGAAATACCCCATAATTGTCCATTCTCATGGACAATATAAGCCACGTTATCCCACTATAAACTGAGGGCTGTAATAAAGTTGCATGAATATGTTCATTTCAGCCAAAACCCTTCTCTCTAAGCTTAAACAGTGTCATTTCCATGCTGTGCAGCTTTTTGACAAAGACTGTTTACATCTATGCTTGTGCAGTGAGAAAAAGATAAAGCTGTGATGTACCAGTTAGCCTTAAAGGTTTGTGTGTTTGTGTGTACGTGTGCTTTTAAGATATTAATTCAGTCTTTATGTCTTTGTTCCACACTTTGCGTTTTATTCAGCAAGACACGGGCTGTACAATAAAACATGCAACAATGTATGTATTAAAACCAGGAGGTCCAGTGAAGGAATCCTCAGCCACAGGCATAGTGTCTCAGTGTCATTAGCTACATTCAGAGTTTTTACTAATCCTAAGGGTTTTGCTTGATATCCAACCCATGCACTGACCTCCCTGTAAATGCAAATAGGGAGATGAACTCGTCCAGGGATCAATAGAGGATCTCAGTGGAATTTAGAGTTAAGATGCACAATCTGTTTATAACACTTTTGTTTGCTCTTTCCCCCTATTTCAGCTTTCCATATTTTTCTGTTTCCTAGATACAAGCTACCTGCATTACTTTGGGAATTCTTATATTGAGTTTCAAGCTATTGGCCTCAGTGCAATCAACAACATTACTGTAAAATTTCAAACTACTGCAGCCCAGGGAACTCTGCTATATGTGGACCAAGGACCTGTTAATGGCGATTTCTTTTTCATGAAACTCTTCATCCTGGATGGAGTTTTGCAGGTAAAAACTGAAGGTGAAATTTTCTTTATTGTTATTCTAAAGGTTTTGCTTGTCTTATTTGGTCTTAAATATCTGATCATTTGCCAAACATTCTCAAATTCAAATTAGCGCATTAATAATAAGGTAAACATTGACATGTCCTCTTTAAGTCAAGGTCAGAACTTCAGAAAATGAGTCTTGCTTTGGAAAATCATGACCTTTTTTCCAATTGTAATAGGGTGAGCTACACGAAAGTTTTAACAAAAATGTGTCCCTTGAGCTGCAACAATAAGATTAGTCTTTATGTGCAGTTGGATGTGAGACAAGTGAGCAGGAACAAAGCTTTTATTTGTACATAAGAGCTTTGTTCCATAACCCTGGGTACTTTATTTGGAGGTTGGATGCGTTTGAGTAAAAGAAGGTCATGTAACTGTGGGACAATGTTTGTATTTTTTTTTTTTTTTTTTGTATTTTTTTATATAGTACCAACTCACAATGAAAATCATCTCAATGCACCCTACATAGAAATTATTTTGAATGCATGATTGAATTTTCCTTTAAAGAAGAGTAGAAATCTTTGTGTTATTGTCAACACCAATTGTTAGAAATAATGAAAAATTGGAGCTGTTGGCTCTTTCAAGGTATCGGAATCAGTCAAGAAACAGGATGTCCAACCAACCAACCAACCCCCCCCCCCCCCCCCCCCCCCCCCCCCCCAAGAAAGTTAGCTGCCTTATCGAGCTCTTTGAACGTTGGCACAGGAAAATTACAAATACATATTTCAAACTCTCTTTCATTTTTTTTCAGTATTCATTTTGCTGCAATGAGGAGGAAGAAGTTACCTACATGAATACACCCATTCATGTTGATGATGGCACAGTTCACATTGTAAATATCAGGTATGTTTTTAGCGCTAATGTGATCCAGTAATGGTTCAGTTGATGTAGTTATTCAGATGTGCATAGTGTTTAGCTCATATTATTTTTCTTCTTTTATTTATTATGAAATAAAATTCTTCTGAAGATATTCTGATAGATATAAATATGTAACAAGTTGCAGATTTTAATTTACAGGACATCATATCAGATGCAATGTGATATGTACTTGCTTCAAGCAAGAATATATTTTCTCTTGGGAAAGAAGTGAAGCATGTTCACAGTTCTAAGCTACTTAAGTCTTAGTAAGCTGCAGATTTTGTTAAAATAGTGTTAGCACCTCAGGTGCTATTAGCTAGATCCCTAGTTATCCACTCATTCCAAGTGTGGCAGATTTGCTTTCAGAGAATGGCTGTAACTAACTCCTAGGAAAGCTATATAATTGGCATGAATCAGCAGACTGAGAATTTAGATTTTATTGCGAATGGGCAAGGGGGCTTACATTTTAAAGAAGTGAAACAAACGTCAGAATGTGCCTATTAAAATGCATTAGTGATCACTGGCCATGTTTTATGGCTTGTTCTAAAGTCTTCATTTGCAGTTTTTCATTAGGAAAGGATTAACAGGCAAGATCAGAGCACAAAATCAATGTTTAAATGATTTAAAGTGAGGCTGTGGCCCCTGTAGTGATATTGTTTCTAAGCTCGCATGCAGCCGTGTTGCCAGCCCCCTCCATTATATCCTGACATGAGAAAGATTGTGGTTCAGTTTCAAGATACAAAGTTATTATGTATGGGCTGGAAGCTGAAGCAAGCACTTCATGTTCAACACATATCGAGACAGTTTATTTTGCAGCTAAGCGGAAAGTCAGGAAATGTTGGATATTGTTCAGAGTCCTTTTCTTCTTTTTTTCAAGATATGCTCTAATAAGGCTCAATGTTTTTGATTAAATTAATGTAAACTGAGAAAATATTTAATACCAAATACTTTTTTATATTTTAGATAAAACTAAGACACTCAAGGTTAATGGTAAACACAGTGCACCAAAGGTTAAAAAAATAAATAAATGACATGCTGAAACAGTGCATCGTGGGAAGGTTACTTCATGTTTTCTTGCACTGCCCTAAATATACAAGGTGCCAGTCAGGTTCACGGAGCGGCAAAGCTCCCCTCCTGCGGTTTTCCCTTTAAGAAAAATACAACAGCAGTATGAATCAATCATAATGTTCTACACCAACGCCTTGAGACACTGCAAGAAAGAGAGCTGTCATAACTAGGGGGTTGGTAGTATGGAAAAATGGTTTTTGGTGTCACAAACCAAACTCTTTGTAATTGTCCACTGGCTGAGTCCGTCCATCTTTGTCTGGTTTGACCCAGAGCTACAACGCCACAACCATCCTCAACGTCGCCGCCTAACTCATTATAGACTTTTAATATATCTTCCCGTCAAAGATGCATTTCAATATGTTAAATAGAAACCCATTGGGGCTGACTTCTCAAGGACAGTGAGCACAGTGCCCTCTGGCTGCTGGCCAGGCCTGCTCTGGCAGACTGCTTCTAAATTAACCATTTTTCTATGCTGGCTCCAGAGGAAGGACTTACGCTGCTCGGAGTTTGTGCCCCAAGTGCTTAGCCGGCATATGCAACAGCTTCCAAAGCACAGGCTTAACAAATCAGACTAGATTGCTTCATGGACCTTCTAACTTCCACTCAGGGAACAAGGGGCATCGGGAGGCACCGGAGAGAGGACTTTGCATCTGTGGCCTGAGTACCCTCAAGCTGCAGACAGTTAGTCCAGAATCTGCACTTAGGTAATTATCTGTGCTCCCCTGTTGTTTCAGAGAGGAGAATTGGTATTGAAATCTATGAATGGCTTTAGGGTGGCTCCATAAATAGTTGTGTGGAAGCTCATAAAAAAAAAAAAAAAAAAAAAAAAAAACTGGCAAAACAAAATGGAGGTCAGGAGCAACACCATGGAGAAGGATAGTGATTACTGAGCATCTCAGCAGAAGAGAGGAAAGAAATTGGATACATTTAATTAGGACTTTGAATCTCTGTTCACCATCTCAGTATTTAACACAGAAGAATTTTAAAATCATCATGTAAAAATTTAACATTTTCCATAATATCATATTTTCCATAAATTACTAGAGACATAGGAAGTTACTGTAGAACGCTTCTCTCAGTCTCTCTGACAGGTAATCTCAAGAGAAACTGCTGTCAGACCTTTGAAACAGACTAATCAGCTCGATTTGTCTTTCATTTACTTCCTAAGCTGTAACTTAAAAAAATCTCATCTAAAAAAGTTCATTTCCCTTCAACTTTGATGAAGTTTTGAAATTGTTTTGGAAATTGCCAGCTACGTCTGCCAACAAGAAAAATGCACATATGCATAGTATTTATCTAGGACGCTGTAATTACACATTATTGCTTGTTCAACGTGTGTCTTCTCTTGACAATGAATGATTAGACTACGAGTTTAGCACTTGTACCTGTTGTACATTTACCTGACATGTTCATGTTCTTTTAACAGACAGCGCTTGACCCCTTGTGAAGCAGAGCTGGTGATTTCTGGATATGAGAAAATTAAAAGCATAGCTAGTAATTACTGGCTGGGACACATAATTCAAAGAACAAACAGTGTCTTCATAGGTGGTTTGCCACAAAAATATCTTCCCAATAAGGTAAGCTTTAATTGCACCAGTCACAGGCTATAGGTTGCACGAATTTAACAAACTGTGAAACTAAATTGCAGCTTTGGATATGTTTTTTTTGTTCTTAAGAGAGCAAAACCATTCCACAACTACACTGGCTGCATTGAAGTCATTGAACTCAATCAAATAAGAAGCTTCTACACATCTGATGCCATCAGCAGCAGCAACATTGATCAATGCAGGTAAAGTCTTCTGGATTCTGCAAAAATAACAACAAAAAACTGGTTTGCTTGTTTTTTTGTTCATTTTCATGTGGTATTTCTTGTTTTTTAGTTGGTAATTCATGGATCTCATATTCCTTTATGGCCTCTTCCTCATGCCACGCAAAAATATTTTGATATATATGATGCATGGGGGGGAATCCACCAATTTCTTGAAATAAATAACACTTAGGTTTTGGTATTTTTGTATCCACTTGTGATTGTGGTCAAAAATATATATCAATTTAGTGAATAACTGTCAAGTTTGCACCTCATCAATGGATAAAATTGCTTCACAGAATTCAAATTCACATTTAGCCTTATATCCAAGTAATTTTGATATTAAGATTGGATTTTGCTCACTTAATCTAAAATTCTTTTGTCCTCCAGATATACTGTGGATGCTACAGAGCCTTCCACCCCTAGTTCCTCACATCCGACACCTCAGTCAGCTCTCTCTGACACACTGAAGACAACATCAGCCGCAGCAGCTTCAACACAACCTTCTAAACGTCCTCTCCGTGAACCCAAAGTTTGCAGTGATGGTCTTTGCCACAACGGAGGAACATGTCATCAGCTGCCTGGCAGAATTTTACCTTCCTGTCACTGTCAACTACATTTCACTGGGACTTTTTGTGAAAAAGGTAGGTCCAGAGATTTTTGAATGTAGTTGACAGTGTTTAATAGTTTTTATACCTAATACATAAAACACAAAAAGGCAGTAAAGAGCTTCAGAACCTACTGTAGTGTGTCCTCCAAGAGCCAGTCAACAAATTATGTTGGCTAATATATGCTGAGCCTCTTTAGCTAATAGGTTTCACCATGAGAGGGAATAGAGTCAGCTGCATTAAGAATTATAAGTGATGTGAATTATTCAGGATGTTAGTAATGAAATGAAAATCCATGGAAGCAGCTTGAACCATTGCTAAGTCCAGGTTGACCTGCAGTGTGCGCTGAATGTAAGAATGTGACCATTCCACACTTGTTCTGCAATCAGCTAAAGCCATTATCATTACCTTTGTTTCAACCAAAACATTTATTCTGTACCGGCCACTCTTAACACTCCAGTCTCCTAATTATTAGTACTGAGTAGGCAGAAGTACTAGGCTCACATACTGAGCAGTTTCTTTTTCTTTTTTTTTTTTTTTGTCTTTTGCAGATTTCCTTGAAGTGTAGGTCCTGATAATCTTTTTTCTTCTGTCTTTAACCTGCCAGAATTATCCTTAAGCATGGATACTGACATATTGCGTTTACATATTGCTGTAAAAGATCAATTTGGAAAAGAAAGTGCACCCTTTAAAAAATGTCAAGTTTTAAAAACCAGATGCAGACTGGTAGATGCAGTTGGTAGTATGTCCAGGAGATCATTGTCCTGTTGCATAACCCAGTTTTAAAATAAGTAAACCCTCGCTGCTTCCATCGGAACTCAGAGGGCGAGTCACAGCCAAATACTGCTAATCAAAATCACTTCATCGTCGCTAAGTTCGATCACCCCTATAAAAGTAGACATTTTAGCAATTTACTGGTTTGGAACATTCAGGTGAGTGTTACAGTGCCAAGGAGGAAAGGCACACAAAAAAGGAAAGGAATACTCTGCCAAGGAAGAAAGAAATCAGCAATGATCTTAGAGAAGCAATTGCTGCTCCCCATCAATCTGGGAAGGTCTATAATGTCAATTCCAAACAATCAAGAGTCCTTTTGGTAACAACAGTCTTCCCATTCTTTAAAATCTACTTTACCCTTATATTGTCTTCTGGTTTGGGACCCTCTGGTATCCCTCAGGTCAAATTCACCTGGGACATATTTGAGGTTTTAAAAACAGTTCTGAAATAACATTTGACTTCTTAAACAGCTAACATATATTGTTTCTATCCCAATTTCAAGCAATAGACAATAAATACAGTAAACATACAGTGGCCTGTTTCTCTCAAATATTGTTCACAAATCTGTCTAAATCTGTGTCAGTGATCACTTCTCCTTTGCCGAGATAATCCATCCACCTCACAGGTGTGGTTATATCAAGATGCTTATCAGACAGCATGATTATTGCAGAGGTGTGTCTTAGACTGGCCACAATAAAAGGCCACTCATAAATGTGCACTTTTACTGTATTGGGTAAACACATCTCCTTTGCATAGGGTTGATTGGGTTGTTGATTGTGACCTGTGGAGTGTTGGTCCACTACTTTTCAATGGATGCGCGAAGATGCTGGATATTGGCAGGAACTGAACTGCTGTCGTATCTGCTGATTCAAAGCAAACATGCTCAGTGGGTGACATGTCCGGTGAGTATGCTGGCCATGCAAGAGCTGGGATGTTTTAAGCTTTCAAGAGTTGTGTACAGATCCTTGCAACATGGGGCTGTGCATTATCATGCTGCAACATGAGGTGACAGTCATGGAAGAATGGCACAACAATGGCCCTTGTGATCTCATCACGGTATCGCTGTGCATTCAAAATGCACCTGTGTTCGTTGCCCACAACATATGCCTGCCCATACCATAACCCCACTGCCACCATGGGCCACTCGATCCACAACGTTGACTTCAGCGAACCGCTCACCCACACAATGCCATACACACACTGTCTGCCATCTGCCCTGTACAATGAAAACCGGGATTCATCACCATTACACCATTGAAAGTGAGCATTTGCCTACTTAAATTGGTTACGACAATGAGTTGCAGTCAGGTTGAGACCCCGATGAGGACGACGAGCATGCAGATGGGCTTCCCTGAGACGGTTTCTGACTGTGTGATAAGATAAGATATTCCTTTATTTGTCCCACAATGGGGAAATTCACATTATTACAGCAGCAAGTGAAAAATAACAATAAAAGAAGAATATGGACAAATAATGATAATAATAAAAATAATAAGATAAAAACAATAATAAAACAAACAATAACCAGAATATGATTGTGCAGCAATTCTTTGGTTCTGCAGTCCGATTGTTGCAGCAGCTGTCCAGGTGGCTGGTCTCAGACGATCTTGGAGGTGAAGATGCTGAATGTGGAGGTCCTGGGCTGGTGTGGTTACATGTGGTCTGTGGTTGTGAGACCAGCTAGATGTACTCCCAAATTCTCTGAAACACCTTTGGAGACGACTTATGGTCAAAAAATGAACATTCAATTCACAGGAAACAGCTCTGGTGGACATTCCTGCTGTCGGCAAACCAATTGCATGCTCCCTCAAAACTTGTGACATCTGTGGCATTGTGCTGTGTGATAAAACTGCACATTTCTAAGTGGCCTTTTATTGTGGCCAGTCTTAGACACACCTGTGCAATAATCATACTGTCTAATCGCCATCTTGATATGCCACACCTGTGAGGTGGATGGATTATATCTGCCAAGAAGCACTCACTAATACAGATTTAGACAGATTTGTGAACAATATTTGAGAGAAACAAGCCTTCTGTGTGCATAGAAAAAGTCTAAGATCTTTGAGTTCAGCTCATGAAAAATGGTGGCAAAAACAAAAGTGTTGCATTTGTATTTTCATTCAGTAAATGTTCAATGATTGCAATTAAGTCTCTACTGGAACTGACATGATTGTCTTCTTTTTTTTTTTTGTCATAAGGTTATAATCAATATTGAAATCCACAATGCTCAAGACTCATGTGGGACAATGTTTCCATTAACATTTATTATTCTGAATTCAAATCTCAATACATCAACCTAAACTTCAGCAATCAATGAATCACTTTTATCTTATGAAATGCAGATGAACAACTGGGGCACAGTCCTTGCAACAGGGGGTGGTGCTTGAGAAAAAAAGACAGGTTTGCCTGTTTATGAAACACATGCATCATAAAATTTGGCAGTATATGCACTGCAGATGTACTTTTTGCTGTTTTTGCATGTGGTTCGTGTCTTTGTGTGCTTTGATGGTCCACACACTTCACATTGCTTCCTATTGCCACCAATGTCAACATGGAGTAATGTAGTGCTGGGCAATATGACGATATATATCGTGGGGGCAATATAAAAGTGTATATCGTGCCATTTCTCTTCTATCGTTTCTATCGTTTCTATCGTTTCTAACCTAATTTTATCAATTATTACAGCAAATATGTAATTAAATAACCTGCAACGATAAATTTGATAGAATCATATCTACTTCTACAAAGTAACCTTTTATGTTTGCACTTTTATTCATGGTTAATGCCTTAAACAGAGTTCTCTTCAACCCTGATGTTTACTTTAGACACTTTATATTGGTTTGCAAACTTTGCACTACAAGGTTATAGATTTCAGAAAGTTGAAAAATAATTTGTGTTCAGTGCAAAAATGTGTTTTTCCTCTCAAAAACTGTTGCACTTTAAAAAAATGTGAAAGCTACTGTACCTCTGTACCTACCTGTTTTTGCTGCACTAAAATGTATGTTTGTGACAGTTCAGCTAAATGTCCTTTCAAAATAAAGTTGAAAAGTAAGCAATGAAATTTTTGTCAAACTTTTCAGAGAATAACTGAAAACATACTTTATTATGGTATATCGTGATATATATCGTTATCGTGATATAAAATAGTCCATATCGTGATATATGATTTTTTCCATATCGCCCAGCACTAGAGTAATGAAAAGGTTATTATTATTTCTAACACACACACACACACCAAAACCGCACAATTGCGAAATGAAACTTACTTCAGAAACTTGAATTCCCAGTCATGTGAGGTATGCAGATTGGACAGCTGGAACCTCGCCACTGTCCTTACTGTGTCTAGAGAAGTTGTGGTCCTGGGCACATGTCTCTTTTGGGTTTGCGGTGTCACCAGTGCCTTGACTAGCTCTTCAAGGAAAAGTCACCCTCTTTGGAGCTTCATTTGGTTCTAGTTGATTGCCATCTAGATTGTGAATGCATTGTAGACTGAGATACCCAGCATGTTGCAAAAGATGTGGAGTGGCCACCTAAGCTTTCCTCTGATAGCTGTAGCAGGTTCTAGGTTGTCTACTCATCTGGTAGCATTGTAATCAGCTTTAACCTCTGGCTTTTGTTACTCCCAGTTTATTGTTCCACCTCTGTGTATATCAGCGCTTCTCTATTATTTTCTGGTTACTTTCGTTTGTCTCATTATCTCCATCTCTCTCCGCCTTACTTTTCATCCCTCTTCAATATTTTTCATGGTGTCTCCTGAAGGTTTGTTCACTGCACTTCATATTTCCTGCTCTGTGCTGTGTGCGCATTTCTGTGCAAAAAAACTCAGACACAATCCACCTTATTCCTGAGGATAAGGGATACTGTTGACATGATTATGGGTGCAACGGAAGTAGCAGTAAGCCATTGGCTAACCATAGTAGCTTAGCGCGGACAGCGATTTACTTGAACGTAATTTGCTTTCAGTTTAGTATATAAGTTACTGTTTTCATTTCTGGCAGATATTTGACAACCATCGCATTTTCCTAAAATGCCCCCGCGGAGCTTGGGTACCTGTTGTGCTGTTTGCGCTGTACTAACCAGACCAAGCTAAATTTGTAGATTCAAAAACTGTTTTGAACATGCACTCAAGACAAAAAGAGAGTTCCTGTGACAACTGCCATCACCTACCTACAGATGAGGAATTTGAAAGAATCTGGCTGAAAATGTTGAACTTGAAGAAACCACCCAGAGTTATGATGTTCATTTCAGATGGTTTACAGTGGAATACAGTGATGGGTACATAACAGAAGTCAGGGTTTCTGAACAATTTACGTGCTGGAGATGAGGTGATTACCCAAACCCTGCAGCTGAACTGGTGGAGCCATCACAGAAGAGCTGAAATAAGTCTTAGGTTCTTTGATCATTGAAAAGTTTGGGGGTGCCCTCTGCTGATGGAACTTTAGTGGGATCTGATGTAGTGATCGACAGATATGGTTTTTTCAGGGCCGATACAGATACCGATTATTAGTAGTCAGGAAGGCCGATAGCCGATATTTTGAGCCGATATTCATCAATTTTTTATCAAATGTTATATTTTAACACTAGAACCACCGAAGCAGTCTCACAGATGGTTAGGGATGTTATTATGTGAATAACTTTCTCCAAACAAAATTTACAGGTCTGCCATTACATTACTTTTCCTAAATATGTATGTTTTATATTTTCTGAAGTCTTTAACATATTAAAATAAAATACATAGGAGTTCTAGTCACTTGTTCCTCAGACCACCACAGCCGTCCTGCAGACTACCATCATGTACAATACTACACAGTTATTCGCGATTACTTCAGTCCCTCCACCCCCCGCCTCACACACGCACACATAGGCAGAGACATGCAAACAAAATATGAATAAGTGTAACTGAAAAAATTCCACTTCAAGAACTGATTGTTGTGCGAAAACAATTACATCATATCTGGCGGTCTGAGAGACGGCTGCAGCGCTTCGACGGGGTGCTATAAAGTTCGCGGTCCGCCTCTAAAATAAACTATCAAAGACAACTTCACCTAACATTTTTGGGATCTCTCAATCAACACAAAGAGATAAAGTTAAATAACTCGGTAGTTCAGCAGTTATTATTGTCTGACTGTTTTCTGTCAGACGGACGGTGCTTTTGTCATGGTGATAAAAATGAACATGATAAAAAACACAGCTAAATTAAACCAAGAGTTAATGGCTGAGAATAATAATAATAATTCATGGCAAAAAGGTTATTAAAAAGACTATGTCATGATTATAATGCAGAATGTGATAACATGTTGTTCAGTACAGAATATAAGCAATGGTAATAATAAGACCTGATTGTTAATAATTTTTATATGTTCCTATAATAATTCATTAGAAAATGTAAGTTAAAAGAGAATAATTCATTGTTTCCATGTGTCTTGAGTTAAAAAGGTTAAAATGATGATTGATCATCCATTCTGTGCTCAGCTGATTTGCCTGGCAGCCATAGAAGATAACAGAGACAGTAATGACATTTATACACTTCTGGATAGATGCAAACTACATTTCGTTACCTTGTACTTGTGACAGTGTAATGACAATAAAGTTGAATTCTATTCTATTCTATTCTATATATAAAAATTCTTCACTTTATATCACTTTTGATTTACAATATTTTACTTACCTTTTTATAAAAATTCATTTGTATAAGTTATTTCCAGAACTTCAATTGTGTTTTATTTTCTTTATTAAGTCTGTGGCGATTCTGTTGCACAGCAATTGATTACTCATGCCTGCTCCCGTGTTGAGAGAGAAGTTTTTCTGATGTCGGAAGAAGAATACACTCTGGTTGTGAACGTGTCGTGGTCGTGTCGTTTTTCCACCCTTTTTATTTTATTCTTTCCCCGGCAACGGGGCGTAACACTTTGCTGCTCTGCAGTTACTCCCGTGGTAACACGGGACTATAACGGACTGTTCTCATATCGATTTTTTTCAACAGCTTTGTCTCAAATCATTCAGACGCGTCGGGAGCTACTACGAGCCAGCAGAGCTGCCGCTGATGTTTATTACATTTTTACGGTATTCTGCTCATAGTAACGTTACTAGTAGTTGTGACATGCAGAGGACTGGGATGTTTATTACAATTTCAGGAGTTTCCAACGTACCTTTGACACATTCGTCCACACTGGAGCTTCTCCACACGAGAAGATTTATCTCTCCGCCGTGTTTGAGGACCTTGCAAACAGTTTTGGCTTCTGATTGGCTTTGTGTCTATGTGCTTGCGTAATCAAGATGGCGCTGTGAGCGGGGCAGTGCTGGAGACAGAGAAGCGCAGCTGCATCCGAGCCAAAATAATTTAGTTTTAAATCGGCCCGTTGGATTAAAAAAAGGCAGATGCCGATATACGTAAAAATGCCAAATATCGGCGCCGATAATCGGTCCGGCCGATAATCGGTCGATCCCTAATCTGATGTTGATGAGTCATGTCTGTCATCAGAGTGTGAATTATACAATGACAATTGGGGGGGTCAACATTTTCTAGAGATGACAAAAATGACAATTTGTCCCTTTTTTAGGGGGGTCGAAGTTGTAATTGGGGGGGTCAAACCCCCCCAAACCCCCCCGTAATTCGCACTATGTCTGTCATTACAAAATGCAATTAAAATTATTATTAAGACTACCAGAACAATCAACATTTACCTTCCATAGTACTGCACCAGCATGGCTGAAAGATCTGCCTTGTCCTGCAGTAAATGAACACTCTGCTGTTTGTACTTAACATGACGTTGAAACTAAAACCCACTACTGATGCTGATTACCCCCCCCCCCACACACACACACCGCACCACCCTGGGGGTTGCGCCCCACTATTTGAGAAGGACTTCTGTAGAGTGCATATCTCTGTGTGTTTGTGCCTGTGTGTATACGGGTCAAATTGGCCCAAAAGCAATATGAAGGACGTTTATGTGTGGGGCATAGTAGCATGTGTGCTAAATTACTATTTTTTGTTCGTACATGTTTATCACAGAAAGTAAGTAAGGCAAAATTTCAGGTAGGAGAAAAAATGTCACTTCAACCATTTTTTCATCATGTAAAAATCTCAAACAGGTCAATGTGACTGAACAACGTACAAGTGTGCTTGTATACATGTCTACCACTGCCGTTGTAATCTACACATAGGATACCTGTCCTTCCACATCATAACAGACAGTGAAATGTTGAGGAAAAATAAAATCCAGAATTACAGTTTTTAATTAACTGCTTTCCCTGTCAAAAGACACTATGCGTTGAGTCCTGGTTTAAAATATATACTGAAAGATTAAAAGTAGATGCAGACTGTCGTATACGGTACGTTGTAAATTGTAGGCTTAGGGATTATTTAAAATGTAAGATGATAGCACTTTCTCATGTCTAGAGAGCTGACATGATGCTGCACAGAGCTAATGCTAACAGTCATTACCATGGCTTAAGCACATCATCGGTGCACCTGGCACCTAGAGTTGACGCGTTTTCAAAAAATGATAATACACAAGTGTTTAAATATTCTACTAAAATGTTATTAGTCTCTCCAGGCTCTGTAACAAAATTATACTATTTTTAAGATTTCACTCTCATTTGTTTTTTGGTTTTTTTTCCTATGGGAGACAGCTGTTTTCGAGGAAAGCCCCCACCTCTCTGTGTCTACATGTATGACAAAGAAACTGCATCAAGTCAGTTAATAAGATGGTTTGGTCATTGTTGACGCAGCCACTGGAGACCAAAAGTATGAGTCACTCATTGACTCATCTGTCCATTTATTCTCTGCCATTGTATCTTTTCAGAGAAATGTAAAATGTACAACAAAAAAACATAATCATTGTGGTTTTGACTACATCAAAACAAGCTTAAGGTTAATTTTACTAATTACCAATTAGTACTGACTGTGCAAACCTGCAGTATCACACGGCATTTAATAACAGCAAAGCAGCATGATGTACTGTAAAGACTCAATTCCCACCGCGGCTTCTGTAAAATGAATCAAATATTACGCTTGATTTTAAAGTACATTCTCACAATCACGCCTTCAGCATTCCCCGTTCACAGTCATGAAATAAGTTCCTGCTTATTTCTCAACTTGTCACAGTTGTAAACATTTCCTTTAAATACCAGCGGTTGCCTCTTAGTCTCATTTCTGCTTAGTTTGAAGAATTGCTCTCTTTTAAAAGCACTCCAGTGTCAGGTTTAACAGAGGGCATTCTCATTTGAACACTCATCCAGTGATGTGCTTAGCAACACTAGTTCTTAGCCTGCAGACAGAGTCTAGGGGCTGTTTACATACTGACAAAGTCTGTGAATGTGCATTGCTACAGCCTTGTCCCCACATCTTGTTGAATTAAGTAATAGCCACAAGAGAAGAGCAGAGCAAGTCAGCCATGCTCTGAGTTAATTTTAGATAACCTCAGAGTGACTAATGATGTGGACTTGTTTGTGTCCTAGATGAAGGACTGACATGTCATGAAGTGCATATCTAAAAGAAATATGTTCCCTACAGGTCTGTGGGGCCCAATTTTATCTATTACTGATATGAATAATGTGGCTAATTCACTTCCTAAAATATAAATAATAAGACTTACATACCTCCCAACTGTACAGATTTAAAAGAATAAATAAATCCTCCTGAGATATGATACTACTGACCATACATAATGGTGCACTTGTTATTTTCTTGTATAAAATATTATTAAAACGTTGAAGTATTCTAAAGGCCAGCTGCGTAGAATATTGGTCTTCTTCTTATTCTCATTACTCATTATTACTGCTTAATCATATAATGCATCAAAGTGGCCATTTTTCATAATGAATACTTCATGTCAAGTAGCAAAAAAGACAGGTTTTGTCAAGATAAAAGCAGTTCAACTTGGCATGTCACAGTTTGAAACTTTTGACAAATTGTCTTTTAAAGGAAGACGCAGTGGGTTGTAGACCTTGCCAAAGATGTTCTGTCAAGGATGTCAGCATTCAATTAAAAGCAATCACAGAATTACTTATAGAGTAAATGGCTGCCACGTAAGGAAGGAGGCATAAAAGACAAAACCACTGAGGCAGGAAATTATTCAGCTTGCTCTTTATTGATCATGACCTGCTGCCTGGGCTTAAAGAGTTAAGTCATTGCTTGTTGTATATTTGAAGCTGCAACATAGGAATCTGAAGAGACAGTTAAAATGCAGGCGAGCACATTACTGCCTTGTTTGACATCTTTCAACAACTTTTACCAAACCGCACCATGAAGTAGTAGCACAAGTATTGTGAGGATTATGCACTCTATCTATATTTTTATTTGTGTTTATTTTATTTTTTGCTTTGACATTTATCTAACCTAAGATCACAAACACATCAAAACTTTAAATGTATCTATAAATGCAGTCTAAAAATGAAACTAAAAATGTCAAAGACAAATGGAAAAGCCCTCCTGTTTGTCTTTGACAGTAATGGGATCTGATGATGGGTTGTCACCTTATTTTTTTTTTTTTTGGGTATCTCATGTGTGGTTGCCATAATCTTTAAAAAATGAGCCAGCACAATCTGCCTTCTTCTGAATTTGACAACAAATGTTACAGGACTGAGTCATCACTTTCAGTCCAAGGAAACTGCATTTCTTCTACAACAAAAGAAATGCAGTTTGTTTTCTTTGTAATTTTATATATTTCCTATGATGTCTGTTCTACATAATTCTCTGGCAAATCTAAGTAGTCACCCACTCTGGTTGCTCTGTAAAAGAGCGAGAGTGGGAAGGTAAATTTGGAAGATGTAGAGCACAGGTGAAGAAAACAGGATGATGACCATTTAAGAAATAGTATAAATGGAAATTCCTCGCAAGACTGACTGATCAGTAAAAATTCCCATGGATGCATTGATCATTAAGCATAAGGCCACAGACCAGTCAACACAACACAAAACGACACAAAAAACTACAAGACCAATGCAGCACAGTTACATTTATGAGGCATTCCTAATGAACAACTACGGACTGAGCTGAAGAAAGAAGAGGAAAGGAGGGGAGGGAAGAGGGGTGAGGGGTATCTCTCAGCGGATCATGTTGGTGTCCCCCTGCAGTGTAGGCCTGTAGAAGCATAGCTACAAGGCTATATTTGAAGACAAGCATGCTCTAGTCCTGGCTTTAGACATTCCTATAACTGTAGCTTTGACTATTGGCCCTAACACACTATTGTTTAGACCAACCATACAAACGTTTACAAAATTAAACCTTTCAAGTTTGGTTTTAAAAGTGGAGCTGGTGTCAACCTCCTGAACCCAAACTGGTAGCTGGTTCCATAGTAAAGGTGTCTGATAGCAGAAGGCCCATTGTCCAAATCTGTTTTTGGATATTCAACGAACTACAAGTAAACCTACATTCTGAGAGCGGAGAACTCTATTAGGAGTATAAGGAGTTATCAGGTATTGTAGATAAAGAGAAGCTTGGCCGTTAAGAACCTTATATGCAAGTAACAGAATTTTGAATTTGATTCTAAACCTTACAGGGGGCCAGTGGAGTGAGGCTAACATGGGAGAGACCCGATACCTCTTGCTGATTCCTGTCAGCACTCGTGCTGCTGCATTTCGGATCAGCTGGAGGCTATTCAGCGAATTACTTGGGCATCCTGCTAATAGCACATTATAGTAATCTAACCTAAAAATGACAAACACATGGATTTGTTTTTTATCATCCCCCTTGGAGACGATGCTCCTAATTTTAATCTCTACAGTTCATTCAATATCTTCTCTTTTTCTATGACTGACTCTTTATAACAGGCACAAATAAATGCATTATGAGTAAAGGAAAATCTGTCATTAACCACACAGCCAAACATGAACGACAAAAACAATCACCACTAAAATTAGTGTATAAAACTGCAAATCACAAAAGTACGCTGCAGGTATTTTCTTTCTGTGGGGAAAATTATCAGTATTGTTCAATTTTGCAACTTACTTATTTTGTTGCGACGACATTTTGTTCCAGTGATGCACCTGGGCTGTCGGCACAACGACTCAGTCCAGTTCATGGTGACCTGCGGTAGCAGTGCACCCATTATTCCCAGCTGTCTGTGCTGAAAGTTTGTAAAACTAGCGCTTGAAAAATGAGTCAGGTGTTGCAGTGATCCCATCTGTCTGTGGCGCAGCACAGAATCAATTCACTAAACTTCATTTCTTTCACTGAGTAGCCCTCTAACCTCTGCAGCGTGGCATTAACTTTTCACAAAATTAATTAACTGTCTGCAACTCCAGTAACTATGTGCACGCACAGCCAACCGCGGTTTGAAACTGTTGACTTGCTCCCTGAATCCGCCAAGCGTAAATCTGATTCTCTGTGCTGGTGTGTAACTTCGCCAAAATCTTCAGTGCTGCATTTCAACTTCACTCTTCACAGGATGAATCCAGTTTTTATTCAGCTCATTATTTTTCTGTATTTTAAGTAGGCAACTCAGGTTCTGCAAATTCTGGCATCCAGGGAAGATGAGTTTCTGTATTGAAGGCAGGAGAGTTAGCTGGCTGGTTGTCAGATGCACAGTTTCACAGATTGTGTAATTGGCTCATTTAAGGCTAAATGCATAGAAGTAAACCTATATATAGCCTGATGGTGTTTGAAGCCGGCTTTTTTTTTTAAATCACCTTCTGTACTCCATTCGCCACAATTTAGGCAAGGTCATGAGTTACTTCATGTTAAAACTCCGCTTTTGTCTGTTCCACATGTTGCCTTCAAACTTTTAAAAATCCATTTGATCCAACATTAAAGTATCCAAAAAATGAAAACAAGAGTTATAGGTGAACATCCAAATTTGTGATACTACAATATGATTTTTTACAAACTATATATGATATATTCTTAGCTGAGTGCAAACTGCATTTTCCTTGGGAACAGGATGTTGCAGGCAGATTCCCCTGAGTTCAGGCTGATGTGCCCTGTTTTGAATTAACTGCCATGGACCTGAACAGCATGCTATCCACCAGGTGCACAATGTCCTTTGTGCAAAAGTCCAACAGATTATCACTTGCTTGTGGAGTTGATGACCTGAGCTTGTACCTCCTCCACCTTTCCTTAAAGTCACACCACTTTGTCATCCAGTGGGAAATGACACACTAGCACATTGCCCTGACAAGGCCCTGCTGACTCTGCTCACAGACAAGCAATCTGTACTGCAAAGGCATACACCAGCCAATTTCTGCTGGTCTCTTTACTAACAAAGGCACTTTAGGGCATTGTTTATACTAGATATGCCATTGTTGATTTAGATATACTGTCGGAGACCACTTTACTAGGAACATCTATGAAATCTAATGTAATCCAACACAACAACCATGCCATAAATTTTATTTTTATGAAGCTTCTATGCTTTCAGTTTTTTTTTCTTTTTTGAAGGTGTCAAAAAGGTACTCACTCTATTTTATGTTTATGAGGCATTAACATACATGGCAAGGGCAAAGTATTAGAAATAATTTTCAATGCAATCCAGTCAAGTGCACCACCTGCCACTATAACCTCATTAATACTTTATATTATTATATCATGTTCATAATTATAAATGGTCAAAAATTTATGCTGTCAACAAGTTAATGACATAATTGTTTTAATATCACCTACATTAAAGAAATTGGTATACGTTGTAATTCTGTACTGTTACCTGCCAAACATTCCTCTTCAAGGAGGTTTTATTAAGGGTTGTAACACAATTGTTTTTGGTTAGAGAATTGAAACAACAGAACAGATCTGTGTCTGAGGAATTCATACATCCATGTAATTCGAAATCAGCAATGAGGTGTCTGGAGCTTTCAGAATTATCATAAAGCTCTGTGGTAATAAAGTCATGGTTGCAGCAAAGTAATAAGGTTTTCACTCAGACTCAGTTAGCAGCCACAGGCTGCATGCCAGCTTTCTATACACCACAAGGAGCCTGGTCTCTTGAAGTTCTACAGTACATGTCACTGTCACATAACTAGAATACCACTGTCAGTTTTATGCATCATTGTTTTTACTCAGGGATCCTGAGCTTCAACATTTGCATTGAAGCTCAACATCTTTCAACAACTTTCACCAAAAGTTGCTGTACTGTCTGAAAACTAAATTAAATGATTTATATACCATGGAGTGGTTACTTTTTCCTGTTTTTCTTGTTTACTCCAGTGGCAAAGATTTGTGTTTTAATTGCCAACTTTTGACCATTTAAAAACATGTTAACTTGAAAGCACAAGTAAAAGAAATGTTTTCTTAATTGTTATTTTGACTTTGCTGCTTTCCCCTCTTTCATTTCAAATGCATTCAGTCGCTTTATTTTTTGTTTTTAGATACTACAGTGTACATCCCCTCATTTGATGGCACATCTTACTTGGAGCTCCAGCCTCTTGCATTCCTTCTTCGGTCTTCTGGTGACCCCAATAATCAGCCCTCCACCATCAAGGACACCACTGTCTCTTTGAGAGTGAAATCAAGATCTACACAGGGCACCATCCTGTTCAGTGAGTACAATTTCCTTTTCAAGGAAATGTTTAAAAGCCCTCCAATGTTGTCCAAGACATTGTAAGTATGCGTGTACATACTAAGATGCCACGTTGCTGCATACTTTTTCATTCTGCTTTTCCTTGCACATGCCCTAGTGAGTGATCAAAGGTTTCCTTTTCTATAGTCTACAGTGGAAGCCATCATCTCATCACCATCTGCTGTGACACAGATATAGAAAGTATATTGTTTTTTTTTTGAACAGTAAAAAGGTCTCATTAGACTTGACTTATAGGCTCTTTAACCAGAACAAAATAACCTTACCATCATAAGAAACCTAAGAAAGTAATGACAGAGGACGCGAGATAGAGAAAATGAGAGAATGATTGAATAAGAGACCAAACAGTAGTAAATCTCAGGCAGGCTTTCACTCTGCAGAGAGCTAAAAGAGAAGACAGGATGAAGCTGGATGCAGATCAGATCAGAGTTTGCCTACAAACATATAAACTGATCTCCAATTTTGGATTTTATGGTTTCTTGCAGATGGCTGAGAAATCAAAGTTGGTGACTCATTTGTTATTCATCAGACATTCATCCACAAGAAACATACAGTGTTTCTAACAAACACCAACGATTGTTATTCACTTACTAGCCACTGGATCCAGTGACAGCGATAAATTGGTCGGAGCAAACATGTTTTGAATGTTGTTTTAGGACAGAGGTCTCCAACTCCAGTCCTCGAAGGCTATTGTCCTGCAAGTCTTAGATGCTTCCCTGGTTTAGCACACCTGATTCAAATGACACAGACTTGTGCAGACCTGGATGACAAGCTGATTGTGACTGAGTTTGGAGACCCCTGTTTCAGGATGACAAAGTTGCTAATACCAACATGGGCCGCGTGCAAAATGGCTAAAAAAAAAAAAAAAAGAGCTACACGGGTATTCCTGCAAATGCACATTTAGTTTACATTTTCACAAAACATTGTTTTGATTGCAAACGTTGTCAGCAAGGAATACCGTAGAAATCCAAGGATGTATCACTGACCGCTATTACAAAAACATTCCTATTTATGTTTGTCACACTGTTTATTGTTGTGTAAAAGTCTTTTATCATTTTGCCTGCTCAGCTGACATCTTGCCTTTGTCTATGCCTCTCTTTACCGCCTTGTATGAACACATTCACGTGTAAAATGGTGACCACTGTAAAGACTACTTTGCCCAGCATGACAGGCGGGGGTGCTAAAAAAAATTGTATATTGAAAAGTTGCTCTGGATTGCTTTAAAGCAGAGCAAATGATTTTGTTCACGCTAAAATATTGGTTTCCAGTTCTTTTGAAAGTAATATTTGTTTACTTTAAAGAGGCGTCGTGTAGCTGCAGTGACCATCTGTGCCAACCACTTGTCCTGGTTGTGCAACTGTTATGTCACACATCTACAATGATAAGAGAGAGATGCAGGGGACATGACAGCACAGACAACTAAGATGCTCAAGAAAGTCATGATGGAGGAGAAACTGACTTAACCTGCCTATAGGGGAACCCAAAGTGCTAAAAAAAAAAAAAAAAAAAGAAAGATTTCAAAAGACCTCTGCTGCTTTGATCAAACAAATGGAAAGGATGTAGAGTAAAATATCTTTATTTATAGTTTTACTTTAATTCAACTGAGTTTGAAAGTTGTTGATAATGTTATCAGAGCTTGTGTGGGAATATTGAAAAATTGAGAATATTTGTGATTATTTGTAGCGCCAGCTCATAACACATTTTCACCCTCCCCCCCAAAAAAAAAGAAAAGAAAAAAAAAACAACAAAATGGAATTCATCTTTTTATTAATTTATTTTTCCATCAGACAGCTACGTGCTTTCTTGCAGAGACTGAGATGACAAGATCAAGGACATCTTCACATCTATTCAGTTTAAGCCAGAGTCAGTATCTGGAACTCCTGGAGACAGGGGTGAACAGCTCCCCTTGTTCTGTCCGAAAGTAACAAAATCCAATTAGTGATGACTTTCAATCTCACTTTCGACATATTGTACACAGTTCTGGTTTTCCATGGAATGCAGGACTGCCAGTTTCCACATATTGAGGGTGATACCCATATAATTTACTTGTCCTATGCTCTCACACCAAACATCCATTTTCTCACATGTTGATGTTGTGGTGCAAAGAGAGAAGATTGACAACTCAGGTACAGCCAGAACAGCAGAATGGCTGTGCAGCGACAGTCAGGGGAAAGTGGGAAAAACATCCCTTTGTAAATGACTCCTGGTTCATGCAATTACTGTGTGGACCCAGAGTTATCAGAGCTTTACGGCCCAGAACCTGTTTACAAAAAGCCTGTCTGATTACATGACAATCTTTCGCTCACCATCCTCAACTGCCTAAAATGTATGTGTAACATATAAGGTACATTTAGATTACAGAAGTTCATTTGCCTGTTAACGCCACAAGGTAAATATGTTCATCTTTACCTCGGCCATGGAGGTGATGTTTTTGCCCGCGTTTATCTGTCTGTCTATCTGTCTGTCTGTGTTCATGATAACTCAAAAAGTTATAGATGGATTTTGATGAAATTTTCAGGAGTTGTCAGAAATGTGAAAAGGAAGAACTGATTTCATTTTGGCTGTGATCCGGAAGAAATCCTGGATTCTGGACCACTTTCAAATTTTCGATAACATGGCGGTCAATGGGGCCAAAAATTTGTTTCTCAATATCTCCGTTAATTCTCATGAAATTTGACTCAGGGATTGACAATGGGAACCTCTATCAAATTTCAGAGGCTGATCCGGATCTGATCCAGAAGGCGGATTTTATTGCAATCTGTAAATCGCTATATGGGGGAATTGTTGCACTTGCCGGAGGTCTGCGCTCTCCGAGTGCTTTTCTAGTTTTAAGCTGTTTTTAAACGTCCTCTGTCTTACACTGCCCACATCAATATGCTACATTTAGTTCATATAAGTGTTTGAACACTCAATAAGTAGAATGAAGTGTATGATATTTGGATATTCATAGGGTACAAGAAACTCAAAAAAAAAAAAAAAAAGATTTCTTGCATTTTATTCAAAGTTGCATCTGCAGTTGAAAATCACTGGAGTACTTATTTCCTGTGTTCATTTAGTTGTTTCTTAATCTTAAATCTTTATTTATTGGTATATAGACTAGATGGATGGCTTTATTTATACCAGAGGGATATTGGTTTGTCATAGTAGCCAGGTTGGATGCATGTAACACAACATAGAGCAAATGAAAATATACAGAAGTAAAAAATACACAGTCAGATAAATACTACTTTAGAAGGTCCAGTCTTAAGGTGTCACAATGGCAATAAAAATAATATTAAAAAGAAGAAGAAGAAGTAGATAGTAAATAATATTATGGATGGCATGTTGGAGTTATGGCATATTACTTTTCACATTTTCTGCGTGAGAACATTTCATGAGCAAAAATGCAGTTTGTTTTTATGTTGTAGCTGTCGGTACACAGACTGATCTTTTACATCCAGATGAAAGAGGTATTAAACACTGTACCCATTAGTCTCTTCCCGCTTCTGATGGATTTCAAGCGCTGCTATCTCATAGCTTTTTATAATTTATACTCATGTATGCTTCCCAAAGTAATCCAATCATTCCCCTCTTTTTCTGCTGGAGCAGAGGTATGCAGAAATGTGTTGAGTTTCTATGGTAACGCTGCATTGCATCTCTAAAGTTCTGTTTCCTAAATTTTCAATTTTTTTTTTCATTCTTTGAAATTCATGCTCCTTTTTTTTCAACTTTTAGATTTCAAAGATGACTGTGAGTAGAAACAATAGCAACCCCGAGGTAACACCAATGAAATATCTAATTATTTAAAATTTATTGGGCTTTTTTAAAAAAATTATTTGTTGTAGCTAAATTGATTTTCATAATTTTGACTTGCATCCATTCACAACCATTTTATGTTATTTATCATCTTGCAAAATCATTTTTATTCTGACAGCCATTTTTTTCATAAAGATTTCCTCTCCTGATGCACAAAGATATTTACTGTCCTTGAGGCATTTCTGCTGTTCACAGCACTATCAACTAATCTAGACTTGTGCAGGTGGCTGTTTCTTGGCTTGTAAACATAAATCTGATTAATGAGACTTAGAACTCCTAGTAAATTGGGTGTTATACCTTTTGTCAACTTCAATCTAGCTCTCTCCCCTTATTTCAGGTCTTTATGCTAAGCAAGGCTAGCTATTTTTGCATCCATCCATTTATACTCACTTATTGTTCTTTAGGGTCACAGGGATCTGCTGGAGCTTTTCCCAGCCCTTCAACTGAAAGGCAGGGATACCCCTTGGACAGGTCACCAAACCCATTGCAGGGCATGTGGATTACCCAAAATGTCAAATATTCCCTGAAACATGTTATAACCATCAATGAGAAAACATCTTCAAAACATCTTTCAGCAAACCTTTAGATGATTTCTGGAAGAGATATTGTGTGTTCTTCGTAGTGCAATTCACAGTTCATTAATATACCTGCACGTAACAATATGAAGAAAAATGTTCCTCGGAGCAAATGCCTACAGAAGATGTAAATAGTAGACCTTTGACTGATGATTTGGCACATGTCTCAGCTCTGATTTGCCAACCAGCTGGTGTCAGTGAAAACTGCATTTGATTGCACTCAGCTGCATTACTTATATTAAGAAGGAATAAACATTCATAATTAATTATTAAAATTTACACAAACATTAATGTTAAAGTGGCTATAAATTATGAAAGCATCCTAAATTACTATGTCATGGTGTAATTTGAGTAACTCTGTTATGATTAAGGAAACAGCTGGGTTTTTCTAAAGTAGGCTTACATTTTCTTCAATTGCACTCCTTAAAAACGAACATGTGAGTTGTTTTCCTCTGACTGACTTCCAAACAAAATTGCTACACTGAGAGTTTTGCTAAATGCTCATGTTTAGGATGTTCCAGAGCTGTTGGCTGTTGTAGTGATGTTTGAGGACTTTAACTTAAATGTAATGCATCTCCCATTGTCGTGTCATGTATTGATCTATATTGTTCAATTGCTTGTGTTGTGTTTAACCCATCATATTAGTACAATTTTGTCACAGATAGACAGACAGACAGAGAATGTGAGGTTGTTTGTCTCTCAGTGTCCTTGCGTTGAACTGTCCAGGGCGTACCCTGCCTCTCTTCCCTTGACAGTTGGGTAAGGTCCCAGAAAATAAATTAGATGAATGGGCTGAATCACTCACAAATCATCTATTGCTTTTTCAGTAAATTTTATGCAAATACAAATATAAGTCTTGTGTTCTCCAACCTACAGCAGAAAGACTTGATTTTATGTCTTTTAAAGAAATTAGAACGTTAATGTGTCATGTAATAAGGTTAGAAGGTACTCTAGTAAAGAGACTCTCGTAAAGAGCTAATAAATAGCCTTGTCTTTCGTGCACAACATGGAGGGTTTTTCCGATGCTTGGCAGCTGATGATTGAGCTATAATCTAAAAGCAAACAAAGCTGTGAACAGAACTGTTCACTCACGTGTAGAGATAGGGTTGAACTCACCTTTTAGAACAGCAATGAACACTACATTGTATTTCTGACTACTGCCAGCTCTTTTGTTACCACACCTGCACACACGAGCACATTCCCCTTTGTTACAGAAGATTGGGCTAGGAAGGCCAGGCGACCCTGAGTAGAGCCTCCTAACAATAGAGCATTGTTTTGGGAGGACAGGAGTCCATAGATTTGTGAGAAGGTTTTCTTGATTTAGTCTGCTTTGTCTTTTTTACACATCTGTTTAAAGTATATATGCATATATTAAGTACCAGCCAGCTTAGAGGTGAAGCCAGTGAGCCTTGAGCTATAGGTCCTCTAACGACTCCAACAACATCCAACCAGGTGTCTCACTGGACCGCAACTGCAGCTCCTCGCTCTAAAAACTGCAGCCACCTAGATTTTGTAAAGCTGCCATTGTTCTTGTGTTACGGTCAGGTGCAAGTCCAACTAAAGTGTAACCACCATGCAGTTTGTGGCGATCAGGGGTGATTTATTCTGCACAGGCCAGGCATAGACACGATAACATTCATCTTGCTGGTTTGGCCTAGATCAACCTCTTATCTGTGACGTCTTCTACAAGTTTGCAGCCTCTCATCTACATTTTGAAGGCCTGTTAATCATTGCAGGGCACATCATGGTAAACTTTCTGTCCTCTGATTGATGTAGAGCTTCTGGTTAGAGTTACTCTGGGGACAGTTCAACAAAATAAACTGATGTTTCTTTACGCTGCTTTCAAGTTCATTTTAGCTCAGAAAACTAAAGCTTCTGCAACCAACATTTCAACACATAATAGAATTGAACAGAACTGACAGAGGTATTCTTTCTAGTTACTATAGATTTGCAATGAAATGTGTCCAGTGAATAAAAGTCACATTTTCCTAAGTTAGCTAAGGAGCTGACATTGGCCTCCTGTGATGGCTGCTAAGAGTCTCAAGGTCCCATCAATAGTTTAAATCTTTGCTTATAAGGAGCTATTAATTAGCCAGCCCAGAGAATGTAATAGGACTCTAAATGGTTGTTTTATGTAAGGTTGGTCTACTTGAAAGGTCAGCTAGTTAAACCTTAAATACACATGAACAATGGTTCATTTTATGACAAATACAGTGGATCCTGTCTGACACAAGTGTCTAATAGGGACTATTAAATCTCAGGACATTATCTCAGTGCAAGGTTTGAGCCAAGCTTCATGTTTTTTTTTTTTAAATGTGCACGATTTTTTTTTTTTTTTTTTTTTGCCCTTATGACTTGGTATCACAGTTAACTCTGTGCGCCAGAGAACTTTACATGACAGACTTAAATCCTGTTAGACCCATTATTCCATGAATTACCGGTACTTGATGACCTGTATCAGCTATCTTGGGGATTGTCTGTTTGTTTGGTAGCTGGTTGAAATAATGTAGAAAAGTTGATGACAACACATGTTTTGTTGTCACTATGACAATATTATTATAGTTTTTGTGTTTTTTTTCTTTCTTTCTTTTTTAACTGGCACCACTAACATCAAAATAGAAATTTGTCCTTGTGACTTTTTCATCTTTAAGAAAAAGCCTGGAGTGTGTCATCATTTTTTTAAGTTTTATTCCAAATGATTATTATATTATGGTTCAATCACACTTCACCATGCGGTTATTTCCTTTAATTGGTATGGACGTTTGAAATATATATATATATAAAAAAGATGTTTTATATCAGAAACAAACTACACTGTAAATACCTACTATGATATGGCTCTGTCATGGTCTGGGGCGGCCATGACAGCCATTTTGGGTTCTTCTGTGTTATGTGTTAAGTTGGGGTCAATCCCTGTCCTTTGTCTTACCTGTTTCCTGTTTTACTTTGAAAGTCTGTCTTGACTGTGTGGTATTCAGCTTTGCTTGCTCCCTCTTGTTACCATGATCCCCTGCACCTTTCTCTCGTTTGATTCCCTGTATATTTAAGTCTTGTCATCTCCCCTGTCTGTGCTGGTACGTTTTTTTTTTTTTTTGGATGCACTGTAAGTCTTTTCTTGTTCGCCGGGAGTGTTTTTCTGTTTTTGATCCCTCTATGTTAGTTTGGATTACTCTTGTGGATTTGTTTAGCTTTCTTTGATTTTTGTTTTGTTGTGTAGAAATAAAGACTTTATTTTTTGAAACTCCTGCACCTGGGTCCTCCCTTCTGGCTCAAAACCTGACAGGCTCTAGACCAGCATTTAACCTGGTTCTGGCTGTTTAGAACAGACGGTGGTCCAGGAGATGCTTTGTATCTGTGGCTTTCGTTTTCAGCTCAAGCTGAAACATGTTAATGTCACCAAGCTATTTAAGTGTAAAAGTGCTGATATTATTTTTTAAACCCACATTTCTCTGTTCAAACATAATAGTTCCTGGTATTTGTGTGTATTTTAGCTTATTAATATTTTCTACCTGAGTACTGTGAGTGAAAACTGTGAGATGCATTATTCAGGAAATAGCATATTTGTACTCGCAAATGACAGGTTTCTGTGCAGGGTGGCCAAATAATTGCAAAGCAAAGCTTTTACGATGCTGCTGTTGTGAAAAAAATAATATATACTTCTATATTTATTTTGAACCACCAGGTGAATGTAATATCTAAGTCAGACTGAGAATAAGACTTAAAATGAAAGATTTGGTAACAGCTAGATTTCAGTGAATTTTAATGTCCATTGCATGCAAAGGGGTCATACATACATCCCAGCACATCGATAAAGAATGACCAAGAGTGTCGGTAGTACAATTGCTTTAACAGAGCACACCAGAATACACTAGACAAAATATATGTGGCCAACAAAAAGAAAACCTTGCAGCTTTGTAAAACAGTAGGAAACTAAGCTATGAGACACAGTGGTTTGTCTGGTCACATCACATGACATGGTGAAACAATAACAAAGCAATCAAGAATCTTATTTAATTTCCATCACATTTTTTTTCTTTTTATTCTGGTGATTTTATTCCATAAACAAAGTGGGGCAAAAAAAAAAAATGAATACAAATCTGTTGTTCACAAAGCCAAAAACCATAAACCCACAGCTCTGGTTGACTTTTGGCTCCTGGTGTTCTGTGTTCCTGAAGGTGTGTACTTCAGTTGTGATCATATTGGTTATGTTTTTTATTTTGTTTTGCTGTGTGATTCCTTGCATGCATAAGATGATGGTGAGGGCAATTGATGCTTAATTTATGCATTCCTATAACTTCTTTACTGCTCCAATGTCAGATTCCTTTCCTCTTTTTTTTTTTTCCATTATTTTTGTACATTAGATGATTTGGGGTTTTCTCCCCACTGGAGTTTTACCCTGTAGTCAGTGATTTTAGTGATTTTACCATAGTCTTTAACTAGCCCCTCACCCTCCGGGGCTTGATGTTTGGCGTTCTGGTGGCCATAGGGCCAGACCATGCTGTTATGTTTATTTCTCGGCTCACATTTGTGGGCAAATTTGTGATCTTTGAACATATTTACAGGATACTCATATCCCCTACTGTTGCCCCATTATCCTTCACATATTGAGACGATGATTTATAGATACGAGAATGTGCCTGATAATGTTGTGTGTGGGGTTTTTGGTAAAAACACAAAAGCAGGGATTTGTGTCAGAAATTAGATATTACTCCTCATTACTTTGTTTTTGTCTAACAATTTCATGTGGTGAGTTCTTAGTTTCTGCTACCAGACAAAGTGTTGCGTCTCATACGTTAGTTTCCCACTATTTTACACTTTTGCAAGGTTTTGTTGTTTTGTCTCATGTATTCTGCTTTGCTCTGTTAAAACAATGATGATGTTCTTGGTTATTCTTCATCGGTGTGCTGACATGTGTCTATGGTGTTGATGTGTCAAATGTGACTTAATGCATAATGTCAAACTAGCACAGTTGTTTCACCTCCATCCCGTCAGCAGTTGTCTCATATTTTTACTGCCACTAGTTATCGAGTTGTGTGGATCTCAAGACGCTGCATGTCTGAGCCTTTACAGGTTTACACTATAGATCAGATTGATAAATTGCTGTGTCAACTTGATGCTATCTTTCTTCTGAACCAACTTTCCCCTCGGTCAAGATTAGATGTGAACACTGCTGTAAATTTTAAAGTAAAGTCATAATTTGAGGCTAGTTGGCTCATTTAAATCAGTCTGTTCTCTGTTCTCAGTGATATTTACAATCATTCCATTAGCTGCTGCAGTTTGGAGAACAGGACGCAGAGTGCGAGCTTTGTCATGACTGTTCAAAAAGCTGATATAGCAGGCACAGTGTCTTTTATCTAGGAATGCTACCTGACTTAAAGTGCAGCATCTTTTTCAAATCACAAAATGGGAACTGAAAAGAAAACTCCTGAGATCAAACAGACAAAGTTAATCAGAAGAAAGCCAAAAGGTGTGTATTGGGATGCAGTGAATCCCTTCACCGAACCTGCTCCACTTACTCCACTCCCCTTTTCACATCTCTCCCTAAAGAAAACCTGTGAGTCTCCCCTCTGACTTCAATTGTCAGTTTGAGGAGGAGAAATATGAGGAGGTGGGGTGAGACAGAGGCAGATAGAGAGAGGGAGAGAACAAGTGGCAGGCGCTGACAAAAGGACGAACGCTCCGTTAGGTACGGCGCACTGTAACAGGACCATGGGGACTGCATGAAACAATATCCTCACAGAAGAAAAATAGAAAATAAAAGATGGAGCAACATTGACATCTGTAGTGAATAATGTTTGTCAACTGATTACTTATGGTGTTACGTGGAAGCAACTGCTACGAGAGGAGATGATGGGTCATTGTTGTGGGAAGTTGAATCTGTGTAATTTTTGTTGTCGTTAATGCTGCATTCATTACATCTCTACTACATTATTACATTGGAAATGATGTGTGATTATGTGCTAAACATAATTATGTTTTTAGTTGTCATCTGTTTAAAAAAAACATGCTTTGATTGTTGAATGTTTATGTGCTCCATTTGCTATTGTTTTTCCTGTCACATGAAAAACTGCATGAACTTCATAAGTTTGTTTCGAATTTATGTGAGATTTTGTGCCATTAATGAAAATGTCTGCCTATTTTTAACCTGTATAAGAGGTTTACCCGCTCCAGTCTTATGGTTGCTTTTTTCTTTTTCCACAGACGTGTAATTTACATACCTTCCTTGACATGTTTTTGCGGAACTTCCGCCTTTCTCAGAAGTGTCACTTGATGTCAGGTGTGACATGTCTTTATCAGCTGGTGGAGAATTACTGTCCTCTCACTCCTTTCTGACGGGTGACATGATTAATGAAAAGACCTACTTCTCATTTCAGAATCAACTACTTCTAAAACTACTTATAAGAATATTTAAAGCCAAAGTTCGAATCCAGAGCCTTTTTTCTTTGAATTAGCAGGAATCACGACATGTCCTCATTTCATCCAGCAAACTAAAATTTGGATGTTGGCAAAAACACATTTTACAGTAACCTCCGCTTCTGTCTGTACAATTTGTCAACAAAATTAATGGACAGAAAGCATTTAAGGATTCATGTTCACTGAGTGGAAATGAGAAACTTAGATGTACTCCCTAAAAACGACACTACATTACAGACTTCACACATAAAGAAACTAAAACATGAATGAGATGTTCTTCAGCTGCTCAAATGAAGCCTAATGGGAGTTTTCATCTCAAAGGAGTACTTTGATTCAGGTAAGACGTTTGAGGAAAGAATAGGAGCTTGGTAACCGTGTGGCCTGTAGCAGATAACCGAAGAGGAATGACAACATCATGGTATGATGCACTGTGGAAAAAGGGAATGTGGGATTTTGCAGGCAGAGAGCTGCAATCCATAATTGGTTCCTAAATTGACAGAAACCAAACTCGTAGATCAACGGTGAGATCTCTTTAAATTTTCTCTTTCTTTTTTAAAGCAGGGATATACTTTTGAAAATGCTGTCTTTGTAGCCTTGAGAAATGAAAAAAAAAAAAGTTCTTTAAAAGTTCTACCAGCCTTTTCAGTTCAGTGTGTGCAGGTGATCTTTGAGGAATGAGATTCCTGAGACACCTACTCTGGTGGGAATGACCTTAAAGGCAGCCAAGACTAATCCAAAGAATTAGTGAAAATGAAACCTAAACATGAGAATTTCAAGCTCATATTGAACTAAAGTCCTAACCAGCTGTCAGAGGAAAGCACAAGTCTGACACTGTAGCAAGTCTTTCCTGTTGTTTCAGAAATGCTTACATGTAATATATATCTCACAGCTAAATGAGAATATTGACAAAAATGTATGTATTGATTCACATCCACAGTGAGTCTTAGCTTTTTTGATTTGTTTTGTTTTGTTTTTTTTATGGTTAAATGTAAATAGATTTTGTGTAATTCTCATGAAAAGGCTTGTTACAACCTATTGAACAGGTGGCAAAGTTCATTTTTGAATACTAGAGGGGTGGGGTTACCAGATTATAAGTCTCTCATTCCTGCAAAAGACACTAAACGAATAGATTTTGCTTTGGGAATGTATTTGGTGACATGGAGAAATTACAGAATCCATGCTCATCACCACAAATACAACAGTTCATGTTTTGCTGTTAGGACCAGTTGAAAACCAAGATTTAAATTGCCTGTGGCATCAGGATTTAGATATTTGTAAAAGAAAAAAAATCATGCTGGATATCCATCGTATGTTTTAGAAGAGGCATATATATGCAGTTAATCAGCAAACCACAAGAAATTGTGCTTCCAAAATAATTTTTTGCTGGCACTATGATCTAATTAAAAACAAAAATCAGTCAATGGGGTGATGGATGGGTGACTTCTTGGTTATCTATTGATTTTTTTTTTAGCAGTTAGGTGTCCTGTCTTTTTGGAGAATAAAACATTACATTATCTGAACAGGATATTCCTGCTGCGACCCAATCTGAAACAGCAGTTACTAAGCAGTTACTATGGTGCTATTAAATTTATCCATGTTGAGTCTTGTGTCAAGAAAAACCTCCATGTCTGCTTCGAAAAAGCATTGTCTGAGTGCAGTATATTAAGCTCAGCAAAGCCTCCCTCTGACAAAGAGATTGGGATTTTCTTGATGCCCTTCTTACCCCGGAGAAGAGGTTCAGAGTTTTCATATCAGTTACCATGCAGGCTTGAAACAACAAGCTCAGCTTCTGCACCATTTTCTGGTGTGTAAATCCTCCACCCATGCCATTAATGTACTTAAGATGACACATACTGGAAAGATAAAAAAAAAAAAAAAAGCCTCCAGTCTGAGACCAGACCTTTCTACCCTATTTTAGCCAGTTCCTGACAGTCGTGACTCTGTCGCCACTGTCATTAGAAAATCAAAGTAGCTGCCTCTGGATTGTTAGTTACCTTTCTCTTTCCGATTAAAATGCCTTGTTGGAAACACTGAAATGTTTTAGGTCTGTAACTGGGCAGCATTTTTGCTCAGTCCCTCTGTTCTGCCTTCACAATGGGACTAGAGTTGCAGGCTCCCTCTCTGTCTCCATCAAAGAAATGCATTATAATGTACCATACCTTGATTGGTGTCTTTTCAGACAACAGTGTGGGACTAGTGTGCACTCTCCTTCCACCTCCCTCAAGAAGACCACAGTAGCCTGTGAGGGAGGATTAATGCTGCTACCGCTGTGCAGTGCTCCCCCCACTGCACTGTAACACTTGAAAGAGACTCAGAAACTCTGGTAGAGATGTGACATACTGGTGTGGTTAAAGTGACATAGTAATGGCTTCCTGTCTCACAAATGAAGCGATAGAAGTCATATGTTGCCTATTATTTTTACACTCAGAAAAATAGACTTTAAAACAGCTCTACTTGTGTACAAGTCTCTTCGTGGTCTAGCCCCAAAGTACATCTCTGACATATGATCTCCTGCTGGTGTCCAGAGTCAGGACAAAGCAAGATGAAGCTGTATTTCAGTTTTATGCTCCTAAAATCTGGAACAGTCTTCCAGAAGATGTGAGACAGGCCTCAAGTCTGACAAGGTTCAAATCCAGGCTGAAAACAGTTCTGTTTAGATGTGCATATGACAACTGAAAGGATTTTACCTGCACTCTTCATTTTTAATCTAATTTATTTTTCTTTTTAATTAATTTTTATTTTAATTTATTAATGATTATTTTTATGCTTGCATGGAATGATTTATTTGCCTTCTTGTGATTTTATGCATCTGTAATGCACTTTGAATTACCTTGTGTATGAATTGTGCTCTACAAATAAACTTGCCTTGCCTTGCCTTACTTTCTAATAGAGACCATATTTTTTTGAGGAAAGACGGTCTTGCAGCTGTGGTTTTAATGGTTGATGCTGTTTTGCTGTTTTTTTTTCCTTCTGAACTACAGAAAGGAAAAGATAGGAATAATTCAGGGTTTACCACTGTTTCACTTGTCATATGACTGTCCTCTCAATGCCCTTTAAATAGCCTTTATCTCTTGAGGCAGAAACTCACTCCCTTTCTCCATCCCATGACTTAAAGGTGATGAAAACCTATTCTTAATACTGCACGGTGCCGTCCTCCTACATACTCAAACCATCGTAATGATACATGCCCACACTGGAATATCTGCTCAAAGTTTTAATTCTGAAAGATTCAGGTTGATGTGTGAAGGTCTCTCTGACACTGATCACTGATGATGTCAGAGCCAAGCAGCCTTTGATTTACTGTTTGAACAGATTCCACATTCACACACTTAAACAGGTTTTGCATCAGTGATATTTGTCCTGCACCTCTTCACTTTTCAGCCATTTCTCATTTCAGGTTGGACTTAAGTATTGATCAGAAAATTGTTTTTTATTTTTCTTCTTAATGAGTTCTCTGTATCCCTTCCATAGATTTCAGTACGGTAATTGTTTTCTCTTTCTATATTGTTCTTATATTTAGTTGTTGTTTTGTAATATTTAACTTAGTGCATATTAGCCAGCCTTATCACCGTCTCCGTTTTTATTATTGCAGTCACAGGAGTGTGACCAATTCTTAGTGACCTGTCTAAAGAGACAAAGATGAAATGACATTTGTTAACCATCAGGAGTCCTCCATCTAGTTTTCATGTGCTGGATATTGATCACCATGACTATGACCTTATAGTCAGCACCCTTTGAGTCCTACTGGTGGACAGTAATGCAATAAGTGAACACCTTTGTTTGCTGCTTTGCATGACAATTGAATTTAGATTTGCCAGGTCTTTGTAAGCTCTAAATTTGCATAGGTTAAAAGGCAAAAATCATGCTCTCGGCCAGAACAATTCCTAAGTATTTTCTTAGATTTTTGTTTTATATCTGCTTTCACGCACAGTGGAGACCAATTTTCTTCATCCTCAGTATCCGAGTTGACCCTGAAGTCGTGGGATGACTACTGAAGCTTGAGTAATATGTCCAGTGTGTTCAGATGTGTTGTAGTACAGAAGACGAAACTCTTTAACTGTGTTTTCATACCGTTTCAGCCCAACAGCAGAACTTTGGGGATCAGTTCCTTCATTTGTTCCTTCAAGATGGATGCCCCGTTGCTAAACTTGGTTGTGGTGGCAGTTGTGTTTTGAATGCAGCTGCAAACCAGAGCATCAACAATGACAGATGGACGTCAATCACAGTCCGGTATGATATATTTTTTTCTGACTGTTTCCTGAAATTTAGTTTTTATTTATTTCTGCTTTTTCTTGGGCTATTTTTCAAAGTGAGTCAGTATATCAGGTTTTTATCAACTGGTTGTTCATCAAGGTGGACAAATCAATGTGGTTATGATGGTTAGCTTTATTTGATTTTCTTGTGCTCTACCTGATCTGCTAAATGTAGTAAAGGCAGTTATGTACAATATACTCACTGTATTTAAGAAATAAAAATCTGAATGTTAGCTGAATTATCATCTGATCATCATGATTATTATCATCACACAAATAAGTAAAATAATTCTTTTTAAATTTTATTTATATATTTGTGTCTCATATATTGTTCAAGGAAATATGGTTAATAAGGACAGGCTTTATAGTCACTCAGAAAATTGTTGATATCAGTAAATAAGCAAAATACCAAACCTCCCCAAAATGTCCTCATCAGTATTTATCCTATAATAATAATCTATTTGTTTGTTTTCCCACAGTGCCTGAGCCAAATGAATGAAAGCTGAGTGTTTAAAATAGTTGAGTTGAGGCTGATGCTTCAGCTCTTTGACTGTATATCAAAACTTTAAACTGTTCCATTTCACCACCAATAATAATAATCATAATATGAAATGTATCTTATAAAAGCACTTATTTTAACAATGTTACAAAGAGCTTTTTGAGAATTGATGAAGGAAGTAAGATCAAATTAATTTTAACACACTACAATAAATACACCAGATATCATTTTTTAGTTAGGAACAAATATTACTACAAGATTCCTGACAGCCTCTGTCATATTATTTGATTGAATGGCCAGACTAGAAGAGTTGGACTCTGTCAGGGATGCCCTTTGTCAATGATTCCATTCATTATTTTTATGGACTGAATTTCCAGGCACAGTCAAGGAGTGGAAGGGTTCCGGTTCAATGGTGTTGGGAGACTACAGACGAATACCTGGAACACACCATAACTAAGCAAGAGATGAAAAAGTTATTTTAGAGAGGAATGAGCGCAATAAACTAAGAGATGATTCCTTTATTCTCGCTCAGGACTCCAAACAATGCAGCAGGAGGTTGTGAACAATATTATAAAAGGTGGCAGTTCAATCTAAAAGCAGCTAACATCGAGCCGTCTCCTTTCTCTCCATTCAGTACCAGGTCATTAGTCACTTGAACAAGTATTGTCTCTGTACTGTCAAAAGCCCTGTTGTCATTTTTAATTATATTAGCTGCATAGAGATGACTTTTCCAGAACTTTAGACAAAAAAGTACAGTTACAGTTCTTGAAGAATGGTCTTAAAGATACTAAAAGAAGAGGGGCCAATTGAGATTTCCTTACCGGCATTTTTTTTAATAGCATCGTTGCCACTGCCTGCAAAACAACCATATGCCTGCAAATTATTAAAAATTTGAAATATAACAGGCCTTGCAGTGGAGAATACTTTCTTAAGCAGCCTAGTGAGAGCAATATCTCGAATGAAGGAGGAGGAGAGGTCATGTGGGAGACTGTGCATTCTAGCTCTAAAAAGGGAAATCTGTTGTAACTGTGTGAATGAGGGAGAATTATCATGGCGAAATAGTAATTCAGCAAGAATCAAGCCAAGTTTGAGGTCTGATATTTCTCTTTATTGGAAATGGCCCACACATACTGTATATCATTCTTATTAACCCAATCAGAGTTCTATAAAGCACTTTACAATGAGTTTCTCAATTTTCTATTCGCACATGTGTACACTCATACCCTCAGTTCAGTTCAGTGCCAGATCACAACTCATCTTAAAGCACCTTATACAGAAAGAAAACGTGTTCACAATAGTTCAATTAAATATTATTCAATTATAATACAATAACATTGCAAGTTATTTATTTATTTATTTTTACAAAGCATTTATAATCTAGCTCAGAAGCTAGTCTCAATTTGAAAATTTTAAAGTGGATAATACTTATCAATAAAAAGATAAATGAAAGGAGTGAGTGTACACTGCACTGAGTGTACATTGCAGTTGTGGACGGTGCTTAGATTAGAGTTGCATAACACATGCATGCCAAATTTAAGCTGCAGCTTCATGCTGTCTGGGGTTAAGTTTTCACATTTGAGTTTAGCATCAGAGAAGCTGTTTAACGTAAACATTTGCTGAACTTGTATCAGTAACATTACATGTCTAACCATAATTTCAGTGTGTTGGATATATGTCATAGACATTAAAATTGTATTTGAAGTTTTTTTTATTATTATTATTACATTATTACAGTGATCCCTTATATTTCGCAGTTAATGGGGACCGCCAAACCGAAAATAATAAGCGAAATAAGACACAGGCTCAACTGTGGTCTTTCTGCTACAACATTTCTTCTCTGTGAGAGAACGCGCACAACATCCTGTGATGCTTGGGTGATGCGTCTTGGCCAATCAGCGCACAGATTCTAGAGTGCTGGGCCGTCTGCGTTTCTCATGTTACTTACAGGAGGCTGTGAGTCATCATTTCGTTTTTTGTTTCGCTGGCAGCTGTGGCCTCTCATCTGCTGTGGGGTGGATTTTCACATAATTTCTGCGATTCATTCTTTCTTTTTATTATATATTTCTGAAAAATCGGTGAATAACTAAAACCACTGAATTTACTGTACCTGTTCACTGCTATTCACTGTACCTGTTATCATGAAGATCTTATTTCATTTGAATTCCCATATGCAGTCATGATGGATAAAATCAGCAATTCACATGTCAGGCTGTTGATGTAAAATCAGCCCCAGTTTGATGGAGCTTTTCACCATCTGAGATGGTGAAGAGGTTGTTCTGAGCAGAAATGAAAACATAATAGGAATTGCACTGTTGCTGTAAAGCAAATAAATCCTCATAAGCTGATCTTTTTTTTTTCTTTTTTTAATATCACTGCTCAAAAACTTAACATGTTGGAAAAGCAATATTTTCGGAAGCTTCAGTTCACCACCATCATTGTGTTTTACACATTCGCGTTTCGGTTTGTAAGATAGGAATTGTTATGGAGATACAATGTTATGTTGAGAGAAACCTGCGATGTCATGATGTCTTTATTCTCTCCAGTCTTGTGCACTGTGGCTCTCTCTTTTATTTTCATAGAGATGTTTGAATTAATTCTGACAAACACTGACATAGAATAGACCAGTGTCTGAATAACATAATGCTGTTGCTTTAACTGATCAGTGAAGCCATAATGATTGTGTATCTCTTACTATGAAAGGGTATGTTTTCAGCTGTTTGTTTCCCTCCAGAGGCCTAATTATGTTTATTATTTACCATTTCTCCGGTTATTCCACTGAAACTTGGGTGGGATGACCTTTGTGCTTCAGATGTTATTTTCTAGACTTTTGATAATCTGGATTTAGACAAAACGTTAAAAAAAAAAAAAGTACTCTTTGGCCATTGTTAAGCCAGTACTAATGAACAGATGTAACTATAGAAGTTCAGTGCTCAACGGAAGTAGGAAACTCACCACTTAACAATTGTGAATTATAATCATGTCTGGGCTGCAAACCCTGGATTATGTTCAGTCACTGCATCAATGAAGATTTTTATTTAATTTAAAGGGCATCTTAGCTTTAAATTTTGCTGTTTTATTTTTATTTAGACCTGTTCTAAAATACTGAAATAGAGCCAAACTAACTTTTTTTAAAATTATT
This sequence comes from Hirundichthys speculiger, assembly GCA_018398805.1. NCBI lineage: Eukaryota > Metazoa > Chordata > Actinopteri > Beloniformes > Exocoetidae > Hirundichthys > Hirundichthys speculiger. The sequence goes on along the minus strand of JAGFBZ010000855.1, from coordinate 1,629,652 downwards.
TTTTACACTGTTGCCCAATAAAGTTGGAATAAATTATTTTTACCTCTTCTTATGACAATGTGACTTATTTTTGATTGATAACTTGTCTGAAAACAAAACGATATTGACTTTATGGGCAACAGTGCACAAAATATTTCTATTAAAGTGTTGCAATTCTGAAGGAGATATTTTAGAGTTTGGTAGTGGAGGAAACATGAGTGCTGATAGTGATGACATATAGGGCCCGACCTTTCCACCAGATCTCCTAAAGCCACTATTAAGGGATAGCGAGTAGCGGAAGGGGCGTTCCCCCGCAAAGAACGCAATCTTCCACCTTCCTACAACTGCTATCCACCTGGACTACACGCTACGTTATGCATAGGAGTGGTTAGGGCGTTCCACCTGTTAAACCAATCAGTGCATCAGTAGCCATTGCCTTTAAGAGCAGGTTGCGCTATCCGCAAACCGCTATTTGCAAACCACTATGGAGCCTCTTTTCATCCAGATCGGAGCAGCTCTTGTGCGCAGCTCATCTGGGACTCTGTTGTAGACATGGGCGAGGCTAGCCCTTTTTTAGGGGTGCTTCAGCACCCTTAAATTGAAATTCAGCACCCCAAAAACCTGGAGTAAGAAATGTTCTTATTCTAAAATTTTAATTCAAATTTGACAGGCTTAGATAATGTCCAAAACTTAATCCATAGTTTGTGGTTTAAGTTTATATTTTAAGAATGAAAATGAAAACAACCCCGCCAAATGGTATCGTCCTCTTCTCACTAACGTTACTTGTGGGTTGTGGTGGGGCTCATTGGGTGCTCAGCACCCCTAAAGCTCTGACTCTAGAATCGCCCCTGGTTGTAGAGCTTTCTTCCTCTTCCTTCCTCCTCTTCCGCTGCACTGATATATACATAAAAATATTTTGTAATAAATATTAGATGGTGCGCTCCCAGTAAATGCACTCTGGTCGTCTGTTGTTTAACTGGTGAGCAATCTCTGCCATTTTCCTCAGGGGTTCAACTGAGGCCAGATCACATTTTTTATGCAAGAGTTAATTGGAGAGGAAGAGCCGATTGTGCACGTCCACATTACCAGGTGGACGCACATTTATGCCATTTGGACATGCTCTTGGACATGCTCTTGGACATGCTCTTGTACGTGCCAACATGCGGGTTGCGGGTAGCAGGTAGCGGATGGTCTAAAGACCCGCTAACTGAGATCGCAAGATACCGAGTTTGCGGAAAGGGCAAAAGACACGCCCATTGCCACACCTACAATGTGAGTAAGGGAGTCGGCAAAATGGGTAGCGGCTTTAGTGAGCGGAAGATTGCATTAGCGGCTAGCAGAGGTTCCTAAACCCGCAGTTTGCGGGTAGGGTAGCAGCTAGCGGGAAGTGTACGATCGGGGCCATAGTTTCATGTTTTACCTAACAAACCTCACTAATTTACAAGCTACAAATGCACCTACACTTCTGGATTATCAGGAAAAAAAATCACTTGGCTTGTAAACATTTGGCAATCTGGCACCAAATGTTGAACTTGATCCAAATCAATTTGTGCTACTTGATTGTGTCTTCCAAATAGGTCTGATAAATGATGCTTCCCCATGCACCGCTGATTCTCTGTCTGCACAGTGCACATGCAGGCTTACAGCTCAGCACTGTGAGCCAGTGGGACAAATCAGAGAGGGACTTCTGCAGAGCGCTGCTTCTATTTATTCTTGATCACTTCAGCCAGTTTCATTCATATGCAAATGTCTGCGTGACATCATCAAGTCACGTTTCGAGCTCCGGGTATCTGCTTTCCTTGGATGATAGTTGCAGCTTGCAGTAGTCAGCATCTATGCAGTGCAGGGTAGTGGTTACATTTATCTGTAAGTAACCAAAGCTCCTATAATCAAACAATCTTTTTTTTTTTTTTTTTTTCTAAAGCTAGTACAACTTTGTACTATACTGTGTTTGGTGTGTATATTTAGATTTTATGCACTTTAGTGCATACAATTATATAATTGTTCCTTGCTGAAATTGTGAAATGTCTCCACTATAGTTGCAAAAGGTGTTTTTATTTTTATTTTTTTGTTTTGTTTTGGTTCTTTTTTTGTTCCAGAGCTACAGAGGGGCACTATTTCAATGGTCTTAGACCACCCCATTATAGTAATCATCCACAACAATGGCATCAAGGACATGTGCTTAAGAAGAGGTTACATTTACTTTTTTTTTTTTAGAGTTTTAGAATTTCTCTTATGCTCCAGTCTAGGTAGAAACCTTGAGCGATGCTCCAAGATAAATGAAATCAAACAATGTATAACAGACAAGAGGATGCATACAAATGGAAAGCAGCAAACCATTACTTCAACACAACAATGTTACATGATATTGTCTTCTCTAGATTTTTCAAGTAAAATGGGGTTTAGAGCAACGCTCCAATTCAGGCAAAATTTGGCAAGAATAAAAGCTACTACTCAAGTGCCCTGTGCTGTCATATCAATTCACAGAGAGGAGTGTGCAGGAGGGAAGCTGTGTCATTATTCATTTGGGGAGGACATGTTTGCTGTTGGCTTACTTTTTGATATTGGGAAGTTTTCCTTCAGGGACGTTTGGGGTAATACAGCTACGATTAAATTTTTAGAGTGGCAGCTCCAAATGCTCCCCTGGTCATTTAGGAGGCTGCGTCCATTATTGGTTGAAGCCTGTTCATACACGTTCAAAGATCAATAAAGATGACACAGTTTTCTGCTGCATCACATTTTATCCCTCCTCACATGTAAATCCCTGGCAGATGATATAATTAATTTTTCTCTCCAGTCAAAGAAATAGAGATAGCTTCTACGACATGCCTTTTACTTATCATGCGGATGTTTTCAGGGACTGTCAAGTTATTTACCTTTACTTTTTGTTATTTAGCATTTAACAACATTCAAGCTTCAATACAGTAGGAAAACCTGGCATATGCACTGAGTGTTAAATCAATTTAACTTAAGGTACAGGTGGAACAGATAGAGAAGTGCAAAGAAAGTGCACGTTCGTCTTGTTAGAGATGTTACAAGAGGAGCTGTTCTCAAGAGACTCTAAAATGTAGCGAGCAGAGAGATACCCTTGCTCTGACACAATTTGGTAGTCATTCCACCTTTCAGGAAACACAAATAGAAACATTGTGAACCGACAGGACCTTTTGAAGAGAGATTGTAGAAGAAGAGGATGTTCCCGAGAGGAACACGGGTCTCCAGAAAGACCATAAACTTGTATGACTGAGTTTAAATACCTTAGTGCTAGCCCTACAGCCTCTTTGTAAACGGGTATTATTCACTTCAATCTAATTTGAGCAGCTATATATAGCCAGGGAGTTCATTGAGCGGTAGAATGATGTACACCCTTTTTTGGTTGGTCACTCATCAGACCCACCGCCATGTTCTGTCTCATCTGTAAGGATTTCACTGTATCCTGGGGGGCCTGCTAGAGGAGCACTACAGTAGTCAAGATGTAAGCAAATAAATCAGTCTAAAAACAACATCAAGCATGGTCTGTCCATAGAGTATGGCATAATGATTCAGACCTAGCCTGATTTATTTACAGCACCTTGCATTAACATTATATAAGGTAGAATAAATGCTTGCATAAATATTCACCCCCCTTAAAGTAACTGACCTAATTCAGCAGAGGTCCAGCTAGCTGATAGCAGCAGGGTCACAGTTAATGAAATGGAGATCGCCTGAATGCAGATTATATGTGTCAAGTGATTGTAATATAGAAACACATGTGTCTGGGAGGTCCAGTCTCAGGTTCATCAGTATTCCTGCTACAATTGCAATATGAATACAGAAGAACACTCTGAGCAACTCTGAAAACTATAAGACAGGAGATGGCTACATGAAGATTTCCAACTTGCTGGGCATCCCACAGAGTTCATTTAAATCCATCATTAAGATGCAGAAGGAGTATGGCACTTGTCTAAGTCTGCCTAGAGCTGCTCGTCCTCACAAACTGAGTGATTGGACAAGAAGAGGACTAGTCAGGGAGGCCACTAAGACACCTACATCCTCTCTGAAGGAATTAAGAGCTTCAGTCTTCCAGATGGAATAGACTACATCCAGCAACTGTGGCCCATTCTTCACCACTCCAAGCTGTATGGGAGAGTGGCAAAAAGACAGCCACTGTTGAACGTCACCAAAGTCACTTGAAAAAAAGCTTCTTTGGTCTGATGACACACAAATTGAGCTTTCTGGCCATCAATCTAAACACTATGTTTGGCAAACACGAAACACTACACATAACTACAAACACACCATCTCCACTGTGAAGCATGGTAGTGGCAACGTCATGCTCTGGGGGTGCTTCTCAGCAGCAAATCCTGGAAGTCTTGTAAAGCTAGAGGGGAACACAAATGTAGAAAACAATTGTCAAATTCTGGAAAATAATGTGAATTAATCTGCAAGAGAACTATGACTTGGGAGAAGATTAATTTTCCAGTGAGTCAGTGAGCCCAAGGCTGCACAGAAATGGTTCAAGGACCACAAGGTGATTGTTCTGGAGTAGCCAAGTTAAAGCCCAAGATCTCAATCCAATAGAGAATTTGTGGCTGGATTTAAAGAGCTGTTCACACTCAATCCCTGAGCAACCTGACAGAGCTTGAGCTGTTTTACCAGGAAGAATGGTGGTAAAATCAGTGTCCAGATCAGTGCCAGTCTGAGACACATCCAGACACACTTGGTGCCGTAATTGGAGCCAAAGGTGCATCAATTAAGCACTGATCTGAAGAGGGTACTTATGTACTTATGTTGTCATTTATTTTTCCTTATATAATTTAAATTAATTGACAGTTGGTTTGTAAAAATCTGTTTTCACTTTGACTCGAAAGATTTGTTTTGTTTTGTTTTGTTTTTTTTGGCAAATTCTTGTCAAAGGGGCCAATATATTTTCCCCATGATTTCATTTATAAAGGCAATAAAAGGCTGAAACATCCAAGGGCATGAATACTTTTGCAAGGCACTGTATTTTCCTTATATAATTCGAAACTGACATGACTTTTTGGGGAGACATAGTTGAACACACAATTTTTGTATTTTTATCTATTGGGTTGGATGGCCATATGGCATGGATAGAACAATAGATCAGCCTCAGTCATTTTTCATTTTTATTTATTTTTTATTTTTTTATGCAGTCGGAAATGTACCTGAGGCCAGCAAAGCATTTTTTTGTAGTATTTAATACTGGTACATTTGGAGGAGAAATGGCCCTAGGGGCACTGGTGTATAGTCAGTGCAATGAACATGCAGTAAAACTGCTGCATGTAAGGAGTTTGATACATTTCTCTCAGGGAAGAACGGATGATGGAAAATATGTGCCACTGGCCAGGCAAGAAGGAGAGCCTGTAGGTCTGCTGCGGGTTTGGTTTTTGGTCACCCTGTTCTGTAGAGATGGCTGGCCTAGAAGGGACAATGCACCTTTGACCAAAGGAAATTGGCTGCCATTGGATGAATCAAAGAACTGAACACTAACGACCATTACTTTCTTTTCAAAGACACCTCCCTAAGTAGTGAGCAGAGAGGATTGGATAGAGTTTTGAAGAATAGTTTCTGAATCAGTGTAGTGCTGATCTTATCATTATTTTTAAAAAGTACTTTTGGAAGAGTTGATGCTGTCTCTGATGGAGGGTGAGGATGATTGATAGGCCACGGTATCAGTTCGCCTCCTAGATTTATGCAAAATATCTCTGCAACTCTGAGAGCGGTGTGCAGCTTTTGGATGGTATCAGTCAGCCATAGGTGAGGCGGGTTAGTGTAAGCAGTTTGGTGGATAGAGGATGCAGGCTATCTTGATATGAGCTCAGAGTAGAGCAGAGAGATTCAGTAGCATCATTAACCTCTCGTCAGGAAAAAAAGGAGCTAATAGGAGTTACAGCAGAGACAGCAATGAAAAAGTTGGTGGATGGTAGGAGACTAAAATGAAACCAGAGGTACTTTCAGAATGGTCATTACTGGAAAGCAGACAGGAAACCAGATGAAGTTGTAGTCAGAGATCTAGAGCTGTGACCATTAGGTGTGTGTTGTATAATCTTGTGATTAGGAGAAGTGCAAACCCTTGTTGAAATGTTCTAAATACAGTAATAGCAGTGCACGAATACCTGGCCACCTCCATATCTGTAACTTTCTTCAGATTCTCTGAACCTTGGTGTGTTTTCATGAAAATTTCCATGTTTTACTCCCTTGCAGAATGTAGAGGATCTACACTACCTTGATGCCACACATATTAGTTAGAGGAGTACCTTCTGCATGACTTGTTATAATTCAAAAGTCCAACAAAAGTGCCTCTGTCTCATGAATGTGACCTCACTAAAAAATAAAAAGAACTTGCAGTACCATCCTGATGTGACAAAAGTGCACTGCATGATTGGAGAAGAAAAAAATGTAGAAGAATGCTGTATTCTTTCATTTGGACAGTTCTTTTCTTTTTTTTCCTTTTTTTTTTTTGATGTACAGTGGTGTTATAAGACACTTAGACACAAACAGAGGGTGAGAAAGATATATATCAACCAAATCTAGATTTAAGATTTATTGAGTTGTATTTCCTACACAATGTAAATCCAGCTCCAAAAGCACTGGATCTAACAATCTGTTTACCTTTCAGTAGACCCTCCCTATCTGGTAAAAATGTATTTCTTTAAAATCTTCCATAAGTTTGTAACACTGTGCCTCCTGCCTCAAGTCTTATAACCCCTTCAACAAGACATTTAGGCTTTAGACTTTGACAAACTTTCATTGTCATTCAGATTAACACTTTTCAGGGCACATGAGAACCTTATATTGTGCATTGGCTCAGAATAGTACAAAAAAAAAACAGAAGCAAGTGTTTTTGAGTGAGAGAGGAAGGTATAAAAAGAATTAAAGGTGGATGAAGAGAAAGTAGACAAAATACAGGCAACCGGTATAATGTTAATGCTTTGATAATTAGCTAATAATTAATGAAATTATGTTACAGTACCTGTTACATTTCACAGTGATTTAATGAAACATTGGTGAGTAATATTAAACATTTGTTTATGAGTTAGTAACCTACTATAGATACTTAAAATACTTTTTAATTTCTATTAGTTATTTACTGGCACTCTATTCGCTGACCATTGAATAGTTTTGATTATAAAAAACAAAATGCACACGTGGGTGTAAAACGTTGCCTAGCAACAGCCACTGCAAGAGGAAAAAAACACATGCTCCGTTGGAGAAAACACTGAGAAGACATTTTTAGGACATCTCAGTAGTCTGACTTCTTTGAATCAGTGTCACAGAAACACAGCTTTCTCACTGCAAGTCCTACCTGTTCAGAAGCACCTGTTTACTCGTGTCAACTTGTTCATGAACATGCTTTCTAGTAAGAGCTGACAGGACACTTTAGTGTCCATCTCCATCTACATTTTGGTACATTTGTATGCAAATAAGGTTTTGTACATATAGCCAAAATGTGTCCTCAAAAAAGTCACGGACAAAGGAATCTCTAAAAATTGTAAAAGTAATCAGTAAACAGCCACTAATTACCTTTCTCCCTGAATACAAACTAACAATAGACAAAGCCTATCCTTTGCACTTTCAGACCATGCTGAGAGATTAATGGTGAAACATTATTTGAGTAAGTGCCAGGCCATATGTGCACTTGAAAAGTGAGATCTTAATGTGGAGCATTTTGGTTTTTAAATCCAAATTTTCTTGGCACAATGCCCAATCTTGGGCACGGCTTGTTTATCAATCACACTGTATTCATTGTTGCATTGGCAAGTCCTCCCATAAAAGGTTCATTTAAGAGGCAACCAACAGCCCTGCCCGCTCACTTGGAGTTTCTCTTTTGAAGCCTCACAATGCCAAGAGCCCTGCTGTGTGCTGTCTAATTGTATTGCTGGAGATATAATGATAGAACACAGGCTGCCCAAATTAATTGAGGCTTGCCAGTCACAGCACAAATTATGCAGCAAATGCTGCAGTGCTGCGTGTGAGAAAGTCACTGCACCAGAGCCAGAGCAGGAATTACAGCCACTTTAGGTGCATATGATTGCCTGATACAGGGCTTGCTACACTTATAGAAAAATCAACAAAGCAGATCCCTCCTGATGTCTTGCACTAGTCGATGTGGTGTGGTATGAAATGTCATGATTATTAACCATATGAGGGTTTTTGCTGTCTTTTCAGTCATATTTGATGTCACTCTGGCACTAAAACTAATATCACAGTAACAGGTGGTACTTGTTTCCCCCTATATACAGTGTGCTAAAATGTGAGCCAGTTGCTCTAACTGCTTATAGATATTAAACTCCACTTAGCAGATTCTCTGTTTGCAGAACTAATAGTCTCTTGACTCAAAATGACTTGCAAATTTTTAAATTCCCCATGCTGTGTTCAACATAATCTTTCTTTTTCTTTTTTCTTGCTTTTTTTTTTTTTTTTGGAATGATCTAAAATTATGGTTAGAATAGTAAGCCAGTTAAATATTGTTACACATTGCCCATCAGACAGTGAAAACTGTTGCAAGAGCACCCGTGTGGTGCATGATGTTTTACTGCCATCTGTTGCCAATACTTTCAGATGTTTTATGTAGTAGTCATATTTTAATGATGATCCTCCCTTGCTAATCTTATGGGGGGTTCTGTGAAGGAGGCACGTTCAAGCAGGATCGGAGACACAAACAGCTATTTCAGGGTTAACTAATACCTTTGTGTAAAGGTGCAGTGCGGAAAATATTTCCAAGGTCCCTTAATATTGACGGTAATATCTCACTAGTGATCCTCAGGAAATTTGCAATATTATATTTACCCTAAATTAGTCACACACCAGACGCATGAGGATGTTAGAAATGACAAATCATTTATGACTAGAGCATTAGCCAGATGAACAAATGCATAAATGACGATTAAGTTAAAATGATCACCGCCATATTGTGGCTTTGTGTGTTTGGAGAAAATTAGATATTTATATGTTTATGTATGTTTAGCAAGCTGGGACCACACTGTTGTCAATCCTTGTGAGATCCAACAGTGACTGACTCACAAGGAACTCAAAAACATATTATTTATCTCTCTGCATTACACAAACCGCGGCCTCTTTTACGTCTGGTTCATATATGTTTAGTGATAATACCCTTTGTGTGTCTGTGTTTGCGTCTATGTCTGCAGTGATCATATCATGCAGCTGTAAGGCATATTCCTAGCTGTCTAGCTACTAGGTCAAATGGAGTAGTATCGTCATCTTTATAAATAGTCATGTTTTCCTTAGAGCAAGACTGATGTAAATTAGCTGGGTGGAGCATTCATTGCACTCACAAGAGCTCATCAAGTAACATCATCCTGTTTGCTTAGTGAGCATGCTCTCCGTGTCTCACAGGGGCACTTTTTGCAGCATTAGCAGCCCAAATAAAAAGCCACTGTACTAAGCTCCAAAATATGGCTCAAATGCCTTCAGCAAAATAATAATACTCTGATGTTTCATTCCATGCTACCGACTGGTTTTCCAGCTTAGACATGCATTGCGGTATTGGATCGTTTCAGTCTTTTCATTGGAATCTTATTATGTTCTTGGGCCTTGGGGAAAAAAAAGCAGGTGAGGGTTGTAATTGTCTCCAGTTGCTTGCTAATTAGATGGTGTAAAGCTAATGTATAGAGAATGACCTCAGAAACACATCAAGTACATTGAGTAAAGTAATGTTTTTTTTCTTCCTCTGGACATTAAATTGCTTTTTACGTTTTCAGTGTTAAATAAGTATGTGTGAGTTGTTGTGCAAGAGCACAAAAGAGCTCTTGTGAATTCTCCACCTGTAATTAGTCCTGTCTGAAGTTGTGTGCGTGGGATTGCCTCAGGGATGCGTCCTGAAAGGCTTTTTCAGATTAGCAGGAGGACGACTGCCCTGATTGTTTCCATCTTGTTATTAAATCAGGCATTTGATTTTTTTTTTCTTATCAACACTAATACAGTCTTAGCGAATGAGGGAATTGATTTTGCAGAATCAGATTAGCATCTCAGTATCATATTACATGTGTCATGTGTCATGATTCAATTTTTGAATAAATTTATGAAATGAAGGTTCATATTGTAGATTACTACCCAATAGAATCATATTTACAGTCATATGGAAGAAGAAAGTACATCCTCTTTTAATTCAAAGTCTGAATGTATCAGGACATTAGAGCAAACTGGTTCTTGCTTAGATGTTAGCACCGTTTCCTTACAGCTTTAAGTTCAAATCATGACTGGGGTATCTCTGTGTGGAGTTTGCATCTTCTCCCGGTGCTTGTGTGGGCTTTCTCCTGATGCTTCGGCTTTCTCTCAAAGTTCAAACCATGAATGTTAAGCTAATCGGTAATTCTAAATTGCCCATAGGAGTGAGTGTGAGCATGTAGTTGTCTTTATGTGGCCCTGCAATGGACTAGCGGCCTGTCCAAGGTGTACCCCTGCCTTTTGCCTGAAGGGAGCTGGTATAGGCTTAAAACTTTTATTTTTGATATAGCCTTTGCTAGGGATAACTTTATGAAGGCGTACATACTCTTCTTGTATATGTCGTTAAAGTTGACTGTTTTTTCCGTCATCTCAGACTCCAGCCAGTCGAGATAGACGTCCACCCTCCCTGAGTCTGGTTCTGGCTGAGGTCTTTTTTAGCCCTGTTAACCAGGTTTCCTCTCACCTTTGTCTTGTGCTTGCTCATGATGGGGGAAAGTGAACATTTGATGCAGTCTGTTGGGTTCTTTAGCTAGGCTGACTTTTATGGAGTGGCATAATATGAAATTTGAATTTGGACTCAACTGGAATGAATTTGACTCAACTGGGATATTATTTGGATTTAATCAGATTATAACTTTGTAAATTAATCTTGAGTGTTTTCTGTGTAAAGTGCCTTGAAATGACTTTGTTTTGAACTGAATTGAATTGAATGTAGAAAGGGTTATTGAATCGTAGGTGGGACTTAGTCTTTCAGACACTGATTCTGCATGTTGGTTTAGTGTTTATGTAATGTGTTATTATTAATCTAGGATTTTGCTCATCCTAAAACCTGCAAAGGACCACATTTTTATTTCTATTGTGAGTTTGTGATAGGTAAAACCTGATTTGAAAAAGGGCATACTTTCTTTTTCACAGGACTGTATGTGCCTGCTGCAGTGTGTACAACCTTCTTCATAAAGAGTCCAGCATAAAACCATTGATAAATTGGAAAGAGGAAATCACTTGACTTTGCCAGCGCTGTAATGTGACACAAGTAGACCAGCTTTTTAACTCTGTCTACAACATTAATGACTAACACATTTATATATTTCCCCAGAGAGACACAGAGGGTCAAATGATAAAATTGTCTTCTTTCTCATTAGAGTTATTATTCATATCTAGTGTGTGCCCTCATTTTATCATTAATTAATCCTCAGTGACATTATGACCTCTTATACTCTGTTTATTTATTTATCATTATTATTATTTGCTCTTTTTTTTATTTTACATTGTAATGTATGTTGTTTACTCTAGCCTGATCACCTAAATTAAGCTGGTAATGACTAGTTATGTCAGCCTGCAGTTTATCTTTAGTGAGTTTACTGGCCATATTGCATTATTATGTAAATTTCACATTTTCAGAAGAAGGCAACAACTTAAAGAATATCCCTGCAGCACTGAGCAGAAAACTATTTCTAGACTTCTTATTTAAATCTAACGGTGGAAAAAATCCTCTGTTTTTGTTGTCTCCTGGGTTTTGGCTGATAGCGAGGGATGCAAACGCACCATTGCTTCCAACCAATCTACCATTGCATATAAATTCTCATAAAACTGAGTGAAATGAATACCAAGTCAGTTTATGGTATATTCTCAATGGTCATATTAGCAGCTCGATTACTGTAACTGCTCTGTCTGTCTCTCCATCAGAGTGTTTTTCATGCTTTGCTGGCTTTATTGTGACTATCAGATATAATATGGAGCACCTTTCTTACTCACTGTTACTCTGTTTTCTTTCTTCACAGATACATTCTGCCTGTCAGCAAACAAGGAGGGACGTGTATGATTGAAATAGCAGCAGATAATGGCACAGCTCAGCATCTTGAGGAGTTTGTATCCCACCCCGTGTCAGAGGTATCCTGACCTGCTTGCAGTCAAATTAATCCTTTCAGCATCCATTATTTCAAATGTCCAACTGGATCCTATAACCTGTCTTTCCTGTTACTGTAGTCCACTGTAAAAATGATAAGAATGTCATCATGTAGACATGACTTCTAGTCCAATTATTAAGTGATCAAAAAAATGCATCCATCCAGTTTTACACTGTTGAGTTTATGAATATTCAGTTAAGTCCAATTCACTTTAAAGTGCCAGTTCACATCAGAAGTCATCTTGAGGCACTTTACACAAAAAACAAGTTCAATGTCGTCCAATTAGTACAATCCAATCCAGTCCAATTATTGTCTGATTCAGTCCAATTCATTGTTTTCCAATTAATCCAATTAATTTAAATTCAGATTCAAAATTCATATAATAACAATTCATATAAAATAGCCAAGCTGAGGATCCAATCAGATTGCATCAATCTTTACTTCAGTGCAATGCCACCCTCCCCCACCCCCCCGAGCAAGCACAAGGAGACAGTGGAGAAGAAGAAAACCTAAATAACATGGAGAAAGAGAAAAACAAAAAACCTCCATCAGGACCAGATGCAGTGATGGCAGCCATCTGCCTGCAGTAGCTGAGGGTCTAAGATGACAGGAAAGAGAGACCAACAAAAACAGAAAAGTTAGTCCCGTGATATCTGCCTCTGAGACACTAAAGAGAACAGTGTTAATTGCAATAATAATGACATATGCATTCGCAAAAAGAAAGGAGAACAGAGTGAGGAAAGAACCCAGTGCATGCATGGGAGGTCTCCCAGCAGTCTAAAACACATTATTAAGATATAGTGTTGGGATTATTGTTATTTGTTATTCATTTATTTCTTTAGTACCATATTGTCTGCATAACTTTATTCAAGTCAGGTGTACTTGAGAAGAATCACTGCCTCAGCTATTTTGACTTTCCTTATGATGTTCATGAGGTAAACAGTACAAATACAGCTTTGATGTCAGAGACTAACCTGGGAATTTAAACTTCCATTGGTTTAAACAGATGATGCAGTCTGGCAAGAAGCGAGCAGCTGAGACAACATTGCGTTGTTATGTTTTCCCTGAGCCCTCCGCATTGCCTCTGCTGTTCTGCCAATAGAATGGTAGCATTCAAATGAATAACTTAAATCTCATTACAGCAACACCTTGAGTAGATTAATTGTGTGTTATCAAAGCCAGACCAGCAACAGCAGTTGCTTAATGAATGAAAATAAAGAGCAGCTCCCGTTAAAAGTATGCGAACCTGTGACAGTGTTCATCATTGATGATCACAACTGGCAAACATGAATGCAGCGCTGACATATTTTTGACTTGATTATCAGGTCCAGTTCATTGAATAGATTTACAGCACCTTTATTAGTGGTTAAATTAATAATTTTGTTTTTCACGGTCAAAGACGCAGAGAGGGTTCAACCTTCCCACTGGCTCAGCCTGCATCCTTCTTCAATGTGATTTATGGTCTTCTAATTTGAGATGCTATGATGTTCCTCAGCCACCCCCCACACACCCAACCCCCTTTTTTTCTTTACCTTATAACACATTCATTAATTACAGAAGCGCTCTCTATGAGACAATTAACAGCAGATTGACTGCCAGATAACCTTTTCCAGCTGGCGTTACTTTAGTGTATACATTTGAATTAGTGTTTGTAGTCAAAAATATATAAGTGTGTCTTATTTTACCAGTAATTGGGTGAGTTTCTAGTGAAGCAGTCATACAACAATTAAACAAGACACTTGACCATGGACGAGAGTGCAGAGTGGGTTTAATCCCCATTGCATACAGCAGGGCAGCACAGTGGTTTGGTGTTCAGCACTGTTTCCTCACAGCAAGAAGGTTCCTGGTTTGAACCTCAGCAGGGGTCTTTCTGTGTGGAGTTTGCATGTTCTCCCCGTGCTTGCATGGGTTTCCTCCAGGTACTCCGGCTTCCTCCCACAGTCCAAAAATTAGATTAATTGGTGGCTCTGAATTGCCCGTAGAAGGGTTTGTGTGAGTGGTTGTTCGTCTACATGTGGCTCTGTGATGGACTGATGACCTGTCCAGGGTGTACCCCTGCCTTTCGCCTCCAGCAGATCTCCGTGACCCTGCGTAGGATTAAGCGGGCATAGATAATATATGGATGGATTGATGTATACAGCAGAAATGGTCAGTTACTCACATACACAGATGTGTATGACAATGTGAAATGACAACAAGCAAACCAGATGCAATTGCTTTAATGATCATCTAAAAAACACCCAAACCTTGAGCTAACTTCTCCAGACGACTGCGTGTCCCAAAATCATACAATTAACATCTGAGTGACAATATTTCACATTCCAGAGGAGAAGTCACGGAGCAGAGACTTAAGATTATTCGAACAAATGGGTCACAGTGACCCCACTTTTTGTGGTACATATAACAAGCTTATCTAGATAGCAGCAGCAGAGTACGCTTCCCCACCCCCAAGGGGTACAAGCCCACAACTGCGAGCTACAAAGGGGAAAATGAAACTTGATCTGTTCCTGCAACCCCTCCATCAGCCAAACACCCATCCCTACTATTTGCTTGATTGGTTTGATCAGTTTGATTTCTTTGACTCGTTTGTCCCTGAAGTTAGAGGACAGCAAAAGACCCCTGGAGGCTAGCTACTCTACAGTAACCCCATGGGATAAAAGGCCACGATTCCTATCTAATCGGAAGATTGAATAACCAGTACTCAATCTTCTGAAGCACCTGCAGGTGCATCCCCCTATTCTATAACAGTATTTTTTTGTTAAACACAACATCAACTAAAAGATTGACATTTATGAAATGTTATTGAAATTGCATTCAGTGGAGGTGAAATTTAAAACCCTGTCCGTTGGATTTGGATTATAAAAGCAGCTGCAGGTAGGGGTTTTTAAGACTAAGGATAAAAAAATAAGAAAAAACTTCTTTGACCTCAAAATGTGTGACTTGCACAATATATTTACAAAATATAGGTTGACTTGATTTGACAATATGAACTGAGAAGAAACTGGGCTGGTTTCAACACCAAAGTTTGGTATACATTTTGCTTGAAGACCTGTCACTAAACTACTTTGTTTAATGACATCCTTTCCAAGATATACTTGGGTAGCACAGAGGAATATTTAGAATTTTTAGCACTTTAAGTCCTCCTATAGACAGTGGAGATTAAATAGCTTTTAAACTGCTGTCTAAATGTTCTCTTTTGTCATTCCTTTCTTGAGTATAGTTGCCTCCACCGTGATATCCACTGAAGCTCTGTGAGCTACTTTTATCGTTGCTCATGTTTGGCATAGTACAATAAGTGATTCATAGTTGTTTGACTGGTGTGGGAGCAGGAAATTACTTTTTTTTTTCTTCAGTTTCTTCAGTTTTTTGCTGATAGCAGGCGCAGATGATTCCTGCAGCGAAATGAGATTTTGTAAAAAAAAACATCAAATATTCCTTCAAATGAAATTGTAGCTGATGAAGAAGTCCTCTGTTCTGCTTTAAAATAGTTCAGCCCTAGCTTTCTTTCATGATCAGTGTTTTTTAAGTCATTCTGGACTGTAACAAGCATTTATAGAACCAAGAATATACAATGTGGTTTTACATCATCTCAAAAGCTGCATATAATGTTCTAAAATCTTGCTTTACTTTTCTGCCAAGGGCATTGATCCAACCCCGTACCACCACAAAGGCCATTCTTATTGACGATAATAGTCCGAATGATCCTTTCTTATCTTCTTGCTGAAGCACATGGTGCCCATTTCATTCAAAGAGGTTCTGGAATACTGATTCAGCCAACTACAATGCACGTTTACACTGTATGTTGGTCCATCTTAGATGCTTCAGAGCCCCCAGTTTTTTAGCACCGTGAATTTTTAAGAATGTACCTCCATCTTCATGTGCTTGACAAAAGTTTCCCAAAGTAATCCCTGAACCCTGAGGTTACATCAACTATTGATGAATGAAGGTTTTGATGCAGTACCATGTGAGGAATCAGAGATCATGATCTCCAGCTAAGGCTTGCTCTTCACTCTATGAATTGAAATTCTTCCAGAGTTCTTGAATTGTTTAAGTATATTATTGAGAAATATACCATTCTCATCGTTCCTTTCGGAACATTGTCTTTTCTTTTTTAAATTGCATAGAATTTCTGATCCATTTCTTGACGAAGCGGTGATCCTCTGTCCATATTTTCTCCTTAAAAGCCTTTTATCAATACTGTTTTGTACAAAATCAGCATTGTAATTACCTGTTGACATTGCTTTTTTTTGAAAAAGGATCAATATTTTTTTCTTTCACACCCTCTTACTAGCACTAAATTACTCCTGTACCAACTAAATGTGGAAAGTGTTGTAGGAATGAAATACAAGATGCATGTTCACAAATGGCTTAGGGATCGACCTGCCAGCTTTTGTATTTGATTCGAAAGCTGCCCTCCCCCCCTTTGGTTTGCTTTACAAATCCAGCATACAAGTGCCTACAGTCCTATACTATTGATGTCAAGGTCATCCTTCCAACTTTTGCACTGAAATCAAATTCAGAAAGGAATCATTGAATATTACATGAATATTACATAGGCGAACCTTTCAAATAGCGTCTGATGAACATGGTAAACATATTTAAATGTGCCATGAATACATTCAGGATCAACCCATTGTCATCATGCAGCTTCAGTGGCTCATTGCTGATTGTCTCGCATACTAATATATCTTAGCTGTTTGTTAAAGTGTCCAGGCACTGCTGTTTATTTTATTTGACGTTCAGCTTTGGTGAAGACACTGTCGGGGCGTTTAACTATGAGATGGCTTTACATGGGTCTTCCTGTGAACCCTGTCATCCATGTCCTTTTATAGGCTTTCAAGATGTGCAGCAGTTATGTTTCTGCAAGCTTGGATTAAACCAACATCCCAAATGACTGTGTGGTCTCACATCTCACTGTCTCTTCATGGCACACCTCCACTGCAGCTGTCCATCACATTTCCTCCAGTGCCAGTGTGCAGTCATGACAAATACCACCCTGGAAGGACTTCAGAGACCGATACTGTATATCGACATGGCTGTTTAGATTTTACAAAGCACGTATGAAATTTGAGATTGAAAACATTCAAACATTCAAATTTGACACATTGGTGACTTTTATAACATTCCCATTCATATTTTGAAAATTACCTTGACATCAAGATTTGATCAAATACAAATTTAAACAAGTGTAAAAACTCTGAATTCAGTTATTTGCCAGATATTCTACTTTAATTCCTTTTAAATTTAAAGGGATAGATTATAAGATCTAAACTAAAAATATGTCATGTCTCTACATTGCTGTGAACGTTGCATGTGAACAACCAAACACAGCTGCTTCCTAAGCAATCATTGCCCAGGTAGTTTTTCATTGTGAATTCAGGAAACACAAAGCTCACAATATGTTACAATATTTTGGCGGGTCTGTATAATCTTTAGAAGTATCTGTTCAGAGTTCCAGCACAGTGGATTCTCTTTCTCACGCAATGGAGCAAAATGTGCACTGAGCCAGTTCGAGACATTCACAGATTTTAACTTCCTAGATCAATAACACATAAACAAAACATTGTTAAAATGCAACTGAAGCCTCTTCCTGACAGAAACAAGACGGACAACCAGCCATAAGCTCATTTTCATCCAAATGTACTGTCATTAAAGATGTACAGATAACATACACTTTTATATGGAACCTGCTCTGAGATGACAGGAGGGCTTGTCTACGAAGAGTAATACTGAAAAAAAATCATACTCCTACCATCTTTGAACATTACTAACTTAATATTATTCATAATCTAATTATATTTTTGAGAATAAATTCTAGCCAGTGACCTGTAGTAGTTATTTCAGTGTCTTTAACATTTATAATTATCCCATTCTTTGTCCCATACTGGGCCTAAGTGATACTGAGTCTATTGCTAAGGGCCATATATAAATGGAGCAAAAGTTCTGTAGTAAGTCTAAGTCAGATTTGTTTCAGGCGGGAGTTGGACTTTGTCAGGGTTGCCCTTCATCCCCAATTCTGTTCATATCTTTTATCAACAGACTTTCTAGGCACACCAAAAGGAAGAACAGGTCCAGTTTTGCAGTCTCAGGATTTCATCTCTGCTTTTTGCAGATGATGTGGTCCTGCTGGCATCATCACGCCACAATCTTCTTACTCAAGCAGTTCTCAGCTGAGCACGAAGTGGCAGGGATAAGATTCAGAACCTCCAAGTCTTAGGCCATGGTTCTCAGTCATAAAACGGGTGAAATGAGCTCTTCAAGGGTGATGGGATGCATCAAATGGAGGAGTTTAAGTTTTCTGGGCGGATTGATGGCTGGATTCTTCCTCAGAGACAGAATGCAAAGTTTGTCATTCAGGACTCGGAGTAGAGTTGCTGGTGTTGCAGTTCAAGAGAAGTCAAATAAGTTGGTTCAGGCTTCTGGTTAGGATGTCTCCTGGAAGGTATTTTGGAGATGCCCAAAGGACTGGGAGAACTACCTGGGGTAGACTCAAGACACACTGAAAGGATTATATCTTGCAGCTGTTTTGGGAATGCTTCAGTATTTCCTGGGAAGGGTTAGAGGAGCTGGCTACAGAGGGAGGTCTGGGTTTCCTTGCTTAGGGAGACCGCAATTAAAATTCCTCATTAGCCAAAGACATTCAAAGTGGTCAAGCAACTTCTAAGACACTGTTACTTTTTCTTTTTTTGGAGAGATGCATAATTCTCTTTTGATAAACAATTTTTGTTAAATTAATAATTATGAATCTTAGTTAGGTAAAAATATAAAAAGTGGTATTCAGCATTCATTTAAACAACCAGAGGACATTGCTAAGAATAAAATCTCTGTAATTTAATGCTCATGTGAGGTGATATTTTGGTACGTTTTATGAAGCTCTGCAGTGGAGGCCAGGCACAATTATACTTGTAAAATGAATTGTTTTAGTGGGATAAACTGCAGTTCCCAGAATTCATCTTTACTAATTTTCCAAATTAACTTGTACATTAAAGGCAGCTCGCAATGAATTTCGGAAATATTATTTGTCATTGTATGAAGACATATGCAAGCATGAGTGTTTCAGGTATACTTTTTTTTTTTAATTCAATACATATTTTGATAAAGGTTTTTATAGCCTTTTGAGAAAGTGTACAGACAGGAAACCAGAGCAGAGAGAGAGTGGGGAAGATGGGTTTGCAGACTGGGAGTTGAACCTGTGACTGCTTCACGAGGACTGGAGCCTCTACATGGACTGCATGTTCCAGCCACTAAGCTATCCTGCAGCCCCAATGCAATATGTGTCAGGCATTGTCATTTTAGAATACACCACTGCCATCAGGGCAGAAAAAAATCCATTAATGGAATAACCTGGTCATTCAGTACATTCAGGTAGTCAACTGACCTCATTCTTTGAGCACATACTGTTGCTGAACCTGGACCTGACCAACTGCAGCAACCCCAGATCATAATACTGACCCCAGAGGCTTGTACAGTAGGCACCAGGCATGATGGGTGCATCACTTCACCTACCTGTCTTCTTACACTTATTCATCCATCACTCTGGAACAGGCTAAATCTACACTCAGACTACATGACCTTCTTCCATTGCTCCAGAGTCCAATATTTATGCTCCCTAACAAAACTGAAGCCTTTTTCCTGTTAGCCTCACTGATTAGTGGTTTTCTTAAGGCTACACAGCTGTTTAGTCCTAATTTCTTCAGTTCCCTTCACATTAAATGCAGCCCTGAGTTCGACAGTATTTTTTTTTATTTTTACTGTATTTTTTTATTCGATTTCACCAAACATTTAAGTGATTGCCGATCAATCAAGATTGTTTTCTGACCACATTTCTTCCTAACCTAATTTTAGTGGTTTCAGCAACCTTAAATGTTTTTTTAATTACTTGATGCATGCCAGTAATTCAACCCTTCTGAAACAGATCAACATCTTTTCCATGACCACAAGATGTGTCTTCTGACATGGATATTTAAGAAATGAGAAGCTACTCACTTCATCAGTTAGAATAAAATAACTCTAATTATCCAATGGGCAGCTCTTACCTATTCATTTAGTTAAATTCATGTCTGTCGAGAAAAGCACATTACTGGGAACAGTTGAGATCCTGCGCAGAACCCTCAGGCTCCCAGACCTCTGGTAGAGGAGCCGAGCTTGAAGGAGACAAGACCACCCGGGTGGCTGAAAGGAATTATATATAACACTATATCCTACATGTCTCTAAACATCATATTATGATGAAAGTAACAATAGCCCTATCCTATTTATCTCAAAATATATTAAGGCATTTTAAATGTAATGATGATAGCAATGTTCACAATTAAACACACGGTTTTGGACTTTAAAACTTGAAATTGTAGAGAGGTATTCTATTCAATTTCAATTTTATTTGTATAGCGTCTGTTACTTTGTCAATTGTCTTTAGGCGCTTTACAGAGACCAAGAGCATGACCCCCCAGCAAATATCATGAATTAAAATTATAAAATTAAATCCTCAACAAGGATAATGGCAAGTAAAAAACTCCCACAGTGGGAGCAAAAAATGGTATTGTGTGAATTATTTAACAAAAATGCAGATCTCTGGCTTTCTATGGTTTCTCTTGCAGGGAACCTTTGGACCCATATATATCGGGGATGTTTCATCACGCTGGGAGACGCATGATGGAAGTGCAAAAGGAGAGAAGCGATTCATTGGCTGTATCAAGGAACTTCAGGTCAACTCAAAGGAGATGGACCTGGTGGGTGAGGCTGTGAAAGGGAGAAACATCAAGAACTGTGACCTGCCTGTCTGCCAACACCTTCCCTGTCGTAATGGAGGAACATGTGTCAGGTAGGAGTAAGTTAAGTTAATTTAACAACCTTGGAACCTAAAGCTACCAGGAACATAAAACAATGACTTTGCTTTACTTTTCTACTATACTGACAAAGATAATGCATGATGCATTAGACGATTAGAATTCCATGAAATGTTTACAGCTGACACTGCTCCAAACAAAAAAGTAGTTTTTCCAACTTTCTTTTGCAATGTGACACTTTTGCAAGTTCACCACGATGCAGAACTATCTTACTCACAACTAATCAACCGAAAGAATACACACAATAGGGCTGGACAAGTTAACGCGTTATTATCGCGTTACCTCATTAATTTATTAACGGCGACATTTATTTTATCGCGGGTTAAAGCATGTTGCTCACATGCTTTTGTTTTGAAAAGTCTGTTACTGGCTGCTGTGGAACCGGAAAACAGTAAACATAAGGAAATGCTGAAACAGACATGGAGAGCGGTAAAAATCTGTGAACTTTACAGTTCGGGTAGCAACTCAGGTAACAATATTAACAATTCTGTCTAAAAAATATTCTAGACTGCAACAAAACTTTTGCGTCATTCCTCCATGTTACATCAGATCTGCTCCATGTGTTCACTGTTGTGCTGTTCTCTTACTGGTTACTTCAGTGCAGTTCCATCTAGTGGTGCAGATGTGTAATGACAACAGAAAGTCCAGTCCTTGATAAGAAAACAAATTCAGTTCTGTGGCCTGTATTTTAATTTTGTATTTTTGATCCAAGGCTAAAATTGAAATATAAAAAAAAAAAAAAAACAGGCATTTTTGGGGTTTTTTTTGGGTTAGATAAAAAATCGAAAAACATAATAAAATGTCACTTTTTAATTCTTTTAAATTTTTATTGACAATTGAAAATGGAAAGAATGAATGATACACGGATTGGTAAAGTTACTCAACTTTAACATGGACATTTTCATTTTAAAGTTCTCCCTGACGAAGGATTTGACAGAAACAAGATTATTTGTAACAACTGCCAAGTTGAACTCCCCGTTAAAAGTTTCTGCTGTTACATCAGAAATTACCTGCCTTATTGTTCTGATTGTGCTGAGCCACAATCATTTTGTTGGATTTTGTTTGTAGACTTTTTTTTTATTTTTTAAAAAACAGGATGACATTAATGTCCTGGCAGTGGCAATAAGCTTTATTTTATTTTACATTTTTTAAGATGAGATTTACACTAAATATGTGTTACTGACAAGTGCTGATGTTAAAAGTGTTTAAACAACAAATGTTATGGCACTTTAGTTCATATGGCAGTAGAACATTTCAATAAAAGTACATTTTACACTACTTTTGAATTCATTATTTGGTTTTGCATATACAATGCGATAAATTGTGATTAATCAGGGGAATAATGCAATTAATGGCGATTAAAAATTTTAATCTTTGCCCAGCCCTAATATATATTATGCCATATATTCCAGTTCAAATTCTTTTTCTAGTCTGTGAGAGCATTAATAGAGCTGCGGTTTCAAAGTCCATGTTTTGAGCACATACCAGCTTAGTTAGCCAGCTGGTGAAATGACAGCTTGACAGCTCGGTTGCCTTGCGTTGATCATTTCTTAATTCATAGGAGTTCACTTGTCAAGCTTATCTATATTGGACTAATTTCAGTGTGGGCCTACTCACCAGTAACTGTGCTTTGAAAAATATTATTATTATCTGGGATTTGATATAAATAGAAAAGCAGTATAAATTGGTTTTAATGGCATTAAGGATTAGAAAATTTCAATTGCGGTCCAGCAAATGACAGAAGTCTTGCAGCAAATTATGTAAAAGCTACATTGATCCAAAACACAACATTTAATTTCACAATGAAGGCAGTCCAATAGTGAAATTACTGTGGTGGGATGGAATAAGTCACTCAGGGCAGAAATTGTGTTATCCCTCAATAAATGCACTACTTTTATGTTGAACAGTAGTGCATGTGCTTTTATGAAAAATGAAAAACATGCAGTTGTGATTTGCTATTATAAAAATACAGCTCTTGCCGGAGAATCGCAGTGCTACAAAAGCATATACTGTTTTCACTCTTTTCACTGCACTTTGCTGGAGTTGTGTTGCTCTACACATATTTTTTAAATTTACTTTAAAGCGTTCTGTTGAATTAAAATACAATAAGCCAGGTTAGAGTTTTCCATAATTTCTACTTTAGAATTTCTGGATGTTTTTTTTTTGGTTTTTTTTTCGCAATGTCCTTTGGATCGTACTTGAATATTTTCATTAATTCCATTAAGCTTCTGAAGAGGTCAATTGATCCTATTATGATGTATTTTTGTGCACATCCACAGATGTTTACACTATTATCAATAAATGTCATCTCTTCAGCGACATACCATGTTCCCACATCTACTCTTTGCTGTCTCTGAATTTATCAGAGAGGATTTGTCAATTATTTTCCAAATATTGGCAAAAATGGTGGTAACCTGAGCTAAAAAATTTAGAAAGTTGAAAAATAAAAAAGTGAACTTGGTCTCATCAGACTAAAGATTGTGCTCTCAGTATGCATCAGTCTTTTTCTATCATGTATATAAGTTTACTCTTACAGTCGCGCAGATAAGCATGTTTGTTTTTTAAGATATGTCTCCCTGTATCTTTTCCATCCTTCTGAAAAAGTGTTTTTCACACCTTTTAAAATATTTATTCATGTGGAACCAAGATGCAGACGTGCAGACAGACAAAGCCCATGGGTCCACAACTGAGCAAGTTCTATGGCCAGATGCATAAAACTCCCTGTAGTTTGCCGACTAAAACTGTATGCGTACACAAGGGTAAAAACATGCAAACCGAAGCCAAAGACTTGATTTCATTATGCTTATAAAAATGTGTACGTAAAGTTATCTTATATAAATTCCAGTAATTCTGGAAGTATGTGTTTGATCTTTAAGACATGGATGAATGTGAACACTCCCCTATTCTGTCTGCAACTGCAACATACCTAAATAATCAAACGTGAAAGGCACAAAAAAGAACATTTTTTTTTTTTTTTTTTTTTTTACTTCACACTGTTTGTGACACTGAGGCTCTCACCAGTGAAATAGAGAAAAAAGGAATGAAAAGGAAATCTGCTTCATGTGATATCTCAGTTCTGGGATAATGAACAGTGTAAAATCTGCTGAAAGGAAAAACAAAAAAGCAACAGAAGCAGTCAGCTCTAAGATAACAGCAAAGATGCCTGTAGAGTGAAAAACAGCAACATGGCAACAGAAGGAGGACAACTAACTCCTGGTATTTATTTTATGCATGAGCCCATCTCCTTTATATTGGGTCAGCTTTGCATGGAAATTACCAGGAGCAAGACACAGATCTACGGATGGAGCATGGCGCGTTGGCTAGTTTCTTAAACAGCCATTAGAAACCCGAAGTGCTGACTGAACCACCAAATGATCTAATACCAGCAAATCTGAACAACCTCTAAATCCATGTTCCCTCCTTGTTTCATTCTTGCACATGACTGTCATGCATAGCTGCAACTTTTTATGGAACTTACATTTTAATAAGAGGAATGTTTTTCAAAGAGTATCTTATATGTTTGTTTTTTTTTCATTTCTACTTCATAAAATCAGATTTAAATTGATCTAAAAATGTGTGCACTTATGGTCAGGAGAATTTGTGAGGAGTGCACGTTCTCACTGCACATACGGCCTTTATAAATAACAGTTTATGTGCAGCAAAAGGTGTACGTACACTTGGGTTTGGTTTTTCAAACATAATTGGTGCATCTAGCCCATTGTGTCCACAGGTCATTTTATAATCTCATCCACATGGTTTTTACTTTCTCTGTCAGTCATAACAGGGTGTGGCCCTTTCTGCTGCGTTGAGTTTCTACTTTTTAGCAGTATTTCTTTTCGATTAATCACATGAGAAAATTATATTTTCTGGAGATCTTACAAGTTTGGATCATTTGGCATTGAAGCTACAAAAGATATTGTTCTGGTGTGTGTTTGCTGGTGCAACACACTTGTGCTGTAACGGAGGCTGAAAGTAAAAAGGCAAGAAGGCTTTTGCTCGCCCTCAAGACAGCAACACTTCTTTCTGAGGGGAGTCAGCAGATTTGGAGAGGTCAGATAATTGTTGACCATTTCATGGTTTACTCCAACTTCCAGCTCAGTTCGCTTTCCACTGACAGCTTGTACTTTAACATTACATAACTCTTAATGTGAACTCCAAGGAATCCTTTTCCACTAGAGAACATTCATTTTATTCTAAAGTGTCATCAGTATTCTTCCATTTATTATACTTTTACTACCCGTATGTAATTCAGAGAAAACAACGGTCCCTCTTGGTTGGTTCCCCCATCTCATATGACGCTGTGTTGCATCTGTCAAACCATAGCTTTACTTTTATTCCCCTCAGTGTCGCTGTGTTGGATCAATCTCATTTTAGTGATGGTGTTCTTGGTGAGTGCATTTAAGTCTAAAGTTCTGTTGTACACTACCTTTCAGCAATAAACAAACTTTGTAACTATTCAATGAAAGCAATAGAATATTTACATGCTGTCAGATATAAATATTGCTTGACATCTGCTGTATACGCACATCTAAAGTTCACTGTATTCTCTTAACAAGGTGATAAATTATGTTAAAAGCTTTCCATGCCGCCCCGAGCGTTATGGCAAATTGTAGTCTGTGTAAAGCACGTGTACTGAATTTGTCACACCACAGAAAATAGGTCATGTAATCATTATGCAAAACGTAAATGATTAAAATAATGACCAAGTCTATAAAATGAAGTTTCAAAATCGTTAAAAAGTGAGCAGTAATCTTTGCTCTTAGATGGGGGGGTCAGTCTGCTAAGTGGGCTGATCCACGGCTCCCAGACCAGCTGTCAAATCTGATGGGCCATCAGGAAGTGCGGTTTATCCGATAATCCAAGCTGCCCCAAGAGAAAGTTTGTAAAACTACTCTGTGTGAAATGGTCACTGCAGACGCAGATGTTGGTGGTGATCCTTCAGTTTCCCACTGATGAGGCTTTTTGCAGAAGAAAGAACTGAGCATAACTCCAGTCGCTACAAGAAGGTAAAAATCCACCTGATCATCATCTCATCATTCCCAGGGAAGTGTAAATAAAGATTGTAAACTTTGGAATCTGGGAAAATGCGTCCCTATGAGGAAAGCCAGATGCTTTAGTTATTTAATTAGTTAAAGTTATCTGGTTATATTTAAGCATTTATGATAATGTAGCAGAGCTGAGACAAGGAAAGAATGGACGTCTGAGGTTTGATGGAGACCTCAGAACTCCAATTTAATGATTAGACCACTGAACTCACCACAAACCACAACACATAGGGGGTGATCCTCCAGTCCTGCTCATCCCAGTCATGGTGCCACAACAATCACAGCACAACCATGCGGCATCACCGAGACCACAGATAACAAAGTAAACAGCAAAACCACCCACATCCATACAGTCAACGGCACTCTCAAAAGTCCTTGTGTGGCACCTCCTGGCAGCAGCACCAGCCATAACTGATAGCCACTGCTACAATATTATAGTTTGAAGAGAGGAGATTTTGTAGATCGGTCTCATTCTTGTCACTAAGCCATGATTTCTGGCCCACCTAAGAAGTTCTCCCCACAAAACTGCTGAAAGAGTTGAAAAGTCTAATTCCACATTTCAGTATTTTATACTATACGGTCTCTGAACTCTCTTGACACATGCTTAATGTCCCTTTGATCAGTTTTTTATTGCTGTGCCTTGAGCAACTGCATTTTAAGAGCAAAGTTGTGTCCTTGTATGATCAGATTCTTTGTTGTTGTTTTTTTCTGTATTTTAATTGTTCAGTAAAGCTTAACATTTGGGCAAAATTTGTTTGCTGAGCCAAATGTTGGACGATCTGTTCCCTCTTCTTCTTTATCTCCAGTAGCAGAGCTCATCTTGCTGCCATCATTCCCCACTTACCAGCAATTTTGCCTGTCTTTTTAGGAATGCATTAACTGCATGTGATGCTCTTTCACCTTTGGTAATTGAGGAAATAGCTACTCTAAATGCCTTCTTCATTGTTATGACACTATCAATTAAAAGTTGCATTTATTAAACAGGAAATGAGAAGGAGCACCATGAATATTGGAATATGAATAGCTATAAGAATACCAATTAAGAGCCAGTGGTCACATTGGTTTGTCATGTGCAGCAGTGTGAGCCATGCAATTATCTGTGTGATGAATATGCGTTATCGCAGTATCCTTTTGAACTACACATCATCCTGGGGTCATCAGAAGTTCATGGAGCTGCTACACATTGTATTAGTTACTCTGGATCACGCTACCACAGCCATAATAAGATGACAGAGGGCTTTTATCATGCCTTCAGTTTGGATGATTTCACCACTCCAGTCCTTTTTATGTGGTTTTCTATTCATTTAGGCATCTAGAAATATCAATATTGAAACCAAGTGGATAATGACTTGTGGTAGACGGGTGATACATACATATTAAAGCCAATCAATCAGAAGACCAGAGCCTTTTATTCTTCTGTTGCAGCTTGCTGGTGTTTTTTACATGCACCTTTTCTAAACCTCAGCTGCAGATCACACAGACTGACATCAGTGGGCTCCCTGTAAATACCGCTGCTGGAAACTGTACATGAACACGTGAACACACATCTTGCAAGCACTGGTTGTTCATCTGTGCTAAAAAAAAAAAAAACACACATCATAAGCACAAAAAGTGCACACCTGTGCAGACGGTTATTGAATACCACATCACATCATTCCTGGATAAGAGGATTTAAAATAATGTATACAATTGTACAATCCTTGCAGTGCAATCCACATACACATGTACTCGCAGTCAGCATGGTGCGACATGCACCTGGATCTTTTGCTCCCTGACTGTGAGTTTCTTGCTGGGGTGCTAATGCTAATGGCATCCCCTTGTGCCTCTCTGAGCACGCAGCGAAAATTTGGTGGAGGCAGGTGGCAGCGTGCTGCAGGGTGTCTGTGTTTTTTATCATGTGAACTGAAACTATGTGCTGTGTGCTGCAGCCACCAACATGAAGTTATTTACTGATATTCATTTTGAATAAAAACCATTTGGAATACACCTACTTTCTAAAAGACTGAGTTTTTGTTGGTTTTGAATCATGTTATGACTTTTATAAGGAATTGTTTTATTTTATTGAGGGTGGAGGAGTTTGTGATCCATGCATGGGTGCGATGTCCCAACATTATGTTTCCACCTTGATTTTTGCACAGATAAAATCTATCATGTTAATCTGTATCCCTAAAAACTCTTTGTAGGGGTATGTAACAGCTATAAACAAAGCTTTCCTCTTGTTACCAGTGTCTGCTAAGCCAGCCTTCCTTTTCTCTGACAATAGATTCTTCTTATCAAAATAAAGTTCCTAATCTTCTGATCTAACATGTGACAAGACTATAATCAAAGAAGTACCCAGAATGTCAAATAAGGGCTGTTAAATGTGATGAAAGTGACTCGAAGCCCTTAATTTGTGGGCCATAAAACCAGAATTGGATGTGATGAAAGACACTGAAATGCTGACGGTAACAGCAGTGTCAGATAACAGTTCTCTGGGTGTCTGTCACTCTGAGGAACGCCTTTCTCATAAGTGTTGTCTTGATTAAGTCTTGATATAAAAACAGTGATTACAACTGCCCTATTGTTCTCAACAGAGTGTGTGCTTGTGTGAAGTAAAATATAACAGACAGAGTCAGAGTTAATTTAAGCATGTCCACTTTTCTTGCTGTGAAAAAGGACAGGCGTAAATCCCACTCAGAGCAAAATTAATGGTAAAAAATATTCATTATTTCATTCATTCATGTATAACATAGTAGTTATAATAAATAAAAGACACTGCTTCCCTCTGACCAGAATACTCCTATATCATTTCCACTGTCTCCATGTACTCAACAAAGAGGGCGAATCTTCTTCTTTTGTAGTCAGAGTTCCAGCTACATTAATTTTGAGATAACTAATTCAAGGTCCAAGAAGAAATTAATTTTATACTGAAAAGTAAGCACTGTCCTGTGCCAGTATTAGCAGGGAAAACATGCTCATTACAGATCTTCCCAAATGCTGCCAATTCATTTTCAAGGACAAAGGTAGGAATAACAAATGATTTTTTTTAAAGGCCATATGAATTTACATTTCAGGTTTTTATTTTTTTCTTTCTTTTCCTTTTTACACAGATTGCACAAAGTTTTATTCTTTAAGCTTTAGAAATAACTGATAATTACAAAATAAAAAAAAGTAATCAGAGCAAGCCAAACCACACTTAAGTCTAATCAAACGGTTTTAAGGGATTTAATTAACTTCATAGATTTACTTTATTACTACTTATTGTTACCTGTTTTATTAGTAGAGCCCAAAAACAAAAAGATATAATAAAGAACAAAACCTTGTTTCTGTATTGATATTTAACATGCCAGTGTTATTGTGGGCCAAGAAGTTTTTGTTAACTTTTTTTTCTCCAGGTGGCGTTTCTGGCAGCCCATGAAATCATGTAGTACCACAGTTTAAAGATGTGCACACTCACTGGCAAAAGGACTTATTTCTTATTCATTTATGTATTTTTCTTTGCTAAATGCTTAACGCCTTTCTAATAGTCTATGTTCAGCATCTGTCTTATTATTAAGAAAATTGACATTTGCAAATAAATTGTAGCTAATAAAAATTAAATAAGCCAAGGTATTTGTCTGTGAAGTTCCTGCATACAATGGAGTGATATTTGTGATAAGGAAGGATAAGATCATGTATATAAGTTATGTAACACTGCTGAAAAAGGGGAGACTTCACACTCTTAATAAATGAATTGGAGTATCGCAAAGTGATGGCTGACTGGCGTTAACTATCCATTGTGATCATCAACAAACTTTCCCGCAAATGCAACATGTCATTGTTCAGGCGTCTCCAAAATACACGTTATATGATCGACTGTCTGGTGAAATTGAACCTGTTTTAAATTCATGAAGGGGAGGAGACAGAAAGTAACTCGGGGTATGTTGAAGTAACCAGGTTACCAGGTTCAACCAGGTTCAGGTCACAGAGTCAGTTACCGTGGTAACAGATCCAGAATATGAGTTAGCTCAGTTTCTGAAGCTGGCTCAACTGAACCGTCTTGCTCGGGGTTAAATGACCTCACTTTGTGAAATGCAAAACTCCCTGAGTTCAGGCTCAGTTTCTGCATAACCTGCTTTCTGAAACAGAGCCCTGGTCTTTTTCTAATGTCCTTGTCGTTTTGTTGGAATCTGCATTGAAGAAGGCTTGTTATTAAAAAAAAAATAAAGACGTTATCTCTTATTTCTCTAAGAAATTTCCTGTGACTGTAGGTTATTTTTAATTGACCAAATGTAATTGTGAAAATGATAAATAAAATTTTCAGCTATGAGCCAGTTTGATGCTCCAGCCAAGTTTATGTGTATCAGCAGCAGAGTCTACTGTGTATTGGATGGATTTAAAATAATCAGCATTGGCCGAATTTGTCATTAAAAAAAAGAATCTGCCATTCAGTTCAGTGACGTGATTGCGTGTCTTAGGGCTGAATAAATGTGTGTTGATGACATCTCATATTGCTCTTGAAAGGAGAAAGTATGTGTGGAGATGTGTTTATGTTGCAGGTATTCAGTGTTTCATAGCCTGTCTGCTGTGAGTCTCTCAGTCGGCTGTATAAGTTGTTTATCTGAGTTTGGCCTTCAGGAGCTCATGTATGTTACCACCGAGGAAATAGTGTCTTAGCAGCAGAAATGAAGAGGGTAGAAAATCTGCCAAACAGCCAAGAGTTACAACTGTCACAGATGATTCACTCAAAGAGACAATCTGAAAAATGCTAACAGAGAAAATGATTCTTATCGGTTTAAGAGTCTGACAGCAGAGTGCGAGTATTTGAATGATAGACCAAGTACATTATAATTTATCTGCAGTGACGAGAACTCTTGTCTTCTTTGATTAATGAGAAACTTTCCCAAATTCCCCAGAGGGTGAATGTGAAAGCTGGACCCAAAAAAAAAAAAAAAAATTTTAAATAGGGACCTGAAAACTTTCTGTATGCACAGCCACACCAAGGGATCAGTCATTTTTGTCACAATTTAAAGTCAGCACCATAGTATATTCCGATTGGCCTGTTACTGACCATTTTTTAATAATCAGCAACAGCCACAGAAAAATCCATGTTAGTGGGTCCCAAGATAATATGTACACCAAAATAAATCATACAATGTGAAAAAAACAGCTCTACAAACCAAAGTAGGTATTTAGTGTGACCTTTCCTCAGAATTGAGCACAGATCTTTTTTTAAGAAATTCACAAATCCGACACAGCAGACAATACAAGGAGTCTATGGCCAAAGCTCAAAAGGACTTTTAGAATATACGACCAATCAAAGATAAGAGGAGATTAAATAGACGTACAGTTAGGTTTTTTTTTCCTCTAGCTATAAGTGACCATATTTGGAGAAGAGAAAGGAAAACTAAAAACTAGCACTTGCCAGGTTAACAGGCTGCATCTGCAATTCATTTTAACTATGAACTGATAAGATAATTATTTCCCCATCTTTGGTCCATTGCTCTGGAAAAAATAATAAAAAATTCAAAAAACACACCTACTTCCAGTGCCCATGTACACATTCCTATTAACACTAAACAAGCTAAGGATCAGCAAAGCTGTGTTACTGACAAATGATGAGAAAACACACACATGAATCAGGACATTTTGCATGCAACATGGGTTCACTGATGAATGAACCTCCTGGCCTTCCCTTAAACAGCTCGTCAGTCACTCTCACCAACTCCCTTTAAGTTCCGTGGTTTTAGTTATTCGAGGATTTTTCAGAAATATTTAATATTTTTTTTAATAATCAAGAAAAAATTGTGGAAACATCACAGGATGTTGTGCGTGTTCTCTCACAGCGAAGAAATGTTGTGAGGCAGCCTGACCCCTTTGAGAAGGTGGCCTTATGGATAATGGCGTGGCCTTATGGGTAATGGAGTGTGTGTGTCGTGGGACAGCAGAATGAAAACGGGGTTAGATGAAAAGTGGAGCAGGCATAAGCAGCAGCCCAGCGTGTATAGATTTACATTCTCTGTTAACCGTCAGGAGCCAAACAATACAACCTGTGTAATGTTACAAGTTCCTGCTGCGCCAGAATAAAGTGCCCGTTCCATGCAGAGAAAATCTGACTTTTTCTTTTGTTGTTGTTGGCGTGTTAGCCGCTAATTACGAGCCAAAAATATCACAATACCAGCATTTCTTTTACTACGGTTCAGAGACCAGAGGCTGCGAAGGGAACAGAAAGACCACAGTTGAGCCTTTGTCTTGTTTTGCTGCAGTGCCTCGCTACTTTTTTTGGGTTTTTAAACACATTTTAAACACATTATTTAGGCTCGGGGAGCTCCAGCTCCAGTTGGCGGATTTTAATTTTTGTTGGGTCCCCAATAACCGCGAAAAATAAGGGATCACTGTATTCTTTAGCAGCACTGGCACACTGATTAGAAGGACTTGATTTAGATTCAATAACTGCATCATTCTAACAAATGGAAAAAATGAACTGGCTCAGAAACAGATATTTTGGAGCCAGCATGTGTTGATCCTCTGTCATTTTGCACTGCAAGATTTTCACACCCAGTGACTGAGTCTGTGATGCAGGCAGTTGTTCATGAGGGCTTCATCTGCATATGGCTTTTGTGGAACTTTTGATAAAAGCAGTGTGAATTGTATTCTTTCTGCTCAAGCTCACCATTTTTCCCATTACTTCCACCTACTTTAGATGTTAGGTTTTTAAATTTATCCTCATCCTTCAAAACATGCTGGGTGTTAACTCGTATTTTCATGCCAGTGTTTGTGTGATGGAACAACTGTGAGCACTGTTGTCCAGTCTGTACCCATTTCTCATTATGGACATACAGTATCTGATGTTCAAGTTTATCGCATTTAGCTCTTCTACACAGGGTTTGTTTAAATCTCCGATCAGCATCTCTGATACGCATGTTAAATAAAGATCCTCGTGCTACTGTTATCTAGCTTGCTGTTTGTCAGTGTGACCTGTTGGAGACTGGTGCGACTTTACTTACTTATTCTTTGAAATATGGATTTGGACTCAGCTTGCCATTTACTGTCTTGTTGTGATTGGAGTCAGTTGTTGGACTGAATAAACACGCTATCATAGGTGGAAGTAAAAGCAGGCATTATCTGTGCTTTAGCCTGAAACTGCCATACCAAGAACTAACAGCTAATCAAAACTGTAGAGAAATCTTCATTTACATAAAGAACTTTATTTATGAGACATGATGGCAAATGAGCTTGGTTTAATAAAGCATATGTTTTATGAGCTATGCCAGTGTTTATGTTCATTTGAGTTAGTTTGTCAGGATTTTTGATTTATCAGAAATCACAAATACATCTGCATGTTTGAACGTATGGCATGAATTCACAGCTTTCTCAGAGGGTCAGTGTGTTTTCAGTTGAAC
Source organism: Hirundichthys speculiger (assembly GCA_018398805.1). Taxonomy (NCBI): domain Eukaryota; kingdom Metazoa; phylum Chordata; class Actinopteri; order Beloniformes; family Exocoetidae; genus Hirundichthys; species Hirundichthys speculiger. The sequence goes on along the minus strand of JAGFBZ010000855.1, from coordinate 1,596,329 downwards.
TGTAGAAATGCAGTTTGATCCCTTGAGAAAAGTTCTTGCGTGGTTTATTTCTTCTCTATCTAAAGATCTTATTTCAGCATTTATTCAGCATGTTTCAAAAGATTCTGTGATGGAGATTTTAACAGACATCATCCTTCTTCAACTGCAAGTAAATGTTTTCAAGGGAAGAGGTCAGGGGCATATCAAGCAGCAGTCCGCCCAAACAGGAAAACTCCACCTCATCCCTGTGATCGTAATAATGAGGGAGGGACTAACGTCCTTTCAGGGGACCTTCCACCACCTTCCTAAATCTCCACGCTGGAAAGTAGCTGACATTTAAGAACCAAAGAAGTTCTCCTTTAAAATAATAAATAATATCTCTTTTACACACCTGTTGAGGTGTAATACTTCATTCTAAACTGATGACTAAAAGGCTGCAGAGCCGCATTTGCATACCAACATTCACTTAAAAAAGGAGTACTCTGTAAATAACTTTCAAGATGAAGTCTGAGAATTGCATGTTGCTGCAGTGTGTCTTGTTCCAGCTGACAACGGTATCATAAGTTAGCCGATCAATAATTTATATCTATATCTGGTATGTATTGAATTAAAAATGCATATTTCCTTCAATAAATTATCCAGCTGTGTGCTGTAGTGGTGCAGTCTGAATTGGCGTGAGACACACTGGGTACCAGCTTTGTGCATTTGTAATTAACATATTCAAATTAGTCTGTAAACTACAATTTTGTAATCAAAGTGATTGCCTGTGGCAAATTAAAATAACCCTTTGTCACCCCACACATCAAGTTTTTGATTAAGCCAATTAAAACTCATCTGGTTCCAATGTGTCCTTCCACTCTGGCACCTCAAAGGTAAGGTGTAGACGTGTAGAGTCATGAGCTGTGAATTTAACTTCTTCTCCTCAAGTCAATTAAAAGTGGATTTTTAACGGTTTCTCTTCCCTTCAAGTTGGCGTGGTTAAACAGGTGTTTTGCTTCATTCTTTCTTTATCCCTTTTTGAGGATTAATCTTATTTGATGAGAAGGCAAAACTTCTCACATTACCGCCTGTCTCTGCTAACTACAAGCTACGGGTGTAGGAGAACTGGGGTTTGGCCTGTGAAGGGTAGCAGATCATCATTTTATTCAGGTTGTTTTTCAAACCTCTGTGCTTCATTTTGATCCATATTTTGATTCAGTCAAAAGGTTTCAGCTTGAGGAATGACATACAGAAGCAATGATGGTATGTGTGCACTGTGTGAGGTTAAGATCAGGTTCGGCTCCCGGTGTTCAGCGTCAGGAAGGTGATTCACTTCTTATTACTATCGCCATGGAAACGTACTCTAGAAAAGGTTTGACATAAGAGGTCGACAGATGTAAAGTATTGCCCAGCAGCTGATCAATTCTTTCAGAAAATGAAAAAAAATGAAGAAGAAAAAAGAGAAGCCAGTGAGTGTCTCTCCCATCCCTTTCAGGGAGACATTCCTCAGCCTCTGGCTTTAACTGACATTTATCTTCTTAAGAGAAATCTCAGATGGAGATTCTTCTGAAACGGAGACTTATTACTCAAAGCTTGTTCTTGTTGGCCTTATAAAATTCTAAAGTAAAAGAAAATTAAGTCTTTGATAAAATCTCTGAACAATAAAATATTTCCTGCTCTTTTTTCATCCGTCTGCAGTTTCAAGCTATCCTCTCCAGATTGCTTTGTAACACATCCATCTTAAAATTCCTGGGCAATATAAAAAAAAAAAATATCAAAGGTATTTTTTTAACATTGTTGGCATGGAACTATGCAGCTCTCTATGGATTTTATTGGTAAGCATGGTACCAGTACTTAGTACTCAAACACAGATTGAGTTACTGCTCGACAGTCAGTGTTGTGACACTGCTATCTTGGATTTTGGACGTCACGCTGGTTTTTTAACTTCCCCACAGATTCTGGATCGGATTTGGTTCTGAATCCTGCATGGATAAGAAACAAAATGTTGATGTTGTCTTCTGTCCTGCAGTTCTACTTCACCTCTTTGGTGTTGTCTTTTTAAAATGTTCAGTGCTGCCCAGGGATAAGTTCCTCTACACACCAACCTTCCAACCCTCCAACCTCAGAGACTTTGGCAGAAAATATAAGGTTAAAAATTCCAGGGGAGACGTCAAAAGACTTATTGCTTATTATAATAATAATCTGAGTAATGCAATGATGAATAAAAGACCCTTACATGGATCAGGATATAATTTAGATGTTTCAATAATATCTCAAACACAATGGGGTTTTTGTTGTTTGTTGTTGTTTTTGCCATTTCCAGCCAACAAACAGCTTGTGCAAGAACATTAAAATTAAATACCAATTTGGCAGAGGTATGAATGACATGGTTTTTGGTTGCACTGATTAGGATTTTTTTGATTTGCTGAAGTGACAGCCAGGTAACTCCAACATAATCCTGTCAATTTGTTTGGGGCTGCCAAGGTCTGAAAAGAGTTTCAGAATATTGTGACACCACAGACTCAGGTCAGAATTTAATTATACTGCCTCTCTAACTTAGTCCTATATCTGTGTCCACACGACTGCATTTTCATTTCAAACTGTCAAGCTTTTGTAATGGTTGCACCTTGCATCCACACTACTCTGGTAGTTTCAGTCCTCAAAGACAGAAATGTTGATCCAGCATCGACCTTATTTCAGCTTGTAAATTGAGCCTTATGTGTAATGCAGATGAACAAAAAACATTTGGAAACGATGACGTAGTCACACAGATTCACGTTGTGATTTGCTCTTCTGAGTTCTCAGTGTATCCTTTTCTGACTTGCCAAACCTATATCATGTGACTGTCACCGGAGGATAACTCGCAGACACATTTTAACATTGGTGTAAACAACAATGTGGAGTCAGAACGGCAAGCACTGCTGACTTTGTTCTACTTGTTATCAGCTGTTATGCAGCCAAAGTCTGCATTTAATGACACAGTCGCTTCGTACGTGTGTGGAAGAAAAGCCAATGTGAGCTATAATGAGAACGATCTGCAGCAAAGGTTATTTCCAGGGGAGGTTTCAGCCTTTTTTCACTGGTGTGTGTGTGATCATGTGGATGATGGCTGTTCCAACATGGTTTTGAAATGCTACTGTGGATGTTGTTCAGTTTTGTTTTGAAACTGCATTTTTGGAAGGAATACAGGCTAGTTTGGATGTAGCCTTTAATCTCCACTCAACTTCACACCACACTGCCTTTGCTGTGTCTGGTATTTTAAACTGAACGTGTCACAGACATTTCATAAAGACTTAAGGGAACTGTGTCAGCCTGTGGGGGGAAAAAAAGGCACATGCTATGTCAGCGATTACTCTAAATCCCAACAAAACTAGATTGTAGAAGTATCTAAAAATGGACAGGGAAGTTCTGTATTTAGGATTTATGTGTCTTTTTTTCAGTATTTTAGAATATAATAATAATTTGTATCTCAAAAGGTTTACAGGTTCAGGTTACGCATACTGTATATTTTGGCCATTTGGACTAATATGAGCCACTGGAAGAAAACCCACATGATCTATGTCTCACTAACATTTAAATACAAACATTAAAATGACAATGCAAAAGACAAAATGGGTACACTCAAAGTACCGAATCAACACAACTACCCCCTGCGGGTCGTCGGAGACGATAAAAAACAGCAGTTCCTGTTTTGTTAAGTAGCTGCATGACACTTACCATGTTTATTTCTATAAAAGTAATGCTCACAGTTGGTAACAACAGTATACCTTCATTTGTCACTGTGCTTTATAATGACATGAAATGGAGCAATTTGTTGATAATTGTCCTCGAAATAATCCTTATTTTACATAACACAACATTCTTTTGTATTACAGTGCAGTCATATTGAATAATGCTTAACTTTGATGGCAGTATGTAAATATTTTATTTGTAAGAGCCATTCTCTCAAGGAGCAAACTTCATCCTGCAGGGCTGCTGCTCAAAACACATTATTAATTTATATTGTAGGTTTGAAATCCCACCAATGCTTCCACTATCTCATATTGTACCTATCAGAGCTGTGCATGTCTTAAGAGCACTTTTAAAGTCTGTCTTGATATCTCTTTGCATGTTATATCAGCCTTCTGTTCAAGCCAGAAGAGACAGAGCCTGAGTAAAAACAAAGGAAATAAGACACAGAAAATCCCCTCCATAATCTTGTTATACATTTTCTAACATGCTGCTAATAAGCCACTTTCTGGTGTTATTTTTCAGAAGGCCTATCGTTGCCAAATGACATGTGAAGCAACATATCTCTCCTGTCGCTGCCAAGATGAATAAAGTCATACTAGGAGTTACATTTTCCTAAATGCCTATCTGTACAGTCAAATTGTGTTTCAGCAGAGCTCATGTATCAGATGTATCCCACCAAGCTGGATACCTGTACCCTCAACATCTTTTGAAATCATGCATTTATGGGGGGTTGTTTCATCCCCTCTCCTTTCCCTGTGTGTTCTGTAAGCCACAGTACAAGCATGGCATGCCTAATGATGTCTCTCTGCACATTTTAGTGATGCTGAGGACTGGTTCTGCGAGTGCCCCCCGCTTTACACCGGCCGGCTGTGCCAGCTCAGCGCCTGTGAGCTCAACCCCTGCAGTCACGGAGCCACATGCATCCCAAAGTCTCCATTGGAGGCTGTTTGTCTCTGTCCCTATGGGAGGCAGGGTCTTCTGTGCGACCAGTGTAAGTGATATATAGAATAGCTTCACAGAGAATAATGCAGTGTAGTTGGAGCAGATTTACTAAGTGACTAATCTGCAAACAGTTGGTGGATGAAAGCCTTGAGCAGTTGGTAGAATCAAAGTCTGTTGTTGAATAAAGAGGTTAATGAAACTAGATTCTGCTGAGAATGCAGAAAGGTCTTCCCCCAGCAGTGAAGTCAGATAATCAAACTCTTGGCTGCTTTGCTGAATGTTCCACTGAAAGGCTGTTTTTAGTTCGTAAGATCTTAGATTGTTTCTTAGTAACTGTTATTTCAGCACTTTGACTCTTTTTTTATCATTACATATCCAGCTTCTGCTAAATCTTTCCAAGTTATATAACCAGCAGTGTTATCACACCTCACTCTTATTTCTACCTTTCTTCAGTCAGTCCTTTTCAACATGGTACCAAAGGTTTGCATACACTGTATAAAAAGACACATAACCTTGTTTTTTTTTTTTTCTCATTGTCTGACATTAAATCAGTGTTTTAGGTCAGTATAGTAATATTAATTTTATTTGCTAAAGTCAGGAAGTGAGAAAAAAAAAGGTTATATGTCTTTTTATACAGTGTATGTAAACTTTTTGCTTCCACTGCAGTTAGAGCACAAATGAAAATTAAATAACCACATACTCAGCTTTTTTTGCAGCAATATAATCACGAGAAAGGCAACACTAGATTTCCTTGTTTTGTTTAAATAAGTATTATAAAAAATATAAAAAAATAAATAAGTATTATTGTTTCAACATTTAACAAACATTGGCACTGTGAAAATTAAACTATTAAATTTCTCTCAAGTCATTAATCTGGTCTATAATCAATCTCTATAGGCAGTATCAGGTACCAGCAGGTCCTTTGGACATAAACATGCCATAAACGTTTATATATTACAGCATCCTGTATCATATATACATGAAAAATTAGGATGCGGATAAACCTTTGTGGCATGCTGACATTAAAAGATACAACATCCCAAAGGGTTTTATTATTGGGCATTATATGATTTTTTTTTTTTTGGACTCAGTTAAAATAAATTGGATTATAAATGGATTACAAAGAACGAGACTGAACTGGATTATAATTGAGCTCAACTGGGCTGTATTTAATTGTACTGCATTGAACTCCTGTCTGTGTAAAATGCCTTTATATGATTCTTGATATGAATTGAGGCTATGCAAATGAATTGACTTGAATTGAAGCAGAATAGTACATGTTTAGCCCTACAATAGACTGGCAACCTGTCCAGGGTGGACCCCTGCCTTTCGCCTGAAGAGAGCTGGGATAGACTCCAGCAGATCCCCGTGACCCTACATAGGGCTAAACGGTTGTGGATCATGGATGAATGGATGAATAGTACATGTTCAGTATTTGTGGTTTGTAAAACAGAACCTGTTAGGTCTATTACAACAACACAATATCAGTAGGGTAAAACTAACCTGTCTCTCAACGGTCTAATCCCAGCTCACGTTCCCTATTAGTGGGTAAACAATCCAGCGCTTGGTGAATTCTGCTTCACAATGATTGGAGGAACCAACATCAAAGCATCAAAAAGCAGTGTTGCTAATGCTTTGCCACCACAAGCCAGACCTGAAGTCAGGTGTATTCCAGAAGGTCAAACCAAACAGAAAGTCAGAATAAAAACAATTAAGAGATTTGCATGGAAAATATACTTCATATAATTGCTTCCATTTGTGGCCAGGTCTCTCTTGAAAAAGAGATTTCAATCTCAATGATACTCACATGGTTAAATAAATGATATAAATAAATAAATAACTGTACAATAGTTTCTGAAAACATGTTAATTTAATTGTGTTTTCCTGAATTGTGGAGTTAGATTGTTGAACAATTTTGCTTTCAGTTCAGAACTTTGAGGTAGGCTCTGAAATCCAGGTTCAATGATGCAGCAGAGCAGGTTTACACTCTTAGCAGCTACAGTTTCAGACTGTGAACAAATTCTTTGAAGAGCTAATGCTGCACCACAATGGTTGGAGGGCTATACACCTGCTGGCTTACTAGAGTAAGTGGACCCTCTTTGTATTGACTGATGCAGAACCATGATCACAGACAGCTGAGGATTAATGCCTAGTATTTTTACAAGCTTTATCCAGAGAGAGCAGATGGCAAATGCTCAGTTTTATTAGTTATTGCTGTTCATTTCAACTGGTCTTGACAATTGTTTCTTAAAACTTGTTTAAAAAAAAATTGTGTTGTACTTAGTAGTGGACTTAAATCATAACACTTTTTTTTAAAATTTTTTATCATTTTTCTGTTCTGAATTTTTGGGGCATTTCTGAAATTAAGCTTTGATGGCGCATTGGAGAAGGTTTTTAATATGAGCAATTGTCGATCCTGCCTTTAATGTTATGAGTTATGAGTTGTCATAAATGTGAAAAGGAAGAACTGATTTCATTTTGGCTGTGGTCAGGAAGAAATCCTGGATTCTGGATCACTTTCAAATATTTGATAACATTGCGGTCAATGGGGCCGAAAATTTTGTTTCTCAATATCTCCGTTAATTATTGCCCAAAACTCATGAAATTTCACTCAGGGATTGACAAAGGCTCAAAGGCTGATCCGGATCTGATCCAGAACGCGGATTTAATCGCAATCTGTAAATCGCTATATGCTTGGCGGAGGTCTGTGCTCTCCGAGTGCTTTTCTAGTTTTTTATAAAATGTAATTGTACAGATTAAAAGATACACCACTGCTAGTTTATCACAACCATATTGACTCAAATCACTCTACCGCAAGCTTGCTCTCTATGCTGACAGCTTGGCTACAGTTTGGTTTGGTTTAAAATGAATGCTGTTTGTCCCAGTCGTTGCCTTTCCTTTAGACTAGTCTCTCAGTAACCACCCTCAGTAGACAGGCTCGCATTACTCTTATAATTCTGAAACCATACCTCATATGCTTAGCTTATATATCAAATGTTTCAATCCTTTGTGTTTGGCTGGGTTGTTAACGTGTACTCTATTTCTGTAATGTGACAAACCTATATTTTTTCTGCTTTACTTGGACTTGAAGTCTTGAAACAATTAGATTAATATGGCATCTGCTAAACACTGGTGAGTGTGCAGAGCTGTTAACTTGACTGAAAAATAGCACTTTTGATCAAAACAGGTATGTCATTTTATAGGCTCAGAATGGATTTAGAAATAATAGAAAATGGAAACTTATTATTCTGTGATACGTCATGTGTCATTATATGTGTTTATTTCCCACACAGCCATGCCATAGGTAAGAGCTTCACAGGTTGTGACTTTCAAGAATAAAAGGTTTTGCTTGACTAGACTGACTGTTGTAGCAGCAGGGCGCTTGGCATATAAGTCACTCAGCCATGCCACTGCCCCTGTCAGGATCCCAGCACCCTCTTGCCAAACAAAGAAATCTAACCTTCCAGTTTCACACTAAGTACATAGCTGACATTTGAATTTTAATCCCGAAAACATCAGATAAGATCAAAGTCAAAACTGATCACTGCCTCCCTCCTGGGGCTTTTTCTCTTTTTCGTACTTGTACGACTTCTCTTTATGTGTTGCCTTAGCAAAATAGCAACAGTAATTGCACAGCAGCCCAGTTGTCTTTATATTCTCTATTGGCAAGAAACTTGAAGTCATTTGTCTACCTAGACACATGAAACAGCAATGGTTTTTTTTTGTTGTTGTTGTTTTTTATTTTCTAAATGTAATATTTTTCAGTTCTTGGCTTCCATGTGCACCCAACAGATAAAACAAACTGAACAAGCAGGAGATGGAGGAGAGAGAAACAGGAATTGATGCTGGAATGCCTTTGAGAGTTATGTTCATGAAACATTCATGAATATTTAAAATGTCCTCACTTCAAATTATTAATGACACACCTTTGAACACAATTTGGTCATTGCTCCTGTTAAAGATTCATTTTTAGTATGAATAGAAGGAGGAAAGAAATGCTGAAAACATAACGCAGACAGTAGCCGGTGAAATAAAACTTCATGTGCATTTCTTCACATCTAATCACACAGACTGTCATGAATGTTAGTCTTCTTTGGAAATTAGTGACTGTGACTGCAATTTTAATTTTAAATGTTCCCTCTCAGTGAAGGGTGCACTAAGTGACAGTACACAAAGTAAGAAAGACTTAATGCAAGAAAATTAACTTAATACTGATTTAATATGGTCCACAATGCAACAACCAATCCAAGATTTACTGTTATGCAATGCAGCCTATTTTGGTGCATTATAATGTGTGACGCTGTGCCAAAGTTTAGTCAAATTGCACATCCTTTTGATTTTATGAGTATGCCACATGCAGACATTTAAAATAAGCCTTTCATTAAATTCTAATACCTATTTACGCTCAACCACTAATTCTTGATTATGAAACTCTTTCTTGCAGCTCATTTCAGCTTTGGAAATATTTTGAGGCCTTGCAGGCACGGCATGTTTAAAAATTCAGTGATATCCAAGTAACAGGGCTTGCAGTCCTCCCTATTGTACTTGTCCTGTTGTAATAACAACCATATTTGTATTTCTGCTTTCCACAGAATTAGATGATGTTCAGATGAATTTATTCATTCTTCTAAAACTCACTCACCCATGTCCAGATGTTGCTTTGCACACTTCAGACCCTTGATGACATCCCATATCGGTCTTTCATTCCATGTAAACTTTGTCTGTGTATCAACATGACAGAATATCAGTTAATCTCCCTGCAGATCTCTTTCAGGCCTGTGGAGAGTTTTACTTTCTCTTTCAGCAGCAGATGTGCAGTATCATCTGAGAGGCGTTTTTTCTTCATTCAGACCTTGTCTTGACTTTCATTTTCCCCCTTAACTGCCATTTCTTAATGACATTTCACACAGTGGAGGTTTCTTGCTGGAAGCACTTTGATATCTTTTTATAGTCTTCCCCTGCTTTGTAGGCTTCAACTAGCTTTGTTTTTAGATCCTCCATCAGTTGCATAGAAGAGTCCATGGCTGCTGAGCTTCACCACATGGTTTAAAAAGTCAGCTCATTTATCTTCTCTGGAGTTGTCATAAGCTGACAATTATGAATTGTTCACCTGTCTTCTCGCAAATCTATGATTTAATTTAGGCCTTAAGTGTTCGGAGACATGTTGACAGGTGTGTATTAACATTCAACAAATGGCTTAGTTTTGAATGTGTTTTTTTTTCTGAAAGACATTGCATTGGTTTACCTCTTTCACTTCATAGATCACTGTGCAGTTTGTCCAGGGTGGCTAAACTCGTGTATTTTATACAATCCATATGAGTGTTTGGGCTTAAACATTGTAAGCATTGTTCGGCATCAGCGCCTGAGTTTAGTATTGATTTAGTGCGCTTTTCGTTAACCTGTCATTGCACTGAGATTGGAAAAAAGCATGCCATACCACAGTATTTCTATCCAGCTCACATGAAAAATTGTTTTCCCAGCTTCTCTTTGGCTGCAGTCACACATCGTTTGCGTGTCACAACTCGGTGCTGCGCGTCACTGTTTTTCTTCAGCAGTTCCTGCTCGTTTGAACCATAAAACACAAAAGCACAGCAAAGTGGAGATGATCTAAAATATTATCTGACAGAGTAACAATCTATAGATTTCATGAGGGCAGTCTATGGAGCTAAATCAGGGTCAAAAGCTTTGTAACTCAAAAACGAAAATCTCAAACTGAAAGTTGAAGTTTTGATATTGAACTTTGGGCGTCGGACAATTACCAGATGTGTAATCAGTCTCAATCACGGTTTCAAACCCTCAGCTAGTATGATCTACAAACCACCACAAAAATAGTCCAACACCTAAAGTAAATCCTCAAAACAAACACACTAAAGTCAGGAAAACAAAACAAGAGTAATAAAAGGTAAAGACACAGGCATTTTGTGACAAAATGCACTCTCCACCTAGTTTACCCATAATGCACTGCGGCCGCCCGACTTACCGATTTCTTATTTAATTCATTTATTTATTAGATTTTTTTCCAAAAAAAGCGACCAGCAACAAATCTGTGGAGTTTTATTACTCTATAGAGCAGGAGATGATCAGGTGATGCTCAAGCTCCATCTTTGAGCATAACAGCTGTTTCAATAACTGCATGTAGAAGTGGGACGTTTCAAAGTGTTAACCATAGTTGTTGAACAGCAAAATCAGGCAAGATCGCCTCTTTATACTGCAACTGGTCCGGTCTAAGCAGCTTGCTAAATATATGTCGGGTTTTCACTGTCAACCAAGTATAAGTGGTATGAAGAAATCATTTGTTTGACGGTTAACAGTACAAGAGTCCCTAAAGGCAACATGTTTGAGAAAGGCTCTCAGCCCTGTCAGTCATGATGTCCCGCCCCCCCGCGTGAGATCAGGGCCAAAAGTTTGAACCTGAAAGTGAAAAAAAAGATTTAAACCTGGAAAAAAAAAATATCTGAAAGTGAAAAAAAGATTTGAACCTGAAAAAAAAGATCTGAACTCTGAAAACAAGAAATTTCTAGGTGAAAAAAATAAGAGCCCAAAGTTCAATATCAAAACTTCAACTTTCAGTTTCAGATTTTTGTTTTTGGGTTACAGAACTTTTGAACCTGATTTAGCTTCATAGCAATCCAGGGACTTTCTATTGAATTATAACTTTATTAATAATACCTTCACCGCCAGTGTTTCCCAAAGTTAACAACCCAAAACCTACGGTAACATATAAACGTACACAATTTAGCATTATTATTCAATATATTGCAGATTAATGGCACATTTTGATGTCATTTCTCTGGATATTTTGTTCTCTGGATGAATGTGTAGAATAAGAGGCAGAAACCTGAAGATCTTCTCTGTCATTGCTTGAATCCTGTCCTCCCGACTGTTTTGGAGTCAGACAAGGCCTTTGTGGTCGTGAATGCTGCATCTTGTTCAGTACGTGAAAAGCTATCTGAAAAGTATTCAGCCTCTACACAGATTGACTCTCATTTTTTCAAAAGATTGAGAATCAGATTGTCATTTTCATCAGCTCATCACAGAGTGTGAGATTGATTTCAGAAATTTCAACGGGTGAACCCGAAATCAACATCACATGCAGAATCGAATAAAACACAGCTTTTGGTGCCGCTTGTGTAAAGCTGGTGAAAAGGTCCTGATTTTCTGGACAGATATGCTGATTTAACTGTGGTTTTCTCCCTCTGCAATATTCAGATTTATATGTAATGTTGCAAATGTTGCAAAAGCATTGATAGGCAATTTTTAAAAACATACCATGTTTGATTAGAAATTCTGAAAAAAATGATATAATCACAAAGATAAAAATATTAAGTAAACAAATCAAATATTTCAGTTTGGGAAGGGTTTCTTCCTAAGTCAAATTGTAGAGTAGATTGAACTGTGTATCTGGTCTGAACCTGTGCAAACCCCACTGACCTTATTGCAGGACAAAAACATCATTCTATATTAGACCAAATCCAACACAGCAGAGTTTGAAAATAAGATGTAGCTGAAATACTGTGGTCATTCAATGAAGCAGTAGGCAAATGCAGCTCGAGCAGACAATAACAGAAGCATTTGCAGCTTTATTAATAATTTAGCAGCCAAACAGAGTGGGGCAGTCGCAGAGGGGGGCTCTGAGCCCCTCTTTGCCATCGCCTGAAGCTGAAGAAGGATATGCAAGGATCTTCCGGACAGAGAAAATGAACTGTTTTGTGTCTCAGTCCTCACTCCTGCGAAGGAAAGAACAAAACCAAAAAAAAAAAAAGAAAAAACAAGGCAATGTGTAATTTTGAATGAGCGTGGGCAAATTTACATTGAGTCCCTCGTGTAAAGTCAAAAGGATGGGTATGCTCGGATGGATTGCAAGAAAGAGCATTATTGGATCAACCGTGTGTTCTGAATAAGTAAACTTAAGATTGTAATTGAATATCATTGAGATTAGTTGTGCTACCGTTGTGAACATTGTATATGAAGTGAAGCCTGGATGCCACAATCACTCCAGAACAGCTACTGATGAAAATAGAATAAGAGTGAGGAGGTGGTAGTATTTGAAAACAGGTCATCATCTAATAGCATGAGCAAAGAAAATGCATGCGCTTCACCAAGCCCAGGCCTGACATGTGTGGCAATACTGCCATCTTTTGGTAGGCTGTTGAGGAGAGGATGAATCAGACCTCCAGTTTACTCAAGATTACCACACAGACACAGTAAACCCTCATGCAGCTGGTCCAAACATATACAAGATCTGTAAATGTGTTGTTAATGCCTTTGTTTTGCAGCCATCAATATAACTCGTGCCAGATTCAGTGGAATTGATGAGTTTGGCTACACGTCCTTTGTGGCTTATTCCTCCATCCCAAGCCTCAGTTCCTTCTATGAGTTCAAGCTGAAGTTCACGGTTTCAAATAATTCATCTGCTGTCAAAGACAACTTGATGCTGTTTGCCGGACATAAAGGACAAGGTGAGTTCTGTCTTGACACCCACCAAGCAATTTAAAGTCATTCATCCTGCAGAGTCAAAAGAGGGAAGAAAAATGTTCGCACGTATCCTTAGTTAGGTTTTAGTTGTCCAAATTAATTGGGGATTTTAAAAGAAATGCTAGTGCCATTTTCTTCACCTGCTGTGTATGGTAATGTGCTGTCTAATGGATTTCCTCTTTCCTCTGAGAGCATCTGATCAAGAGCGGTCCCAGAGGATTTTATTTCCTGGCAGATTTTGAGACATTAATAATGAGCTTTCCCCACAGTCCAGCAATTATTTGATTTCCAGCGGATTTTTTATTGTTCCTGACTTTCAAAAGGAGTTCGCTGGCATTTCTCACGCAAAAGTGAGCATGTGAACTGAGCATCCTAAAAATGTTAAAGTTAATTGCATCAAACAGACTTTGAGGTGTAGTTGTAGTCTGTGATGCTGTCAGCAACTATCCTGTTAAATTGAAGATTTCTCCTCAGTGGGGTTATCTTCAGAAGCGGATAGCTGCTGTGCCATTGTGAGCTTCATATTTCATCAAAGGAATGAGAGGAAAAAAGAATCACAAGATCTCATACGTCTCTTAGAATCATGAAGGTGGAGGCAAAATAAAAGTGAGCAATGCGGATAATGAAAGATTTGTTGGGAGAGTGGATGGCGCTGTTCAGAGGCGCAATATATAAGAATAGATCTAACTTAAACAATTGGCAGGATTGAAGTGGCCACTCTGATCAACGCTGTCAAAAATACAGCAGAGTCATTTGACTGTAATCATGTTGCACAGATAAGGACAAGCACAAAGGCAACGTAGAATAATATCAGAGCTGCATCTGTTAAATGAGGTTAGACATAAACATGTTGGCTGAAAGCAGAACATGTCCAGGCTTGTTTTTCACAGTGATCAGCACACAGTGTTGAAATATTGTGACTGTTCTACTAATGGGTAACTTTCTGTGTATTTGTCAGGCAATGATGGTGATGACTTCCTCGTTTTGGGACTCCGAAGCAGAAGAGTCATGCATAGGTTCAACCTTGGATCAGGGATAGCCACCATAGTCAGTGATCGACTCAACTCCAGCATCAACATCCACACTGTCACATTTGGGAGATCCAAGAGAATGGGATGGCTCAAGGTGATATTTTTTCCTTCTCTCCCATGAGACCAGTTGTCCATTGTCACAAATATGTGAAAGATAGTGGAGGGGGTCCCAGAGGATTTAAGTAAAGGAGGAAGACCACCATTACCCATCTATGGAGTGGCCAGAGCTACAAAATATAATAAATCTGTAGGATATCAAGACTGTAAATATAGTCATATAAGGCAGAACAGATATCCGTTCATTATCTGGGCCTGCTTCTTCCTGTTTAGGGTTATGGGGGTCTCCTGGAGCCTACAGCAGCTCTCTTCAGGGAAAAAGGCAGGGGTACACTCAGGACAGGGTGTCAGTTTATCAGGCGGTCATGCAGATAGATGAACAACCACAGATGCCCACACTCACCTTTATGCAAAATTCTGAGAACATGCAAACTCCACCCAGAAAAGCCCCACTCAGGATTCACATCAGGAACGGTGGAGCTGTGAGGCAGCAGTGCTCCCCACTCAGCCACACTGCTGCCTGCAGAATAAATAAAACAACAAAAAATGTCAACTGGAAAGAGATATTCAGATATTTTTATACTCATTTCTTTATTTTTATTTGTTTTAGAAATGTTTTTGCAGGAAATGTAAAGTAATTGAAAGTAAAAATGTTTAATCATGTTGCACTGGTTTATCTATTTCTACATCTGTATTTTTATCATTACTGTCCCTATTGCTTTTTTTAAAAATTCCCCAATTAGCAGTTGAGCGAGACGGTTTACGGTCATCTCATTCTACAAAGAACCACGTCCAGAGAAGTGAAGGAAAACCACTTTCAGTTCTCCAAGAATTTGAGCAGGACATGTCAACTGCATATTGATTGCACTAACAAGTTCCTCCCAAAGCACAGTTCACGTGTGCATGGATTTATTTGTAAGTCTGTTCAAGAAAGCCAACAGCTTGCAGGCCTCCTCACAACTTAAATGATAGATTTTAATCTAATGAGGTTTCTCTGCCTTTAGCGTTTTTCTTTTGCGAACTGAGGGATTGAGCCTTCTAAAAGTCTCTTGCATCTCCTGAGAAGTAAACATCTGAGTCCTTGATGAGGTGTTACAGCTCAACAGTGATTCATTTCAGTTTATGTGTTTAAACTGAGTTGAGTTGTCTTTATATTGTGTGATTTAAATACCAGCACAATCAAATACACATCTCACATATATTTTTGGACTGTGGGAGGAAGCTGGAGGAGAAAATCAGGAGAAAATCCACACAGAGTTCCAGCAGAGATTTAAACCAGGAGTTTAAATAATGTAAACTAATATGATGATTTGAGTATTAGAACAACATAGAAATTTAAACAAAGCACATAATTGTGACAAACCTTTCAGTGACTGGTTTTGTTTGTTGTTGTTTTTTTTTTATTCATCACCTCATTATAGATGGAACAAGGTTAGGATGTCCTGTCCACATGTAAACAATAGATTATTAGATTTATCCACCCTCGTTTTAGGGGGAGAGGCTGCTTTATTGTGACATATAAGGATGCAAGTTTTCTTGGAACACATAAGCTTTCTTGTGCCCTCTACAGATCATTTCAGTCCAGCAGTCAGTTAGTACAGGACGTTTGCATCATCTGAGTGCAGTTTAAAAAAAAAAAAGCTGCAATGTGCTTCTGTTAAAACAACAAGCACCCAGATCTATGGTGACCAAAAGTGTCCTATGGAAGTCATGCTTAGAAGCAAAAACATGGGAGTATGTTAGTTACGATGACTAAAAAGGAGACACAGACTGAATAAGTCTGTGATAAGTCCGAGGTCATACATCTTGTCGGCTTCAGCAGATGGTTAAATAAATTGTACTCCCACGCTGACGCCCACAGAGTGGAAACTCCAGCTTGAATATTGATGTTTAGTTATGTCTTCCTCAGGTTGACGGGCAGCTCAACAGAACAGGATTTTCTCCCGGACCTCTGGTGGGCCTCAGCGTTTTCAACCATCTCTTTGTAGGCGGATATAATGAGTACACCCCTGAACTACTGCCACTTGGCTCCAGGTTCCGTCATGGCTTTCAGGGTAAGGCCTCTGCAGTTTTATTACAGCCCAACGCTGCTTGCTGCAGTAAGAGCACTGGGACTTGGAGCCTCTTCCAGGATCTTTGTCTTTTCGCAAGCAGAGGGAAGGTGTGTTATGAAAAGGGAGTAACAGGCTCTGGCTGCGTTTGAGCTCAGAACAGAGCTTTGAGGCTGATTATATCTGCTCTCTATAAGTGTTTCACATTTCATATAGTATGTCATGTGTACATTCATTCCACTGCTGATAAGTCACTAGAACAAGGGTGCTATCCAAATAATCCTCGTCATCATCAGCATCATTTACGCTTTCTCCCAGGTGACCTCTTGCAGAAAAGGATTTTGGAGAGTATTCATTCTGTCTGTTAATGTGCAGAGCTGTGCAGCAAAATTGCCATAACTGCACTGATGACAACAGCTATGAATATCATCATAACCATATTCGGCAATCTCTGCACCGCAGCAGTGAAGCTTGTTATGATAACATGCCATGACATATCCATTTGAGATGAACAAAAGCTTTTTTATTTATAATGACTAGAACAATTTGTGTGTTTGCTTATTTATCATCTGGTTTCATTTTTCTACTCTCCAAATCAACCTTTAAAAATCGCATCAGCTTTACGAAAGCATTATTTTGCTCGCATCCCATCGGACTGTCTCAGTACTGGGAGGCACTACCTGAGCAGCGCCACACTAGTGGAACCATAACCTTTCTACTCGGGAGGTAATGAGAACTCATGAGCGTCTAATCAGATTTGTGTGACCTTCCTCGAGCCCTAATCGTGATGGCTGGCAGTGAGCACTGATAATGCACTTCAGTCACAGTTATCAACAGATCCACACTCCCCTGTGGAAAGGTGAAAGAAACTGCCTCGCCGCTACTGGAAAAAAAAAAAAAAAAAAACAGCAGCTCTGTTTAAGCTCTTGGTCAATAACTACAAATGTTGATGAAAGTCACTGAGGAGCAACCTCTGACTTTCTAAAACATCTTTTATTTATTTATATATATATATAATTTGCTGATTTTGAAAGCTTACTTAAGTTTTCGTCTCTGACAGCAATCCTTGACTTAGCTCCTGGAGTTTCTCTGTCTTCCTGAATGATGTGATGTGTGGGTTGCTAAATCTAAACAAGCCATCTTTTCTAATCTTCTTCGCAAATCTGCTTTGCTTTTTGACGGCCTGTGTTTGCCGCACAACCATCACTTGAGTCTGCCAAGTAGACAGCATCATGCCATGAATATTCATGAATGAGCATGACATTTCCCCTGCATCCTGTTTATGCCAGTGACTAATGCAGCAGAGAGAAGGGAGTCTGTGTGTGCAGATGACAACCAGGGTTGTGTTCAGGCCTTATATTTATAGAAGGCCCTGCGCACTGAAGGTGCAGGCCAAAGCAAATATTGTCTTGATAAAATTGAATGATGACAGCGGAAAGCAAATATGATGATGGAGATGCTAGATAACAGATGGGGAGGGGATTTGGATTCAAAAACTCCGGCATCTTAGGTTTTGACTACGGAGACATTTTTTTTTTTTTCAAAAGAAATAAAAAGTCTACATGTGATTTAGACTCGTAACCCTCATCCTCTGCTGCAACAAATGGCATAAAGTTTATGAAATCCTGAGTTTTCACATGCTGTAATAAACAGCTATAAGCCAAATACATTTAAAGCGTTGTACAAATAGTGAGCGCTGGAAGCCTCCCTCAGGTTTCACTACACCTTTGATGTGCATGCATGGAGAATTAAAAATGAAACATCTTTTATAACTAACTATCACGGAAACAAGACATGTCCCTCTAACATCTGTGTTTTGTGTGAAAGGGTGCATATTTGATGTGCAGTTTCGGACCGGAGGGGACAGAAAGTTCCAGGTGCTGGGGAAGCCTGCGGGTCATCCAGTCTTTGGGCGCAGTGTGGGTCAGTGTGGAGTTACCCCCTGTGTTCATGTTCGCTGCAGGAATGGAGGGACATGCGTGGATTCTGGCTCATCTGTGTAGTAAGTGGAAAGTTTCTCATGACTCCTCTGGGGAACTAAAAAGGAAAAGTTCTTTCTTTCAATTAAAAGATTAGGACAGCATTTGGATTCGTTTTTCACACACTGTCTTGGTGTAATATATTATTTTTAGGCATGCTGCAATTTTTGAAAAAAATCAATTTAAATCGATTTGTTTATACAATTCGAATCAATTTAAGCCAAGAATCGCAATGTGGCCTTCAGGCCACCAGAGGGCGCACTCAATTTAAACTACGTTCTTGTTTAACCTCACTATATGCAGTGCTATATGTGACGTGTTACATGCTATTGTCGTTATACATCTGCGCCACTAGATGGAGCCGCACTGAAGTAACCAGTAAGAGAATGGAGCATCTCAGTAAACGCATGGAGCAGATCTGATGTTAAATAGAGGATCATGGGAGTCCAGAATTTTTTTTTTTACAGCCTGAATTATTAATGTTGTTCTTGAAACTGAATATAACTGGACTTTGAATTTTTGCAGTTATTGATATCATTAATTCAGTTATTGAACTACATGGTTGTTGTTTATTCACTAAGTCATAGTCTCAGATTTTGAGAGAATAAAGTTTATTAAATAGTACTATACTTTAATCTTAAATAACATGGAAATCTGACATATACCATGCCTTAAATATGGTACCATACTTCCTAAAAAAAAAGATTAAATCATTAAAACGTTTAACAATACAACAGAATGTTCTCTGTGTGATTTTTTTTTCTATAATAATTGTACAATAAAAAGATGTTTTATTAATAAACCTTATCGTCGTTATCATATTTTTATGTTCCCGCAATGATATTTGAGAAATAGGGGTCATATTAAAATCAGAGTCGTCCTACATTTGGGCCAATATGGTAAATTGGTAAAATTGGTATTTAATTTTTGTTCAGACAAAAATAAATACGCTTTAGTTTGTGCCTGGCTTATCTACCTCAGGAATAGAAAAACAAACATTCTCTGATGCAGTATTGATTTTGGAAAGAGTGTAAGAAAAGACCAGTTTTTTTATGTTTGTATATGCCTGGCTTAAAGTAGAGTTGATTTGTTAAGTACTAAAGGGAAAAAAATTGTGATACTGTACTGATTTATTGAAAGGAGAACAGTAGGACTATTGTCGAAAAAGAAAAATAAAAAATAAAAACAGGATTTGACAGATTTGAGAGTTGATAAAACCGTTTCCACTTTTCCATCATTTGCTTTGCAGGTATAAAGAGGATAAGAAAAAAACTGTATTATAAAAAAAAAATAAATAATAAATAAGAGAACTGATAAAATTTTTTTGTCATTTTTGCTAGTTTTAATCTACTGTATTGAAAACAGCGTAAGAGAAAACACTACAATATTGTTAAAAAGGAAAAGCTGGATTTGTAAGAGAAATAATAATGAAAATAAAAAAAATTGGTAATTTGCCTGTAAATTAAATTTTGTGTTGTATTGACACAAAATTAATTTATCGTGATTTGAATTGTATCGTGAACCCTGAATTATTTAATTTTAAAGAACACATAGTTTGTCCTTTTGTTCACAAGTTCACACAGGTGTTAATCAAATGTGTGTAATATTCTGTTACCAAAATGCCAAATGAATATCATTCAAAAAGACCCTTTTTTAACCATGTCTTTGCACCTCTTTTCATAACAGCTGATTTTTAGGGGTGGATTCAGACACTCTGCTCCACCTCTCCCCTTTAAGGGGTTTTCCCTCTTTTAAAAGTCTGTGTTATAGATTTTTGTTACCACTTCCAAGGTCTAGCAAAAACAACATGAGGTGAAGTTGGGTGGAAGTAAAAATGGAAGGGCTGAATAATTCAACTCTTACCAGAGTCTATCATGTCACAATGCCATGAAAATCTGAACTGCTAAATTAATTAAATGTTTTCAACATTGTGTTACATAGAGTTGTTGATTTGGTTGTCATTTCAGATACTGAAATATATGCTGTCAAGCACAGAAGAAAAATGTTTTTTTTTTTCAATATGTGTTCCTTTTAAGACCTGTTAAGGTCCAATTTTTGTTTTATTTTATTTTACAAAAAGAAATGACAGTGTGTGCAAGCTTTATACGGTATGTGATTCTTCTCCTCTGCAGCTGTCAATGCCCACTTGGATGGAAAGGTGCACTTTGTACAGAGACTGTGTCTGTGTGTGACTCCGAGCACAGCCCCCCTCCTCTGTGTGCTCACGGCTCCACCTGCATCCCTTTGCCAAATGGATATACCTGCCGTTGCCCCCTAGGGACTGCAGGGTTGTATTGCGAGAAAGGTTGCACCACTGAACCTGTCAACCTTGGCTGTATCTTTTATATATATATATATATATATATATAGATATATATATATATATATATATATATATATATATATATATATATATATATATATATATATATATATATATATATATATATAAATGTTCTTTATTTATTTAAGATGACAAGACCCTTGGTGTTCAATTATTTAACTACTGCATTGCTTTTCTTGTTCAGCTGTGACCATCAGTGACCCATTCTTCAGCGCTAACCAGTCTTCATGGATGTCATTCCCACCAATGAGTCTTAGACGCAGGACTGTCCTGCAGCTGCAGTTCCAGCCTTTGTCACCTGATGGCATCCTTGTCTACAGTGCACAGCATCTCAGTGCCAGAGCTGGTGAGGATATTTAATCTCATATTCAGAGCCATTTTTATTTAATATACAAAGTGTTTGTCAAATGTAACAACGAAGATCAATATTACTTCTCCAAACCTTACCAGCCTGTGTAATTAGGCATAGAAAGCATTGTTTGATTGAAAATTAACCAAATGATGCATACTTCTTAACAAGACACTTTGCTCTTAAACATGTTATTAAAGGCAAGTAAGCAAAAAAAAAAAAAAGAAAAAGCAAAAATGTGTGCTGTTTGGAGCACACTTCATGATTTAGAGCTGCCATAACAAAAATTACTCTTTCATCTTTAACAACTCTTTACTCTAAAGGCACTGAAAAGAAGTATGCACTTGGGGCATTTTCATTCGTGAACATTTATTCCTTTATGGCCCTCTTTCTGAGTAGCTATTGGCTGAGCTCCGCACCAAAATCCCTCTCTGATTCTCCACGATGAGAGCGCTATCGTCACTGTCTACTACAGGAAACACAGCTGCACTTGAAGTATTTCAACACTTGCTAACTTGTGGCATGAAAAAAAAACTCTTTAAAGCCTGTAAACGATTTTAAGGACCAGAGGGGTGCTATTAACTCACAATAGAACCTTCATCTTTCAGTTTATCAGTCAAATTAGCAAATTTGGAGAAAAGTAGTATGCATAGGAGATATGAAATATATTCTCCATCAAGAAAATACCTTTATAAGGAAAACATACAAATGAAATCTGTTTTGCTTTTTTTCAGGGGACTTCTTCTGTCTCTCCTTGACGTCTGGCTTTGTGCAGTTGAGATACAATCTAGGGGATGGCATCCACGTCCTGCAGTCAGCTGAAAAAGTGGACTTCCACGGCAGGTCCTGGCACACAGTGAAGGCTGGACGTACTGGTCACCAAGGTTTCCTCAGTCTGGATGACAGAGAGGTTAGGGAGAACAGGACTGGAGGAATGACCACTCTAGATGTTGCCACAGACATCTTTGTTGGAGGCGTGTCTGCTCTGAACTTGGTCACGCCGGATGCGACTGAAGAGGAACCACTGAGCTTCACAGGTGGTCTGAGAGAACTCATCATCAATGGTCAAGAACTTGAGTTAACAGAAATGGGAGCTGTTGGTGGTGCAAACATAGGGGACTGGGATGGTACAGCCTGCGGGTACAAGGTTTGCCAAAATAGAGGTCGCTGTCGAGCATCGGGGAGTGACTCTTTCACATGTCTGTGCCCACCATTATGGACCGGCTCTGTGTGTAACCAGTCTGTAAGCTGCGTAAACAACGTCTGCAGACATGGCTCCCTATGTGCTCCATCTACAGCCACCACATACAGCTGCATTTGCCCCTTAGGATGGGGAGGGACGTACTGCGATACAGAAATATCCATGGACACTCCGAAATTTGTGGGAAACTCTTACATTAAATACACAGACCTAAGATTCAACACAAGAAACTTAAAGCACACACAGGTTTCCTTCAGCGTCCGCACAGGCTCCAGCGACGGTTTGATCATGTGGATGGGAAAGGCCGAACATGAAGACGACGACTTCTTCGCAGCTGGACTTGAGAGAGGCCATCTGAAGATCGCCATCAATCTTGGAGAACAACTTTCCCCTCCACTGATTATAAAAAATCTCACCCTCTGCTGCAACAAATGGCATAATGTGTCCTTGTATCTAAACAGTACCATCATTCAGGTGTTCCTGGACAGTAAGAGGATCCTGATTGAAGATGTGGACCCTTTTGAACGATACGTTAGCCTTAAATTATGGGAGTCTGCTTTACTTTGGAGGGTTTGAATTGTACAGAAATGTATCAGTTGTCACCTCTGGTTTATTTTCAAAGGGCTTTGAAGGAAGTGTGAAAAATGTTTATTTGTATGGAGACACTAAGCCAGTGGCGTTTTTTAGAAATAGTGAAGGTTTTAATGTTTATGAAGCAGTGAGTAATGGTGCAACTCTAACTCCTGGCCTCTTAAACACTTAGAATCTCCCATGTCATACAATTTCAAAGTTGGTATTGTTTGAAACTTACCTGTAAAGAAACGTGTGTAGTCTTCTGTAGTATTCAAAATGAAAAATATATGGGAAACATAACATTTGACCAGTCATCTATAAAAAAAAAAATGTTATGTGTATTTATGATTCATCTGTAGTTAAAAGTTTAAAGGTTTTGTCACTTTTCCCTGTTTCTTTTTATAAAGAGCTTAACTATCTAAAATGATTAAAACATCACAAGTTCAATTTAGCACCCCAGACAGGTGAGAAAAGACTAAATATAGTTTCTTAGGAAAGTGACCGGTGCCCACATGCTGTCCAAAAAGCTTCAATGCATGTTTTTTTTTTTTTTAAATCTACTTTGCAAGTCTCAAAAGGTGCACTTGGGGGGTGGGGGTGGCAGGGGGGAATTAAGGTGATCATACGCAGTGACCCATTAAAAAAGCCCACAGCTCAACAGAATCACTTTATGTCCCAACTGTAAACCAAAATCGATGTTTTTTCATTTCTCACCAATCTGTAGCTGCTATAGAAAAAGATCATGCTGGACCCACCACAGGCTTTCATAAAGATGTGTGTCACCAGTCAAACACAAGGCAAGGACTTGATATTCCATGAGAAGAAGTGAAGATAAACTTCCTAATACACTTGAGAAACCTCACTCACCTCAAAATAACATAACAGTTCAGGATTTCTGAGATTCTCTTGAGAATGACTGTATGTGTCTGAAATGTCTAAATAAATCCCCTTTTTGAGCTGCAGAGACCATCCAGGATGCCTTATTTTTCTCCACAACACTTCTATCACAAAAAACCTTTTTTTATAATCAATAAAAAAAAAAGATTAGTTTTATTACGAAATGTACATAAACACACAGTACAAAGGCACACTTCATCTCTAAAGTATATTACAAGCCAAAATGTACATACTTTCTCAAAAGAAAGTAAGTTTATAAAATATTTAATAAATTTAAAAGAAAAAATAAAATTGAAAAAAGACAAAGCTGCAATTTAGATCCATCCTTGGTTAAATATTTTCTGTTACATTCAAAATTTGGAGCTCAATTTAAATCTTTCACCAGTGGTCCACACAGCTGTATGTACGACGGAGTATTAGGCCCACACTGAGAACAAAATAGTGGACAATGATTTTTTTTTTTCATTTCTCACTTAGAGAATAAAGACGAAATGTTGAGAATAAAGTCAACATTTCAACTTTATTCTAAAAATTCTGCATTTCGACTTTCTTCTCATGAGGAATGAAAAAAAAAAAACATTGCTCACAATTTTTCTTTCTCAGTGTGGCCCTAATACTCCGTCGTATGTATGTGACCTAGAGAATTTAAGTTAATACAGCAGCTCAATATGAACAGATTATGTACAATAAAAAGGTTAAACAGTAGGTGAGTCTTTTCATGGTCTGAATAAGACTTCTCTGTGCTGATACAGATAATTCCACTGAAATGATCTGAACTTTGGCCCTGTGATGGACTGGTGGTCTGTCCCGGGGGGATCACGCTTCTCACCAGCAGACATCTGGGACCCAGACAGTAGGAAGTGGGTATAAAAAAAAAAAAATGGATGGATAAAAGAATTATCTCACTGTGAATAACATAAAATAGAACTTCTGTAAGAATCTTGGTATAGAAATGTAGACTGGTGTATAAAATAACTCCACCAGAAACCAGTACAGTTAGTGGTGTGTACCAAGCTAAAAGTCTGTAAGAGTCCCAAACACTCTCACGCAGGGTTTAAAAAAAAAAAACAACTATTTAACTGTCTTTTGAACTTCTCCTACCGTTCTCATAATCAGAGTCTCGCCGATGCCTGTATCTGTCCTTGTGACGGCTGCTGTAATCGTCGCTGTGGTGCCTCTCTTTCCTCCTGTCGCTGTGCCGGTCATCCGAGTGTCCGTGGTGCCGGCTCCTGTCCCTGTACTTTTCATCATGGCTGTGGTCATGTTTTCTCTCCCTGTCATGGTGTCGGCTCTTCTTAAAGGTGTGATGGTGGTCCCTGTGGTGGCTGTGCCTCCCATGGTGATCTCTGTCCTCTGAGTTTCGTGGCCTCTCCCATGGATCGATGTATTGTTCATTTAAGCGTTTGTAGTCTTTGGCCAGGGGTGGGGTTTGGCCAGATTGTTCTGAGTGGCTCTCGGGATGCTGTGACTGAAGTCCAGGAAGAGCCTGCGTATTATGATCCTGAGCACTCTGAACGCTACTATCCTGATCCTCTGAGTTTGGGGTGGAGAAAGTGTTAAGAGGCTGGTCAACCGAACAATCATAGCTGCCAGGTACCTGAGGCTGCTGCTGCAGGGAAAAAGGTGCTGTGCTGTCGTGTACTGGGACAGCTGGGGCCATTACAGAGTCATGGGGGGGTGCAGAGGCTTGTGTGGTGCATGCTGCTTGAGGTGTGTGGAGCTCAGGAGTATTTAGTGTTTGAGATACTATAGCACCAGACTGGCCCACGCCAGGATCATTCTTCTTACTTGGAAATGATGAAAGGGCCGTTTGGTTTTGTTCTTCAAGTTTGTGCCTGGCCACAGAGAGCTGTAAATATCCCTTGGTGAAATGGTAACACTGGATCCTTTCTAGTGCTGCTCAGCACCGGTTTAGGACTTGAAGGATCGGGGAGGTTAGATTTATCCTTCTGTAGCTCCACTGTGGAATATGCTGAAGATTTTTTCAATATTCCACTTAAAGGAGGTTTTGAGGCGTTCGTCTGATCTGATCCAGCCGGGGATTCTGACTGTGACAAAGAATCCCCTTCAGTGGTTCCTTTTTCAGTTTCAGTCAAAGGGCCAGCACTGCTTTTGTTTGTCAAAGTTTCACTGTTACTTGGAGCTGCTGACAAGCTCGCCAAGAACGCTTCAGTGGAAACATCTGGGGGTTTATCTTTCAGTGTGACTGATGTCGGATGGACCACTGCTGCATCTTTTTCAGATGAGCTGTTGGATGCAGGCGCATCAGCTGGGCTGGATGGCTCCAGTTCAGCTTTAGCAGGCTTTGCTTCTTTTTTCTTGATGATAAAGCGAGGAGCAGCAGCAGCAGCTGTTTGACCTTTTGAGTTACCAGCTGATGCATCTGTTCTGGGAGCAGGCTGGGTCTTCTGAGTGTCATGTCCTGTTGTCGCAGGTTTATCTCCAACATCTGGCAGAGGTGGCAACTCTCCCCCCCAGCCCACTAACACACCTGGAAGAAAGCGAAGTGGCTTTTGTGGTTCCTGATTACTGGGCTCTTCCTTTCCAGATGGTTCTTCACATGATTCCTGTAACTTGCTCATTAGCAGTAGTATCAAGTGGTTTCTCTGCATCTTTTTTGTGTGAACTTGTCAAAGAAGACAGGAAAAGTTTCTCATCCTCTTCAGTCTGTCTGGGAGCTTTCGTAGATGTTGGGATGGGCTTTATTTCAGGCACAAACCTTGCAGTTTCATTCACATCAACTGGAAGAAAATCCCTTTTGGGTCTCTGGCGAATAATGAGTCCAAGGAGAAGGTTCGAACGGTTGTTTTCTAAACCTGTCAAATTAAAAGATTCATTCATTCATTTTTGAAAGACTGGAGATGAGTATGTGTTTTACTGAGAACAGATAATTATAAAACAGAAAATAGTTCCACTCCTCAAGCTTACCTGGTCCATCAAAGGGAACGAGCTGATGGGGAACTTTTTCCACGGCACCCAAGGGAATGAGATACATGTCCTTCACTTGCTTGAGATTATTGGAGACTACACCAAAACGCCTACGACTGCTGAAGTAGGCGTAAAGAAGAGTATAAGAAATCTCATCTTCCTCTGTCACAGGGGAGAAGCGGACCAGGCACACCTCCTTTAATGAAATAAAAAGTGCGTCAGTAAAATCTGCTATAAACATACAAGTCTAAAAGTCTAAAAGACTGCAGTGAAGTCTGGATGTTATTTGTCAGGGTTTCAGTTAGAGCTACCCAACAGTATATAAATAATAATCCTGAGTTTGTTCATATCCACAAGAAAAACTGATACAATATCATAGAATAAAACATTGCTGCATTTCTTAATGAACTGATTAGTTTTCTGAGGGAAAAGCTCCTTAAAACTCACTTTTGTTCCTGTTGCCCGAATCTTCTCCAAGTAATCCCACACCGTCTGAGGACTTATCCTCCCACCAACCTGAATGCTGTCTGGAAGGTCCTATTGGTGAGAGTGGGGATGGGGGATTAATCTAACTTTATAAAGCATTCATACATAGGATTCAAAGTAGATTGTAGAATCTGTTTTTTTGCAGATCTAATTTTGTGAGTTTACATCTTTCCTTAATACATGCTGCTTGAAAATCATTAATTTTATTTCTCGTGGTACTGCTTACTTTTTGCAAAACCATTGTTAAGAACAATGTTGGCTTTTAAACTTATCATTCTCCTGTGCTGAAGCTGGTCTTTTTATCGACAATACACCCATGAAAGTCCATGTGCCCGTGGCCTGTTATTAACACTTAGAGCAGTGGTTCCCACCCTTTTTTTGTGCCACAGACTGGTTTAACGTCAGGCAATATTTTCAGGGACGAGTCTGTAAAATGTGCCACAGACGAATACAACAAAATAAAATGATACGACCGGCATAAAAACTGCAGTATTTTCTATATGTTATAATAAGTAAATCTGCTGTGTATTCACATGCAACTTTATTAGAAGCGTCCTTGTAGCATCGCGCCAACAACAGAACATCGGTAACATCCTCTCCACGCAATGACAGTTTCTGAAGATGTGTGTTTTTTACTCGTTTTTGCAGCTTGGGGGTTTAAACTAGGGGTGCATGATAACTATCGGGCCGATAACAGGAAATTATGACATCATCCCGATAAATCTGATATCATGACAAATAGCCCCGATAACACACACATATATATATACATATATATATATAATATATATATATTCATATACATATATATATATATATATATACATATATATATATATATATATATATATATATATATATATATATTTATATATTTTTTTTTTTTTTTTTTTTTTTACACAGCAGTGCCTCGCTCCCTCGGAGCCTTGAATGACCAGCAGTGAATGTTATGTTCAAGTGATGTCGGCATAATCAGAAAAACGATTTCTCAGTGAGGAAAATCAAGAATCGTGCCAGAAAACACCTTGTTAACTCGGTCATTATTTTGGTAGTTGCTAACTTTAATTGATATTCGCAGTATTTTCACACGTTACACATAAAAAATAGAAAAAATAGATAAGGCAGAAAGAGCGACGAGCAAACGAGGGAACGGAGGAATTTACGTTACACCTTGAATGCAGCATTGCGGAACAGTGCGCTGAAAAAAAGAAAAAAAACATGGCGGCGATGGTGTAGAACTTCGGTAAAGTTTCAGAGGAAGATAGTTCGCTGGTTATTTGTGACAAATGCTCCAAGCAAAGGAGGGAAAAATAGCACAAGCTTTAATACGTCAAACCTGATCATCCACCTGAAACATAACAATCGCTTCCATGGAGTTTTGAAATCACGCTAACGTGAGCTAACGTGAGCTAATATGAGCTAACGTGAGCAAGCCAGCAGCAAGTCAACCCCTCCTCTCCTCTCCCCTCCTCGCCATCATCTCTCTCATCTAAAGCTTCCATGAAATAAAAAAAAAAAACTACTAAACCTCATTTCCTTTAATCAAAGGCATTCATTTGAATGGAACCACAAGCCAAAATCCTTTAAATGTAATTTTTTGTTACTATGGAGTGCACTTTTTCAGTTTATTTACAGACAGGTCTAACTTGTGTCAGTACATTATGCACTGTGCATTATTTTTTATTGTCATTTAGGAATGCATTTTTTCAGTTTGTAATTCTGATGCATGTATTTCAATCAGTTCAAGGAGGCTTTATTTTTTGATATCAGTAAGTAATGCAGCTTATTTAAGTTAATGTGAGATATCAAATAGGTTTGTTTGATAGCTTTATGAAAATGTTTGAGAGGCTTGCCAATAGTTTTTCATTATAAAAAATAAATATCTGCTCATTTAAAGAGTCAAAACTGGTTTTGGTTTTGTTCATAGTATTGATGTAATGATCTTAGGTATATGTGTGTGTTATCGGTTATCGTTATCGGTCTTTAGGAGCTGAAAGTTAAGGTTATCGGTTTTGGTTTAAAAAAATAGTTATCGTGCATCCCTAGTTTAAACGTATCATGTGACCGGGTCTTGAAGTCTTGTCATGTGTCAAGAGTCATAGACGGATGTAATGGAGAGAATCTGGTCACTTTTCAAAATAGACATCATTTAGACTCAGATAATGAATCAAATGGTAATAATTGAAGTTATTAATTTTTCTCTGAGGCTCGGTACCAAATGACCCACGGACCGGTACCGGCCCGGGGACTGGGGACCACTGACTTAGTCCAGAATTCTTCTTAATAGTTATCCAAAATATAAATGAATGAGTCCGTATTCACTCTACCTCAGTCAAATTGTCCAAAATGCCAGACACCGGAAAAGCCTTTGTCACAAGCTTTGCCACAGAGTGCATATGAATGAATCCCCGCCACAGGGACTTCAGGCTGGAAAGGAAAGTAGTCTCTTCATCTTTTCCAGTTAGATGATCTGACCTGTGAGAGAAGGAAGAAAAAAAAAAAAACACTGTCAGCAAAGCAAGTATGCAAAACAAGTTGTTTTGCAGAAACACACAAAGTGTGAAATAATTGCTGACCTGGACTCAAAGCCTGACTGGGCATTTCGGAAGCTCTCCTCTAAAACGGTGAGGTGCAGGTCATCGTCGGCTGCAGGCGGTGTTGTCCTTATTGTCTCTTCTGTTTTAGTTGACTGCCTCCGGACAACTGTGGTTGCAACTTTGACCACTTTCGTCGGTGCCTCCTCCACTGGGGGAGCCATACGACCTTAATAAAGGAAAACGGCACCAGAGTTTGGGATCACACTGAGAAAGGAAGGACGTAAACACCAAGATCACATTTTTTTTCCTCACACCAGGGCTTACCTGTGCAGATTTTGCAGTGTAGATCAAATAGGTGAGACTTGTGTTGACTTGTAGTGTCCTTCTCCAATTTGATATCCTCTGCTATCTTTTCTGGAGTTTTGGGAGGTTCTCCTGAATCTTCAGTCACTTTGGGAGGAGCCTCAAGCTAAAGAAGAGGAGATGCAGTGTTCCAGTTTTACTTCTATTAAACTTTAAGAGTAATTAAAGAGGAGTGTTTTATCTAACCCTTACCTCTGCAGGCTCCGGTACTTTCACTGGTTCCTGACTTTCAATCTCAATTTCACCTTTGTGCGTGATTTTAGTGATGGGCCGTCTCTCTGCCTCCCTCTGCTCTTTTTCAATCATCTCAATTGTCTATAAAAATGATAAATTAATTACTTTAGAGTTCGCAACAGAGATTTTTATTACAGCCATCCTTGAAGAAAAAATTTTTTAAAAAGGGCAAAAAGTCAAATGTGCAGAATACCTATTTTGCTATTTATTTTTGAATAGCTATTTTGTGACTTACCGCTGCAAATTTGAACACATTTCTTAAAATGCAACAACTAAGTGTT
Organism: Hirundichthys speculiger; assembly: GCA_018398805.1. Classification (NCBI taxonomy): domain Eukaryota; kingdom Metazoa; phylum Chordata; class Actinopteri; order Beloniformes; family Exocoetidae; genus Hirundichthys; species Hirundichthys speculiger. The sequence continues at coordinate 1,565,911 of JAGFBZ010000855.1, read as the reverse complement.
ACAGTTCCCATGAAACTGAACTGGATGTTTATCCACTTTTTCTTGCAAAATGTGAAACCAAAACAGAAGTATTTGGCCAAGTATTTTGCTAAAAAACTTTAAACAGTATTTATAGAGATAGCAATTTCTATCTCTGTGTCTGCTTAAACACTATATTTGATTTTTTTCTTGTCTCTCTTTTTTAGCCAAGCTGTGATTCATGGGTGGGCAGGGCCAGATCAAGCCACTGAAGAAAAAACTGGGTTTACTGGGAAGGCGGCAGCTTCTCTTCATTACCATCTTCCAGACAAATGTTCACTTTCTGTTGCAACGTTTATTTTTAGCACTCTGCATATTTGGTTAGAACTTTGAGGACCACTTACATGTCTGTTTTCTCGTTGTCGCCAAGCAGCCAACTCTTTTGAGGCCAGTTCCTCGGGACTCATGCGAATTAGGTTACCAGGAGAAATTTCTCCTTTGAGAACCCTCTTGAAGAGGACCTGCAGCAAATATCAACAGAAATACAGAAAATGAAATGATTTTTTTTAAAGGAATTTTTTTTAAACATTTGCCCAGTATTTAAAAAAAAAAGGTACTTACATTATTCTTCGTATCTTTTAGATTAAACATTAAACTTCTGTATTTGTTTTTGTATTTGTTGTCTGTGTCCTTAAAAAGGTGAAACAACTCTCTCTCAGTCTTCTTGGCAACTTCAGAAGCCCTCTCCTCCATGATATCCAAATCAGAGTCCTTCAACCTAAAGTGCAACAAGTATGTTTGGTCTTACAGGGTTTTGATTTAACAAAAATGATTCTACAGTACAATTTTGTAAACATCACCAATATTTACCTTCATTCATGAAATACTGACCTCTGTGTAAGGATTTCTTTCAGAGAATCACGCACACTTCTCCTGATTGCCTCCACGGATACAGGTTTCTTTGAGGCCAAAGAAGGAACCTTATGTTTCATCTCTTGTTTTGGCCCAACACCTGTAATGATGGAATGATGATGTCTCTTTAGTGGGTGCAGTCAAGATATCAGCTTTAAAAGTACTGTGCTTCAAAAACGCGATAGACAAAAATTATTTAATTGGACGTTTTGCCGTTACCCACTCTCAAAGAGGATGGTCTTCTCTTCCATGAAAAGAAAAGCAGGCAAGTAATAAACTCAGCACAACAAGAATGGCTTGCAACTTTTTAAGATACCCAACTTATTTTTTCTACTATCCAAAAGCCCCAAAATGTTCTTTCTGCTCATTTTTACAACACATGCCACATGATAGCAATCAACTCACACCTGTAATCACTGGCAAACAGGCAGCTGCACAAGTATTGTTTTTGTAAGTAAACACTTTAAAAGTCAAGGTTGTCTCCATTGCGGATAGATAAATATATCACCAATAATTGTTTTGAGATTTGTTTTTTTTTTTTAATCCAAGTCTACTGGTTGTAAAAATATATAATAAAAGTTTTTCATTTTAATTAAAGTATAAAAATGCTTGTGATATTCCAAAGCAGAGTTAAAAACAGAACAGGACAGAAACAAACCTATTTTTTTTATATTTACAGTTGGTAAGAATACCTGTTTTGTGAGCTGCTTCTTTGGTACCTGTGGACTGCCTCCTTTCTGGATCCTGTTTAAGATAAAAATGCAAGAAGTAAATTAGACACTACTTTTCATAAGTCTTTAAAACTGAAAATTACAAAAACAAAATACACATGAAAAGTTGCAAATGTTGAAACATATCTCTCCACCAATAATAAAGAAATACAAGCTGAGCAATGATTTGATGTGTGTGAAGTTTGTGTGTGTGTGTGTGGCCTAACACACTGACTGAGAGGATCCTGAATGGTGCTTAAATGGAAACTTATGATCCTGTACCTCAGTTTTTTCTTGTATCTCTGGCTTAGCTGCCATTGGGGGCTCAGGCTCCACCTTCTTGGTTTCCTCCTCACAGCATTTCAAGCACACATACATCTGGTCTTCCTCCTCCATTTCATGTACTTTGGCCAGATCGAGACCAACACAGTCACCATGGAACCAGTCGTCACAACGACCACAGCCGACCATGAACCTGAACAACGTAGGGCTATTATTAAGTGTCCTGCTGAGCAACACATTCTCAAATGAGCATGAGTGCAAACTGAGACAGACAGGAAATGACACAAATATCCCAATTCTAGTTTTTTGGTTTTTCTGTTTTTTAGCAAACACGTACCAAATCAAATCTCATACTGTCCAAAATGTAATATTCAGGTAAAAGGCATTACTTACATGTTATTGTGATGTTGTTTGCAAAGGCCACAACAGTTGTTCCCATCCCAAACACTCTCATTGTTAGCAGTTTGCTCCTCAACAGTTTCCTTCTTAACAACAGCAGGAGCATTATCTGGAACAAAGAGCTGTGGCTCGTCCACAGAGATGCTTCTTGAATTTCTACTTTTCTGTTTTTGAAGAATCTTTTCTAGCTTTTTCAGTTTTAACTTTTCCTGCCCTCCCTCTTGAGGATTTTTTAAAGAATTTCCAGAGGGACTCTGATGAACAGGTTCAACTTTTGAGCTTTGATGAGGATAGCTTTGTTTCACTTGCCCCTGATGATCAGCACGGTTGACAGATGATGGAGTCTTCTTTGCCATAGAGCTTGGTGTGCTTGGTGACTTGGGCATCACTTTAACATCCCCTGCAGCATGAAGCTTTAGTACCTTAGCAGCATGCTCACTTTGGGTGTTTTCTCCAGGCCTTTTCAAAGGTGAAAGATCTTTTCTATCCTTTGGAGATTTTGTTTTGGGCTGGTCTCCTCTCTGGATAATTTTGGATGGCTTGCTTTGGGATGATTTTTGCTCCTTAATCATGTTGCTTTTTTTACATGGCCCTAAATCCTTGCTCTTGTTTGATGGCAGTCCTTGTTTAGGCTTGATCAGTGTTTTGACTTCACTTGGCTGCTTCTCTTTGCTATCATTCTTATTACTAACAGCAGCTGTGCTATTCTCACTGCTATGTGGCTGCTTGACACTGGCATGTTTAAGGTTTCCTGGAGCACTGTGGTCATCATGTTTTGTCTCTTGCATGCAAGTGTTTTCTACTAAAGTCCCATTGGAAGTCTGCACATCATTAGGGTTCACATACGGACCCAGGCCAAGAGATGTATCATCAACAGAGTTCTTCTCAGTCACATCCATGTCTGTCTCATTCTCTGGTCTGGGATTCTGCGCATTGACAACAGCACCAGGCATGATTCCCAAACCGATATCAGAATCGTAAGACAAACTTTCGTCATAAGATGCCGACTGGTTTGTTTCAACACTGTGCATGTAAGAGGGTCCTGGAAGTAACTCAATCTTAAATCCTCCAATCGTGACCGTCAGTCGCCGCAATACAACTGAAGGATTCAGCCACAATCCACCCTCAAGATCATTAATGTTAATACGCCCTCCCAGAGTCAATTCTTTCTTCAGCTGTGCACCTTTAACTCCTTTTTCAATAAGAAACGATTTGCTTAGCCTGTTTGTTGGTTTTCTCGTTGGTCGTCCTCGGATTAAAGTGTTTTTGGACATGTTAGGCTGTTGGTCGCCGCTATATTCTGTTAAGTAAAAACAAAACAAGAGAAACATGTAGCACCATCTATACACAATATACAGAAGTGCTAGGGCTGTCAAATGATTGAATCATGTAATTAATTACATTTATTTAATTTTGTTTATTTATGTGTGTTTTTTTTAAGAAGAGAAGATAATTTATTGTCATTGCACAGTGTGGTAAAACATGCAATGGCATGTTGTACTATTTTTTCTCAAATCTTAGCTTTAAATGTAAATGTGTCGCATCCAAATATTCTATTATTACTGAGTAAGCCTAGTCATTTGCATGTAATATTGAAGCCTGGCTGTACTGAGCTTCAAAAAGTGTAGAGCACTGACTTCTTGATTTATATTAAGACCAGCAGATGAAGTATATCATGAAGTAATCGTGGTTATAACTATACATTCAGTGGTATGTTGTTGTTTTTTTTTTTAAAACCTCGTTAAAAGTAGTCAGGATCAGTGCATCATTGCATTAGCTTTGACAGCCCTAATGTATATTAAATAAGCATCCATTTACCTGAACGTTTCTCCTGATTGGCAATGAGCTCCTTAACTTGCGAGGTTTCTGCTACTTTTAGTTCACTGGTGAGACCAGTAGATGTGGAAACGCTATGTGGACCTGCAAAAGAAAAATAAATAAATAAAAATTTGTTTTTACTTTGGTACAAGGTGCAAGAATTCTGCTAACAAATTAGCTTTAACAACTTGCAGTCCAAAATTATTGACAGCCAAAAAAGTCCTCCAAGAGACATTAACACATTTACAGTCCTCATTCATTGTTTGTTGTCTTTTCGTCATAAAATACAATGGTTTTACATAAAGACTCAAAGAGTTTTTTTTTACGTTACAAATCACATTGGCTACACTGAAATTGCATGGTTTGTCTGCACACAGCTGTTAACGCTGAGGATTTTCCCAGCTCCTCTTAATTTTAGGAGATGTGCCAATGTAAACTAAAATTTAACTGCGTAAAAACTAGTGCAGAAGAAAATGAGTCACTGATGAATAATGTTAACAAGATGTTAGTGTATATGTAAAGGCTCTTTTGCAAATGTTTTTCAGTCAAAATGTAGCTTACCTTTTTTTTAATACAGTCTTGTAAAATATTAACAAATGCACGGGCAAGTTATCTTTGATTCAGCTTTTAAACACAAATCTACACCTGGTCGTTTTTGTTCATTCTTTCGTCTGCGGACATACTTGCCGAGCCAGTGATCTGAAAAGCAGGGTCTTCATTTTCCAGCAGATTGAACTGAGAGCTTGCACATCCAAACATGGGATCTTTATCACTGAGCATGTTCTTCAGTGAATCTTCCAGCCTGGGTCCTGTCCTGAACTCATTACTGGCTTCACAGTCCAAATTCTGACCTATTGCCAGAGAGTCATCCAACTGATCACTGGGTATTAAATGGTTAAAGGTGTCCACAATATCCATGAATGCTGCTGCCTTCCTGAAGCAAAACAACACAGACAGGATGGAGACATAGCATCTGTCAAGTAACCCGTTTTCATTGAGCAAACCTTTCAATTTTGCTTCAAAACAGCCCATCGAGCATCACAGCCTCCATCCTAGCAGCAGATGGTATAGTTAACAGGGCTAACTGTTTTCAACTCATACAACCACAAAAGTGACAACATAAAACTTTTAGGACGTTGAGCCAACGTTTCTGGAATCTTGACCATTTCCGTGGTGAATTGATGTTTACAAAGCCGAAAATGAATCCACATTGACAGTGTCTATAGGAACATCTGTAACAACAAACAGACCCTTCTTCTGGACAATTAGAAAACTATGCTAATTTGTACAGTTTGGGGAAAGGAGGCTGGCAGTAGAACACCCGTTAGCCAATGTTTTTAAACCAAGCGCCATAACGACCACACAACCTAAACCGGGCCGAAATTAAACACTACAAGTGCAAATACTTCAAGAACCAGTTAACTTGATGTTGAGTGTGTCTAGACATGTTCATACAGTGTCGCCTAAAAGAATAACCTTTTTTAAAACGGTTCTTTCTTGGGGTTTTACCAATAAGGTGTTAGCCAGCTAGCATGTTAACAACAATCCGCTTCAGATCGCCATCACGCAATATAGCATGCTAAAGCTAATTTATGGAGCAACTTTCAGTCCAAAGTAAAGCGTTGTTTTAAATTATATCGCTGCTCCGAAAATAATATTTGCACGAGTTATATCTTCCACAAAATGTAAAACCCACGACATAACGTTTGTATTATTTCAGTTGGACAGCTCGATGCTACATACACGAGACAGGCTAGCTCTGTGTCTTTAGCAGAGGCCCTGGACAGCAAGTTTGTTTGTAGCCTGAAGCTAGATGATGACACCCTGATGCATCTGCTCATACACTTGCAGTAAAGACATTTGGTAATACTTGGGTATTCATGTTCGTGATTCTCACCTTTAAATTACTGCGCTGCTGTTGCCCACTCGTGTAAGGTTACATACTAGCACAGCTACTCCCAGTAACTTCCTCTAACTCGGCCGTCATTCGTCCCGCTGCTGCAAAGCCCCTCACAGGCTTCACTGCAAGTCACGTGGTTTCTGTTTACTGGTCACATACCAGCTGAAACCACACACACGGACAGCATTGTAATTTCATTGTAATTAAAATGTTTAATTGTAAGATATCTATATTGTATTACAAAGTAGTATAATACAATATTTTCATTATTATTATCATTATAATTATTATTTGAAGTAACATTTTGACCACTAAGAAGTTTGGCACTGTTCAACGTAGAAAAAAATCACTCTTTTGAACTCCAATTTTCAAGGAACCATGCAAAATTTTCTGATCAACTTCTTATGGTGGTAATCAGGGGTGATTGATTAAAGTTTCTATGTCGTGTCTGTGAACTGCAAATGTTTCAAAGGACGAAGGAAGGCCGAGTGTTCTGCTGGGAAAACCAAGTGGAGTCAATTTTACAAGAGGCCCGATAAACTCAATGAAACCATTCAACTTTTGAGAACCTATTGTGGTTCTCAAAAGATGAAGATGAAAAAAAGATCAAATATGACCGTTAGTTTGAGTTAAAGCGCTTTTAATAACTTTTTATCCACAAGTGAAACAACTCTTTGGATAAAGGTTGGTTTTATATTCTGCTGACAGGTACAACGATAAGTGCTACTCAAAACAGACTTTTGAAAGCACAGATAAAAGTGCATAAGTACATTGAAGTATATAAGTGGACAATACACTCAGAACAAATCACAGACAACAACATTTCATATTCGAGCAAAATTACAGTCCAACAAATTTGAGAACAGACATACTATGTGTGTTTTTATTACTTTGTTACTACTACATTCTTTGTTATTATATTTTACATAAGTGACCTCTAAACTGTAGTGTTTCTAGTCTTCTGGACCACTCTAAATACAACAAGCCACATGCAAACCATTTAAAACAGCACAGATATCCTTCCACAGAGTTTAGAGGATTAAATATTTAGTCACATGTATAGACTACAATCAAGACTTCTAAACAATGATATTGTGAATAGTGAACACAGACTGTGTTTGAAACACAGTTGTACCAGTAACACAGTTACTGGTACAACTTCTCTCTCAGTTTTTCACTTGGTTCTAATCCATAAAACAGCTCATCGTGTTCCACCGCAGCCCAAGCCATGCGCTTTGTGCTGAAGGTGGCGGCCCACTGCCCCGACGGAGAAACGACAATAGCACCTCCTCCACCGCTGACACGCTCACCCATGTACTTCAGAGCCAACTCAGAGGCATCTGTGGCCGACTTACCTGTCACAAGAAGAAGAAATATTACAAAACACGCCTTGTTTGTTTATTCAAATGAAGGTTTCGTTCATTAGCTCGTAAAAAAAATAATTATGATTTGAACTGTGAGTTGTGATGTTGTGGAGTTTGACTGTGTGATACGTTACCTTGTTCCATATGTGAAAGGATGAGTCTGGCCAATGTGACTTTGAGGATAGATTCTCCATGGCCAGTACAAGAAACTGCACCAACTGAATTGTCCGCATATCCTCCACATCCTTTTGTACAACAAAGAACACAAAGATAAAACTGAAAACTATCAGTGAGTCAAGATCATTATTATGATAATTAGTGGTGTGCATCGAAATATGAATTTTACTTCACATTAAAAAATGTCAAGATACTTAGAAGAATGTGCATTAAAATCAGAATACATTTAACTTCAGTCTCTGGAGAGGACAGGAGCTAAAATATCAAAAGTATTAAGATAATTTTTGATCAAATATATGCCTTGTTTGTTTGTTTTATCCAGAAACTCAATAAACATGGATCCATGTTCGTCAAGTGTTTACTACTGCATTACATCATCTCATCATGAAATAAAACTGGAAGTTTCTGAGAACAAACAGGAAACATTTCTATATTTTAAAGTGACATGCCATGGAGTTAATGTAATTTCCCATAATATAAGATTTCAGCTCTTCAACATTTCAACACCTCTATGACTTTTATATCTTCATGTCACAATATACCTTATGTTCCCAAAGAGTGACTGGTCAGGACTGCAGGCTGGGCGCTTTGGTGACTAGAAGGAGGTTTGATATTGTCTTGCTGAAATAAGCAATGTCATCCCTGATAAAGATATCATCTGTATGTTCACATAGATTCCTCTTAAACCCATATATAAATGTTGTTTCAATGATTCCAAAGTATTGCAACCAATTTTTTTTATCTAAATTCAGCAAAGCACCCCAACTTTCCACTAAAAAGCAAAAAAAAAAAAAAAATCACCCATCAACTGTCTCACTTTGTTGCTAACAGCAGAAAATATCTTTTACATGAGTAAATGAAGCCTTACCAATGACTGGAGAGTCTCCTACTCTGCCAATCATTTTATTTCTAATCCCTCCAGTTGATGTTGCACATGCAACATTACCAGAAGAGTCCAAGGCTACTGCCCCAACAGTATCATGGGCCCTGTGGATACAAAATGTTGCATTATTCTCAAAGAAGTTGCATATGCATTGTTTCTTTCATGGACCAAGTATAACACAGCTGATTTATAGATGTCTATTTAGTTTCTAAGGGAGTCAAAAAATAAAACAGGGACGTCTCCACTGCTGATGATATATTGTGATTGACAACCCCTCTGGATTCATTTTTCTCCAGATATATCCAGAAGAAATGTCTTAAATGCACCTCAAGAAACAATAAAATAGAAAATGTCTGGACTGCAAATACAGTTGTTTGTTCAGAATCTTTTTTGAAAGAAACATAACAGTCAACAAACTTTATTTATAATCCTATACTATTCAACCACCTGAGTTGTTTTACCTTGAACAAAATGGATCAAATACATCTGATATGATAACAAACTTCTGGATTTGACAGGATTTATCTGTCAAGTTAATTTTTCATTCTACGATTCATGAAGGGAGTGAAAATCAGGCAGAACAACATCAAATCCAACAATTGAGATACAAACCACTGACAGCTGAAGTCATCCTTTACTCCAGTACCATAACTTTTTTGCATCTCCCATTCCTTCTTTTCATACTGGGACACCAGCTCATCAGTGGGAACTGTCTTGAAGCCACTGCTTTTAGCAAACAGGTTTGCACCTGTGTCTGTCAACATGACATGGGAAGTCTGTAACATGATAGACAGAAAAGACAGAAAATATATTCCTGTTATTCATGGTGCAGCTCAAATCCTTTTTCAGTGGTTCCTAAACAAAGGAACATAACACATCACCACAAAATCTAATCATTAAAAGGGCCAAATCAGAATAAGAAGAAATATAAAAGACCTTCTCCATCACTGCTCGTGCCAGAGACACGGGGTTGGCAATGTTCTTGACTGAAGACACGCACCACTGTCAAGAGTTCTTCCATCCATGATCACTGCATCCAGCTCCACTTTTCCATCAGCGTTTATTGTTGCTCCATGACCTAGAGAGAACAGCTGGTCCTTATATTTTACCCGTTTCTTTGTGTGCAGAGGTAAAAACTACAACATGGAGAAGTTTTCAATTCAAATTTATCATGACTGGTCATTCCTTTCAAGTCCACAGGGTGGCGGCAAAGCAGCACAGAGGCAGCAACACAGCGGTGTCATCCAAAATATCATGACACTAAAATCCATCTTTTTTGTTTTTGATCCATATTTAAAGATTTCCTCAGGACCAGCACCCTTCTCTCTGCTCACAGTATGGCTTTTGCAAAAAGACCTAAACCGTAATCAGGTCCATACAAGCTTTTTTTTTTTTTTTTTTTTTTTTAGGTTTTTAAACTTTAATCAGGTGTGAGAAGTGGGATGATTTCAAGTCTGGTTCACATCAAATTTTTACAGGTTCTTTTTTTTTGTCTGTGATCAACATTATCTCCACCTCTGACGAACATCCCATACAAGAGCTCACATCCTGTAGAGTTCAGGTGAACATCTGTGTCACCGCCAGCAGATGGAGACAGTGTGCTGATCAAGCTGGGCTGAGGAATTATGAGGAAAGATGAAATCAAATTTGCTTTCAGACTTAACAGATGTTATAGTGGACGAGGAGGTAGTTATCTTGAAGATTTACAAGAATGAAGATAGTTAGGCCATTATTAGGATGTTATTACAAGCAGAAATGAATAAACTCGACGGGATTCTCAGATAATTTAAATCAGACACATTTAGGTGTTGACAGAGTTCACAAAATCACTGCACATTTACATGGATGACAAACAATTGACGCTGACGTTTTGCATAATAAAAACAACTGGAATAAATGTGTCACAAACATTTCTGGGAATAATTTTGAGTACCTGCATTGAACACTTTATTATCTTCCATAGACCTCACAGCTGCTTCAACTGCATCTAATGCACTTCTTTTCACTTTTCAGCATCAAAAAACCCTCACGAGCTGCAGCTTTCACCCCATCAACAGAAGCTTTGGCCAGCTCCTCTGGGATGGCCCAGGCTCCACCGTGCACAACCAGCACTGTGGACATTTTCCTGTCCTGTTCAGGATGGAGACACAATATTTAAAACAATATTAGAACTTTCCTTTTCCAAAGACGTACAGTTAATGTTATAGACACGTAATCTGACATGTTACATTTGATATGGAATTTCTCTGAAAAAGTAAGGAGAGAAAAGTAGAGTTCAAGAGACAGCAGAACAAAAACTGTCAAAAGAATACATTCACACTGATTCCAGGGGAATTAATCTGCATCCAAGAGTCAGAGTGAAAGTAAAAGTGAAAGTGCTGACTCATAGGTAGGTACCAAGATCAGCAATCATTTTTAAAATGTTATAAGACTGTTATTCATCACCTGTTTATCACTGTTATTCCTCCACCTGTGCAGTCTCATCCTTTACACAAATGTTTAATTCCTTTCAATTAATATCTTTTTTCACAGGTCAATATTACTCACTGTAATTGCTGAATTTTTCAACTATTTCAACTTCATTCCAATGTGAATTAATTAGCCCTGCTGTACCTTTAACTTTAGATTTAATAATTTTACTTGTTAATGTTTAAATGAGAATGGATCAAATAATTCACGACTGCAGCAGCTTTTGAATTACTGTAAGTATTTACAAGCAAAAACAATTTAACAAAAATTAAAACTATCACATAATAGTTTAATTTGTATTTAATTGCGCTTTTAATAATTGGAAATAGCAGTTGCTGATATGAAAATATTTTAGAGAAAAAACTTATGAACACCTGTCTATTATTAATTTAGTTCAGTAGTTAAACAGACAAGTATTGACAGTTTTTATTACACCCCTACCTTTGATGTTCTTCACAATTGTTCTCAGAGGAAAACGTGATCTGGAGTCGCTGCGTTTTAACGATCTTCAGAACAATTCCAGCAAGTGTGATGTCATTCACCCGGGAGACTTCCGGAATGACCTTCAGAATAAAACCACCTCTTTTGTCACGATTTCTATCTGCGATGTTGAAAACAGACTGGAGACACATGTAAGAATTCAGTTTTATCAAATTCAAATGGCTACACAAACAATTTCTCAACTTTCTCAGAGGTTCACATTTTTAAAAAAATCAGTGTGGCTTTAATATTGATTACATTTTAGACTACATGGGGTAGTTGTTAATTTGGCGAAAGCATGTTTGCAGTACATTAGGCAGTGTATCAATACAACAGGTTTCATAACAGGCTTGCAGAGGTTTGAAATAAGTGCACAATTTCTCCATTGGGATTTAAAATGGCAAGAAATAATTATCAGAACTTCCAAGTGAGTGGTAGGAGGGGAGAGACAGCAGAATGGGATTCAGCTCCCACCAGTTAGGGCTAAGATGGATGACTAGACACTGGTGACTACAGCAGTCCCATGTACAAAGAGGCTACTTGAAAGGATAAATATGAACCTGTCAGGAGGGCTGGCATGAACATTAGTCACAGTTCAGGAGGCAGATACAGCTCTTGGGTATGCAGAAGTTATAGGTAAGTTTCATGTTGGCTTGGCAGGTTTGAGGCTGGGCTCAGGTCAGCCAAGGTTGCAAAGACAAAAGAAAACTAGTCGTGGAGCAGATACGTAGACAGGAGGAGATGATAAGGGGTCAAAGGCGGTGGCTGGGGCTAAGCAGGGACAGTGGCTAAATTGAGAAAGTGTAGAGAAGAGGAAGCTTAGCTGGAAAGACCTGTGGAACATGGAGGAGAACCACATTAGATGTGGCGGCACATTCAAGTGCTGAAAATCTTAACTGCAGGTTTTGAAAACAGACATCAGGAAAGTTTAGGAGGCTCTAAGAAATACAGGGTAGCAATCCAGTTTGTGCATGACGGGGAGAAATACAGAGGTGAAAAATGAAGTAACCAAGAGCTTGGACGTGTAGAAGCTGAGCAGCGAAGATGGAAAGTTTTGGATTCGTCCAGTGGCAGTCAGATAGATACAGAGTATGTGTCTCTCCTCTCTCTGTCCTCAAGCCTCTTTTCTGTCTCCCTCCTCTTCTCTTCCTTTACCCTGCTGGTCTTCAGCAGGAAGGTCCCCCTTATGAGCCAGATCCTGCTCAAGGTTCCTTCCTCTTAAAGGGGATTTTTTCTTTGCCACTGGTTGGCTTAAAAGCATTTCTACTTTAGGGGAGTTTTTATAATTAGGATTTAATAATATTACTTTAGTTAATAATATTTACTTGGAGGTCAAGCTCTGGGTCTCTGAAATGCACCTAGAGACATTTTTATATTGTCATTGACACAATACAAACAAAGTTTAATTCTTTATTTACTCAACTGTTAAAAGTTGAAGAATAATGAAAAAACATCAAATATTCTGTTTCTATACAGAATTTATTGTGTGCACTGCCACTTTCTATTACTCAGTTTACTCAAGCGTGTTTGATCTTGCGAATGAAAGTAAAAGTAAATTACATTTTTATTTACATTTTCCCCAATTTCACATGATAAAGTATGATAAAGGAGTGTCCTTAAAAATAAGTACCTAGATTGATAAAGCGAACTGCATTTACATCATTATTCTTCCATGAGGTCAGTACAATCTGGACTTGCTGTTGATATGAATTATCTTCATGACAGCACTAAAACTGAACCTTGTAAAACTTTAATTACACAATATGTTTCATGTATTTCAGGCAAGGTCATCTGCTGTGATTTTATAAGTAGTAAATAAAGTTAAGTCAGAACAACAAGTCTAACTTTTAGGTCAGAACTTTAAGTTTGGCTCAACAAAATTAGAAATATTTTATATTTCTAAATGTTTTTAAAGGACACTATTGCAGTCAAATATGTTCTCAAAGAAAATAACTGTCATCTCAATTTAGAAGTTGTAAAATTATTGTGTGAATAGCTTCAGTTGAAGAGTGCTGGCCAGAATAATCTGTGTTTAAACATAACAGTATACAGAACTATTCTTCAAGATGATGGTAAATGATGTATATTACTGTCACTACATCGTCCAATAAAGATTGGCACAACAGAATTTTTAACCAGACAAACAAACAACCATGAATTAAAACATTCATCCATAATCTCTTCCTGATTCTTCACATTCAGGACCACAGGAGACCTCAGCTCTCTTCAGTTGGAAGACAGAAGTCCAAGTCTATCACATCAATGAAAAACCAGACACACACAACGGAAATTGAAGAAAACCCACACAACAGAGAGAACAGACAAACCCCACTCAGAGAAGCCCCAGATTAAAACCAGGAACCTTCCAGCTGTGAATCAGCAGCGGTAGAAGGCTCTTTAGAGCATAATCATGGACACAATTTGGACAGAGAAGACAGATGGTGTGAAAGAAGAAGTAAAAGAAGGCACCTACGTCAAATGTGAAAAACCAACACTACAGTGGACATATCAACACTGGGAAAACATTCTTTGCGACTACCTCTAATTCTTTTTCTCTTGGCTGTTCCCTTCAGGGGTCACCAGAGATCATTTTCTGCCTACATCTAACTCTATCCTCTGCATCCTCTTCTCTCACACCATCCAACTTCATGACCTCCTTCACTGCATCCATAAATCTCCTCTTTCGGTCTTCCTCTAGGCCTCCTTCCTGGTACTTCTCTTTCTCTCTAAAACATCTAACATGTGCTGCACCTCTGATGGACTCATTCCTGACCCATATCATTCCTGAGAATTTGTCCATTAAGGAAGATCAGCTTCCTGCAGGTTTCATGTTGCAGTTTCATCCTGATGTGGTTGGTGTGTATGTTCTTCAAGCTTCTGTTTTCTAGAAGTCTGGATGTTTAGGGCTTCTGCACAGTTTTCATAGCTGTTGATAGATATTGCACCTGTGATCTGCTCTTTTCTCAGTCAACTCTAACAGTATGTTGTCCAGTTGTTCCTTCAGTCCCTGGTACTCATCAGTGTTTCATGCTCCTTCATCCTTATGATACCATTTGCTGAAAATTTTCAAATTTATCAGCACTGCTGTCTGCTGTTCCCCATCTACCACAGGTCTGCTTGTTTGGTCTGTCCTCCAGCTACTTGTCTCTCTGGAGTCTGAAGTCCCTCAGAGCCATTCATCTATGATCTATACCTGCTTATTCCTGTTCAGGGTCACATCTGCTAGAGCCTATCCCAGCTTCTGCTGAACAAAAGGCAGGGGTACACCCTGGACAGGTCCGCTATTTACTTGGGTAAATGAATACATACAAATACCTCTTTGGTCATAGAACAGTGATTCTCTCAATGTGGGCCGCGGCCCCCTGGTGGGCCATTGTGGTACTGCAGGTGGGCAGTGACAAGTCATTAAAACTAAACAAATATGTTTTAAATCCTTGATCTTTTTTAAATATGTTTTTAAATTACTGTAAAATATTCATGACATGATTTAAAAAAAAACATTAAGGACTAATAAAACAAACCAGTTAAGTGTTATTCTACTGTCATCTTACCTTAATATGACAAGTGTCACCTTATTTGTTGACCCCTCACATTATTATCTGAACATAGCTTTAGTCCTGTACGTTGATCACAGTTGTGATTAAAGGTTTGGGTGGTACCGCAGAGATGTTTCACATTTTAAATTGGGCCATGTTTGGGAATGACTGGTCTAGAGGAATACTGCTATCAGGGGCAGTTTTGCAAAAATATCACCTCTTTTGAACTCCAATTTTCAAAGAGCCATGCAAAACTTTCTGATCAACTTCTTCTGGTGGTAATCAGGGGTGATTGATTAAAGTTTCTATGTTGTGTCTGTGAACTGCAAATGTTTCAAAGGACGAAGGAAGGCCCAGTGTTCTGCTGGGAAAACCAAGTGGAGTCCATTTTACAAGAGGCCCGATAAACTCAAGTGAAACCATTCAACATTTTGAGAACCTATTGTGGTGGAAAAAAAAGATCAAATAGGTTTCAGTTAGTTTGAGTTAAAGAGCTTTTAATTACTTAATATCCACAAGTATTGAATGAGAGCAACTTTATGGATGATAGTTTTTATATTCTCTGTTTTGACTGATTACAGGTTTAATGATAAGTGTTACTGTAATGAGAAAATATTTATACTGTATGTTATCTCCATTATCTATTGTTATCCAATGATTGTTGGGTTCTCCCTTCTTGTTTCTTCTCAACATATGTTTTCGTATGTCTTCCCTTTAGACAATGCAGACTCATGGGGGATTAGTGAGTGGTCTGGTTTAGGTCCCAAGTCCAGGACATAAACATGTCATGAATAAGGTCATAAGTCATAGACCAGGTCAAAAGTAATAAAAGTCTATTATGGACATTAAACTGTTGTAAATTGGATCTGCTCCCTTTAAGTAGCATCTTCTCATTCTTTATGACAGGAATTATATGGGGAGGGATTCTTCTCTCCCTCAGGAACTACATCTATTATAAAACTATTATAAAACAGTAAGGTATGTTGCTGTCTTTCAGAGCTCCTCAGACACTTGCAAGTGTGTGTGATGCTCTCCTTGCAAGTAAAATTAAAACTTTTCCTCTGCTACTATTCAACAGAGTCAGTCTAATGGTTTAATAATTTTTCCATAACAGCTTCAGTGGTAAGTGTATAAGTTCATACAATTATATATAGTATAATACATTCAGAATAAAGTACAGACAACATTATATATTTGTATAAAATGACAGTCCAACAAATATGAGAACAAACATACTGTGTGCATTTGTATTACTTTGTTACAATTACACTTATTATTATATTTCATTCATGTGACCTCTAAATAGTAATCGGACTGGAGAGCTCTTCTAGTCTTCCTGACCTCTCTAAATCCTTCACGGAACAAGTCACATTCAACCCATTCACACAGCACAGATATCTTTCCACAGAGTCAAGGCTTATTCTGTCACACACAATCAAACACAGATGAAAGCATCAGATGTGGGGCTCAGTCTCTTCTCCATGGAGACTTTGACCTGCAAGGACAATAACTGAACCACTGACTTTACGATTGGTACACACAACAACAAACAGCAAAACTAAAACTCTGCCACAGCCACCCTTTCCATGTTTGCAGTTGTTTTGGAGAAAATGTGGACAGTTGTACAACAGTACAATACATTTGCAGATGTAACATGAAATCAGTATTAAAGCGAATTAAATATTTAGTCACATGTATGGATTACAATCAAGACTTCTAAACAATGATATTGTGAATAGTGAACACAGACTGTGTTTGAAACACAGTTACTGGTACAACTTCTCTCTCAGTCTTTCATTTGGCTCTAATCCATAAAACAGCTCATCATGTGTTCCACCGCAGCCCAAGCCATGCGCTCTGTGCTGAAGGTGGCGGCCCACTGCCCCGACGGAGAAACGACAATAGCACCTCCTGCACCTTTGACACGCTCACCCATGTACTTCAGAGCCAACTGAGAGGCATCTGTTGCCGACTTACCTGTTACAAGAAGAAGAAAACTCACAAAACACACCTGAGGGACCATTGTTTGTTTATTCAAACAAAGGTTTTGTTCATTAGCTTGTAAAAAAAAAAGTATGATTTGAACTGTGAGTTGTGATGTTGTGGAGTTTGACTGTGTGATACGTTACCTTGTTCCATATGTGAAAGGATGAGTCTGGCCAGTGTGACTTTGAGGATAGATTCTCCATGGCCAGTACAAGAAACTGCACCAACTGAATTGTCCGCATATCCTCCACATCCTTTTGCCCAACAAAGAACACAAAGAAAAAATAAAAAATTTCAATGAGTAAAGATGATAATGATGATGATTATTAATATCATTATTATTTACCTTTGTGTGCATCTAAATATAGATTTCACTTCACATTAAAAAAATGTTGGGATACTGTGATGAATGTGCATTAAAATCAGAAAGCATTTGACTTTAATCTCCGGAGAAGAGCAGGGCTGACATATCAAGAGTAGAATTTGAGAAATTACTTTTTTTTTAAATCAAATATATGCCTCGTTTGAATTTTATTGCAGAAACTCAATAAACATGGATCCATATTTGCCACTGCTGAAATAAGCAATGCCACTCATGACAAGGATATAATTTGTCTATTCACACATGCTCCATTTAATTTAATCTAAATTCAGCAAAGCACCCTGACTTTCTTTTCACGATAAGGTCTGTACTATCAGATTTTAAATAAAAAATAATAAGAAAAACAATTTTTAAAATCACCCATTCAACTGTCTCACTTTGTTGCTAACAGCAGAAAATGTCTTTTACATGAGTAAATGAAGTCTTACCAATGACTGGAGAGTCTCCTACTCTGCCAACCATTTTATTTCTAATCCCTCCAGTTGATGTTGCACATGCAACATTACCAGAAGAGTCCAAGGCTACTGCCCCAACAGTATCATGGGCCCTGTGGATACAAAATGTTGCATTATTCTCAAAGAAGTTACATATGCATTGTTGCTTTCATGGACCAAGTATAGACACAGCTGATTTATAGATGTCTATTTAGTTTCTAAGGAAGTCCAAAAATTAAAAACAGGGATGTCTCTACTGCTGATGTTGTGTTGCCACTGTGGTTGACAACTCCTCTGGATCCCTTAAAGGATGTTCCCTTCAAATTATTTTTTCATTTCACTATTCATGAAAAGTGAAAATCAGGCAGAACAACATCACATCCAACAATAGAGATACGAACCACTGAGAGTTGAAATCTTCCTTTACTCCAGTACAATAACTTTTATGCATCTCCCATTCTTTCTTTTCATACTGGGACACCAGCTCATCAGTGGGAACTGTCTCGAAGCCACTGCTCTCAGCAAACAGGTTTGCACCTGTGTCTGTCAACATGACATGGGAAGTCTGTAACGTGAGAGACAGAAAAGACAGAAAATATATTCCTGTTGTTCATGGTGCAGCTCAAATCCTTTTTCAGTGGTTCCTAAACAATGGAACATAACACATCACCACAAAAGAAATATAAAAGACCTTCTCCATCACTGCTCGTGCCAGAGACACAGGGTTGGCAATGTTCTTGACTGAAGACACCGCACCACTGTCAAGAGTTCTTCCATCCATGATCACTGCATCCAGCTCCACTTTTCCATCAGCGTTTAATGTTGCTCCATGACCTAGAGAGAACAGCTGGTCCTTATATTTTACCCTTTTCTTTGTGTGCAGAGGTAAAAACTACAACATGGAGAAGTTTTCCATTCCAAATTTATCATGACTGGTCATTCCTTTCAAGTCCACAGGGTGGCGGCGATACAGATTTTATAGCTTTTAGAGCTTAGGTGGGTATCAGTGTCACCGCCAGCAGATGGAGACAGTGTGCTGATCAAGCTGGGCTGAGGAATTATGAGGAAAGATGAAATCAAATTTGCTTTCAGACTTAACAGATGTGTTATAGTGGACGAGGAGGTAGTTATCTTGAAGATTTACAAGACTGAAGATAGTTAGGCCATTATTAGGATGTTATTACAAGCAGAAATGAATAACAAAATCACTGCACATTTACAGGGATGACAAACAATTCACACTGAAGTTTCTGCATAATAAAAACAACTGGAATAAAGGTGTCACAAACATTTCTGGGAATAATTTTGAGTACCTGCATTGAACACTTTATTATCTTCCATAGACCTCACAGCTGCTTCAACTGCATCTAATGCACTTCTTTCACTTTTCAGCATCAAAAAACCCCTCACGAGCTGCAGCTTTCACCCCATCAACAGAAGCTTTGGCCAGCTCCTCTGGGATGGCCCAGGCTCCACCGTGCACAACCAACACTGTGGACATTTTCCTGTCCTGTTCAGGATGGAGACACAATATTAGAAAACAATATTAGAACTTTCCTTTTCCAAACGCGTACAGTTAATGTTATTGACACATAATTTGACATGTTACATTTGATATGGAATTTCTCTGAAAAAGTAAGGAGAGTAAAGTAGAGTTCAAGACACAAAAGAGTCTTGAACTCTACTTTATAATTCCTCTTCACAAAAACAGTCAAATGAGTTCATTAACACTGATTCTTGAGGAAAGTTCAAGTGAAAGCTCAGCAATCAACTTTAAAATGTTATGTGACTGTTAATTATCAGCAATTACTCCACCTATGCAGTCTAATCCATCCATCCATCCATCCATCCATCCATTATTCATCTCCGTTCATTCCTATGCAGGGTCACGGAAATCTGCTGGAATCCATCCAAGATGTCTTTGGGCGAAAGGCTGGGGAGTTTTTCTACTATTTCAACTTAATTTTAACGTGAAAACATTAGCTGTGCTGCAACTAAAACAATGTAGTTTAAATATTTTTAATTGTTCATGTTTAAATGAGCATGGATCAATTTACGACAGCAGCAGCTTTTGAATTACTGTAAGTATTTACAAGCAGGAAACAAATAAAAAAAAATAGAGCGACCACACAATAGTTTTTCTCGCCTTTTTTTACTTACTTGTGTTTGAAAGTTACATTTTTATTTCAGTTAAATCCATGTCAAAAATACTTTATTGATCCCCGAAGGGAAACTAAATAGAACTTCTTTAATTGCACTTTTATTAAATGGAAGCACTTTTTGCTGATCAATACCTGTTATCCATTTAGTTCAGTAGTTAAACAGAAAAGAGTTGACAGTGTTTATTCTACACCCACCTTTGATGTTCTTCACACTTGTTCTCAGAGGAAAACGTGATCTGAAGTCGCTGCGTGGTTTCACGGTCTCCAGAACGATTGCAACAAGTCTGAAGTCATTCAATAGGGAGACTTCCGGAATGACCTTCAGAATAAAACACCATTCCAATGTCATGGCTTATATTTTCTATAATTAAAACAGTCTGAAGAGAGATGTGATAGTTCAATTTTATTATGTCACCGACATACTTACATCTACTCATAAGTTCAAACACAGTTCAAACTTTAAAGAAGATAAAAGTGAAACAGGAAGTGACCACCCATCGGCTATTTGGCTGATGAAGCCTGTGTTGCACGTGCAACATCCACGTGCCAGATAGAGGCAACCGGCAACACAAACAAGGTCTCAAACTTCTCAGAAGTTCATATTTCTCTAAATAACACTGTGGTTTGTAGATACTGAAGATTATATTTTTACCCAATGAACTGTCAAACATATTTATTATTTTTCTGTCCTTTGCGCTATAAACTCTTTTCTAGCTGAGCCCCCACCCCATGTTTCTATTTGTTCAACCCCAAGTTAGAAAAAGTTGTGCCAATAGAGGAAATGCGAACCAAAATAAAACCCAGTAATTTTGACAATTACTACGATTTTCTTGTAGGCTGCACAGTTTGAACCTAAGGGTTTCATATGTCCTTGTCAACTTTATTTCATTTATTAAGATAGATTCGTTTTTGCATTTAAGGACTTCAAAGAAATGTAGAGACAGAAAAGCTGTTATTTTGTAATCTCATTCCTTCATACAACACTTAAAATATGTTCTGTTACTGAGAATACTAAGGAATAAAGGGCTTTGGTTGTTGTTTTGTGCCATTCTTCTTGAAAACATGTCTCTAGTTGTGAAACAGTGCATCAAAGTTGTAACAGTATTTTCTTTAAAGAGTATACACATATTCTGTATTGGGGGCAGGTCATCTCTTCAGCTGGGTCATTTCTGTATCTGAATCTTTGTATCTGTATCTGACACGTGTTCCCTCTGTGTGATGGTCCAGTTCAGATCAGATGCTGATGCCACCCCTGAATCTTTAGTATGGATGTGGCTCCATATTGTAGTAATCCTCTGGTAATTCCCTGAATCATTTATTGATATTACACACTTTAGACAGGAGAAATTACTTTTTCCAATATTTCTTTGAGCATTAACAATGAAAATTATTTTTACATGTATTTGCTGACAATGTCAAAATCACCTGCCCAAATTTTATCCTCAAAGTCTCAGCATTTAAATGATAATGTTTTTGTTTAAAATCATTATTACAATCATCTATTGACATCACCTATTTGAAATAAAGTTTTTTTTTTCTCTTTACATCTTAATTAACATTAAATGCTCCTTTATCAACTTATTTTGGAATATTATGAAGGCTTGGATTTGTTGCATTTTAACAAATGAAACAAAAATAACAAGAAAATTCAGAAAAACCTTAGTACCACAATGTCTGTAAAGAAAAATAAGATAAAATAAAATTAATTTCAATTCAATTAAATTATTGTATTTTATTATATGAATCTTATTTGAATTTATTTTAATGTCATACAATATTTTCTTATCTTCTATTGGAAGATTTTTATGTCTATGAGACTGTCACAGGGCCACATACGAGCTCCACTCAGAAAAGCCCCAGCCAACAATCCAACCATGAACTTTCTAACCATGAAGAAACAATTCTAACCATGAAACTGCTGCCATGCGCTGTACATTAAAAAAGAAAGACAGATAGAAAGAAAAACACATAAACAAAAGCAGCAGGACACAGATGTCCTCCAACTCCTATTTAGATTCAGTGCAGGTCAAACTACAGGCTGATATTTAACCTACTACGCTGCTGTTTGAAGCATCACAAATACGTTCCACTGAAATCTGTAATGATTATCTTTGACCAGTAGAGAGCTGTAAAAACCTACTGAATGCACAGTCCAATAAATGTATAACACATGTAAAGCAGCTATTCCAAATATCCAGCCAATGAAATGTGTATACACAACTTTCCTGTCCACAATTCTTCTTTTTTTTAATATCACTGGTAAGGAAAGTGCACAATACATGCTTGTATCTGTATTTAATCTGACTGCTTTTTAAGGAACCTACAAATAAACTGTAGGAGCATACATTAAAGCAAATTAACAAACATAATCATCATTACTGTTATTGGCCACAGCAACCGCAGGATGCTTATTATTATCTTCAGCATAAATCACTTCACTGACGGAAATCAAATCAGTGAAGGTCCAGTAAGCATGAAATGCTACGATATTACTGGCCAACATTGGCCTAGTCTATTGTTTTTCGGCTCTCAAGCAGAAAAAGTAAAGTTGCATAATTTCAGAGACAAGATAGCTGATACAGAAACAGAAAGCAAGTCTATTATAACCTCTCAGACATTTATAAGGTCCATTTTACCTGAATGTCCTTCATTAGAAAAACAAATTATCTTCAGTCAAAAGCACTGCTAAACAGAAATTACAATGATAATAACAATAACAGAATTACATAATAATAATATAATAGAAAACACACACACACACACAACATGACACATATTTGCAGACATTGCCCTGAAGATGAAAGCTATACTCACTATGAAATAAAATAAAGACACAAAGATGTGGACATACATCTCTAAATATCCACACAGTTCATTTACCAACAGAAGCCCCTCCCACATTACCTGTGTGCTTTAATCACTCCTCCTTCAGTCTGGCTCAGAATTACATTTAGAACAACTCAAGTTAGTGCACATCTATAGCCAACTTTGGAAGTCTAAAATTTGTTTCAGTTTTATGATTTTAGTCTCTAATTTATCAAAGAATTTAAAACAAAGCAAAACAATAAACTGACAAATCTAGCTCTTTAGTGTCACTAAACCTATTAGAAAATATTTACATATGTGAACAAAATAGTTCACACCAGTGAACTGCCTGGTGTCTGCACCTCCCTGCAGTTTTTATGCTTCTGATCAGAGAGAAACAACTCTAAAGGTCAAGTGGAGCTAAAATAGGTCTTCATCACCTTCATCTGCTGAAATAAAATGTGTTAGAGAGGAGAGCAGCGTGCACGCTGTGCTGAGGACTCAGATTCAGCATGCCTACTGGAGAGCAGAGACAAATTTCACACGAGACAGAGGCATTATTTTATTCCTAACAGCATTGACACCATCGACACTGCCTTTAAAAGGCCCGCATAAGACATTCAGTTTCTTATCAATGTAGTAGCTCATAATGCAGTCTCTTTAAAACAGTATCTAAAATTCAAATTCCAAGCAGAAAAAATGTTATTCAATCTGATCTCCTTCAGAAATAGTTCTTCTGCATAATTCAAAGGAGCAGGAGGGGGAAACCTTACTTTATTCAAACTAAAATTTCTAGGAATGTTTTTTTATTTTATTTTCTTGCCAAGGAAGCTGAAAGCCCCAAAAGACCATACTATGAATGGATATTGAAAATATATTATATAATGATATATATGTGTGTGTGTGTGTGTGTGTGTGTGTGTGTGTGTGTGTATTGTTTCCTGGAGGTTGCCCCAGTAGGTAGGTCATACGATCAATGAAAAATAGCTTCATACATCACAAAACACCTCAGGCTTCTTTCAGCACCATAAACATCAACATGGAAAGAAAAAAAAAAAAACTTTTGTTGTTTTTCCCTTTTTTTTTCCATGACCATGGCTGAGAAATCCAAATGTGGATTTTTCTGGGTCAATCAACAGCTTGGAAGATGGTAGTGGCAGCATGACATTAAATAAACTTCACCATGTCTATCAGTTGTGTATATGATTTGGATTTCTTTCCTCTTTTTTTCATAAGTGACCATGACATAAGTTGGTCATTTATAAATAAGACAGTATTATTTTGGTATTTACATCAGTGGGGATCATTTGTGTCCATTCCTGTGAAGAATATATTGTAGAATATATATCTTGTGCTCAGAGCTGATTGGTTTAAATGATCATGTACGTTGTTCTCCATACAAGATTATGTTCATTATTATTATTATTAGTTTATCTCTGGTGTATAAGATATCTTTAAGGAATAGATGCGCCCTTGCTCGCGCAGCTGGTTTGGCTTCAGAGGGGGAACTCCTTGATTTTCCATCAGCACCAGCCTCTGGATGTGACCAATAATGTTGCTGGGGGGGCGGGGAGGAGCGCGAGCGCTCTCTGTGAGCCCCAGAGTCTGGCAGGTTGCCGACCAGAGGCAGCAGGCAGCGGCGGCGGAGATGCGCTCACACCTCTGACTCACAGTTCATCCTCCAGTCAGGTATTTCTGAGATCCTGGACGATCCGGTTTGGGTGTTTTTTTTGTTTGTTTTTTGTTTGTTTGTTTGTTTTCCCCGGTTTGGGTTTCTGCTGTTATTCTTCAAAAAAAGACAGACAGACAGTCAGCGGGCAACAAAACAAAGGAGCGGGAAGATTTATAGTTGCGTACCGACGCCCAGCGCTCCTGCCGCCTCACCTGCACTGCCGGTAAAGAGGTCCAGCCGCGATCATCATGCATCCAGATAAGAGCTTGCCTGAACTGGTGGCCGAGAAGAACAGCTTGGATCCCTCTTTTGTGCACGCCGTGCGCCTTCTGGCAGAAGGTAAGTCGGACATTTCTTTACATCTGATCTAATCTGGTGGTCGCAGCCTTGCTGAGAGATACTGACCATGCCCCATTCTGAATTCAGCTTTAAGGAAGTACAGTGACTTCAATTCACCATCTCGCTTGAATTCACTGTGCTTTGCATTTACTTCTCTTTGGTTCTATTGCAGAACTTTGTCAGGAAATCCTTTGACCACAGAAAGTAAAGTGTGCGTAAAGTCAAAGAATCCCCACATTTATCCTCTAAGCCCCCTGCTCTCCAGTGTAAAGGCATTGTCAGCCTGAACATGAACTGAAAAGCCTCATGGAGCAGTTCTGCCTGGCTGCAGGACAAACACAGTGAGAGGACTAATCACCCTAATTGTGTGATAGAGTGGGTTTAAGATGTGTTGTTAATCCTCTGACAAATGCAGCTACTGCCAGCTGCTCTCCATCCAGCAGATCTGTAGAAAACATTGAGATGCATGATTAAGTTCGTATATATCTTTTCTTTCTGTGAACAAGAAAAAAAAACAAACTGCAAAAGATCAGGCAGCTGTTCCCAAGCTGCGAAACACAACAACAAAACTAAACACGCAACAAAATAAGAGACAACAGCAACATTCACTGGAATGTTGTTGTTTTTTTTTTAAATGTTGCTTGTTTTTTAAAATGTATTATCTGAAATATCCATTTATATTCAGTTTTTCTTATTGTGTTTTCTGAAATGACTTTTTTTTTTCATAATTGTTTTTGCATCCCAGGGCCAATACAGGAATTAGCTTTTTGTTAAACTTTTTCAGACACACACAAAAAGCTCATTAACCCCCCCCCCCCCCCCCCCCCCCCCCCCCCCCCCCATCCAAGTATTGTAATAATTTTATTTTCACCATGAGAAAAACAAAAACAAAAACAAAAACAAATATTGTAATCATTGCAGTCCAGTGCTTTATTAGGCTACTGCTCACCAGTATATTGGATAAATGTCATCAAGGTAATAGAAAATAGCATGAAGGCAGACAGTCTTCTGTCTCGCCTCTGTTACTGGAGACGTTCAGCTGTGTCATTTGCAAATTCACTCCAGTGTTTTAACTTCTGCATTTCTGTAAAGCAGACTGAGGTGGAGGTCTAATCACAGGTTACAGTCATGTGTTATTGTGTGAATACTATGATAATGAATTTGATGAAGATACTTTCATCATTAGTCCATGTTGTCAGACATGGGAGGAATAAATAAACATGCTCAGAAGAAAACAAGAAAAAAAACATGAAATTATTTTATATGTTATTTATATGTTGTAGTCCCTATACATTACCTTAAATTGTGTATGTCTTTTACACACTCTTGCAAACTTAACTGGCATGTGATTTGCTGATTTATGTGGTGATTTATTTCTTATTTTTAATTTTTCCCCAAATAAAGCACTGCAATCTGACCTTTTTTTTTTTTTTGGCACCTTTAGAGCAAATTCTGTTACGTGGCGCTGCTCTGAGATTAATGATCTGGACCTGGACAGGGTGTTGGTGCTCTGGTGCTCTGCCCCCTGGGCTTTCCTGCTGAAATGTGTTGATGGTTGCGAGTGGGTTGTTTGACGAGACACCTGACAGTGGCGCTCTTTTCGCTATGGGGCGCACCTAGGACCATCTGTCACGCAGTAGTCTTGTCTCGATTTACTCAGAGCTGTACCGTGAAACCAGAATGCGAACAAAGTGTGAGTTTGCACATTCAAATGATGTGACGCATAAGTTCATGTACAGTTTCCCCGCTTCCTATGGTCACTTCAATCAGTTAGGGAAGGTTTTTTTTGAATCAGTCAACAATGCAAGGTAGTTCAGGGCAGTGTTACGATACAAATGAAGACATAAATAAATTCTGTAATACACTGCAACACCTCTGATTCAGTGGCATGTACAGTATTTACCTGAAGGAATCCCATTAGCAACATCCCCACAGACACCTGGGCCACATGCATCATCCTCAACGCTTAACAATCAGGACAGTCAGGCAGTTGTCTTACATCAGCTCTGAGAATATTGAAAAATGCATGCTGGACATGAATTGATGGCCATGATTTCACCTCCTTTTGTTAGGAAAATGCAGGAGCATGCATATCTGTGGACAGCAAGATGAAGTGCTTTCACAGATTTATGGATTCACAGCTATTTATCACTGCGTAGAAAGGCATGTAATCCTTCATTATTCAAATCATGCATAATAAACCGCAAAACATGGATTTACTACGGTCCCAGTTAACATCTCCACATTTATGAAATAATTATTACTGTTTGTAATAAATCATGCCCCCTCTAAAATAATTTGTCTTTCTAGGAGCAGATTTAAAACTATTTGGATTTAAGCTCTTCTTGCCCTATGAAGTAGGGCTGCGTGGAGATAATTCCTTTATGGGGAAGAGTGAATGCTCCTTGCATTTTTTGAGGTTCATGATAAAACTGAAACAGTGAAGATTATTTAAAAATTTTTATAGTACACAATGAATTAAACCATCCGGTATTTGGCGCTCCGATATGCTCCAGCGTCCACCAACATAATTGGTTGTCAGGGTAATGTGAGGCTAACGACTGCTCAGGCAGATGTTTTTCTTCTGTTCTTACTTTCATCTTACTCAAGAACAGTGTTGTGTATTTTGATAGTTGGTGGAAGTCAGAAACAAGAAACTCAGATCTTTAATAGATCCCACAGGTTTTCTTTGGAAGACTGGTCGACGTGCCAGGTATAAAAACCAGTGGGGTTCCTAACAAGCAGACTGGGAGGCAGAGAGAATCTGAAGGACAAAGAAACAAGCATCGGTTGTTGAGGAAAAAACACTGTGTGTGTGTTTCTTTTCATTTATTTATTTTTTTTACTTTTGACATCACGATTTCAACTTTAACATTACCGCCAATATTTTTTAACAGATAATTGTCAAAAGTGAAACTTCTCAGAAGTAGGACACCATATTTGGCAGAGAATCAGTATGCACTCATACTAGAGATTGTGTTTTTGAAATGAGCCTTGGTCTGTATCAACATAATAAAAGGAAAGGCTCTGGGTCACCTTAACGCAAGACAAATTTTACAAGAGCCTGATCTGCCTCCCATACTACTCTCTGAAACTCTAAGAACAAATAAGGCTGATACCATGAGGTCTTTAAGATAAACCAGAGTTGATCTTTTAGATTAGATTTGATCAGATTAGATGTACGTTATCCATCCCTGAAAATTTCATCACCTCATCAATAACACAAATTGTATATATATATATATATATATATATATATATATATATATATATATAGATATATATATATATATATATATATATATATATATATATATATATATATATATATATATATATATATATATATATATATATATATATATATATATATTAATTAATGAATTTATTTATTTTAAAGTGTATAGGATGGATTCAGAGTAAATGCCATTTTAGGGTTCTTTTTATAGGAAGTAAGCAAGTTAAATCAGTGACCAACTAAATGCAGCCCAGGTCAGTCTAATTCAATCTGATCATCATCCACTTTTATTTTTTTAAATGACAGTTCTTAAAAAGGTTGTCCAGCTTAGAAGCTAAACAACTTTGTATCTTCACTTGGATTCATTACCCTGAACATGGAGAGGCGCGAATGGTGATGGAGAGGAAGAAACTACTTTTCAAAATGATGAAACTCCCAGCAGAATCAGAATCAGACAGCGATGAGACATTTGCCTCAATAAGACACAGATTCAATGTGAAATACCTGCTTTGGGGAAGGTGATGCATTTTGTTTACATGGACCAATAAAGACTAAATGAAAAAAGACCAACGTCTGGACGTTAGTCAGGTTAGTCTGACTGTGCACCAGATGATTTTAGGCCCGATCCTGAGTTGAAACTTGACCCTCCAACGATCACTGGGATATGCCCTGAATTGAAGCTTTTCACAACCCATTATTTGTCCAATCATATGCCTATCAAGTGTGTAGTGTCACCAGTTATTTTACTGCTCCCAGTTCTATCAGAGCCTCACATCAAATCTCAAATTGAAAATATGTAAATTTCAAACATGTTTGATATTTACAATTCCTGTCTACAACAGCCATAGAAGGCACGCAGACCAGGTAGCATTACTAACCAAATGTTGCATACTTTACAGCTCCAAACTAATTGGGATTAAAAAAAAAAAAAAAAAAGAAGACCATCTTGTAGAATCATGGTAAAAACATGTGTGACCTTAGAATATGTTCGGTAAGAGATACCTATAACTGTTTTTATCTGAAGTCACATTTGATCACAAGTATTTCTGTAAGATCTTGTGACTGTGCAATCAGTGTTGCAAAATTGTCATAAGCGTGTGGTTTGACTGAATCATCCAGTGTGTATGTTCGGAGAATCATAATATTAAAAGCTGGCTGAGCCTGTCCGTGTTCTTTCATGTTTGTGGAATTGGTTAATATTTCTAAATCATGTAGTCTGTAGCCAGTTTAAGGTGGACAATCAGCAGCCAATCCAACATTTATGTAGCTTGGGAGAAGTGCATGAGCAAAGTAGGCCTAATTATCATCAAATTCATTTCTGATTGATATTAAATAACCAGAATGAGTGCAAATGTCTAAAGTGCCAGAACCTTTACTTTGCTGTTCATTTTTCACAGCGCTGTGTACAGTTGTAATTTGGGTGTTGCTTTGCCACAGAGTGACATCCTGCCCGTAAACTCGTGAAATGGATTTTCACTTATCGTCCTCTCTGTGTGTTTTTATAAGCTGGAGCTCACATTTTCTGGATATCCACAATGACCTGCTCAATATCCAGCAGTGACCCGGGTCCTAGTGTCAGATAAACGGCACAGAAAGGTGTGAACTATCAAAGGGACCCCAAAGTTACATCTCAATAACAGAGACACATTTAATCCCATTTTCAGCATTTGACCGACGTTCTTATAATGAGTCTGCGGGTCAAATAAGATTAAATTCCAAGGTTACAGCCATTTCAAGCAACAGAAACAAGTGGATGAGCCAAAACTGCAGCGCTAAGACGATAGATACGAGATAACGGATTATATCATTGTGACGTTTTAGTGCTTACATGAAAAATAAAAGTCCTTAAAGAGAAATAAGAAACACTCAGGAATTAAATAATGTAATTAGTTGATATTCAGCATGATTCTCTGTTAATTATTTTATTGTTAATTTCTGTTAATTGAGGCAAATATTAAATGACTGAGAACCATTGGAGCCTCAATTTTCTTCTTTTTCTTAGTCTTTTTTTTTTTTCTTTAGCCCTACAGTGTTTAATAAGGTTTTTGCCAATCCTCAACATTTTCTCTGAACTTGAGTACACAAAGTGTTAATGTGATGCAGAATTAAGTTTAGAATTATTCAAATAGCTCTGAATCCATTGACAATGAATATTTTGATTAGACAAGTAATTAATTGGTTTCCGACTCTACAATGGTGCTCAGAAGAAAGGACCTAACACTTTTTTTCTCAATTTTTTTTTAATTAAAATATTCATCAGGAATATTATAGAGGAGATAGTGATCTTTCCATTCACTTTACATACCTGTTTGAGACTGTTTAGCCTTGCAGGAAGGCTGGGATATGTTCTGGCTGTCACTGGCAGAGAGGTGGCGTTCACGTCGGACAGATTAGCAGTTCATCACAGGGTCACACTGAAGAGGAAAGAAGAGACTACATGATGAAAGAAAATGAAAATATGAGCCAATATGAAGTATAAATGAATAGCACTTTAACATGGACAACACAACATCATATTCTCAATATGATGTACGTGCAAGAATGATGTCATGAAATGGGTGTTTTTCATCAAGGCCATAAGTAATTCCAAAAATGCTGATCACTGAAATACCATCAGGATTAAAATATGCATCTGTTCCCTCTTACTTCCTCATTTGTGTGAAAAGTAATACTCTTTCACATCACTTTCCAACAGCTCACTTCCAGTGAACACTTTGACATTTTAAAAATTATAATTTCACCTGGAACCTGTTTCTTTTGCAGCTAGTCAGCTGTTGTATTTAGCTCAGTGCAGCTCAGTTAAAAACAGAAAGAGATCAGGTTGCCAAACAGAGGTGCTTTTTTCCAACCCTGTGTATTTCAATTCATCAGTCCAAGCTTAATACGGCCAAACCTAATTGCACATCTCATAGTTCATTCCCCCCCACTAAGTCTTCCCTGTCAGGCAGCGCGCTATTGTTACATCGCTCAATGTTTGATGTGAACGAGCAATCACGTATTGGAGAGTAATTACACTGATTCATTTTTGCACCCAGTGTGAAGTCATTATTGCAGATATACTGTTGAGTAGTTGGAATAAATTAGTAAATAATTAAAGCTTTTGCTAAAGTGAGCACTCAGCAAAGCCATTTCTTTTTATTCTTTAACTCTAAAAGTAATCGTGATTTTATGCAGCATTGACTGGTTCACCATTGTGCAAACAAACTTTCTGGAGTGTTTTGATATCAGCTAATAATAAAGAGAATTTCTAACACGATTGATTGCTTTTACTGAACTATTGCCTGAATGAACGTGAAGCCAAATCCCAACTAGCTGCATGCAAACGTTGTACTAGTGGGGGAGCTCGAGCATGGTGTTCAGTAATTGTTTTCAATTCTTTTTCATCACTGTGCAGGTCATTCAAGTTCCCCAGTCTTTCAGTCGACCTTTGCCAAAGAAAAGGGGAGCAGAATAAAAGAATAAATACATTCAAAAAGGAGGTGGATGCTTGCTGTGTGGATTACTGGTATCCACGAAGCACATGCCAGATTCTGGGACAAACTGGAATTTGTCCCTCCAGCTGTGATGATGTGCATGGTCTGTTTTATCTCATCAAATCTCTGTGTGGCATGACAGTGCAGCGGAGTGCAGATTAATTAGACCTATGTTGGAAGGAATTAATGCTGATTGGATTCATTAAGATGTCTCATAGTGTCACTGTATGGCTGCTTTCCTCTGGATTTATGTTTCTCTGCCGACCTATCAGAAAAATGACCGCCCCCACCCACAGGCGCAGATACACGAGACAATCTGATATATATAAAAAAAAAAAAAATCATCTACGGCACATATTTTATAAACGGTTGGTAGTCAGCAGCTGAAAAATGGTAACATGGACTCTATAGTAAACAACAACTGGAATTCAATAAAAGTACAATGGGAGGATAAACAGAGGAGCAGTAAACGTATCATCATCTACAAATAATGCAGCTCCCTTTTCCCTTTTTATGTTGCTTAGCTGCACAAATGCTACTTTGTACTGATAATATCTCAGACACTGAAGGTGACTTCTGCTTGTGCTCTGAAGCAGACTTTACTACAGTTTCTAGTGAATCTCTAGAGTTCATGAACAAGGGCAAGCTGAGGAGGATAACCAGAAGAGCACAGTCCATGACAGCATGTGTGTTCCTGGCATATCAATGGCATATTTTATTTATTTATTTATTTAGGAATATACTGTTGAGCTATTAGTTTGTTGAGGGCAGAAGAAGGGAGCCCTAGAGAGAGAGGGAGATAGAGAAAAAACTGTGTCAGAGGTGAAATAAAAATGCTGTCAAATCTGGTGCCTGAATGTCGCACAGAGAGTAGTCTGAATTAAATCACAAATAGCCTACAGTTTTATGTGCAGTTGTGTTGCCATTTCCATGGTCTCCTGATAAATGTGCTTGAAATTGTTCCTCAGGCTCTTTTGATGCTCTGTGTCACCGCGCACGGACCAAAGCCTATGTGTTTAACCCTAAGCCCTGGCAGGCTGACAGAGCAAATTCTCCTTTTTTTCAGCAAAACCTTGTCTTCCAACTTGTAAAGTTGCACACATTTATCTGGTAGCTGCCCAGTTAAACTGGTGTTATTTATTTATTTTTTCCATTCTTGGCTGCTGAGTAGCTCCGCTGATGCAGCTTGGGCAGTGCAACAGAGAGGATCAAGAACATCAGAGTGGCCACTGAGCAGGTTTTTCTCATTCAGTTCCCCAACTGAGATTTCTTTTTTCAATCCAGCTTGAGGACTGAAAGCAGTGACCTTCAAAGCACGTTTTCATTTCTTTGATCTTTACGCTCCTGTTGCCTGCCATCACATATTTGACAGAGACGATTATAGTGTGCATGTTCTCTGGATTAAATATTGTAAGCTCATTTTCCTCATTTTCTCTCTATCTTTCTCTCCCACACAATGCACTTCTGAGTTCATGGCAGGCTGCTGGCCGCAATAAAGGTGTTTCTTCTTGATCACTGTTTCAGAGCGCAATCATCTCTGCTGCCAAAAAAGATGACCCCGAGGATTACTACAGTCACTTACGTAGATTGAATATCAGGCTCAAATTCTTTACAATCCCAACAAACAGTATGAAGTCTTACAGAGAGAAACCCAGAGGTAATTTGTCAGGAAGTCAAGAACCAAATCTGCACTGAAACCTGGACATGGATTTTTACAATGAGCTTTTTTCGATGGTATGAACAAGTGTTCATTTAAAGGATGAAACAAATCCTCTGTGAGTCATCCATACCTCTGTGCTTCTCCTCTATGGGGACTTTGTGTCTGTACTGCGGCATTATAACACAACTATTCTAGATGCCTTTGTCAATTAAATGCAACACAGTTTTGGTGCATTCTTTTATAAGCGACTGGTGCTTTCATTCCTCCCGAGGGGACAATCCTGTCAATAGCTATTCGAGTGGCTCTTTTGACTGTACCATATAGACGCAGAGAGCTTTAAAATGAAGGTTTTTTATGTTAACATGCACAGACTGAACTAAATCCAACTGAAAGGATGCCTTAAGTTTAGTTGAAGTGGAGCCACACAGGCTACTCTTGTGCGTAGCTTTCAACTAGCCGAGATACTTAGGCCGTTTTAACTGTGTTTCTGAGGTTTATCCACAGATTTACAAAGATGTTTTATTTGGGGGATTTCAAGGGCAATGGCAAAATCTTAAGTTTGTCCCTCTTGAGGTACTCCATTGATGATTTTAATTAATAATGTTTTAGTAGTCATCATCCTTTCATTTTTAGACAGGAATTTGCTGGTATTTTAGTCTATACATCCTTCTCTCTACCATTGACGTGTACCCTATATCCCACCTGCTGTAACAAACACAAAACATAGTCCAGTCCAGGGCCTATACAGCTGGGGAGGTGTTCTTTTATGAAATTCTGCAATACATTTTGACTTGACTCGTGTAAAGGATTTGAATCACACAAAATGCATTTGGCCTTTATAGATGTGCATCCCCACCTCAGAGTCTGCTGAATCTTCCTGAAGAGCAGAAGTTGTGTCTTGACTTTCTAGAAATCCTCATGTATGCCTCTCACAAGGAGTTTAAATATTCTGTCAGAAATGAACTTGACCTTCATTCCTGTGTAATTTCCTAATCACATAACGAACTGAGGAAGCAGCCACCTGATAGCTCTTTGATATCTTTTTTTTTTTTTTTAAATAGTGTTCTCCATCTTTGTGGACATCAATTATTTTAATTTTCAGTTCTAGACAGCTGCTTAGAAGAGCCGGTTGCTGATTGTTGGGGCCAGGTTTTAGGAGTATTTATGAACCTTTGACGTCACTTGACCATCCGTGGTGCTGATTGTGAGCTGTAGCCCCACCGAGCTAATCAAGGGGGCAAGTCCTTGACATAAGTGACCAGAGATTTCCAAACTTTTAGATATTGCTCCTTTCCACTTTTGTCAGTCTGAAATAGTGTCGAACTACATTTATTCTCTTTTTTTCCTTTACTTGTCTAAAGTTGTTTCTTTTTTCTTACCTTCAGCAGTGAATTATGGGAAAAGACATTTGCAACAAGGGTCCCAAAATTTTGCATACCGCTGTGTACTTAATCATCAAATGAATCTATTTTATTCCAGTCATTTAAATGCATTTAACTCCAACACTGAGCTGTGCCGCTGTACATTTCAGAGAAAATGGAAAGAACAAGAGGCAGTATGATTCAATTTAAATAATCTTCCCCAGACAACTCAGCACAGTCAGTCAAGAATCTTTTTCAAGCTACTGGACTTTATTGTTTAAGACTTTATAGATATTGGAGAAAGAGCTGTTTGTATTCTTAAAGATTTCAAATTTAACACTTTTAGAAAGTGTTATGAGTGGATACTGCAATTATTAAGCTTAATGTGGAATTCTACATTTTAAGGTATTTTTTTGTATATAAGGACTTATTTCTCTTTGTAGCCAACCTCCTTTCTTAGCTGCATAATTACTCAATTCACAGGATCATAAAAGACGATTGTAGTTTTACTGCTGTGTCCATCTACGTTTGACAGCACAGCAAGGTGAAGTGCGGCAGTATCAACGTGTCAGACTGTCAGTAGATCAGGAGTGACTGGTGACTTGTTCTCAATCTTCTTCAAGCCCATCAGTAATTGTAACACAAACGGATGATTAAATATTAATAATGACTGTCAAAGGAAGACTCCTGTGAGAAGAACAATAAAGAAACGTCTTGCATTGTGATTATTTGAGTTTAATTGCATTAAAGATACTTTTCTAGGTGTTCAGTAACAGAAATGAATAGAAATGCAGTCAATGTCTGGCACTCAGTTTTACTGCAATGTGAATGGTGACACAAATTGCACAGGAGCTGCCCATCTTTCAGATTTCATCGAAGAAAAACTGCAGTTTGATTTGAACTGGTGCTCTACAAAAAGGATCTTAATATGAAATTTCACAGATCTAATATGAACCACCCAAGATGACTTGTCCCCGGAAATATCCTTTTATATGTTTAATCCCACATCTGTGTAAGATCTGTGCTCCATGGGGATCGGAGTCTCCTGCACGAGGGCTCAGTTTGTTGTGAAGTAGTGCTTGATGTAAAAGGGCGTATCAACAATCAACAGGATAATATTACATCATTAAGTATGAAAAATGACCCCATTCACTGCCTACAGACAAAACACTTAGCAATACTTTCACTGAGTGATGCAAAGCATACTGTAGTTACAGTAAATGTGCCCATGGTCTAAGATTACACTAAAGATGTTGAAGATTTCTTCAGTGAATAATCAATCAAATTATTTCCTTATTTTTGTCTTCTGCTGCAGAGATTGAGAAGCATGAAGCTGATGACTTGAGAAAAGATGGTGATCCGAAGAAATACCTAGATATCATCAGCAATAAAAATATCAAGCTCTCCGAAAGAGTTCTCATTCCAGTCCAACAGTATCCAAAGGTAAGGCGCATCTTTTGGTAGCAATTTTTTTTTCAAGTCACTCGAACAATGAAACCAGTGTACAGAACAGGATGCAAGAGGAACACATCCACATAACACACTGACCTTGTTTGTGGGTGATACCTTTTCAGTGTTTTTAGTGGTTAATTGGTGGATAGAGCCTTTTAATCTGGGCATTCAAGCTTGGCTGCGCCTTCTCACAAACACTGCTTGAATTGAAAATCCCTCTGAGACTTAAAATGGCTTATAGAAAGCCCTCGGATGGTGCTGTTTATTTTGATGTAGTCATCAAAAACCAAAGTTTCAGTGCACTAAAACACCCAAAGGCACAGTGAAGAACAGTGATCATAAATCACTTTGTGACACCGTGCTCAGTATTAGGAGCTATGTAGCGTCAGTACCGACAAAGTCTGAAATGTAGCCTAATGAGGCTGCTCCATCACGCAGCTCAGCAATGATGCTCAAATGTTTAGGAAAAACAAAGACTTCACTTTCACTGCAATAAATAGAAACTTCACAAAAGCTCACTTTTTGCATTTTGCACTGTCATGCACCAAGCAGGGATATATCTCATTTAAATCACATATCGAAGCCCAGTCTTTCCACGACTCCTTTCATATTGGCACATAATTCTTGAGCTGCAACGTCCATATTTAATTAATTAAGTGACTGATCAAGATAAAATCAAAGTTTTGTTATAATTAGCTATTTATTTGTGATTTTTAAGGCAGTTTTTTTTTTCAGTTGGAAACTGACAATCATACAAAAATTATTGACAGAATATTTTAAAAAATACAATTTTGTTGTGTAAAAGTCTTCTGTGAATCTGTCATAATGATCGGCTAGCGTTGATCTGCAGAATACCACTTTACACAAGACGGTTAAGAAGTAATGTTTCAGTCTTGTCAGTCATTTTAAGTCTATTTTGTTGGCAAGAAAAAGGAGTGATAGACATAGAGGGAACTAAAGCTAGAACTAATACCAGTCTGTTGTTGTTGTGCTAGAAAATTCAGAACTTAATCTTGTCTATTTTATTCTCATTGTGTTTTACTGTAAATGTTATATCATATATTGCGTTGTGTATTTACGGCTGCAACGCACTGTATAGTATAACGCCGTATACATCTGTACATTTAAAAAAAAAGTATTTTCAATTAATGCGTTTACAAGGGAAGTTTAATTCCTCTTTAATTCAGAATTAAAATTAAATCCGATTTAAAATGATTAAAAATTACCATGTAAACATCTAATTCCGAATGAAAATTTCCATTCCGAAATAAACTTAATTCCAAAGTAAGTGGCTGGTTTATTCTGATTTAAATCCGAACAGAATAATTCCGCGGTTATGTATACACTCATTCCGCTTTAAATTCATTCCGGTCTTTCTGCGCATGCCCGTCTGTCGCGATGATGCTTATATTCCACGCTGGGCTTGTTTTCCAAAGAAAATCATCAACATTGTGTTGTCGTGGTGCTGCTTCAAAAATAAAATCAAAACAAATCCAAAAAGGATGCTAAAAATGTAGTCCTCCATGTTGTTGCTAATCGAGTAAGTTTGTTTTCTTCCGGTAGATGTAAATACGTAAAGATGTCCACCCCCCCATCCAATCAGAATCCTTCCCAACTCCCAGACCTTAAGTGGAATTGGATAAAGCCGATCAAACGTGTTTTCCATGTGAACCTCAATTCGGAATTACTATTTCTATATAAACTCGAAGGAAAATAGTTTAATTCTGAATTATTTAATTTGGAATAATTAATTCCGCATTAAAAAACATCATGTAACCGTGGCCAATGTGAAGCCCAACTAGGAACAGGGGTTGCAAATTAGCAACAGCGAGAAACCTGTATACATGGCATCAACTTCGTTTTTTATTTTGTATTATATAAGGCAATGTATTATGTATTTGTTCCAGACAAATAAGCAACAATATATAAAATAAATATAAGGCTGAACCCTGAACTCTATTCTTGCCTGGTAGGTTAGGTGTATAGCTCACGAAGGTAACTCTAAAATAATACCAAAAGTGTTAATATATTTATTAAGTAAGTTTCTCGTCTATACACAACTCAAAACTTAGAACATCTGTATGTGACTAACTTGGCTTGTTAGCCATAGAGACACTGGCAAGCTATCAAACGGAGACAAACTTGTGTTTGCAGGCAAATCAAATGTAGCTTAATGTTCCTGTTTAGAGATTCAAACAGACATTAAGAGCAGTTTTTGGGTGCACAAAACATCTCAGTTGATGTTGACATGATATTTTGTCAAAGCTTGCTAGCCATCTACTCCTGGGAGACAAAAGATCTACTTCCTTAGCAGCTTCAAGGACTCTTGATATGTAAAGCAACAACAGCCCTGGACATCATTTTCCTTTTGGTGGGGACAATATAGCTCCGTCTGCAGCCGAAAACCTGGAACGTGTCAAGTCTTTACTTTCACTCTTTCTTATAGATGTAGTCATAGAGACATGGGTAAATATAGCAAATGTATTTTTCCACAACAGTAAGCATTTAAAAGTCTGCTGTTATTCATGCATTGTTTTTATAAATGCCTCATAGACGTTTATAGCCTGGTTCAAAGAATGAATAATCTTATTTACATTTTGGCAGCAGAACTGCAGCGTCTCTAACCTGCGTTGAAAAAACACTCTAAAATACTGTCAGAGTAATAGGCCTGTTTCATTTTGGTTACATTTAGTTAAATAAAAGCCTTAGATTGTAAATTGCAGCTGGGATGGTTTTTATATATTTTGTTGAACAGTTATGCAAATTAAAGTCAGATGGTTTCAGTGTTAGTATTTGAAACTAGACCTCCCTCTGACTGATCAGAAGTTTTACAGTAGTTTTATAATTATTAGTATTATTGTTTGTTTATAAAGCAACACTTTTTTTCCAGCCTTTTCAAGATGTGACACAGACGCGGTAATGATTATCTTTATGCAAAAGTTGCGATCGGTAAGTGTTGTTTTTCAAAAGAATAGTCAATATTAATTTACAGGTTTTATAGGCTAAAATTCCCATAAATGTCTCCTCCCAGTTGCTTTCTGGCTGGATACTCTTTATCCCTGCACAGAGCCCTGGCACACAAGCTTTGCTTTAGTCCTGAGAGCCTGCAGGGCGCTCCATAGAAATCAATCAGCTGTTTCTTCCCCGGGTCGGTGTTGGGTAAGTGATTAAGTGTTGTTCAGGAACTCTTCACTCTATTAAATTGATTTTAAATTGCCCAAAAATGTCAATTGAATTACGTCCCTGTGTAAAAAAAAAAAAAAGAAAAAAAAGATCCACATGGACATTGTGTCTTTGTTACACAAGTATTACACATTTTCCTCTTCATAAATCCTGCCAACAATGAATGTAGAAATGTCCTTTCATTTACTGCACATTATTGTCTGCAAGGTTCATGGCAAACATAATCTAAAAAGGAAATCGGACATTTAGTATTTTCTGTATTGGTGTTATGGTGCAGATGAAGTAGTAGCCATGCACATGCTTGTTTATAATTTGCTTTTATCGGTTCAAAACAAGAAACTCAAATTAAAGGGCAATTTAGCCTTCTCACACTCATCAAGATACTGGCTAGGAATGTTATTTATTTTTTTCTTACTTTGGAGGCTACAAATTAGACATACAATAATTTGCAAAGAACTCAACTGACACCCACAAAGGATGGAAAACATTTTTCCCCCTATTTTTAGTTTCACCTGATGGTTAATTGCATTCACTTAGCGTCCCAAGTGTAAATTTACCTCTGATTAGATGGTAAGTGAGAAGCAGTGGACCGTGGATGCAGGAAACCTAAAAACTACTGGGGCACATAACAGCGATGTAAAAATGTTTTCAATAAGCAAGGAGTGGAGAAAAAAAAAAGTCATATTTAGAAAGCCGGGGCTCAAAATGAGTTGTTTCTTCTCTGAAAAGCAAGCAAAGCTGCAGTCCGGAGGGACAGAGCTGTTGTCCAACAACAGCTTATGTGACCTAATTGCACAGTCAGCACACCATATGACTGCAGTGTCATTGCCTTAAACGTCTTGATAACACTGCACTTTCACCTAATGATAGTTAGCCACATTAGGAAACTCTTTAAAGTGCAGGCCCCTACATAGACGATGAGAAAAGAATAATGAAGAAATGAGAGCAGAGCTTCAAGGAAAAAAGGAAAAATTAATAGGTGGAGCAGGTGTTTTGTATTACGAAGCCCAAAACATATTCAGGACACTTCAGTGGTGTACTTTGATACAGAAATGGATATATTTATACCTAAGCTAGATATATCTTTTCTGACAAAATAGAAACCTGTGATACATTGGACAGAACAATAAAGATCCGTCACTCTGGTTGCTTCTGAAATAAATAAATTTGTGGGAGAGAATGGAGATACATTTTAATAGTGGACTTAATTGCAAGCTAGAAGCTGTTTTCACTAATCAATATATTTGATTTTTAACTCTGACAAGACCCGGCACTGCTGAGCAACAGAAACTAATCTATTTTACCGAACAGGGGAACGTTGACTTT
This sequence comes from Hirundichthys speculiger, assembly GCA_018398805.1. Taxonomy (NCBI): domain Eukaryota; kingdom Metazoa; phylum Chordata; class Actinopteri; order Beloniformes; family Exocoetidae; genus Hirundichthys; species Hirundichthys speculiger. The sequence goes on along the minus strand of JAGFBZ010000855.1, from coordinate 1,525,550 downwards.
TGTCACTGTTATTTTCTCATGTCTGCTGTTGTGAGTTTCTGTCATGGGTGGCAAAGCGACACTTTAAAAAATGATTTGGGAAAAAAAAAAAAAAAGAAAAAAAAAAATCTCTCTTAACAGTGTGCATTCAAGCTAACGCCTTCCATGTCACTGCAGAGTAATTAGATGCATGATAATTAAACTGTTACTTGGAATAAGTCATCCGGGTGATTTTGGATTTTACAAAGTCACTCATGGAAGATTAATGTGAAGAGTTGAGTGCTGACAGAATGAGTGTGTGTGGCCCGTTGACAGAGACGTGTTGCAGGTAATTTTCACCGTAGACCTTTTCCCATGTTGTTTCAGGAAAAGCACAGATGCCGTGAATAACAATGTAAGCACTTGTTTATCTTTTTGATTCAGCCTTGTAAGTCAACATGTCTGCTGAAAAAAAACTCCCTCTTTATTTCTGCTCTGTGTTCATTTGTTTCTGTACCATAAGGGCATTGATCATTTCAAACAAACCCCAGGCTCATAAATATTTCATCGCTGAGACACTGTTACAATGTCACAATGTAAGTGACTGGTGGATACACAGCCACCAGGCTTAATTTAAAATATCAAAGCATCAGCAGACAATGCCACAAAAGTAATGCCAGTACAGCAGATTACAGGAATACATTATTTAAATTACTGTAGTGACCTGTATGCCGTAAAATCGTGGGCTTTTCTTTTTTTTGTCTGTAATTTTCTTCTCCGCTGACAAATTATGATAATAGATAACAGTCAGAAAGAAAATTGTGTTCATGTTACTACACGAGTTATTTTCAAAATCCCACCACGATCATCCCCGATTAGGAAGAATACATTTTGTAAACAGACATCATAATAAATTTATTCAGTTATGATAGGAAGTTTTTGACGCTTTTTGAGTGGGGTGTGTGGGAGAGAAATGGGAAACTGGGTGGTGTTGGACTTCAAGACACTCATATGTTGTCTTTTCCACCTTTTCTTCTCTCCCTGCTGGTCTGTCGCTATTCTGGTCTATTGTGCTCCTTTTCGTGCTTGAGTTGTGCTTTCCCATCTTGCTCGCCTTTCTTCTGAGTTTTTGGTCTTTTGGATATCCCGTCTTAGCAGTATTTTTGGCTTAATAAAACATTTTCGCTGATACACCTGCATCTGAGTCTCCTGCATTTGGGTCCTACTCCTACACATTTTGACAGCAGTGTGCAAAACCTTTGAGGAGAAAACATCTCATCCTTACCTCCAAAATACATAGTTTTCTGAAAAATGTTCATGTCTTATGCTTCTCTTGGGCACATTGCATTCCAATATTCAATTGATTCTTCCATTTCAATTCAGAATTCACTCCCATTTGAGCTGCATTTTTAAATTTATCCTGGTTGATATTGATAATATTTGCGTGTGCAAATCGGAAGTTTTTATTACTAGATTGAGGAGGTATGAGTAGAAACATGCGTCTATATTAGGGCTGGGCAACGATTAAAATTTTTAATCGCGATTAATCGCATTATTTCCCTGATTAATAAGGATTAATCGCATTGTATATGCAAAATCAAATAATGAATTCAAAAGTAGTATAAAATGCACTTTCATTTAAATGTTCTGCTGCCATATGAACTAAAGTGTCATAACATTTGTTGTTCAAACACTTAACATCAGCACTTAATTGTCAGTATCACATATTTAGTGCAAATCTCATCTCAAAAAATGTAAAATAAAATAAAGCTTATTGTCACTGCCAGGGCATTAATGTCATCCTATTTAAAAAAAAAAGTCTACAAACAAAATCCAACAAAATGACAGTGGCTCAGCACAATCAGAACATTAAAACAGGTAATTTCTGAGGTAACAGCAGAAACTTTTAACAGGGAGTTCAACTTGGCAGTTGTTACAAATAACCTTGTTTCTGTTGAATCCTCCATCTGGGAGAACTGTAAAATGAAAATATCCATGTTAAAGTTCAGTAACTTTACTAATTCGTGTATCAATCAAAAATTTAAAAAAAATTAAAAGTGACATTTTATTACATTTTTCGTTTTTTTAATCTGACACAAAAAGACGAAAAAATGCCTGTTTTTTTTAATATTTCAATTTTAGACTTGGATCAAAAATACGAAATGAAAAAACGGGCCACAGAACTGAATTTGTTTTATAATCGGCTTTCTGTTGTCATTACACATCTGTGCCACTTGATGGAGCCGCACTGATGTAACCATGGTTACATCAGTGCGGCTCCATCAAGAGAACAGTATGACAGTGAACACATGGAGCAGATCTGATATAACGTGGGGGAATGACGCGAAAGTTTTATTGCAGTCCAGAATTGTTAATATTGCTACCTGAGTTGTTACCTGAACTGTAAAGTACACTGATTTTTACCATTCTCCAAGTCTGTTTTAGCTTTTTTGCATGTTTACCTGCCAATTGTCTTCCGGTTCCGCAGCAGCCAGAAACAGACTTTTCAAAACAAAAGCATGTGAGCAACATGCGTTAACGAGCGATAGAAATAAATGTCGGCGTTAATAAATTAATGCGTTAACTCGATAATAACGCGTTAACTTGCCCAGCCCTAGTATATATATATATATAATATATATATATATATATATATAGATATATATATATATATATATATATATATATATATATATATATATATATATATATATATATATATATATATATATATGTATATATATATATATATATCCCACAAATAAAGATTGTATGTTAAAATACACATTATTCAGTATTTCATGTATGTATAAGCTAATGGATTATTAATAGTGTTTTAATGATGTGTAGTGTAGCCTTTAAATGTTAAATCTGGTTTAGGTAGAGCTCCTTCTTTCATGTACTAATAGATGCTTTAATCAATGCATCAAATTTTTGTACTGATGAACAGCACCATGACAAAATAACATCTCCTGGGCTAATGTCCCACATGGCATGCTGCCAAAACAGCTCTGATTGCAGAGGCCTGGAGTGCACCATGTGGTATCTGGCACTAGCATGTTAGCAGCATAAAATCAGACTTGTTCCAGTACACCCCCTCAGCACCCCGCTGCTCTCCCATGGTTTACGCCTCTTCACCACTGTTTCCAGCTCCTCACCACTGCTGACTAGGAGCACCCTGCAGGGCTCTCTGTTTTGGGGACCCAATGACCCCGGTGGTTCGGCCCCTCCAACTGTCATTACCATTACTCAAACACACGGCACGCCATTCGCCAGCGTCATCTAATTTACATGTGCCATTGTTGAAACTACGTCATATAAACTTTTCAGAGTTGGAAAGCAAGACCCCATTAATGATTAGCGATTTTAACGAAAACATATTTCTTTAAAAAAATACACATTTTCAATGAACATTGGCAAATTTATTTTGCTAAAACAAAGCCTAATCTGGAAGTGCCATTCGATATTCAGTCCCACAGCAGAAGGACAGAAAGTCAGATTGGTTCACGAGTCACGACCAGTCTTTGATTGGTAGACAGACTCATCAGTGGTGGCCAGTGGATAGTTAACAGTAACAACATACAATTCTCTTTGGAAAAATGAATGAGGACGTGACATTTGTTTTAACTTGCCCAATAAGACAACTGCATGAGACTTTATACTCGCACAAACATAGAGTTTAGTCACCCCAGGCAAGCAGGAACCCATTAATGTCAAGCCCTGTACAATGAGACTACTATTTACTCAAGAAAAAATATGATTATGATAATAAGGTTTGTCATCTTCATTGACACTTCACTAGAATTTATCCTCAGCTGTTTAATGCGACAGCTTGATTTGCATCTCATAACCTTGGGGCATGGGATAGATTTTCAATGTCTGACAGTGTCACATAGTTTGAGTCCGGTCCTGTTCTGCAAATGTTAATATGATGTATGAGAATAATGTAAAAGTTTTTGGCCTGTCTTTAAAATAATTTTAGAAAATTTCAAATGAATTCATTCTCTTAAATACACAATAGAAATATGTTCGTATTATGTTAAATCAACCTATTTGACTTTTTGTTCAGACGATTTTCTTTGGAGTTCTTATCTATGTATTCTGCAGGTACATTTTAGACCCACAAATTGAAATATTTCTTCTCACGTTATAGTACAAATTTGAGGTCATCAGTCTTGGTTTATTGTGACCTTTAAATAATGCGGCTGCAGCTAGAGCTCCACCATACAGATTTCCCATGTTCGGCTTCTCAGAGATGTCAGCGTCCTAAAGAAAAGTCCTATCGTGTGGAAAGGTGTTTTGCTTAGATAAGTACAGAATATAGTAGAGGGAGTACAGGGTGTGGATTAAAATTAAGCACTTGTACAATTGCATCTCAGTTCCACTATAGGATCCAACTGTGTCCGGCACAATGCTGCTCATGAGATCTAACTAAGACGTTAAGTACCTCCCCAGTCGTGGTACATGGTGTCCCAGCGCCATACAAATGATATTTTGGACAGATACATAATCCATTCATTCTGAAAATGATACACAATCAAATATAACAAAAATATACTTTTTTTTTTTGTGTACTGGGACGGAGGATCTACTCACAGGTGGAGAAAGCAACTGCAATAGAGGAGTAACAGAAAGATCTAGGAAATTGAAACCTTTGGAACAGCATTTTGCATCATTTTTAGAGTTGCTTAAATCAAGAATAATGACTCAAATGACTGCACCATAGTAAAGCTTATCTCAGTATTTTCATTTTCTCATTCCTCAGCTGTTATCAGGAGTTAAATTAGGCTCTCCATGGGATGTTTACCTTTACATATCTTCAACAATATATCCTTTAATAGTTTTCCACAGGCTCAATAAAAGCCTAATTTTTCCATGATACTTCTAAATACAACCATCCAACTTAGCCATAGTCATATTCTGTGTGTGCAGAAGTAACAGTGCGAGTCACAGTACGAACCAGCAGATCAGAGGAGTTGGAGCTCATTTACCTACTGATTCACACCGGTGAAGTCACACAGTCGCTTCTTTCTGTTGATGGCTTTACCAAGCAGATTGGCAACTTCAGTCATCTGTCATTCATCCAGACGTGAGAGGCAGACAGTTGAGTCATAGGTGGATGGATAGGTTGAGAGGAAGAAAATTGGCGTTTCAACAAAATGGAAAAATGCTAAAACATGATTCAGAACTCCATGTAGAAATGAGTGAAAGAAAGAGAAGGAGACTAACGGGAGGCTCACGTGTCTGCTTTGGGAGCATTAACAGCATTTCTGTCCACTGATTTTGAATGGGGTGACGTCAAGCATTGCTGCATTGCTGAAATGCATTGTGGGTGTGTTGTGTCACTTTTGAAGAGTTGCTTGCGTAAGCAGCTCATGAAAGTTACATTTTTCAGGCTTCAGTGTGACAATCAGCCAGTCAGCCTGCAGCTATGCACCCCTGGTACAGTTAAATCAGACACGGAGTTAGGCCAATAGCCAGCAAAATGGAGGAAAAACTGGTTATTGTCATGTGCAATCAGAACATCTTATATGGTCAAACTTTGTGGCACAAACCTCAGAAATATAGAGCCTGGAAAGAAGTGGCAGAGATGGTGTGTGAATCTGATCCGCACTGCATTTGTGTTTTTCTGTATTAAATGCTAACTGGCATCTATCTTTCCTCAGAGGTAGGATCTATAAAAATACCTCATAAAGTCACAGTTATCACAGAGGGACTTTGTCAAAGCTGTTTAAAACCTGACAAACATTCATCTTTTTTGAGTATCTAATTAGGAAAAAAAAGTATTTATTGCTTAGCGTGAAGGCATGAAGGCAACGTTCACTGTCAAGTGTTGCTGCAATGTTCATGTCTGATTCTACGGTAACACGCTTTTTCAAAACATAATTCATGTCCTCAAGGTACTTGAGTCTTTTCTATTATGTTTGCTTTTCAAGTTTTCAAGAATTTGTAGAAAAACCATGGAACTCTGGAAAGTTCTTTGCAGTATCTGTGTTTATTAATATTCTAAAATGTAAAATATAAATCAATTTCAGTTCAATATAACCATTAAAACCTATTCTATTAAAAAAAAGTGCAGTACAGAAATTTTTTTTTTTTTTTTTCACAATTTGTCAAATGATGGCAGTTAGATAATGGTCTCAATGCACAGATGTTGCACAGCAGTTGCAGCTATAAAACTACAAAGACACCTTCCATAGGAAATTCAAAAGTTCTGATGTGTTACCTGCATTTTACCAAACGTCCAGACAATGTTGACATCCCAGTGGTGAAAATAAGAGGTAATTAGCATCATAAGAGCCTAGTTTAGTAACTGAACTAAAACAAAAGTAAGAATCAATTGTTCCATTCATTACTTTAAATGTTTAGGTTCTGCTGGATAAAACTAGGAAATAACTAGTTACTCTACTGCCTGTTTAAAGTAGTGAAACTCAATGCTCTGGAGTGACTGATCCACTCCAGCAGAGGAACAGTCACCTGCCAATCAGAAGGTCAGTTGTTTGACTCCTGGCCTTGTTGTCCACATGTTGAAATGTCCTTGGGCAAGATGCTGAACCTCTCTGAACACTGCTTAGACTTCCTAGATGATCTGTATTGATCTATAGACTAAGAGACTGCTGTATGAATGTGTGTGTGGAGGGGTGAACGTGACTTTTATTGTAAAAGCACTTTGACTGGTCAACAAGACTAGAAAAGGGCTATATAAATGCGGTCCCTTTGCCATGAAGGGGCTAATAGGGGATTGATTGGTTAGATGTTTTAACGCTGAAGTTGTTGGCAGTAGGAGATATTCCAACATTAAAACTAAGTAGCTGCTGCTCTGACGAGGAAATGCAGTCTGTCATGATCAGTATAGGTGTCATAAACATCTTTTATAGCTTCGTGTGACTCTGCTGTTGTCAGTTTTACTGCATATGTTGGCTCAGGATGTTTGTCACCTGTTAGACAATCAGGCAGTGTTCAGAGTAAAATGTTTATTTTGCTTTTTGGAAAGTACTTCAGCAAAATGTGTGATTGTGTGCAACCGGTGCATGCTGGTTCATAAGTCACGTGTGTTATGAACTGGCAACACAGTCCAGGTTTGGGGGGAGGAAAAGTGGAGGTGAATTAACTTCCAGAATTGTTGTTGGGAAAACCAGATTCAGCTACATCTTTTCTCATGCGGTTCCAGTCTTTTGTTGGTTGCAAAGATTTAACAACTAAAACACGTCAGTTATCGTTTCAAAGTTTCCTCGCTTTTCCTCCCTGAGAAGAAACAGACATTATATGTGTCTGTAATTTCTCAAAATGTAAAATGGTAATGTTTTTCTCTGTTGACTCAGATATAGAATCTACAAGAATTACAGTATTTATCTTGTTTACGGTTCGGGGTTTTTATATGAATAGATTATCTTGCATTTCTATTGCGACTGCTACTCTGTGCGTGAGAGCAAATTAACACCATTTTATTGTTGGATTTTTGCTAGAAATACCTGCAGCTTCGATAACAGCTGTACAATCACACTTGACACAGTTGCCACCGATCAGTATCAACACACAGAGAAGCTTTCCACTGATAATGATTGGGATCCTTTTCTGAAAGGCTTGCCAGGTGGACAGTAATTCCTGTCTCCATCACACAAACTCCAAAGAGCTACTCATCTACTTTCTTTAACATCTGTGGGACTCATACTAAATACTCCTCTTATACAATCCACCAGACAGTTATCACCAGCTGTCATTAAAGCATAAAACGTTACCTGAGGTGTTGATCCTCCCATCAGACAAAAGCTAGATTCCCCAAATAGCACAGCTAACTGGCCTGGCGGTAGGAGCCTCAGGACATATTGAGTGGCCCCCGTGCACCGCATGAAAGGGCAGCCTGTTTTTCAAAACTGAAAGAGGAAAAAATGTTGCTTTGTTATTCAGGACGCAATGCCATCATATTTTGTCAATATTTTCATGCCTTCAAAGTAACTGACCTAATACTGATGCATGGAGACATGCTAGTTTGGCACATTAATCCACCTTGAGGCTGTTTTGATTTGTATTTGGTTATTTATTTCGTGTTTGTGCGTGCCCTTTGATGTTTGCCTTTTCATTGAGCTTCTCTTTTAATATCTTTTTTTTACTTTAATTTTGGCATTATGGAAAAGAAGGGGTGTGAAAATGTAATATAGTATTCTTATTTGGAGCATGTGGAAAATATTCTTTCATGCAGCTCTGATGGATTTTGTATTTTCTTTTAGGGAACATTTTTGACACGGGTTGGTGTGAGATAACGATGAAATGCTGCAGCAATGACAGATTTATATGTTCTTTTATAGATTGGGTAACTTTGTTTTACACAGTGTGCATAGGAAGCTAGATATGGTCAAACATCACTTACGAATTTGAATATTAATACATTTATGTTGATGGAAATTGGGCTGTATTGCAGTTCTGGTTTCTTAAGGATTAGTTGGTGTCCTTCTAAATTTTTCATCATTAGGCCTCAGTGAGAGGACTGTCAGCCTCAGAAGGGAGCAACATTTTTGTTCAACTGCATCATTTGCTTCGTAGTTTTCCAGTTACAATATGTGCGTACCAGTAAAGACCAGTAGAAGTTCTTTGAAAATAAAAAGAACTGACATTCAGAACCCATAACTATTGTAATTTTGCCAAAGTTATTTATTTCAATTTTTTCCTTTAATTCTATCATTAATTTACCCACTGTGTGTATTCATGTACACTACTTATTTTCATTAGAAAAATATCCCAGTTGTAATAGTTAAGCGTATTTACAGGAAAAATGTTTAATTGTTCAATGCGGTAAAAAAAAAAGGGAAAGGAAGAAAGAAAAGAAATCAAACTAAAATAACTGTTTAATTAATCGTGATATTGATTTGAAGTCCTGTCAGCCAGCCCTACAATAGATAATTCTTTCCTTCATGAGTAATTCAATTCATGATTGAATTAATAAAATACTAAAGGGTCCAGATTTGTTTGTCTTTGTGAAGAGTAGGAATCCCTTTTGAGGTGTCATTTTTTATGAATACATGAAATACATTTGTTATGAATACAACCAGTGTGAAGATCTTAACCTTAAAAAAAGAAAAGAAAAGAAAGCATATATAATAATGCTTATGATTCACTTTTTTTTTTACCTGAGACTCTTAGCTATCAGATAGCCCATTTCCATATAGATTTAATGAGAAAATATCTTATTAAATGGTCTGGTATCCCTCCCATTAACAACCACTTCCACTGGTACAGAACGTACTGAACCGGTCGCTGTGTGGTGGTGGCGTGCAAGCCACAATTCAAAGCAAACAGGATGGCTGTTGAATTGCTAATAACACCCTGGATCAACGTGTGTTTACTGCAAAACCGACAGCAATGCACCTCCACTGATTCCACTGCATATTAGACGTCCTTTATTGTTATTAGTCTAGTTGTCTCTCAGATGTCACACTCTCTCTTTCGCTGACTGGATGTATACCTATCCAGTGTTATCAACTTTCTTCTGTATCTGATGGCACCACTTCTTGACAGTCAAAGTCAAATCCAAATGAACCAGAGGAATTATTTGTATAGAAGAGAAAATGAATTGGATGGATGGCCAGGTTAGTTGTCTGACTGCACAAGAAGAATTGGCATATTTTAATTTTTAATTAGAGTTTGGGGGAAAGTAAACACAATCTCTTAACGATATAGCTGCACAGATGCTGTGAAAAAAGAAAAAATATACATATGACTAGTTTTATATATATATATATACAGTATATATAATATATATGAAAATAAGAAAGAATACAAGAAGGTAATCTGACTTGTTTCAAGTGCTCAAAAAAGGTTAAATCCACATCCTGCACCTAAAGAGTCCTCCACAAACTTACATTTGTGGTCCTGCAGCATTCTTTGACTCAGTGATGGACAGTTTTAAAAAGTGGCAGTGACATCGCTGAAGGTACCTTGTCAGATTTGACATGTCTCCCACAGAAAGCTTTTCACCGTTTTTCTGGACGTGCACCAGTAATCGCAAAAACCTGTAAAGAGAGTTGAATGTGTACAGCCAGTCAGGTCTCCCTGTAGAATAAAAGAAACAAACAAAACATGCACTGGGTGGCAAATTTTTCAACATAATAAGAACGCGCTGCAAAAAGAAGACCACACAAAAGTGGCTTCCAAAACATGACATTTTTAAGGAAAACATGCAGATGTATCTGTTTGCCTCCTTGGCATTTCATTGTGTTTTATGCATTTACTTCCTGTTTCATTATGCTACGTTCCACTGTGTCAGGCTGCTGAATGTGTTTCTCAGTTGGTCCATGTTTTGTCTGGTTGCTGCTCTAAAGGCCAGAGTACATTTCCCATAGTGTCAATGTAATCTTGTTCAAAAGTACAACCGAGAAAATCCACTTCAGTCACTGAGCTCCTCGCAAAAAAAAAGTGCTTTGCTCGACTGCATTGTCAGGTTTAAAGATTCACATTAGTGCAATGTGGTTCAGGCTTCAGCTCCTGCTTCACACCCTGTCAGCACAAAGCTTCTTCTAAAATTACTTTTAGAGCCCAAATGTGGAAATATATTAGAATTCTCTCATGGCAAAAAGCTCTTAGGTAATTATTTGTCTTCCACGTAGAAAATAAATGCATCTCAAACATGCCCCTATTTCATAATAGAATATGTATTCATTGTTTAAAGACTCTGTTCATAATTGGTGCATTCACAACATCCCTCCTTCCAATATCTGCATAGCTATCAGTCTTGAGACTGTAGGGGGTACATAGCATCATTTCAAACCTCATTTAACACTGAACAGTACCCCTTTCTGAAGCTCAAATTGCTCGCCATGGAATAGCAGAGGGGCTCCAGACATTCATTAACTTAATGAAAACAGGCCACTCTTCCTCTATCACCCAGCGAGCGCGTTCCCGATGTAGCTGCAGCGACCATCTGCTCTCCAGCTCCCTGCCAGCTATAGGATAGTCCTGTCACAGCAACTCCTGTGAAGAAAGGCATCTACAAAGGTGCCTTAATCACTCAGATGAGAGGACAGGCAAGGGCAGTAGGGATAACTTTCTTTTTTTTTCTTTTTTCAAGTGTCATCTCTGCATCCCCTGGTGCCTCACGTCCTGGTTGCAGCATTCACTTGTGATGTTAATGATGTTCATGAAATAAGATGAGTATGCAGTTATTGAAGTTGAGTTGCAGCAGCCAGACACAGCTGGCAGCAAGTTATTAGCTGCTCAGCCACAGTGGGAGAGGGTGCATTTCAGAAAGGTTAATATCATTTAAGGGTTGGCCTGAGTGTGTTGTGGTGGGCGGCTGACCACCTGTTCACCTCTGGAGGTAGACTTTTATGATCTCACCCAACAGCAAAAATGTGAAAGTCAAAGACATTCATGACAGTTCTACTAAAAGTTTTTTTCTTTTCAACTGGTCATAATTTAAGCATCTTTCATCTATTGTCTCCCAATATATTCCCAGAAACTACAGATTTGACTACAGCGGTGTAATGAAGTTAACCTCTCGGATTAATCACCGCTAATCTCAGCAGCGTAATGCCAGAAACCCACAGCTATGCTTTTTCTCAACATGAGCACTAGCTGGGACACAGCGAGAGGGAAATGACAGTCAGAGCCCCGAGGCAAGAGTCTGATGGTTTGTCATCTGGATAGCATTACTTAATTTCCCACTGGGAAGAAACTCATTATTTCTGACTTTATCTCAACACTGACCTCTGGAACAGGCCCTGCAATGTTTCTGCTACTTTATTGGTTTGGATCCATTAGCTCTTTTTCTTTCCCTCTCTCTTTTTTTTTCCACCTCAACCCAACATAGATGACCCCAGATGCCAATAAGAAACATGACTAGTGAGGGTGCAGTTCAAGCGAGGGATGAGCACATATGTCACACTGGACCACAAATGAGAATCACATTCACCTTTAACGCACGACACACAGAGCACAATGATATTGATTTATCACAGGCTACATTACAGTTTTTTTTTTTCACATGATGAATGGTGAACGGAATGTGAGATTATATTGATAATAGATTATTAATGAGGACCAAGTATCTTTGATGGTTTATCTTCTCTCCAAAAAGATCAAATTCCTTTCATACCCAGCGCATAAAGAGACATTTGTCTACAAATATATATCAGCTTTTTCAGCATTTGTGCTCTATGTGCATGTCCTGGAAGCACTGATAGGATGTCTGATGCCTTATTTTCTTCTGTGTCACAGTTTAACTTTGTCGGAAAGCTGCTTGGCCCACGGGGAAATTCTATGAAAAGATTACAGGAGGAGACAGGGGTGAAAATGTCCATCCTTGGCAAAGGGTCCATGAGGGATAAAGGGAAGGTAAGACATATATTGATTTGTGTTGAAATGTGTTTTTTGAGAAGTATTTACAGGGAATAAAAGGACTTATGGTTTCACTAAAGCATGGTGGAATATTTTAAACACCACCATTTTAGCAGTAACTAATATAACAGTCAGAGCAGAATTAATAGCTTCCGCTTGACAAACACATGTAGGCAAAAACGTCCGGGTTTTTGTTCGTGTTGTTTAATGACATATTCTGTAATAGTCAATAATAAATGCAAAGTAATGGTTCTCTTTGTCAGAGTCATTTATCCTGATGACTTGTGGTCCCCTGGAGCCAAACTTATCCAAGCGTGTGCGCAGGCATCCTGCTGGTGTTCACGCTCATAACAGGTCCTGGAGTGCTGCTATAAAGTTACATCGCTATTATTACTGTAGCCTCTGATTCAGACATCTTGAGATGATGAAAGACATCCCGTCTTACCACCTCTGTAGTGAAACTGGAGCTGTGTTTCAATACAGCAAGAAGTCATCGTGGGTAAAATAATACAGAAGCTTTTAGAACAACTTTAAAGGAGCTGTAATTGATATTTTTTACAAAACACAAGTGTGGAGACAATGTGACAAGCTGAATTTGCAGCTTTAAGGTAAGAAGCTTTATGGCGCTTCATACCTTAAAGTGATATGTTTCATCTCATTGTTTAGCTGCAGCTTTACTCTTTCTGTTCACTCTCTCTTTTCTTCTTATCCTCAAACCTCATTACATTACTTCACCAAGACAAAGCCATAGACAGACAAGAGCAGTGAAAAGCTTGAAAATACTGCAGAGCGGCAAACAGATCCAGAAAGGGTTGGACTGGGATTTGAAACCCTTTTTTTCTTTTTACAGAAGAGTGAATAACGGATTTACATTAATTATTTTAGAAAAAAGAAATTAAATAACCTTTACAGAATTACAAAACTCCCTGCTTTCATGAAATAAATTAGAAAATAATTGTAATTATGAGTCTTCTTTTTCACCGCTTGTCAGACTAAACCTTTCTTGCTTTAGGTCATTTAGAATTGCATTATTCCTATTTAATAAGTGCTAGAATGATTAGATACATTTTCTTAGGATTTGGTCGTATTGCTGTATGACGTAGTCAAATGTTTTGAGTTTCCCTCCACAAGCTTCTCAATAGTTTGCTGGAATTTTGGTCCATTAGTCCTGGCACAACTGGTGGAGCTGAGTCAGGTCTTGCTCACACACACCTTTTCAGTTCAGCCATTTTCTACAGAACTGAGATCAGGATTCAGGCATCTGGAAATCTAAACTGATATCTTGGCTGATTTCTTTTGTTTTTCCCATGATGTCACACAAGGAAACAATGTGTTTGAGGTGTGCCTTAAGATACATCTTCTTAATCCATGACATCATCACTTTGGCTCTCCCAAATTGTTTGAAAAGCATAGTTATCTTAGTATATGTAAATGTCTGACTTTGAAGAAAGTAAAAAAAAAAAAAAAAATTCTCTCATTATTCTGTCATTTAGCAAACTGAAATAATTTTGGCAATCCTAACTGTCCTAAAACAGGAAAAATGTGTGTGTGTTCCTGAGACACTTCTATCATTTATCTTTATTATACCTGCATTATTATTATGTTGCACCAAAGTCTTGAGCAGGGTTGTCATATTGTAGGAGTCAAATCTAGCTCAGAGAGTCTGAAAATGGCAAAATAGAAATAACAAAGAGGCCAGTCAGCACACCTATAGCAACAGTTAACGTCAGGTGAGTCAGACAACTGCATGTCACATAAGGGAGCGATACTTGGCCAGAAAAAGGCTAAAGGCTTAAATAAAAAAAACAAAAAAAAAAAAAACAATACACAAATAAAAGCATCTGACTTTCAAAATGTAAGATACCCTGGTCCAATGAGCTAAAGACTTAATGTTTAAGCCATGAAGGAAAATGCACTATGAGGGTTCAATAGGGCCTTACTTTCCCAAGTAGATCACCCTCACAAAGTAGCACGGTGATGGCAGATTCATGATATGGGAATGTTTTTCGATCACCAGGTCCGGAGAAATTGGCCAGTAATTGGTTAAAATTGAAGAACTGATTGATAGACTAAATCAGGCAAATTTCTAATGAAGACCTGTTTCAGTCATCCAGAAAATTCAGACTTGGACAGAGTCACTCGATAGCGTGACATTGATCCAAAGTGGGCTCTACAAATTATTGACGGGAGAAATCAGTTTAAGTACATTTATTTCAAAATCAAACTGCCCAATTATTAAAAATCAACATCTGTCACACAGGTTCTAATCATGAGACTGAATGTTTTCATTATGGCAGCAACTGAAAGTACTTAGACATTTTCCTACCGTCAAACTTCTGCATGGGCCTTGGCTGTTGTAGGAATTCGTTTAAAAATCTGGCTTACTGCCACTAAGCCCACTGAGTTTACTCATGAGGTAACTTGCCTTTTCTGTGTTCAGTTCAAAATGGAGGTTAAAAAAAAGTCATAATAACTGGCTAGCTTTCAACAACATAGAGGGCCGTTTACTTGTATTTAGTTTCCATATATGTTATGCAACTTTGTACAATTCAGTGCATCAAAATCATTTACTATTAATCAGATCCAATGATATGGAAATTTATTCTGAAGCAGACACAGGCTGTGTTGTGATTTTAATACACTCCTAACACATGACTTCCACTAATAGTGGCTGTGTGCTTCTGATTCTTGTGGTTCCTGTTTGTGGTACTGATTTTGGGCACCATTGCAGGAAGTCTGAAAGATTCTGTGATGAGACTGACACCCAGAAGTCATGGATGAAAGGCACGCTGCATTTCAGGGGAGCTGGCAATGAGGCGGTAACAAACAGGCGTAGCCAGCCCAATTACAAGCAAAAGCACATTGTTAACACATATTTCTGCTGCAGCCTCCTGTTTCCCTGGAGGGTTCATCAATCTGGAAATAGGCCAGTTGTTCCAGTTTGGAAATTTTGTACCACAACATTTCATCAGCCATATGGTCAATATGACATGTTATGCAGGGGTATCAGTCTGGTAATGTGTTGCTGAGTAGCAGAAGCTCTTATTTCATCTACCTGACTTGAGGAGTCAGATTTCAAGTTCCAAACTTGCGCTCATCTACAAACAAAAGCACAGCCACTTCATTTCATCATGTGCAGAGCAGTCAACTAGGAGCAGCGGAGATGAGTGCAGAGCTCCAAACAAGCTGACTTGTTGATAATCAGGAGCCTGTAATGTACCATCAACACATTTGCTGCTTGTTTCATGTTATAACACAGTCAATTAAAGTAATACAAGCAAATACTGTATAAATAACATGAAGAAAGAGCTGGAAAAGGTTTTCGGGAAGCATGTTTTGAGGAAAAAAATAAATGATTAGAGGATCTGGGTCAGGGGTGTCAGACTCCAGTCATGTCTTAGATGTTTCCCTGCTTCAGCACACCTGATTCAGATGAATGGATCACCATCAGCTTGTTATCCAGGTCTGCACAAGTCTGTTAACGAGCCATTCATTTGAATCAGGTGTGCTGAAGCAGGGAAACTTCTAAGACATCCAGGACAGCGGCCTTCCAAGACTGGAGTTTGACAGCCCTGATCCAGATTGTCTAAAAAAAATCTTTTCCCAGTAAATTAGGAATAATCTGGCTTCCCAGTAATTGTGTTCTAACAAGCCAATTGTAGTTGGCGTTCCAAATAAATATATACAAATGAACAATATCTTCTTTTTGTGCACTCTTTCCCTCTGCTGGTGTTGCGCAGCACCTGTGCGTCCCCCCTTGCAGCAACTATGCGGCCACATCGGGCACAAAACCGAAGACATGCTTGTATTCAGCAGTAAATAATGATGCAGTTAGCACTGAATTGCAAGCGCAAAGTACAGTAAATCTGCAGTGATTCATCTGAATAATTCACTCCTCAAATTTAGGACTCCCATAAAGATATATGCAGCAGAGCCAGGCACAAAATTACCACTTCTTAATAAGTGCTGCCAGTTACTAAATGCAAAAATAGAGTTCACACCAGGCACACACTTATTTCAGTTCACTAAAAAGACAGGCATTATGCAGTTATGATAATTGATGCAAACTGTAGCTCTGTTTGCATATCTTACACATCTTAGCAAAGTATTGAAATAACTAACAGACACAGTGTACGTGAACCTGACCTGAGTACGTGAAGACAGCTGAAGTCTTTTTTTAATGCTCTTTAATTAAAGATAGAAAAACAGCCCTGTAACACAAGGACAAAGTTTGAATCCCTAGATTGGCTGATGGAGGTGAGTACGTGACACTCCCCCTTTTCTTAACAACCACCATCAAGTTGTCCTTGAGTAAAGCACCCGACACTTAAGTGTTGATGTGTATGATGAATGAATGAGTAGTCATTGTAAATGTCTCCTCCTGATCGCGTAGTCTTTGTCGCTCCTGGTCAGATGTTATTTGTGATTATTTGTTAAGAGCACATTGATTTTGCAATTCAGATGTTTCCTTTTAAAACACAGTGAGCATTGGCCCCAAGCTATACTGCAGATCTTTAAGCTCTTTTAGCCAGAATGAACCCTCAGGCATGGCTCTGCAGAGTGTGAGAGTTAAAGTTGATTACACGTTTAATTTAATAAGAATTCATTTATTTACTAGATAAGCTTTATTCAAAATCTTTTGTTTGCTTTAATGCCTTCTGTGGAGCTGAACATATTATAAAGTCATCTTTTTTCCTCCTTTCTCCTATAATGCCGACAAAACTTGCATGCATGAAGGATTTTTGAGTTATATGTTTGCTCCCATCTCATTATTAAGGCACCTGTGTTTAAGTAATTAAAAAATGTTTTTCTCTCCAACTTATGCATAATTGATTAATTTGGAAGAATGTTAAATTATGTTTAATTGGTATTTTATTGTTTTGGTCTTTTTCAGTTTCATAACAATTAAAAACTCAATATTTAGTTGTCCCCAGTTGGTCCCTGATAACTTGTGGACAAACTGAACAAAAACATAAGTCCAGATTCTTAGAATATGTTAAAACTATTGATTAGTTTTACATTTGCAGTGTATCAGATGTCATAGTGTAATGAAGATGTTACTGGACCCTTTAGAGAGATTTATTTCACTCTGAACGCATAGTTTTTGGCTTTCTGCAGCTTTGTTGCCTGTATTCAGTCACCTAAACACTACATGCAGGAAAGCAAAGTTAATGGTGACATATGGGGGTAAGATTGAAGACGTTTAGAGTGGTTGGAGAGCCTATTACAGAACAAATGGCATATTTTTGCAAACATCTAAGTACTGGCCAGCTGTGCAACCTCATAACTATTTGGTTTGTTGCTTCAATGTGGCCCCCCAAAAATGATATTAATCATAATAAAATTAAATAATAAAGTACAATAATAGTAGTGCTGCTTCAACAACAACCTTACAGCGTTCTTGTTGGGTGTTTTTTTTTTTTCGTTTACTGTATTCATGCAGCACCATTTATAGTATCAGTCCAACTGGATACTTTTTCTTCAGTCCCAGATGAAAGATAACCTTCTTTATGTGCACATGTATGAAAGACTCCTGCTTTAAGTTATGAGGCTTCTCATACCTCACCTGTCCACCAGGTGACCTCAGTCACACCTGTTCCTCATCTTCACCTCCCCGGCTGCACCTTGTTTGTCTTTTACTGACATGTTTAACTGCCATTCGCTCTGTTGAGTTTGTGCTCCTTTTGGTGGCTGCACATCTGAACACCATCTCTGCTGGTGTGTGATGTTATTTAAAGCACTAATGACATTTTGTCAGTTTTCTTAAGTGAACATCAAGATGATTTGCACTATCTGCGTTGGTCTGGGTTACAAACGTCTCTCTGTTTAAATGTTTCCAGGAGGGGTTTTGTAGCAGAGCCGGCCGGGCATTCTTCACAACATCAACAGAGCACAAAGTGCTTTTTCTGTGTCACAAAAGTATTCACTAATAGCGTCTCTGAAAAACTGCAGTGAGGACATTTTTAAATGCGCCTTTTTATTGGTTGTTTGGTTGATCTAAATCTTAGTGGGCAAGTTAAAGAGATGCTTGCAGTGAAAGGGGGACAAATCACATTTCGTGTCTCTTTCCACAGACAATCATTCTCAATGTTTTTAGAGTAGTACAAAACATCCTGACATCTTAAAGCCAGTCAATTTAGCAGGACCACTTCTGGTCACAAGGGGCACATGGATCTGCCGTATTAACAAAAGAGCCACTGACGATAAATGTGCCTATGAGAGAGGCTGGGCTGGCACGTCTTGTAATACCACTTTGTCCCACTAGAGGAGCAATTCATTGTGTCTCAGCAGGGTTGACACACAAACTTTACTGTGATATGCTGCCCCCAAAAGACCAGAATTGGTATGACTGCTTTGAGTGGCTTTATCAGCAGGAGGCATTATACATTTTGATGTATATCCATCATCAGGATGTCAAAGCAGCTTTACGCTCACCTTTTATTTTTCTCAAGATTTGTAAGATTGTAAGAGTCCCTTTTGACATTCGTCAGGCTAAGTGCGTGGTGTGCCAAAAGTTACCAAACATGACTTGTTGCTTTATATTTTGTGTTATGGTATAAAACACCTTTACTTGCTCTCCTGTTTTCACAGGAAGAAGAATTGAGGAAAAGCGGAGAAGCCAAATACGCTCATTTGAGTAGCGATCTCCACGTTTTAATTGAAGTCTTTGCTCCACCAGGAGAGGCCTATTCCCGCATGAGTCACGCTTTGGAGGAAATTAAGAAATTTCTAGTTCCAGTAAGTTTACTGCTTTACCTCAACCCCTCCTCTATTATCCCTATGCCATATACTACCTGAGCACATTACATCATTTATCCAGCAGGTTTATTAATATGACACTTTGGAAGTATCCAGGGTTTGTTTACACAAGATAAAGATATAAGGATGACATTTCTCTCTGCTGCTCTGCCATCCATGCCTCCTTTTACAAAAGAAAAATAATATATTCTGCATAAAAGTGCAGTATGAAATAACTTGCAAGACACTAGCAACTAATAGCCTGAAGAACTTTGCAATAATTAGTGTGCATGTTGTGTACTCTCACAGAGTCTAAGCTGTAAATATTAATCAAGCTTGCAAATGTGACAAGCCTAATAGAGGAGTTGTGCTGGGTGAGTCTACTATATTAAGTTCATGGTTCTTCCTATAGCAAGCCAATTTTTTGTATGCACTCTGGGCCAGGAGGATGATGACACTGCATCTGCACTGAGCAAAAACAAACACAAATGACTTAACTCTGAGTGCCAAAAAACAAATAAGTGCAGGATTACAGCTGTCTTCATAAAACCAGGATGCCGCACACAATGTAGATTAAAACTGAATGAAATAATTTTAAAATCATTTAAGACCTAATATATAGTTGACAGTATACTGAGAAAAATCATTAAATGTTGAAAACTAAGCTTTTTCTTTTTTTTTAACTTTAAGCAATGCAATTTATTTCTGAATGCAAATTGCTTTATTGCTTTTCCATTCATGCCTCACTTCAGCTGCCTAGAATCTCCTTTCACAAGCCTGGACTGCAAGCGGGCCAGCGTAGAACCAGGACTCTTTCCATGGAGCCGAGCTGTAGATATATACATGTTTGAAGCTGTGTTGCTGCAATGAGCAAGACCTTTTTTGAAACACATGCCATCTGGATAGCAACATTTGTTGTTGCAATGCCTGTCAACATGCTGAAATATTAAAGGTCTTTTCACAAATGTGCAAGTTACACTTACCATGTGCGTCAGTATACCTCCACACAATCACGGTTGTGAGATTGTCCACCATATGCTTGTTTTACCACAATCTATTTAGAACGATTTTTGCTACATCTCAATGCTTTTTAATCATGCTGCTGGTATGTTTCAGCGTTTTTGAAATATTTTTCAGTATGAAGAAACAGCTATTAAGAATGAGGGCCATAAAGGAGCACATTTTCCTAACACCTAAAACAGCATAAACCGTCTACTTTTCATAATCTTATTCATTTTTAATTAAATCTTATATTGTGGATTTTTACTCTCTGCAACTCTTACATCAGTAAATTTTGCAAACAAGGTCAGCTTTCCAGAGTCCTCGGGCAGGTTTGCATTAGAGAGGGTCTAAGAGTAGTTTTATGGGTCCTCATTAGCAGGAACAACCAAGCAAGCAATTTTGGCGTTCTGGGTGCCCCGTCTTGCCCCCCCGTCAGTGCACGTGTGCCTCGGGGGTGTTTGCCCCTGGACCTTAAGGCTCCTCTTGGGCCAGTCTGGCCCTGGGGGGGTGGGAGTTAGCTGGCGTTTTCCCACCCACGGGAATATTTAAAACTGACTAAGATTAGGATGTTGGTGAAGGTAATAGTGGTGACAATTTATTTGGTACTTTGCTAACTTACATGTGAGTGTATATGGGCATGGACGCATTTATGCTTTAAACCCCCCCTGTTCATCCATTTTTTTTGTTTGTTTTGTTAGTAGTTTTCTCTGCTCCTTACATATTATCTTTTTACCTTTTTCCTGTATCACAACACAATCCACTACACAACACCGCTCACACTTCACAGCCCAACAAACATTATACGCTTACTGTCGTCTCTCTTGTCTTTCAATGTGTCACAGCTGGTGTTTTTAGTCTTCTCTGATGAAATCAGGATTTAAGATGTTAATAAAGATGTTAGAATTTACTGCTAGAGAGGACTGATGAAGGACACATTCACCCTTCACATTCCCACAAAAAAGTCTGCTACAAGATTAAATTGCATATACACATTAGATGGTTTTACTAGGTGATGGCACTAACCATGAATGTAAATGCAGACAAAAATAAAATAACAGTAGGGGTTCCCGGGGTAAAACTCGGATTCTGGCATTTTCACAGGGCCGACCACCTCTCAGTCCTTTCAGTTACGGTGACGAGGCTGGTTGCACAAAAACTACCATTCCAAACCACATGGTGTTGGTAGTGCGCCACTTTCACTGTTTGTCAAATGCCAAGAAAAGAAAAGAAGAAGACGTCGGCAAAAGCGAAGAAATAAATAAGTAAAACAAACTAAAATGATGCAAAAAAAATACTTGAGGAGCTAAAGATGATTGTAGTACTTCTGTCTGTCATTTGTATAAACACATAATCGTGGCGTTAAATGGGACAATACTACTCGTACGCGAAGCGTACATTGATGACGTCTTCTTCTGCCCACAGCGTACCCGATCAGTGAATTAACAGGCCCCCAGAAGTTTATAGAGGCCGCTCTTAGTACCTGTCTGACATCAGCAACGTTTTCTGCTCAATAAAGGTTCCCAAAAGCCCTTTTAGTGCTGCCGGTCCTGGTAATGGAGACTGAAAAACGACCCCAGAAGCCCCGCTAATGGGCACACACCAATGGTCTCTTGCCATTCATTGCCACCATTGAAAAACTGGCCCCTTTTGTATTCACTCAAAACCTTTTATTGAAGCAGTTAACAAGCTTGACTGTTAAAAAGATTGTATAAAACACTTCTTTGTCAAAGATGAACTAACAGACTTGGTCAAAAATGCAAATGTATTTCAGTACATTTGCATTTTTGACCAAGTCATTTGTTCTTTACTGCACTTTGCTCTGTGAGATGGATAACTGTCTGTCCTTACAGTAAAGGACACATCTGTTCTCAGGTCAGCAGACTTAAAAAAAATTATTTATTTGGCATAAAAACTGCAAAAATAATTTGATTTTTTTCCAAGAATATAGATGTACCTCTGGCACAGTCTGTGGACCAGCTTTATCATTGTAGCCTTGGGCAAGATGAGATATTTAATCCCAAATTACTCTTGTAGAAACTGCAGCCACACTTCCTAATTAGAATACCCACAGAACTGGTTGTAATAGATTTCTTTTGAATATGTGGCTGCATTCAGTAAGCCAAAACAGTTTGAGTCCTTTGTGAAGATCTGCCAGCAAAACTAATGATGCAGAATAACTGGGGAGGAATCAATTCACTAAGATTTTATAAAGTGACAGAAAATCATTTCTGTGGAGGAGAATGCGCTGCGTTCATGAATGATAAAACCATTCTGTGCTGGTTTATTATAACTATAAATTCCAATCCAAGCTGAAAGCAGTGAGTGCTATGAAAACAACATAACTTTGTGTTTATGTTGCTTTATTAGACATTTGTTTCCTCATAAGCCCCTTTTCACTGAAAGACGAGACCCCAGAATATTTAGTTAAGTCAGAAAATGTGATGTCGATAGAACACCCCAAAATTCAGCCAGCATCATGTCAACACGTTAAGTATTAACCAAAAAATAAATACCCTATTCTCAATTTTATGACACACGCTCACAGCTTCGGGGATCTTATGGACTTGCAAATAGACTGCACATAATGTAAAACAACAGGCATCTGCCAGTATCCACAGTGACAGATGTTTTATACCTCGGGTGAAGAGCAGATATGTCCTGCTGTTTACTTATTTTTCATTGCTGTATTATCCATTAAGAGTCGTGTTTGTGAGATGCTGTCAGTGTCGCACTAAGCAACAGTTGTGCATATATGAATGCCACAGCTGTGAAAATAGAAAAGGAAAACAATGATATTACTGCAGTATTTTAACCTGCACCAAATTTTGCTTAAAGCCACCACACATGCAACACACTCAAACCTCCAAGCGAACTGTTGATTGTGCGTGATGTCATCATCAAGATCGACTTGACGGACAATATCTCTGATTGAGTTTAATCAAAATGTACCCTTTTCACTAGTGAACCATTCAGTTAAGCTGCTGTTTTAATCTATCATATAGCTAATGTCGGCTTAACATATGAAATGACACATACTTGAAAAGAGTTTAGCTTTTTAATACTGAACAAATTCTATGGTCCTTCTCCAAATATGCCAGGTTCTGTTCAGCCATCCCCAGAGGGAAACTCCCACTGCTCCAGCTGTCAATCTATTCCTGCAGGTGTGGCGTTATGCTTTAGAAACTGAACTAAACCCCACATAATGCAGCAGACAGACTCATAGGGAGATTTATTTGTCTACCACAAAGCTACAAGCGTAGTTGAAGTGCTTGGTTGCAGCTAAGCATGTGCGCTGGAAGAGTGACCAGCCGAGCTCTTGCTTCTTCCTCTCACTTCTATATTCCCCCATCTGTGAGCAAAAAACTTCAATTTACTCCAGTCTTCTGCCAGGGAAAAATTTATTTTTTTGTGTCACCCCTATGGTGCCCTGAAAATAAATGTCTTATTACTATAATTTAGCAAAACCTTCATCACACTGAACTCCTACAGAGCTCACTTGTAAAAAGCATTAAAAAAAAAATATTTACATCATCAAGTTAAGTGGTTTCTAGACATTTCTTCTGTTTAGATCTCAGATATTTATCAATAAGAGCAGGCTGTGTGGTTGCTTCCACTTCAGAATTTTAGATGTGTAATTGGTGTGTATTTTCAAATTCATTAAATCCTTAGCAGAAATTGAGCACATAAGCCACTAAGGAGTGCAGTATTTCATCAGCTGTTGAAAAGATAAAGCTCAACAGGAGGCCGAAGAGCTGCTGTGGAGCTAAATCCCACTACAAGAGTCAGTGCATCAAAAGAAATGAAACAAATGCAAACAGGAACGTGATCATTATGTGAGAGCAAATGGAGTGAGAGGGAGAACCAACCCTGAGTTCAGCTGGAGGAGCTTGTTGCTTTTATCATGGACAAAATGTCAGCTAGAATACCAAGTGAGGTAAAGGATGACATGGATGTTTGGTTGTTGTTGTAATTTTCAGTAGTTTTTGCATAACGCTATAACAAAATACAATTTATTTGATTTATTCAGTTCCAAAGTGTAGGAGCCTGAAGGCCAGCTAAAACCTGCGTCCGGTGGTTGCTCTTCAGGCTGTGCAGAAACAGTGCAGCATGAATTTTGTGTCCTTTTTGGGTTGTGTTTTAAATAACTTGTAATTTAAAGTAGTGAAGAATTTAGAAGTATATCTGATCCTCTTTTGATTCTCAATAGAGAATGTGAAGGTACTTCATGCTGCGTTGCATGCTGGGATGGGAATATTGTCATCTGTCACAACTACTGCTGTAACCGAGTTGGCTTTCATCTTATCTGACTAAAACATTGGTCAAAAATATAAAATCCGGTAAAGACAGGACGAGATGGAGAAAGGGAAAGGGGAATGGAAGATTAACCTCATAGGGAGAGATAAAATTGTGCTGCTGAGTGCAAGATCTGCTAATTAGTGAGCCTGTGTTGTGCCAAAATTGTACCTCCTGCAAAATCCTTCCACATACATTCAGCCATGCGTTCACTTTATGGATTCACATGCAGTGGGTTTTATGAGTCAGTATATTTGTAATTAGCATTTGATAGAATCGTGTAATTCAATGAACATGTGTAACTTTAGTTCCAGGCAGAATGCAGGCTGTCTGCATACTGAAGGAAGCTTCAGAGTAAACTAGATTACAATATGAAGTCAGCTTCACATTTTATTTCATACATGTCTACGCAGTGGAAAGAAAAAGCAAACCCTTTGGAATTCATGAGTTTTCTGTATTAATTTGCTATAAATTTTAATCTGCTCATTGTCTGAGTCACAATAACAGGTCATCACAAAGTGGTTAAGCTGATAAGACAGAAACAATTATACTTACATGGTTGCATGACTGAACAGCCATTAAACATTAAAAGTTGTGATGTAAAAAGTGCGTGAACCTATAGACTAATCACTTCAAAGAAGGCTAATTGGATTCAGTTTGCACAGCTGGAGTTTAATTAATGAAATTGAGTTTGGAGGAGTGGTTTAGAGCTCCTTTGATTTAAAAAGGACTATCAAATATGTTTCATTTGTTGTTACCCTAACCCAGATCAAGAGGAATTGATCTGCAAAGTGTTTAAGCAGCCATCGGTCCACAGTTAAAGAAATTGTGCATAGATGGAGACACTTCAGTACTATGTCTGGTCTTCCTAGTTATCTTTCTCTGCCCAACAAGATAACTTCAGAGGTACAATGCAGAATCCTCAGTGTAAAGAAGAATCTAAGAGCAATAGCTTTATGGAATTGAAAAATTAATGAGAGGAGGACAGAGGAGGACATTTCTCTCTCTCTAAAAAAAAAAAAAAAAAGGTGAAGCGCAGTAGAAGTTGGGTGATGCGGCAGTATAGTATTTAATGTTGTCCACAACAGAATGGATTCAGGAAGAGTGTCTCAGTCAGAACCAGACCTGAGACAGCTGTTCATACCAGATATTCAACAGATGTGTCTGAGTTGAAGCATTTCTGTAGAAAAAATGACCAAAGATTCTTCCTGGAAGTTGTACGGGTCTGATAAGGAGCTACCAAAGGTTCTTGCTTTAAGTCTGTGCTGCCAAAAAATGTTTGACCAACTATGAATTACTAGAATCTATTTACTTTTTCCCCCAGCGCTAAAAATGTTTACTCACTGTGTTCAATACAAACATGAAAATTATAATTGTTTGTGTGTTATCAGCTTAAGCACATTGTGTTTCTCTAAAACTATGACATCACATTTTATGGCAAATTAATACAGAAACCGAGTTCATTCGAAGGGGTCCACAGACTTTTTCCTTCCACTGTAAACAGATTTGAGCCGAGTAAACAGCATCACACCATTCCCTGTTCTCATCCAGCACCAACAACATATTTGAGAGGTGTTTCTCAGATTAGGCCTGAATCACGTTTTTTCTTTGACTTTGCTTTAGGAGGTTGAACTCATCGGACAAATATCCTAAGATCCCTTTGTATTTACGGATGCATTTCAACATACATGTTGTTCAATCCTGGAAATTAATTTCCATGTGTCCATATCTCCCAATACCATAAATATTCAGAGTGTGTGATACGGTTTTCTTAATTTTCCATTTGTGATAAGCACCAGTTTATGTTATCATTGTGACTTAATAAAGTTTAATATAGTATTTCTGAATTCAGATTAATCGGTGGAATCCTCTGCTGAGGCCCGACTGTAGAATTTTACAGAAATCCAGCATTGAATGAGTTCTACCTTTACCCGTGCACTACCCATAAGGTTTCATTATTTTCTTGCTGTTGCTGTTGTGTTTGCTAACAGATGAATAAGCAAAGAACAATAATCACATGCGTCTGCCTTGGATTTTCTTGGTGGAAGAATTATGACAATCGATCCAATAATCCTCGTACTATAGGTACCTTGTGCTCACCTGAAGTGCACTCTGTCTGGGAACACAAGTCTTATATCATAATAGCAATCCAACAAGGGATTATCCAAAAGCTGAGGATGATTTAGTTTCATTGGTCATTAATCCCTTTTATATTGTGTTTTTTTTATGTTGTTGTTATTTTTTTCTGTCTCCAGTCTGCAGAAATATATTAACTCAATAAAATCATACCGCAAGTCTCAAAGGAAATCTGGCTTGAAAATGCCTCTTAATTAAAATTGCATCCTCTGAGACAGTTCAGCACTCAATTTTGCATGTATTTTGGTCAGATAAATATAAAAGGATAAAGAAGCAGTTCTCTAATAAATGCTCCTATAACATAAGGATTCATTTTGCTGAGATGAAAGACACAGAAAATGTGCAAGGCAGGAATTAGTCAGTGCCGCCAGTAACAAAGGCCTGTATGAGGTAGACCTAAACCCTGGAGTGACTGGTATCACCACACTTCACTGTTGACCCGGTGAAGTCTAACTTTAGCTCTGTGAAGGGCATCGAGCATGGTGGAGCAAGGTTGCCAGAATTCATCATGGAGAGCAAACAGTCTGCCCCGAGAAGCCTCAGTGTGAGCTTTATCTCTGTATGCTCATGCTAACGCCTCTGTCAAGAGTCAATGTTGACAAGCTCCGGCTACTTTGTTGAGCTTTGGATAAGCTGCCAGATTCTTGATCAGGAGCTCTCTCATTCTCCTTCAAACCAGTCTCCACAAGGCCCTATCATTTCATTTGTGTTTGTGTGCACCTTGTCAAATGTTTTTGAACTCTGACACATTTCAAATGTTCAGAAGTCTTTAATCAGTGCAGCATATAGTTCCCGTTTGACACATGAAAATCATCCTCTGGATGCTCCTCACTTGAATGTCCTGCATGAATGCATGAGCTTCGATACCAGAAATGACCTTGTTGCATTTAATTTCCCTGTCCGCATATTTTCTGTATAATCCACCTAATTAGCTTCGAAACACTAGTGTGACAAAGTGTATGATGCCTGCAGTTTAGTTGCTCTCAGTCTCAAGCAATTTTGAAACCAAGGAATCACCAAAATGAAAGTAAATGGGGGAAACGAGGTGAAGATCAATCCCAACAATTAAATGGTTTCTAAAATTAGGAATCATTAAAGGTTAGATAAGTCGTTTTTAACACTTATTGTCACATTGAATGGCGAACAAAGTGGAGGCAGCCTGCTGTCTAAACCATAACAAACATCAACCCAGCCAATGTAGACCGGGGGCTCGTGCACATGAAATGGGAGGGAGGGGGGCAACCTTCAGAGAGTTCATGATGGGATGTACACTGGAGGGAGGACGAGGGAGGGGGTAACCCTCCGTGCTTTGTCGATGTTTTGTCACAAATATCTAAAGACGTAATATCATCCAAAACTGGCTTGCTCTACCTTTTAATAGAAGAGTGTATTTGTAGATGTGGCTGATCATGTTGATTCTGAGTCTACAGAGCAAGCTGCATTTCACAGGCAGTGAATGAGTTTCAGGTTTTGTGTTATCAAAGAATTACTTAAACCTACAGTGTTGCTGCTGAAAATCTAATGTGATTTATAGGCCTACTTCATGCCGCAAGAAATACTTCCTTCCTGATAAAAACAAAAGGCATAAACTGTGTTTAAGTTTAAATAACTTCTTCTCGGGGTCTCCTGCATTAGTTTTTTTTTTTTTTTTTGTTTTAGTTGAATGACAAAAGAAATACCTTACACATCTATTTTTTAAAAATAGGCTTGGAGAAAAATGATATACTGTGTATTACAACATGACTACTGGAGCCTCTGCACACTGTCCATCGTGCATGAAACATTTAATGGAAATACTTCAGTATAGGACGTTCATCTCACAAACAATCATATGACAACTGGAGGACATTAAAAATATGAACCAAAAATAAATGCACAGCCAGTTGCCTTCTCTTTCAGCTTATAATTCAAAATTCAGAGTTTATTAATGTCTTTTTCATTGTCGAATGATTGTTTGCCCCATCAGTGTCTTGCACTTACAACCAGTAAAAGGTTCTTTGCAGGTTTGGTGGCGTGTGGAAGCTTCTGTAGTCACATTGGTTTTATTCAGTGCCATGAGGTCAGTGGGAAAGAAAAAAAAAACAAAAAACAAAACTAAGAACAAATACCAATCTGCCTGTCAAAAACAACAAAAGAAATCTATCGCTGCCTCCAGTGCTGTGTTGTCATCACAACATCTTTCCTGGGGTGCCAAACCATATGGGTCAAGTAAATATGCAATCCTTTATTACATCCCGAGGGAAATTGTAGAGTACTTCTGAGGAATAAGCCCGTTTATCTGTCAGCCATGACAAGATAATGAATACTGCTTTGTCCACTCCCTTATCTGCTGCATAATGATCCAAATCCTATTTGATAACGAGTTGAAAGGAAGAATCACAATCACAAGATAAATATACTCTGAAAAGTGATTGAAACTGTCAAGTACAATATGTTTGTGCTGATAAAACTCTATTTTACCACCATTTAATTATTTTTCTGATGGTGTGAAATAAGAAAAAAAAAAAGAAATTTGAAACCTGGTCCTGGTTTGAATGGTTATTTTGGCTCTTGTCTAACGCAAAGCAACAAACGCAGAACATCTATTGTCTTTTTTTTTACAATACTAATATCCCCCCACACTTTCTGTGTCCATAAACAAAAGATAACATTTTTCTTTGCCAATTCAGGACTCCACAACAATACACCTCCTGTGTTTGACAAGATCCTTTTAATTCTGCCGTTCTGTTCAGCATCTGTTGCGGTCAGAAGACAAATGTTCCTGTTTGTTTTTTTGTGATATCCATGAGACATGCTGCAATTTGCCTTCACAGGACTACAATGATGAGATCCGACAGGAGCAGCTACGAGAGCTCTCCCTGTTGAACGGCTCTGATGAGTCGAGCAGAGGGAGGAATGGGCTGGGGAGGAGCCTGCGACCGGTGACCACAATATCCGCCAGGTAAATGGCTGCTTACAACTGTTGTGAAAAGTGTCTTCTGTGAAAAAAAAAATAAAATAAAATATTGCCTCTTGTTATGAAAGAAATTTCAGGATACGAAAGGCAAAAATACTGTACGCGCTGCTACTCGCAGCTCCCTGTCCGCCAAATGTAAACTTACTTGTTGGCTTTGTATCTCGGTTTGAAAGCGGTGCGTTTGAGCTGCTCTGCCATTGGCTATCGCTTAGCATCTTCCTGGTATCCCATTGGCTAGGAGGGCCTCTTGTCTGTATTAGCGTAACCCAGCAACCCAGGTAAACGAACAATTAATACCTCCGCCAAGGAGGTTATGTTTTTGCCACTGGTATTGTGCTATTTTTGGCTCGTAATTAGCGGGTAACAAGCTAACAACAACACAAAAGAAAAAGTCCGGTTTTCTCTGCATGAAACGAGCACTTTATTCTGGCACTGCAGGAACTTGTAACATCACACAGGTTGTATTATTCGGCTCCTGTCTGTTAACAGAGGATGCAAATCTATACACGCTGGGCTGCTGTCTATGCTCACTCCACTTTTCATCTAACCCCGTTTTCATTCTGCCATCCTACGACTCACACACTCCATTACCCATAAGGCGACATCATTACCCATAAGCCCACCTTCTTAAAGGGGTCAGGCTGGCTGAAAACATTTCTTCGCTGTGAGAGAACGTGCACAACATCCTGTGATGTTTCCGCAATTTTTTCTTGATTTTTTTAAAATATTATATATCTCTGAAAAATCCACAAATAACTAAAACTGTGGAACTTAAAGCGCGAATTGCAAGTGATCACTGTTTATATATTGTCAGGGCTTCTGGGAGAGCCTGTAATTACTATCAAACGTTGGCTATAAGATCTTTCCTGAAGCATTGTTTGCAACATTACCTGAAATCAGATTAATTAATTAAATTCTCTCATGTCAAAACTAGGAATATTAATCACTTGTGCATGCGCCCAAGCTCTAAAAACACCATCAAATCATTGTAGGTGTCCGTCAAACTTAATTTTTTTCTTTAGTGAGCAGACATCTCCTCAGTTGTGTGCTTTGGAGGTGTGGGTTCAGAGGTGGTTCTGATGCAGAGGGGTTGTAATTTTTGTTTGTTTTCAAGATCTCACTGTCTTACTGGTCTTTTCCCACATCTCCCACCCAACCTTCAAAGTATGTATCATTTTAACAATATGTTTAAAGTGCCGCAAAGGAAGCTTAGTCATTTTTAGCTCAGTGCCCAGTAGGTACGGAAGTGAAATAGCTTTTATGGTGCCTTCCAGGAGTGTCATTCTTCCATTTTCCCCTTTTAGTACAGAAGTGTTTCCTTTATGATCAAGAAAACAATCTTCATGTCTGAAAATTGTAAAATATCCCTTTAATTTAGTCAGTTGAATGCGTTGCACTGCATAGTTTAAATCTCTGAGGCCTAGCGTGAGGTTGTGAATGAGAAATATTTTGCTTATAAAAAAGGAAGTGTCTGTCTTCATGGTGACTTGAAAATATTTCAGTATTTTATTCATACATCCTCAGAGTTTTGATCTTTGTATTCAAGATATGAGTTTAAGAATTTATTTTTCTTCTCAGTTTTTCCTGACTTATGTCTTCCCAGTGAGCCAGATATCTCTTGGTGTCCATGTGCTGCAGCACAAGTGGATTTTGGGTTCCAGTCAGGACCAGAAAAGAGCATTTGATTGGTTTAGCCATGTATCCAGGCTGCCTGAGTGAAATGCCTTTAGAGCAAATTGTTCGTAATCTACCTGAGCCGTTGCAGCCCCTCAGGAGAGTTCAGGTGTATTGTGCATGACTGACTGGCCTAATACAGGCAACATGAGTAAGATGAGCTAATTCCGGCAGCAGGATGGGATGTTCCTAATTTAAAGTCATTCGCCACTTCCCTACCTAGATTTTCTGCTTATGCAGGAATGATAAAGCGAGCATTGTAAAGCTCCGAGAAAAAAAATATGCACCTGAAATTCTCCTTTGAGTATTTTTGGATCATAATGGATTGCTGCCCAGATGAATGTGCCAGTGGAACAAAGCGTCATCCACTTACATTCCGCTGTGAAAGGGAACGTTAGCAATGCTGCATCCATCCTACAGTCCCCAGCCTGGTGACCCACCTGCTGGTCTTTCAAAAAAGAAACAATCTGCACCTGAATACCTCATGGGAGCCACACGCCTATGACCTCTTTCCTGGCGCACACCATTTTACTGTTTATGCCTGCTGCCTCCGACATGGTGAGACTGCTCAATTATGGTATTAAAATACTCATCTTGTCTCTGTTCATCTGCAGATTTCTAAATTCATATAAATTCATATAAAACAAGAGCAAAGGAAGGGATTGCCAGTGTTTTTTCATCTGGCTCCATTGTATTTAAAAAGTTTGAACAAATCTGACATTCAATGCCAGCAGCAAATTCAAAAGATATTTGGTTTGAGCCATGTTTACCACTTCTTTTGTTAAACTGTTCAGTCGTTCACTAACTGAGGATACTGATTGTCGCAGTTTTGAAAGGGAAAAGTTCAATCTTGCTAAATTTGACATTTCATGCGTTCATCAGTTGAATTCATCATTGTCTGGTTCTCGTCTTCAGCCTGTGCCTCACACTTTCAGTAAGTGACTACAGGCTGGCCAGTCAAGCTCGCACACTCTGCTTATGAAGCCATGCTGGCATAAATCTGGTGAAATGAGGTCTGAAAATGTCCTGCTTAAATAAGCCCAAACCTCCCAGGAAAAGACATCACCTTGATGGTAGCATATGTCTTTCCAAAAGTCCAACCCCCACTCTGCAACACCCACGCCATGAGCGATGATGCTCCCCCACGCCATCACAAACACTGAATATTGCACTTTTTGCCTGGGATGGTCTTTCTCATCTTCGGCATGCAGAACCTGATGTCCTTTTGCTCCCAAAAGCTCTGTAAAATGTGGACTCATCTGAACACAGAACACTTATGCCATAAAAAACTTAACAGCGTATCCGTGCTTCTTCCTTGTGTAGTTACAGTTTCAGATTTTAAATTGCTGGGTAAAACAGCAGACCGTGTGAGTGACAAATATTTAAAAAGGTACTCCGGAGCCTATGTTGTTTTATTGATGACAGTGGCATGAGTGTTTTTCATGCAGTAGTAAACAGATATCTAACATCTTTGCAAGTTTGCCTTGAGGTAAGGTTGATAATTCTCTGACAGCTTGGCACACTTTTTACATTATACAAATACCTTTGGAGCAAGTGCTGATACCTTCACCTGTCAAGAGTTAAGCCTTCATAGCCTTCAATGGTGTTACTTGCAAATTCCGTAAACATTTTCCTTTTTCTTTCCCACTCTTTCTATATGTGTGTCTGTCATATAAAGACAGATTTGAGGTGTTGTTGTGTTAAAAAACAAACTAAATCACATCTTTTCTGGGTGTGAATTTCCTCTCAATTTAAGCGAGGTCATATGACAGTTATGACAACCACCATCTCAGAATGGCCCCACACATTCAAAGGTCAAAGAGATTTAACACAGTTCTTCACAAATTAATCTCACTTTTAAGATAAAACGAGTGTGTTTCACAAAAAAACGCTAGATTCCTATCTGATGCCGTGTTTTTCTGCCTACTTGTGTTACCAGGGGCCTCAGAGGTGCAGGAAGGAGTGCTGGAGCACCTCGGGGGACAGCAGCAGCAACGCAAAGCAAACTTCCCACAACGGTTTTGACAAGAGACGTGCAAGCTCCAAGAGCCAGGGGGACAGCCGTGAACGCCGGATACAGGCCCTCACTGTTGGCCGTCACGCATAAGTCATATGACGACTATGTAAGTTCAATCCTCTTTGCTCATAGAAAAATCCGCCTGGCAGAAAGTGTGCCTGCATTTAATCTTCTGTGAAACTCTCTGAGTGACTCTTGCTTTTTTTTTTTTTTTTGTGACAGGATAGGACATAAGTTTGGAAAATTAAGCCCATCAAGGATGATGATGTATTTTGTTTGAGGTTTTTTTTTTTTTTTCAAATCATCTACTGCAGGTTTATTTATCTTTCTTTTCTTTGTGCACACTTGTTGTCTTCTGCTGGAGCACATTTGAGCTCTGTTTATTATTTATGAATTATTTTAATCTAACTCTGTTTTTGAGTGTTGTCACATCTTTTTAACCACCCAGGGGCCCACCTGTAGGGACCCTGGCTGTATTTGTTTTCAAAAATACCTTTCTCCAAGCATGACATTTTAATTGAAGGGGCTACTCAAAATTACTGTGACTGCACTGGATAACCCTTTAATGCCCATCCATCCATCCATCCATCCATTATCTATACCTGCTTAATCCTCTGCAGGGTCACGGGGATCTGCTGGAGTCTATCCTGGCTCTCTTTGGGTGAAAGGCAGGGGTCCACCTCTGGACAGGTCCCCAGTCCTTTAATGCCCATTGCTGCAAAGTTGCAACAAACCGTGTCATGCAAGCAGCCAACATAGTTTGCATTCCCCCAATGCTGTACATATACAGCACGGCCCTAGCTAAATAAATTTGGGCGTTAAGGGGATTTTTTAAAAATGCAGTGGTTTATTTCTGATGAAAAAAAAATCTTAAATCTAAGAGTTAAGAATTTTCTTTTAAGAAATGTTTATCATTGGTTGGTTTCTCTGAGATCTATTCTTGGCTGCTCCCAAAAATAGCATGCTCAGAGTACCAAATCCTCTCCTCAAATATATGATTCACAGTTCTTCGATATTCAGCATATTATTCAGATGAAATTTATTTGGCTGCTTAACCAGGACCAGTGTTTGGCCAAATGAAATACCCTGTGCATGTATGCCTCATTTCCATCAGCTGTGGGGCTTCCGGTGGATGTTTCTAAACGATGGCTACTCTTCTGTTTAGACGTGCCATGTGTCTTTCCAGGACATCACTGGCTCAAGGATGGAAGATGTGTTTTATCATATTAACTTTGATCTGACAATCAAAATGACAGCATGCATTGTTTCGTTGCACAGATTAATATAACACATTCTTATGAACAGACTCTCATGAGGAGGATGATAACTGTTTAGTAGCAGAGTGCTAGTTCCAACCTGCAGTCGCTCTTTTCTTATGGTTTCGCTCGGTCTTCCTTTGAGTTTATTCCTCGCTACTATTTGTTTGGGGTTAAGCAACATTAGGTTTAGACACAAAAATTGCTTCGTTAAATCCAGGAATCATGGTGCTATCATTTGAAACGTTTATGGTTCGGTTCTCCCACTTGGCTTGGTGATAAGAATGAAGAACCTTTAAGCCCTTTTCAGATGAGATAAGTGAAATCATTATGTAAGGCATTCAGACACTGGTCTGTTTTTCATCAGTCATCATGATGCTTGTTCCCGACGTGCCTGTGAAACACGCCTCTGAGCGCTGCGGTGCGTGTGCATGAGTTTGGACGGCCACAGCAAGCGTAGCGCAATAACAGCGTTCTCATAGAGCCTGTTTTCTCACAAAACAGTTCATTAGAGTAGCAAGCATGCAGTGGTTGTGTAAAACATAACAGTGGCCTGATTGAAGCAGCCGAAAATATCTTCTTTGGTTCTTTGATTGTCATCTTTTTTGTACTGCAGTAACAATGTAGTGGTTAACTTGACATAAAGAGCTCCTCTACATCACCTGGGGCCAACCTTTTCAATGTGACCAGTGTTAAAAAAAAAAAGTTTAAAAAAAAGAATAGCTGCATGACAGGCAAAACTCTGTCAGTCCTTTTCAAGTTACAGTATTTTTGTTTGGCCATACAATTTATTTTATCAAGCTAACAAGCAGCTTTGTGTTAAAGTGGTGGCGGATGGCGCCAGTTGATGTTGTACATCATCAAACAGAAATCAGAAGTTTCATGTGCAGCTCAGATGCTTTTAATCAGTTTTTGTTGTTCATTTATCTGAGATGCTGTGAAAAAAAAGGGACTCTGTGGTACAGCTAATTATCCGGGTTCCTCTGAACAGCCGATCATGAGCAAAATGAACCCGCTGCTGCTGTCTGCATCTGTTCAGAAATGAGCCTGCAGCAGTTCAGACTTGTGTCGTGTTGGAAGTGATATGAATGTGTTTCTAGGTCCAGCTCAGTTAGATTGCTGTCACAAAAGGCTTTGGGGAGATCATCTAAATATGACACCGACATGTTCAGTTGCCCCCAGACTAATAGGTAGCAGCGCATGTCTGAAAAGAGCTTTACTGTAATTCAGAATTCTTCCAGGTGCGCTTTATCAACAGAGCCCAAAGTTGTTTCGCCTACTGATTGAACATCGGGAGGTTTTTCAGGTTGTCGTTTTTTTTTTAAGAAATAAAAAGGGGAGAAAAAAAACGTGCAGTTTAAGAGATTAATATTGTGATTTAGGTGTTTATTGATTATTTTCTCGGTTTTGAATTGAATGTTTTTTGAACTGTTTTGAATTTGTTTGACGGGTTTTCAAAAGCATCTGTCCTGTCCCGATCCCCTTACCGCTCAGTGGCTTGAATACAAGCGAGCCGGCTCTGACCTCAAAAACATCAAAAACACCAGAGCAACGACAGCAGCAGCCGCAAGAATGCCTTAAAGGAATGTGTACACAGGAAAACCTTACTTTTTTTTCCTGTGGCACAAACTTTTTTGTGCTGCACACTCTTTTTTCTTTTCTTTTCTTTTTTTTTCCAACAAATAAAATGTTTCTAGACTTAAAAAAAAAAAAAACTCAGGGTGCTTTGATAACATCTGAAACATCAAAAATGAGTTGACCCTCTGTTGTCAAAGTCGGCTTCAAATGAGAAAAATAAAAATAAGAGACAGAATTTGAACTTGGTCACTTGTATTAACTCTTCCTGAGCTTGTTTTCAGTGCCTGATTGACGGTTATGGTGTTCTTCTGGTCTCCACTCAGTGGAGACTTGAATATTAGCTGAGCATTTGTTTTCTTGCAGATTGAAATACATGAAAAAAAAAAAAAAAAACATCTGGGTCTGTGAAAACACAAACAAGCCTATGATGGAGATAAACATTGTTACAAGTGCTTTGGGAAAAGCCACAATAAGTCTCCCGTAGGTACCACTGCATGCTGGGAAGTCACAAACCAGCGAACCTCAATGCTGTGCATAGTTGCATCATTAAAATGCAAAGGGAGATTACTTGATACCACAGTGTCTTTAGTGCCTTGATCAGTGGTGTTTGAAATCTCTCACAACACTTGAGACAATTCAAGGATCCTCCATTCAAAAATATTCAATGCTCCAGCTGAAAGCACGGCTCTCCTCAGACCTGAGAAATTTCTCAAGGTCATTTTGAAAAGACTGTACAAGGTGAGCTTCAAGTTTCACCCAAATGAAAAAAGGCAACACTTTTACCAGTCTATTTCCTCAGAGCCTTCCTGCTAAGAAAAACCCCCACGTGTGCAGGCAGTTGAAGATTGGGCTGTCTGCATGGGGAAATGCACAAGCGCAGTCTCATTACCAAACCAAATTG
The DNA here is from genome assembly GCA_018398805.1 of Hirundichthys speculiger. Taxonomy (NCBI): domain Eukaryota; kingdom Metazoa; phylum Chordata; class Actinopteri; order Beloniformes; family Exocoetidae; genus Hirundichthys; species Hirundichthys speculiger. Next base: position 1,488,711 of record JAGFBZ010000855.1, on the reverse strand, counting down.
AGTTCTGATGTAGAGCTTGTGTATTTCTGAGGACTGAAAAAGCGAGGCATTTCTTCTCTTTGTAATTGGAAGTTGGAAAAGAGGCCGGGAGCACAGAGACTAGGGGATTATGGAAAGATGAGTTTGTCCTGAACATTCTCTTCCCTCATATCTCACTTTGCCATTTTTCTTTTCTACTACATTACGCAATTTTCTTTGAGCATATTTCCAGATTGTATTGGGGACCTTTTATACAAGGTCCAGATTTGTCAGATTTCTTTTTTGCTATTCATTGAGTATACAAGGTGCTTCTTCTTATTTTATTTTTTTTTTTTCCACAGAAAAATCCTGCAATGCACAACTTACCGACGCACAGTAATTCATCAGCAGCAGTTTTTCTTGTTCGGCCCCGTGTTTTTATTCAGGAGAACATTCAGTGCATGCATGTTGTGTCGTTTCTCCAGAGAACGTTGATTGATGGCCTCTGCTGAACTGTCAGTCTGCCTCATAAAAGCGATATTGGGAGAAACTCCATAATTGTAGCTAATCGTGGGTGGTATTGATTTAAAACTCTGAGGGTAAGATGGGCACAGAGCCTGGCATTTATTGCATATCAGTGTTTGCTCTGCATTTCCTGGGCATGATATTTTTTTCTTTATCATTCTCCCACAAGTATCACCTCATCGTATACTTTACACCATCCCTCTGTTTGCTTTGTTCGCTCCCATAGAGAAGCTCTTTGTGAAATACTTCTAGTTAGTGATGTTGATGTTGATGAAAAATGTTGTTCCCCAGAAATCCCAGAGTGATCCCACCGTGTACTGTCTGTGTAATCAAAGATGAATATAAGTTGTCCCTCTGAGCTGCAGAGCTGCAGCACAAAAATCACACATTTACTCTTGGTACTCTCGGTGCTCCCTCATTAGGATGAACTCATGCTTAATGGCTTATTTTGAGCCAATCCCACATATATGCCGTGCTCCTGCAAAACTCACTAGAGCGCAATGTTTGTGTTAATACACAGTTCGAAAATGGCTCCCCAAGAAAATAGCAGTTTATTCCAGAAGCAGAGGAGCAGAGGAGTCAGGGTATCAAACAGGCAAAGCAACTTAAAAGTCAAAAAAAAAAAAAAAAGCAAGTCTTCATGCAGTACATGTGTTCTACAAATAAAGGTAAAACCAAAAATTACACAGACCTTTTGGTAATTTAAGTAAATCATTGGTTCAGCAAGCATCTTGTTTTCTGCAACACTGCAATTTTTCATTTTTACCTCCCCGTTTTCATGAACGTGCACGTTATTTATATTCTGTCAGAGACCGGTTTGCATATTCACAAGCAGCGCACATACACGTGTAGGTCTGTGTGCATCCTGATCATTGTATTTACTGAGTGAATGGCACCCTGAGGTTCCTGTGATGTTTGTGCTGTTATATTTGCAGGTCTTCACGTGACGGAGGTGCCTCTGAAGACTGCAGTGATAAATGGGCTCTGTCACGCCGTCAGTGTTGTAAAACCAATACAGTGACAGTAACCATTATTGTACCTCTTAAAAAAACAACTAGGATTTGGAAGGGAAGTAGGTTACGGCGCTTATTTGGAAAGGGGAGGTTTACGTGGGACTTGGTTATATTTTTTCTTTTTTTTTTGGCATCACATGATGGAAGGAGCTAAAAGGCTTCCAGAAGTTAAAGTAGTTTCATTAGCGCAGAACGATGCAGTTCATTTGACAGATTCTTAGCAAAATTAGAAAACTCTTATCGGTTAAGTGTTTGTTATGCATTTATAAGGATGATTTTATAAAGAAGAAAAAGCAAAGATTCAGAGCACGTCACACACATGCAGAAATTCAACTTGAAGTAATTAGGAATTCAAAAAGCTAAGGCCAGTTCATGCTAGTTATGCTTCTGTAGTCTTTAATGAGGCAGCCGTCTGCACCCGTCTGCATCCAGCTGCTCCAACATAAATTTGCCATCTACACCATAAAGTGAAAGTCCTTAAAATGCCGATCTGTTATCCAATGAAAGAGGCCTGTTTTCCACTGATAAAGTATCCGCAATTACAGCAAACGGCCACTGTCTTCTGTATAAATCTGAATTATTATTTGACTTACAACTGTGCCAGATTAAAAAAAAACAAAAAAGTATCACAGTTGCAACTTCCTCCTTACACTGGACTTTTACAGCATATGATAGCTGATTATGGGTTTGTTGTTTTTTTTTTCTTGCATTCATAAAAGTCCAATGCAGTTTGTTAAGCTACCAATTACCTGAATGATAATTATATTTCATCACTGTGATATACAAATGAAGTTGTTGCTGGAGTGCTAAAATTGACACTAACAGCCATTAGTAAGTGACAATCCAAAGAGGAATTAATGGACAAATATTACCTATAACCCCAGAAAGAGCATCAGTGAGACAAACAGCATGAGTTACTCTTTGTGAAAAGTGTAAACAGAAGCAGAAGGAGACTAAAGATGTGATTGATGGCATTCTGCATGGGCTCAGACCCGGGACTTTGTTTAATGTTAGAGATCAAATCCTATCCTATTCCTTATTGTCAGGGCTGATGATAGAAGAGAGGAATCAAAGAGTAACACAGAGTTCGTTCCCTGGCAGGAGACCACAGATTGTACAAATTGCTTGTAAAAATTTAAACTCATAGCTTGATTTGAAACCTGAGCCCTGCAACCGTACCGTGGCTGTGCGGGAAATGCCATAATGTGATTTAACATAGAGCTTTGGGAGGCTTTGAAGGGGGGAAAAAAAAACAACTTTAATCTATCTACTGTGGAAAAAGCGAAAGGACATCCTTATGAAACAAGGAAAAATTCTCCCCATAGCATCTATTTCATGAACATAAAAGATGCGCGAGTTTCATGAGGTTCTGTATTTTTCCTAAAGGTGAGCAGTTTCTGGGTGGAATTCTGTAATTGCTTCATACAACAGTAGTTTCACATATACTGCTGAGTTATCATTTGTTATGCTAATTATAGAAATTTGCCATGCAGAACTCTGCTGTTTATTAAAACAGATGTATGACAAACACTTCCACTTGATTTTTTTTTTTTTTTTTTTTAAGAGAAAAGAATACTCAGGTGGAATACATAATTGGCTCAATTGTATCATCTGGGACTGAAGCTGCCTGTGAGGAGAAAACCAAACAGATGCTCTTCCATCTAAGGCTAAACTCTGAACGCATGAAGTAAAAACAATTAACATGTATATGCCTGTTATATTTAAGTACTCTCAGCTTCCCTAAAGCTGATGAAATTGTTTATTGCCAAAATAAAAAAAAGTCTTCATCCCTTTTTGATTGGATGGGGTAAAACTTTTGCCTTTCATCACATTTCAACAGTTTGAGTCAATCGTTCAAAAGTAAACGTGCCCAGTACATGAGCAGAAACAAAAGTTGCATGCTGACTGAATTTGCAGTGGTAGAAAGCAGTAAAGGACAGCATCTATTCAGGGAAACAAAAGGCTGCAAATCTCATTTTCCTCCCCCATTCTGCTGTGCGGAGAGGCATTCACAGGCAGCTCCCTATGAAGATCAGTCACTGTCAGGGGACATACAGGTTGTCAATTGATAATGAAGCGCAGTGCTCAGGGCCCGTGCTTCTCACTGTCCTAATTACACTGAGCAAGGACTCTCCACTCTTGTGTTTAACATTTGATTTATGTCCTCTGCCTTGTTAAAAAGCAGCGGTGTTAATTGTTTTTACAGATGAGTGTCAAACTAGAGGAAACAAGCCTCATTAATTAGAGGCCGGCCTATTTTGCATAAAGTATCCTGTCGAAGCTGAATGCACATGTGATGCGTGAACCCAAAGCTGCGGTCAGCAGAGAGATGAGCCAGAGATGGATGAGTAATTTATTCTGTTTTCTTTGAACACCCAGAGACTGGATGTGCTTAAAAGTACTTTTCTTTTCTTTCCTTCTTTTTTTTTAAAGACTCAGTTTGTATTCTGCCATTTCAATCCATGTATATATTATCAATAGTGCAGTCTCTCAGCTGAGTTTGTTTGCTTGTTTGTCTTGTAAATTTGTTGTGACCACATATGGTGAGACTTTGTTCTTTTACAGTCTGAAAAGCATCTTTCAATTTGAGAGTACGTTCTTACATTCACACATTTTGTCCTTCGTCCTCAGCGCTCCAACTGTCCCCTTCTTGTTCACGGTCTGGCTCTGCTCAAAACTGTGCATCTGCATTCTGTAGATTTCTTGTGCTTCATTTTATATCTTCTCTTTGACTTGCTTGATCACTTGTGAAACTTCAGCGCCAGGATCTCTGGCTCTTTTTTCTTTTTTTTTTTTTTTACTTGATTTTCGTGAAATACTAAATGACCCCGATAGTTGAGTGGCTGGTGTGCACATTTCACAAGCGCATGTCCCATGAGGATTGAGTTCCTGCCTCCGTGGCTAGTTTTCCTCCACGCCATTCCCTCTGCTTTTTAGCGCTCCATGTTGCAGAACAGTAAACTCCCTCTCCTGGGCGTCTCACTGTAATATGGCAGTTTTTTTTCCTTCCCTAACTCACGGTTGCTGATGGGAGGCTGCAGAGCAGCAGACCTCTGAATGTTATGTAGCTATTGAGCTGTTCAAGTAAACTCTGGTAGATGAATCAAAGTACTGTTTCATTCTCCGAGTTTATCAAAAGGAAATTAGGCCCACATACAGTAGTTCAGCATCCTCGAAAGGCAATAACATTATTATTTTATTTGCATTTTTAAATTAAATGACACAGTTTACTGATTTGTCTGTAAATAAAACAAGCAAACAAGAAAAGAATACAGCATTCTCATGTGGCACAAAGCTGAACTGGTGATGTAAAGTATTTAAAAGAGCTACAGCGAGTATGAAAGACACCACTGTGCAAGAACTAACATTAAAACTTTAAAATTAAGTTAAAAATAAAGTTAGCAATCTAGAAGAAACATTGCCAGCTCTGCATCATATTTCTTTCTTTATTACTTATTTATCACCGACTTTGTTTATAAAGCTCTTTTAAAAGAGCCACAGTGGAGCAAAGTGCTGCTCTGAAGAATGAGTAATACAATAAAAGACATAAAATACAGGACGAGGGAAATGAGTTGCTTGTTCTAAAGTGGGTGGAGAAAACAGTGGTTTACTTTTGAACATTACAAACTGAAAATCCTAAAAAAAAAAAAAAAAAAAAAAAAAAAATCAGATTTAAATGAGCTTTCTTTCCCGCAGAACTTCTATTTTAAAGTCAGTTTATGCGCCACACAGGGATGTGTTGTACCATGTTAGGGAGTGGAAAACGTCTGCAAGGTGGGCATATTTATATAAAAGAAAACAAGAATTCTGGCTCACGCGTACTTCACTTTATCAGAGTTACAGGCATTAGAAAGTACTTTATTTAAAATAACCTTACATTTTTCTATGACTCCAATAAACTCTATTTTTACAGTCCCCTATGGCTGAAATTAATCCTCTTATTGCTTTACAGTTGCTGTCCACTATGGCCAATTTTCTTGTGGGGTTGCTAACAAAATGGGTAATTACTGAGATATCCAGGTCTCTGACTCTTCCATTGTGAAAGAAGACTGGTGCAAGAAAAAGAGAAATACAGGATCCCTGAACAACTTAATCCCTGACATAATCCCTAACTCTAATTTAGTCAAATTCATGTTCACACAAATAAAGCCACACAGGAACCAGAGCTATTTGAATCAGCATTTCCCAGCAGAAGAGGAGGACGTGTACTGGGTCTTCAGTCATTTTTATTGCAGTGCTCGACTAGTCTTTCTCACTGTCTTCTCTGCTTTTTTAAAATTTGTTTTAATCTATTTATTTTTGTCCTGAAGCCTTACCAAATGTAGCCACACTTAATACAAGTTGAGTTTGTGTTACTTTGACACAGACAGAAACGGAGGGAGGATGTGCTGTCGATACAACGTCTGGCGTATAAATTCAAAGACTCCTTCTGAATTCATGTGCTGAGATTGGACCATGGTGGAAATAAACATATGCACTTTAAATCCTCTAAATCTTTAAATGAGCAAAATCCAACAATTACGTGAGTAGACAACGGTGGAGTCCACTGTTCTGCATCGTGGTCTCACTTCATTTTCAGGTGAAGCTTTGTTCTGCTGAGACCGATCTCTGCTGTCATGAATAAAGCATTTGACAGAATATTATGTGCGGTTACTTTCTTCAGATACATCAGTTCACAAAACGTGTAAGTTTGGTTTTAGAAGTCAAGTCATTCATTTTTAACCCACCGTTCCTGCACCTTAGATGCGGTGAATTGTTATAGCCTTAATTATTATTTATTTATTTACTGCATTTATTTATCAGCATCCAAGACCTTAATATTCATCTCTTTGTTTTCTGGGAAGGAGTAAAATATCTTTGGTAAAGGGAAATAAATGATTCAGACACTTGCATGATCCATACTTATTAATATCTCCACTGTAAGTATCAAGGTTTGTACATGCTTTAAAAGATTTTCTTTTATTTATTTATTTATTTTGCCCATTCTTCCTCCGAAGGCCCTCTAGGTCTTTGACATTTGTTGCCCGGTGTTACATGCTCTGTTCTGTAGACATAAAACGGCAGGTTTCAACCGGAGTACTCCAGCAAACCCTCATGCTGGACCTGTGAAAAGAGAAAAAGACCTTTTACCATGTTTTTCCAAGCAGCACATAACCAGGATAGTGAAAAAGATCCACTTGTTAAACAGTGCACTGGTGTGCATATGAACGCAGCCTTTGATGATTCAATCAGAAAACTGTGAAGAATTCGGCAAAACATTCAGCTTGTGCCTCCAGAGAAAGTCTATTGTGAACTGTGGTGTGTTCAGGGTCATTATCCTTTTGTCGGAGCCCACTTTCTGTCATCTTTAGCTTATTTACAGATGGTGTGCTGATTGAATTTTTTTCAGTTACAAGATTGAATCTGTTGCTCCCCAATCCACTGGCTGCAGCACAAGCTCAAACCATAATCAAGTGCACCCTAAAGTCAAAAAGTTGGAAAAGAAAACTAATGATGAATCGCTCGTATTTTTCCGCAAGTGTACATTAGAACACTTTGGCCAAAAAGCTCCGTTTATACCTCGTCAGTCCAGAGGACTTCACACTTGAAGCACATGTTTTCCTAGTTGATAGAAAAGGTGTTGTATCACACTGTAAATGAGGATAAAGATAACCTTCCTGTGGAACTTTCAACAGCCTTTGCCTTTCAAGCATCAAATTAGCAGTTCGCTTGAAAAGCTGCCTTTTCAAAAGAACTGCTAACTGAATTTAGTAAAAACAGCACTATCTGCTTACAGCCTTAATTAACGGATCCCATGGCTGAGTAATTGTAGGGTAAATATTTGATATTTGCATGATCTAGTCTTTCTTAAAAGCGATGGGGAACATTAAAGCCCGTTCGAGATGATCGCCTGAGACCTTGGTATCATCCTGTAGATGTTTTCTCAGAGCTCAGTCTAGGACTGCCCAAACACTGCATGGTGCTCATTTACCTTTTTTCTCTCTGAAAAATAAGATGAATAAAAAAGAAAAATAGAAAATAATTTGGAAAGTGGATTTGCATGGCAGTATGTGTTTCAATGAACAATGCAGGGATGGAAAACATAAATAAATGCCAGCGGCTGATTTCTGCAGCAATAAAAGAAACAGCGGTAGAGGAGCAAACGTATCTGGTTGATAAAATAAAGGATGTGTTTCTCTCATTTTCACAGCTGAGTTGGTGCAGGTGGTGGAAGGGCGCTTTGGTGTGTTGGCCAGGCGATGTGTAGCAGCTTTGTCTCTGGACACCTGGTACCTCTGGCAACAGCTGAATGTGCAGTGAATCAATATCATAGTCATAGAAATATTAATGGTATTATGTAGTTTTATTACAAATCTGACACTGTCCCCGAATCTGCTATGCAGTTTGATCTCATCGGATAAAAAGTCAGTAAGCATTTCAGCCATTCTACTTTGCACGAAAGAAAACCATAAAGATTTTAAGGGTTTGGGAATGGAGTAATAAGCCAGCAACAGACGCTCAAGAACTTTAAAATAGTCGTATAATATATCATAGAAGCAAATAGTTCAGAGCTTTGAGAATAATTGATGTTATACCAACACATCAAAATGCCGTTGTCATGAATGTTTGTCACATTGTGAGTGTTTGATTATTCATGCAATATAAAGCAAAGGAGGGTCTATTTCCTCCATTTCACCATTTTCACATTTATTTCTCATGAATGTGAACTTTTCTGCTAGAAATGGCATACTGTGCAACTGTGCACCCTGATGTCTTGAATAGATAATGTTTCATCTCAATGCGTTACCTCTGATTGATGTTCTCTTCTTGCATATAACACACACACACAAAAAAAACCCTGAATGAATAAAAGTTTACAGAGGAGGTTAAATGGCCTTTTTCAGCTTCAGCTGTTCCTGCAGACTTCCTCTTAGATGATGCAGAAAAAAAAGAGCCAACCATGCACTCACCTCAGCTCATAAAACTTAATCGCTCAGAGTGCGCAGTCATAACTGAGGGCAACTCTGATGAGCATATTAACTCTCGGCAGCTGAACAGTGAAATTGTTCTGGTTAAAGAGATTTTAGGAGAAAATCAATGAAAAATGTAAAAGTGAAGATGGCCAAAAATGGGACTCTATTCAAACTTACACCTGGTTCTCCATGAGCAATATAAAGAGAAAAAGATAAGGGGAAGAACTGAATGCTAAATCTGGATAAGATGCTAAATCTAACACTATAGTAGATGTTTATGCAGCTGAAAAAAACCATGGCTACGAAGCGTGTTGATCACGTGTTCATGTGCTACAACAACATCTGACAGGATAACAAAAGTCTCTTAGCCAGCCATTCTGTGGTTTCTGCCTTCTGAACTACATTGTTTACTTGAATTCATCTAAAAGCAGGTCACTTGCATAAGCAGTCTGAAAAATTAGTCCTTGATATGTAAGCAGCCACTAACTGGATTAAGAGATTGTATGAGGTTCAACACAGATTTATGTTTGAAATAGTTTCCTCACTGCAGACTTTAACAAGTCTGGATAGGATGTTGTCATTAAAAAACTACATCCCATTAAATGCAGTAATAACTGCAGTGAAGCTCGTGTTGAATGGAGTGTTATATTTAGATTTCTTTAATGCAGCTACCAAAATGGGCACGTGGCTGGTACAGTGCGCAAATGAAGAAAGTTTTTACTGGACTTTTGTGCTGCATGCTGTTTAGACATTTTTATAGCTGCTGAACATGACTCTAGCTCCTGGTAGTTGTACTAGTTTATCAACTAGATTATCAACAGTTGTGATCCATTTGGGATCCAGTTGGGTCTCCTCACTTCCCAGACGTTTAGACAGTTGTTAAAAGAAGAGGGGATGCTACACAATGGTGTAAAATTGCCCTGTTCCAACTTTTTTGGAGATGTGGCGCTGCCATCAAAGTGAAAATGAGCTAATATTTTCAGTGAAATGGTAAAATGTCTTAGTTTCAACATCTGATATGATCTCTATGTTCTGTCAGGACTCCTGAGCTCTTAATAACATGATTTTGATGTACTTTGGTCAGAGATACGGTGACACAACTTCCTTTTCAACCATGAATTTATTGCTTTTATAAGTTTTTATAAAGCTCATCTGCTTTTTGACCAAGAACTGTTGGTATCAATCGCTTTATTAAATGCAGACTCATCCCATGTCATATGTTGAACTGGTCCAGCTCAATGAAGCACTGTAGGAACTGTAGGAACTCTGAAGTAATGTAACAGTCAGCCGCCAGGCAACAAACCAGTCACAATCATGTTGAAACTCTTCTGTCACTTACCAGCATGATTAACCCTGGATTCCACTGTTGATACATTTTAATTTTGGGGTTTGTTTTTCTTTCTTTTTTTTAATGCTAACACCATGAGCAGTTAACTCATATGAATTACGACTAACCAGAGTTAACGTGTTTAGTTTTGTGCTGCTGCTTCTAATTGTGCCATTCTTGACAAACAGAAAATTTGAATTCCCAACTGAAAATAATCATGAGACAGCTATTGAAAATAAAGATGCAAGACTTTATAATTCTACTCTGAGCTGGCCTGGTGGCAATTGTCTGTAGCTTCACCAGATGACATTTTCAAGTCTAGACACCCTAAAACAAAGCACCAGGGCTGTGGTGTTGAGTTGCTAGTGACCTCAGACACCCAAAAATATGCTCTGAAGCACAGAAAAAAAGGTGACTTTTAAATGAACATGTTCTTTAACATTTTGTCTGTGCTCACTTGCAGGGCTACGATGATGGATACGGTGAAGAATATGATGACGAAGATTACGAGGCCTACGATGATAACTACAGCAGTCAGTCAAAGAGGTAACATTAATACGCACATGACCACATCTGTAAGGTCAATACTCACCAGCTGCCACATAAGTTATCACTGGTGTATTTTGTTTCAACAAAAGAATATCACAAAAAAGGAAGAAAAAAAATGAAATGACCAAACCAGCAAGCTGTCTGCATATCCAAAGTCTGACACAGCAGTCTGCAGACCTCCCATGTCTGTAAAAAAGGCCTCATCAAGAGAGCAATTTGAGCAGGACTGACACAGCTGTAATCCCTTCATCCACCATCTTGCTGCTGTAAATACTCACTAAAAGACCAAATGTGTATTAATAGAAAATAGTTCCAAATCAAAATATTTATTTACATGTCTTTGAGTAAAAGTGGCCAAGCGTGACAGTGGCCATCTGCTCTGGGATTACTGCGCCAGTGTAAAAACTAGATTAGTTTAGATGAGGAGAAAAAGATGGAAAAACATGTTTTCAGATTTGTTTGTCTTTCTTGAATATCAAAATACAGATAATAATTGTAAAAACCTTGAGTATTCTTCAAACCTTTCTTATTTCCATTCATTACTTAATTATTTTACAGCAGTGCATATACAGTGTATCCTTCATTTTGACTGATATCTTTGCTCTGTTTGATTTAGCATCTCAGAATACTATGAATATGGACACAGCGATGAATCTTACAACAACTATGGTAAGTTATTTTATCCTTAAAAAGAACGATGTTTTTGTGAGCTGAAGATTAGCGATCCAAATATGAGTCAGCCTCGTTTTAATACGCCATCCTTTCTCTCCATTGGCATGTTGTAGAGGGTTTAATCGAGTAAATGTGAAACATAACCCCGCTATAAGAGCTGAAAAATGAGTTGATTATTAGATAAGTCAATCCACAAAAGCAATTTGGTGATTTGATTGCTGAATGTTTAATTCTTGAGAGTGGCTCACCGTGTACCGCTCTAGTAGATTTCTCAAGATTAATTAAAAGTTAAGATGAGGGTTTGCTGCAGTCCTTCACACTTTTTAGGAAAGTCCAGTATTAGGTTGTGTAATATCTGTTGCATCGACACCCATGTTTTTGTGACTTATTTCTGTGAAGATCAGAAATATTCTCCAGAAATAGGCAGCTGCGAAGCTCAGTGGTTTAAGGAGGTGGCCCGTGAACGGAAGCTGCATTCCTCCTGCAGCGGTTGCAGGTTCAGCTCCCAGTCTTCCCCACTCTGACTACTCTTCACTGTAAAGACTATTAGTCAAAAAAAAAAAAAAAAATTAAGAAAAAGTAAAAGTATTTTTTTCCTACTATTATTGCAGGCAATTACAAACATTTAAGGACTATGTTCAAACATTAAAAAAAAAAAACCCTGTTCTTGCAGTTGCACTTACATTTAAAAGGTGCTTCACATCAAAGAGAAAAAGAAATAAAACCCTGTGGTTACAGCCCACTCCTAAACGTGCTAACCCCGGGAGCCACTCCTGAATCCATCAGCACTCCTACCTTCCTGGCTGCGAGCTGCATTTGACTAAACCTGTGAATGTGCCAGTGAAGGCTCATGGGGCGTAGCCAGTGCTTGCTGTAAAGATGAACTGTTTTGCCTTTTGGGTATGTGCCCTCTGAGTCTCATTTTAGAGAACTGCTTCTAACCTCATCTTGGATATATCTCCAAACCACCAGCTGTTTGGACATTTTAGAGATTTTCTCTTGCAGAAGGCCTATGATTTCATGCAAAAACACACACACACAAGCTGGCTGCCACTGCAATTTTTTTGGTTCATTCTTTCTCAACACAGTGATTTGCGCACTGGGGTGTTGAGGTCGGACTAAACCAAAACCAGGGGGGCAATGATTTGATTTTCTGCTTCATAAACACTCTTATTTGGAAAGCATGCAGTGTGCCACGCGAGCGAGGTGGCCATCTTTATGCGATTTGGCTGTAAGGGAGGAACTGCTGATCTTAGTATTGTTCCAGCTGAGGACAAAGAGTTTATGAAGTAAATATCCTGTGAAGAAAAGCCCCTGTTGTATGTGGGAAATGACTTGCTTTCTTTAATTTGTGGTCTTTGGTGAAATGCATTCTTAGAGGGTAGAATACACAACCTGAGCCCAAAGTCTGGCATAGTGATGTGACATTTCTCACTCCCGTATATTGGAGCATCTTTTGCAATGTGTTTTCAACTGTTTTGCAGAAGAAGAGTGGACAACCACCCGACCCTGTCTCAAAGCCCCCACCTTACGGCTGACACGAGGAGGCTACAGAAAACATCCCTATGGCAGATACTGAAGGTGCTCCAGATATGTGACCTACAGTTCTTTTTTTTTTCTTTCTTTTTTTAAAATTCCTCATTAAAAAAAAAAAACTGTAACATTCACTTTTTTGCCTATCCAGTTTGGAAATGAATAAAATAACCCCAAAAAGCACAAAAAAAAAATATTATGATGTTCTAATTTACACACTAAGCTTTGTTCTTTTTAACACCTAAACACACTCATTAATATACGTGGAAGTTGTTCTTAAACGCAGCTGTTTTAATCATCTCTATTAACCCAAAAATCAGTCATTCAGGAGTTTGACAATAAACTGCAGATCTATTCTTGGACGATATGTCTGTGGCTGTGACAGATTGGGTTCCATTTATTGCTTTTATAACAATGATTATTAAAGGTCTCTAGCCAACTCCAGTTCTTTTTATCAGGCAGTTGCAGATTCATGATGTAGTTTCAAATGTGTTGGTTGACTGCAGCTTCCCTGCAAACATAACGGTCATGTCTTCTGTGGGTCAGCGCCACAAAACCCATTATCAGATTCAATGGAGAAGACAAAAAAAAAAGGAAATAGTGATAACTATATGAAACATTATGGAGACAACACACAGTCTGTCCACACAGTTCACTCATTGCTGTTTGGGTTCAATGTTTTAAGAGCACTTTTCTGGGATGATGCACAGTCAATAGATGCATTTTACGGCAGTTTAAGCGAGGCAAGTTTCTTTAAAGTGCATAGGCAGTTTAAAGAGCTTTTCAACATAAACTGAGAAGATAGAAAAGACTTTATGTGTGTGTGATAGCGAGATACTGTAACTCTCACATCTTCAACAGCCATGAAAAAGAAGTCCAGTTATCTTGATTTAAACCTGTGAGAGTTACCATGACCTGGATGACTGAGAGTCTACACCAGCAGAAAGATATGATAAATGTTTGAGGTAAAAAAAAAAAAAAAAAAGCAGTGGAAGAGCATGCAGTTAATGCAACAGCTGCCTGTGTAGAGCAGTTGCATTCATGTGCTCCGAATTGTAACCATTTAGCTATCAAATAGGCTAAAACAAAACTTTTCTGCCTTGCTTGTCTTGCTTTCTTTGTCCTTTTTTCTTGATTGGGTTCAGTAAATATTTAATCGCCAACAGTTTTGTGGTTGAAGTGCATCCCAAAGACAAACACTGATCAGCAGACATTTGCCTCCATTATGATTTCATTTGTTGCTTGTAAATACCATTACCATGGTAACACACCTTCAGACTCCTCTAACACAAATAACGTGACAGATGTCATTAAATGCAGCAAATGAAAACCGGTCCTTGAAGAAGAATTGCAGATCTGAATGTAAAGTCTAAATGAGTTTAATTGCAAAAAATGTTTAATGTTTAGAAATCTTGGTCACTCCATGAGCTTCCTCATAACTGACTACTTTATGAACATGACTGATGAGACAGATTAAAAAAAAAAAAAAAAAAAAAATTAACCCTCGGTTATAGTGTAATTTCAAATACGACGAAATGATATGAGATTGTGATCATGTAAAAGATTTTTTTTTTTGAGTGAAAGCATTCACCTCTGCAGTGTGTAATTTATAATAGTGCTTTGTCCTCTGTGTAATCTGTATTTGTACATAAAGCATTTAATAAAAACAACATAAACATCAAGACAGTGTGGAAGACTTTCTAAATATCAGATAATGAAGCGTTAAACTGGTATTTTTCTTCAGTTTGTTAATGTGCCTTATGTCTAGGACTTCACAGCTGCTAATACATTTAATAAGGAAAATCCTCCAATGAATAATTGTTAGACAATTTATACTCCTGTTGAATCATTTTTGAACATTTGATTATCATTTAGAAGCTAATAAACTTCTTCTCTCAATCCATTCTCTCAAGTCTTACATCATAAACAGATATTGATTGACTCTGACAATGATATGGAGTTTAAAGAGGTAAGAAGTCCCCATACATCACCATAACAATGCCTTAAAGATGCTCAGAATTTGAAGCTGGCTCCTGGGGAGCCTCTAGATCTATGCTGCTTACTCTCTGGTAGTATGTTAATGCTGAATAAAAAACAAAACCCCACTTGTCATTTGCAACTTTTCGATGTCTCTGCTAACCTCTTTTTGTTGCATTTCTGTCATTCAACCTGAGAAAGCTGTATTTGTCCTGCCAGTTTCCGTGCTATAATCGCCAAATCCCATTCAGCGATTTGAATTCTCTTTTGTGATTGGCACCTGCAGCCTGACTCTGATTAAGAGTGTAGATCACGGGACTGAAACGAAGACTAAACACTAAACAGGTAACCCTAATGCTAATCTTAATTTAATCATCAAATACTAACTTACACTAAAAAAAAAAAAAGTAAACCTGCTCGTTTTAACCCCAAAATAAATATCCCTTCCCATTCCTAACTAGATGGTTAAGAAATTCAGCTAAAACTGTCATAAAAGAAGGAATAAATTCTAATTTAAAATAATGTATGGCAAACTAAACATCACATCAGTGATATAAACAGATTTATCATAGTATTTCATTTTTATGCCTTGAATTGGTTTACTTTTTTCACACTAATGGATTGTAATGCCTCTGCTGTGCATCGCATATATTTTTCATTGCATGCAGCCTGTTGATGATACATAGTGTTAATGCATCTTTCACAACTGTGTTTTTTTTCTTCCCTGCAGATTACAAAACACACTGTAGTGTGATTTGGTCAAAGCAGAGAGGAATCCAGCAGGTGAGTGGATATAGAGGAAGGCAGTCACAGCAGTCTTTATGTATGCAGATTGCAGTACATTAAAGTGCAAGCAGCCAGCTAGATCTTTAAAAGCTTACTTTCAATCACAGCTGAGAGTTTAAAACAGGAAACTGGAAAGTCCTCAATTATATGTTAAAGGCTAAGTGGCCATTTAAGCTTTTAATTGTAGTTTGCCAACTGTTACAAACTGCCGTACATCAATGTTTTGCAGCTTAGAGTTGTATTTTTGAGTCTGCAGCTCTGGCAGCTCACGAGAAACCCAGTAAAGCATCTCAGTAAACCAGTGGTGCGCAAACTGTGGTACGCGTACCACCGGTGGTACGCAAGCGCTCTCTGGTGGTACGCAAAAACGTCATGACTTTTTTCACATTTTTTCCACATTTTCACTTTTAAGAAAAATCAGAAACATACAATGCATTATAAATACGTTTCAAATGAGATGTGTAGCTTGAGATAATTAAAATTGTCTTATAAAAAATATTTGTTGCATATTCAGTTGCAGTGCAGATGTAACAACTTTTGAGTGTTTATTTTGCTCTGTATGAGAGTATGAGTATGTGAGAATTGTTGGGCAGAGTTGTAAATGTCTGATTCAGTAAAGTAACATTTCAGGCAATAATAAATAACCACAATAAGGAATAAACATCTCTGTGTGTTTAAAGCTAATTAAGAAGGCATATATGGCTATATTTTTAAATTGGTTGTCATGGTGGTACTCAGAGAGCTGAATAGTTTCTCAGGTGGTACATAGTATTAAAAGTTTGAGAACCACTGCAGTAAAGCATAGATATGCATTTAAAACTATGGAACCAAGATTTAAACAACGAAAAAGGAAGTCAAGTCTTACTAACGCCAAAATGGAATTAGAAATATCTAACCATCTCATTATAAACAAAACAAGACTGCACAGGATTGAACTATTCCAGAAATATTTTTTAACCTGTTATATTCAGTCTTCATAAAAACAATTGTACC
Source organism: Hirundichthys speculiger (assembly GCA_018398805.1). Classification (NCBI taxonomy): domain Eukaryota; kingdom Metazoa; phylum Chordata; class Actinopteri; order Beloniformes; family Exocoetidae; genus Hirundichthys; species Hirundichthys speculiger. Next base: position 1,472,425 of record JAGFBZ010000855.1, on the reverse strand, counting down.
CATAACAAGCTAGAGAGTCATTGAATTGGATGAAAAATTACAAACTATTCTTTTAAAATATGTGTTCTATATTCGTACATACCTTTAGTTGTGTTGATGATGCCTAACAAAATATATGCGAACGGCTATCCAAGTTCAAGATACAGCATCAGAGGATGTTTATTTTGTCACAAATGTCACAATTTCACTTTTAGAAGTGGAATATGTTAGAATATTTGACCAGCTGAGCTTCAATGAAAGCAGCTGCGTCAAAACAGCTGCAACAAAGAAGTTCTAATCCATTCAAGCATCACAGCAACTTTTCAGACTCCGTCAGATCATTCAGCATTAAAAAATAACAGTCGAGGGGCACATGGAGAGAACTGCAGTGCATCGCACCGAGGTCCACTCATTATCTACTCAGAACAGGATCCAGATCTGAGCCAAAATGTCATGTCTGTCCAAGCTCCACCTGTCCAGTCTGGTAATTTTTCTGAACCCTTCATGACAAACAGAGAGGCAGCACTGATTACAAACCTTGAAAGCCTCCCACATGGAGGCCAAAATTGCTAAACGCGGTGGGCTGAGTTGTTCATACCAACACATCATTACTTATTTAGTTCAACTGTTTTGTGCAGCAACATTTTGTTCTATACTAAGACTGTGCATAACCATAACATGATTAAAACAGTTGATGTTGAGTTTTTGTTTCCTTTCAGGGCAGACAGCACAGGCACTACCTCACACATGACTGAAACCTGACTTCAAACATGTTTAGCATCATCAGTTGAGATCGTAGCTTGGTATGTATTCATTGTTGCTCCCCATAGGAAAAAACCAACACACACAAAATACTTCTAACCTTCTCCAAGTTGGAAAAGAAATGATTAGCTTTGAATTATGCACAGTTATTGAGATGCTTATTGAAAAATGAACAAGATGTCCTAAATTTGAACTTGAGTGGATCACAGACATTTTTCAAGGTTGTTTTATAGAACAGCATTATTGGAAAAACTGCAGCAACGAGCTCCTTATTCAATAAGTCTGGAGTAAACAATATGCTCAGAAAAGGCATTGAGGCAGCATGGTAAATCAGCAGTTTGTAGGCGACATGAATTGATGAGATTTTCCTCACTCGTGGATAATTGTTCATCAAGTATAGCTTTGCTGTAACTGCAGAGGTTATGAAAGCCAACAGTAAAATGATGAGGCATAATTGAACAATTATAAAGATCCTATTTCAAAATCTTTTCATATCAATGTTGCCTCTGTGATTTGTTCCTCACTGTCGTCTTTTAAATGTATTTGCACCTATGAGTTGGAGTGATCAGTGCGTCTGGAAACGGTTCATGCCAGATGCGCTCTTGGATCCCTTTTGACAATCAGGCCGCTGCCAAATCCAAACCATCCAAGAGCTTGAAATCTCACATTCTGCTATGGATGCTGATCTCCCTCTCAAACTGAATGCTGCTGATGAAATTTATATTTATATTACAAAAGGAATTTTATTTTTTTTCAAAAAACAGACCCTTTATTCTTCTTTTGTTTTGTACAGTAATTGTCTTCTAAGTTGCTTAAAGTCCCTCTGTCATGAATCCACAGATGAATAATTCTTGTCCATCAGGCAGGCCTGGGCAACAATAAAACAATGGCAGCTGTTTATTTTGTTGGTTTGCCAAGTTTATGACCTGTGACGATGTTGTTTATGTAGCCAAAGGACCTACAGTGATATACACATTAATCACCTTAGTTAATACTTTCTTCATATGCATCTGTCCCTGTGCAGAAGTAACCGCAAACTCTGTTTATGTCAACTTGTGTTTATTGTCAACAGAGATAAATATGGAGCATAAATGAAAAATGGAACACCACAGAAAAGACAAATGAGCCAAAGGTAAGCAACAAATGGTATCTTTACTCACTTAATTTTGCCCGTCAGAATACCATTTGTTTATTTGGAGTTGGAAAGTTCTCTGGGATCTATGTCGTTATTGACTTTTTAACACACACAGTGCAGCTTATAGAGCATTTACTCAGATTAAGAAGTCTGGCTCTGTCACTGGCTGCAGACGGGACACATTTCAAGCTGTGGTGGAGAGGAGGACACTGAACAAACTGCTATGTCTCATAGATGATCCTGATCACTCTCTTCACCCCAGACTGCCGTGACAACGGAGATCGTGCTCTAAAAGATTCAGACAACTCCGTCGTTCTAGGGACCACTATAGGAAATCGTTTCTACCTCATACCCAATGTTTGTTCAGCACATCATCTCTCTGTGGCCAGATCATACTCTGAACTCATTACTTTGATATGTTACACGCCACACGACCCACATGATGAATGTACTCTTCTATATACACAACTAGATGTAGACTTTTTTTTTTTTTACAGAGCGCCATCATTTTTTGAATATTAGAGTGGTGTGAGCTAGACAAGCTAGTTCTAATGGTAGACTTTGGAACGCAGAATTACATCACATCAGATCTGTCCAAGTTCCAGATGTTTGTTCAGAAAAGGAACCTTTTTAAATGTTGGACAAGCCTTTGCCACTGCAAGCCATTGTTGGCAATACCAATTCAAAACAAGGCTGTGCGCAGCACTGAACACATACAAACAGCATAAGAAAAGCACAGCTGACTGTTTACTTTATTGATGTGAGCAGCAGCCATATTGGATTCTGAACTCGGAGTAGTTGAAGTTTCTGACTTTCAGGCCCCATTCCAACAGAAACCTCTGACATGGAACTTCCAAGTCCATATGGAATGCATGATAAACTGTCATGTAAATAAATGTTTTATAAAGGCAAATTAATATATAACTTCTGATGAATGTGCTTAAAATCACTAAAAATATAACATTATTACAAAGGTTTAGTGAAAATGTTGCCACTATATTACTGTTTTGTTGATAGAATGCACAACTTTGCTGGAAGCATCCAGCTTGTATCATCCAACTTAGTGGAGTTGAAAAGAGCAAAAGTACTAATATTCTCTGTGACAAGTAGCTTTCCTTTGTTTCACTTTAGAGCATCTGACTGTCTTATTAGGTTAACCATCAGGTCACTTTGTTGCCAAGAACTTGACAAGAAGATTAAAAGTAAAAAAAAATCTTCAGTTAAAGCTGACAGTGAGTCAATTTAACTTTGAAGTTTGTATATCGACATATCGACAGCTCAAACTCAGTATCTTAAGGTATAGATATGGCTTTAATTGTTTTCTTTTTTTTAATTTTATTTTACTTCCCTGGTAAAGGAGGACACAAGTCACTTCATAGCAGATTTCTGAGGAGCAGGCATCATTAAAAAGTTAAACCAAGCTTCAGTGTTGTTGATTGTGATGCTGAACGCATTGCATTGTTCTGCATCACTTGTCTTGTGAAGGAGCTGACTGATCAGCAACATTAAGAAACATGCTAAAGTTCTTGGCTACTCTGATTGAACCAGCGTTAAATGAGACATTATATTTCTATCACAACTTGAGACAAAGTATGAGGTGCTAAAGCCATTCTGTGTAGGAATACTAATTCTGACCAGATAGGGGCAGTATATAATGAGAATCTCCTTGCGTAGCCCCGTATACCCACTCATGAACACAGTTGTGTCAGTGACTCTTTTGTCAGAATAGAAGATCTGTATACCCCCTTGTGGTCTGAAGTCATATGTCTACATGGAGTGCCTTAAATGAAATGGCTGTGACATTCTTTTGTCCAAAAAAAAGTTCTGATTATAATAGCAGCACGTTTGCAATATTCTTCAGTGACAAAGATCAAGGTATTAAAAATTCAATAATTTCCACAAAACAACTACTCTGCTGTCAACTAGACACCTAGAACTAAAACATTTCATTCATTCATTTTCATTTTATTGATTCATTCCAGACATGTCAAAAGAATCTTTTAAAGCATTGACAATTTTAACACTAGTATGAATCTATGTATCTGAAAATAAATAAATAAATGCATAAATCAATATACGTAGACACATGTACTAACCATCATTTTGAAACATCTAGAACCTCTTGTAAATAAATCTGAATAATAAATGGAAATTTTTTCCTCCAAAGAAAGAATGGAATAAAAATCAACAAAATGTATATCCAGTGTATACACACCTATCTATATACATATTTATACACACACACATACACACACACACACACATATAATATATATATATATATATATATATATATATATATATATATATATATATATATATATATATATATATATATATATGCTTTGTACATGATGTACTTGTTGAAGATCATCACATTTCACACCTGTCACTGACAAAACAGTCAGAGATCATCTGTAGTCTGAGTCCATCTGTGTGCTGTCTTGATGAGTTGCCCACTCGATTTCTAAAGTCTGTGCTGACCAGTTTGTTACCACATCTCAGTGATATAACCAACATCTCACTTCAGACTGGAACATTCTTAAAAACTGCTGTCATTAAGCCTCGTCTAAGGAAGAGCAGTCTTGATGCCACAATACTTAAGAATTATCAGCCCATATCAAACCTGCCATTCCTTGAAGTCCTAGAAAAAGTTGTAAATCAACAGCTTACTGACTTTCTCCTGTCTAACAATGTTTTTGATAGTTTTCAATCAGGCTTTAGGCCCCACCACAGCACTGAGACAGCTCTGATCAAGGTGACAAACAATATTCGCCTCAACACAAATGCAGGCAAAGACTTTACCTGAAACAGGCAAAGTCTCAGTCCTGGTTCTGCTGGATCTGATTGCTGCTTTTGGCACAGTTGAACATGCAATCTTATCACAGAGGCTTGACGACTGGGTGGGAATCTCTGAAACTGCTTTAAACTGGTTCAGGTCCTATCTCAGGGACAGAAGATAATTTGTTGAAATTGGTAAATGTGTCTAAGACCAAATGGCCATGACCTGTGGGGTTCCCCAGGGGTCAGTCCTGGGACCCCTATTTTTCAATCTGTACATGCTTCCTTCCTTCGGGCCAGCTAATACGCATTTGTAATATATCCTACCACAACTATGCAGATGATACTCGGATCTATGTGTCATTGACAGCAGGAAAATGTGGACCTGTAGAACAAAACTGAAGTCATTGTCTGTGACCCACAGAAACAAAGAGAAAGTGTTAACAGTTACCTTGAGACTCTCTTTCTAGAACCTAAAAATCAAGTCTGAAATTTAGGGGTAATATTGGATTCAGACTTGAACTTTAACAGCCACATTAAAGCAGAAACATCAGCAGCTTTTTACCATCTAAAAAACATTGCCAGAATCAAAGGAATAGTATCTAAACCAGATTTAGAAAGACTTATCCACCAGGTCTCCACCAGGTTAGTCTACTGTAACGGCCTGCTCACTGTGCTCTCTGACTGAGTTGTGAGACAGCTGCAGTACATCCAGAACGCTGCTGCACGAGTCCTGACTAGAACCAGGAAATACGAGCGTATTAGTCCAGTCCTGAGGTCTCTGCACTGGCTTCCTGTCACCAGAGAATAGACTTTAAAACAGCTCCTCTTGTGTACAAGTCTCTTCTTGGTCTAGCCCTCTGACGTGTTAGAGCCATATGAACCAACCCAGACTCTGAGAACCTTAGGGAGTGGTCTGCTGTTGGTGCCCAGAGTCAGGACTAAACAAGATGAAGCTGCATTTCAGTTTTACACTCCTAAAATCTGGAACAGTCTTCCAGAAGATGTAAGACAGGCCTCAACTCTGACTATGTTTGTGATATCACAGAAGCCTGCAAACTTGACCAGTCACGAATGAGATGTTTTCTGATCCAGGCAGGGAAAAACAAAGGGACAATGTTGTGTTTTGAGTTTTTGAATTTTTCCCTCAACCACAAAAAATTGTACTTCTTTCATAATGTGTGCCCTTTAACACATAATTCTAAATTAACAAAACCATAATTATGAATGCTGTATTGCACATCTACTAATGGATTAGAATAATCCATTGCTGGTTGGCAGACTTTCTTACCTTTAGAGAGAGCCAGACTATCTTTTTCCTCCCACTTTTATGCTCAGCTAACCACCTTTTGATGTAGCTTCATATTTCTATGACAAGAAGGATAAAACAGTGATTTGCCTGAAGTAAATCAAAACGTGGAAATCAAATAATCCAAAAAGACTGAATTATTTCTTTTCCAAACAGAATCTACCCTGGAGGCGTTATCACGAATGTAGCATCATACAGGAAAATATATATTAATATGTATGATTGAAAATGGACCGTGCACTGCCTGAACTGGTGCCGACACATTCTGTGGTCATGTAATGATACCATCTGCTTACAGGTTCAGACTGGTTGCAAAGTGTGAGACATTCTCAGATGTGCAACACTCTGTACTTGCCAATGCTGTCACCAGCCTCTGTGAACAAATAAATGATGGCTGCTAATTTCCATGCTGAGATTCTTATTTTCTCTAATAATTGTACTTATTTGTTCTTAACAAGACAATAAAATCTCATTTGCAAAGGTCTAGGTGTGAGGAGGTCTATTTCACCTCTATATCCATTTCAAGGACGAGCTGATTGTCCCTGGCTGAATGCTGCATCTCCATTCAAAACGTCACCCTGGACGCTTGTTGATAAATTATAATTGGGGGATTCATAAAGAGACGGTGAATAGAGGGGAATAGCTAAACAGCATTTCATACACATGCAGCCAAATTATTAGACTCTGGGCTCAAATAACTACACACCAAGGACACGAATGTTATTTGTCATATTAAACTGAATCAATTCAGAAGGATAACTGGATGCTTTCCCCATGAATGGTATCCAGCATGATTCTATATAAAATGAAATAAATAGCTTGACGTTTGGCAAATAAGCTCATTTGTTGTCTTGTCAAGGGTTGGAAGAAAGGATAATTTCCACTTTCAAGTTAGTCTGATGAATATGAAGCTACAATAAATACTCAAATCATTAGGAAACATTTTTTTTCCAAACAATGTTTATTTCTACTTTCTTTGTCTTACAGGGATGCTGTGGAGACATTGCGCTGCACACCTACTGGATAACTGAGAATATTTAACTTCTGCTTAAGCGAATGACCTGGCTGCTGTTTTGTAAAAATAAATTGAGGTTATTTCTATTTTAGTTTTGATGTCTATAAGTCAACTAGAATATGCACACATGCATTTGTTTGTAATGCAATTCTGGAAATTGAAATATGTTTTGTAGCAATATAACCTTTGTTAAGTTTGTATAAATATTGTATAGGTGTGTGTGTGTGTATATATATATATATATGTGTGTATAAAATTTACACTCAAATCTTGTTTTAGCTGTATTGAAAGACGTTATCATTTGCTGAAATTTGGCTGCCGCCTGCTGACATCACCTACCTGCCTGGCTGCACTTTGCGCTTGACTTACATGAACATGGGAGTTTGTTAGGAAAGTTGAGGCTGCTGCTGACATTTTGACCAAATGTCAAAGCCACTTTATGAGTCAATCTTGCCAGTGCTGCCAGAAAATTCCCCAGCAGTCTTCCTACTGTTCAACTCTTGTCATTTTTTTACTCGTAGTCAGAGTTAATGGTGCTTTCTGTAGCTCAGATACACAGTGATTCATGGTTGATGTTGACAAAAGCAATACAGGCTTCCCATTGTTCACACAAAATGTTGATGATTGTCTTCTTCCTGAGTTTGTGTGTTCAAATGGTGTATACCAAATAGTAAATCACTGTCCTTGTAAACCAGGCACAGAAAAGTGTGTTGACTGTGAACACTTTGCAGGCCTAACGAGTCATATATGGAGCAGACAATCATCCATTTCTTTTCGTTTTGTTTGGGAAGGGACTTTGTGAGTCCACACAAAGCCTCCACCCCTTATTCTGATGTTTGGTTCATTCATTTACCCCACAACACACACTCAATGCAGCCTGTCAGGCAACATGGCATTCGTCTTTCTCGGATAATGTTTGATCTAAATATTGGGGAAAACAAAGTGAGTCAGGACTTACAGAGTACTCAAAAACGTTCAGTGATAAAATAGTGCATGGTTATGATGAACACACAGCCGCTGTTTCAGTCAAGGACAAGTACCCGAGCAAGCTCAGCTCTGTTTAGACAGCTGCTCAATGAGCCAGAATAGAGAATGAGGGCTTCTGATCACCAGAGTCTAAAGGGCTTCTTCAGCACTCTAGTTCTTGAGATGAAACGGAGTGCAGAGTCAGAGCGCTGAATATTTTTGATGATTTCTGTGTTGTCTCCCTTGTGACAGCAGCCTGGAATCTAAGCCAGGTGACACGGTGAGAATGTAAAGCTTGAGTTGCATTTTTCAGAAAGATGTGTGCTACCATAACCAAGCTCCTATGTCTGATCTGAGCTAACCATTTTTTTTCATTATTTTCACAAAAGTCTGCCTCCAGGCCCCATTAGACCCTTTTTTTAGCAAGGTGATGAGTTCTGACATGTTTGGTTGCTCTGTGTAAATGGCACTAACTATGTTTTTGAATAATGTTGTCACACAGTATACAAAATGTATTCACAAATATAGTGCTTGTGGGATGCACAACATGTCTTGCAGTAAGTAGGTTGATATTTGTAACAGGATGAAACATTCTGTTTTAAAAGTTTTCCATGACAGTGTTCCACTAGAAGACAAAGAACAACAAACACTAAAAAACATGGGGCTAAAAATAACCTAAATTTAATCCAACCCCCTGGATCACCATTGGTCACACCCAACCTTGGGTTATTCTAACCTAGTGGATTGGGTTGAACCAACAACCTAACTAGTTGGGTTACTGGTTCAACCCAAACAGTGGATTTATGGTACCCAACCTGTTGGGTTAATTCTACCCAATTATTTGGTTTATTTTTTTAACCCAGCATTGATGTTAATTTCACTCTTGTTGCTGGGCTATATTAATGAAATGAAATGAAAATACTTTATTAATCCCAGAAGGGAAATTCAATCATTGTAGTAAGGTTTTTTTTTTTCAACAATAAATAAATGACAGCAATAATAATACTACTGAATTAATAATAGTAGGATGTCTTGGTGTGGAGGCTGATGGCTGCTGGCAGGAATGATCTTCTGTATCTTTCCGTCTTGCAACGGACCTGAAAAAGCCTCTCACTGAACACACTCTGTTGTTTGATCACTGTGTCGTGGAGAGGGTGTGAAGAGTCCTCCATCATCTTCATCAGCTTGTGCAGCATTCTTTTTTGTACAATCAGCTCCAGCGGCTCCAGAGTTACACCCAGCACAGATCCAGCTTTCTTGGTCAGTTTGTTGATTCTCTTCAAGTCTCTGGTTCTGATGCTGCTGCCCCAGCAGATGGCTGCAAAGCTGATTGGACTTTCCACAACAGACCTATAGAACATGTGCAACATCTTGGTGCAGACATTAAAAGATCTCAACTTTCTTAAAAAGTAGAGTCTGCTCTGACCTTTCTTGTAGATGTATTCTGTGTTGCATTTCCACTCTAGTCTGTTGTCAAGCTGAACTCCAAGATACTTGTATTCCTCCACTTGCATTATATATTGTTTTTTCCACTATTAAATAATGATTATTATAATAAATGTTTGCAAATAATGAAGTGCATTTTAAAATCCATTTTACATCTATAGATCTAATGCTGGACATAGATGGTCCTGTGCAATCTATGAATAATAATTTAAAAAAGAATCATAAGTGTTGTGTCAGTGTTGTGGCACGACAAATTTCAACTGTGAGGTGGATGTACCATTCCCGGTATGATCATGTGTGGAAACTCCTTTAAAACATATTTGTTGTTTTTCCCTGAGTTTTCCCTGATCCATTCCTGTATTGGGCCGTAACTCTCATGTATTCATCCACCTGGCTGGCTGCGAATTGTATTTTAACCGCTCTGTCCTATTTTTGGCATCCTCAGGAGGTATGGATGACTCTTTGAAAACACAGTGGGATGTCATCATTAAACTGGCTGTTGAGCATGGGAAGTCTACCTGTGGAGTGTATGAAGATGTTTCTAAATGCTCCAGGCCATCTACTTTAGCCCTCATGCTACCTGTTGAACATTGGCTATTCCTGCTTCATGGTTAACGTTAGCTTAGGCAGCTATACGGACTGTTCACCATGATACCTAGATAACTACTCGATTCAATGGATTACGAATCGTTTATGGATTGTAAACAGATCCCCTCCCCAGCATGATCAACAATGTTGAGCACCAATGTACATTTCTCAGATTATTAGCGACTATGTACATCCACTGTTGTAACATTAAATGAACAACATACAGTCAGAGTTAGTTAATCTGATGAAACGTATCCCAATAATAGCATAGTCAACGGGACCTTATTTATACATTACTGCTATGAATAATCTCGATAGTAATTTTACATTTGACGAGTGGAACTGACCGTGTTGGGTAGAACAAGAAAAGACCTCCTAAACCCACAAAACGGCTTCTTTGTGGCAAATAACCCAGTAGTTGGGTCAATAAAAACAACACAGTTGGGTTAAAACAACCTGACTGACTGCTGACCGTTATTTTTCAACTGTTTTTTTTTTTTTTTTTTTTACATTTGCTAAAGCTGTCTGGTCATACGTGTTAAGTGGTGTGGTATGGTACGGTGTGAAATTGCTTAATGGCCCGCTCATGAACCTGGATCAGAGATTGTATAACGACCTGGACCTAGAATCATCATCAGATTTACAGGCATTCTGCTGTCTGTCGTCACCACAATAGCCACTAAAGATATGTGGAGCTTGCTTTACATGATAGCATTAGCGAAATGCTACAAAAGCAAGCTCAAGTGCACAATTATATGCGCGCATGTGTGTGTGCGTTCGCTTCCTAGCAGTGATTTTCACAAAAAGACAACTGGTCTGCTTTAGCGGTCTTCAGTGTTGTGTGAATAATTACTGTAAGCTTCAGTACTACTATAGAGTTATTACCACAATTAATAAGCAAAACAATGTTTTATAGATAAAAATGAGGAGAAACAAACCTTGCCCATTGTGTCATCTGGATCCAGCCACTTTGTCAGTTGTGAAATGGCTGCTAAAAGGAAGCTTTTTTAAATCTTTAATAACACAGCAGACCCAGAGGTTGGGTTACTTTAGTCTGGTATGATCACAAACACTGACCCAACTAATAACCCAACAAGTTGGGTCAGATTAAACAACCCAGCAGTGGTTAAATTAACTCAATGAAAGTACCCAAACGCTTTAACCCAGCGGTTGGGTTGAGACAACGTTGCCAGGTGGGAAATGTAGGATTATTGTACCAGAGACTCAAAATTATCGTATTTTGAGCGAAATTATCGTACATCTGTCATAACCAAAATAACAAGCCCAATGATGCGCTATAGTCAAATTGAATCCCTCTAGCGGGCTAAGCTAACCATTCAGCCTATCATGCTCGTTGTTCTGAGACAAACATTCGTATCTCACGCTCAGCAAAGCACGATTGGCTGGAAACATGTCACATGTGTTACCTAGCGGCCTCTGGTTTCCGAACGGTAGTAAAGAAAACTGCCACACCGTACCGTTCCAGCTTCGTGGCAGAGAGTAACACGCTAGTGAAAAGGAGAGAAAAGTCCGGTTTTTCTTGCTTTGAACGGCACTTTATTTAAGCACTGCACGGAACTTACAAGGTGATACAGCCTGTATTTCTTTTTGGCTCCTGTACGTCCACATAGGATGCAAATCCACACAAAAACGCTCGGCTGCTGCTACTAATGCTCACTTCTCAGACGCCCTCACCTCCACACTACATTTCCCATCAGGCTACCTTCCTCTCTTAAAGCGCCAGGCTGGCTTACAACACATGGGAACAGATGCCTTCAGGGTTTCACACAAAAAAAAAAAAAACCTCCCCGGAAGACAGTTGCAGCAAGCAATAATTTGAAATAGTCAAATTATTGTACATTTACTTTTTTTTGGATTATTGATCGTACATCATACAGAGGTCCAAATTATGTACAAATACGATAATTATCGTACAATCCTGGCTGTGGTGTTATTTTATGGTGATTCATAGCATGGGTTTATTGCTATGGGAGTTCTTGTGTAATGTTACCAGATGGGGGTGCTGTGTGTGAAGTTGCAATGAATGGAGTTATTGGCTGCAGAGCAAGAGAATAATAAGTAAAGAAAGACGGAGTTCCCTACTGCACAGTTGGTCTGAAGATTATTATTCTCACAATACTGTTTTAAGAACACGACATAGTGTCAGAAGTGCTGTGATTCTAAAACCCAAACGAGAATTTTCCATCTGGAAGGAAAAGCATTCAGCTACCTGGCCTCTTCAACTTTTCCAGGCCACAAGAGTGGACAAAATGGATAAAATGATTTGAAAGATTTCATCATGCAAGCAATTTATCTGCAAGCTCTGAAGAGAACCAGGTGAATAACTTAACTTACTGTATGGGACACGAAGCAGATGATGTTTTGCGGAGCTTGAAGCTCAGTGATGCAGAACAGTGCCAATACAGCAAAGTAAGGTTTTCCAGTCATTTTTCATCGTCAAAAAGAACATTGTTTATGAACGTGTGCGTTTTAACATGCGCAAACAAACGAGACTGTCAAGGCATTCGTCACTGCTCTGTATGCATTAGCAGAGCACTGCAATTATGGGCATTGCATGATGAGCTAATAAGGGACAGAATAGTGGTTGGACTGGCTGACACATGACTCTCAGAGCGCATGCAGATGGAAAAAGATTTAGACCTGGAAAAAGCCATTAACATGGCAAGGCAATCCGAGGAAATCAAAAAGCAGCAAAATACACTGAGGAGCGAATCCAGTGACATTAAACAGATGGATGTGTGCTCTGTGGACAGAGTATTCAAAGGCAAACAGCGAAAGGTGAAGCAAAAATTCAACAAGTTCAAAATTAATGGAGCAAAGCTATGCAGCAGTCAGAGCAGAAACCAAAAAGGCTCCCAGTGCTATAAATGTGGTGGCACACCTCACCCAAGACATGAGTGCCCTGCCAATGATGCTAAGTGCCATTCCTGTGGGAAAAAGGGTCACTATCAGTGTGTGTGCCGTACATCTAAAGCTGTGCTCAGTATAGAGGAAGAGGAGGAAAGTTTCTTTCTGGGCTCTGTGACATCAGATGTCAATACGTGGACTGCTGAAATAGACATAATGAACAAAAATATCACCTTCTAACTTGACACTGGAGCAGATGTCACCGCTGTGTCACAGTTGGAGTTCAACAACATCTTTTCCAACGCACATCAGCCTGTTCTTCAAAGGCCAGAAAAACCTTTGTTTGGCCCAGGTCGAATTCCTCTGGAGGTGTCAGGGTTCACCAGACTGATGCTAAGAAAAGGGGCCAAGCAGACTGTGGAGAGGGTCTATGTGGTTAAAAACCTGAGCACGCCTTTGCTTGGGTTGCCAGCCATTAAAGCTCTTGGCTTGCTCATCCGTGTAGACAGCATAGACATGGAGACCCTCAAGACAAGTTACGCTAAGCTGTGCAGTGGCCTAGGCATGCTACAGCAACCTTACACCATCAAGATTAAAGCCAGGTGCTGTGCCGTATTCAGTAAAAAACCCCAGATGGATTTCACTACCTCTGGTGGACGAAGAAAAAAAAAGAGCTTCAGCGCATGGAAACTCTCGGTGTTATCAGCCGGGTGGTGGAGCCGACAGACTGGTGTGCCGGCATGGTGGTTGTGCCCAAACGGGACAGTAAAAAGGTGCGGCTGTGTGTGGATCTGACCGGCTTAAATTAGTATGTATGCTGTGAAAAATACATTCTGCCATCAGTGGAACAGCTTGGGAATGCTTACTGGGGCAAAAGTATTCAGCAAATTGAATGCCAACATGGGGTTTTGGCAGATTTCACGAACAGAGGAATCAGCGAAGTACACTATATTCATAACACCCTTCGGGTGGTTCCACTTTAACCGTCTTCCATTTGGCATTGCCTCTGCACCAGAACATTTCCAGTGCAGGATGGCAGAGATCACAGAGGGGCTCTGGTCTGCCACATCGATGATCTGTTGGTGTGGGGGCAGGATCAGGAAGAGCATGACACTCGACTTCATTCCATACTACAAAAAATGGAAAAAGCAGGCATCACACTGAATGTGGACAAGTGTGAACTTTCTAAGAGCGAGGTAGCCTTCCTGGGTCATATCATCACAATTGCAGGCATCCGCCCTGACTCAAGAAAGACAGAGGCCATCACAGACATGAGAGAGCCCACAAATGTGAGAGAATTAAGGAGTTTTCTCTGTTAACCAGCTGGGAAAGTTTATTCCCCAGCTAGCAGAAAAAGATAAACCGCTCCGTGACCTCCTCTCAAAGAAAAACTGCTGGGTCTGGGATGTAGACCAGAAAGCAGTGTTTGCAGTGCTAAAGAAAGCTCTATCCTCTCCTCCTGTACTCGCCATGTATGATCCAGGGAGAGACACTAAAGTATCTGCTGATGCATCGTCATATGGCTTAGGGGGTGTTCTTCTCCAGAGGTGGGAGACAGAATTGAAAGCCCGTGGCTTATGCATCTTGGTCGCTCACTCCAACCGAGCAACGATACACACAGGTAGAGAAGGAGGCTCTGGGGCTCACATGGGCCTGTGAACGGTTCCGGGATTTCCTCATAGGGAAACATTTTTGCTTGGAGACTGACCACAAACCCCTTCTCAGCCTGCTTGGAGGCCAATCATTGGATCTTTCACCACTGAAAATACAGCACTTTAGGATGAAGCTGATGCGCTATTCATACTCCATCGAGCATGTACCAGGGAAGTCCCTGTGGACAGCGGACACACTATCATGCTTGCCCGTGAAATAACGCATGTCCAATGATGACCAGGAGCGGATGGAGACCACCAACATTTACATGGACTGTGTAATAGAAAGTCTACCTGTCAGCTCATCATACATGGATAATCTGAAAGAGCAGTTGAAGGCTGACAGTGTCTGCTCACGCATCATGAAGCTCTGCACAGAAGGATGGCCAGCACATGCAAAACAGGAATCAGTGCTGAAGAACTCCTGGCCAGAGCGAGCTACACTCACAGTGAAAGACGGCTTACTGCTGAAAAACACAAGACTCGTAATACCTTCAGCAATGCGAAATGACATTCTTGCTAAGTGAAGTGTAAAGCACGTGCACATCAGTCTGTGGTGGCCAGGACTCAGCCAGCAAGTGAACGAAATGGTGCTAAACTGCAGGACATGCATACAGGAGCGACACAATCCGAAAGAGCCACTTAAGCCATCAGAATGCCCTGAAAGACCATGGCAGAAGTTGGGGACAGACCTATTCATCCTGGGGAGTAAAACATACTTGCTTGTGGTTGATTACTTCTCCAGGTATGTTGAGATTGCACACTTATCTCACACCAGGTCCACTGACATCATTGTCCATTTGAAGTCAATCTTTGCTCGCCATGGCATCCCGGAGGTCCTGATGTCAGATAATGGGCCACAGATTTCTAGACAAGTCTTCACTTCCTTTGCAACTTCATATGGGTTCAGGGCACATCACAAGCAGCCCAGGATTTCCACAAAGTAACGGTGAGGCAGAACGGGCATTTCAGACTGTGAAAATCCTCCTGAAAAAGACAGCAGACCCCTACCTGGCTCTGCTCTCCTGTAGGGCCACACTTCTCCAGAATGGATACAGTCCGGCTCAGCTTCTCATGGGCCGACGTCTTTGCACTACGGTGCCGACTCTTCCCTCTCAGCTTGACCCTGCACTACCTGACAGTGTCACATTCACCAGGAAAGAAAAGGAAAGGAGTTGGCAGATGCTGGGAATTACAACAGGTGTCACCGTGCCCGAGCTCTTAGTGACTTGTCACCAGGACAGCGGGTATGGGTAACCAGTGCGAAGGTATCTGGAACTGTACTCCAGCACCACACCACTCCAAGGTCCTACTTGGTGGATTTACCTAAGGGGGTGGTGAGACGAAATCGTCAGCATCTAATACCTCTACACACACCTGCACTAACTAGAGGTTCACCACCACCGCTGCAGCAGACACCTGAGCCATCTCCAACACAGGCATCCTGGTCACCTGCTGTGGTACCCCAAGTCTCACCTGCAGAGACTCCTGTTCCCAAAACAAGGTCTAGGAGAACCATCATTAAACCTAGTAGGCTTAATTTAAAAACTGTCATGCACCAAAGAGACAATATGAAACCTGAAATAAGGGAATATTGAGGAAAAGAAATAACCCCTATTTTATTTTATGTTAGGGACATTTTATGTTACTGCTATTTGGAATAGTTGCTAGCACTTTAAAGTTAATATTTGAGGATTTAAGAAACGTTAAGTGTGTGATTATTTTAGATTGAATAACCACTAAAGAATCTATGGTTATACTGTTCTGCTGTACATGATTTAGACAGGAACGGACCTTTCTTCAAAGGAAGCAGAATAATCCTCCAAGGTCTGATGAGACAAAGGTAGTCTACACTTTGTTCTCTAGAAAGGGAAGATGTGGTGTTATTGTATGGTGATTCATAGCATGGGTTTATTGCTATGGGAGTTCTTGTGTAATGTTACCAGATGGGGGCGCTGTGGGACGAAGTTGCAATGAATAGAGTTGTTGGCTGCAGAGCAAGAGAATAATAAGGAAAGAAAAACGGAGTTCCCTACTGCAGAATTGGTCTGGATATTGGTCTGGATATTATTATTCTCACAATACTGTTTTTAACAAGACACTGGCAATGCTGGGTTGAGAAAATAACCCAGTGTTCGTGTGCACTTAATGTGATTTTGGCCATTTTTGGTTCACTGCATAAACATGCTGCACTCACATTTAAGGAAACAAGAAAACAGAACCACTTCTGTCTGAACCAGTGAACTCCAAGTTAAAGTGTTTTCATGCATAATGCAGATATAATCTGTTTATTGCAGGTCTGTATTTAGATTACATAAATCAATTTTTGAAAGGAGATTTCTTTTTTTGTTGCAGACCACAAAGTAATATCTAAAAAAGATGCTGTGCTTAAACCACATCACACACAGTCAGAGAATACACACAATCTGAATGGAGTCATTTTAGTGTTACTGTATAATGATTCTTTTCCTCCATCACCCTGCTCTGGTTGTAAATAAATATTATCCTCGGAGAGTAAAGCATTTTTCTGGAAAGAAAAATGTTTAACAGCAATTCTCGTAACCTCCCTTTGAAATGCATGACTCATAGGGTTGTGAATCTTTCACTCACAAAACAATCCGATTCAAATCTCGATTCACAGGCTACGATCCGATTCAGGGACGAGCCATAAAAAATAGTAAATGATTCGATTCGGTACCATTCGATTCAGTACGATTCGATATGGTTCGGTTCAGTTTGATTCAATAAAAATTGACAATTTAACCCCAACTACTTATTTTGCTTTATTACTGAGAAGAAAAAGAAAAACACAAATTTAATTTCAAAATAGTATTCTTTTGTTTATTTAATGTCCAAGAGACAGTACACTGGGCCTACTGAACATAAATTCATACATTAACTTAAGCCTTTACAATATACCCGGGGGGATAATTGACATTTCATAGTGAAACGCAAAACTCTATCTGGTGTGCCTCACTTTACAGGTTTGCAAACTCTGCTCATACTTAAAATCCAATTCTTACTTTCCCTCAACAGAAAATAAAAGATAAAATTGGAACAAAGTTTAATTATTCCCGCTAATGTGAGAATACACTGAGCATTAGGCTGAGGTTAGATATCAAAAATAAAAGTAGTTGTTATGAAACAATTAAGTTGCCTATTAATAAAGGCAAAGATTCAGAATGACTAGTGATTCAGTCACTCGTGAACTTCAACAGTAAAACATATCACTGACAAGATACATGGATCCAAAACTTTAGTAAGCAGTTATAGAAAATAGCATGTTAAATTCAACATGTCTTTTTGATGCCTGTAACTCTGAACATTAGCTTTTATTTATTTTTTTTAAATCACATAAAGCTCTAAACACCGAATAACTAATACTTCAGGCATTAAAATCCCTCACCTTTCGGCAAAATTTGCCATTTTTAAAGTCAAAAAGGGTGACCTACGTGAATCGTGTAGATCCGAGGAGTTTTTTTTTTTTTTTTTTTTTTTTGGGGGGGGGGGTGTCGGAGTCGGGAGATTTTTAGAAAAATTTAATTATCATATAATTGCCCTAATAATTGGGCACTTCAGAAATCGGCATTTTAAATGACACTTGGACGGTCAGTAAATCCTGTCCAGAACCAATCAGAGGCCAGATTGTTCCAGTATTCCAGTCATACGAACATTCTTCATTCATGTGTACTTGGAGTGTTTGGAGGTTACATTGCTAAGCGAGACTAGAAGCAGGACCTAGTGATATCCACGCCGGGACAAGGCAGACGAGCGTACGTTCACATTTCCTACCTACATTTACCAGTGGTGAGAAGCGCTGTATATTTCATGTTGCTACCCGCTCTCTCCAGCAACATAGCTGATGTCACGACTCTTACAGGTAAAACGTCAACACTGGAGTCTCGTGAGATTTCACGCACCCGTTGGCACAACAATGGCAGGTCTGGGTCACTGGACCCCAGGAAAACCGGTTCGGGGCCCTAAATATGGGACATCGGACCGTTCGTAGTGCATTTTTACTGATCCAGTTCTCCATTGACCGATGCACTCGGATCTCATACATCACAGACCGATAACCAATTCAAATCGGTTTATCTTTACACCCCTAATGACTCATTCATAGCAGCTGCATTTATAGTTTGTGCAAAAATAATGCTCCATTTTATTTTTATTTTTGCAGAATACATGATGAGGCCTTATCTGTTTCAAGAGGCATGTGAAAGAACATAAATCTGTTCTAAAATTACAGAACACCATGAAAAAAATGTACTTACTTTCATCTGAAAATTGGCTTCAAACAGAATTTAAGTTATCTCAGGTCACTGCCCTGTTCCACACTCTCCAGCATGTGTTCATACCATGCCTCTTTTAATGCAGTGGGAGGATTGGCTGGGCTGGGTGGCTCCTGTTAGGCCTGGAGGGAAATCCAGTGCACTGGTGGTGGACTGGCCCAACACACCAGCACCAACTGTGGTCCAGCCTGTAGCTGTAGTTGTGGTCACTGGTTGGTGCCGAAGAGGCGTTGGAGGCCAACATCGCTGCTCACTGTTCGGTGTCTGGCTGCTGGACTGCTTTATCTCTGGGGAGGATACTGGAGACAAATGCAATCACAAACACTATCACAACTCAAACCACCACACACTCATCTTTATGTACCACACCACACATATTCCACACACCACATCATCACTGTGTGTTTTGTGTCTTCTTGTTTAGTGTCTTTATCTGTCTGTTTGTACTCCACTGTTGGTGATTTACATTCTCTCTGACAGAATCAAGGTTTTAGGAGTTAATAAAGCATGATAGATTTGATTGTCAAAGAGGACTGGTGAAGGACGAACTCACTATCACTTACACTTTTGCACAAGAAAACTGACACCTATAAGATTAAATCGTGTATATATCCAAGTTTTGCCAAATTCTGGCATTAACCATCAATATATATGCAGACAGAAAAAATAATAATTTAACTTATCTTTTATAAAACCGACTTCTTTTTATCTGAAAAATTAACTCAAACTAAATGGAAGTTATTTATTTTACCTCAGGTGAGACATTTCATTTGCTCACCTAAATGTGTTCCTAAATGCTCGATTAGCTCAAAAGATAAAAATGAAAGCAATGCCAGTAGTTTGGGTCTGTTTTTTAAGCTCTTTTATGGTCTCCTTGCTGTGAGTGCAAGATGCCACATCAGATAAATGCATCCATCAGACAAGTCTGTGATGTAGCTGTCAACATTCAGTCACGAATGTCTCCCAAATGAAGCTTTTTTTTTTTTGTTTTTTGGCTCTCTCTTTTGCTTAGGTTGTATTTCCTTTCAGAGCATAGGAAATAACACAGTCACTGAACTTGAGAGGGCAAGGTGATCCATCAAGCCCCCACAAAAACAGCTAACTATTGATTCAGCATTTGATTGTCAGTCAAGTTCGCGTCTCTTTGTGCTTCAATGAACAGCATGTGACAAGTTTGCACTTTCGATAAAGACCTTTTTGGAGCCAAACAAGTAAAATTAGACATAAATGTCACATCTCCACATGGACAGAAAGTGCTTTTTAAAACCACTGACAATCAACAAAAAGTGGGCATTTCAGACCAACCTAATGTTACTACTTCAGCTATTTTGTCAAAAGTGTTAACTCACATTCATATCTGTAAAAACAACCATTTGTTTTTTTTGGGGGGGCGGGGGTTTGTGTGTATGGAGCGATAGGAGTGCCACATTAATAAATAAATAAATAAATAAATAAATGTGGAAATAAAAAGAGAAATAAATAAATAAATGTGGAAATATGAAGAGAAATACATAAATAAATAAATGTGAAAATATAAAGAGAAATAAATAAATAAATAAATGAATATATGTGGAAATATAAAGAGAAATAAATATATAAATAAATATATGTGGAAATAAAAAGAGAAATAAATAAATATATGTGGAAATATAAAAGGAAATAAATAAATAAATGTGGAAATATAAAGAGAAATAAATAAATAAATGTGGAAATATAAAGAGAAATAAATAAATGAAAAGGAAAATCATCTTTAATTTTCGTATTGCATTTGCTTTTCCTTTTTGGCACTCCTGTGACACAAGGATAAAGCAATGACAAAACGCTTGGTGGACTGAGCTGTCAATCAAATGGCTCTGGGTGGGGCTTCCTGTCCAGGATGGATAGTCGTTCCCTGATCACTGGATTTCTGCCTGGCGGTATCATACATAGACATATATAGAGATAGACGCCGTTTGGCTGTTTGGAATGAGAAATGCGGCCGCCATCTTGGACCGGTCATTCTCTGGGATTATAACCGTAGTAGTATTACCGTACGTCGAGTCGCAGCACAAGTGAGAGAACATGCCTGAACATTGTGATTCAAAGGGAGATGGATCATCTTCAACAAAATCTTAAACAAGGTGTACCATGTCTCCACAAAACAGATTATTGAATTTTATGAGTGTGTTCATCTGGCCAATTAGGCTGTCTCCTCTCATAAACCTTCAGGTTGTGACTGTGATGGAAGTCTTTGACTCATCTGCTTTGACATACAGATGCTAATAAGAAGAATAGCAAAAATGAATGTCAATTCAGTCAATAGCATAATGAAATAAACAATAAAAAAAATAGAGAAAAGAGCAATAATAAACTGTCAATTCAAGCAAAATATAACAGCATGATAAGACAAGCCTACATTAAGGAGAATAGCAGTAGGCTAATGAACAGCAATGTCAAATTAATAAAAAGCCTAATGCAAATGGAATAAAACTATACAAACCATAAGGCATTAAAAGTGCTAAATGAACTAAGTCCATGTTGTAGCCTAAGTCTTTAGACCCTCTTAAAAGACCCTACTTAAAAGGCTCCTAGCCTATAACAGGAACGGAGATATTCATTATATTACTAAGCTCACTATCAATATTAAAATACGCCAAACCATGTGTCATGTATCAAAGCTACATTTATGACCTTTGCAGCAAAAGAAAAAAAAAAAACGCGTGAAAATCAGTTCGTTTCGTGAGGTATGATTAAATACATTGACGGCACACCTGCCAAACAAATAACACTGAGTGGAGCGGGTGACCGGTCCAAGATGGCGGCCCCAAATCTCGTCAGCGCCAGTAGGGAGTAGCGTTCAATGCGGCGTCTATCTCTATATATGTCTATGTATGATACCGCCAGGCAGAAATCCAGTGATCAGGGAACGACTATCCATCCTGGACAGGAAGCCCCACCCAGAGCCATTTGATTGACAGCTCAGTCCACCAAGCGTTTTGTCATTGCTTTATCCTTGTGTCACAGGAGTGCCAAAAAGGAAAAGCAAATGCAATACGAAAATTAAAGATGATTTTCCTTTTCATTTATTTATTTCTCTTACATTTCCACATTTATTTATTTATTTCCCTTTATAGGGCCACATTTATTTATTTATTTCCTTTATATTTCCACATATATTTGATTTATATTTATTCTCTTTATATTTCCACATATATTTATTTATTTATTTATTTATTTCTCTTTATATTTCCACATTTATTTATTTATTTATTTCTCTTTATATTTCCACATTTATTTATTTATTATTTATTTCTCTTTTATTTCCACATTATTTATTATTTATTTATATTAATGTGGCACTCCTATCGCTCCATATGTGTGTGGGTGTGTGTGTGTATATATATATATATATATATATATATATATATATATATATATATATATATATATATATATATATATATATATATGCACTGCTCAAAAAAAATAAAGGGAACACTAAAGTAACACGTTGTAGATCTGAATGAATGAAATATTTTCATTAAATACTTTGTGCTAACAACAAAATCATCAATGAAAATCAAATGTATCAACCCATGGAGCTCTGGATTTGGAATTATACTCAAAATTGAAGTGGAAAAACACACTACAGGTTGATTCAACTTTGATGTAATGCCCTTTAAACAAGTCAAAATGAGGTTCAGTAGTGTGTGTGGCCTCTGCGTTCCTGTATGACCTCCCTACAACACCTGGGCATGCTCCTGATGAGACGGCGAATGTTCTCCGGATCTCCTCCCAGACCTGGACTAAAGCATCCGCCCACTCCTGGACAGTCTGTGTTGCAACTTGGTATTGGTGGATGGAGCGAGACATGGTGTCCCAGATGTGCTGAATTGGATTGAGGTCTGGGGAACGGGCGGGCCAGTCCATAACATGCTTTCGTGTTGGAGGAACTGCTGACGCACTCCAGCCACATGAGGTCTAGCATTGTTCAATTCAATTCAATTCAATTTTATTTGTGTAGCATCTGTTACAGTGTCAATTGTCTCTAGGCGCTTTACAGAGACCCAGAGCATGACCGCCTGAGCAAATATTGTCTTGCATTAGGAGGAACCCAGGGCCAACCGCACCAGCATATGGTCTCACAAGGGGTCTGAGGATCTCATCTCGGTGCCTAATGGCAGTTAGGCTACCTCTGCCGAGCACATGGAGGGCTGTGCAGCCCTCCAAAGAAATGCCAACCCACACCATTACTGACCCACTGCCAAACCGGTCATGCTGGAGGATGTTGCAGGCAGCAGAACGTTCTCCACGGCGTCTCCAGACTCCATCACGTCTGTCACATGTGCTCAGTGTGAACCTGCTTTCATTTGTGAAGAGCACAGGGCGCCAGTGGCAAATGCCAATCATCCTGCAAGGGGTTGGGCTGTAAGCACAACCCCCACCTGTGGACGTCAGGCCCTCATACCACCCGAGGTGAGCCGGTGGTTGTTTGAATGGAGGCAACATTCAAGTATCTCTGGGCAGGATAGAGGACAAGGGCGGAGATAGTTAGCCGTTTGGGTACCAGAAGCTTTGGGAGCCTGGTACCTGATTTTGTGTGTTGTGCTCCAAGAAGCTAGTCTATACATCTCGCGGCAAAAAAACCTCTTCAACGTCACAAAGGAGATGCTGGGCATAAAGCAGCTGTCTGCGTGCTCTAACACACAAGCCGTTAACCAGGAGCAACAGCCACAGCGGACGTAGCGGCCGTGATGACTGATCTGTTTGTGACTTGAAAATATGTGTGTGCTCATTTTTTAGTGGAACATGATTTATCATTTACGATCGCTCAACCACTCGTACGTCTTTGTAAAAAAAAAAGTAGCTGTTGATAAAAATCGCTTTAAAAAACTGCCCGTTTCCAGTTAGCATGCCAGTTATATGAAGCACACATAGCGCCTGAGTTCAAGAAATGTCTGTCTGATCAGCTCAAAGGATGGATGTTTTCTCTGAATTGTTGTTGAAGCAACCACCCAAAACATGGAAAAAATACTGAATGTAATGGTTCACTTTTTAAATGACACATTCAGAATAATAACATCTAATAACATAATAACTGCCTCTGCAAATATGTTAAAGAGGAGAGGAGTCAAAACTAAATGGAATATATTCCTATCACTTAATTTGCCATTGTTTTTAACAAAAATGATGGAAAAGTTGTAATTTATGGGGTTTTTTTTTTGTACAAATTGCCCTTTTCTGAATTAAATGGTTAAATGAATCACATTAATTGGCTTGACTCAGTTTCACATTTTCACTTATAACTTAATAACCTTTACTTTCTAAAATTCACATTTAAATTGAAGGTCATCTTAAACATTACTAAGCACAATGCCAAAAAGTTGTTTGCCAAATTGTCTATAATGTGTATGCGTTGGATCCACTGCACTCCCGGAAAAAAGTTCAGGCTCAGGACTTTTTTTAACTTTAAGCCCTGATTGTAGACTTCGTCTCATACTACCACTAGAGTGAAAGCACCGCCAGCATTCAAAAGTGACCAAAACATCAGCCAGAAAGCATCGTAACTAAGAAGTGGTCTGTAGTCAATACCTGCAGAACCACTCCTTTATTGGGTGTGTCTTGCCAATTGCCTATAATTTCCACCTGTTGTCTATTCCATTTGCACAACAGCATGTGAAATTGATTGTCAATAAGTGTTACTAACTAAGTGGACAAGTGGACAGTTCAATTTCAGTGTGGTTGACTTGGAGTTACATTGTGTTGTTTAACTGCAGCGCAGTGTGTATATATATATATATATAGGTTACTTATTTTCAGTATTTTGAAAGTAGTGAAAAAGAAAATTCAACTGAAAGAATATATCAAAAGGTATTCTACAATATTATATACCTTAATTGTATTTAACCTGACTCATTTTATTTTTAACCAAGTTATCCTTTTCATTTGCTTGTAGCACACATTATTCATCACTTTCACCACACTTTTTTGTTTCTCTTGCACAGTTGTATGCATAATTTCTCATGCACAGTATGATGCAGAGATTGTGTGTGTCAATGTATGTGCAGAGCATTGACGAGCGTATGGTATTTATAGCCCTTTTCACACGCTGGTCAGAGGATCAAGGTCAGAAATTAAATGTATTTATAGAGCACATTTAAAAACAACAAAGTTGACTAAAGTGCTTTTCTTGCAAATAAAATTTATAGATGAAAACAACAAGGCAATAAATGATGATAAAATATATGAATGAATACGAATAAATGGAGAGTAAAATAGACTAATAAAGCAACCCACCACACATTCACGCTCACTTTGATTCAGCTCGATGGCTACTTTCATTGCCAGCTCAGAGGCACATAAATTTTTATTCCCTATTGCACCTCCATAATTTACAAACTGTTCGATGATGTGCAACAGAGGTGCTGCAGTCCCACTTTGAAGGGACAGTGTGAATGCAGTTTTAGGATCAGTGGTGATTGTCCTAGTTTGACTGAAGATACTGCAGGATATACAAAAAACTACAAGTTAGTATTTTAATATCATCAGTGACTTCTACACCCTAAAAAAAAACATTATATTAAGGTGAATGTCATCGCCGTGACTTCACCTCACTGATTTTGTGAATGCATTTTTGAAACATTAGTATTTAAACTTCAAATGGTATTCTAGCATCATGAGTGGGAACTAATGTTAGTGTTAGTTCCTGTGCATTCACTCATAGAACCACAGCCTCACGTGTTACTGAGAGACCATGAACGCTGACTTGAACTGAATTAAATCATATCACTGAATAAATTATTGAGGGTAAATAAATCAATAAGCACAAAAATTAATTAAAAAAAATAAATGAATAAAAATCAGCTAAGCTGTTCAAGAGTAAGAAGTACATCAGAGAGAGAGGCCTGACTGAAACCTCTAGAGATTACTGTGAATGGATTGGAGTGCTGTATTGTAGCCTGGCAGCAACTGAGCTGATGATTTCACAGAGTTGTGATAGACAAGAAGCACGATACTCGAAGCAAGTAGTTCAATATCCATTTGCGTCCTTCACAGCAATATGTTCAGGGTTACACCCTCTGTTGTTGAGATTTGAAACATGCTCCTGCAGTCATTTCTTGGTGAAATCTGTGATACTACATTCCCAATATTCCCACTGTGACCTCGACAACACTGTAAAAATCATCCATTTTAGTAGCCTTTTATCTTACACTTCCCATGATAATGAAAAGAAGAAATGGTTTAAAACGTATTCCTCGTTTCTCTCCTATTTGCTTCTGCCAAATATCCAGGATATCTCTTAATCAAGCTTTCTGGATTTGAATTCTTACTCTGGGTATTATTTGGGACTTTGGAAAAGCTCAATGTGCTGATCTAACATGTAAACTAATTCCAGCTGTTGGGGTTACTTGTATCATAACAGTTCTTAAACACCCTTGAAACAGTGTGCATTGAATACTGTTTCCAAAGTCCATGTTTAAACTGAAAAATACCTCATTGGGAAAATATGAAGGAACCTGCAAAGAAAAATACAAAACAACCTGAGCTACTGCAAGAGGTTTTGCCATTGTGCTGTATTTCACAGATTTACAGCATAACCACCATGTCATTTCTGGGACAGTTTGTCTTGCATTTATTTGCATTTTGCTGTTGTTTTTTTGTGTGTGTGTGTGTGTCTGTGTGGAAGGGGTGGGGGGGTGCAGGGTTGGGGGGGTTGCTAAAATTACATGTGAAATAATTAGAATGAAAGTACATGACAGTGGATCCTTTATTCACAGTAAATGATATGCAGTAATATGCAAAAACTAAAAAAAAAAAAATAGTAACAATATGCAACATGACTTGGAGATGCTATTAATAAGAGACTTCATGTGGCAGAACCACATATTTCGCTGTCATTTCTGAGCATGGTCCAGGGACTATCGTCCCTCCTGGCTCTCATCCTCATGCTATGTTGGTATTTAAGGCTCCATTGTTGGCAGGAAATTACATTGTGTCTTTGGTGTACTGTACTGTAGTTTTGGTTCAAACTTAGGTCTGTGCCTGGTAAGTGTATAGTAATTTGGTCAAGGTGGTCTTATAACTACCCCCCAGCGTCTTAGAACAGAAAATCTTTTTTTTTTTTTTTAAATCATATTTTATATTTGTTAATTAAATTGTCAACTTATCAATTGTTTCAATCATTCGTGATTGGCCAGGAGGTCTATAATCCATTTCTCTGTACTGTGATATAGTCCAAACATTTATTTATTCCTTCTGTAGTCTGACTTGAAGGTATTTACCCACTGGCTTCTCCTTGTAGACAGCGTGGTTTGATATGTCTTAGTCTCTGCATACTGATATGCCTTGACTAAATATGAAACATATTAACAAACACAAAAGGCATTTTACCTGCCAAGCCGACCAACATGCTAACGCTCACTTTCTCTCCAAAACATAAGGGCTTTTTGATTCTTTTTAACAACTGAACAGAGTTTTAAGAAGAAGTACAAATAGTATAAAAGTATGAATATTTTTACACATTTTAATAATTTGCTTATTATCTTGTTAGCAGAGCCAAGCAAGTGGCAACTTTATTTATAAAGCACTTTTAAACACAGCATCCACTGACTAAAGTGCTAATAATAATTAATTAATTAAAGTCAACATCTCACACAGGGGGCAGCTTGGTGGCTTAGTGGTCAGCACTGTTGCCTCACAGCAAGAAGGTTCCTGGTTTGAACCCCAGCAGGGGCCTTACTGTGTATTGGATTCCACAGTTTGGAAGCTGCTACAGCAAGCACCCCATCCCCCCATCCCTTCACTGTGTGATTGGTACATCCAGAAGCAGCTGATCTGTGTGACCAGGAAGAAGAGTGCAAGTGCAGCAGCTCAGAGAGGTAAGGTGTGGCAAGACTATTTGAAGATTTAAAACCAAATAAAAGGATTTTAATAAGATAGACAGTGTGGTGCAGTGAGAATAAAGGCACAGTGTACACACTGTGTGAGAATATGTGAGAATAAAACCGTAGCAATGTATCAGCAGGACCAAAAACAATCACTTCTGTCTTCTTAGGTGCATAAAGGCACACAGGCTTGTTGCTGCGTGCAGGCAAAATGACCCCGTACAAATCTGACCACTCCTCTTTTAACACCCCGGTTTCACTATCTACCTTCTCTTTTTACAAGCAGATAAAGCCATCATTCTCTTCCTCTGGTTTTTTCCGTCTCTGCTCCTGCCTCCTCCACTGTCCATCAAATTCGTCCTCTCGTGTCCCCTGTCAGTCTGTTAGCCAGTGTGTACACTGCGCCTTATGAAAGGCTTGTACTTTTTTTTCCCCAGCTCGCTATGCACATGAATTGATCAGATCAATAGAGCCTATAAGACCTATTGGCGACTTCTAGTGATTTATGCCAATAGGCCCTATTGGCCCAATTGGCATAAGTCACTAGAAGTCTGCATTTTTTTTTCTTTTTTCAAAATTCCTTTTCAATTTCCTCTGGGTCCAAAAGTGACCCCATTTGGGTCCGCAAGTGGATCCGGGTCTGCCATTTGAGCACCCCTGGAGCAGGCATTCTCCTGTTTTGGTGGTGTGTAGATAGGGTTGCCACCCATCCCGTAAAATACGGAATTGTCCTTTATTTGAGAAAAAAATGTTGCGTCCCGTATTGAACTAATACGGGATGCGATTTGTCCCGTATTTTCATTGACGCCCCATACACACGTCTGTCACACACACATCAACACTAAATTTAACAATAATGAACAAAATAAAACACAGGAAACATTAAGGCCAGCAAAATCTTTGTGGCGGGACAACAGGACCTGCTGCGCTCTGTGCCCATATCTTTATATGTGTGTGCCAATCATCTTGTCACTCTCAGTGCCTGCCCCCGCCCCACGCTGTCACGGTTGCCTAGTTACCACAGACGCCGGTGCTGCGCTGCTACCCGCGCATTTTAAAAATGTCTACCCCAGATAGGGTTGCCACCCGTCCCAGTAAAATACGGAATTGTCCTTTATTTTTATGTCTGGAAGGTGGCAACCCTATGTGTAGACCTGACTGTCATCTGCATAACCATGGAAAGCAGTTTTGTGCTTTCTAAAAATAAAGCCAAGGGGCAACAAATACATTGGAAAATAGCAGAGACCTAAGTATTGAGCCATGCGGGACGCCACATGACAATGGTGCAGAGGAGGATATAAATTCCTTCAGACAAACACAAAGAGATGTTTGAGCCAGGTAGGATCTGAACTACTCCAGGCATGAGCCACAGATGCCTACACAATGTTCTAAATGAGATAATAAAATATTGTGACCCACTGTGTCAAGGGTGGCTGTTAAGTCTAAAAGAACCAGGATCATGCTGTTTCTGTAGCCAGGAGGATGTCATTAAAAACCCTCAGCAGTGCAGACTCAGTGCTATGAAAACACTAAAAACCTTTAAAAAAAAAAAAAAAAAAAACCTCAACATTTTGGTTTTTTTTTTTAGGCCTTCAATTCACTGTAAAGAATCTTCTCCAAAATTCTTGAGAGAAAAAAAGGCTTGGAAATAGGATTGAAGTGAGATAACACAGTAGGATACAGGCCAGGTTTTTTGATCAGTAGTTGCATTGTTCCATGTTTAAATTTTTTAGGAACCAAACCTGAGGACAGACTGCTGTTAACCAGAGCAGGGACCAATTATCCCCCCCACCCCCCAAAAAAAACAAAAAAACAATCTTTTTACAGACTTGAGGTGGGACAGGATCAGCAGGGGAATCCAGGGGCTTCAGATGACCAACAGTCTCATATAAAGAAGGCTAAAACAGGCTCAAACTGGTCAAAATACACAACGGGGAACAAAAGCAGAACGCAATATACACTATATTGCCAAAAGTATTTCCTCACCCATTCAAATTATCAGAATCAGGGGTTCTAATCACTTCCATGGCCAGAGGTGTATAAAATTAAGCACCTTGGCATGTAGACTGTTTTTACAAACATTTGTGAAAGAATGGATCGCTCTCAGGAACTCAGTGAATTCCTGTGTGGAACTGTGATAGAATGCCACCTGTGCAACAAATTCAGTCGTGAAATTTCCTCGCTCCTTAATATTCCACAGTCAACTGTCAGCTGTGTTATGAGTAAATGTAAGTGTTTGGGAACGACAGCAACTCAGCCACGAAGTGGTAGGCCATGTTAACTGACGGAGCGAGGTCAGTGGATGCTGAAGCGCATAGTGAGAAGAGGTCCCCAGCTTTCTGCAGTCAATCACTACAGACCTCCAAACTTCATGTGGCCTTCAAATTAGCTCAACAACAGCACAGAGAGCTTCATGAATGGGTTTCCATGGTGGAGCAGCTGCATCCAAGCCATACATCACCAAGTGTAATGCAAAGCATCGGATGCAGTGGTGTTTTTGCAGTGGAAGCGAGTTCTCTGGAGTGATGAATCACGCTTCTCCATCTGGTAATCTGATGGAAGAAGTCTGGTTTGGCGGTTGCCAGGAGAATGGTACTTGTCTGACTGCATTGTACCAAATGTAAAGTTTGGTGGAGGGGGGGTTATGGTGTGGGGGTGTTTTTCAGGAGCTGGGCTTGGCCCCTTAGTTCCAGTGAAAGGAACTCTGAATGCTTCAACATACCAAGACACTTTGGACAATTCCATGCTCCCAACTTTGTGGGAATAGTTTGGAGCTGGCCCCTTCCTCTTCAACATGACTGTGCACCAGTGCACAAAGCAAGGCCCATAAAGACATGGATGGCAGAGTCTGGTGTGGAATGAACTTGACTGGCCTCCACAGAGTCCTGACCTCAACCTGATAGAAGCACCTTTGGGATGAATTAGAGACTGAGAGCCAGGCCTTCTCAGCCAACATCAGTGTGTGATCTCACAAATGTGCTTCTGGAAGAATGATCAGAAATCCCCATAAACACACTCCTAAACCTTGTGGACAGCCTTCCCAGAGGAGTTGAAGCTGTTCTAGCTGCAAATGGTGGACTCATGTCATATTGATTAGGAATGGGATGAACTAAAGCTCATGTGTGAGTCAAGGCAGGTGAGAGAATACTTTTGGCCAACAAAGTGTATGAGCCTTAGTAGTGGTCACCTTATCCACAAACAAGTTCAGAAATCTTTCGCATGCCTCAGGAGAGGGATCAATACAGGCAGCCTGAGGAACCTACAGAACAATATCAACAATATTAATTATATATCATAAAAACACAGGCCTTGTGACAATTCAACAGAATATTTGATCACTGTTATCTTTTAGCATCTTTGAGAGTGTAACAACTATACCAAACTAATCAAAGAGTTCAAATATTTACAAAATTTGTCCTTCACTGGCACATTTCTGACGCAAAAAATTGTAAGCTGGTGTCTCTGATCATGTGTTTACATTGGTGCTGGACCCAAATACTTGGATATCTGGATATTCCTTCATTATGTGAACCTGCAGTAATGCTTCAGTTCATTTTAACTGTTAAAAAGGGCAGGATATTCGCGACCTCAGGTCTGTGGTACCCTTTAAATTAAGAGATGACAAGCAAAGATTTATCCCTAGAAAGAAAGAGGTTTTTCACTGGCATACTTGTATCACACTTTTTTTCCACTCCTTAGTTGCTCTCATGCGCCTCTCGGTGGTTGGGCATGTCCGGTATACTCGTTTGGTGCTCCTCGCCTAATCGGGGGTGTATGGACTTTCATTCAATGCCACGTGTGTGAACCACACTCATTTGGTCATATGCGTGTGGACCTCACCCAGTCAATGTGAACCGCACTCACTTGATCATGTGGGCTGGACTGTCGCGTGTTACCCTAACCCTGCCAAATTGACAACCCAGCTTTGAATATCCGTTGTAATCTACTACTGAAGCTCTGGAGCCCACAAAGTGGTATTTGGGCCATCTGTAGTTTACATTTACTTAACTTTAAAGGAGAAATATGAAAATTAAAAAAGCGTTTTGTGATTGAGAGCATATATTTGGGTGTCTGAACTGCCTACCCAGTCGAAAATGTAAAGGTGATACAGCATTGTCACTTTATTTGGGGGAACTAAGTCTGAAAACATTTAATTCAGTGAGCTATTCAGATTTATACGGTACTGTGACATCACAGGGCAAGATGTGAGAAGAATTATCCAGCTTTCCCAACTTTATCTCCAGCCTATTTCATATCACGCTGCATTTGCTATACCTCAAAAATGGGTAGCACAAGGCTGTAAAGCAAGTTTCGAAATAACAGCATCATGAAAGGGGTGGAGTTGATGAGCAGACATCAACTCCGCCCCTGAAACCAGCTGCTACAAACAACTGAAAAAAAATAAAAGGCTGTCTGATTTGATTGGACAGTATGAAAGAAAAGCTTAATGCTGTTGCCCGAGGACAAGACTACATGAGTAGGCTTGTCATTTATTTGTCATTGTGTATGCAGTTCATTATGTCTTGATATTATGTAGAGTTCCAATGAACCTAACTGTGAAAGCAAGGAAACATCTTCCTTCACAATACTCTGAGGACTTTAGCAGCTCAGGCATCAAACTCCAGCCAGTCATGGCTCTGCCTTAGGAAAGTAGCAGTCCTCCTTAGTGAGGTCCACTGGACTCAGTGAAAAAGAAAAATGCATTTGAATAGTGAAAAATCTCAGCTCCTCAAGGGATGCTCATACTATGAACCACAAGACAGAGATTAACAAGAGTAGCTGTGTAAGAGAGAGGTGAGCTGCCCATTCTCCCTGAAGCCTCTGCTCTCCCTTTCCAGCAAATCATTCTTAAAATGAT
This sequence comes from Hirundichthys speculiger, assembly GCA_018398805.1. Taxonomy (NCBI): domain Eukaryota; kingdom Metazoa; phylum Chordata; class Actinopteri; order Beloniformes; family Exocoetidae; genus Hirundichthys; species Hirundichthys speculiger. The sequence continues at coordinate 1,439,910 of JAGFBZ010000855.1, read as the reverse complement.
TTATCTTTTAATAAATGCTCAACAACATGGTATTCAGTGGAGGAAATAGTTTGTCAACTCGTGTGTCCCAAAGGTTGGTTCTCACAATAATAAATCCTCTGTGCCTGAAAGTATGAAAGCTTTAGAAACTCAGAAACTTTAATTTAAGGACTTTCCTTTTGTTACTCCCCTGTTTCATAGTCATTGCGGCAGACGTGGGTGTTTCCCTAGTAATAACTTACAATGTGTGAAAAAAAGAAGATAATCTATCAGGTGTGCTCATCTAAATGTTCAAATCTGAATTGATGATGTAAGACTCAATGCATTTTAACAGCCTTTTATCTCACTAGAAGTTACAAAGATGAATCACTGGTGAAAATAAAGGGGAAACTCGGTCAATCTGGTAGACTTGTGCACTCAATTCCATCAATTTATCAACATCAGAGGAAATCCTATGGTATTGCTCTGAACTCTGCCTACCAAGACTCACCATCATTTCGATTCTTATCTCGCCCGCTCAGACAGCTAACTCCTTGTCAGCTCATGAAACATCAACAAGCTCGAGTTCTCCGTCTCCACCAACATCTCCTGCAGGGAAGAGGGACAGGCATTCAGCCGGTTGATTGTCAGGCCCATTATGCCCCCTTCATCTCGCAGTCTCCGCTTCCGCAATTCCCTCCATTAACAAGCGGGTTTTGCTTCTCCGTTCTCCTTTGATGTGTCACAGTCGGCTGCAGATTTGTTTTTAATATGTGTGACAGAATCCACTTAACTAGTAGTGTGAGGAAGAGACATTTTCTCCCCTCTCTCTCTGGGGGCACTGCAACCATTTAATGCAGACGCTGAATACAAACTCAAGTTTGTGATTCTGAGCATCATGTCAAACCATAATCAATCATAATCAGAGATGCACCTATTGCTGTATTGGACCAATGGTAAGTTGTACACAACAGAACCCAAATAAATCCATGTAAATGTGAATTACACGAGGCTACTGCAATACAGCTTATTTTTCTAATTTACCACCTAAATTTCATACATATTTTTGTCAACACTTACACTTACAATAAACCACAATAATTTTTCTTACTTACCACAGCAGAAATGAGGAACAAATAAGAAAATAAATTGATGTACAGCTAGTTAAGTCTTGTTAGTTGGACCAACACTGATTATATCAATAAATTCATTATCAAATATGCTGAGAAATGGCCTGACCCCAACACAGACCTTGACAATGAATAGTCAGTCATTTCCATATAATTCATTTTATGGCCTATGTGCCATGGCCTGGGTCGGCTATGGCAGAAATTCTTTGTTTTGTGTCAAGTTGGTGTCTCTTCCTGTCTCTGGTGTTTCCTGTTTTACTTTGAAGACCTGTCTTGTCTTCGTCATATTTGGCTTTACTTCCTCCTTGTTATCCTGATTGTTTGCACCTGCCTCTCATTTGTTCCCCTCTGTATTTAAGTCCTCCGAGATGGCCGACGGACTCTCTCTCGTCTCCGAGGTGGCTGACGCCATCGCTGAGGTCGAGCGGCCTCAACCTCGGCCTCAGCCTCGGCTGAGGTCCCAGTCCCCGTCTCGGCCTCAGCTGCAGTCCTCTCCGAAGCCCAAGCAGTCGCGGCTCCAGTCCCTGCCGGAGCCCGAGCAGTATGTTCCTGTTCTCCTAAACCTTTTTCAAACAGCATACTGTAAATATAGTACTTTTTAAAAATGTATTTATTTTGCTATGTATCTGCACTAGTGGTTTATTATGTTTAGTTATAAATGGGACAATTACAGTATGCTGTTTGGAAGAGGTTGAGAACAGGAGCTTACTTGAGCCACCATGGCTAACTCGCTAATCTATGGTTAATAGTTGCTAAATCTCCCAATGCTTTTATCTTCCTTGGACTTTAAACATTTGGACTACTTAAAATGTTCTCAAATGAGAATTGGTTAATTATAAAGTCAAAATGCATTTTAAAATGCAAATGCAAGGTCATCTAATACAGTCATAATTACTTCTCATATGGAGGTCATTTCCTGGGATTTTGTTCCAAAAGAAAATCAAAACAGCTTTTCTCCCTTACAGACTACTCCATTGAGACCTTAAACCTTTAAGCCATTTAGTGTTCATGTATATTCAGAGAACAAGGGTTTACTAGCACTCCTTCTGCTGCTGAGGAACTGGAGCTGAGCCAGGCAGAGCTGGGGGACAGGTCCCTCACCTTGACAGATGATATGAGTTATTCAATGGTATTGTAATCACTTTATTTTCATCTAATTGAGCCATTATTTGGCTTTACATACTTTTAAACCCTTAATGGTTTACGATGTCAATTAATGATAATAAAACTGAAATAACAATAACACTATTGTTAAATTGTTTCTTATAAAGTGTTGTAATTCTATTGGGTTTCACCACATTTTTTCCATTTACACGCAATGGGTTTAGATAAACAAAATCATAATTGAAGAATATCCAAGACATGAAAAAGGTGGAAGGGTGGCTGTTGCGCAACGCTTCAAATCATTAATGTGTTTTTTTTTTCAGTTTTTGTCTTTGTTAAAAGGTTTAAACATGAAAATGTAAACCTTGCATCTCTGTCTGTTTAAACAGGTGGAGGTGGGCTGTGCAGTGGTGCAGTGGTCAGGGCAGGAAGCCCACACAGAGGCTCCAGCTCTCAACGCAGCAGTTGCAGGTTTGACTCCTGGTCTCTGCAACCCTTGCTGCATGTCCTCCTCGTTCTCTCTCTGCCTTCTTTCCTGTCCTCCTTCACTGTCAATAAAGGTCACTTGTCCCAAAAAAAAAAAAAAAAAGCAGGTGGAGGTGGTCGTGGTAGAAGGAGATGAGATGCCATTCCTATCGATTGGTTATACAGGAAGACTGATTCACAGTCTCAGGATCTGGGAGGACCCTCTTGTACATTGTTCCACTGCAGCAAGATCTTGATCCACTGCCATCTGATGCAGCCGAATTTCAAAAAATGCCACAGGCTGCAAGCCAGGTCTGCAACGAGAACATGTCATTGCATATTTTAGCACTTAACATCAAGGAATGAATGAGCCCTTGTTGTACAGCAGATAAAGATGATGAGATAAATGCTTATATATTAGATGATATTGTAATATTGTATATTATAAGTGTTATTGACTGCTTTTACACAGACTTGGAAATGTATTTGTAAAACAAGATACAACACTATCACAGTATTTTTATTTCCACACAGTGACACTTTAGAACACTGTACACACATTGAGATGTTTGAAACTTCATGCTGGTGTAGACCATTAACATCCAGATCATGGTAACTCTCAAATAATTAAATCAAGACGACTGGATTTCTTTCTCTTGGTTCTTGTCTTCAAGAACATTTTTAATCTTCACTAACATATCCTCTTAAAATGCAACCTTAAACTTTCAAAAGCGCTATCCTGATTATGAATTGATTTTGGGGTCATCCCAATCAGAATTTTTGGCTCTTCGTCCTGATCTCATTTTTTTGTGTTGAGTATCTATAAACTTATATTACAGACATAACATATGCATTACTAGCAAAAACCTGGTTCAAAGAGGCTTCATTCAGTGGCAAAGACAGATGAAGAGCTCCCCAGTCAACAAACTCCATGTGTATTTCACAGGAGCAGCAGGAATAAACACTGGTGCTTTAAGCATTTTCAACTGGTAATGTCATATAACATGGACCATAACATTAAATGCTGACCATTGCTGCATCAGGCGCATACATTAATTATTATTAACAGAACTGTTCAGATGGTTTTCTCTGTGTATTTCCTTTTCACCCGTTTATAAATTTGCATTCTTATTGTAGGTGGAAACAGCAACTGAAGTCACAGAGCTCACAGAAGAAATTGTGATTTGTGGTTAGGCAGGGTTACTCACACTTGACAGACAGTATAATAAGGTATTGTGCTTATGTTTTTATGTGATCCTGTATAATCACAAAATGAGTGTGCAGTGAAACACATATTTGTAGTCTTTTTGGTCTTTGAGAAATCATCTTCTGTCAATAGAGCCATTGTATCTGCATTGTTTTCTATGAGGCAGCAGATTAGAAGTGGCTTGAAGGTCCACAACCTTCTGGTGGGGATTGAAAGGCACAAAAATCTCAGCTCAAACCTCTTATTTCTCAGATAGGATGATGACAGGGTAATAAGTGATTTTGTTTGCAAATTACTATTATTGAAGAAGAATGTTGTAAAACTGTTGTTGTTTTGCTTTGTTTTTAAATGTTGTTGTAGACATCAGTTGTTCTTTTTGTATTTCTAGCCAGGTTATTATCTTTAGCTGAATGCTGATGAGTATCTTTATTCCAGAGCTGAGTGAGAGAGGAAGTCTGAGACAATGCCATCATCAACTTCCTCCAAGACTTCCTACAAAAGCTTGAATTTACAGGTTTAGAGTGTCGACTCATCACTTTCAATAGTGCTGACAATTAATCGTACACCAAACAAAAATATGTCCAACTTAAATTGGAAACACCATTTTTTGTTATTTTGTTTTGTTTTGTTTTTTTGTTTGTTTTAAACCCATACATTTAATTCTAATGTAGTGGTTCATGTCGTGGTCCTGAAGTTTTCCCAGGTTCACCTTATTGTGTCATCCATATGTGCATTCAGTTAGGACCTGCAAGTCAAAGAGCTTCTTTGGAGTTTATTTTTTGATGCAACTTTTTTTCAATATCCATGCTTTCTTTCAGTATCAAAAAAACATTTTTCATTGCACGTGCTTTAATGTGCATGTATTTCTTTTCGGTTCAAGTCTTATATTTCAATACCAAATTTTATTTCAGCACCAAAATGAGCTTTTATTGTTTTAGCTCCCCTAAAGTCCCCCATTTCAGGTCACTAGCTATTCAATTTGGATTTTTTTTTTTTAAATCATACTTTAGTCTTGAGAGATACTAAGCAGAGAGTATACAGACAGGTTAACATGAGCAAGTGAACAATGAAACTGAACAACGATTTGAAAGCCTTTCTGCTAATAGCAGAACACTGTAACATGAAACACCACTTTACTTGAAGGTACATAAAAAAAGAATCTAAAGGTCAGGTAGCAATTCAGTAGACAGAAGGTAGTTCAAGCAGTCTCAAGATGATTAGGTAATGCAGGAGTGGCCATGACCGAGCTAGGAGGTGGTTCAGTCCGTCTCCAACAGGGTCAGCACACAGTGACTGCGAAGAAACCCTGCATGTGTAGACTGTGGAAATATAAAGTAAGTAGTGCAGCATATTATTATTACTATTAGACCTTTATTTAACCAGGTAAGAACAAATTCTCATAAACAATGATGGCTTGGCCTAGAGGCAGCACATACAGAATTCATATGTGTTAAAGTGTGAATTTTGAACATTCACATTTTGTAAAACCTGGGTTTCTGGGTAAAAGGTTTTATTGTGAACCCTTTATATGTGCAGCTTCAAGACCAGGGATGAATTAATCTGGAGAAACTGGTCCATAAATAACGTAATCTGATAAAATAATAATCTGATGTAAGTTTCAAGTTATCAAATAAATGAAATGCTTCTCAAAAAGTGGATGAAAGCTGTTTTGTAAGAGAATATGGAGAGAAACATATAGGGGAGAGTGAGACGGTCTTTACTCCCCCCTGTCCTCTAAGCAAGCTAAATTGATGTGTCTATAGAATTAACACATTTTTCTTTAATTTAGGATGTTTCCTAAGGACAGAAACGATCAGAATGTTTGCTGGACTAAAGACGGTGAAAATGGGAATGTTTTTATAAAAAGAGGTCAAGTGTCTCATTTTACCCCAGCTATGGGGTAAACTGAGACAAAGGCCAAATTTCAAGGGGGTAAAGCGGGCCAGCGTGGGGTAAAGTGATTCCCTTACTTTTTCCACCACTCTGGAGGTGACTGAACAAACACAAATAATGCAAATTATCATTCAAAAAATGTTTTATTCAACTTAGAGAAAAGAACCACTTCCACAGTAGGGGAAACTCAGATTATGACCACCATCACTCCACTCACGTCCTCGGGATTAGCTCCGATTTTTAGCCCTTCTTTTGCATTTTCTCATGAGTCTCTTACGTGTCTTTTCAAAAGCTCTGGATCAGCTCACCCTTTTCTCCCCTCTTTTGCACTTCCTCTGCAGCCTGCTACGTCTTTCTTCTAAAGCCCTTTCGAGTTGCCTGCATCTCAGGAGTGTCTGTGAGGATAGAGGTCTTCACGCGCCTCCGTCTAGTTTGTTTTCTGGGGGTGAACTTTGGAAGTGTGATGATTTCCTGTGGAGGGACATAACCAGGCCGGTTAGTTAAAGGTCCTGGCATCCGTGTCAGCTGGCGCAGGAGCAGGCGAATTCGTACGGGAGGCTGCGTTATCTGCAGCGGGAGGAGGGTCATCTTCAGGCGGATCATCTGCAGGGTGCAGGCCTTCAATAACCTTCTCCCAGAGGTGGAGCATCTCCGGTGGCAGGCTGTAGTTCAGGGTTTGGCCGGTCTGACGGAATGGATGTTGCAAACGCTTCATCTGGGAAAATGTCATGATTGTATGGGAAAATCCCAGTGGACCTAAACCCAAAAGTCATGTTTTGTGGTGTCACGGTTGTCATGAAGGCTTGACTCACAAGTCCTGCAACCTGGTAGATGGTGACTGTTTTGCCAGGATTCGATCGCATCCACCCATCGAGAGCTCAGCTGTATTAGGCTTTGAATGGACCGTACACGGCCACATCCAGAGGCTGCATGCGATGGGATGTGTGAGGTGGAAGAGTGAGCATAACGATACCATTGCTCCTGGCGAGTTCTACTGCCCTGAGTGATATGTGAGCTTTAAGATTGTCCATGATTAGCTGAATGGGGGGGGATCAGGTAAACAGTAAGTGTGGTTTTTTTTCTGGTCATTTTTTTTTTTTTTTTTTTACTTGTGTTTAGCTATTTATTTATCTCATTTATTTACCTAGTCTCTTAAATAATATATTCTTAATTTGTTTGTTTTTTCTGATTTTCTTTGGTTCTCGGTTTTTAACTCCAGTGTTTCCTCATGGGGGCCCTCCATGCTGGGAGGTGTACATGATCTGCCGTGGGGCCGTCGCCTCGGGGATCGCTCAGGCCCGGGGGATGGGGGGGGGGACCTGCACCATGTGGTGGCTTCCCCCTATCGGTACGGGTCGGGGTGGTCTCTGGCGGCGTCATCTGTAGCCACGGGCGGTGCTACTCCCGGTATGGACGGCTCCCAAAAGATGGTGTTTCCTCAGTAGGTCCCTCAGTGTTCAGCCATGCTTTAGACACAGCTTGTTCTGGTCATGTCGCTCTTTTTTGGGGGTTGGGTGAAGGGTGGTGGGTGGATGTATGTGTGGGTGTGTGTGTGTGCATGTATGTATGAATGTGTGTCCGTGTATATGCTCTGTGTGGGCATTTGTATATGGGTTTGGGGGTGTTTCTGTGTTTTTAATCTTCTTGTTGTTCAGCACTTTGCGTTGCAACACAATTTGTAGGAAAAGTGCTATATAAATAAAGTTTGATTGATTGATTGATTGATTGGTTTATCAGGTGGCCGAGAAACTCAGCCCAGCTATCTTCATTCATCCATCCTGTTCTGGTGGATATACCTTTTGCTCCTGGAGGTGCATTGATCATGAAGCAGTATTTAAACTTTACTCTGGGAAAGACCAGCATCGGAGGTGCAGCGTCACCAGCAGCATTCACAGCACAGACCAGAGTTACCAGCTCCCCTCTCTCGGGCGATGTGATGGAACCAACTTGCCTTTTCCCTCTTTGTGTCACCACCTGAAACAGACAGAAAGTTCAGAATTAATGGCACATTTGATCTGTAGGTTACATACAGAGCTCCAGCAGTGTCCTGGAGGTGGATGAGAGGCTGCTGGCTCCATCGCTTATCCAATTTCGGAGCACCATTCTCGGCCTTGCTCGCTCTGAGGTCCCGTCGGCCTGTTTATTACATTATTACAAGCTACACATGTTAGCCTTGTGTGTGCGTTTATCTCACCTGGTGAGGCCTTTGTACCGTATGGAGACCTGTTTCGTCCACATTAAAAATCATGTGTGAGGGGAATTTATGCCTGTTAAAGATAAGGAGAAAGGGAATCTAAACTACTTAATTTTAGAGAATAAAACACATGCTTTGGAACAATCAATTCTCCCACCTGTCCATGACTACTGCCAGATCATCATAGAACTCCATACTGTTTAAGACACAAAAAAAACAAAGCTTATTTTTTGTCTCACTTTGCCTCCAGGGGAAATGTGAAGCAGTGTCTTACTTTTCCCCATGGCAATTGACTCACTATAACCCTCCACCACATTTTATTAAAACAACTTCTCTGCAGAATTCAGGCCAATCTTTGGCTCACAGCACCGCATCATTTTAAAAGGCGATAGTTCGACAATATACATGATATGAGTTTGTCCGCTTAAATCGATTACTTCTAGCATTTTACATCCCAAAAATGTATTTTTGTACAAAACACATGCTTACCACAACACAGCGGAGTCAGGCTCTTCCTGGCCACGGTGAAAATGATGAGCCTTAATAATCAGCTGCTTAAATGACCACAGCTGCATCCTGTTTCTTAGATACAGGGGTGTCTCACATTACCCAGTGTCTCACATTACCCCATTCTACCCTATAAAGATATCATCTTGAAACTGAGTGACTTACTTAAAAACACATGCTTTATGTATTACTAATTTCATGAAACTGTATGTAAATTAGTTATGAACAAGAAAAACATCTAAATTAAGCAGGGTATGATAAAATAAATTCAAGTACAGACATAGTCTGAAATGCAATTACTCTTCAGGATTAATTTATGAAAATTTCCTTTTACAGGTCAAATTTCTCAAAGCGAGCTCGCAATTTTTATGCTTAGCAAATGATGTAAACATATATGTAAATCAGATGTATTCAGCAGTCTGCGATGCAGTGCCTTCACTAAAAAGGAGGGACAGATAATAACTAGAGAACTTCTATACTCTGTTCTAGCATGTCACCCCCGGGCCAGTCATACTGAGATGTAAACAAGATGCTCTGACCCCAGCGTATTACACTCTGATATGGATCAGATACTGATAGGCATGTCCCTTCAGAAAAGTGCTTTTAAAATCAAGATGGTCAGACAACATGTCGCTCCAGGTACCTATGAAGCAGGAAGCCCCCTTCTTCCATAAATCAATCATTTTAAAGACCTTATAGGATGAATCTTTCTGTGGAGGGGGAAAAAAAGCATTCACACCATCTTGTCTTTTTTTTTTTTTTTTAAACTCTGGATGTGAACAATCAATATTTAATTTTCTTTCTTTTGATGTTATTGCATATCTGTCATCTCACCTGTGCAGTGGAGTTTTTTTTTTCTCATTACCACTGGTAGGAATCCATGACACAAGCAACAAGAGGGAGAGCCCTGTGAAAAGAGATGCAAGTCATCTCCAAGTTGAAACTAACTTGCTTGTGTGCCGCTGTAACTAAAAGCCAACAGGAACAGTGTTGCTTGTAGCAGCTCCCACTTTCACAGCTTTTTGTTCAGTGTGACATCTAACACGAAGTGACAACATGGCTGCAGGTGGGGCTTAGACAGACTGAGTTTGTGAGCAAAGCTAATCACGTAAGCAGCAGCTCACACATCTGCCAGGTTAATGAGACAACGCCGGGGGAATGATGATGACTTTACACACAGCTGAAGGGAGTTTGTCTCCAATTTTATAACAAACAGGGATGTCACATCTCCAGGCTAATTTTGTGTTAGGGAAGTATCTTGATGATAAATATATGACTTGACAACACAAAAAGTCAGCTTTTTTTTCCCCCCCTAAATGCCATTTAGACACAAGCTTCACTCTGCATTATAAGAGCTGCAAGAATTTACAAGAATTAGACAAAATGCTGATGGGAGTGTAACTGATGCTTCCATCTGGGGTTACGATCAATAGCAAACAGTGTCACCGGCAGACAGTAATGGGCACTTGAGGATCTCCAAATTTAGATCAACGGAACAATGCAGAAAGGTGAGCAGACACTTTGTCTGATAACACCTAGTTGTCAGACAAAAAGATGGCCAACAGTTGTGACTGACAAGTCCGTTGCCCGCCACATTAAGAGTCTGCACATTTCCCGTTTGGGCTGGAAAAGTCATAAAATGAAAGCAGAGCATGACTTTTACTTTTTTTTTTTTTTTTTAAACCACCAAGTCCTGCATTTAGTGTGATTAATGAAAATATAAACTGAGTGCTGTAAGTGTTATGGAGTATTTTAGATGCTCAAAATGCCATCATCTTGTTTTAAATTAAATAAGAAATTAAATATATCAAAGGTTCTTACTACTGGAATCAATTCTTTTCATTAAAGAACTCCTTCCGTGTCCTGTCTTTCAACACGCAGCTGTAAAGTCTTACTATTCTTATACTCACCTCTGCAACTATTTTGTCACTTAATGTCATAATTAGACACACAAGTGTTCAAAGAAAGCTGAATTTGGTTTTTTGGTGCATCTAACACATTTTTTTTTAAATTTGAAGATACAATTTTCAGGTTGTTTGCAGGCGTGAGTGATGTTTTAAAATTCAAAGTAAAATCAAAACTAAATAAGTGTTTAATAATGCACCTCTAGGTGAAGGATAAACTCAGTAATATCTGGGAAATATGTTTAATACGAATTCACGAGTATCTACGAGTATTGTCCTTTAGGTAATGTGTTCACAAGAAAAAAAGAAAGAAACATAATTAGAAGAGCAGTATGTCTTCATATAACAGTAAGGTATTTTCAGTTTAGAGAGTTATCATCATTAATCATTTTTGTTGTTTTGGATCATTATCATTACTCCTCAAAATAATCAGGGCTCCACAAAGTATACTTTGATCGTAACAGAGAATTATATGAGACATAAAACATGGGATAAATCATAATTTGAATAAATGGCTGAATGGGAGATTTCCATTTACTAATTTTACACAGTAACAGTGATAGATATTGCCTCCCTTAGATTTTAAATCAGTTTTTCAGAACAGGATCAGCAGAGAAAAAATGAATAAATAAACCATTACTGTACAATTTTAACATATTTAAAATGTTGCTGAACAACCACATCTAAAAAAGCTTATTTAGTGAAGAGGAAAGAAAATGTACCTCTGAATACTGACACACTTCACTGAAATTTGACTGCAGAATCTTTCTCGGCAAAAGCCTCACAGTGTCATGTCAGCTGTTGATCTCTTCCACTGCCATTTTCAAGACTTTGTATAACTGTGGAATCGTGGGGTTCTCTTGCAATCACAGATCCAATAGGACCCGGGTCGCTCTGTGGTTTTCATCAGCGGCGTCAAACAGTGCAATCCATTGTCACACTGATGGCCTGATGGCCTGTCGCATTGATTCCTTTGTGCCTTTTCATACTTGCTTCTATTTTTGGTTATGCTAAAAGCCTCCAGACCTTCATGTCAAATTAAGTTTTCTTACTTTAGTTGACACATTTTACCCCCCCCCAACAGTGTGACCTGCTGCCTAGTAGATGAACTTCCCAAATTCCCTACAGATTATTTCACATAACATCTCCACAAAAAGAAACAGAAAAGGAAACAACAACAAAGCACAAAGTGCACTTCCAAGCCTTTAATCAGTGCATCCCACACCCTAGCTCGTCTCTGGATGCTGTTGCTATGGTAACTCAACCTCCGTCTGGCTTTGATTCAGATCTCCTCAAACTTTTGTTACCTTGAAACAATTTTTTTTTTCATAGGAAACTGATGATCAAGGCAGTGTTTGCAGTAAAACTAATATGAAGACCCCAAACACTCAATCGTCCCACTGAAAAACCAACACTCCATCAAAACTGACATTTTCATGAGATCTGCAACATGAAATGATGCACTTTTCAAATACGCTTTGGCTAAGATTATCAGGTTAACATAGGCATGCATGCAGTCTTAATCCACATAAAGAAATAAAAAACATGAATGTATGAAACACCATTGCAAGCATGTTTATCAATATACTTTATTGGGTTAATGTGTTGATCGACATTTGAATGATCTTTTCACAACTCGTCTATGAAACATTTATGTCCAACACTTGTTTAGAACTGTTCTGTATAAAGACACACTGATCAAGAACAACAGCCTTCAGTTTCTGAGGAGTTTCCAGTCATAGTCACTGATGGATCTTCACTTTCCTAATTCATAGACTTCCAATAATTTATTTATTTATTTATCATCTTCAAGAAACACGAGTTAGAGAAGGCAGTTATGGGCGCTCCCGTTTGATGGGGATTCATTTCTCAGCCATCACACCTGTTTTCCATGACTGCCACAGGTAAGTTTGGCGCTCTGACCTAGACGTTAAGTGCTGCCTCATTCAACAGCCAATGAGCTACTAGATCTCCACTATGGTGAGAAAAGAAAAATGTAACCGAGAAAGACGAGTGCCACTTACGTTTACATATTTTCATTTCTTGGTTATAGTTTCTGGGTTTGGTTCTCAGATTTTGGATTTTGATTCACATTTGGCTCTGACTTGACGCCACAGTGGGCCGTCACACTGGTCTCGAGACCAAATACTGCCTGATATAAATTTCTGACAGTGTCAGAAATCCTTCGACTCCATCTATTTACTGGCCAATTGAAATGCAACTTGAAATGACGCATTGATGATTGCGAACTCATGCCATTCCCAAGAAAAATAAGAATCCAAAGTTGGCCCCTTCCCTCTCTAACCATGACAGGGAACACATTTTTCTCCTTTGTAGCTTTTTTTTTTTTTTTTTTAAAGCATTTTGGCACATATAAACGCTGCAACAGAGCAGTACGTCATACCCAAGATTAAGCCAATGCAAATTTTACAGTGTGAGATGTGATGATCTTATACAGCTCCAGAAGTTGTGCAGTGTACAGGTGCTGGTCATAAAATTAGAATATCATGAAAAAGATGATATATTTCAGTAATTCGATTCAGAAGGTGAAACCTGCATATTAAATTCATTCATTACACACAGACTAACATAATTCAAGTGTTTATTTTTATTAATATTGATTATTATAACTGACAACTAATGAAAATCCCAAATTCAGAATCCCAGAAAATTAGAATATTGTGGAAAGGTTCAATATTGAAGACACCCGGTGCTACACTCTAATCAGCTAATTAACACCTGCAAAGGCCTTTAAATTGTCTCTCAGTCTAGTTCTGTAGGCTACACAGTCATGGGGACGACTGCTGACCTGACAGTTGTCCAGAAGATGACCACTGACACCTTGCACAAGGAGGGCAAAACACAAAAGGTCATTGCAAAAGAGGCTGGCTGTTCAGAGAGCTGTGTGTCCGAGCACATTAATAGAGAGGCAAAGGGAAGAAAAAGATGTGGCAGGAAAAAGTGTACAAGCAATCGGGATAACCGCACCCTGGAGAGGATTGTGAAACAAAACCCATTCAAAAATGTGGGGCAGATTCACAAAGAGTGGACTGCAGCTGGAGTCAGTGCTTCAGGAACATCCATGCACAGATGTATGCAGGACATGGGTTTCAGCTGTCGCATTCCTGGCATTAAGCCACTCTTGAACAAGAGACAGCATCAGAAGTGCCTCACCTGGGCTGAAGACAAAAAGGACTGGACTGCTGCTGACTGCTCCAAAGTTATGTTCTCTGATGAAAGCAAATTTTGCATGTCCTTCAAAGTCCCAGAGTCCAGAGGAAGAGAGGAGAGGCCCAGAACCCCTCGTTGCTTGAGGTCGAGTGTAAAGTTTCCACAGTCAGTGATGGTTTGGGGTGACATGTCATCTGCTGCTGTTGGTCCACTGTGTTTTATTCGGTCCAAAGTCAATGCAGCTGTCTACCAGGAAGTCTTAGAGCTCTTCATGCTTCCTGCTGCTGACCAACTTCATGGAGATGCAGATTTCATTTTCCAACAGGACCTGGCACCTGCACACAGTGCCAAAGCTACCAGTACCTGGTTGAAGGACCATGGTATCCCTATTCTTGATTGGCCAGCAAACTCACCTGATCTTAACCCCATAGACAGGCTATGGTGTATTGTGAAGAGGAAGATGCGAGATGCCAGAACCAACAATGCAGAGGAGCTGAAGGCCTCTATCAGAGCAACCTGGGCTCTCATAACACCTGAGCAGTGCCACAGACTGATTATCTCTATGCCCGCCACATTGCTGCGGTAATTCAAGGCAAAAGGAGCCCAAACGAAGTATTGAGTGCTGTACAGGCTCATTCTTTTCATGGTCATATTTTTTTTAGTTGGCCAACATTTTGAGAAATCTTTTTTTGTATCAGTCTTCAGTAATAATCTAATTTTCTGGGATGTTGAATTTGGGATTTTCATTAGTTGTCAGTTGTAATAATCAATATTCATAAAAAATAAACACTTGAAATATCACTTGAAATATCTGGTCTAATTTTATGACCAGCACCTGTATAGAAGCACTAACGAGTTTTTTGTTTTTAACAATTTCTTAAATCAGCCTTTCAATACAGACAGTAGGAACTTGAATCAGCATCAATAAAGGGCTTCATCCAGCCTTTGAATTCAGAGTTTGATTCCCACTCTTTTCTGTACTTTCAGTGTACAGCGGACTGACATGAGGAGCTGGTCAACTGGATGTTTTGCTGATGTCACATAGAGGTACACACACAGTGGACGAGGTGATAAAGTAACTGAAGCTGTGAGTTACATGATGTGAGGTAAATACATTTATTATAGTGCAGTGATTTACATTCAATACATTTACATGAGCCAGCAGTGGCTTCACGCATGCACGAGTTGGAGGGCTGAACATCATTTCTGACTGCAACTGGGCTGAAGCTAACAGGGACTGTCTGCTGTGCGGACTGGGCCGCCTGGGGGAGCTTTAGGACGGGGAGGGACTCACTGGTCCCGCCCCTTAGATGTGAAGACTGCGGCTCATTTTCAGACCCCACATCCACTGTTGCCAGATTGGGCGGTTTTCCCGCCCAATTGGGCTACTTTTGATTACAGCTGGCAGGGAAAAAATGGGGGGGGAATGCACAATTTGGGCTGCTTTTACCAACATCTGGCGGTTTTTTTATTATTGTGAAAACAGTACAACAAACTGTTATTTTATGGTTTTAAAAACAGTAGAAATACAAAATTCAGTGTACTTCGCTCACTCGTAATGTGGTCATCCAATTTAAAAAATATTTAATCGCAGTGTTATTCAGTCGCTGTAAGAACGCACTATCATGACGTCACCTCAACAAACCTTAGTGCGCCGATGCAGAAGCCCGCTCTCTCTAAACTCAGTGGTTGGGCTATTCTGTTAGCCAATTAAGTAGGTTTTCATGCCGAAGTGGGGAAAATATAAGAAATGGTGTTTACGTGGTTGACGTTACTGCTGCTGTGTTAACTTGGGCCTGGCACTGGGATACGCGATGTGCATTTTTGCACATTTTCTGTGACATGCACTATGATAAAATACAACTATTCATTTAGGCTTAATTGTTTAATACTGTAAATGCATTCAAATCCACGTTTATTCAAATATTAAATGTTTTTGTATGAAAACACTTATTGGGTGGTTTTTTTCCTGAAGTGGGCGGGTTTTGGAATGTGATTGGGCGAAAATGGTTCAACCAAATCTGGCAACACTGCCCACATCTGTCTCGATGTGGGTCTGATCTATTGGGTTAGCATGTTATCCGATTCTTGAAGAAAAATAAACAGAAAATAAGAGCAAACCAATCTCCCCGTTTTGTTGAAGTTACATAGGGGTTACATTAAGATCAGGAAAAAATCCTGCACTAAATATACATTTGAGTCAATGCAAAGATTGCTCCTCAAGAAGCCATTTTTTTATTACCTTTGGTACACTTTGGCACAGAGCAACAATTTAGGTTTAGAATCTTTTTCATTCTTTACATTTCAACTGATATTACATGTAAATGCAATGCTAATGATATCTGCAGCATTTTTCCCCAAGTGGTGATGAAAGCCTCACATTAGTTACGTTTCACGTATAGATTCTCTCTGTACTTCAGCTTCCATGAGGCTGAGAATCACATGCTGTTTGGCCTTGGCTTGCATCTCTCACCCACTTAGATAACATACCTATCCTCAACACCTATAGGCCATGTAATGAGTGCAGAAAGAGAACAAATCACACAACATAAGCAAGCAGGCTCATGACTAATGATTGTAAATCCAGTCCTTACCAACTGCATGCCCGCAGACTTACAAACAGGCCAGCTGTGTCAAATGTAGTCATGCTCTACAAAAAATCAAACATCAAGGGTCTCTTGCTGACAGCAGCCCAGCTGCAGTTATCCAGTTGTCTTATTAGACTGAATAAATCCTCTTCATGTCAAGCCCCATGCCTGGATTTTAAGACCTAATTTCATTCCAGATATGTGCAGCTCTGATGCGCCACTGTTGGTGTGTGACAACTGATGCAGTGTGGTCTAAATGGATTTCTGAATCAGATGTGTGTGTAGCTTTGTAGCATCATCAAAGACTTCAAATTTAAGAGACAAAGTCATTACATTACAGGCAAAGGTTTTCACACAATTATTCAACATTTTCTCTTTTAGAAAGCAATTATATTCATGAAATTCAAAGCCAGTTTGAAGCCTCTAATTGGGTATAAAGTTAGCAATCTTGTAAAAGTGTTGAAAAATTGGGGATAAAAGCACTGCACCTCTTTCAAAGCCCAAATTACAGTAGCAGCGTGCTGTGTTGCAGTGGCACAGCAGTAAAAAGGCTTCTTAACTTTTAGACTGCCACCATTTTTTTCCCCCCAAATATTACGCACACAGGAGCTCAAGAGAGAAAGGGGAAATATCTCTCCGCCACTTATGCTTTGAATAAATTGTATTGCGCACTATGAGGCAATATTCCAAGGCAAGTAATACAACTGTGGAAGCAGTTTATTTTTTCATCCATCCTCCTGTCACCATTTATCCATAGTGCTGCCAACAAATACAACGATATAATTTCTGAGACAGCAGGGAAATGTTCTAGTCATCACCCCAAAATCCATGTGGCTGCCAAATTCAGTGCACTGAGGCGGAGTATACAAACCATCTGAGCTCGGACCAGAGTGAAAGCAAAGAAAGGAAATGAACCATGGGTCTGAACAAAGAATGCTTTAAAAGTACAAAACTACATTTTAGTGTGATGCTGGGGATTAAAAAGCTGAACTCAAGTCTGGTTGTGTTAAATTGTTCAAAATGTTGGTTTGCAACTTGACATATCACATGTCAGAATATGTACCATCCCCAAGCTTCATGCAAAATATGTGTGAAAACATGCTTCATTTCTACGTGTATTTATTCATTTACTAAAAAAAACAAACACAAAAACAAAATCAGGCATCTTGAAAGAAAGAATCCAGGTCCTCTGTCATGTCTGCCAAATGCTGGGAAACATTTGCTCCTGCCTCTTGAGCTGCAGTAGATCCTCTGGCAGCAGAGTTTTCCTGTGACCTCTGGGGAGTGTCCATCTCTCGCTTTATGTCCTTGCCTCCACCCAAAATTCTCTGGCTCTCTATAAAGTACTGGTTGGGGTGACTGAGAGAGAAAGCGGTGTCCTCAACCTGCTCGAAAAATGAGAAAGCCCGTGAGACGAAGGTCAAGAGCAGATAATAACCATCACCTGTCACAGAAGTGGCAGCTTGATTGACTGATTCAACATAATGTCACCTTTTATAAAGTGATCATCGCCCTCGTTTGGGGGGGGTGGGGGGTGGGGGATTTGGTGACCTCTTCACACCACAGACTTTCATAGCCACATTAACGCAGCTAAGTCACCACTTAACTACTCGATTAAAGCAAAAGTTGAAAGATGAAACTTTCTTTCAAGGAAAGAAAATGTCAAGTCATCATGAGTCGAAACTTCTGAACCAATTTACAGATGATGTTTAAATGGTATTTCTGAAGCCTTTTTTAAATTTTTATTTATTTATTTATTTTTAAACTGACGTTCCCAAAATGTACTGATTCATACTGAAGATGTGAGCACAAGAGGAAAACAATTTTTCACACAATAAATTCAACCTAGTAAAGCTGACATTTCTGTTATCTCCATGCTGAACCACGTTAGTAAATTTTCATTTTTTTTTTTTTTAAAGGTGGAAAGGCTATACATTTGGATGGTAATTTAAATAAGAATTTTACTCCTTTTTGATGCAGTATTGATGCAATATTGTAGTGAATCTGCATGAGAGTGAGATGGCTGTTAATGAACTCCAACAACTACTCAGATTTCTTGGAGATTGTTCATACTGCCAGCCCAAATCCAATTCTTAGCATATCCAATCAGAATTTGATCTCTGTGACTGACTGTTGACATCATTTATTGGAAGTTATCAGTCAAGCCGTGTATCTTTACTTAATCCATTAAGTTACTACAAGCATCAACCAGATGTAAAACCAAAATGTAGGGCAGTGAACGAGCTTTGCTGCTGTCACAAATGGTTATGTGGAGCCACGTTGCAAATTTTCTGCATGTTAGAAGAGGGCGCTAGAGACGGCAGAGGTTTCTATGCACCTGATTTCAGGGCGCCATCTCCACCTGTATGTCAGTCTAGCAGGTTTACAGAAAAACCAAAATGGGTTTTTCTATATCCAATATTGATATTTTGACAAATCGCAGCAGCTGTTTGCCGATTTATGATGCCAGTCTCTTTGGCTGATATTCTGGGCCAAATTTGCTTTCTTTTTTTTCCCACATCTCTCCATACAGTTTATGCAGCAATATATAAAGCTTTGAGAAGAGAAAAAAATGGTTGTCTATCTAATCAGCATTTTGCATTGCATGTACATTTATAAATGAGAAAATATATAAGCCAAAGAAAAAAAACTAAGACTTATTGCATTTTGGCCGACCTCTTGTGTGGTCCAGGCTGGATGGATGTTGGTTAACAGACAGCTAAGACTAGCTAATGGAGAAATCCCCCATCACTTCCATCACTCCGCTAGACGTAACCGTTGCTTGTGTCTCTTTGAAAAAGGCAATGGACCACTTTAAATCCTTTTTAACCAGACCATTCAGACTGAGACACATCCATGCAAATACAACCGAAATCACGTTTAATCACAACTGAATTTTCCTTCAATCAATGCAATTTTCATGAATAACAAAATTAAGTACTTAACAAATCCACATTGCAAAATATAAAATATCCTAACAAAATTAGCACAACAGATGCTTACATTTGACAGTTCAAGACAATCATTTCAGCTCAGACAGAGCCTTTATCAGGGTGAGTAAATGTGATCAGGTAGAGTGAAACGAACATGCTAAAGATTATCTCTGACAAACAGTTGCATTAATGCATGCATGTGTGTGCTGCTCAGCTGAATGGCCTGCAGATGTGTGAGATTTTGTGAGTTCTGGTTTTGCTTTTTTTGTCTTAAAGGGATGATGAATCATGCAAAACAGATTAAACTACTTAAGAATCCATAGGGGACAAAATAGATTTAGAATGCAATAATAAACCTATAAAAATTAAGTGGTTACGACAGGCAGCTAATGATGGATGTGATGACATTTCTGGGTCTCCCCTGAGCCTTTATGCACAGGATGCAAATTGCGCTGAGAGACACGTACCCACAGATACTCCCCACATCAAATGAAATCTGAACTTACATTGTGTGTCAGCTCAAAGTATTTCTGGCACGCCAACTGGTAATGCATTCCTTTGACCAGCTCCAAGATCTGCAACAAAAGGTAGAATTCATAAAAAAAGAAACTTCAACTGTAGCAGCTGTTATGCTGCCTGAAATACTGAGTGAATTAACAGAGGATGCTGTCAGCTACTTGCGCTGTTATTCAAAATCATTTTAATTGCATTTTGGTCAACTACGTACACAGGTGTGCTTCATAAATTGTAATGAGAGCATAGAATAGATCCTTAAGGTAATGTTAGCAAATGTAATAAAAACAGATGTAAGTCTACTTTAAATATTAATACTCAGCTCTGTGCAATAACCCCTGGCAGTCATATATTCTTTTGTGTAACATGTAGAGGTAAACTGCACATACTTTGCCTAACATCTTTCTGTAGATACTGAACTCCAGCACACACAGTGAATACATCGTCCACTCAGACTGCAGACTAGCATATTCAGAGCAATTACACATCTTTGGTGTCTGCAGTTGCCCTTAGGGGGGATTTCTCTGTAAGAAAGTGCAATTGAGGCCATAGTGTGCCTGCATTCAGAATGAATGACCTGCTGTAAAATAAAGTCTTCAGCACTCACTCAGAGTTTCATAATTCCCTCGATTCCTACATTGCTGCCTCCAGCATGTTCAATTCTGGGGCTGTTATATCAGTACTGAAACCACGCACAGTCTCAGATAGGCGTTATCATTTTCTTAGCCATTTTAGTTTCTTTCTTGGAATACAAAGGACATTTATAATAATGCATACAAAAGATTGATAAAAATATATCAGTTTTTCTCAGTTTAATTTGAGGTATAAAATACATTTTCCCGCCCAGTTTATGCTAAGTACTCACTGGTTATAACTCCTCCAATCCCTGGCTTTGTCTATACTATGAAACATTACTGAGGCTGCTTTCACATGGCAGATTTTAATTTTCACTTCAGAATTTCTTTTTTTTTTTTTTGCCAAGATCCACTTTTTTTTTGTTGTTGTTGTTTATGTTTGTATTTTAAATGAGACCTGCATCAGCTTTCAAGTGACCTGCATGTGCAGAAAGACAAAAGTGACATCAAGTGCAGTACGTCAGGTGTCAGTAAGTAACAGAAGATATGCATGTGATTTAGGAGCACATATGAAAGTGACCCAGGTCTTATGTGAAAATAAATGAATAAATAAATGAATAGGAATCCACCTTCAGTCTGAACACAGCCACAGTGGTTTTAGTAAACCGTGTTAAACTTTTGTGCCAGAAAAAGCCTGGAAAATTTTGAAACATTTTCTTCAGTTTCAAAAGCTGTTGATTTTTATTTACAAAAAAATCAAATAATGAGAAATGGAACTGCCGATCACAAATAAGTTTTGACATAGGGAAGGTTTAACTCAAATGAGCAATCTCATGCCTGCCTGGGGATGGTCAGGTCGGTTTGCTCAAGCGTTTGACAGCATAACCATGAACAGGAGGGAACCCACCTGACTGATTCCACTGGGAGACACCTTGTAGAACTGAAGCTTTTGCTTCAGCAGCTCTGGGTCACTGTGACGGAATGGACACCCTACCAATGTAAAAAAGCTTTTTAAAATGAATGCATATTAAAATCAAACTAAGACAGCTGGGGGGAGATAGAATGCAGGGTTTCCTGCAGACCTTATTTGGCCAGGCGCCCCGCCCGGCCTGAAATCTCGAGCGCCCGGGCTACAATGTCGGGAAAAAAAAAATGTCGGGCAAAAAAAAAATAATGCAATGCATGCAAGCGACACGGCAGCGCTTGAGAACTGATCAGCGCACATAGGTTTGTGTTATAATGAATTAATGTTGATTCTCTAGTGCTGCGCTGTTTGTCTGCAGTGCATTCTGCGCCACCTCTCTCTCTCTCTTTCACACACACACAGTGATAACCTCTCTGTCGATCACTCACGTTTGACAGCTCACGTCTCGTCTCACTTCAATACAAGTTTTCCTCCGCTCGCTTTTATGTCGGTCCGTAATGATTTATAGTCAGTAGAGATTCTGGTAAACTTTATTCGTAATAGACCCGGTGCTTTTGTTTTGACCAGACAGTGCGACTTCTAACTGCCGTTTTTTTTTTTTTTTTTTTGGTTCGACAATTCCTTAAAGTGACACACGCACACACTAATCAATATTATGTTTAACTTTGTCTATAAAAGAAAAAAAAGAACATTAGGTATTTAAACTAACTAACTAAATAAATAAAGACCATGGGCGCACTGCCTGTCCCCCTGGACTCCAAGCTCACGTAGCTTCACTTGACAGCTGTCACTCTGAGGTGATTGATGACCAGTCCGCCCAGTCAAAAGGTAACGGCTACTATGTAATTTACTGGTATGCAATTGATCAGTAGTAGAGTAAATGAGACATAGTCTTTTAGTTAGAAACTGAGGTAGCCTACACTTTATAGTGTTTTCCATCATCATGTTTGTGGGTTTGTTGTTAAGCAACTTCTTTCATATTTTGAGGGCAAAAATAATAATTGAACAATCTAATTAATTAAGTAATTTATCCTTTTTTTGGTTCTCGGCTACCATCTCGGCTTCCCCGCTTGAAACCCCCCCCCCCCCCCCCCCCCCCCCCGGCCAAAGTTTTTTCCTGCAAGAAACCCTGGAATGTGTGTGGAGAATTTGATGAACAACATAATATGTGAACTTTTCGAGTTAAAACTTCTCATTAAAATGTTAAAACAGTTCTTAGGAATTAGCGAGGGCTAATTACTTCCTCGAACAGCAGTCAACTCACCATGATAGTCGCCTTGGCTGGGTGGGTTTGATAAAATCACCTTCATGCAGCTGTATGGGGTATAGTCTGCTCGTTTGCCTTCCTTGCCAAACATGTGGCGAATGCCGTAGGCATAGGCCTTGTCAAACTGCACAGAAAAAGAAGGGGTGGGGTGGGGGCAGTAAGGAAAGGCTTAGTGAAGATGAGAATATGAGAGGGATCTGGTGGTGGTGAAAAGAGACATTATCATACATCATGTCAGCTTTGGCAGGGCCTTTTTTTCAATGAAGTATAGAGCTATTAGAGAAAATCTGCTGTAGAAGTATTGTCACACTTGAGATAACTGAATTACGGACACTTTAATAAAGCCATCCTTCTGTTCTTTTGCCCCTTGTTCGGCATTGTGCTTCGACAAAAACATTTAGTGTGCTTCGGGTCACAAAGCTGATGTTAATTCTTACACAATGTAACATTAGATTTTGACAGTCCATAAAGATGATAAATAAAATCAAATTAGTCTAATTCAGCCCACAAATATAGCTTTTTAACATACCGGGCTGACTAAGAGTCACAACTCTGCTGCATTAATTCAAAACAATTGTACTGCAACTCTGCGCATATTCCTTTAACTCTCAGTAGTGATGACTTCATGAGCTTTTTCGCAAATAAGAAGAAGTCATCAAGTGAAATGGTTTTTGGGGGACATTCAAGCCTGATTTGTATCTGGACTCTTTCTGTCCTTTGAGCTCTCAAAGCCGGCAGTAATAACAGCTTCCCCCACCCCTCTCCCACCCCTTCCCAAGGCTTTAATTTATATTTCCAATGAAATTCACATTTATTTGTATAGCAGCTATTACAATACTATTATACTATTTTTATGAATTGGTATTATATAAATTTAGAACTTTTGAACTCAACTGAATTGGAATTAACTTGATTATGAATAAGAATGAACTAGATTATGAATAGGGAGAACATGA
This sequence comes from Hirundichthys speculiger, assembly GCA_018398805.1. Classification (NCBI taxonomy): domain Eukaryota; kingdom Metazoa; phylum Chordata; class Actinopteri; order Beloniformes; family Exocoetidae; genus Hirundichthys; species Hirundichthys speculiger. Next base: position 1,416,620 of record JAGFBZ010000855.1, on the reverse strand, counting down.
AACATTTTTTTTTAATTTAAATGATCAGAGTTTTGTCTGAACAAATGAAACCACTGTACTAGACCATAAACTTCAAACCATTTGTGAAAATTACTGGTAGTAGTGTCATGGTTTGGGCTTATTTTGCTACATCTTGTTCAGGATTGCATAACATCACTGACGAAAGACTTCTGACGTACACAAACAAATTTCATAGCTTCAGGACTTCTGGAGACATCAAGACCTGCTTTGAAGACTGAATTAATTGGTGCTGTAACATGTTTTTTTGTTACTAAATTTGGTATTAAAAAAAAAAGTTACAATACAATCAAATAAAATGATTGAGACACTACTAAACTATTATTCGCTTAACTGTGCAACGTAAAAGAGCAGGTTCTGTCAAAGGAGTTTGGTGGCTTTGAAGATTTAAAGAGCTCACATGTGAATGTATGTTTCAATTCAGCATTTCAAAGGGCTGTGAAAAATATTCCAAATATAGCATACCCTTAGGGTGACTGAAATACATTTGCTGCTTCCACCATCTATTGCCTGCTTCTTTAAATTAGGGTGTGCAGACTGCCATCTACTGCAGGTAAAAGAGTGATTATGTATAAAAAAAAACCTCATAAAATTCGACTCTCAAGAAATAGAACTATCCCTTTAATGTTTTTAAATATATCTATATCATATTTCACTGCTGTCTAAATCAGGTCAAGCTATATGAATCCCTGATTCAATATCTGGAAAATGTCAATGACTTCCCAAAGATGGGAAAACACCAGGATCACAGACACTGCATAAACGAACATTAAAGTGTTACAATTCAACAAATCTTGGCCTGCTGCATCTTAGTGGTTTAAACAAGCGGCCCCTGTGCAGAGTGGTCGCAGGCTCGACTCCCGGCCTGCAATCCTTTGCTGTGTATCCTCCCCACCCTCTCTGGCCCAGTTTCCTGCCTCCTCTTCTTTGAAAGTGAAGGCCAGGAGTGCCAAAAAAAAAAAAAAAAAAAGATCTACAAATCTTCATATTACTTATTTAGTGACAAATCAGAAGCCACATCGTACTTTTTTGATGGTCTAATTACACAATGTCTGCAAAGTCCATTAAAATGTATTTCAGTGACCCTGCCTCTAACATCCACAGTAAAACACACACAGAGTGCTCCGACACTGGCAGAGCACAACGACCACATCTGCACCCACCATATCATATTAATGTTGCAATAAAACCCTTGAACTTGCTAATGTGACAAGCTTCAGTGAGAAGTTAAAAACCCATCAAATATTCCTAAACTACAATAAATCACATATTAATTATGTAGAGCTTCTAAATTCTCGAGGCAATTCCTTGATTTAACACCTCCTTACTCTATTAAAACAAAACATGGAACTCCACTGGCACAAAAGTGTGTTAAATATGCATTATGTGAAATAATGTGGGCATAAAAAGATCTAATGAGGTCTAAAGTGATCCAAAGATAAAGATGACGTGGAATTAATCTTCCCACTCGCTGAGGCAATCCTGAGGTTAACATAATGATTAAATACAAAACTTGTCTACTTTGTGACTCATTTTTATATATTAACTGTTTTAACTACACTACAGAGTACAGAAACTAAACACATTAACAATAGAAATGTTCAATAAATAATTTTTTTTTTTTTAAGTGCAGAAAATGCGAATCAAAAATTTGCACAGAACAAAAGCAGGAAGAAATTCTTGGAATTTCAGCATCTATTCCACTGCAGAGTAAGAACCCAAGACATTTGGTGTTAATATACTTTCATTCCTGACTTTCTCAAAACAAGATTTGGGACAGGTCATGCCAACCAAGTACCCATACTAGGGATGGAACGGTTACCGGTATTACGGTAAAGCATGGTGAAATTTTACACGACAATGATTACTGTTTATGTTTGATTCATTATCTCGGTCGATCACCGGGATATGAAATATCAGCCTCATTCAAGTCTGGCCAGCGTGAATATGTAGCTTGTAACATAGGAATCATAATGTAAGCATGGCGGAAAGTGGTGATAGCACGCAGGACATTTACCAACCCACTAAAATGACGAAATCTGAGGTCTGGGCATAAATAGGTTTTTTAAGAATGCAGAGGGACAACTGGTGGAGGACAGTTATCCTGTCTGCAGAGCATGCAAGAAAAAAGTTGCTGCGAAAGGCAGTAACACTTCAAATCTACTGGCTATAATTTTAAGTTCCTGATAATTGCTTGTATATTTTGACCTACTATGGTTGTTAAAGTGTTAATTTAAACTTGAACCAGACAAATAAACTGACACAGAAAGAAATAAAATTTCTTTCTGTCTCAGTTGTTTGCCCTTTTAATGTGAAAGTTTCATTTTGATAAGATTTTGGCTTCTAATGTTTTAGTATGACAAGAAAATCACAAGATTTTGTGAAATTATTTTGATGTATGTGTCTTTTGGACATTTGTACAGCAATTAAAAATACCACAATAATATCGTAAACCGTGATCATTTGGTCACTATAATTGGTGTGAATGCATTAAGGCATTCACACCTATTGTTTTCCTGTTTCTCTTTATTTATTATTCCATCTTCCGTCATTTTTCGGCACTTAACTAGTCCTTCATACTTTCACCGATTTCAACCATTCAACTTTCAAAATGTTCAGCTTATTCAGGACATTCCTGCTATGTCTTTTTGTGTTTCTAACATTTATACTTTTTAAAATATTTAACTTTTAAACCTTTTTTTGTGCCATTGAAAATGAATGGTGAGATCTTCAAACCTTGTTAAAATCTTCATACTTTCACCGATTTCAACCATTCAACTTTCAAAATGTTCAGCTTGTTCAGGAGATTCCTCCTATGACTTTTGGTGTTTCAAATATTTATACTTTTTAAAATATTTAACTTTTAAAATCTTTTTTTTTGCCATTGAAAATGAATGGAGTTTTGTCAAGATCCTCCAAAAACTTTGTGCTTTTTCAAACCTTACTACTTCAGCATACTTTCACCGAGACAAACCATTCAAACTTTAAAATGTTCACAAAAGATTGGACTATTCTCGTTTGACTCCGTTTTTAAAAATATTTTACCGTTTTTGAATTATGGCCGTTTAAGTTTTACCATTTTTTCATTTTTTCAGATCTTTAGAGTGACGGAATGTTTGTAAACATTCTGCTAGAGTGAGAGCCCTTTCAAAATTAAAACTTTTTTTTTCCAAACAACCTGCTCTTGCAGCCAGACCTTTCACCCCACATACATAATTTATACATCAAAACGTAGGTATTTTTGTCCTCTTTCACACAATGTAACCCTTGAAAATGAGAGACTTCAACTTTTCCTGCTAGAGGCCTCCAAATGACAGAAAGTCTCCTATTTTTCCTATACTTTGTAATGTAAAATCCGACCTCTTTTTTCAAATTGCTTGAAAAAGTTTCATGTTTTTACACTGCCGTAATTTAAAAATGGTAGACATTTGCCAAACAAAAAATATATCACTAGAATCCTGAAAGCCTTGTGGCGCTCACGGTTCAAGAATTTTTTGAAAAACTTATTCAGCTTTTGAATTACAGCTGTTTGTTCGGACACAAAAATCCAGATTCGGACTGACTGGAGACAGTGTAATTAGGAGGCTGCTGCCTTTTTTTTCTCTCTCCCCCTCTCACAGACACACATACACACGCTGGAGGAGCCCCACATGTGACTGCCTCCCCTGAAGCCCCGCCCCTTTTTGCAGGTTCTTCAGGCACAGTATATGATATATTATGAGAATGATCACAGCCTTGACTCACATATGAGCTTTTGTTCATCCCATTCCTAATCAATATGATGTGGATCCACCCTTTGCAGCTTCAACAGCTTCAACACTTCTAGGAAGTGTGTTTATTGAGGATTTTTGACCATTCTTCCAGAAATGAATGTTTTCTATGGACCGTATATGATTTGTGTCCTTAATAAAGTTTTGATTGATTGATTGATCCCTTAGCTTTTAGAAAGGTTTTTCTCATTAATGCTTGTTGCTTTTAACATTTTCTCTGAATTTAGCTGTCTTAGTTGTGTTTAGCCTTTAGCTACATTAGTTTCAGTTCACATGTTTTAACTCTTGATACATTCTGCAAAGATGTTCAGCTAAAGTCTGCTACTTTTTAAGAGTTTGACTCATGTCTTTCAAATTTTCAGTCCATTGTCATGAAGTAGTTTGACTTTTTGCTCAATGTTATGCAAATCTTAGCAACTTTTACATTCTTTTGGCAACTTCAACATTCCTGTATGAAAATGTTCATCTCCTGCCGAAGGTTTTATTTTTGACTTCTGCTTTTAAAAGTTGTGCTTTACTTTAATACATTTATGGGAGTTCATCACTAGATTTCTATTCCAATTTAGGCATATTTTCCATTCTCCTACCTAAGCATCATTCAGCATGTTGCTCCCTTTTTTTGTGCTTGACATGTTTTCTGGATTCAATACATAGCACTAAGACATTTTGCTAAATTATGCTGTATTCAAAGACTATTCATTTGTTCAAATTCTTTATAAAATTCATGCTCTTCAAATGTATTTTCTACTTTTCAGCAGAGTTCAGGTCAAAATTCAGCTTCATGCATTCACACCTGCATTTTCGAAGGAAATGCAATTTTTCTAGTTGAGATATCAAATTGTCCATATTGTTACATCTCAAACCCATACCCTTTTCTCCTTAGTCATACTTTTGTGACATCTGCAGAATATGGCTTGACTTGACTGCAAGCATGCAGTGCTGCTCCCTGCCCTCCTCCCAGCCTGCCTGATTGGATCAGATCCCAACTTGAAGACAAAAAAAAAAAAAAAAAAAACACACTTGCTACCTCGAGGACCAACTATAAAAAGCTCAGACGGAGGACCACTCAGGGATGCTGTAACTTAACGTAAACAGCTCGTCTTCGTGCCTCTCAGATTAAGCGACTTAGTTAAAGGTGTGCTTGATGTTGAAAACAGGCAATTGTCTTAGCTGACTTATGTGAGGGAGAGAGCTCAAGATGTAACATCCACAAATATTTAGATGCAAATGTGCATTGTGTTTAAAAAAAAAAAAAAAAAAATTTCCATGAATGTCTCTGGAAAAAATGTGATATTGAAGGCAGCATTTGTTGCTCTAAACTCTATCTACATTTCTGGATTTATGCCGTCATCAGAGAAGAATGAATAACCTTTGCTGAAGGCACTGATGCAGTCCCAGACCATAAGAGCCTGGCTCTTAAAGTTGCTGCAGGTAATAGTGATTGGATTGTCCTTTTGTCTTTGGTCTGGTACACATGGTGTCCACCAACACCCACCCCAAAAAACAAAAATAAACAAACATATGGACTGGTCACAGTAGTCCAGACTGCACTACTGCAAAGCACTTCTCATTGAGATCCCTGAATATAATGTTCAAAAACACCAACACAGTATCACCCAGTGCAACTCCAGCAGATACAAAACAGTGCTTCCAGGATCCTGATGAAAGTGTCTAAACACGAGCACATCACATTCGTCCTGAAATACTTTCATTGGCTCCCCCGTGTCCTCCAGAATTTTGTACTAAATTGCTCTCCTACCACACCAGCGCATCCATGGCAAAGCCCTGGTCTATCTGAGAGAAATCACACAGCAAACATCATCCCACAATCTCTATTCTGAAAACAGGATCCTCCTCCATACCTCCTGAACTAAGCTCTAGACTGTGGGAGACTGAGCCTTCTGCTCAGCCGCCCCCCACCTATGGGACTCCCAGCCCGAGCATTTGAAGGCCCCACATACTGTGGCTACTTCTAAAAAGGGCTTGAAGACTTACCTCTGCAAGAAAACCTTATGAACTGATCCCTGTACATTTGTTTTACGTTTATATTTTGCTTTATAGACAAAATGCATCATCATCATCATCATCATCATCATCATCATCATCGATTCATCAAAGTCGCCCAGAGAGAAATGTGACAAATAAGGCTTCTTTTGTGCACAGTAAAGTTTTTACTGGAATGGGTAAATGTAATATATATCGTGGTGCCTGGCAAAGGTTTACCACTGTAATCTCTTGGCCATGTGGTTATAATAGCTATTGACAAAGAATGGCTTTTGACATGATGTCATCTGAATGTTTGGAGACCACAGGCTCCGCCGAAGTTTGTACCCATTGCCCTTCTTGCACTGGAATTCCTCCAGATTCTTTGAAATAATTCATGTTATCCAACATAGAAGGAGAGATATGTAAATCCCTTCCAATATTTCTCTGAGGAACATTGCTTTCAATATTTCAATGTTTTTTTCCATGTATTTATTGACAGATTGGAGATTATCCACCCAGCTTTCCTCTACTAACACTCCACCTTGAGTAGAAACTGCTTCTGTACCAAATTCTGACAACAATCATCCATCAATATCACCTGTTTGAATTAAAATAATCTTTTTTTTTTTAAATCTCATTAAAATCCCCAAGTTTCCTTGTGGAAGAAATTGATGTATATTAACAAATTAAACAAAACTGACAAGACAATCTTTATCTTCATACTGTCCTATCTTTTTGTTTTAGGATTGTATCTCCTCTGGTTGCTTCTTGATTTGTGAGGCTAAATCACTGTAAAAGTTGCCACCATACACACTTCCATATCCACACTCGAGGGCACATTCAAAAAATGTGCAGTGATTGAGACAGAGACATTGGAGACGATCCATACGGGCTCAGTCTATAGTGATTGATGAGCCTCAAGCTTCAATCGCTTCTCCTCTCTGTAATCTGCATAAGCCTTTTCACCCCATTAAAACAAAAAAGAAGAGACTGCGAAATACTCCAAGTGCACACAACTGAAAAGGTTTGATGATACCGAAACATAACTTGATGAGAAAACAAATAAATAAATATCATTTACACAGAAGCAGGGTTTAAACTGAGGGGTGGTAGAGGAAAAAAATATAATTTAAGTTACTGAAAATAAAGATTTCTGCTGCAAACTCTAAAAGTTTAACTATCACCTATATTTAAAAAAAAAAAAAAATGAATCTTACAACCTATGCCATTTAATCTGTCACTAAATCTGAATCCATGTCCAGTCATCCATTTCAAAACATTTGTGAATTTACAGTTGAATTTACAATGACATCATGATGTGAAGTACGGACTTCTGAACTCTCCATGTGTTTTATGTACTGTCAGTGAACGAGCCAGAAGCACCTTTGTAATATACAAGAAAATATAAGTGATAAAAAAAATAGCATGTGGCTGTTTGTGACCAGCCATTAAAAGGAGTGGATATTAGAGGTAATTCAATTTCTCTTCCACTGATGTGAAAAACAGTGGAGGTTAGTGAAGATTAATTAACCCTGAGTTAACATCTGTAAAACAAACAGGTCAGCAGCAGTCTGACCCCAAGGCAACAACACACTACAACAATGTGGTACAAATAGACACTTCTCCAAATGAATAGGCTAACTTCTGTGGCAAGAGGAATGGATAGATCAAGTTGATTTTCATCAATTTCTCTCTGTCCCTCTAGTCTAAGATTACATTGCTTCTTTCTTCAGGCCTCCCTTTCGGCATCGCTGCCTCCCATCTTCTTCCTTTGTGCCTGTCGCATACTAATGAGCAGGCTTTGTGCAGCACGCCACAAAGTGCAGTCTCTGACACAACACATACATCACTGTGAGAGCTGCGAGCTGGTCAGCACCATACTGCTGCCTCTGCTGTGGAAATAGAGCAGGGCTTTATGCAGAACCTTTCACACTCTATGGAAATTTGTCAATAGGAACAACGGCAACTCAGAATCAGGAGAAACTCAGGAACCTCAGGCAACGAAGGTGTTTGTCCTGTATAATCTAGTCTTCAGGGACTCTACTCGTGAAACTAACATTTGGCACTAAGGGCACTGCTTCATTATTCTCTTATTAAAAGAAAAAAAAATCACAATGAAATATCAATCGCAGTTGTTGTATCAGCAAATAAAATAAAATCTCTGTGCAGCTGAATTTTTTTTTTTTTTTTGGGCTCCAGGGAAGAAAGAAAAGACTGAAAAATTAAAACCCTTGGAAGATATTTTGGTGCACCACAGAGCTGTTAAATTCAGTCCCTACCAGGATTTCATTAAGCATACAAGTAAGAGCTTTTAACTAGAATAGTACTGCAGCAATTAATGTGTTTCAATTTGAAACAAATTATTTAAAACTAACTGATGCAGTGAGCAACTCCTCAATCTTTAAACAATGATGTCTAAAGACAAATCCCGTAGCTGCAGAATCAAATTATAGGTCTGCATCAAGCAAACTAAATAAATAGGATTTCTGGGTTATTAACTACCACATTATCACACATAGAAGGGTGAGTTGTGAACCATCATCTTTTAGATTCACAGGTTTAGTAAAATCTCATTAACAACACTACTCACAGGGATGTTCAACAGTGACAATAAAAGCACTTTCACACATACAATGTGATGACAAGTGAAGGTATATAAAGGTTAGTGACTGTGTAGTCTCAAGAAATCCACTTATCAGTCAGGTGTGTTCTGGAGGTTTCACACTACAGTCTGACTGCACTATCATTGATAAAAGATATTGGTCATAAAACAATGCAACTCAGGATGGAGATAAGTAGTTGTAGTGAATGCACACCGTTATCAAAGTTGAAGGTGGTTCAAAAAATATTAGGAGATCATTGCGTTTTTTTTAGCCAGGGCAAACTGTGTGGGCGTGTGTGTACATTTCCCCTCCTTGAATAAAGCATGTCTTAAATCTAAATATGTTTCAATTCCCCACGATCGCCTACTGTACTCAGCAGAAACACAGAGATGGTTTCACTTCTTCAACAATGTTCCCTGATGATTTAAGCTGAAGGTGTTATGTTTCACAAACTCTTTTTTTTTTTTTAAACTCACACAATTACCATGTACACTGTCTCTACATCTCAACAGACTGTCCAGAATCTCCAGGAGCAGAATGCTTCATGTAATACTGTGACATTTCTAATTTTACATCTCTACCATACCAATCTATTTGCCTTCTTTGCCTACTAGTTTCAATAACAGTATATAGTGTTACCTCTACTTACGAACGTCTCTACATACGGAATTTTCAGGTTATGAAATGCCCCCAACGGGAAAATGTTGCCTTTTGTTACCAAAGAAATTTCAGGATACGCAAGGCAAAAATTTAGCATGCGCTGCTACTCGCAGCTCCCAGAGTTTACCGAACATAAACATACTTGTAGCTGCTCTGCCACTGGCTATTGGCTAGCATCTTCCTGGTCTCCCTATTGACATTTTAGGAAAATTCCATGAAGTTTTGGAATTTGTTGAAAAGAATCACCCAGAAAAAGTGTTCACTAGTCGGGCTATCGCTCATTATGATGATGTTTGCCTTGCACATTTTCGAAGGATTGTTAAAAGCTAACAAAACGTCCTTGGATCAGTTCTTTACAAAATGCTGAGAGAAAAGGTGACGATGATAGCAGTTAAAAGGTAAATGAACATAATTTTTATTCTTTATTTTATTCTTTGTTTTTTATATTATGTACAACTCTCATTTTATGTTTATTGTGCAGTAATCTAATGGTAACATGTATTTGTTACATGTTTTGATGCATTTTTAAACAAATTATGTCCGAATTTTGGGGGGCTTGGAACGGATTTGGGCATTTAAATGGAAAACGCGTCTCTACTTATGGAATTTTCAGGAAACGAAACTACTTCCAGAACCAATTCATTTCATTAGTAGAGGTACCACTGTATACTAATAATGAGTAAACACGCACTGAATTTTGATGAAGAGGACAGTTTCACAAAATGCTATTCACGTTTTTCAACACATTGAACTGCACAGCTGTGGCTTTTAAGAGCGGTGTGGCGAACGTAGGTTGGGTTTATTTTGTTTCTCTTGTCTCATATGACCTGCTCTAGAATCTTTAACTGTGTTGCCATCCTTGAAAAATGCTGCTGCTGATGAATTATCACTAAACTGCAAAAGAAATATAGTAACAGCACAGACAGAAGCTAATACACCCTTCTCAATAGACTTAATTAAAAAAAAAAAAAAAACATGATCAATCACCTAATTTGTATGATTCTTTATTCATTCTAAAAGGTCACAGTGGTTGCATTTTGAAATTGAGTGGTTGGTGCTCCACGTTCAGATTCCTGTATTTTAGATGTATATTTGAATGGTTTCATCTAATGAAAATAATACCAACAAATGTTTTTTTACATTTTGTTGGTCGGCCTTGTCCAATGTCCAGTGCTGAAAACCGTAGCAGAGGAACACAACTAAACGGTGGAATATTCATGTCCAGCCAGCGGAGCTTTGTTGAAAAGAAAAGCTACGCACACCTGCACATAATTAACACTCTGTGATTGTCCAAAAAGTAAACTAACTTGAATTGAAAGCTCCTTTACATGCACTGTAAAGTTTAGACGATAACTTGTAAGAGATATAATATGTCAAAGTAATTCCTAAGTGGCTGCACTAAAAAAGAAAAAAACAAAAGAGTGAATCAGCAATATCTCTCACTGTAGATAGGCCAGGCAAGGCTGTCCTGAAGACTTAATTGTAAAGGGCAAACTGATGCAAATACCAGTTTAAGAAGCAGTCATTTTCTTTACAATCAATTAAAAAAAAAACACATTAAAATGTATAAACCTACCATTTTGGTCAATGTAGGTGAGGCAAAATAGAGATATTTGCAGCTGTGAAATTACTTAAGTAGCAAAACAAAAAAATGTACTTTCTGATGTGGTTGTCTGACTTTCTTCAAAATATGTGCAGGCTTGCTTCTAATAGCTTTTTTTTTTTAATTCAAAGCAGTCTGGGATAAAACGGTCCCATTGCATTGTACTGCTCCACATGAAATCTTGATCTTTCTAAACTACCCAACTACACTGAATTACCTGACAACACTGTTTCTGTTCACTGGTAGTTTTCTTCACACAGACATTGGCTTTATTGTAAGACATAATAGCTGAACTCATACAGTCCTGCTCCCCATTATTGGCACCACTTCATGTTTTGCATAACTGAGTGAATGGCTTCAGAAATAAATGGAAATGTATCAAATTTATATTAGAGGGATATTTTAATTGGAGGTCCAAAGTAATTGAACAAAGACAACTGTTATTTCAACATAAATATTGTAGTTCCAAAGGAAAAAAAACCCAGATAACCAGCATAAGCACTTATATTGGCACCCCTGTTTAATATTTGGTCGCACACCCTTTGGCAGAGATGACAGCCTCCAAACGTTTCTTAAATCCATCTATAAGCTTCTTGCACTTCTCGGGTGGTATTTTTTCCACACACTTCCTTTGCAATATGCTTGAGCTCTAGAACATTTGCAGGGTTCCTTTCTCCAAATGGCAGATTTCAGCTCCCCCAAAGATTTTCAATTGGATTGAGATCAGAACTCATTGCCAGCCATTTTAAAACAGGCCATTTTTCCCTTTCAACTGTTCCTGCGTGGTTTTAGAAGGTGTGCTTTGGGTCTTTATCTAGCAGGTGGACCCATGATCTTCGCCTCAGACCAAGTTTCCTTACACTGGGCAAGACATTTCGCTCTAGAGTTGCAAGATAATCTTCTGATTTCATGATGCCAGTGATACGGTCAATGCCTCTAGTACCAGATGCAGCAAAGCAGCCCCACTATAGTCCCATTATGGATACTCCACCATGCTTGACTGTTGGTATGGTGTTCTTTTCCGTAAAGGCTTCATTGCACCGTCTGTAAACATACTGTTTGTGTGCATTACCAAAAAGCTCCATTTTTTTTCATCTGTCCATAAAACATTGTCCCAGAAGGCTTGAGGTTTGTCCAAGTTCAAAGCCCTGCTTTGTTTAGTGTGTGGCGTACGGTACTTGTTGAAGGAATTACACCAAACTGCTCTAGGTTGGTCTTTAGGTCTTTAGATGTTTGACGTGGTGTTTTTTTACACCATTTGCACCAATCCTCAAAGACTTCTGTCATCATGTTTTCTCTTCCCCCCCACATCCAGGGAGGTTCTTGACAGTTCCATGCCTGGAAAACTTCTTAATAACATTACGCACTACTGAAACAGGGATACCAAGGTCTTAGGAGATGGCCTTATAGCCTGTGGAGGTCTATACTCAAAGTCTTTTGGTGGGAGAACATAATCTAATGTAAAGTGCTACTACTTTGGAATTCAAAGTCTTGTGCTTGCCAATAATATCATTTCTGGTACCCTCAGACAGCTCCTTTGTCTTTACAATTGTCACACATGAAGAAGGGAATAACAGGTGGCTTTTTAAAACACCAAAATGATCATTCATTGGCTAATTATTGTCACACGGGAGGAGGCAATTTCATCACAGGTGATCCTCATTTGTGATTTGCAACAGGTGAGCTAAATTGGATTTCCATACTGATTTGCAGCAAAAGGTCCCAATACCATTGACATGGCAGAGTCAATGTTTTTCTTTGTTTTCCTCATAATGTTTATCTTTTTAAATTTTCTTTATCATTTCTTGTTTTGTATCAAACACAAGCTATCTGTAGTCAAATGTTGTTTCACTTGATACATTTCCTTCAGTAGATGTTCCACAAAAAGTATTTAAACTTCATGGGTGCCAATAATGGTGAGCAGGACTGTGATTATTAGATCCTTCAGTGACATTGAGGCTGATCTATTGCACACACAATGACAACAGATACCAAAAAACACCACCCCCACCCAATAATGCCAACTGAACAGCACTCAAGAGACTCTAAAACTCAGTCACATGGACATAACGTATTTTTTGGACGACAAAGCACACCGGATTATGAGGCGCATGAAGTGAAACAAAACAGTCAGTATGTATTGCTCCACGAGGCTCCTGACCACAGTAGCCGTAATGCTCCGACAATCCATCAAGCGGTGCGGCTTCATATCTTATCAAATTCATACTAAAACATTTTGACAGATTGTTATACACCGGGTACAACATAAAATTGGTTCGAGGTCAGTGAGCACAACCAGAATTAATACATAAGGCGCAAGAGATTATAGGGGCACTTACTTACTTACTTAACTTAAGGATTTTAAGTGCGTCTTATAGCCTAAAAAATACGGTAACTAAACTTGCTAAAAACTATAAACTAAATGATATATAAATTTAAAGACAATATATATAAATATATATATATATAGTCTATATTTATAACAGGTTCTACAAATCACTTTACAATGTGCTTTTCATTTGTCTATTCAACAAATGTACCCATACAACAATGTTTCCATTATATATATATACACACTCTACATACAGCTGTGCAACATTTTAAGCCATCTGCTTATTATTTATTTCTCATTATCTACAAGGAAAGTTGATTAAAAGTAGAAGTATGCGTGGTCAGCATTACCTTGTCTCCATCCACTTTGCCTCTTATGAACTCTGACTTCCAGAACTGCAGAGCCTGCTCCAGGGAGAGGCCGATGCCTTTGAGGAAGAGACCGTACTGCATCCGACCACCGTGGCGGAGATGGTGGTGGTCTCTTAGGGCCTGGTGGAGCTGCCTCATACAGAGTGGGAACGACTTTCCTGAAAACTAGAAGCAGTCGGGGTTTAATGACAAGCATAAAGAAATATAAACAGATGATACACCTGTTCCTGCAAATAAGTATTCTTTTTATTCTATGAACAACATGTTAAAAACTACACCGCTATCATCAGAGGCACCGACATTTTTTCTATACATTGTTACTTTTAGGTGACCAGAGTTATTGTATAGATGTCATCGGGCCGCCATCCCAATGCAAGATGTGAGCACAGATGATCAGTCCAACTTACTGAATCGATTTGATCCAAGGAGATTTTCCCAACATTCTTCTGGATGCTGTAATCCTGGCCCACGTACGCATGGCTAAAAGAAGATATTAAAACACGACAACAAGACTTATTTTCTGTTGTAAATTTGCAATTTTAGCTGCATATATGTGGGTCACCATTAAAACTGATCAAATATTGGAGCTAACATACAGTTAAGAGAGGACTCTGAACACACCTGACTTTGATGAGATAATAAATTTGCAAATATATTAAATTACAACCGATTTATCCTCCTGCCAAAAAAATCTGAAGACTGAAAAACTGCTGTACTATATGCAGATGATGAAGATGATGACTTTGACAACTCGATGAATTCCAAGTAGTAGCACTTTACTAATGTAAATTATTAGATTATGTTCTCCCCACAAAAAGACTAAAGCCTGGCCTCATTGATCTCAACAACCTACAAATCCCTCACAACAATCCATGATCATCACCTCTTTCACTCATATGTTTTGACCTTTGTCTAAAGGAACAGAAACACCATCAGTTGTTCAGAGCCACTCTGCTCATCTGGCATAGCTGAAATCAAGTCTAGATATATTTGGTAAAACATTGAAGCAAACCTTTTTGGTTACAAGTTCACCTTAAAATAAGACAACGAGGCAGCAGTTTGCTTAAGTATGTTGGAAGATAACTTTCCAACACATCTTTAAAACAACTACAAGCTAAATAATATATATATATATAGTGTGCCATCAGTATGTTATTCAGTAACTGAAAACAACACATTTAAAACAAGAGTAAAAACCATCTTAACAACACAAGTCTGAGAAAAGATGAGAACTCATTTCAATAGTTGGTTAGAGTGTATTATTAAGAGACTGTAGTAAGAATACCATTACACTGCTCATCTTCACATTAATGCAGTAGTTCTTTGCAGCTGTATTGACATTTTAAATATTTCATAATGAAACTTTAAAAATAAATAGATGCATTATGTCTCTGAAGTCAATAAGTAATCATGTAAAAAATCTTGTTTACAACTGCGTTATTGTGATTTTTGTAGTGACTGGGCCTACCCACTTGTCAGGTATTAAAACTGCTGCACATTATCTTTCTGCTAATTCATGAATTGATTAAATGACTTGCAACACTGAACTCTATGCTGTTTATTGAATGATCTCAACATGAAAACGCACCTTTGCAGAAGTCATTTAAAACCTTAATTAACATCTTGGAATTTAACCCCCCAAAAATAACAGTGAGTGAACAAGATTTTCCAAGTCTGTAGAACAACAGGACTTAATTGGTTTCAAGGTGATTCAGACCGATTCAAGTCTCAAGCGTTCTTTGGTGTCAAAGGTTCTTCTTTTTCAACGTGTTCAATAATGCTGCTTACCTGAGGTGATTAAGGAGTGGTTGGAGACGTTCATCAGACTGCACTGCTGGGAGCGAGCGTGCTGTCAACTGCAGAAACAATGGACATCACATGAGTAATGACATATTTTTATAAATTTTTATAAAATTTTGTATTTATTATCACATTATTAGAAATACCCCCCCCCCCCACACACACACACACATATACATACATAGATATATACTTCAGTGGCATTGAACAGACTTTCAAATTGGGATGTAAAAGCTTTTAAAAGGTGCTATTGTTAAGATATCAGCATATAAACCAACAGTAACACATCTATAATGTATAAAACAACTCTCATATAATATGCAGCCATATCTGATGAGAGAGGAAGAGTCCATTAAAAAAAAGTCTGACAGCTTTGCAAACACAAATAATTCTAAAGACTCAGCCAATTCAAGGTTTACCTTGAAAATACAAAAGCAGATTAAATATACGGCATTTTGATGTTTTATTGATCAAACCACTGCTTGGAGCCTTTTTAGAAATCGTACCTCCAAAATCATGTTTTTTTTTTTTATGGTTTTATTTACTGGGAAACCCCTTTATTGTTTTGAGTGATGGAAATTTACCAACATAGTAATACAATGGCACAGATACAAGGAAAAACTGTCTTGCAGAATTATTCTATTTCAACAGTTAGTGGTCCGCATAATTACTTGGAAATGGAAGAATGGCAGAAGCAGACCAATTTACTCTTTTTATTTTTGTCGTTTCATCTGTTAATTTGCAGGATGTGGCCATGCTCGTCCCACGATGGGGGAAACGTCTATGAACTAAAGCAAGTCAAGAGCATCGGGCCAGCTATGCCAGCATTAGCACATGCACAATTAGACCACCTCAAAAGTTTGTCAAATCATCACTGGAGCTTAAAATTGATTCTATGGCTGCTGCATTCTTTAAGAGTCTCTGGGCAATCATCACCAAAATGGTAAATTTATTTCCTTCGAAATTAAAAGCATAATCAGACCATCTGGTGAAGACTTAGTGCAAAGTTACTATATCTGCATTCAGACGTTAAGAGAAGCTACGTGTCAACCATTTCCTGCTTTCTTTAATTGTGGAGGTCATGCAATTCATTTTGCCACATATGAGCTAGAAATGAATTGTTCCAGTGTGCTCAACAAGGATTTCTGTCAGCACTGCCTGAATGAAGACAGCTGCTTTTCATGGACGTGAGCATTACCTGAAAACACACTGATTGAAAGTGGCTTGTCAATTAAATACAACATAATAATACTACTACTGAAAAACAGGAACATTCTTAACACTGGCAAGGCATTTTCCTCAGACAAAGCAATGAACTGACAGCACCAAAATGAACTGAAACATTTACATCTAACGGCGCTCTTGAATCACAGCTTTCTTCATTTGCTTTTTTCTGACTACAGTTACACACTTGATTGTTCCTGCGGTTTACTGCAAAAGACTGAATGGAACGGCTGCGTATACTTTTCATAAGAATTCACACAAAATAGGAAAGTAGAAATACAGGCACGTGTTTGCAGGTTCTGATTACATGTGCATATAAGTGAAAGAGAGAAATATAATATGAAACAAAAATGTATAGATAAATTGCAGTATAAATATTCAAGAAAACCATCAGCATTTTTTTGTATTATTTTACTTTCCGTTTGTGGCAACAAGGTGATTGTTACAGGTGAGACAGACGTACAAATGCCTGAACTTACTGAGAAATTTCAGTATCAGCTTTGCATACTGTACCATACGTCTACTGTATCTCAAATGTCTGATTGTTATGCAAAACAGAGGGATGTGTATGATTGTTTTATTCATAGTTTATTTTTATTTTCCCCATTTGTCATGCGCCAGGTCCCGCCAGACAGCCACAGAGCCCCAATGCATTATAGGTCTAAATTTAACCCCTGAGAAAGACAACGGCGAGAGAAAATGAATGGATGCATTTGTTTGTGGTTTTGCATTCAGGAACTGGTTAATAATATCATGAACATAAGTATTCATGTTTATAATGAATAAATAAATTGAATTTCAGCAAAGATGAAACCGAGTATGGAAACACTGAACCGTAGAAGTGATCCATCTAATATCAAAGTCAATCATGTGCATGTAATTATTTCTGGTGTTCACACTGCTGGCTATCAAGATATTAAAAAGTAAAGTGTGTCGGATGTAGTGAGGGACAAGTTGCCATCCCAAGTGAATAAACTATACTTATTCCAAAAACTATGGCAGCTGTGAAAGAGGCAAAAACATGAGTGACTGGTTTGTCCTAATACAGTAGCTGCAGAGGTGTGTACAGATGATCAACAGCACATTTTTTGGATAAAATTCAATCATTCTAAGATCATGAAAACACAGCTATTGTTATTTTCACATGGTTCTATCTTAATGAATACTAATATGCATTTTCGACGCCATATTTCCCTAAAAAGTTATGTACAGGGAAAGAGACCATATTCAGGGTACAACAACCTGAGACAGCGGGAGAATATTTAGGCCATTTCCTCCATTTAACCGTCTCTGTCAGTCAATGACTGAGCAACTAAATAACAGAAAAAGTCTCTTCAAATATTTTACAGTGACTGATTTTGGTTATTGATCATGTCCGTGCCCATTCTGCAGTCTGGACTCGTTACTACAACAGAACTGAAATGGAGCTGTCTCTTCACATATATAAGAAGGAAGATCTGGTTCTCAAAACACTGCATTTCATCTCCCTCTGGGAATTCAGTGCAATACACGAGCATTTTGATTCTGTGCCATCAAAGCCCCCATTCCCACCCCAAAGCTTAAAAAAAAACCACAAACAACATGCCTGTGGCTATGAGACTTTTGTTTCCAACTATGGTAGTTGTCACCAGTCTTCCCTCCAGATATTTTATGCCATGTGTGCGCACTTGTTCCTTTTATTTCAACCCTGCATTCCCCAGGTACCCTCAGGGCACTGAAGGAAACTGCTGCTATTTAACATTTTTGCTTTATGAAATCAGACTTTCTGTAAACAAAAAAAATGCAGTTGAATAAAGTGACTGTACATGAAGAAACACTTGTTCAACATAATACAAGATGAAGGGGTGTTAAAGGGACTCACATCTATGATGCCTCATTTGGACCAAGTTATTTTAAGGGTGCATTTGTGTAATATGTTCACAATATGAACCCTAACCCAGGGCATATGAAACTCATGCATTTCTTAAATTCATATACTGAATTTCCCCAAAGCAACATTTTAAGATGTCCATTATTTATCCTTTCAAAAGTTGTGAAGAGCTGTTAACACTTACTGCGAGAGCTTTAGATATCCTTGTGCGGAAATCGTTGAGAACAATGGT